>CM057456.1:533032916-534260000 GCA_016271365.2 Neoceratodus forsteri | reverse complement strand
CCTCTAATTTCTCTTCTTTTTGAGAATGATAATGAGAAATAGTGAATGTAACGCGGTGGAGGCCGCCACATGATATCTTGTCACATAGTAACATTATGCCCACAAACGCAAATAGTAATGCGCATGGTGATGCAAAGTGAAACAGAAAGAGAAACAGTAGTGTAGACAGAAATGTTAAAAACAATGCAAAAGCAAGCGCAAATGAAAACGCAAAGGGTAATGCACATGGTGGCATAGACGTGAATGGTAAGTGAAACAGGAACGGAACCACAAGCAAAAACGGTAATGGTAACAGTAATGTAAGCGCACAGGCTGATTTTCCCCAAAAGCTGCATAAAGAAAGACAGTGAGTACAAAAAATGTATGCATAATAATGGTTCTCGGAGCAGAAAATGAGGAGTTGGGATACTAAATTGCTTATATCTCAGGAACCGTACGACATAGAAAAAAAATGTAAAAGTCAAATGATTTATGACTTTCCTGGCTAGTTTTGAATCTTGCTCCCGGTGGGGGGCTAAGTGTTTTTCCGACGAAAAGTCCATATCTAGCACTGTTTCCGAGATATGGGTCCTGAAAGGCGCGGCAAACACTGTAATGTTATCCTATGGGAGATAAAGAGAAGTTCGGAGTGCCATAATTTTGGCTCCCTGTAATATTTTTTCACCAAACCACAAAAAGGCACATCTGTGGGATGTTGGCTGCGTTCTCTCCAAATTTCAGCCCAAAAGACCAAACCGTTATTTTGCAGCACAGTGCCAAAGGATTCCTGTAATGCGTCGGAAGCCGTAATGTTATCCTATGGGAAAAAGCACCAACTTTGGAGTGCCGTAACTTTGCCGCCATGTAATATTTTTTCAATGAAACACTGAAAGGCACATCTGTGAGATGTCGGCTGTGTTCCCACCAAATTTCAGGCCAAAACACCAAACCATTCTTTTGCAGCAGGGTGCCAAAAAATTGCTGTCATTTTCACACAGCCTAGAAAAGTACTGTCAAAGTTTGAGAAAGCTTTCGCAAATTCATTCAACAGTGCCGCAAGTGCGACAGTACTTTGTGAAAGTACTTTTTCCAGAAATTTGAAAAACATATTTCTGGGGTGTTTTACCCCAAAATAAAGACATGGCTAGCATCCTCAGGGTCCGACTAGGTGAATGCAAAAAGAATTAGGTTGCTAGAGGGTCCCAATTTTAAATGTCAAGCATTTTTCTGATTGCTAACTGAAAACAAAATGGTGGATTTGCACAGTAAAAGGGCCATTTGCGAAAGTAAAAACTGCATTTGCGACACTGTCGAACTTTTTGTTAACTTTTCCCATTGACTTATAATGGGAACTTATTTTTTAAATAACTTTTTTTCACGAAATCTTCAAAAGGCACATTGGGGACCCTGGCCACATGTTCCCTGAAGATTTCGGACCAGTCGCACAAACCGTGCGGCCTGTAGAGACGACAGTAAATTTCCAGAAAAGCGTAAACGCGTGCACAGATCATGCTTAATAACTCCGCAGCTGTGTAAGAGACCAGTACAAAACTTGGCAGATCCCAAGGTGCATGGGTCTTGATCATGTATTCCAAATTTCAGATAAATCCATCAAACAGTTGCAAAGTTATTAAAGTACAAAAATTTGGATTTAACATGTAAATGGTTCCTCAACCCTAACTATAGTGGCACTACCATGCCACTATAATATATATACATACATATATATATATATATATATAGAGAGAGAGAGAGAGAGAGAGAGAGAGAGGGAATAAAGGATGGCAAAGTTTGTTATACAAGGAAATAACACCATCATGGGCTTGAACAATACATAACACCACAGGTCCAAAGGGCAAGAGGGCAAGTGGCCTCCATGAGCTTGTCTGACCCCAAGATGGTATTATTTCTCAAGTATGCCTGACTTTCTTCCAGGATTTTATGACTTAGGTATATATTGTTATTCTTTTTGTTCTAATAAAGTTTATTAAATTTGAAAAAAAAAATGCCAGACTTTGCTGTCTTTTTATTTTATATAATACATTGAGTTGCACACTTTTTGCTGCATCCTGTGCTCTACCATAATGTAGTTATTTTCTGTAGTGTAGTGGCTTGTATTAGTGTTTTTCCATAGTTTAGTAATTTTTACAGCTCCATGGGTGAAGTCATACTGTAGGATTGCTATGAAATAGGAGACAGAAAGGACTGTGGAAGCATGTGACTGGATAACTCACTGGCATGCTTTGACAGTGCTGCAATCATGTCCACAGTGTTGGTTTTCCACCACCCCTCCCCCTCCACAGGCAACACAACCCCCCAAGTACTATTTTGTTTCTCCCCATCACTTCCACAGTTGCACACAAAACAAAAGAGGCCACCACGCCCAAGATGGCCGTCATGAGGTCATTCACACATGTGCACTTCTGTCAAGGTGGCCATCTTGGGCACAGTGTAAGTACGGCATCAGCTGTGGTGGGAGCTCTGAGTGCTTTTCACTCAGACTCACCACTCTAAAGCAGCTGTGTTGGCTATGACCAGAGCTAGTTCATAGTGCAGTGGTATGTACTTTTAATAAGGTACTAAGGGCCAGATATTCAAAAGGGTTGCGCCATGCGCAACAGGGTTGCACATGCTCAAGTCCTACATTGCGCCATTCTGTGATATTCAGCAGGAGGCAGTTGCGCCACTGAAAACAGGCTGAGCAACAGCGCAATGCAAATGAATGCATGCTCAACAGGAGGGGGAGGAACCATGCATAAACTGCACAGCCCGATATTCAGCCGGGCTGTGCAGAGTTGTGCAGGCACAACCCCCAACCTGAGCCTGCAGGACCTTGAGCCAAAAAAAAAAGGCTTAAGTCGAGGGCCACCCACAGGTGAGCTCCTGTATTGCAGGGTGCAACACAGCAGCTGCCACCTGTGGCTGGCCCCCAACTCAGTCCCTGTGCCCCCAGCCTGATCACGGGCATAGTGTACGCCCCCACCAGCCCGATCGCGGGCATCCCACGATCGGGCATTTCGGCCCACTGGACCACCAGGGAGATGTATGGAGGAGGTGAGGGAGCTCACATTGTTGCTCGCGATGGGGCTGCAGGGTGCGCCGGTCCTCGATTTGCTGCTGCTCGGCAGGGCGCCAGGCACAAGTCCTCGGGATCGTGCACCTACAGTTAATGGCATGCAAATGGGGCCATAATCAGATGCAAATGGCCCTCTGCGCCTTGCATGAATTGTGGCTCCATTTCCATGTCACCTTTTGAATATCGTAATTTTGCGCATGGCGCAATGGTACTTGGCCACCGCAAGTTGAATGCTCCACTCTGACAACTTGCGGTGGAGCAAGTTTCACTGCGCCATGCACAGTGGCTGTGGCTGGGGGGTGATATTCAAAGGAGTTGCTCAATAGCGCAACTCCTTTGAATATTGCCCCGGCCACACCCCTGTGCAACTATTTTGCGCAGCACAAGGGCTTGCGCCTCAGAATGGTGCAGTTTGAATATCCAGCCCTTAGTGTTTTTCCATAATGTAGCAGAACTGTCATTTTTTTATCCCAGCAAAGGAGTTTACACAGTGCAGGGGCCTCCTATAAAAGGAGGTGTGGTTTTGGCCTGCTTCCCTTACTTTTGTTTCAGGAAGCAGCTTGATAGAAGACCAGCATGGAAGGGAGCAGCAGAAGTGGATGGTAAGTGATTCAGGAAGGGTTAATTTTGTGCAGTGTAGATCATGGACAGTTTTTTGACATAGTTTGTCTTACATATCTCATAGTCTCATAGGTCTTTTTGAGCAGTTAGACAATCTGTGCATTTTCAGCTCACCTTTGTATCAAAAGTTGTATCCTCCAATTCCATTACCCTTACAGTATTCATCCAATTTGATTTTAAAGAGGGATTGAGGCCAACATTTTTGGTATCAGTAAAGTCAGAATTTGGATCAGCATATCCTCAATCAGCCTCATGCCAAAAATCAAATCTGTAAGTTACTTCATTTTGTAACCCATTTTCACTGCCTGTCCAAAAAAGCCATTTTCAGAGAAGAGCTACTGATGATGTCATAACCTGAACTCACAATCTAGTCCTCACTGCAAGCTACATTTTATGACTTATTTCTCCTATGTTATTTAAAACTGCAGTTGTAGTAAATATCTGAAAAAGGAAAATTGACACTGGGTGGGTCAGCACATGCACTTCCATAATGTGTAGATGAAAGGTACAGTACTTCAGAATGTGACTGGGGTTGGAATGCAGCAGCAAGCATGGCTTTAAAATGACTAGGTTGTGTGCAATTTTTAGAATACTGCAGGTATGAGATTTCAAAATGTCACCAGGTTGCAACTGTGGCATGCCACTATGATGCAATCTCAGAAAGTAGCTGGAACACATAATTCTGGAATGTGGTAGTGATTCACAATTTCAGAATGTGGCAGTGATGCACAATTTCAGAATGCGGTGGTGACGCATGATATTGGAATGCAGTGATGACACAATTTTGGAATGCAGTTGTGAGGCACAATTTCAGAATGCGGTGATGATGCACAGGTTCAGAATGTAGTGGTGATGCACAGGTTTGGAATGTGGCAGTGATGCACAATTTTGGAATGCAGCAGTGACGCACAGTTTCGGAAAGCGATGGTGATGCACAATTTCGGAATGCGGTGGTGATGCACAGGTTTGGAATGTGGGGGTGATGCACCTGTTCAGAATGCAGTGGTGACACACAATTTCAGAATGTGGTGGTAATGCATAGGTTTGGAATGTGGTGGTGACACACAGGTTCAGAATGTGGCGGTGACACATAATTTTGGAATGCAGTGGCAATGCACGATTTCAGAATGTGGCAGTGATGCACAATTTTGGAATGCAGTAGTGATGCACAGTTTCAGAATGTGTCAGTGATGCACAATTTTGGAATATGGTGGTGACGCACAGGTTCAGAATGTGGTACATGAAGAGGGTAAATAGGGGAGGAACAGTGAGGGTGCTTCGAAGGAAGGAGGAAGGGGCCACTAGAGGGCATGAGTGGAAGCTGGAGGGGGGAAGATTCAGGGGAGAAAGGAGGAGGTGCTACTTCACTGAGAGGGTGGTAGAGCCATGGAATGCACTACCTAGGGGGCTGGTGGAGGCAGAGACAGTGGAGGGGTTCAAGAGGGGGTGGGACAGGTACAGGGGAAGGGTTCAGGAAGCAAAATCCAATGCAGCAAGAATATCCGGAACTGGGAAGGGAGAAGCCAGAGAAGGTGAGGGGGACAGCAAGGTCAGCACCAAGGGTGGGGGCTGACCAAACGAGCAGACACGAAAGACCATTAGGCCTATTCTGCTGGCATTTTAGTATGTTAGTATGTTAGTATGAACAATTTTGGAATGTGGTGTGACACACAATTTTGGAATTCAGCAGTGACACACAATTTCAGATTGTGGTGTTGATGCACAGGTCCAGAATGTGGTGCTAATGTACAGGTTCAGAATGTGAAGGTGATGCACATGTTCAGAATGCGGCAGTGACAGAATTTCAGAATGTGGCAGTGATGCATAGGTTTGGAATGGGGTGGTCATGCACAGGTTCAGAATGTGGTGGTGACGCACAATTTTGGAATGCAGCAGCGACACACAATTTCAGAATGTAGAATGTAGCATTAGGTTTGGAATGCAGTGGTGATGCGCAGGTTCAGATTGTGGCAGTGATGCACATGTTCAGAATGTGGGAGTGACACACAATTCTGGGGTGCAGCAGTGAAACCAAATTTTGGAATGCAGTGGTTATGAACAAATTCAGAATGCGGCAGTGATGCACAGGTTCAAAATGTGGTGGTGACGCACAGGTTTGGAATGTGGTGGTGATGCACAGGTTCAGAATGTGGTGGCGATACGCAGTTTCAGAATGTGGCAGTGAGGCACAATTTCAGAATGTGGCGGTGATGCAGAGTTTTGGAATGTGGCAGTGGCACACAATTTTGGAATGCAGTGGTGATGCAAAGGTTCAGAATGTGGTGGTGATGCACAGTTTCTAAATGTGGTGGTGACGCATAGGTTCGAAATGCGGTGGGGATGCACAGGTTTGGAATGTGGCAGCAACGCACAGTTTTGGAATGGGGTGGTGACACATAGGTTCAGAATGTGGTGGTGATGCACAGGTTCAGAATGCAGTGGTGATGCACAATTTTGAAATGCGGTGGTTACACACAATTTCGGAATGCGGCGGTGAAGCACAATTTCAGAATGCAGCAGTAATGCACAGGTTTGGAATGTGGCAGTGACACACAGATTTGGAATGTGGTGGTAATGCTCAGGTTCTGAATGTGGCTGTGATGCACAGGTTCAGAATGTGGTGGTGATACACAGTTTTGGAATGTGGCAGTGACACACAAATTTGGAATGCGGCGGTGATGCACACTTTCAGAATGTGGTGGTGACAAACAATTTCCGAATGCAGTGGTGATGCACAGATTTGGAATGTGGTGGTGATGTACAATTTCTGAATGTGGCAATGATGCATAGGTTCGGAATGCAGTGGTGATGCACAGGTTTGGAATGTGGCAGCAATGCACAATTTCAGAATGGGTCAGTGATGCATAGGTTCAGAATGTGGTGGTGATACACAGGTTTGGAGTGTGGCAGTGATGCACAATTTCAGAATGCAGCAGTGACACACAGGTTTAGAATGTGGCAGTGGCGCACAGGTTTGGATTTTGGCAGTAAAGCACAGGTTCTAAATGTGGTGGTGATGAACAGGTTCAGAATGTGGCAGTGATGCACAATTTCAGAATGTGGCAGTGACACACAATTTTGGAATGCAGCAGTGACACACAGTTTCAGAATGTGGCAGTGACACACAGTTTCAGAATGCAGCAGTGATGCACAGTTTTGGAATGTGGCAGTGACGCACATTTTCAGAATGTGGTGGTGACGCACAGGTTTGGAATGTAGTGGTGATGCACAATTTCAGAATGCAGTGGTAACACACAATTTCAGAATGCTGCAGGGATGCACAGTTTTGGAAAGTGGTGGTGATGCAGTTTTGGAATGTGGTGGTGATGCACAGGTTCAGAATGTGGCAGTGACACACAGGTTCAGAATATGGCAGTGATACACATTTTCAGAATGTGGCTATGATGCACAAGTTTGGAATGTGGTGGTGATGCACAATTTCAGAATGTGGTGGTGATGTACACTTTTGGAGTATGGCGATGACACACAATTTCAGAATGTGGTGGTGATGCACAATTTTGGACTATGGTGGTGACACAGTTTTGGAATGCGGCAGTGATGCACAGTTTTGGAATGTGGCAGTGATGCACAATTTTGGAATGTGGTTGTGATGCACAGGTTTGGAATGTGAGGGGATGCACATGTTCAGAATGCAGCAGTGACACACAATGTTGGAATGTGGCAGTGACACATTGGTTTGGAATGCGGTGGTGATGTACAGCTTCAGAATACAGCGGTGACATATAATTTTGGAATGTGGTGGTGACGCACAATTTTGGAATGCAGTAGTGACATGCAGTTTCAGTATGTGGCGGTGACACATAGGTTCAGAATCTGGTGGTGACACACAGGTTCAGAATGTGGTGGTGACGCACAGGTTCAGATTGCGCCAGTGATGCACAATTTTGGGATGCAGCGGTGACACACAATTTCAGAATAAAGAGGTGACACACAATTTCAGAATGTGGCAGTGATGCACAGGTTCAGAATGTGGTTGTGATGCACAGGATCATAATGTGGTGGTGATGTACAATTTCAGAATGTGGTGGTGACATACAGGTTCAGAATGCAGCAGTGATGCCCAATTTCTGAATGTGGCAGTGACACACAGTTTCAGAATGCAGTGGTGGTGCACAGTTTCTGAATGTGGCAGTGATGCATAATTTCAGAATGTGGTGGTGATGCACAATTTCAAAATGCAGTGGTGACATACAGGTTCAGAATGTGGTGGTGATGCACAAGTTCAGAACGTGGTAGTGATGCACAATTTCTGAATGTGGCAGTGATGCATAGGTTTTGAATGTGGTGCTGACACACAGGTTTAGAATGGAGTGGTGAGGCACAATTTCAGAGTGGGGTGATGCCGCATAGGTTCGGATTGTGGTGGTGATGCATTGGTTCAGAATGTGGCAGTGATGCACAGGTTCAGAATATGGCAGTGATGCACAGGTTCTGAATGTGGTGGTAATGCACAGGTTCAGAATGTGGCAGTGATGCACAATTTTGGAATGTGGTGGTGGCACACAATTTTGGAATGCAGCAGTGATACACAGTTTCAGAATGTGGTGGTGATGCACAGTTTTGGAATGCAGTGGCAATGCACAGTTTCAGAATGTGGCAGTAATGCACAATTTCAGAATGCGGTGATGATGCACAGGTTCAGAATGTGACAGTGATGCACAATTTCAGAATGTGGCAGTGACACATTGCATCAGAATGCATTGCTGATGCACATGTTTGGAATGTGGTAGTGACACACAGGTTCAGAATGTGTCAGTGACACAATTTTGGAATGCGGTGGTGACGTACAGGTTCAGAATGTGTTGGTGATGCACAATTTTGGAATGTGGTGATGGCATACAACTTTGGAATGTGGCAGTGACACATAATTTCAGAATGTGGTTGTGAGGTATAGTTTCAGAATGTGGTGGTGATGCTCAATTTCAAAATGTGGCACTGATGCACAATTTTGGAATGTGGCAGTGACACATAGTTTCAGAATGTGGTGGTCAGGTATAGTTTCAGAATGTGGTGGTGACACTCAATTTCAGAATGTAGTGGTGACACATAATTTTGGAATGTGGTGGTGATGAACAATTTGAGAACATGGCAGTAACAATTTTGCAATGTGGCATTGAAACACAACTTGGTGGAGATGTGCAATTTGGGAATTTAGTGGGTATGCACCATTCCAGAATGTGACAGGGATGTGCAATTTGGTAATGGGGAAGGGATGTGCAATTTTGGAATGTGTCAGGAATGCATAATTTTAGAATGTGGGGGGGAATAATGTTTGAATGTGGTGGGGATGTGGTACACAATTTTGAAATATGATGGGTACATACAGTTCTTGAATGTGGCAAGGACACACAATTTTAGAATAATATGGTGTGTCCAGTCACATCCTGACAGTGTGCATCCCCACTATATCCTGAAATTGCCAGTCCCCACCAAATTCCTCAATGTGCGTCCCTGTCACATTCTGAGACTGATTGTCCCAACGCATTTTGAGATGGCACATCCTTGCCACATTCCGAGATTGCATGTCCCCCCCCAACATTTTAAAATTGTGCACCACCTTGACATTCTATGCCTTGGTTCAGTGCTGCATTCCAAAACCATCTCCTGACGTGTTCTATAGTACAGTGACATGCATCTGAACATTCTGGAAACACAAGCACTGCAGCCAACCCTATATCTTTTTTTTAGGATTACTATAGCTACAGTTTCCTAAACTTTGGAGAAGCAGGTCCTATAAGGTTGCTGACAGGGAGGACTAGACTGTGAGTTCAGGATATGACATCATCAGTAGCTTTTCACTAAATCTGGCTTTCTTGAATAGGTAGTGAAATCAGAGTTACAATATAGTTCATAACTTTAAAATGAAGTAATGTAGAAACCTAATTTTTGGTATGAGATTTATTGGGGTATGCTTATTCTAATTCTGCAATGTAGCACTTTTGGTGGGAGTCCTTCTTTAAACTCCTCCATTGTCCTGCTGCCCACCACTTCAACTAGAAGACTGTTCCATATGGATACTACCCTTTGTGAAAACCCCATATTCCTTTTGCTGGTGTTACTTCCTTCTCCTTTTATTTGAAGTACAGCATATGTAATATAGTATTTTTTTTTTTTTACTTTCTATTTTTCCCCGCCTATGTGCCCTCCATCTCTGACCCTTCAGGGGCCTCTGGGAGTCATCCCTCTGCCATCTACTCAACCCAAGACATACCTTGTGCCCCATGTAGCCACGGCTATACCCCCAGGTGGGGAACGAGGTGGGACCCTTACACCCCATACACTTTCTTGTTTCATCCGGCAAGGTGGTCCGGGCAAGTGGTGGTACATTGAGGGCAGCACGCACCTGACGCCCTGTCTTCCAGGTGATGGAAGTCTGTTTTTCCTCTGGTTTCCTCCCATCACATGGTGTGTGCCCTGATGTCAAGGCACTACGCGCTGATGTCCACCACGTGTCACGGCCGGCCCCACACCATGAACAGGACTTGCTGTACCTTGAGCCTCCGCTCAGGGTCAGGCAAGCAGTGGGCCTTGGCCTCCCCCCTCCCCCCCAGAGAAGGCGAGCTGTCATGGGACGCTCAAGTCTTTCTCCCCCGGCTGGCCCTCCAGTGACCCGAGTCCACTCCCGAACCCAGGTCACCGGAGTCACAAGCAGAAATCCAACCACTGCACCGACGGGCCATGTAATATAGTATCATAAACATTTTCTCTAGATTACAGGCCAACACACTCCCATAGAACATGATTGCTGAAGACTCAAAAAGCTAAACATAGATCACCTTGTATTCTGTGATATTCAAGTTTATGTAACTTCAAATTCTCAAGCCTAACCTCATATTTTAAGTTACGCATATCAGTTACCATTTTGGTTGCTCTACACTGTACACCATCTAAAGATTTTATTGCATGCTTTGTGCATGGCACCCAAAACTGGGCACAGTAGTCCAAATGAGGTCTGATAAGCAAACCCTCCATTGGCATGATCACCATTCTATCCCTACTAATCATATGTCTCCCTGTGCATCACAATATTTCACATGCCTTCTTTGCAGTTTTTATTTATTTTATGTATTTAGTTTTTGTTGACCGGGTAAGTGTACTAGACAAATTCTGCTCATTTTCAGGCACGACCTGGGGGAAGGGGATACAGATGAATGCCAACTGACTTTGAACCAGATTAAGCTGTTGGTGGTAGTTTAGTGAATTTGGTGAAATTTGGCCAGGGCACAGAGGAAATCCCCCTACTCTCCTGTAGGTGGATGGGCTGTCTGTGAGCAAGATGGCCACTTTGGGAGAGTCAACGGAGGAGGAGGATGTAGGCTCAGTGGAGAGGAAGGCTTCACCTTCCACTGCAGTACAAATGGAGGCTTTGCAGGCCAGTGAATTTGATTTGGAATCAAAGGATGTTTTTCATGAAGCAATTGGTACTACGGATGATTTTATCAAAATATGTGAGCATCAAATCTTTAATAATAATGTGCAGTAATGCAGTGAAGAAGCCTTAAAAGCAAAATATACTGATAAGCTGTCTGAGAGAGGACCATCCCTGCAAACACCTGAGAAGATAGCTGTGGTTTCAAAAAAACAGAAGAAGAAACTGATGGCAGCATCGGGAAAGCAACACAGGTAT
The DNA here is from genome assembly GCA_016271365.2 of Neoceratodus forsteri. Taxonomy (NCBI): domain Eukaryota; kingdom Metazoa; phylum Chordata; order Ceratodontiformes; family Ceratodontidae; genus Neoceratodus; species Neoceratodus forsteri. The sequence goes on along the minus strand of CM057456.1, from coordinate 534,248,676 downwards.
TGTGTTCATGATTTAAAGGTGAGTCTGCTAGAGGGGATTGTCATGACATTATCAAAGTTCAAGGTATGGAGCCTTGTAGCTCAGCTGGCAGGACTATTGCAATTGAAAGCAAGTGCCAAAAGCCCATATTAGACATTTCTACGCTGACTTACAGCAAATGTTAAAGTGTCTGCTTCCAATAATGACAGCAATATGGCTGAGAAGGTTACAAACACTAATGGTACTAATACTACGTTTGGCCTGCAAAAGAATCTGTCAAAAGACAAGGGGTTTGTGTTTAAACTACCAAGGAATCAAGAACTGCCTAAAAAATACACTACTCCGGTTATTTTTCAGAAAGATTGTGATATTCAAACAGGAGCCACGGAGTTCTGTTTAACTCAGCACTCAAATAAAACTTTATCTAAAACTTTACAGGAAACTAGTGAAATGGCTCAGTTACCTCTTGAAAAGACTGGTGGAGCAGGATCTTCACTTGATAAAGGCCTTTCAACACCAAAACTGTCAAGTCATGATGAACATTGGTCACTGCATGTAACGCTCCTAGAGGCTGGCTGGGAGAAGACAGTCACAGGATCTTGGATTCCTGATCCTTTGTGGGACCCTTCTTTTGACTTAAAAAACTCCACTCCAATGTGGAAACCTAATATTACTGTGGGGACTATTCTTAGCAGTATGGGGGATGACAAGACAATTATGAGTAATAAAGGGGGGATGGCTAAGACTATAAATTCTGCAGAGCATTTGTGGTCCTCTAAAATCCAGAATACAGATCTGGACAGTGGTTCTCTTGATAATGTAAAAGACTCTAATGATAAAGAAAGTATGTCTACATCTTTGGGTAACAAAAAAACATTAATGTCAGAGTTTTTTTCACAATCCAAAAGAGAGGACGCTTCAAGATGTAACGCTCTGCGTATACGCTATAAAGGAGGTTTAGCAGAATGCCCAGATAGATATTATGTAGTGAAATGTTTGATAAAGGAATCTCTGCATTTTTCTCCAAGGGATGTATATGCTTTTATCAACATATCTGGAGAAGATAATTACGATATCAGTTTTAGAACACACTATGCATTAGATTTGTTTCAGGTGTGATATAACCAAGTAAAGTTTTCTCCCACATGGACTCCCTTTCTAGTAATTCCTCTCACTAAACCCTTAATCAAATTCATTACAGTTATGTTCAGGAATGAGGGAGTACATGTGGAAGATATAACCTACTGGTTAGCTCAGAAATGTGAAGTACTAAGTGACCAAGACCCTATTTTAGGTACTGAGCAATTTTGGATGGGTGGATGGAAGTATAAGGTTAAATTAAGACAACCAGAAACAGGGGTGGAACACATCCCAAATTCCTTTCTTCTAGGGAGGGACAGGGGTGTTTGTTTTTATGGGGGTCAACCCAGGGCCTGTTACAAATGTGGATCCAGAACTCATTTAACTAGTGTTTGCGATCAGCCAAGATGTGACGATTGTGGAAAGTATAACATGTTACAATGCAATATGCTAATCATTCACGATGCAATCTGTGTGAGGGTTATGGTCATGTTTTGGTTTTTTTTGCATTATTTATTTATCACCCCCTGCGTCCGACCAGACTCTCCTTCAGGCCTTCTGCCAAGGACTACCCCTGCTAAGTCCATTCCGAACCCACCCTGACGCCAGCTTCCCCCGATCCCAGATCGCAGCTGACCAGGGTAGCCCGACGTAACCCTTCGTTGGATGGGTCCCCTCCTTCCGGAGGGAAATTGCCTTCAGGCATTCTTGCTCTTGGCCCTGATGCTGCTGGGATCAGGATTCCCCTGGCTCTTTGGGGGTTCCATGGAGGTGGGGGATCCAGGTGGCCATCATCCGGTCACTCGGATGCCATTTTTCCGCATTTCTGTTTTTTTCCCCTGTCGCGCCACCTCTTGTAGTGCCCCCAGTCTCCACCGGGGGCAGCTACAGAGCGAGGCATGGCCCTAACCTGCCCCAAGCGAGGAGAGCAGTCCCTAGGATGCTCAATCCTCTCCCATCCCCCGCCGACCCCCAGTTACCTGTGTCCGTTCCCAAACCCGGGTCGCCGGCATGGTTTGAGGTAAGGCGCCCGCGCCTCAGCCCTCTACACCACTGGGCTGGCTTATGGTCATGTTTTTAGGGAATGCCCCTGGGCTGCAAAGATTAAAGCCTCATGTATCAGTCCAGAATTATTGATACAGCAAACCCAGGACGCCTCTTCTAATAAAAAAGAGAATACCCCTAAAGAAAAAAATGTCCCACCACAAAAGGAGGCTGATTCTGAACAGCTGCCTTCTAATCCTCCCCCCTGTGCCCCTCACAGAAGAGGAGCTTGTGGATACAGGTTCTAAAGCATGTGATGGCAACTTGGATTAATGAGAGGATATAGAGGAAAATCCCTTTACCCCAGTTCCTTTGGGGTCTGTAGGCTATAGGGATGTAGATGATTCAGAAAAATCAAGAGTGAATAAAGCCCCCTTATTTCCTTTACCTCCAAGAAGATCATCTTGAAATCAGAGAGTTAAAGCTTCCCCCTCCAACACAAGCATTGAGAATCAGAATTCCTATGCTGCATTATTCATTAACTGGGGTGACTCTGAAATGGACATGATGGATACTGATTCTCAGACTTCAGTACAAGACCCTATGGGGTTAACTGCTGAAGAATATAAAGGGAAAAAGAAAAAAAAGAGGAAAAAAATAGTTAGGAAGCCAGATAGAAGTAATATAAAATTGGTTTTAAATGAGGATCATTGAATACGCACTGTATTCTGAACTCTATTAAAAGACAAGCTCTTTTTCAGATGGTTCACAATGATATTTCTGTATGTTTTATGGAGGAAACTTGGATGTATTCCATAGAACAAATCACTTCTTTCAAAAGAAATTTGGCTTGGGGGCCTTTGTATTGGTCATTTGGTAAAGATAGGGTGGATGGAGTGGGTATTTTGTTTAATTCTTTTTCCTTTACACTGGATAAACTAATAGACCTGATCCCAGGAAGAGTCCTAATATTAGATGGGAAATGGAATAATATGATATGTAGATTTATTAATATATATAATTCACAAACCAAGGTGGAACATATAATTTGCATGAAAGCAGTACAACGATACTTATCAGATTATCAGATTTTTGGGGGAGGTGACTTTAATTGTAGTCTGTTTTTAAAAGGACACACTACAAAGAAAATATATTGTGATTCTAATGCTTTTGACACAAAAATTAAATCAGCAAGTCTCATAAACTGTTTTGAGTATAGCAGTATAAGGCCCAGATTCACCTTTATTAAAGGTAAACTATGCTCAACTATTGATTATTTGTTTATCGTCTCTAATGCACTTAAAGGGCAATTTCATATAGTTCCTGTAGAATTTTCTGATCATTCATTTTTAATTTATTCCTTTGGGTCTCCAATAGCAGTACCTAAAAGAAAACTGCGATGGAAACTAAACACTTCCATTCTTTGTGATGCATACATAAAAAATGTGGTGGTTAGTATTTTGAAGGCAAGGTTATCAGTTGCCTTTCTATGCACTGATTTGGGGATTTGGTGGGCGGAAACTAAAACAGATCAGAACAGATGGTTTCGGAAATATGGTTCGCAGCAGAGAAATAATAATTTTTTCACTTACCTAAAACTAAGACTACACTTACAAAAATTAGTTTCTATCGCAAATACCTCCTGGCTTGACTTATCAGATCAAACTAAGACTATTGAAAATCGTATGAAACTTGTCCAATATGATCGTGCGAAAACACTACAAACCTTGTCCACAAATCAAACTCAAAAAACAAAATTGGGGGACGCTTTTGAAATCTGTAGATCATTTAAAGAATCAACCTTAATGGATTATTTAGAGTTGAATGGTAAGAAAGTGGTAACTGAGAAGGACATGAGTTCCATTATAAAATCTCACTATGAATCTTTGTATTCTATTGCCCCTATTCAACAAGCTCAGGTGGAAGAATATCTAGATATGATTTCTTCTCTTCCACCCCTAAAAGAAGCCAGAGAATTATTAGGTCCATTTTCAAAATTAGGTATTGAAAATACAATTCAGAATTTAAAGAAGGAGTTTCCCCAGGACTGGATGGACTTCCAAATGCATTATATTGAGCTTTTAAAGCAGAACTCTCAGCTTGTTTATTTTTAGTGTTTCAACATATTATGATGGGTGGGGAGATGCCTATAACTTTCCTAGATGGACTAATAATACACATCTATAAAGCTGAAGATAAAGGTGACATTAAGAATAGGAGACCTATACAACTCTTGAGTACTGATTATAAAATATTTACAAAGTTGTTAAATAATAGAATGAAAATATATGCAGGAAAAATTGTCTCTCCTTATCAGTACTGTAGTTTACCAAATCAGAAAATACAATCAGCACTAATGATTCTCAGAGATGTAATAGAACATTTAACATTAGAACGGAAAACAGGTTATTTAATAACAGCAGATCTAGAAAAAGCTTTTGATAGAGTAGATCACGTCTACCTATTTCAGGTGTCACAATTTTTTGGAATTCCTCAGAAAATTATCAATATCTTTAGATTTTTATATTCCTCAGCTACTGTGTATCCTTTTATTAAAGGAGTTCAAACAGAAGGCTTTCATTTACAAGCTGGTGTTCACCAGGGATGTCCCTTAAGACCCCTTTTTGTATGTTTTTACCATAGAACCTTTAATTAGAACCTTGGCAATAAACCCTAAGTGGAAAGGAATTAAAAGCACTCATTTTGATTCCAATCTATGCAAACAAGCATATGCAGATGGTGTGTGTCTGTTTTTTAGCAATTATAAGCGAGTGCAGAAATTTGTAAGCTCATTTTGTCGTTTTGCGGCAGTTTCATATGCTAAAATCAATTTCTTAAAAACCAAGGGTTTAATTATAGGAGCTGGTAGTCAGTCAGAGATAATTTTTCAAAAAATGTGAATCTCTTCTGATCCCTTACACATTCTAGGTATTACCTTCGGTCCACAAAATTTACCAGAAAGTAATTAGGAATCTATATTAACCAGAGCTGAAAATAAAATCTCTAGGTGGAAACACTATAAATTTTCTAAAGTTAAATGCATTCTAATTCTGAAACAATTCATTGTCCCAATCTTACAATATGTAGTGATGATTTTTCCGCTACCAACTAAATTTGAGACCAGATTATACAGTTGTTTTTTTAGTTGTTGTGGGGTAACAGGCTGAACCCAGTCAAAAGACACTATACTTACCTAGGAACTGCAAAAGGAGGATTGGGTATGATTGACCCCATTGTTTTTGTTTACTCCCTCTTTTTCACACAATCCATCAAAAGTCTGCTTTTGATACCAGAAAGCAGAGAAGGAATCTGGATGGATATAGCATTGGGTCGGTACTTTAAAGCATGGCAGAATTTAGCTCCAAAACTAAATCCCCATATACATACCCCTGTATATTTTAAACCCACAGTACAAAAGCTATATAAATGGCAGATATCTAAACAGTCTATTGTTTCCTATTCGGTAAAAACTTTATATAAGGAAATTTTAAAAACAATTTACCCTACAGAACCTAGTTTTAAGAATTGGCCAATGGCCCATAACACCTACGTTCTAAAACAACTAAATAATTCAAGACTTCCTGCTTTTATGTGGGAAACACAATGGCTAATCATGTACGGCGGAATTAATGCGAGAGATACAGCAAAATATAAAGCAAAAGAGGAAAGAAATTGTCCATATCTGGATTGTATCAATTTAGAAGAGACTATGGAACATTTTCTATTACATTGCTCTTACGTGAAACAGCAAAGGGTATTTTTAGCAAAAAAATTGAATTTCCCTTGGTTTACCAGCCTGAACTATGATATATTATTAACAGGTATTTATCCCCAATGTCTTATGTACTTTAATCACAGTACCCTTTGAGTGTTTTTTGGATGTATTAGATACTATTTATGGCAGTCTCGGTGTCAATGGGTTATCTATCAAAAAAGAATTTCATACGAGGAGTATAGTCAACTAGTTATAAATGAATGAAAAAAACATATTTTAAAGATGTACAAATGTATAATGCACATAAAGTTTTAAAATGGTGAAAGGGATTTTCACACATCATTAAGTACAAATAAAAATGATTTGTATGGATTAGTAGGGATTATCAAAGAATGTTTAAAAATGTGAAGGCTTAAGTTCTGTAGATGAGTTTGTGAGTTCCTGTATTATTTACTGAGTTATATTGAATGTATTTATCTTCATAAAAACTCCCTACTCTTTTTGAGAAGTGCCATGGGATCTTTAACATCCACCAGAACTACCACCAGAACAGGCAGATGGGACCTCGGTTTAATGTCTCATCCGAAATATGGCAATTCCTCAGTTACTTGGCAATGTTTCTTAAAGTTCAGATCAATGCATATTGATACTCCAGAGTCCCGCTCCTCAATATGTCCCTCTCCTCAATTACTGTTTTTAGTACTTTACCTCCTAGTACATATGTTGCCATACTGTTATTATACCGAAGTGCATCACAGCACATTTTTCTATATTAAACTCTAATTTTGTTCCAGTGTACCTTTCCATCCTGGTTAATATGTGACTGTAGATCCTGTTTTTTTATCATCTGCAAATGTTGATATCCAAACATCATCACTGCATGTCATTGACACAAAAATGTTGAAAAGGCAGGGGCCAAGTACTGAACCCTGCAGCACCCCTCTGGTCACTGATGCCCATTTTGATAAATTATCCCATATAGACACTTGTTGTACTCTATCCTTCAACCAGGTCCTTATTCATGCAACTAGTTTAGCATTTATTTGCAACTCCCATAATATTTCAACCAGTATAATGCGCAGGGCTTTATCAAAAGTCTTGCTATAACAAAGGTAGATGACATCCATCAGATTCCCTTTGTCTAGGGCCTTACGAACTTTCTCGAAGATATTTATCAAGTTAGTCTGGCAAGACGTGCCCTAAGTGAACCCATGTTGTGCATTATCTGTCAGACAGTTGCTGTGTAGATAGTTTTCACTTTCCTCCTTGATAATCCCTTCCAAAACTTTATCTAGAACTGATGTTAGGCTCACAGGCCTGCAGCTTTAACAATCTGTTTTTGTCCTTTTTTGAATATTGGAACAACTGTAGTCTTTCTCCAGTATGCTACTACCTCACCCTCTCAAATGAGTATTGAAAAATATTGGTCACAGGACCTGCTACTTCGTCTGCCAGTTCCTTTATTATTCTGGGATGTATACCATCAGGACCCAGCACCTTATTTGGATTTATCTGCTTCAGTCTTATTTTGACCTCTGCCTTGTGTACCATTATTCAGGGTTATCCTCCTTTTCCTGTAGTAGAGTTGGATGTTGTTACTTATCACCAAAAACTACTGAAACATGAATTTAACATTTCAGTCATCTGTTTTTCCTCAGAAATGAAGCTACCAGTTTCATCCCGAAATGGTTCCACTTTTGTAGTACAGTACTATCCCTCTTACAGTTAACATAATTGTAAAACAATTTATAATTGTCCTTTCCTTTTGTTGCTAGCACCAGTTCTTGATCTCTCTTGGTCTTTCTTATTGATTTTTTACACCCCCTTGTTGTTCCTCTATACACATCCCATGTTACTTGAGAAATAAGTTTTTTTTTCTCTTTTGCATGCTTTTTTCTTCTTTCTTATCCTAGATTTAACCTTTTTGTTCATCCATTCAGGGACTCGGCCATTCTTGTCATATTTAGTTACTTTTAGTGCAAATTTATCACAAAGTTTGTTTTGTCTGTCACTGTGTCCCACACCTCAATTTGATTTTTGTCTGCTATTCAGTCCTCCAGTCTGATTCGCTTAGTACCTTTTTCATTTCCTGAAAGTTTATTCTATTAAAACATTTTATTTTAGTGGCCCCTTTTGATCTAGAACTCATTTCGTTTATTTCAAAGTGACCACATAGTGGTCACTTCCACCTAAAGGTGCTGGTACTCTGCAGTTTATTTGTCCTTCCAAGTTACTCAGGACAATATCCAATATATTTTCTCCCCTTGTAGCTGATGTAATGTACTATTTTAAATTCATTTTGTGCATAATAGTAAAACATTATTTTTCCATACTGGTCCTTCCATCCAATGTCTCTCATGCAATACCTGGCATATTCAGGTCCCCTATGAGTATTATTCCATCCTCACCATTATATGATTCAACTCATTGTTTTACATTGCTGGTCTATAGATTAGTCCTAATAAGAACTTTTTCCCCATCCCTGGAAGTAATTTTATCAAAATTTGTTTTAACTCCTTCTCATTTAGTTGGATTGTTTCAGCCGTTATGTGATTTAACACATATATAGCCACCCCCACACCTTTTCTAGCCCTCCTTCTTTATTGAAGAGTATGTAGCCATCAACATTCTTATCCCACATATCATCTTCCTGCCACCAGATCTGTCATGGCACAAATCTGGACCTGTCCTGTTAATAATAACTGTTCAAGCTCTTTGTTTTTTCCCCTCACCAAACATCTAGCATTTGTTAGTAATACTTTACAATTTCTCACCCCTATGCACAAATGAGCAGAAAGTGCACACCAAAGGTGCGTACCCCACCTGTGCAGCTCTGCACCTGTGGAGAGGTGTGCACCATCTGGTATTCATTATCACTGGCCACCTGTCCATGGCCCCACCTTCTGGTGTGCAGGTTCGTGGGGGCAGATGGGTGCTAAGCAGAGATCTGGGCAGGTATCCAATTGGATGCTCAGCCTGGATCCCAGAATGGATCCCATGTGCCGCAGAAGAGGGGGACTGTGGGATGGCATGCATCCAGAAATACAAAGAGTACAGGCATTTGCCCAAATGGCCACTCCCAGCCCTCCCCAGCTGCCTGATGGGCTGGAGCAATATGGAGGTGTGAATCCCAGTCTCATTGCGGCCAGTGGGTGACATCCATGGGGGTGTGCAACAGGTTACAGCAGGGTCTCCCCTTCTGCAACTCCCACACCCCTGTGCACAGCACTCCATGCCACTGTGCATTGTATGGAGTGCAGACATGCTCCTGATACAACCTCGGCCCACCACAGGTGCATAGAAGGAATGATCAGTCTGGGGATCCAGAGCACAACTCACTGGCACACCGTTCATGCATGCCGTCAGACCTGAGCTATGCAGCATGCATATGTAGGGTTGCCTATGTACCACAGATACACAGCATGTAGGCAATCTGCTTTTTTGTGAATAGTGCTCTTTATTTTTATTTAATCTTTTCCCACCAGCTTTGTGTTTTTTGTTTTCTGCTCCTTAGTAGTACTGATCAAACCACCCTTGTTTCCCTCTTTAGTTAGTTTAAACATGTCCTTATATAGCTGTTTATTCGTTCCCCAAGTACCCAGGATCCATTCCTATTTAAATGTAGTCCATTATGCCTATACAAACTTATATCATTTTGAAATGTACTACAGTGATCTAAAAGACTAACATTTTTCCTCTCACACCACCCCTTCATAGCCAACCATTCAATTGCTTAATATCCTACATTTTTTTCTTTCCTGCCCTCGGTACTGGGAGGATTTCTGAAATGATTACGCTACTGCCTTTATTACTTAAAATCCTGCCAACTTCTGCAAAATCCCCTCTGAATGTCCAACTCTGTTCTCCTACTTATGTCATTTATACATACATGTAGTACTGTGATTGGAGCATTTGTTCCCTTTAACAGCCCATCAATATTATTTTTTATGTTGTCCACCCTAGCTCCTGAGAGACAACTTTGTTTGTTTGTTTGTTTTGTTTGCTTTATTTAAGGTTCTAACCATTGAGCAAAAGCTCATTTACAATGGTGTCCTTTACAGATACAAAACAATAAAACAGATTATATAAAACAATATAAAAATATGTACAATTGACAGCGCACACACACGCACAATCAACAAGTACAAAACTTTTGAAAAGATAATAAAAAATGTTTCAAAGCAGAGACTGATGTAGGTTTTGTATTTGATAACCTAAATTCAAACAGGAGTTTGTTCCAATGTATAGGTACAAAGTAACTAAACAAAGGGCATTGCATGCACTTACCATTTGCGTGACTGTTTCTTTAAGAAGTGATTTGGAGGCAACAGCAAATGGGGTTGGTAGATATTTGGGGGACTAAATTTGTGCAGTGTAGCACAGGAATGCTTCTTAACACAGGTTAAGTTAGTTTTACATGTGTATGGGAGTAGCTAGGCTGTAGACTACAGGCCTAGACCATCATTTGGATTCAAATATTTTGACCAAATATCTTAACTCAGCAGGCCATGGATACCATTGTGCCCTAAATAGCATGCACATATACTTGGGCTTTCAATTTTTGAAATCCCAATTTCCCCCAAGATGTGTGTGGCTATTTGTTTGGAAAGTGATATGGAGGCAGCAGCAAAAGTGGTTGGTTGTGATTTGGGAAGGGGGTAGCTGATGTGGTGCAGTTTAGGATAGGGTCATTTTCTTTTTACAGGTCTTTTTTCAGGGGCTGTAGTTGGAGAGGCTTAATGTGGGAGGGGATTGCAGGTTGTTGATACATGTATTATTCAGGTGGTTGTTAAAATGTTAGTAGTGTTGTAATAACATGTATATACAGTAATATGTCTATACTTGTATTACTTAGTGAATAGGCTGTTCATCATATTGTAAAACCGATTAATACAATGTAATTAGCTCATTGGGTTCATATGTCTTAAATGATTTTCTTCATATACGCTAATTGGGTATCATGATATAGAGGGAAATATGAGATGGTATTTTCAATGGGGACAAGGGCCCAACCACATATTTCATATAAATATATATATATATATATATATATGAAATACAAAATCACACATGCCCCCACAATGCAAAGCATCATGGGCTGCATATGCAAATCACCACAGAACATTATGCTGGTTCAACTTTAAGCAGAATTGCATGGTGCCGAAAGGCCTTTCACACAGTTTGCAAAAGGTGCCAGGAGAAGACATAGACACGTGTTTCGTCCTACCTGGACTCATCAGTATGCCTCTTCTGTTTGACACCCCAGTGGAATGAACCAGCTACCCTAAGATGGTCGATCTGGGTTATGTTGTGGTAAACCCAATTAAAACAAAAAACAGTTTAAAAGACAAAGAATCTCTGTGTGCAAGCACTGAGGCAATGGTTACCCCAAAGGGCATACATATATATATATATATATATATATATATATACACTCTTTGCAAAAAACTTTGTTAATGCACCAGTTAGGGTAACTTAATACCACAAAAGTAGGGGAAGGTAGTGTAAGGGTTTTCAACCGTAACTGTCCACACCACCCCCCCAAGCAGCAAAATGAAAAAACATTAGGGTTTTGGGTCTCTGGAGTCTTAGCAAATCAGTTGTGTGGTCTTCCTTGGGGTTCTCAACCCTAATGCTTACCCCTCCCCTCACCCCACAGCCCCCAGTGCCAGTGCCTCATAGTGCCCCATATTAATACATTCTTCAATGGTAGAGAAGTATGTACACAATTTGTTGTAGCTTTCTTCATGCAGGACCATGTATGAAGAAAGGAGATCATGTATGATGTTGTTTGCTTAGGGAAAGGGGTAGGCACTAGGGTTAACAACCCCAAGGAAGACCCCACCACTGATTTGCCAAGACTCTGGAGACCTCAAACTCTGTTTTTTCCTTTTGTTGCTTGAGGGGTGGGGTTGGGAGTTAGGGTTGGAAACCCTGATGTCACAGTTCCCTACTTTTATGGCAGTAAGTTACCCTAAATGGTGCATTAACAAAGTTCTTTGCAAAGAATTTACTTTACTTTTGAGATAGTGGAATTGCATCCTCATTCACATTGGTCCCTTTGGGACTTGCATGAACAGCTGCATGTGCCCTGTGCCAAGGGAAGACTCCGTCTGCCTACAGAAGTGCAGGGCCCTTTCTAGCCCTGCACTTCCATGCAATGATGACTGTGAAGAGTTCATGGCGCTGTCTGGTGAGCTACAAAAGCACAGGGCCCTGTGGTCCCTGTGCTTCCTTGTGGCTGCAGATACAGATGCATAGGGCAAAGAATGCATTTTTTAGCCAATGCATAGGGCCCTCTGTCACCCACAGGTGGAGAGGTGCATTGCCCTATGCCAAGACAAGAGCTTTATTCAATATATAGCACCCAGGCCCATGTGGACAACCCTGCACCTTTCTTTCCCAGTCTAGATGAGTGTTGAATAAAAGCACCATCCCCCCCACCCTCACTCCATCCAGTTGGATCACTGAACTCACCCCTGAACTCAGCTCACTGGCACAAGATCACAAAGCATACCCACTGCTAGACTGCCACTGCACACAAAGTTTGTTTGTGTTTTTTGCTCTTCTCTCTTGGCAGGAACTCCATCCTTCTGGTCCTCTCAGCTCCCTCACCTCAGCTTCTCTGATACCTTACCTCTTCTGTAGACCCCCACAACTCACCCTCTGTGGAAAGGTGGTGAGTCCTTTGACCTCCAGGTCTAGATCCATATTTCAGGAGGAGCCTGAGTTACTGGGTGCCGGGCCTGTGGAGAATGACAATCATCCTTGTGGCAGCCAAGGTGTTTCCTGTTTTTCATTCCAGTGGGAGACATAGCAAACAGTGATGTCATGGCACATGTGCTGATGTCTGCCATGCCTTCCCAACCTCCTAGCTTGGACTGCCTCTACCCCCACTTCCACCAAGGGCCAGTCAAGCACTGGACTCTCCCCCACACTCTCACCCAGAGGGGGAGAGCAGTCTTAGAGACACCCAATCCTCCTCCCTTGCTGGCCTTCAGAAACCCTGGGCTCACTTCTGAATCTAGTTCATGAGGATCACAAGCAGAAAAGTTATCGCTGTGCCAGCAGGCCGGCTGCTTGTTAACAATTACGTGTTTTTTTTCAATTTTGACCCCAACTTTTCAAGATACTCATATAAGTCATCTCATAAACATGACATGTACGATACCATTTATAGTATATTGGCCAAAATGTCAATTCCCACCAGAAGTTTAAAAACACGTCTTGTCCAGGATTTAAAAAAAGACACATGTCACATTTATGAAGTGGTGTGGAAAAATTGCTATTTTGAAAGTTTGGAGTCAAAATATTGAAAATGTGTGAAGTTATGAGTAAATGTTGAAATACTGAAATGTTTACTTATAACCTTGGCATTTTACCATATTTGTACACCACATTTTCAATATAGCCTTCTTATTACCCCATCACATGAGCCCAGTAGGTGAACATTTTAAAATATCTGCTGAAACATTATTCTGCGCCACTGAAATATCATTCTGTGCTGCAGATGCTGAAACAGAGTTTGGACAGGATCTGAAAAAATGACAGCCATTACATTTATGAAAGGGTGTGAAAAAATGGCTATGTTGAAAATTTGGTGTCAAAATATTTAAAATTATGGAAGTTACAAGGGAGCACAGAAAAATTACAGTGTACGCTCATAAATTTGCCATTTTACATATTTGGATCCCAAATTTTCAACATAGCCTTCTTATGACCCCACATCATGAACAAGAGTGGTGAAAAATGTTAAATCCCCTCTGAAAGGTGATTTCAGCAAGCAACCGTGAAATCACCTTTTGAGACTGATTTGCATAATTCCACTGCCATTGGTCATAAGGTGGGGTCCCAAAGAGGCCATGTTGAAAATTTGGGGTCAAAATAGGGCACAAATGACAAAGTTATTAATCAAAGTTCAAAACTCTATTGAAATACATTGAACCGTACTTACCTTAGTATCTCTTACTGCAGTTGGCTGTTCCAGCAGCAAGATGAGACTTTGACTAGAGAGTGGATCTTCACCGTGGGACATGCTCAGGTGAGTGAGAGTGTGGGGGGGTGGGATGGTGGGTGCTGAGTGGGAGGTCGGGCGGGGGTGTCAAATTGGCAAAGGACCATTTTCTGCTTTACTTTTTTAACTACTTCCTCAAGATTTATACACATCGTACATCGTGCTGCATTTATACACATGGTTAATCATCAGACACCCCCCAAGCCAGTCTGCCAGCATGCAGTTATTCCACAATTTCTATGTTTATTATCTCTCATTCGAGCAGCCACCATGCCACACAGCACACCCTAGTAATTCATCAGTCTGCCATTCTCCCAGAAAGCATGTTTTGAACAGTTTATGGTTTCTGTTGACTTTTTTTGTATTCTGTTTCACCCTGATCTTCAACTGCCAGCTCCTAAGCCACCCACTCTGCAGACCTCCTTCTCACCTGCACATTACAAAAATACAAAGATTAATTCATAAACAGACCACATTTAACTGTAACTCAGCAGCTAACATTAAAAAAACTTGCTTTCATTATTTTTTCTCTTAAACCAGTGTTAACTCTCCCCTTCCCCTCTGCTCTCTCTTCTTCACCACTCACTCCAGTGCCACTCAGCTCACTCTTGACAAACCAGCCTTCTTTACCTCCACTGCAACAATTGAGTGTAACACTGAACTCCTTCAATAAAACAGCAACTTTTATTTAAAAAAATAAACAAATAAATGTTTTCCTGGGTCACTCCAGGTCACGGCACTTACTCTCACTGCTGGTTGTCTTTTCCCCTTCACTCCTCACCAGTGCAGTTCACTTCAGCTCACCCTCTTCCCTCTCCCCTCTCTCCTTAAGGTCTCCTTCATTTTTTAAATACATAACTATAAAAAATGTCTGCAAGACAAAATAAACTCATTAAAAAAATCACAACTTCTAAGGGAAAACTGATTACTTCCCTCCTCTCTTGCTTAGAGGTGCTACCATGTTTCTCCCTTAATTATTTGCACACATAGCAACCAATCAATCAAAACAGAGGTGCTACCATGTTTCTCCCTTAATTATTTGCACACACAGCAACCAATCAATCAAAACAGACATTGCAGTTATCAGGGGCATAAGGATGTTGCAGCATCCCTAGCAACCAGTACAGTAAGTGGAGAGGCACTGGGGAAAACCACACAAAACCCATTACAGTACATAAATAAATAAATAAATATATATATATATATATATATATATATTTAACAAAGCAACCTCCAGTATCCAAACTGGTGCCTATTGCATAAATGAAGTATGCAGCGGGGGATTGTTTGATAAATGATTTATCTGTATTTATGCTGTTTGCCCTCAGGCAACTCACTCATGGCTTATGCCAAAGAGTCCCCCGTTGCATATCAGATAGGTAGATAGATAGATAGATAGATAGATAGATAGATAGATAGATAGATAGATAGACAGACAGAGAGGTGGATTGATAAACTGACAGATGTTTGTGATTGACAGGTAGCAATAAACAATAATCCATTTATAAGCATGGATTGTTGCTAGCTGTCAGTCACAAACAGTGGATTATCACAAGCCAACAGTCAAGTGCTCTTGTGCTGCTCTTTTAAGTGCCAAACTACCCATTTTCCTTCTGATTTCTGTGTATGCTTGACTCGATCAGTTACAGGAGTTGATGATTCACTACTGCTAGAAAATCCCTCTCAAAGCAAAGAAGGTTTAGGTGGTCCATAATTAAGCAGCCGCCATGAAGTAAGTCAGTCCCACTCCTTAGGGCTACCAGTTAGTTCCGGCAGCTCTGAGCCTGCCTTGGGTTTGGGGACTTTGGCAGGACTGCAAGTAGAAATTTTCAAATGCCTGTGAGTTGGGCAGATTTTGTCCTGACTCACATGGCAAATCAAGGAGGCTATACTTTACTGAGGCCTCGGTCAACTAGGTGGTTGTCTTTTCAAACCCTGCTCCTGGAGGAAAGCAGCTTTCTGAGGAATTCAGAAGACAAGGCCTCCCTTTGTCCCAGAGGAGTTGCCTGCTTCTAGTAGCAAAGCAAAATGTGAAAAATAAACACTTGGATACCAGTAATGAAGTTTTCCCTAAAACTCCTGTCAAGCACCTCCACCAAGCACTGAAGTTCCCCCTAAAACTCTTCCCAAGTGCCTCCCCCCCAAGAACTAAAGAGGCATCCACTATTACTGTTGGAGTATCTCTATAATATATCCAAATAAAATGATGGGACGTGTGAGTTGCAAGGTGACAATTCAATCGCAGTGTTTATGGAACATCACAATCCACTCAGCCTTGGGCCTTATGGATTATAATGTTCCATAAACCCCTTGACTGAATAATCATCTTGCAACTCACAGTTCCCCATTGTATATTCTATCTCACTGTCTGTCTGTCTGTCTATCTACTATCTGTCTACATTAACATAGTTTTTTTTTTTATGAATTTCCAATTTTTGTGATTATGAAACTGTATCCTCATTTATGCAGGTCCTTTTAGAAATGGAATAATCAGAATAGTAGAGATATCTCACTCCCCATTTTTCATGCCAACCCACTTCTCCTGATGCAGTGCATGACCCCATCATGCCATGACACTCACAATAACCCCTTGTGAGGGAAGGCTCCCCGGCCCATCACAAGGTGTCACTTGTGTGACAGAACACTTTGCATTGTCTTCTCAGAATCAGAGCAGTGGCATGCAACAGTGCTGGCCCCCAGAGGTTATCCCCAAACTCAAGTCACCAGCATGGGAACGCAACACACTACCCACTGGGCCAACAGCTAGCCCTGCACACACAGTTTTTTTCATAACTTTTTTTTGGCATTTTGACCTTACACTTTTAACAGTCTTTTGATGACCCCTCTCATTTCTGAACATGACAGGTGTCATTAATAAAATAAGTCTCAAAACAAAAGCTGGCACCATTCCTCGGTAAAGTAAAGAAGGGACTTTTATTACCCTCTGTTTGCTGAATATATTACAGGCATAAAAAACAGGTACCACCAGACGTGCAAAACTGGTTGGGAAGCTGCACCCTTTACACAATCTGGATGTACCATTCTTATGCCTGTAATATATCCTTCAAACAGAAGGTAATAAAAGTTATTTCCTTACTTTATCAAGGAATGGTGCAGGCTATTGTTTTTAGACTTGTCAGTTGTCAGGCAGGGCACGGTCTGGAGTGGAGCCAAGATTGCTTGTTTGCTCTCCTGTCATCAACAAAATACTGACGTTATTTTGCACCACAAATGCAAACATGCATTTTAGAAAGGATTTGAAAAACAACACCTGTCATGTTCAAGAGGTGGCATGAAAAAATGGCTATGTTGAAAATGTAGGGTCAAAACATAGAAAATTACTAAAGTTGTGAGTGAACATTGATAAATTTCAATGTACCTTCAACATTTCCATGTTTTTTAGAATCTTAACCCTGAACTTTAAAGTTAGTGCTTTTATGATCCTGCTTCATGAACCAGGTAGGTGAAATTGTTCAAATTCTGGCCAAAAAGTGACTTCACGGAGCAACTGCAAAATTTCCTTTTGGGCCAGATTTAAAAAATGTCTCATACTGTGTTCATGAAGTTGGGTCCCAAAAAGACCATGTTGAAAATCTGATGGAAAAAGATTGAAAAATAGGGGAGTCATAAGTGAACACTGAAATATTTTAACGTCCATGCATAACGTAGTCATTTTACCATATTTTTTCACCACAAATTTAACATACAGGTAGTCTTCTGATGACCCCACTTCGGGAAGCCAGTAGGAGAAAATTTTCAAAACCTGCCACAAGATGATTTTGCACAGTGACCGAAATCACCTTTTGGGCTGAATTTTAAAGATTTCCTCTACCTTGTTCATGAGGTGAGGTCTAAAGCAGGCTTTGCTGAAAATTTCGTGAAAAATATAAAAAATGACAATGTCATGAGTAAAAGTTCAAAACGCATTGAAAATACATAACTTTGTTTCTTCAGTTCCTGGTCAATGTTGAAAAAGAAGAATGTATTTTCCAAGCAGAGTGGATTTTTAGTGCTTGACATTTTTTTAGGTGAGTGATGGTGCGGAGGGGATCATGAATAATTAGTGGGTGTCAGGGTGGGGTGGGTGGGTACTAGATTTGGTCTGGAAAGCTGCAAAAGACATCAGGGGATGGTTTTCTGCTTTTCAGGTTTAAAATAATTAAAAAAGACATTGTGATGACGCACTGGTGACATTGAGGATTGGGCACCCAAGTTTCACAATGGTGGGGGGGTATAAAATATCAGATTTTGTGGAGTCTTATAAGGGTCACTCAGCCACAAAATGCATCAATGGATGATTTTTCTGATTTTCATGTTTAAAATAAAAAAAAACTGTGACATAAGGGTAACACTGGGGATTTAGCACACCAGTGTCACAGTGGTAGGGAGGATGAGGATGACAAATATGAGACTGGGGGTCTCAGAAGGGTTGTTCCACCCAAAATGGGATTTGGTTTTATTTATTAACATTCCTGCTCAGAGCAGGTCTCAGTCCAGGAGGTCTTTTCATCAAGTGAATTCCCTGCTCTTAGTGGGGCTGAGCCCAAAATGGGCACTGGTGACTAATATTAGGATACATAGAAGCTGACGGCAGATGTGGAACATGTGGCCCATCCAGTCTGCTCCTTTTTGATGTACTACTTACACTGTAGACCCCTCCAGGTCTACAGCACTTTTTCTGCCATCCCCTTACCTATTCCTTATGACTCCCTTGTGCTTATCCCAGGCTTTTTTGAATCCCACCACTCTTTGCCCCCCAATCTCCACTGGAAGACCGTTCCAGGCATCCACAACCCTTTCTGTGAAGAAGTATTTCCTCACATCTGTCCTAAACCTACCCCCCTCCAGGTTCATATTGTGGCCCCTTGTTCTGGAGCACCCTTTCCACTGAAAAATATCTCCCACTTGTACCTTATTCACCTTTATGAGGTATTTAAAGGTCTCAAGTCACATCCTGCCTATCCTTTCTCTTCTCCAGGGTGTACATATTTAATTCCTTTAGCTTCTCCTCATAGGTCATTTGATGTAGACCCTGTACCATCTTGGTAGTCCTTCTTTTGCAGCCTCCATCCCATCTATGTCCTTCCTGAGATGTGGCCTCCAAAACTGGACACTATAATCCAGGTGGGATCATACTAAAAAGACCTATATAGTGGCAACACCACTTCCCTCTTTCTACTGGTAATACTCCTACCTATACATTCCAGCATCCCACCAGCTCTTCAAATCGCTTTGTCACATTGTCTGGTCACTTTCAATTCATCTGATATGATTACCCCCAGGTCTCTTTCCTGCTTGGTCATTGCTAGAATTTCTACCTCAATTTTGTACTACACCCCTTTGTTTCTGTGACCTAAGTGCATTAATTTGCACTTTTTTGCATTAAACCTTAGCTGCCAAACTTTTGACGACTCTTCCAGTCATTTCAAGTCTCTTTCCATCCTTCACATCCTATCTAGAAGATATGGCACATCAGTAGCAATCAGCAGGCTGATAATAACGCTGCTCAGCTGCTTGCTGGGTGATGTCATGTAGGTGAAAGGATCCTGCTGCTGTGTGATAAGAGCAGCTGTCTTCTTTCAACTACATGAAGTTTCCACCCATCAACTAGCAGAATGGCATCATGATCAGCCTTTCTAATCATTGGCCTGTCACTGTCAAACCTCCTGCAGCCTGAGCTGCATTGGATGTGACAGTAACATGCCTCTGAATACCAGTACTCTCACAGATATGTTTGCTTCATGCATGCATGCAAACTAAAATAAAAAGGACAATGAATATAAGAACTATTCCAGAAACATTGAGACACACTCCCATGTCAGTTATTCCTTAAAAATATCTCTTGTCATGTGCCAACTACCATCTGGTTTCCCTTTTCAATATAGCTAATAAGATCATTTCAAAACTGCTGTATTAGAGACTAGAGGGATTGCTCCCAAGTCTGAGAAGATGGAATGTATGCTAGGGGGCTTCACTGTGCAAGATGCTTCATCTCCTTTGAAGTACAAATGCACACCTGGACCTTATTGTGTCCCTTTCTCATGGTGACAAGAAAGCATTTGACTGGGTATAATGGACATTTCTACTTAGAGTGCTGGAATGCATGGGCCTTGGACTTAATTTCTTGCCTTGGACAAAGCTTCTTTATAAATGGCTGCAGAGATGAGCAATGACTCACCTTCCCCAACATTTAGCCTCTTGAGAGGGATACATCAGGGCTACTCATGTCACCGCTTCTCTCCATTTTAGCTCAAGCTATCTGGACTGATCCAAATATTTGATGCATCAAGCCTGGAGACAAAGTGCATAAAGGCGTGTTTTATACCTTTGACATTCTGCTAACTGTACAAGAACCAGACTTCTCAATCCCAGTAAATTAGAATGGATTGATAATTGCTCTCTGCTCTCAAGCTACTGCACAAACTGAATTGAGACAGAGCTGCTTCCACTATCAGCTGTCTGTCCCATTTTCAGCTTCTGATGGGTGGTGAGGTGACTCTCCTACATCAAGTTCTTTCTAACCAAGCACTCTTATAAAAACATAGACAATGACAGCAGAAAAAGACCAAGGTCTGTCCAGTCTGCCCCAGTTCCCTAAATACCTGGAACCTTCCTTGGAGCTTAATGTTCTTCCAGGGTACTAACCCACCTGGTCCTTTCCCCATTCTCTTCCCTCGGCCTGTTGCCTCGGGCAATTACAATTCCCTTTGTTCTGTCCCAAGCCTGTCTGAATCCCCTGATTGTGTTCACTCCCACCACCTTGGCTGGCAGACTGTTCCAAGGTTCCACCACCTTTTCCCTGAAGTACTTCCTCACATCCCTTCTGAACCTCCCACCTGCTACTTTCCACTTGTGTCCATATGACCACGGGCTGGTATGTAGACTGAATAATTCCCTGCCGTTCACTTTATTAATTCCTTTGAGAAATTTGAAGGTCTCGGTCATATCCCCCTTCTCCCATTTAACCTCCAATGAGTACAGACTGTATTTAGTGCCTTGAGGTGTTCCTCGTAGGATCTATCCAGCTGTCCCTGAATCATTTTTGTCACTCTGCTGCACTGTCTCCAACCTATCATTGCCTTTTCTAAGTTGAGGACTCCAGAACTGGGCACAGCACTCCAAGTGAGGCCTCACCAGGGATCTGTAGAGAGGAAGTATTACCTCTTTTCTTCTGCTGTCAATCTCCCCTCATGATAAATCCCAGCATTGTGTTAGCCTTACTATAGGGCTTGGTACACTGAATAATTTTTTTTAAGGGAGTTACTGATAATAATTTCTAGATCCCATTCTCATTTATAGTGCTATGCCCCACCCCATATCCAGTACTCCATCTTGGAGTTCTTTTTCCTAGGTAAGGTAAGGTATGTAAGGTTTATTTATATGGCACCCAATCCTGGATGTTCTGGGCATCTTACACAATTAAAAACAGGCAGGGTAAGTAATAACAACAAAATAAAAGCTCTAAAGGGTTATACAAAATGTAAAATTCAAACATAAATAAGCTAATTTTTAAATAGTTAATAAATAATAAAACAATAAAACAGGTTTAAAAACACTATGGGTAGTCCAGAAAGGCCATTTTGAAAAGATGAGTCTTTAGGCCTCTCTTAAATACATCCACCGATGGGTCCTCCCTTGCAGATCTAGGAAGCGAGTTCCAGAGGACCTGGCTGGCCACCTCAAAAGCTCAATCACTGGAGGTTTTCAGCCTGGCCCTCAGAACCATAAGGAGGCCCCTGATGGAGGAGCAGAGGGAAAGGACTGGAGTGGCAGGGGTAAGGAGATCCATCAGGTAACCAGGGCCCGATCCATACATGGCCTTGTAGGTGAACAAGCCCAGTTTGAAAATGATCCTCCACTTGACAGGCAGCCAGTGCAGATCTCACAGGACTGGGGTCACATGACATGACCTAGACAAGCCCATCAGTAACCTGGCCACTGCATACTGCACCAGCTGCAGCCAGCAGCAGGTCCCTCTATAGACCCCGAAGTATAGAACATTGCAGTAGTCAAGCCTGGAAGTAACAAAGGTGTGTACTAGTAATGGCAGATCCTCAGGTGGAACTAGGGGTTTAATACAGGTGACTTTCCTTAAGTAGTAAAAAACACTTTGGACAGAGGAAGAAACCTGAGCATCAAGTGTAAATTTATCATCCAGGAAGATGCCCGGGCTTCTCACCCTAGGAGAAGCCATCAACAGAATGGCTCCCAGGACCAATCCTGTTGCCACTTCAGAGGCACTCCCATCATGCCCGTGACCAAGTTCAACCACCAGGACCTCCGTCTTGTTGGGATTAAGTCTCAACCAGTTGGAGGCCATCCAGTTCTGGATTTCGGCCAGGTAGTTGTTAAGCATTTCCACATCATTATTTGTCCCAGGGGCAAAAGACATGTATAGCTGGGTATCATCTGTGCAGCAGTGAAAACCCAAACTATACCATCTAATGAGCTCTCCCAGGGGTAGCATGTACACCAAAAAAGCAATGGTGACAGGATCGACCCTTGAGGAACTCCACATGGCAGGAGCTTCAGGGAGAAGGAGAAATTCCCCTTCACCACCTGTTGCTTCCTGCCCAATAGATAGGACTCAGACCAGTTGATGACAGAACCGGCAAGTCCACAATATTCTATAAGGCAATCCAGAAACAGAATGTGGTCCATGATGTCAAATACTGAGGAAAGATAGAGAAGAATGAGAATTGACTGGTCTCCTCTATCTCTCACTCTGAGGAGGTCATTTTGTACCCTGACCAACACCATTTCAGTGCCATGCCTAGCCCTGAAACCTGGCTGTAATGGCTTATGGATGTCATAGGTCATGAGGTGCACCTTGAGCTGTAATGCCACTATTTTCTCAACAACCTTCTCTAGAAATGGGAGATAGAGCGATAATTCACCATGACATCAGGGTCAAGTGAAGGTTTCTTTAGGAGGGACCTCACCAACACCTTCTTCAAGGCATTAGGGAAGATCCCATTCAAAAGCAAGCACTGGATTATCCTAGAAACACAGGGCCAATGATCCCAGTGCATCCTACTAGGAGATGGATCAGGGCTGAGTCCAGTTCACAAAAGTGGGCCACAGCTTCAAGATCACCTCAACAACCTCAGCCACCTTCACTGGCCTAAACTCCTCCCAGACAATAGGAGTGCCCATGTTCCCACCTGGTCAATCATGGCAGGCAAGCCTTGTCCCACTGGGGAGATCTCAGACTGGATAGAGGACACCCTGTCAGTGAAGAACTGAGCAAACTCATCGCACATTGAGATTGAAAATGCTTTTTTCAGCTGCAGACAGACCATATGAAGCAGTATATCTATAGTCTGAAAAAGCTGATGTGGTCTGTTCCTCCCTGCAGCAATCTCCCTGGACAGAAAATCTGCCTTCTTATGATTGATTCCCACTTGGTACTCACGACTGTGAGCTTGTAAGGCCAGTTTGTCCTCCTCAGAGTGGGTCCTTCACCAGTAATGCTCCAACTTCTGACCCTTGAACTTCATCTCCTTGAGAGCCCCATCAAACCATGGAGGTCTCAAGCAAGATCTAGGTCATGTACAGACTGGTGAAATGGCATTGAGCACTTTGGAGATGGCCTTATTATAGGCAGCCACCGTCTCACCCATGCCAATTGCACATACAGTACTCACACTAGAGAGATCTGCTACCACTAAAAGTCCCTCTCATGACAGTCCCTTCAAAGGGCGATAGCTGGCCATCTCAAGAGGGTAGAGATTATCAGGGGGGCCCAAATGAAAACTCTACCATGCAGTGATTGGACCAAGTGACCTGATCAGTCTTGAGATCCATGACCTTAAGCCCCAGTGAGAATGCCAAGTCCAAGGTGTAACCATGGTGATGGGTCACAGAAGCAGCAGCTTGTGTCAGAGCCAGAGATGTCATCAACTAGTTCAGTTCAGTTATTTAGTAAAAAGTGTATATAAAAATCAGTACAATTTGTTACACTTATAAATTAACTCATTGTCTCCTAGCAGATGCCTGTAGTCGTCAGTAAAATACACTGGTGTGTCCTGAGGACATCTGCAGAAGTCGGCTACTGACTCCCAGTGTGCCCTTGCAACATCTGGAGAAGTCACTAATATATTTTAATATATAGTGTAACAGAATATAATATATATTTGACTTCATAGCACTGTTGGAAAGGTAATTTTATGCTGAACAACTTTGCCACTGATATTTTGTGTATATCATGTATACTTTAGGAGTTATTTGCATTTGTTTATGGTATGGTGTGTATGGCTTATGTTGCCTGTTTTAGTGAAAAAAATATTTTTTTTTGCTGTTTCAACCAGCATAGAAAAAAATGCATATTATTATTTACATACCACCATTGGAAAGGTAATTTTGTGCTGAATAACTTTGTCACTGATATTTCATGTATATCACATATACTTTAGGAGTTATTCACATTTGTTTATGGTATGGTGTGTATGGCTTATGTTGCCTGTTTTAGTGAAAAAAAATTTTTTTTGCTGTTTCAACCAGCATAGAAAAAAAACAAAATTACATATTATTATTTGCATACCACCATTGGAAAGGTAATTTTATGCTAAATAACTTTGCTGCTCATACTTTATGTCTAGCACTTACGGTTCTTGAGCTATTAGGATTTGTTTGTGGCATGCTGACTATAGCTTGATTTTGCTTAGAAAGGCCCA
This sequence comes from Neoceratodus forsteri, assembly GCA_016271365.2. Classification (NCBI taxonomy): domain Eukaryota; kingdom Metazoa; phylum Chordata; order Ceratodontiformes; family Ceratodontidae; genus Neoceratodus; species Neoceratodus forsteri. The sequence continues at coordinate 534,224,228 of CM057456.1, read as the reverse complement.
GGATTTATTGTTAACAGTATACAGGAGACAAGTGGTGCAACTTCAGAGAGCTCCTGTGGAGGCAATGAGTAAACAAAAGAGCATAATATTTAAAACAAGACAATTTATCAACAATACATAGGAGTTACCAAATGATCATTATCTGATAAAAAAAAAAATTGGCCAAGCCAAACATTAATTTTACTGCCTCCATTTTTAAAATTTGATTTATATAATGTTCATCTGACCTAACCATAGACTTGGAAAAAAGGACCTTGAGATATTTTGCCCTTCATTCTGACCAACTTTTGCAATCAAATAGTATATGCATAATCCCTGGGTTAGAAATATTCAAACATGTGCAGCCTCCATTTTCAGTTTTATAAAAACAATTATTAAGGTTATGATAAATATTTCATATACAAGCTAGCCTCACTTTACAAAGCATATTTCTATGTAATTTATTTTCACATAGAGCTAGGTATTTTTCTTGTCTCCAGATCAATTTAACCTTTGAGTATAACCCTAAAGTATCTAAATCATGAATGGTACTAAAATCTGTTTGGATAGCTATATTTTTAATCCTTTGCTTAGCATTATTCAGATAAACTAAAGGTGATTTTAATGTGATAGTGGACCATAGGTCTCCACAGCCTATATTTTTTAGAATATTGTTTAAGTTAGAAAACCAACAGTTCCGCGGACCCAAATCACATAAATTTTTATAGAATTCCACCCAACAGATTTTAGGTAACCTCTCACTATTCATTTGGATTATTTTACTCCAGTAGTTTATCACCCTTAGCAATATTTTGGTATTGATAGAAAGCATACCTGATTCAAGTCTAAGAAAAGAGGATGGGGTATCTCGAGGTAAATTCAATATTATTTTTAAAAATTGATTTTGGATACATTCAATGTTTAACTTCCCCAAGGACAGGGATAAACCCCAAATTTCAGAACCATAAAGAATTTGAGACATTAATTTGGCCTCAAAAGTTCTTTTAAGGGCCAAAAAGGAATTATTTGCAAATTTATTTGCAAAATTTCTTATGGCTCCCATAGATTTGTATGAATTATTTTTAAGATCGAATAGGAGAGGTTTCCATGACCATTTGGAGTAAATTTTTATCCCAAGATAATAAAATTCTGAAACCGCTTCGAATTTATTCCCATTGATATTCCAGGGTTCTCTCCATTTTAGATTTCCCTAATATATCTATATTTAACTCAAGGTCTAGTTCAGATAATGAATCCATAACATTAATTAAACCTCATCTAAGACCTAAAGGGATCTGAGAGATGATAATTGCATCATCAGCATAAAGTAATACCTGAATTTTCTCATTATTTATAGTAGGGGAGAATGTATCTATTCTTAAAATCTTAATAATCTGTTTTTCTATATATAGGTTAAATAGAATAGTGGCCAATAAACAGCCCTGCTTTACTCCACTAGTTATAGATATTTCTTTAGACAGAGCTAAGTCCCTCCTATACCGTACCATTGCTACTGTATCTTAATGCAAAAGTTTTAAAATAGATAGCAAATAAGGGGCAATATTTAATTTTGCCAATGTATCCCACAACTTCCATCTGTTCACTGAATCAAAGGCAGCCCTTATATCTATAAAAGCCAAATAAAGGGTGCCCTTTTTATGGTGAACATACTTATCCACCAGGTAGTTCAGGGTAAAGAGCAGATCCAAAGAACTACATCCTCTTTTAAACCCGCATTGAAATTTAGAAAGCAACTTTTCTTCTACCCATGTCTCCAGTCTTGAAAGGATTAGTCTAGAGAACACCTTTTGGACTACAGGGAGGAGCGTAATAGGCCTATAGTTTTTAGGATCTTGTTTGTCCCCCTTTTTATGCAATGGGACAATAATTCCTTTACTCCAGTCTAATGGAAGTTTCAACTGAGAACAGATTGCACAGAATACTGAAGTGAGAATATTAGCCCAAAATTCTGGGTTATATAAAAAAATCTCGGCCGGAAGGCCATCTACCCCGTCTGCCTTATTTCTTTTTTGGGCTCAGATGGCTAATTCAACCTCCTTCACAGATAACCCTAGCAGAGTTTCACCTACAGGAAGTTTGCCAAAGCTTAGGACTTTATGATGGCTATCTAAAACTCCACTCATATTCTTATATATTTTACTAAAATGGGTGACCCATTTCTCAGCACTAATTAAACTGAACATATTATAACATACATCATTCTCATTATAACCAATGGCCACCATATTCCAAAAAGCCTTAGAGTCTTTCCTAAGGATGCAATCTTGGAGTTGTTCCCACAGTTTCCTTTTATACATTTTCTTTTTAGAGACCAGCAGCTTCCTATATTCCTTTCTTAGTTTTTTTAAGGCTCCCAACACTGTACTGGAGGGCAGCCTAGATCTAATTTTCCCAACATTTTTAATTTCTTTTCTAAGTTTATGACATTCAACATCAAGCCATGGTTTCTCAGTATTGGTCATATAACTTCTTTTTTGTCTTTCATAAGCACCTAATTCATCCTGACAGGTCTTAAACAACACATCAAATTTATTTATTATACCCTCTTCATTTCCCATGTTGGATCCTAAGATGTTGCTTATATTATATTGTAATTTCTCTTTCATAATTAAATCCTCTAGTGTTGCCTTAGAAAACTCATTCCATTGGATTTTTCTCCCAAACTTAATACATGTATGCTGATCTGCGACAGTTCTTGCCCTGTTATTTATTTTTTAATATCAAAAACTGTACATAATGTACACAATACTGGGAAATGATCACTATCCCACATTTTTAATCCCTCACATTTTTTAGCCATGCTATATTCACTTGGCTCTATAACACAAGGATCTAACACAGCACCACCTTTTCTTGTGGGAAAGGTGTGTTCTCCCTGCCAATCTCCCCTCGTACGCCCATTCACGACTCTTAAACAAAATGTATCAACAAATTGTAAGATAGTTTTGCCTTGATTTGTTACCCTCTTATCCTTTGAGTCCCTTATAGGGATACTAGAAACATCATCCAGCCCCCAATCTGTTTTTTTTTTTTTCCTCTAATCGATTTCCAATATGGGCATTAAAATCCCCTGCTAATAATAGTTTACTCCCTGGGAATCTAGTTTTTGTAGACTCTAAGCTATCCTCTAACATTTTGATCACTTTCAGAAAATCAAACAGTTTAAGACCAGGGGGAATACAAATATTAAACAGTATCCAGACATTATTGTCATCAGCAATCACTATATAAATAAAAAATATATTATAAGAACCAACCCCAATTGTCCTATATTTTATACTAGTATCTATCAAAATAAGCAATCCTCCTTTTAACTGACCACATTTTTTTCCCTATAGGCAGGGGAAGACCAAATATTATAACCTTCTATTATTTGTTTATCAAAATTTTGCATCCATGTCTCTTGTAGCAGAATTATGGAAAATTGTCTTAGCCATCGTATACAGTCCTTATCTAACATTTTACTCTTCAATCCCACTATATTCCAACTCAGAAGAGAAATTTTATTCCTTGGCTTCCCTCTAAGGCCCAGTCAGTTAGTTTCAGCAGAACTGCTTATAATTGAAGCTGAACTATCAATACTGATTAAGGTGTCACCCTTATCTGAAAAAGTGGATAATTCCAGAGTATCCTCATCCTCTAAGATAATGCTACTATTTATTCTTACACCTAGTTGTTTTCTACCTCTTATCATTACCATTTCTTCTTTATTTCCCCTCAGACTGTGAACAGTTTCATTTGGCTTCATATAGGCAGTTATTCGAGGCTGTTTAAGGCCATGGATACCATCAATTCCACCACTCTTTTCTGAATAATTTTTAGATATTTCTATGTCTAGATTTTTTCCTGGGGTCAGTGTCATTGTTGCATCTAGATATAGTACAACATCTGAAAATTTCTCTTTCATAGCCATTCATTTTTTTCTCTTTTCTACATTAAGAACAACACAAACCCAACCCTTATAGGGGCTGGCTAAATACCTATAAGTGGATTTAATGCCCTGCCAACTAAATTTGTTACCCATAAAACCTTTAAACAAATTATATGTTGTAAGTTTAAGAATATAATTATTTTCTGATTTAACTTTAGGAAGTTCTTTCATAAATAAAGTGGGTAGTAAATCTCCTGCCATAATCAACCGCTATTTCTTCTCCTCAGTTGTTTCTACTAGGATAACCTGGGTCTCTTTTTCTGGTCTAGAAGTTTTGTTACTTAAATTTCTAAAATGCACTCCAGGTGTTTTTATTTTTTTGTCAATCTCAACCTTATTCTGTGACATTTGAGTCTTATGCTCAGTTATGTTCACAATATCTATTTGTCTCCTGTTACCCTTTTTTAACAAGTCCTTGGAACATTCTTCCCTCAAGATAGTTTTTTTACTTCTCAAATAATCTACTTTGTTGTTTTCGAAGCCAGACTTCTTAACTTTTTCCTTTAGTTGCATTTTCCTTTCCTTGAGGTCCTTAATCAATAAGTTGATTTCATCAACTTCTTTTTTTGAGATTGAATCAGTAATTGATTTAATGCTCTGCTCAGCTTGAATTTCTGGTTTATTACACGTATCGATTTCCCCTTTATTGTTCTTAGTTTTTGGACATTCCTTAACCATGGACTGCTCTGAAACTACATTTTATGTATCTATTACTGTTTCTATTACTGCAACCTGTGATTTCATATTAGTTCCCTGACATTGACAGTTATCTTTATCAGAAACATAAAAATCTACAAAAGTCCTAACAATAGTAACCAGTTCCAAAAGCTGGGTATTCCCAAAACTGATTTCTTTCTTTAAGTCATTTAATTTAGATATTAAATTTTCATTTTCAACTCCGTTGAACCCATCAATCTTTTTACAGTGAAGGGCTTCATCTTTCAAGTGTATATGAATCTGCTCACTTTCATACAACAACAAAGATTGTTTTACATTATCAGGGTTTATTAATTTTCTATCTAAGTTGCCATACTGTGTAAAAGGGGACAAAAAGGAATCAAAATCTTTGAAAAAGGATCTACTTTTTGTAGATTGTAGTTCAGGAAAATTAATGTTTCTGTTTCCTTCAGTGAATTCCCAGCCTTTTGGAATTGATTTTACAGGGTTTACTTCATCGGTAATACCTTCAGATTTATTAATAACATTAGAAAAGGATGTTTGACAGTTGTCCGGAATCTGAATCTTTTTCACCATAGAACTAGACACCCTCCCTATAAGATCAGATAAATGTAATTCAGTAGCTACAACAGATAAGTTTTTCACATACTGATTGTCTGGTTTAGAATCTAGTGATCTCCCTATTACTTTTCCTCTCAGGCATGGTTGATTCTGATTTATATGACTCTCAGAGACTTCTTCTAAGCTTCTAATTTTTTTTAGCAATGGGTGCATAGATACCTGAGACTCTTGAGATTCAGACTCTGCTGGGGATGAAGTCAATTTAGGAGCAAAAGGTTTTATTATTCTATTGTTTCTTAACTCTGTTTGATTAATTGGAGATTTAAAAAAACAGTGTTATTTTTTTTATTTAGCCCCTTTGGGACCTTTTCCACTATTTTAAGTCCCTTTTCCCTTTTATTAAGCCCCTTTTTGCTATATGTTTTCAAAACCTTCTTCATTTTCAGCTTAAACCCTTTAAACTTTCAACAACGTATAGCAAATATTTTCTAAAAGACCATATAATATCCACATACTTTTCTTTAAAAAGGTCTAAATATACTAAAAAAAGAGAAACTGAGCAGAAGTAATGACGAATACAGATCTTCACACTCTTCACATTCATCAGCTTCTAAACGTCCAAAGTTTGTTCTCGTTTGTAAATTATAAATGTTCCAAGAGAGTAACAACAATGTCCAGTGTAAAGTCCAGAGTCCAAAGTCCAAAGATCAGGATACAAAAATATCCAGGTAACTAAATAATCTGGTAATTAACAAGTCCAGGTGAGAACCAGACAAGGAAACACAACAAAGGTGGCATCCAATGATCCACTTAACACTGCAATTCGCAGGATTGCTGACTTGATAGTTTCTTTTCCCAGGCGTTAAACACACTATGGTAAAAACCAAAAGAAAAAAACTTGTAAAATAATGAGATACTACTCCAATAAGCCAAGATACAACCAAAGAACAATGAGCAAAAATATATAACACAAGGCCACAATAAATATAAATATAGAAATTACAGAAGTGTGCAACAACACAGTGATACAACAGTACAACAAATGCCTGCGAAGGGAAGTTGTATAAGAGATATTAATTAATTAAAGTGGTTTAAATTAGCCCTCTGGACCCACTAAGGGGGGACCAAAATGGTAACACTTTACGCTGTTTTACTTATTGGAGATCTTAGAGATTTTGTTGACAAAGGAGTAAAAATTTGTAATATAAACAAATAAACTTACTCTTTTTGATGTAAACTTCCCCCTACGTGGAAGCACTTTCAGGTATAATTCTCCCTGTATTGCTCCTTGTTAATAGATGAAAATTCAGCCCCCACAGAACAAGAACAAGAAACGGCACAATCAGCACAATCATCAAAGGGCATTTGCTTTAAAAAAATAATAGCTCTCTCTCCAAAGAAAATGCAGGTGAAGCAAAAAAGCAGAAAAGCAGAACCCAGAGCAGCGTGGCACACACGCACACCTTCAATGCAAGCAGATGAATGATTTCTAAGGAGGGTGCATGTTCTTTTATACTTCTATAAGGCCGCCCCTTATTAGCATATGGCGGGAATTACAAATGGATAGTTTTAATGAAAATGAACTTACTATACCTATACATAAAAACAAATCCTAAAAACCTATAGCTTTCTAAAAGCTCTAAAAAAAACGTAAACCGTTGTCCTAAAAACTTAGAAACATTAAAAACAAGAATATAAAAATAAGAAGCGGAAATATGGAGGATTGCTAAATTTTCAAAACTCCAAAATAACTTTAAAATAACTTCAGGATACATGTAATCACATAACTTATCACATAACTTAAGATGCAGTTGTCAGCTCATAAAAGACAGACTCCACTAAACATAAGGGTGTGGATATATCCTTCTTCTTCTCACCGATCTGACTGGCTGCTGTGTAGCCTTGTAACAGATATCCAATCTGGCCCGATCAAGTCGTTCTCTTCTCCCACAGCTCAGCATGCTATTCGCCACTCACTGGTGTCTGATATCCAGCCTGACTCCTTGGGTTTCCTGGCCTCTCCTCTTGAGACCATACAGTTCTAGCAGGAGGCACTGGGACAGAGGCCCTTGTCGGACCTGGAACAAAAACACAGCAGAGAAGAAAAAAACACTGCACCAGCAGCACTACACAAAAAGATGGACTGGAAAGGGAGCAGACTAAGGCAACGACATCATACCTTTATTAAAATAAATACAAGCATTACTCCCCTGCTTCTCAGTTTTCCTCCTCAAAACTGAGAGCATGTAGTGAAGAAGCTGCTACCTCTCCGTCTCTCCTCACAGCAGCAGCACACCCCTTACTTTGTTCCTATCATCAACTAGAGGAGGTCGCATTCAAAATGTGAGGATTTATCATCAATCCAGGCATTGAAGTCCCCCAGAATTGACCATCTGGGTGGCTCCAATATTTTGTCAATGATGAACTCCATGACCTCCTGCAGAAAATCCCCCCCCCACCCCGGAAGGGCAGTAAACAAGGAGAATCCTGCAACCCACACCTGGACCCCACGCACCACCACACATTTAAAGGATGAGGTAGAACCCACTGGGTACATGGCAAAGGTCAGACTGGATCTAAAACAGATGGCCCCACCCCCACCTGTGTTCCTTCCTCAAGCAGTGTACCACAGAGTACCTGGTGGGAAAAGCCACTTCCAGAACTGGCCCGGCATCATCTCCCAGCCAGGTTTCCGTAATGCAAGCCAGACTGACAGATGAAATTAAGTCCATCATAATTGTGGTCTTGTTCCTCATTGATCTAGCATTGCACAGCACAGCCCAAAGGGGACTGGTGGAGACTGCAGGCTGAACTGTTACCTGCCTACTTGGTCCAGTGGGAACCTTGGGAATGGACAACAAATATGTCGGGCCTCTCTTCTGGCTCCATTTAGCCTCAGGGCATCTCCTGCTCCCAACTACACCGATCCTCTTCACCTTCACTGTGCCTGCAGCACCCTGCTGCCAGCCTCTGCGCTCCCTGGTTATACTGACCTCCTGATGCATTACCTTTCATTTTTTTAGTGTTGACTTTTAACCACCAGATTTTTGACTGTCCCTCCGACTTTTGTAGGTCCATCTGCACATCCCTTATTTCCCTCATTACTATCAACCATCCCACATTGTTTGGTGTTATCCACAAAGACAGACATCCTGCCCCAGATTCCTTCACCAATATCACTAATGAACATGTTGAAGAGGACTGGACCCAGGACTGATCCCTGTGGAATGCCACTTATCACCTCTCTCGCCTTTGACTTAACTCCATTGATCACCACTCTCTGTTACCTCCCTGCTAGCCAATTACCCACCCAGTTCACTAGACCTTTAGCTGCACCCAGGTCTTCCATCATCTTAAGCAATCTCCTGTATGGTACCAAATCAAAGGCCTTGCTGAAGTCAAAGTCAGGAGCCTAAATAACTGTATAATTCTCAAACTATTCAAGTGTGTGAATAGGTCCAGGAGTTATTAGGCACTGATTGGACCTCCAGATGACCAAGTGTGCTTCTAAGATACTAGAAGGAAACTGTATTAGTCATAGTAGCCCACCTGAACTTCATGTTGATCTGGGGACCATTTGGTTCTCTCCTATAGCCTGGTAACATTAACCATATAGGCACCCAGAGGATGGCGGTGACAGAGTGGCCCCTCTGTATAGGTGCCCTAGTAAAATACTTTCATATGCTGGTCCCTGCTCAGACACCCCTTTACAATGGATAAGGAAAACATTATTTGTCCCTCCTTATTTGCTTCTCATTTTCCATACTTTCTTCTCTTCTTGCTACTGTATCACATTCTGTTTGTATCCAACATCTAGCACAAAGTCTTCTCAGTAACATAGAAACATAGAATTTGACAGCAGATAAGGACTGCTTGGTCCACCTAGTCTTCACATTTCCCTACCTAATGGATAAGCTGCAGATCCTAGTTAACCAACAGCCTACTTCCATTCAACAGCTCTTTGTCTCTCAAGTGTTTCAGTGCAGATAGAGAAAAACAAACTACTACTCATTGCTGAGAGGTACAATTTGTTACTCTGTATCTTGCCTGTTGTTTGCAACCTAAGAGATATTCCTTTCTTTTTTTTTTTATTTTCTGCTTATGCCCCTTCTGTCTCCCCACCAGACTCCTACCTTCAGGGATCCCTAGACAGTGCATGCTCCCATAGTTCACCTGGGTAACTCCCCAGGAGGGTCTGGAGGACCCACCACATCCTGCCTTGGTTTGCCCCCCCAGACAGGGAGGAACAGGACCCTGCTTCATCCCCCCAGTCTGTAAGTCTGCATCGGGTGGTCTTGCCGGCTCCCCACAAGAAGCCTGGTTAAGGAACTTCAGGACTACTGGGTCCCTTCTACAGAAGTCCAGTGCAGGGGGTTTCCACTTTTTCTGTTCTGCCCCTAGATGCAGCATGCAATGGGAACCAAGGTGTGGAGCACACTGAAATGTGCTGCCTCTTTGGCTCCCTGCTGCTGTCCTCCCACCAGAAGTTCTGCTGTCCCTCTGCACATCCACCTGTGGTCACCCAGGTATCAGTAAAGTGGCAGGACTAGCATCCCACCCTCCCCAGAGAAGGAGAACAGCCTCTCAAGTGCTCAATCCTCTTCCCTGGGCTGGCCCCCAGCAACCCAAGAGCACTCCCGATCCTGGGTCACTGGTGTTGCAAATGGCAGTGCTACTGCTGCACTGGTGGGTCAGCCAGAGATATTCCTTTCTGACATCACAGGTGGACTCAATAATGCAAACATACTTTTTATCACTATCTTGCAGACTTTTGTAGGACTACAAATAGGCTGGCACTGTGTATGGGACATGTCATTGTTTGAAGTTCATTACTATCTTGTACTAGAAAAATCTGTGATGTGTACTTATCTGTTCTGTTTATAAAACACAATAAACTTGAATCCCCTTCTACGAAAGAACAATGCGAAAAATTCTCCTAACACTGGAGCACTATAAAAGTGACATTCTACGATATCCACTCTTAATAGTTATATGCTGCATTACTCATAACAGACAGCCTGCAAAAGGAACCCCTGATGCAAGAAAGCATTTGTCTGTGGGCCCTTCTCCACTGGGCAGAAGTTGGGTAGCTGGGGGAGGGAAGAGTGATGGAAAACATGGAGTAGATTAGGATAGAAGCTTACAGCTGCCCAGGTGGCATGGGCACTTTGAGCCTGAGGGAAGGAACTAAAGTGGTATATATGGGTCAGTAAACTGAAGCCCAGCCCCTTTTCTCCTTCCAAACAAACAAATGAGCCACAAGTAAACTTCTGTGCCCCAGTTAGAGCAACAACAATGCAGAACAGAAAAACTGGGTACCAGAAAGTGCTTTCCTACCCCTTCTGCTGCTGTGTTTGCTGCTGCTGCTGTTTTTGTAGTTATGTGAGTACTTTTATGTAATAAAAAGTTTATGCAGCCGATTTCTGGTTCCCAGTTTTTCTGTTCTTCCTTTTCTCATTCCCTCTGGATGAGCTTCCCATCTACCCACTATTCTAAAAGCAGGGTACAAAGGGTTAGTAGGTTTATGTTAGGAACTCAGTTATCCCAAGAGGGGGGAATCACTCCATGGGTCAAAGAGGAATTTACCCTTCTTTAAATACATTAAATTTGAATAAAGACTATCATTACCAGAATCTGCTATGTAGATTCTCTGGGCATGATTTTCAAAGGCTGTGTTATATTTTCTGATGCAACCTACATCCCGTTAAACATCTTAGAATGTTTGGTCCCTATTTTCAAACATTCTGATGCATTTACAACACTTTACCTGTCTTATGGCAAGAATATGACACAAGTCACAATTTTGACACACGGCTCATATTCATATTGCAATTTGTGGTAATCATGTCCAAATGTTAGACCACATTTTAAGTGTCTAACATCTGGGTACATTTCAAGCACCTGCATTCAGGAAACAAATGTGAGTTTTTGACCCCCCCAATATAAAACTAGCACACATTCTGCTTAGCATTTTCTGACCCACTGCTTTTCTTCAGCTCTGCAAACTATGATGTTCATAATTGTTATTTATATTTGGCTCTTAACTGGCTATCATCTGGTGAAGTCATTGGGTGGAATTTTCAAATAGCACAGCACTTACATCATATTTTCTGATGCAAGCTGTGTCCTGTTAAACACATCAGGATATTTGCATCCTATTTTCAAACATCCAGACACATTTTGTACAGTTTCCCTGATTTACATCTAAAACATTTCCTGCCAGAATTTTGATACACAGGTCATTTTTGGAGCACAATTTTCTCTAATCACATGCTGATGATAGATCATCTTCTAGGTATTCTAACAGTCTGGGCAGTTTTCATTCATCCGTATCCAGGTGTAGGGCATGAATCTTTTACAATGCTCCCACCATTATATTTGTTGGTTACTTTTGTTCATTAGGTTCTCAGAACTGGGGTCCCACATAGCCTTGCTCTTCAGTTGAGATCCAATAAACCTAAATGAAATGTAACTTCAGTCAATAACATCTTGTTATGTATCCCCATTGTGAAACAAAACTAGTATGGGCTAAAGAAGATTTGATTATCTTGCAACTACAACCTAGAATTCCATACCCACTATATTAAGAACTGCTCACTCTCCATCAGCTTTTAAGATCAGATTGAAGGATTGCAGTGACCTTATTATTAAATGTTTTATGATCAAATGTTAATTCTTTAGTTTTTGTTAATTATGTTTTTAAAATATGTTATAGGCATTTGTTGTATTTTATAATACCATTACAAGCCCAGGTGTTTTCTGTAAAATTTATTTGTTTTCAGTGAAATTTACCCAGCTAAACAAATAAACTGAAATCTAATAAACTTTTTCTTCTCTTAAAAATTATTTCAGAAAGGGATGGAAATCAATTACAAAATCTATTGTTTAGGCTTCAGTTGGGGTTGAGGCACAAAGCCACAAAAGTAGGGAAATGTGATGTGAGGGTAAAACATTTCCTGAATCTTTCTAGATGTGTACTCTGGTGTCCTTTGCTGCTTGAATGATTGCTTGAAGCAGTATTGGCATCACTCTAATATCAGAAACCCCTCTCAAAGAATGGGTGAGTGAGCAAATGTTTATACCATCAAAGACTGTGATGAAGTAAGGGAAATGCCAATGTTGCATTGATTAATTTTTCAAAACCTGAGGAATCCCACACATTCAGAGTCAGTCTTCTTGTCACTGCCACAGAAAATGCCAAGATAAAAAGGGCACAGGAGTTGCCCTTAAGTTAGTTTGACTAAGAAACATATTTGCTGTGTCTGATCTCTGCAAATCTTCTATTCTACCTCTAGGAACACTGGAAAATAGATGATTGGGACAAAGACAGGCCACACTGACCAACTAGCTTGTCCGCCACTAACCATGATGATATCACTTAATGCATCTCAATATTAGATAGCTGTGCATTTCTTTTCCAAACATTTTTAGAAATCCTGCATTAACTACTTACTTTGAGAGACTGTTCCATACCAATATTCCTCTTTGTGTGAAATAACAGTCTTGCTTTTGTTCTCGGTATTTCCCCCTTTAGTTGTATAGTATATCATGACATCTTGTGCTAGTTGCTTTATCCCTCATATAGGTAAATGGTATCTCAGATATGTCTGTTGGCTAATCAAGAGTGTCATCTTGAGACATCTTTGTGTTCAAGAACTGTAAAGTGATGCTGAGCAGTTCTGGAATGCAAAGATGTCTCAAGATGACACTCTTCACTAGTCAAGGCACATCTAGGATTGCATTTCATTATATATTGTGTGGGACAGCATGATTATGAATGGAATTCAATTAATTCTTAGGCTTTTTGTACAATCATGGTGATGTTAGACTGCTGTTGTACCATCTTGAGTGTGTCACTATGATGCAACAGCAACTTAGAATGCCCTCGTCTTCCTGTAACCATCACACCATGTTAATTGCTCTTTTTTTCAGTTTCTTCTCACAGCTGTGAAAAGAAAAAGTGAGCCGTCACTTCAACTGTTTCAATCCATTCACCGTGTTTTTGTTTTTTTTATTATTATTAATTCCTCAATGTTGTAATAGGATCTATCTTTGGGACAGGAATGACCAAACCAGTTTTACTGACAGTGGTATTGGAGACACAGCATCTAGTATGGACACAAATAGTCATGTTGCTGTAAAAGTTAAAGGTTTACCAGAGAAACCTACATCTAAATAATTTCCAGTTACCTTTCCTAGTAAGTGGGCAGATGACTTTCATAGAGATTTAAAGTGTTCCATTTGTCTGGAAAGTTTTAATAAACCAGTACTGGTGGAGTGTGGGCACAGCTTCTGTGAGGTCTGTATTGGCAAGTTTTGGGACAGTGACAGTCAAAAGAAACCCTATTGCCCCAAGTGTGGAATGGTGCTCCCAGACAAGACACTTGTTGTTAACCTATCACTAGCTAACTTGGTAAAGAAAGTTAAGAGATAAGACCTGAGCAATGCACAGAATGTAAGTAAAATGACCAATCAGATGCCATCTGAGAATGACTACATGGTTTTATTTATTTTGTTTGTTTGAATTTTGATGACTGGGTAGGCCTGCTGAGATACACTACCCCTTTATCAGGGGTAACCTGGGGAAATACATTTCCAATACACAGGAACATCTGTGAAACAGGTTGTTAGTTACAGAGAACATTAATTCTGGCTAACAAATGCTGACAAGCAGTTCAGCAGAACCGTGGTGGATTATTTCAAACATAACTAGGTTAGGTATTACAAACAATATGCAATATCTATTATATACATACCAACATACATATGTACAGAGAGCATCATGAAACAAATTAACTATAGTTGTAAAATAAGTAATTACAATAGGATAAGTGAAAAACTGATAGTTAGTATGCTGGGGCTGGGGAAGGGGGAAAAGGATGTACAAAAAGGGGGGAATAGAGTGAGAGGGTGGAATTAAAAGCAATGGCATATGGGTGGGGGAAAGAAGAGTTCTTTAAAGCACTGTTTGAATTGGAGAAGGGACGAGCAGGAGAGTAGCCCAGGTGGGGTGCTATGTAGGTGAAGGATTTCTTTCCTATGGCTAGCTGCATCTTGGGGAGACTTAGCAGTGGGAGGCGAGAGGAGGATAGGGATCATGGGATGGGTTTTAAAGTCAGCAGATTACTAAGGATAGGTGGGGAGGGAAGTCAGGTGAGCTTGAAAGTAGTGCAGAGGAGGGGGACGTCAAGGTTTGCCCCGAAGGATGGCCACCCTAAGGACTTGAGGACATCAAAGTGGTGTGTGCGAGCTGGGGCTGTTGTTGCAAAGTGCGTTATTCTGTGATAGGATTTTTTTTATTTTCCTAGGGTAGATGATTTAGCCAAGTGAAGTAGAGGGGCTCCGTAGTAGAGACCAGGGAGAAGATTTGATGAGGTGATTATTATTATCTGTGATTGGGGGGCCAGGTAAAGGGCAATTCAATAAAGTTGGCCTAGTTTTTGGTGTGTAGTCTGAATAATTTTATGAGAGTGGGCATCGAAGGTTAGATTATCATCCAGAGTAATTCCTAGATATTTGAAGGAGTCTATTCCTTCAAGAGCCATACCATTAGAGGTGTTGATTACAAAGGGTTGTTGGGTGAACATATCAAAAGAGGTGTGATGGAACAGCATTGATTTAGTATTTTTGGTATTGAGGAACAAGAGGTTTGGCCTAAACCAGGCTTCAAGTTACCAAAAGTCCTTTTCAAGGTCTGATTGAATGGAGGAGATAACTCTATCAGATCTATATTGAATTGCATCATCTGCATAAAGTTGAACTGATGCACCTCCACAGTTAAGGGGAAGATCTTTAATGAAAACAAAGAATAACAGGGTAAGGGAGGAGGTGGCTCCTGCCAATTTGACAAATTGCAACTGATTGGACATGTAGTTATTAAACCAAGAGATGGTGTGAGAGCCAAGACCAAGCTTGTTTAGTTTGATTAGGAGGAGATGGTGGTTAACCAAATCAAATGCTTTCATGAGATCCACAAACACTGCCCCAGTAGCACATCATTGATCCATGGCTTGATAGATATCTGCAGTGACCTGTAGAAGAGCAGTTTCTGTCCCATGCAATTTCCAGAAGCCATGCTATGAAACGGTAATGACATTTGTCCATTCAAAGAAGGAGTATAGTTGACTGTATAGTATTCTTTCTTAAATTTTAGCTAGGGCACACAGTATGGATATGAGTCTATAGTTTTTGGTGCAGTTCGACAGGCCGATTTTGTGTATGGGGACCACTATTACAATTTTCTATTTGTCAGGAATGGTGTGCAAGAGGAAGGATCTATTAATTAGCAAAGCAACTGAGTAAGCAATAGCAGAGGCACCAGTCTTGAAGAATTTGGGCTGAAGGGAGTCAGATCCTGGTTTTGCATAATGTAGACAAATTTTCTCTGAGAGGAATTTCCCTGACAGACTCACACATCATGAACCTATGCCCTCTGGACACAGGAAGTATAAGTTGCATAGAACAGCTGTTTATTTTTTCAAACTTCAAATACTCCTTTGTTACACTGTTGCCCGTACACTATAAAAGACAATGGATGGGCAACAGTGAACAGCAACTCTGAGTTCACTTCTCGAGGTTGTCATGACAACTGTGAGTCTACTTGATTGTCATGACAACCTCTCAAAGTAAACACAGCATTCTTGTTCACTATTGTCCATTCATTATCCTCTATGTGTTTAATTTTTTCTCCCAGTTTTGTGCAATACATGGAATGTCATACATGCCCAAACTGTCATCAGTCAGTCAGTCTGTTTTTCACCACTCCAAAAACTTTCTCCACTTCTTGGTATGAATGAGGAGACTGAAATGTTGGTGGTCGCTGATTGTTGAAAAAGAGCTATCGGAGGAGATGGGGCACCATTTTTAACAGTAAATCAGTAGTCATTAGGTTTAAAGTGAAAAATAAAACTCAGGGGGAGAAGGCGAGTCTCAAAACTATACACATGGTGCAAGGTGCCTGCATCAGAAATGAATGATGCAAGTGGCATCTTGGCCAACAACTGTGGCCAGAGCCATTCCCAAAATCAGCCTCTGGCAAATGCAGTCTGCTTGCCTGAAAGGGGATGTGCGCCACCCTTCTGACCTACATCTAGCTGTGCCAGGTCACAAGGGGGTAGGGCGGGGATGTCTCATCTACTTAATCAGGATTTTAAAAGTCCCACTGAGGCCACAGAACAGGACACAACTTAGACCAGCCAAGAGGTGGTCTAAGTGGCCTGTGCCACTGGGACTGCATGGGAATGGGTCTGCCAGGGGCATTTCGGCTGAGGAGGGTGGCAGAGGATGTGTTGTAAGGGACAGACATGCCTGTATAAATGGAACTGGCACCCAGTGGGGTGCATCTACAGCACATTATGACATTTACATGCCATACAGTATAGTACAGTATGTGTACATAGTGGCATTTAAATGCTGTGGTATGCTGTAGATGCACCTCTCTGGGTGCCAGTTCCCATTTCTACAGGTATATCTGTCCCTCACAACATATCCTCTGCCACCCCCATCCATGTTGCTCCCTGCCCCCCTCCTGGTAATCAACTCCCCCTCCATCCCAGCCCCAGTAGAGTTGCGGAGCAGGATCCCTGGCTCACCTGTGGTCTGCTGCATCCCTAGATCACTGCAACTTGTGGCATTCATAAGGTACTTTTGATAATCGACCCCAGACACTGTACTAGGAAGTTTCTAAAGTATGGCACATGGGACATATAGGGCTAACTTCTCCCAGCAATCATTGGTTCAGCCATATAGAACCTGTGAAGTTATTGGCTGCCATTCTTATCAGTACACTGAGATCTTGATGTAGATTGGTTAGTGATGTCAATGTCAATCAAATGATTGTGACACACGATGTTATGCACAAGTTTGTTGAAATAAAACATATTTACAGGGGATTTGTCAGATATTCAGATAGCCTTTGTAAGTGTTTCTACTTAAAATTGTTCAGGAAGCATGGAAATAAATCCTGGTTTTCTATCAGAAATGTGTTTCAGTAATGACATCTTACAGGTTGATATCATAATGAACATTTTCAAATAAAATTCAGGAGATTGTTTTGTCTGTATTGCACATCTGCGGTGGCACAAGACACTATCAGTTTGACTAAGAAAGGGGCCCTTTATAATTAGGAAAATAATTTTAATGTTTGTGAGGGTTTTTTTGGGGGGGGTTGCAATTTGTTTTGTATGCTGGGGTTTGGGTTTTGAGTTCCTGTTTACATGGAACACTTTGGATTTTGCATAATTCACTATTGCTCATAGTTCATTGAGTTGCTTGCAGAACTGGATGTTGTTTCAAAGCGAAAGGTACAGTTGGTGAGCTTGCACCCATGGTGCAGAATTCACTTGTTGCTTGCATCTGGGTCAGCTGATTTTACTACTGAAACTTGGTCCTGGAGTAGATCCATGGGCATTTCCACATGCATGCAGTATGCTGTTTAGGGTGCATTTTTGATAGTCATTTGTGTGCTGCACATAGCGCTTCAAGCTGGTCTCATTCCTGTGGCCTGAAACAGTAATGCACTACTCAGCACTTGACAGCAGGTGGATCGAATGCACTGATTGGTATACTTACGAGATAATCAGACAACATCAGATATCTTCTGCATCAAAGATGAGCTGTATCTAGCACCTATTGGATTTTTCCCAAACCATATGGTAGCATCAACCTTTGCAGCATGACGTTTCTGAAAAAAACTGTCTTGCTCTGGGCATAGCTTGCTGACATACAGCCTGAAGTTCTGGACAGGGCAGTTCTGTGACACATTGGCTGTGAATACTGTACATGTGTTTATCACTGATGTTCAGGTTGTCAGAAAAGCCTTCTTGATGATTCTTGTTGAGTGCTCCTCACATCATTGTTATGTAGTCCAAACCTGATGAATCTGTCTTGATGGCAAAGTCAGAAATCTTTAAGCAGGCTGCATTTTCATTGCCACAATGACAAAAAGAGAACCATTATCTCGAAACCAGACTTTAAACAGAAAATTCAGCACTGCGAGTCAGCTATTGTAAGTGTCTTACAAGAGTACAGCCTCTCCATGTCCTATGTACAAATGACTGTTTTTATGTGCAACATAGTTCAGGCCACTTGTGCAGAAATCGTACATTGTAAACTGAGGGTACAGTTAGCCTGTCTGAAAGCTACATCCTTAGCAATGTCAGTGTTCAAGTTACAATGTTGCTCTTGCACATATTTATTTATGCAGCCATGGATGTTGAATGGGCTACCTCTTTTGTAAGGTTTGCTATCCAATTGTTTAAATGAGTATCCAGAGAACCGCTGCAAGCTGGGGAAAACTGGTGCTTGTGTATAGCGCAGCCAGCCCAATCATAAATCACAATGGCAGAAGGATCACAAGCACTCTGAACAGAAAAAATGTCCAAATTCCAGTGTGTTTAAACATGAAGGTTTATTGCTTCAGTGAGCAAGTACTGGTTGGACAGGCACTCTCTCTCACCACCCTGCGCTTTGACTCATACCGAGTCTTCCTCAGGGGTGTGGCTAGTGAATGGGAGGCACCTTTTTATACACTGATACAGCTCACTATATCACAGTGACATCATTTTTAAAAAAATCACATGCTGTT
Source organism: Neoceratodus forsteri (assembly GCA_016271365.2). Lineage (NCBI taxonomy): Eukaryota > Metazoa > Chordata > Ceratodontiformes > Ceratodontidae > Neoceratodus > Neoceratodus forsteri. Next base: position 534,205,473 of record CM057456.1, on the reverse strand, counting down.
CATTAAATACAAACAAAATAAAGAATGTAAATATCATATATAGCTGACAATGTGCACATATCTTTTTAGTGTAATCAGTTTCCACACAATGACTTTTCTTTTACAAAATTGACTAAAAAACAATAGTAATAACAGTAACTAATCATTTCTAAAGTTTTTTTTATGTTTTTAAGTAAACCAGAGTTACTATAAAAAATGAACATTCATTTTAGTTTATTCACACTAATTCTAAGTCCAAAATATGGCCCCAAAGGACTTTTTTATATTTTTAATACACTAATGTGCAGCAGTTAATTATTTAGTATTTGTAAGGCTGCTAATTCAAGCGCAAAACTAAAAAGGCCAAAATGGAAAAGATAGAAATGTACACCAGAATGTACAAAAGGTATAGATGAACCTGTGACTCTGGACTTTCTTGGAATTTTTTGTCATGGCAACTGAAAATCAGAACATCTATTAAGTACTGACTTGAAAAGCCAAATACCAGGGGAAGGATATTCAGACTGCACCAGGCAGGGGCGCAAGCCTGGGTGCAGCACAACTGGGCTGAGCCAGGGCATGGACCAGACAATATGCAATGGTGCTGCACCATGGCTCAGCACCACTGAATATGGCACTAAGGGTGCATGCACTGCACATGGCACAGTGGCACTGTGCAAGTGGCAGAGGGGAAGCAGGGGGCTGCACCAGCACAAGTGCCGTTGTTCTAGATGCAGCAACAGCAATATTCAGCTGTGGGCATGCAAATGAGGCCATTATGCATTCAAGGTGCAAATGGGGCCATTTGCATGTCATTATGACCCCATTTGCATGTGATGCACTGATCCCCAGTGACTTGCACCTGACACCCTGCCAGGCAATAGCTGTCAAGGACCGACGCTCTGCTGCCCCTCAGTGGGCTCCACTCCCATTTTTCCAATCAGGGACTTATGTTAGAGTACTCCCTGGTGGTCCAGTGGACCGATCCCCTTCTCCCGATCGTGGGCATATGTTAAGATGATTCTATAGTCATCAAACCAGTGGATAAGGGGGGGTGGAATAGTCCTTTGGGCCTTCAGGATTGTAAGGCGGAATGTCTTAAGCAATTACAAAATAATACAAATTATGTTAAACTAGACAATGATCCGACAAATTAAATAAAAGTGGATATGCAAGATTTCTTGGAAGGGGCAGTAGAATTAGGATGGTGTACGGACACAGAAATGGAAATGTTGATTAACAAAAATCCCAGAGTGCCAACATTTTATATATTACCTAAAATATATCAAAATTTACAAAAACCTCTGGGCAGACCTATAGTGTCAGGTTCAGACTCCCTGTTGGAGCCTTTGTCGAAGTATATAGATTATCATATACAACAACAAGTAAAGAAAATGGATACTTACACCAAGGACACCAGCCATGTCATAGAAATAATACAAGAGGTAATCTGAGTGACATTAATATAAAAGATTTATGGTTGGTATCATTTGATGTAAAATATTTATGCACTAGTACACCACATGAAGATGGGTTGTTATCACTGAAATTAGCTCTAAGGGACAGGAAAAATTTGTTTCATGGCACTGATTTTCTATTGGGTCTAGCTGAATTAGTTTTACAAAAAAACTATTTTTCATTTGAAGATGTATTCTATTTACAAGTCCAGGGAACATGGGAAGCACTATGGCCCTATCATATGCTAATTTATACATGTGGAATTTTGAAAAAACACACATTTTGAATGAAGAGAATAATCCATTTAAAAATAGCATTATTAAGTAGAACCGTTTTATTGATGATGTATTATTACTATGGGATGGAACAAAAGAGATATTGGACACTTTCATAAGATATTTAAACAGTAGAAATGAAAACATGATTTTTTTGATTGAATCCGATAAGCAACAAATATCATTTCTAGATTTACAAATTTTCAAAAATTGAGACAAATTAGAGACTAAATTATATAGAAAGGAAACAGGTCAACATACTTTATTACATTTTCAAAGTTACCATGATCCTAAATTAAAGCACAGTATTCCAAAATCTCAATTGATCAGGGCTAGAAGGAATAATACTACAGAGGTGGATTTTGAAAAAGAAGTAAACGTAATGAAAAATAAATTTCTTCAAAGGGGCTACAAATATCAGAAAGTAGAAGAAACTATTCCAGAGGTATCATTAATGACACGTGAATCATTATTACGACAGAAAGAAAAAAAGAAAATGGAAAACAGAATAATATTTTCAACCCCATACAATCTAATTTTCCTAAGTAATTTGAGTAATAAATAAAGAGTACTTTGGTTAATAATTGGTATATACTTCAGGCAGGTGAAAGCCATAGTAAAAGATTTATAGATATTCCATTAGTTACATCGAAGAAGAATAAGACTTTAAAGGTTAAACTAGTACACACACAACACATAAAACATATGACGAATCCTAAACAAGAAAAACAACTACTTTTAGGACCTTTAAAGGAAGGTAGTTTTCCATGTGGCCAGTGCTATCATTGTAATAATACATAGAAGAAAACAATTTTTGAACATCCATACACTAATAAAAAACACATAATTAAACATTATGTAACATTAAATCACATCATGTAATCTACATATTACAATCCCCATGTGACAAACTTTATGTGGGAAAAACAAAATGAGAACTAAGGACGAGGATTGGTGAACATAAGAGTGACATCAGAACTAAAGATGAAAGATCTTCAGTGGCAAAGCATTTCAACAATGAAGGACATTCACCAGCTTCATTGAGATTTTGGGGACTTGAGAAAATCAGTGAACCACAAGGACATAATATTTCATGGGATAATTTGTTGCTGAAAAGTGAAGTTTTTTGGATATATATTATGGACAGTACTAATCCAAGAGTTGGCATGAATGAATCATGCAACTGGAATTTGTATTGGAATTAATTTATTATCAAGTATTATCATTTTTTGGAACATCGTAACCTTCTGAAATATTGCATCCTTTCAAGAACTGTATATGGAACTAAAGTAGAGTGAATATATCACATTGATAACAAAGTTGTATTTATTGACTGTTCCAGTGGTTCTGGTGGGAGTAAAACTTATATTTAACTTAATCCACATTTAAATATCGAAATTTATCTCTCTTTGTTTTTTATAATCCTTTTCAAACTCAGATTTGAATATAGTTTACTTTTTGTATGAATAGTTAATCGAAAACAAAAGTTATAAGTGGGGAAAGTAATTTAGATTACTTAGGAAAATTAGTTTAAGCATAGACATGAACAGATGGTTCAAACAAAGTAGATACACACAGTGAAGGGTGATTAGATCCTTTTTATCTAAATATTTTATCAATATAGCTATTAAATATAAAAACTATAGGCAAGAGTAAAAACCAAGATATATTAATAGAGACAAAAGATTTCATTTTCGGCAATCAGCCGAGGACAGGAGGCGAACCGCTTACTCCCATCATGGACTAAGTGAGCCCACTTGCACTCATCAGTTAGCTACAGGGAAGGTCATGCAGCTCATTCTTTTTCAGTCAGTAGCTAAACACATAGCGGGTTAAGGTTTGGCTGCATGAATGACGTATCACCCCCTGTCAAATCTTTTTCCAATTCAGATTTGAATATAGATTACTTTTTGTATGCATAGTTAATCAAAAACAAAAGTTATAAATGTGGAAAGTAATTTAGATTGCCTAGGAAAATTAGTTTATGCACAAGACATGAACAGATGGTTTAAACAAAGTAGACACACACAGTGAATAGTGATTAGATCCTTTTTATTTAAATAATTGATCAACATAACTATCAAATACAAAAACTATAGGCAAGAGTTAAAATTAAGATGCATTAATAGAGACAAAAGATTTTATTTTCGGCAATCAGCTGAGGACAGGGGGCGAACCGTTGACTCCCATCACGTACTAAGTGAGCCCACTTACACTCACCACTTAGTTACAGGGAAAGTCATGCAGCTCATTCTTTCTCAATCAGTAGCTAAACCCATAGTGGGTTAAGGTTTGCCTGTATGAATGACGTATCACCCCCTGTCAATTTCACTGGCTTTTCAAACCGCATTTAAACACTTAGCTCAGACTGCTTGGTTCCTTTTGGAAGACGGTCGTCAATCTTATGGCGTGGAGCAAGGTAAAACTAAATTAAGGTACTTTGTGAATCAGTGCTAAAACTGAGAGTATGTTTAACAAAAAACTGAACGCCAAGTAAACGGACTCCATGTCTTTCCCTTTTCTCCTCAGCTTAATTGAGAAACAAGGAGTTTGAAAGTTTAAGCGCATGAAGTTAAGAAAGTACCTGACTCTGTGAGGTCCGTCTAAATGATTAAGTTTCTCATACTTTAGTCGAGAAACAAGGAGTTTAACATTCAAGCTACTGAAATTAAAAGAACATTATACTGAATGAGCTCTGTCTAGATAATAAGGTACATTTCTTTTAATAACACAATAAGTAGTTGCAAGCCTCATATTAATTTTAAAGGACAAGAGTTCTTTTTGAGTAATTATAATCCTTTCCCTTTAGGAGATGAGTGAATTTAAGGCATTTATATGTCTATTAAAGGACGAACGTTTTTTCAATCAATTTGTAGAAGACATTCACATTTAAAGTAAGAGTTACTACAATTACAACATTTAAAATAAAAATACCTTTTTAGTAAGGTTTATACATTTGATTTAATAAAGATTGTTTTGTTTTAATCTAGTCAGAATCGAATTTCATTTATTTGGGAACAAGCTCAAATAAAAAGTTTAAAAAGAAATGGCAACTTAAAAATTGATTTAAGAAGGGGAAGAACATTTTATGGTTAAATACCAGAAATAATAGGTATGTAAATTGAAGTAACAATTATTGATTTAAATGATTATTTATATTGCTTGAAGTTAAATTATATAAACTTCAATGTACCATGTTGAAATAGAGTATAAAGAGAATAATGGATAGGTGTGTGTCTATTACCAGGGAGTAACACCATTTAGAGGTTCTGGACACATGAACCTCGAGAGCGAAGATCGAGAGGTTCCAATGTGTCCAGAACCTCGAGATGGTAGGACTCCCTGCTAATGGACACACAACTATCCGTTATTTTTTTTAATATATGGATCTGACTATTTCTGCAACCCACAGGTGGTCAGCCAGTTTAGTGACGGACTGACTCGATTCTGGCTGACCGCCGCACTGTCTCACTGTGTATGTCTGCTTCAGCTCCCTCACTCTCATCTGTGACACTCCCTGTCCCCACCCATTTTTCTACACCACAAGGGCTGGTTCTTTGAATTTCTATTGAGTCCTACCTGTTTTTTATCAGGGGATGGCAGGATCAACCAGATAATTCCATTTGCAATGGGAAAATTGAAGAAAAAAAAAAGTAACGAGAACTGCCGATGACCGAGTTCAGTCTCGCTAAGCGAGAGAGGGGCCACCATCTTTTTAAAACTGTTCTGCCTACCCACATAGGAAAAGCGGCCAATTGGGAGGCACGCTTTGGCAGACGTGGAGGAGACAGACTAGTGCATGCGCTGTTGTTATTCAGTGGTAGTACTATCGTTGAGGTCCTGAACGATAGTATTACCACTCATGAACAATAGTATCATCACTCTTGAACTGTAGTATTATCACTTGGAGAGTGATAATATTACCGATAATGTTTTGTGTGCTTTTGTAGCATATTAAAATAGACATCCATATATTAATGTTCATTAATAACTGTTCAGTATCTTAATGAAAAAGAAATTCATTTTAAATATTATAAATGTAATAATTACATTTATGTTTTTGTATTTAGTATCAACGCTGTCAGATACGAATGGCCTGAGGAAGTGACGTGTATAGCCATGAAACTGTTGCCTACAGTATAATGGTGTGAAGTGAAGACAAAATAAAACATATTAACTCTCATGGACTTTTTGGACTATATCTTACAGTTAATTACTTTTTTTTTAATATGTTTATTTAATCCCTGGTGGTCCAGTTGAACCCCCCAGTGCCCTATCATGGGCAGAATGAATGCATGACACCCTGGTGGTCCAGTGGTACCCCCTCCTCACCCACCCACTAAGGCCCCCACCACCCTGCACCCCTCCAGTCAGCGGCAGGTGGCAGCACCCCGCCCGTAAGCGGCTTGGCCACCTGCTGACTGACAGAGTACAGTAGAGTCAGTATGCCTATTGGTCCACTGTGTGGGCCAATGGGCGTGCAGACCATACTGTACTACACAGGCCCAAATTGTGAATGGACCATTCACAATTCGGGCCTGTGTAGTACAGTAAGGACTGCTGGGGGGGGGGTTACCACTGAACCACCAGGGATTTCTTTGACTTATGCCTGTGATCAGTTGATGGATAGCAGTCCACTGGAACATCAGGGATCTATGTAACCTATGCCTGTGAATGGGTGAGGAGGGGCATGATGCCCCCTGGGCAGGGGGCATGTGGACTGTGTCCTGGGTGGTTGGGTGGCCACCCACAGCAGGCAGCTGCCATGTTGTGCCTTGCAATATGGCAGCTCACCTGTGGGTGGCCAGGACTTGCTCCTGGTTTCACCAGGCACAACTTTGCACCCCCCCGAGTGGTGCATGGTGGGTATGTGTCAGTATATGCGCCGCACATCCCAGGCTGCATATCAGGATGTGCCACATATGCATGGGCATGTCCCCCGCACTTGCGCTGCATACATTACTGGTGCACCCCAGTTCATCGGGGGTTGCACAGTACAACTTGCCCCACTGAATATCGTGCAGGGGTGCATCAGTGGGCTGCGCATGGCTCAACTTTGTTGTGCTATGCGCAACTTTTTTGAATATCCCACCCCAGATGTAAAGGTAGTCCTAACATGGCAACTTCTAAACTGGAGACCAAGGACTTCATGAAAAGTAGAACCTAAGGAGAAAGCTTAAAAGAAGGGAGACAGTATAGTGCAGTGGTTTAAGGCTCTGAGCTGCAATCCTGGAGACCTAGGTTTGAATCTCACAGGCCCCATTTGCATACTGTGTGACCCTGAGCAAGTCACTTAACTTTCTTGTGCTTCCAGGTTGCATCTAGAAACAAGCTTCAGCTTAGTGTGCTGGACCAGTCCTTCCCTGTAGTGAAGGGACCAGCCCTTCCATGTCATGGCGGCACCAATCCTTCCCTGTATTGAAGGGACCAGCCCTTCCATGCAGTGAAGAGACCAGCCCTTCCATGTAGTGGAGGGTCTACCCTTTCCATGTAGTAAAGGGACCAGTCCTTCTGTATAGGGAAGTGACCAGCCCTTCAGTGTAGTGAAGGGACCAGCCTTTCCTTGTAGTGGAAGGACCAGCCCTTCCATGTAGTAAAGGGACTAGCCTTTCCTTGTTGTGAAGGGACTAGCCCTTCCTTGTAGTGAAGTGACCCACCCTTCCTTGTAGTGAAGTGACCCGCCCTTCCTTGTAGTGAAGGGACCAGCCCTTCCATGTAGTGAAGGGATCAGCCCTTCTGTACAGTGACATCATGAGCCCTTTTGTATCCCTTGAATGATACAGGATAAGTGCTACCACAGAAGGTTCATGCAGTTTGAGGTCTGGCCCATGCCTGCTGGACTTAAAGTGTCTCACATGCATTTATTTAAATGTGTGAGTGTTAGGTAACCTATACTTCTGTTGCATAGCTTCCAATCACATCACAGAGTTACTGTCATGTATTGTAGATGGCATCATACCATTGTACCTCTATCCTCCCACATTCTGAAGCCAACATCACTAAACAAAATACCCCAAGCTTGGAGGGAAGGCAACCTAGGCCTTGGATCAACAGAGACTGTGGTTGTGTAGGCCATTGAATTGAATGATTGTGCCTGTAGTTCAGTGGGTGAGCAACCAGCCACACCCCCTTCCTGAGCTATATAAGCAGTTCCTCCTAGCCTCCCTCTGAAGCACTTTGTCTTTGCCCCACCATCCTCCCCTCTTCCTCCACCAGCAGCTCGACTCTCTCCTCAGGTTTTTGTTTTTTTTCACCTAAGGTACCTTTAGCCAATGGAACCTTCAGTAGCACCTCTAGGGGTGGAACTCTCTTTGAGGGTTCCTTGCCTTTGGTACTCCTACAGGGTAGTAATTCCTCATGGAACAGAGAGTGCAAATGGCCAAAACAAGGTAACACAGTTGCACAAGCATAACACTATACTGGTTGCATAGGCCATTGAACAAATGAAATGTTTGCCGTGGTCTTACCCCTCAGCAGTAATAGGGGCTACCTACTTTTGAAATGTGGAAATTTGATGCAGTAAAAATCTAAATAGAATGTTACCTGCTATGGCATTGCTCTTCTTACTGTTCTCTCTTATTCCTATGTTTTCATTTTCACCTCCCACCAACACAGGCAAAGCACAACTTAGACCTATTTCATCATTTACTTCATTGCACTTTGTTTTGGGCATAATTAAAATGCAAACTTGAGATAAATGCACACAAAAAAATGTAAAAACTAACTGAGAAAAAGACAAAACACAGAAAACAAAAAAGACATTCAAAAAACACACTCTTTTCATTTTGTTATTGTTGTTGTATCCAGTGTTGTTGAGAATGGGACTAAAAGAGATGGAGTGCTGTTTGCTTTCATTTGTGAAAGACTAGAATGGTGCCACAGTGTAATTCTGTGGTGATATACTACAGCAGTGGCCATGATCTCTGTTATCACTCTCCTCATAGACCCCATAGACACACACACACTCCTAACAAGGCTCACATAGCCACCCAACCAAAAATAGAGCTACAGACAGAGCCACTTTATTCCATTTTTTTATTTTTTATTGCCTGTGTTTCTCTCATGTCAGTGGAATGACTGACAATGAGCAGAGTAGATGTACAATAAACAGAAATGTTGCATTGTAGGAGTGCTGAACAATGGGATGGCTACCACCAGAAAATAATAGGGTGAAGTTAAAAGAAGTATTTTTTTAAGACAGTTTCATTTTTATGAAATATGTCAATAGCTTCAAGTATCTGAAGCATTGTATTCAGGTGGCGCTACTGCTATCACTGTGCATTGTGGTATGATATACAACAGTTTGGAATTTGCTCACTGAAGGAGAGCTACCGTCAATAAATTTCACCTTCTGAAATTATCCATTTTTTAGTTTTCCAGTTTTTGCTTATTTTACAGCATACTTTTATGTTAGTGGCAGTTTCCACTCGGTTGTTGTTTCTGTGACTAAATAATTTAGAGCAATCTCCATGGAGATCAGTTGAGAAATAACTGGTGAGTAAGAATTAGAAACAAATGTTATGCTGTGGCCACTCTCACATGGCAGCACATGAAGATATCTTTGCTGTACAAGATTTATTCATGAGATGCAATGTCTTCCATTCTCTCCAATGCAAAAAAAATGCTTTATAATCGTTAAATTGAGGCATGCCATCACACTATCCTCATAATTATGGCTTGAAAGACGGGTATATCATCAGGGGCACTGGAAAATTGTGCCCACAATTTTTCCACAATTTCTGCAGTTTTCACCATTCTCCACACAAAATCCACAATTTCTTACAATTTCATGCAATTTATTGAATTTATGACTGAAATTGTATAAACATGTTTAAATTCTCATGGAAATCAACTCAATTATGCTAACAATTTGGTGCACAGACTTAGATTTTGCCACATCAGTATGGTGTGAGGTGAGGAGTCCAATGTGACTGCTTTCATGTGATTCACTTCACTGGTTTGGTTTCAAAATCTTCTTGTCATGCATATGTACACTTGAGCACTTAAAATCTGTGTTGAAGCAGACTATAAGAAAACTTTTTGCTGCCAGAGAGACTGAAACAATAGGTGTGAGAAAGGGTGCAAACTGCCCCATTCCGCTAAATGGAGCATTAACTACAGTGCTTGCCTTTGATAGGTAGGGTAGGTTTGCCTTGTATACATACATTCATTCTGAATGGATTTTGATTCAAATGTGTAGGGAGTTTGGATGGCCCTGCTGATTATAAACTTGAATTTGTTTCTGAAGAGGTTGATAACAGTGATCCATACTTAATCTGCCACAACTACATGCTCACATACAAAGCCTTCAAAAAAAAAAATTTTCTGAAAACAAGCTGTTAAAACAGGTTAAGTATTGTAAACTGAGTAAAACAGAAGTGCCATGTATTAAAAACTATTGCATGATGTAGTGAAAAGCTATTGGTATGATTTAATACTTTTAGCATGTGAATTTAAAATGTTTGTATTTACAGTGCTGATTAAGAACAGTAATTTTTTTATCAAAATAGTCCATTTTTTTTCTTTACTAGAACGTTATTAGTCACACCGGTTATCTGTTTATTTTTTTTTTGTTTGTTTGTTTTCTTGCACCAAAGTAAGTAATTGTTAAATAGGCTTCATTATTTAAAATCTAGAAAACTAACAATATATGTTGTTTCAGGGTTTATTCAATACTTACTGTGAATTATACAATGGGCATCAAAACAGAATGTAAATGCTCTATCAGTAGTTCTCACACACTGTCATAGTGAGCCTCCCCCAAGATCTGGAAAAGATCATGAGCTCCCCAACATAGAAATCATTTTGGACCTCCCCATAGTTTGAACAATTATCGTATTTTGCACAGTAAACAGGGAATACAGTGACACTCCTTTGAGTAGTTGAGTTTATTCTCATTTTATTATACTTATTATTCTTCTCCATCTGTATAACCCCCATCCATGTCAGCCTACTCATTCCACACTTCTGGGTTTTGGACCCTATTTACTGCACCCCTCATTGCAATACCTCCATGAGTCAGATTGCTTTCTTTGTCAGTTTTACCTTGTTCTTAAACACCTTCTCAGGGACCATTTTGTTTTTGTCCTGCTCTTGATCCTAGTACCTCTCAACCTAGCCTCTGCATTTGTGCTTTTCTGCAGCAAGTATAATGGGTCAGTTGTTATCTTGTACCTATTCATTTGTATTATTTTGCATTTTGTTTTGCATACTTTCCAAGAACTGTGCTTCCTCCATTCAGTTTTCCCCCATGTCATACCAAGAAACAAGTGTTTGTTGAATACGACTTTCCTGGTCACTCATTTTGTACATAAATTCACACACCATTATTCACTTTATTTTGTTGCATCCTATCACACAAAGCATCCAAAACCTGACATTTAAATATAGTACATTTTAAGGCTTGCTTGAGCCTCCCCTGGAACAGGTTGGGGCCTCCCCTGGGAGGCTGGCCTCACCATTTGAGAAACCCTGCTCTATCCTGATAGGCTGACTTGTACCCCTCTCCCGTTGTAAAATCTGCAATCACCCCATGGGAAGAGGTGCCAGCCACCCTTCAGCCACATCAATAACTAATTTAAATATCACTCCAACCATCGCCAGCCCTAACTCTGAAACACAAGAATACCCGCTAAACACCCATCCCAAACTCCACTACCTCAACTGTCATTCCAACGCACACACAACTTAAATTCCTTATGTTCTCAAAACTCAACTATGAGAAACAAATGGATAAATTGCTCCCCTCCATCCTCGTTCCTCCATTTACTTCGTTTCCTGCATCTCCATACCCTTTTTTTCTCCTTTACATTCACCTCCCAGCTACCACTCCTCTCTGACTCCACCACCAATTCTCTCTTCCTCATCAGCTGCACCTCCTTCCTTTTCCCCTCTGACCCTTCATACTTCAGCACTTTCCCTTAGCTGCCATTTCCACTTCCATTTCTTTCTCATTAATCACCATTGATACTCCCTCATGAAACAAACTACCCTCTCGCTTTCTCATTCCATAATGCTTCCTATTTATTTTCACACACAACGGTGACTCCTCACAGATCTCCCCTGCGCTGCTTTCTCTCACACATCACACACACACTCCTCAGACCTTCACCACAATGCAATCCTGCAGCTGAAATCTCTGCTTGATAGCGACCGGCAAATCGAGTTACCGAATAGTTACAAAACAAAACCGCATACCTCAAATGAAATTGAAACTGTGACTTTCTGCCATGTTCATTGCTGTTTCTTTCATACTCTCTTCTGTGCCACACGCACAATTTTCAGCATTTCCCAGCCCCTCAAAAACACACTGTAACCAGCAATGCTAACTCAGTACTGCGCATGCACAGTAGCAACAACAACCAGGGAGAGTATTTTTTCCCAGTGGAACAATAAACACAATAAAATATAGCTTAAAATGAGTAAAAAAACTTTTATTTACTATTTTTTCTATGTGCCAAAAATAAGAGGACATTGTATAATTGCAATATGCCACTCGAGGGTGTTGGTGATGCCCAGGATTTACCCACGCTTGGTGTGTTGTTGGTCACTCGGCTGCACCTCATGACCAAACAACACCCCAGGGTGTGGGTAAATCCTGGCATCACCAACACCCTCTCGTGGTATATTGCTTAATTATTAAATACAATCTAGTTAGCACTGCATGAGTTAGATGTCTTCAGATTTTAGAAGATATGCCACATAATCATTAATTTGCATTTCAAAAACGCAAACATTTCTTCCTATTGAAAGTTTATACAAGTGGCAATGTAGTTATCTAACAATTCATGTGATCGGTACATGCTGCAGCAAACACATTAGGGAGCACTGGAGATGTATTTCCCTGCAATTTCTACAAAAAATCTCTGCATTTTGGGGTAAAATTTTCTGCAATTTTCCAGTGGCTCTACATATCGCCCCTTAGTTTCCTATATAAAATCAGTGAAGATTTAGGTTTGCTAATCTTTCCTCATAGTGAAAGTGTTTAAAACCACAAATGGACTTTGTGGCCCTTGGTTGTACTACCTCTATTTTATTTATGTAATTCCTTAACTGTGATGACCATAATTGCACACTGTATTCTAACTATGGTTTCACCAGGGCTCTCTCTATACCATACCTCTCAACCTCCTACCTCACAAATCAGGGACAAGGCTTAAAAACATCAGGTACAAAGAACCAAAATCAGGGACACATCTTCAAAATTAGAGATATCCACCCAGAAAGCTGGTAGAATATGGGGCTTAGTGCAGAATGCATTTTCTAATTAAGAACAAGTCTGTAACTTTAATGCTTGATATTATTTTGTGCTTACAATTTCCACTGTTTAGCTACGGAAACACAAATTTTAGGAGGGATAGAGTAAAATTTTAAGGCAAAATCAGGGACATCCCTGAAAATCAGGGACAGTTGAGAGGTATGCTCTATACATTGGCACTACCAAATAGCTTTCACTACCCATGATACTTTTTTATGTAACCCATTATTTTATTACATTTGCTAGTAATCTCCTTACACTGATGGAGCATCTTGAAGATGTAAGCGATGGAGTCAAGAGATGCACCAGAGCTAGCAGCCCGATCCTGAGCTCTGCTCCATCCCTTTGACTACTATCTTTTATATAACATTTAAAATATTGCTCCTCCTGCTTGAAGAATCATATCTTACCTTCTCCTCAGCTCCTTCCACTATCTGTGGATACCAAAAATGGATGAGAAAATGGTGATTTCAGACGACCCTACAGTGCTGTGTCATACTCCTCCGACGATACCGTAAAGGGTAAGGCCGCTAAACGCCCAAAAGTTGATGTCGGACGTAGGATTTCTTCTTAAACAGATTCGGAACCACTGTCTATTGCTTTATTCTTGAAAGAGTTGGTGCCTATTCTTGACTCCATTATTCGGCTCACTGAGCACATGCAAGCTCTTTTGCTGGCGATGTCAGAACTCACCCGCTGGGTCACTAATTCAGAAGCCCGCACAAGTTCAGTAGAAGACTGGCAGGCTAAGGCGGACCCCATTATCATTAATTTGTGACAGACAATCACTAAATTAGAGGCTCAAACTTAAGATCAAGAGGGCCGTTCACGTCGCAACAATTTGGTCATTTTGGGTCTCCCAGAAAGAAAAGAGGATAAGGAGGTCCTGACGTATATCCAAAAGTTCCGTGAATCTGTGGCTGAACTCATCATCACCAAATGGCCCTCAACACTTTATCGAGCAAGCCCACTGGGCGCTACGACCGATGCCAGCTGAAGGGGTCCCCCATCACTCAATCATCTTTCGGGTACTTAACTATCTGTACAAAATGCACATCTTACAAGTTGCCTGACGTAAGAAACCTCTACTTTGGGAAGGGATACTATGATTTCTATCTTCCAAGACCTGCCATACGAGACCCGATGGAAACAGCATGCATATCTGCCCTACATCACGAAATTAGTTGTGCTGGGAATGGATCCGGTTCAAGAGTCTGTACCCTGCCTGTCTTCAAATAATTCGGGACGGCAAGCAACATTCCTTTGATACTGCTGAACAAGCCAAGGAGAAACTACCTAAACTGTTACTGATTTGTTTAAACTCGGCACCTGAAGGACAGATCTGTATCCTCTGTTTGATATTTTTGTTTACAGGAGGAACCTGTAATTTTGGGGGGTCTTCATTGTTCAGAGAATGGACTGTTCAGTGCAATTGACTGATTTATGTGTTTTGACTGTCTCTTCCATTGGGAGTCCACCTCATACTGGGAATTACTATCGGGCGTGCTCTATTCTTTGTATTGTTATTGTATAATCATCCTTGGTTTTCTTTCTGTTAAAATCTGGCTCCATAATGGGTTTTAGGTTATAGCTAGATGTTTCACCTAGTGTATTGCTGTATTATTTTAATTATGCTGTGAAGAGAGACGTTTAGCGCTTAGTTTTGCTCTGATACAAATCCTGGATGGGTGTGTTTATACTGTTTCTTTACCTCGCTTTTACTGTTTATTATTTTGCTTCACTTTCTGCAAAGGGGGTTCTTGTTGGTCTAATTGTATTTATGCTGTTGATGCTGTGAGGTTTTTTTTTCTTAATATCACTGATATGACTTCAGTTTTTGAGAAGGGGGCTATAGCTTTAATTGCCGGTCGGCATACTTTCACATTTGAGATCCTCAGTTTAATTGATTTCAATCCTCTGCCACCATCTAGTGGCCATTGCTGGATATCATTCCACCTCATGGTGAGACCTAATTTTTTTTTTTTAGATGTAGCCAAGTTCTTTTCTTTTCGCCTGGTACAGGGGATTTGATTTCTGTGTGGAAAGATTTGCCCACAGGATTGTTGGGACTGCCTGTTTCATAGGGAGACACAAGTGGTATAGTGCTCCCTGTTTCTGATTATTTCTTTCTTTTTTTGACATAAGCAGCTGTGATATACTAGGGTCTAATATAGCTAGGATTATGCATTCTTGGCTCGTTTTTACTTTCTTTACATGTACTTCTCTTCTCCCCTACATTTTTACTTTTGTTTTTGTTATTAATCACTTTGCCTTGCTCTATTTGAATGGGGTTCCTTGTGCTTATCTGTGTATATGATAATAATGCTGTGAGTTGCATTTTAATGCACATGGCACTAATTAAATTTTTCAAGAGGGGCATCACATTGTTGATTTCCGGTTGGCTTATTCATGTATTTCACAGGCTCCGTATTATTAATTTTCAATTGCTTGCCACCATATAGTGGCCGTTTTGGGCACCCATTCTTTCATATGGTTATATTTACTTTTTAAACGGAGCCAAAGTCTTTTATTATTAATTATTACCAGGGATTTTGTTTTGGTGAGGAAAATCTATGTTCATGAACGATTTGGATCGTTTGTCTTGGGGGGTATAGAGTACTATGTTTCTGTTTTTTTCCTTAGAGATGAGTAATTTAGTTGTGCCAGGGTTTCAATGGTTGGGATTGTACACTCTCAGCTCTATTTTATGCTTCTTACTCATCTCTCCCTTTCCCTCCTATTTCTGGTGCTTCGTTTTCTTATTTGGTTTTTTAATCTCCTTTTGTCTTGGGGGGCACACTTACTCAAGGGGGAGATGGGCTCATACTAGGAAGCCAGGCTAGGATGGGTCACGGGCTAATTGGGTTAGGAGAGCAGGTCCCAGAGGACCTGGTGGAGTGTAACCTTTTCAGGTAAAGGGGCGATTTACTAGTCCTTTGTTTGTTTATTTGTGGGTTTCTTTCTCAATTTCCTTTCTCTGTTTTGGGGGTGGATTGCCTTGTCTTTAGTGGGCTCTGGGTCTCTCATGTTCGCTTCCATTGAGGGTAATGACTTATGTGTTGGGGGGGGAAAGGGGGACGCTTAGCATGGCATTTTATATTTTAGGTTTGTCCACTCATGGAAGCTTTAGGTGTACCTATTATTATGTGTACATCATATGTTTATGTGAGTTGAAATGTAAAGGGCGCTCAGGATGCTATCAAACAGTGTCTGGTTTTAAAGCATCCTAGACAAATACCGATGTCACTTTTATACAGGAATCCCACCTGCTGAAAAATAATGTTTCCCTTTTTTGTAGGGAGTGGATAGGACATGTCTATGGGGCTGGCAATAGCTCTAAATGAAATGATGTATGCATTCTAATTGACAGACGTCTGCCTTTTTTCACTAATCTCGGAGTTTAGAGATGAAGAGGGCCATTATACAGTCCTTCAGGTTAAGTTAAGGACTCAAGAAGTGTTACTAGGATCTGTTTATGGGTCTATCCTGGAATCTCCACAGTTATTTACACATCTAATGACCCTACTAATACCATATCACTTTAATAATAGGGGGTGACTGGAATCTTGTATACCACTCAGATCTGGATAGGCCTACTTCAATTAGGAAATGGCTTTCCCCAGCACAGTGTGGCCTTCGGGATCTGCTAGACTCAGTAGGTCTGGTGGACTCTTGGAGGCTGCTACATCCCTCCGATAGCTCGTATACTTTTAATTCTCCCCCACACAGATCCTTTTCATGCACTGATTTCTTTTTATTATCCCAGGAATAGGTTTTGAGGGTGGTCCACTGTGAAATTTGGGAGATAATTCTTTCTGATCAATCCCCAGGATATTTAACATTCAGCATACTGGGTAGCATCCGGAAATATTTTTTTATGGTGCCTGAATGTTCAACTATGGCGAGACACTGCGGCTGTGGACAATTTGTGCCAGTTTATTAAGAATTTCTTTGTTACCAATCTAGAGTCTGCTGTTCCCTTAAATTTGATTTGGGGCATGGCAAAAGCAGCTTTTCATA
This sequence comes from Neoceratodus forsteri, assembly GCA_016271365.2. Taxonomy (NCBI): domain Eukaryota; kingdom Metazoa; phylum Chordata; order Ceratodontiformes; family Ceratodontidae; genus Neoceratodus; species Neoceratodus forsteri. The sequence goes on along the minus strand of CM057456.1, from coordinate 534,188,484 downwards.
GCGAATGCATAAGATTGGCAACTATAAAGGCCAAAATAAAGAGACAGCTGCTTACTGACTTATTGCAGAGCATTTGCACTATTGAGTCTACCCTATCCTCTAACACCCCAGAACAGACGTGGCTGCAGCTCAATGCACTGTGTACTAAATACTTATCACTGTTAAATGAGAGGGCAGAGTTGGCCATCTTAAACAAATGTCATTGACTTGTGTAGAACAAGGGGATAGGGAGGGTAAATTACTAGCACTCCATCTTCGGCAACAGGAGGCTTCCTGGGTGGTTTCTGGTTTATACAAACCTGGTAAAGGTAGGCTAACCATCCAGCCTAGAGAGATTGTGGATATCTTCAAGGAATATTTTCTAGAGATTTACTCTGCTTCCCCGGAGGTGTCTACTAATCCAGACAACATCTTGCAATATCCATGGGGAGTGGCTCTTCCTCAGTTAACCCAACTACAAAGTGACCTGTTGGGGGCCCTATTAGTGCTGAAGAAATAGGGTTAGTCATCTCTTCCCTCACTTTAGATCATGCCCCTGGTCCTGATGGGTTCACAGCTAATTTCTTTAAAGTTTTTGCACCAGAACTTATTCCAGTATTGGTAAAGGGTTTTCATTATTAGATTGAACATGTACTTTCTAATCATTCCCTTTCTCATGCCTGTATCATTTTCCTACTTAAGCCTGGCAAGGACAGTTCTCTTCCTGAGAATTACAGGCCAGTATCTCTTATCAATACTGATTTTAAAAATTTAGCAAAAGTATTAGCCTCATGTCTGGAACTAGTATGGGAACGGCTTATTAGTCCGGAACAAGTCGGTTTTATGAATGGCCAATACTCTAGCGACCACACTCGAAAGCGCTACCACTTGTTGGCAGCATCTGGGAAGTCCAGAGAAGCTTCTGCCCTGGTCTCCTTAGATGCCCAGAAAGCATTTGCTAGACTTTCATGGCCTTTTTTATGTACAGCTCTTCAAGCTTATAACATCTCCTTATCCTTTGTGAAATGGGTCCAGGTACTTGCCCAAAACGGACCCCCAAATCAGTAACACACCACACTGTTTTTTTGGTATATAAAAAAAGGCTGCAGCTCTTTTTACTTAATCAAAATTGTTTACATTACATGGAATACTTAACAATTTATACAGCATAATATGTACAATACATTCAATAGGTATGCACATTACAGAATACCTATCTACATACATCACTATACATACATCACATCCGGATTCAATATATATACACATTAAGTATCCCATCCCGTAAGACCCCTTGGGCAGCCATAATTCATGTATTGCTGAAACCCTGGCTCACTCATCCAATCATTGGAGGGGAACTCTGGCCCTTTAGTCAAACAGACCTGTCGAGGGCCGTGCCTTCCCTCAAGACAGTTCCCCTCCCCATCTTCCCTGAATTTAGGGCCTCCTAGACCCTTGACGAGGAGCATGCCCATCCATGGCCACACTCCCCGTCTTGGAATTTTGGCTTCCAGTGTTTCAGTGCATGCCCCACCTGGGTGCCTTCCTCCCCAGATCTCTGAAGCATACCCATCCTAGGGTCATGCCTCTCCCCGGTGACACCCAATCGCAGCTTCTCTTCTTATGTCCAGAGCCTCTCTTACCCAGGGTCAGCCATGAATTACTGCCACTTACATACGCTGTCAACACATATCTCCCACTAATGCCCAAGGGATCTTATTTTTCCCAAATAGTACTGTCTCATAAAAATCATTGAGGGTACTGTTAAAAATGTTGTTCCCAATGTCTGACAGGTGAACCCCGTCCCGGCTATACAGGCCCTTAACCATTTTGTTAATAAGGAAATGCCTGATAACTTCCATGCCAAGCGAGGCCATGAAATGGGACACCTCCCTATTCACAGACCTGCATGCTTTGTCCATCGTTCCCGCTTTTCGCTCACCACGCCACTTCTGGCGAGGTATGATTCTGGTACATGTCAGAATGGTGCAGGGCAACAATTGTTTTAAGAAGGCCAATCCCTTCTTAATTTCCCCAATTAATCTGGGTGCCCCCAGGGTGGCCAAGTCATTCCCTCCCAAATGGATAACCAGCATGAGCGGTGGTTGACTATGTAGGCCCAATCTAAAAATCATTTCACATAATGCCCCCCACTTCATCCCCCCTTTTCCTGCCCATTGAATCACAGCTCGACTTCTTGGAATACCCAGCTGTCTTGTGTAAAGCCATTGCTTCACCCTTGTGTAGGCCACTCTTACGTGTGAGTGACCCATGATCCATATCTGAGGGGTTATAGCAGCCATGCCTATAAGACAAAACAAACGTGAGTATTTTTTCACTTTGAGCATCCGTTACTTCTTGTGCTGGGTTTTCCAATGTCACTCCCCGATGTGTTGTGCTGGGGTCTAATGTACCCCATATAGGCTTTCGATGCCCATCTGCCGACCCCTTTTATCTGTTCTTCTTTTAACCCACACCTGGCTGCCTCGGTGGCTGCTCCAATTCTGAATGAATGTGTGTTGTATGAGGTGGGGTTTACACCCGCCATCCATAGACCCTTTCATAGGACAGCTGTGAACTGCCGCCTCGTGACAGCTTTTCCATCCCCATGTACAAATAAATGCCCCCATCCTGTTGGACGTACAGCCACATACTCCTTCATTGATGACCATGGGCAAACATTCCCCGGAGGAGCCATAAATAGTGTTCCAATTGCGGGGGGCTGCATTGGTTAGTCTTTGATTTTCGCAGCTGAAGACACAGTCTGTTTTGGCAGATGTTGAAATCACTGAACTGGAGATTGGTGTTCTGACCTGCTGAGTTAGACTGCAGTACCAACTCAGACACCCAGAAGGCCCCGAAGAATGCACAACTGTATAGGGCCCTGAACAGCTTTATTTTGTAGCCCGAGCTGCAACTGACTGACAGTGCCCTCAGGAGGCTGGACAGTTCAGCTAGTCCTATGGGCTTCCTTGTGTCTGCCTTTTTTCCCTGCAAGTCTGGACAAGCCTTGTACCATTTTCTTTGTAATGAAACTGTTGGTTGGGTCAGGGAAACCCTCAGACTTATGGAGAAATGCAATGCCTGCCAGTTGGAGGCGTATAGCCACCGGAGATCTTCCCAGGCTTTCTAAATGGAGGATGTAGCTTTGAACTTGTCTTTGGGTATTGAGCAGTTCCACGCTTACCTCGTGACCTCAGAATTGTTGAAAAGACTCATAGCTACCTACATACTTCCTCCATGTTGAGGGGGCCACGGTGAGCTGTACCAGTTGCTGCAATCTTGGTTTCTAAGTCTCCACGTTGCTTCCGGTATCTGTGTGGGGAGCGGATCCGCCCATGGGGCTAGCCGCCTGAAGTGCTCGAGCTGAAATCGAGACAGGGCATCAGCTATAACATTTTCTTTTCCTGGCAAATGACATGCCTTGAAAGAGATGTTGTACCATAGGCAGCATAACACAAAAACCCACAGAACCTTCATCACCTCTTCAGAACGAGACGTCTGCAAGTTCAACATGTCTGCTACCGCCCTGTTGTCTGTGTGGAACAGCACTTTCTTATTTTGAATTTTGTGCCCCCACACCCTTACGGCTACCATGATAGGGAACAATTCGAGCAGGGTGATGTTGTTTGTGAGCCCTTTTGCTACCCACTCTTGTGGCCAGCGCTCTACAAACCATGCCCCTTGCCAGAATGCCCCAAAGCCAATACCACCCGAAGCATCGGTCACCATGTGCAGGTCCAATAATTGTTCTGCCAGTGTCTGCCAGATGGTAATACCATAAAATCCTGTAGGAAGAGTTCCCATACCTGGAGGTCAGCTTTTATGCCCTGCATCAGTCTGATGTGGTGATATGGTTTTGGAGCCCCCCCAGGAGCTGATGCCATCCACCTGAGGAATGGCCTACCTGGGCAGATTGCACGGCATGCAAAATTCAAGTGGCCTATAACAGATTGCAGCTGTTGTAGGGTCACTTTCTTTGTTCCTCTCATCTCCCTTAACAGTTTGCTCAAAAGAGACACCTTATCTTGTGATAGCCTAGAAACCATGGCCTCTGAGTCTATTTCTATGCCCAGGTAGGAGAGGCAGGTGGCGGGTCCCTCTGTTTTTTCCCGCACTAGCGGAACACCGAAATACCCCATGAGAGAGGTGAAACCCCACAGCGTCTCTGCACATGCGGTTCCATTCTTAGGACCCATTAATAGGAAATCATTGAGATAATGTACTATGTGCGTGTTCTGAGTGTGTTTTTTGGTGGCCCACTCCAAGAAGGTTGAGAATGCTTTGAAGGCTGCGCAGCTTATGGAGCATCCCATGGGCATAGCCTTGTCTACATACCAATGCCCTTTAAATTTAAAACCCAGTAGATTCTGATTGTTCTGATGTACTGGTAAAAGGGGGAACGCTGATTTGATGTCACTTTTTGCCATTATTGCCCCTTGACCCAGCTCTTGTATGTGGCGCAGTGCCACATCGAAAGTTGCGTGTTGCACTGTGCAATCCTCTGGGTTGATGAAGTCGTTAACTGAAGTGCCTTTCGGGTATGACAGGTGATGAATCAGCCTGTATTCCCCTTCTGCATTCTTGGGGATCAGCCCCAATGGGGATACCCTGAGGTTGTGAACTGGGGGGTAATCAAATGGCCCCACCAATCTGCCTGACTTTACTTCCTTGGCGATTTTTATCTCTAGGATATTGGGGAGTGAGTTCGCAGGTTTTAGGTTTCGAGCTGTGGTTTCCACCCTTGGCCCCTTGTATGGTATCTTAAAACCATGCTTGAAACCGTCACGTATGTATTTTGCCATTGTTCTGTCTGGGTAGCAGTCAAGCCAGGGTTCCATACGGTCTAACCGTACTGGTGAATTAGCTAAACTTCCCAAACCCCTTTCCTTTTTCACTACCTGTTCCTTCATTGCTTGGTTTCTTGGAGGATTGTCGGGTGCATTCTGAAACCTTGTGCTCCCCTCCGCACTGTTTGCAGATATGCCCATATTTACAAAAGGAACAAAAACATTTTCCTTTGTTGTAGTCGTAACAAGGCTTCCTCCCTGTCCCTTTCCTCTGTTCTTTCTTGTACTCTCCCCCTGTTTGTCTGGCAATAACGTGACCACTATCTGTGTAGATTACCACATTGGGGCAGCCACGAGTCATATAACGGACCTAGAGGTCTATGTGCATGTTTTCCCATTTGAGATTGGGTTGCCTAGATAATTTTAGGCGAAACTGCTCATCGTATTTTAGCCACACATATCCATCAAAGGACAGATGTGCCAATTTTATGGTATCTCTGTATTTAAGAAGAGCAATTAGCTTATCTGGGTGTTTTTTCCCATAAACAGATATAAATATGTCAAATGCTGCTGCCCAATTCTCAAATGTGAAAGGCACCTTCAGCTGCCTTGGCCTCTCTTGTTTGTTCTTTTTCTCATCATTCACTTCTGGGATCTCTGTATAATAAAGAGAACATATCTATAAATTCCCCTTTCCAAATTTTTTCCCTGACAGCGTCGGATAAGTGGTCCCCCAATGGGTTTTCCACCCCGTCATATGCCCAACGCTCCGGTGATATTGTTATTGCACTGTTTGCCTTGTCACCCATTGTAGTATTGGGAGCAGTACCCATTTGAGAGGCTACAGTTTCCCACACTTGTAAACCTGGTGTCTAACTTTCCTTGTTAGTTGGAGGATGTTGTATTGTTGAAGGCCCTGCACCTGTCCATAACTGAACTGCTGCCCCTTGTACGTTACCCCCTTGGGAAACAATGGACTGGGGAGGCTGAGTCAACTGAGCCTCGACCCCTGTGGTGATCTGCTGTCCGCCTCCTAGGTGACTTGACAGGGCTTCCTCTGCCCCTATCCTGTTGGACTCTGTAACCCTTTTTTCCATCCCCCCTTGTCTGTCTAATGGGGCTTGGTATCCTACTGCTGCAGGTTCAGTCCACTGGCATGCCTGAACCTATAATTATCCATTGGCCCCAGTGCCTCACATCCCGCTAGACCCAGAGAAGTACCCTTGCCAGGCTCATTGGCTGGAAATGCCCGAGACCCTGTGATGGGGTTGGTCATTCCTCCCTGCTGGGTTGTTGGGAAACCGGGAGCGAAGGAACCCCAAGGATTCATTGCTGCCCAAGAGGTGGGCATATTGCCTGGCTCCCCACACTTAAATGGCCACATGAAGGAGTTATGTTGCCATGTTTGGTGCTCTGGCATCACCAGCACCAAACTGACCCCTAGAGACCCCTGCTGCCCTACCTGGCTGTTTACCTTTTGTCCCCGCTGATCTCTTTGTGTTTTTTCCAAAACCATTTTTTGACTACGGCCCCCAATCCTGTCTCCCATGTGCCTGGCCCTCTTTTGTTCCCATTCTCTTACCTTTGTAGCCTTAGCCATGTCTTCAAGGTTCTTTCTCCATTTTTTATATTTTGCTTTTTCCGTTGTGGATTCCAATGGCAGCCGTTCTCGGCTGTCACTGGATTGCTCCTCCTCGCTATCAGAATCAGACCACACTAATTCTACTGACACATCACTGTCCTGATCTCCCTCATACTCACCGATCTGTGGCTGGACCACCATCACCACCGGGTTTTTTCCATTTCTTCATTCACTGCCCTGGGTTGGACCACAGATGTGTTCTCCTCGACTCTGCTCCATTTCTTTTCAGCATGCTTTTTGCCTGCCTCTGCCACTGGTTGCACCTTATGCTTACTCTGCCTGCCCTCCCCCTTTTTAGTAACAGATTTTTTCTGAGCCATGGATTCCAATAATCAGGCCGATGACTGGCTACGCCTGGGCTGATGTCCCTGCTCCTCAGCCGGTTCTTGCAGCCTGTGTTCTACTATGGTGGGAGGGTCGGCCACAGTTAGCTGTTACCCATCTGGATGGGCAACCAGTAGTTCTGGTTCCAGCCTGGATATGGCAGTCAGCCAATCTGACCCCCCAATGTCCTTTAGGCATTGCAGAACCTCGTGGAATGCTTGGTTTTGCCCTTGTGCGGGGATAGCCTGTTCCACAGATTGTGTCTGGCTTCCTAGACCAGAAAGGTCTTGACCGGAACCCTGTGCCAGTGTGGATATTTGGGGGGCCTGGCTGTTCAGAACCTGACTATTCTGTGATTCAGCCATTTTAGCTATTGATTGTGAGGGGCAAAGCGGTGTTCAGCGAGGCGATACCTATTTAGACAAAAACATTAGTTATTAATGCACACTTCCACCTGCCTTCTACTAGTTAGCCTTCTAACCAACTGTTCCAAAATTACTCTCGAATGTTCTGCCCCGTAACCTTACAGCCATGACCTTGATGTGAGAGGGAAGGGAAGTGAAAAAAGACCCTGTGTTTGGTGTGCCCGTGCAGGGTCAGATTGGGGATGGTGGCTTGTGGCCGCAGACCCAAGGAGGCAGCGCCGTTAGGAACTGGCCAGGCACAGCAAAGAGGGAACTGCATAGCCAGGGAACCCCCTACATACTTGGAAAGTTTTATAAGGGAAACTTTCCTTGAAATGGGGGCCCGAGCTGGAGGGAATCCTTTTGGGTTTTGCATGCAGGGAACCAGTGGAGGAGGGAAGAGGGAAAAAAAAAATTTGAAAATACATAGCAATTTCCTCTTGTACATAATTTCTTGGGAAAAAGACTTAAACAGGAGAATCTGTCACTTGATCCTTCAACCACTCCAGCTGTCTGTCCATACCTGACACACAATCCTCTGCTGGGAAACTAAAATGGTTGCCAAAGTAATGGGGAGAGGAAAGAGTGGTCACTTGAAGGCAGACAACTAAAGCAAAGACCAAGTGAGAGAACCCCGATTCTAAATTCACAACTATTTTTTTTTGAATGCTGCCAAAATGCAGGCATCAAGTTTGATTTTTATATGAAAGAGATTAGTACAAGACATTAAATGAAAGAAACAACTGAAGGTAAGACAAAAAAAAAAGAGGCCTGAGATGCCTACCACTGGAAACTCAGACTTCAGTAACACAGATCCCTAGAGAGCAACACACGCTGAGAAGGCAGGGGCTGCACATTTGCCCATCTTTGCAGCACAGTTGCTGTGTACCTCCACCCCCAACAAGCAAACCGTGCAGATGTGCGCACAGGGAAGCACCAAGACATCCGCTCTGAACCCCAGAAAACGCTCCTGACAGCCGAGGCCCTCTGGATGTCCACCGACAAAGGAACACCAATCTACACCTGCCCCCACTGCAAGCCACCTAAAACATCGATGAATCAGTGAAGCGTCCAAGAACCGAAAAGCCAAAAAAAGGAAATGCACAGAAGGGGGGCAGCAGCAACACACCAGACACCTTGCAACTTGGAGACCTATGCTGCCCTGCAGAAGTGGGCCACAGCAGCCCATCTGACTAGCAGAACCTCACCAGCCACCACTGATACACCATGGCAGACCAAAAGCGGGCCCCAGAAGTGCCACACGCGCATGGATAAAGACTGAAATGCACCCAAGAAGGGCAGAGACTCTGAGCACAACAACAGCTACCCAACCCCTGCTGCACCACCCAGAAACCATCTGAGTCCACTACTAATCACTACAGACACACACCACAGCATGCAACTCCCCATCTGCACCCTCCCGACTCACAAAACAAGCCTGCAACACATGGGGACAAAAGACCAAAACATGGAACACACATTAAAGATGCCAGCACCAACCCAGACCCACCCAAAAAGTGTGGCCCAGCATGGAAATAATTCTACAAAGCAAGGACAGCAACTCCCGAATCAACCCGTGGTTCACCTCTCAAAATACAGACACAACCCCCAACTTCTGGCAGGGCCCAGCAAACTGATGAGCAAAACCAGGGAAAAACAATTTATCAAAGAGGAAAACCACAAGAAAGGGGCACTGGAGGGTGGGGGCAGGCCAAAACCACCAGGAGACACCAAGGAAAAGAGACAAAGGGGGCCACTTGGCCAGACAGGGCCTTGGAGGAGATGTGACCCCGTGGTATTGAAAAACATTTACAAAGGCCAAGCAAGAAGAGGGGTGACAAGCAGAGGGAGAGAGCAGAGCCTAAGGGAAGAAACAAGGGAGGGGCGACCAGAGCGGGATGCACGTGGCCAGGCCAGGCTGGCAAAGAGGTGGGGGGGCAACTGTCCAAGGGAACCCAAACACACTGGCCAGCTAAGGCACGAATGTTAGGGGACAAAGGAAAACCCAGGACCTGAGACTTGCAGTAAAAAAGGGGAGGGGAAGGGAAGGAAAGCTGCGACTAGGCGGCTCAAACCACAGGGGAGATGCTTACCAAACATCCCATGGAGACGTGCCCTGCCTGCTTGCCGAAAAGATTGAGCTGGGGAGGAGCGTAAAAAAGACAGCACTTACCTCAAGAAAGCCGGGGATAGCTGCTAACAAGCGAAACAACAACGGGGGACTGATGTTAGGCTGGCGGGTGACAGGCGCAACTGAGAAGGCAGCAGCGCTGCGAGGCAGAAAAAACGGAGGGGAAAACAGCAGGAAACAACCAAAAACTTTCATGGTATGGAGCGGTCACAAGAGGGCAAAATCCCCCGGGACCACTCTTTAAAAGCCCTGACATGCCCCTCCTTGCCGGGTCTGTCAGGGCCAGCCCTCTCAGAGGAGCTCCTCCAATAGGGCCACTTGCTTAGGGGGGGCGGCCTCTTCCCTTTGGATGGTAGGCAGCCCTCCTAGCCCCACCCTCTTGGGGGCCGTCAGCAACTTGCCCCCCCAGTGAGAGGCCGGTGGGGCCATTTATAGTCACCAGTCTGCCATCTTCTGGTGCAATGGTATTCTCTCCCATCCATTTTCAATTACTGCTTTTACCCGGCAGGGATGCCCTCTCAATCCTTTTTTGTTTAATTTATTTGCAGAACTCTTGCTGTTGAAATTAAAAGGGAACTCTCTGTTCCGGGGCATCTCAGTGGCAACATTGGAATATAAGTTATTTGTTTACGCAGCTGACATACTGTTGCATCAATTAGATCAGATATGGTCTCTTTCGGCTGCGTTGGAAAAAATCCGATTATTTTGTCATGTCTCTGTCTATAAATTAAACTTAAACAAAACTAAAGTACTATCCTTAAATATGTTTATAGATAAGGCCCATATTTTATTTCTAGGCCTGAAATGGGAGTCTAAAGCCTTAATTATTTAGGAATTCAGAGCCCACATCACCCTGCACTTTTGTCAAAGCTTAATCTGGACCCTCTGTTAAGTACGATAAAATGTTATCTAAATCGGTGGGTCAGTTTGACCCTTTCTTTGTGGGGCAGGGCCAGCACGATAAAAATGAACATACTCCCCCATATATTATACCCCTTGGGGATGCTTAACGCTATCTTGCCACACACATATGGTTCATGCTACTCAATTCCTTGTTTTCCAGGTTTCTTTGGAAGGGTGGGGCTTTTAGAAGGACTTATGCTAAATTGTCTTTTCCTGCTTCCCAAGGAAGTCTCTGATTACCCAATTTTTACTTATATTACTTAACATTACATGGTGTGAAATATTTTAGGTAGGGAGGCCCCATACAAAGTAATTATGTGCCGCTCTGGCCATCTTTGGAATGAGAATTGTGTTTTAGAGAGAAACTATCGCCATAAGTGTTGTTATACATCTCTCCCACATCACTTCCCTCTAACCTTTAATCTACTCCCATATATTGGTCCTTAGGTGCACACGCACAGATGTGTCATTACTTTGGGTTTAAACCTAAACAGTGTACGTCACAATAATTATTTTATAGTCCTAATATTAAAATTGCTCAGCGGCCCATTCTGCCCTCTTTTATACCACTAAACCCTTTAATCTTGGTTCATGAACTTATTTCTGATAATCATTTGTTTGACTTCCCATCCCTTCGGAATAAATATAATTTGACTCCTAACCTTTTCTTTAAATATTTGCAATTGCATAGCTTGTTAATTACTTGTTTTGGATCCCCCTCCTTGGACAGACTCATTGTCATCTCAATTTGAAGTATTTGTTTCGATGACTGCAGGACAGCATGCTATGTCCAAACAGTATAGCACTTATCAATCATTATATCCTGCTAGGCCATATGGGATTGCTCATTATTGGCAAGCCTCTCTTTCTTTAACATGGGAGCTTTGGATTGGATCTGTGTTTGGAAATATTTTTATAAGCAGATAAAACAGGATAGATATCAGCAGCTGCATTTCAAAGTCTTGCATAATTTATATTTTTTAACCCTACTAAATTCTATAGAATGGAAAGAGTAGATCATGGTCAGTGTCTCAGATGCAACAAGGCTGACGGCACTCTTTTGCATATTTTATGGCAAAGTGAGAAAGGGGAGCCTTTTGGGAAACTATTAAAAATTGACTAGATCCTGCATTTGATTTAGACATTTTTTAACCCAGAAATGCGTCTATTGGGTAGAGTCCTGGATATTCTGTTTTATTTATTTATTTATTTATTTAGCTTTTGTTGACCAGGTAGGTACACTAGATAAGCTATATGCCTATTTTCAGGTACGACCCGGGAGAGTACAGTGAAAAATACAGGTTCAAACAAGGTACAAACGAGTAGAGGGTAATATACATAGTTACAGGAGAGCAAGATGAACAGATAGTCTACAGTAGGCAGTAAAGAGGTAAAAATATACATATACATATACATACAGAATAAATAGACTAAGACATTCAAGCAACTTATCAATGACATTATATAACTCCTATAGCTACTGCAGCTAAAATGGTTATTCTACTTCATTAGTTGGATGATCTTTTGCCACCTTGGACTGAATGGCATAAAGAGCTCCTTAGTAACCTCACCTTAGAATTACATGTTGCAAATAATCAACACAAAACTGCTTCCTTCTTTGCCAAATGGGGACCATTATATGAGGGGTTATTAACTTTGTAAGCGAATGGAATAATTTGGTTGTATGTTTCTTTTTTCCCTTCTATCTTTTTTATTCTCGCGATGAGTGGATTACTTAGCTTTGTTTTTTCTCTTCTGCCATGGTCTCAATAAATGGGGTTGGGGAGGGGGAGGGACAAGGGTTTTGGATTGGCTGTTTTTTTTGTTTTGTTTTTGTTCAGTCCTCCTCGTTTTTTGGAGTTTGTTTTTTTCTATGTATTACATTTTCGTTTTCGTTTCTTCTTGGACAGTTAATAAAGTATAGTCAATTTAAAAAAAGATGTAAGTGATGGCTATACCCAAATCCCTCTCAGATGAAGAGAATCTAAGTGTGTAGTTGTTTATCATATAGATCAACCCTGGGGTTTAGAGACACAGTGCATGATTGCACTTTTATCGGTATTAAATGACATCTTAGACTGACGCAACCACTTGTGAAGTTTGTGAATATTAGCTTGTAAATTAGCCCTGTGCTCTACAGTCCCCAGTAGCTCCTGTCTTTTTAATTGTCCAGGAACGTAAATATCCATATGTTCATGACTTAATGCATTTTGGTGATGAAGAAGTTATAAAGGGTAAGTCCCAACGCAAACCCCTTGGGTACCTCACTGAGTTCAAGTTTAGTTTATTGATCAGCATATGCTATTACAAATATTTAAAAAAATATCAGTATAACAGCAATATATACACCATGTAAGAGAAAGTTAAAACTATTGCACATTCTATTGAGTTTCTTTACTATTGTGTATATCATTATAACACCTTAATCAATTACAATAATCAGAAGCAGCAACTATTTTGGAGTTATAACATATTTCAAGTTTGCTGTTACAGAGAAAATGGTTATACATGAGAGATAGAAAGAATGGCTCAATACCCTTGTATAGATCCCAAATGGAATTATAATTATAGGAGGTATCATTCAGTTCTAAAGTTCTGTGCATATCTTTTCCTTATCCTAACTATCTCTGTTAAAAAAGTGCAAGCTTGATTAGGATATCTAAATTTCCTGAGTTGGCCAGTCTGGTGGCACTGATGGTTGAGGTGCTGGACACAACACCTCGCACCACACCGACAACCCATATTCACAGAGGGACACAGGTTGCCGGGGGTCGGCAAGGGGGAGAGAGGGATTGAATGCCCATCGGTGGCTGTCACTCTCTGGGGAGGAAAGGTTGCATGCATACCCTGCTGCTGTACTTCCATCTCCTGGGTGAACCCGGGTGTGAGCAGTGCAGTTGGGGCAGCAGTAGAGAATGGGAGGGGCTGACGCTGGACAAGGGCCCTGGGCGGAGTCGCATCCCAGCACACTCTTATCCTATTGGCCCTCCTTGAGCACTGGCACCAGAAGAGGGAGGACACAAGAAAGAGGAAAAATCGTCGTTGAGCCTAGGTGATGATCTCTCTCTAACCACACATCTATCAGGCCAAGGGCAGACTCCGCTGTGTAGGTGCACGCTCCTCTGAAAGTTGGGAAGGTAAGGGGGGTAGCATTCCTCACCCCACCCAGTGGGTTATCCGGGCCTCTAGAAAAAAAGTACCGGAGTAGCATTGCGCTCTAGGGGCAGACACCACGGGGATAGGAATGTGTGTGTGAGGGATCAGAAAGCGTGGATCGACTGGGGCAGTAAGGAGGAAAAATAATAAGTTAAAAAATAAATAAATACATTTTCTGAGTTGAATAAGAGCCTATAAGGTCACTTAAATATTTCTCCCTGGATTTCCTATACCAGGGGCATCTCAGAATGACATGCTCCAGATCCTCAGCCTCCTTTAAAGAGCAGTAACAGGCTGCTGATAGGTTGCAGTTTTTCTTAAATCTAACTTTAAGGATGTTACTAGGGAACACTTCAAACCTAAACTGAGTCAGTATCTGCGGTATCTGCACAGCACTTAAAAAATATTTTAGAGTATGTTCAGTTGTGTTTTTCACCAACCACCTGGAGACTAAGTTTTTTGTTAATATTAAGTCAGTTTCCTTAGCTTTATACTGTATTTTTTGTTTACTAATTTTATATATGCTGTACTTATTTATACAGTATATGCTGTACTTAACTATACCTTTTGATCATACCACTGTTTTAAATAATGTCATTAATTTCCAGTGATTTATAGGCTAACCATCCATCCTGAATATATGGAAGTAATTTGACTGTTTTCTTCAGACTGCTAGCCAGCAGGGGGTTATTGTCCTTAGATTGAAGCTTTATCCAGTAGGTGATTAAGTTGCCCTTGAGCCAGATACTTAAAGCTTGTTTTACCCAATTGACATCTAACTAGTGTACTTGGAATGCTACAGGGAATTCTTCAGAGTTGTTTATAGGTTTAAGAACAGTATCTATTTTGTTAGTATTATCCATACCCCACACTTCAACCACACAGGTTGCTTGAGGTATTATTTTTGCATTAATTGCTTTAAGCATTGGGACATCCACCTTTCCACCATAGATTATGTTGAATCTTTTTAGAGCTTTGACTGAATTTTGCAGTTTCTTGAGGGTTCAGTTAATTGAGTTTATTCCATTTGCCATTACTAGAAAAAAGAACACCAAGGTATAAGAATTTTCTAACAAAATCCAATTTATTTCCCACTAGACTAAGCTTTCTATGCTTTTTAGCATTTCCAGATATCATAATTGTTGTTTTCTTTGGCTTCAGCTTAAGATTATGGCTAGTACAAATCAGTTCCAGTTTACTGGGTGATCTCTGTAGTCCCAATCTACTAGAAGAAATGATGGCCAAGTTGCCCACATAGGCTAGGACTGGTATTTGGTTATTACATATTTTCAGTAAATGGAAAGATGCGTTATCAAGTGCAATAATAATGTAATTGATGTAGATATTAAAGTAAGGGCTAGGATGCAGCCCTAACACCCATATTGGTGTCAATTTTATTTGTTAATTGACCAGATCTTGTTTATTTTATTTTTGCCTAGGTAATGGTATACAGTCTTTTAATTAAGATTAAGGGATTCTGATCAATCCCAAGTTGTACCATCCCCCCCCCGAGAAGTCCTTTGAGTATGGTATCAAATGCTGATGTGAAGTCAACAAATGCAACAAATATTCTCTGCTTTTTTATTCTACAATATTTTTCAATTATATGATTAAGTAGGAAAATTTGAGTCAGGGTACCAGTATTCTTTTTGAAACCAACTTGTAGTTCAGAAATTAGTTTAAATTGGTCTCGCCATAATATTAGTCAATTTAGTAACATTTTTGCAAACATTTTTAACATTGTGTCCAAAAGACTAATTGGTCCATAATTAGCTGGTTCTGCATAAGATCCTTTTTTGTGGATATAAATGACATAACTCCCCTGCCATGAGAAAGAGGTATATGCATTCATTACTGACTTGTTAAAGAATGTAGAAAGTACTATTGCCCACCTGTCAGTATTCATAAGTATAAAGTCTACTGGGATATTATCTGGAGCTGGAAATGTATTCCTTTTAAAACTTTATATTGCCTTTTTTACTTCTATTACAGTGAACCAGTTAAAAGGTTCATTTATTTCCAGGTTATCTACAATTTCAGTAGCTGAACTATCACAGAACATTGAGGAGTAGTATTTTATCCAAATGGCAGGTTCTGTATATACTATATATATATCACATTGTTCTTTGAAAGTATTCATACCCATTGATATCAAAGTCCAATATTTTTTATCATCTTTGTCTTTAATAGCCTGAAGTATTAGTTCCCACAATTTCTCCTGGTGAATTAAGCAATGGTAATAAACATAGTCCTTATATTGTCTCCTGCAATTATTTAAATTGTTCAAGTCTTGTTGGGTTGGATTTTTCTTGATCAGCCTGGTTAGGTTGGATAGTTTCCTCTTTTTATTCCTGCATTTTTTTGAAAAAACAATCATCATAGTTTGTCTTAGAATTATTTTTCTTTTTTCATCTTGCTTTTATTCTAACAGAACTTATATTGAGAGATAAGACAGTTGTACATTTTTTTCTGGGTCTAGCTCCTGTTGAATTCTTGGAGCTACAGTACATCAATAATGAATTTGTCACTTAACTGAGAAGCGAGGTTATTTGTTAAGTTGACCCATTTTATTTTATTATGTATGATACTTATATGTTCATCCAGTAACGTAATTACTGTATCTTTAGTTTTCCTGAAAATAGCCAAAGCATAATGGTCGCTCTCAGTTCTTTGAATAATTTTAAAGTCTAAATACTTATGAAAGGCATGTATTGTCACTAATATGTAATCAATAGTGGTGGATTCTTTTGAGTTAATGCATGTTGTTTTTCCTACTGTATCAGAAGGAAATTTCCCATTTAATATAATGAGTTGTAGAGTATCCAATAAAATTTCCATTAGTTCATGTTTATTCGTATTCTTTTTATCTATAGTAATACTGTGAGGGATATTTAAAGCTTGTAAAATTGAATTATTTATGTCCATTTTGGATTGTTTACCATATCTAATATTAAAGTCTTCAGCTATTATGATATCATCTTATGTAGTCCTGTGGCATAGACAGCTAGCTCTGAAAGCTGTATCATTTTTTTTATTTCTTAAAAATAACAGAAATGTGGTATTGAATTTGTCTGCTGGAAATGCCAGTGCACTTGGAATTACCTCACTCACCCCCAGGTTTCAGTTCTAACAGGACAGGATATGCTAATCAGCAGATCTCTGTGCTTAGATTAACTCCTCAGAGTTTGTATTTTATAGCCTTAGTTAGAATGTGGGTTATTAGTAGCTAAGCCCTGAAATATCCATTTTACAATGTTGGAATGAAACTCAAGTTCTTACACAGGGGTGCAAAGTGTAAATGTTCCTTCATGTTCTGGAGGGAGGAAACTCATCCTGGGATCAAAGAAGTGTCATTTGAAACGTGAGTTATGCTAAGGTTACAGAATTAATACTTTGAAATTACATCCTGTGGTTGTACAGAAATATGTATTTTTTAGATATTTTGACAGAGGAGGAGCTGGATGACCTCATCCAAAAGGGGTTGGCAAATATAGCTTGTAAAGATTATTCTGTTTCACTACAGACACACGTTTATCTGACACTGACTGAGAAAACATCTGAGCACTGAAAACAGGTATTTAGAAAGCTATACAAAATCTAAATATTGTAGGAATGTCACTGTTTTAAACCTTGTTTTGTTTAAAGATATGTATGTCTTGTGATATAAGAGTTCTGTATTGTATTTTTGACATATTATTATATATTTTAGCAAAAACTCTAATTTTAGAGCATACCTGGTCTGTCTTTGAATTGTTTTCTTTTGCTAAGAAATGTTTATGGTTATAGCAGACAGCAGACATAAGCTTGTATGGTGGTACCAAACTGGAAAGAGAAGCGTTTTAAATCTGAGGTCTTTATTAAAGTTTTAAAGGGTTCATTTCTGCACGCCTGGTTAGGTGCCTGTAGGCAAAGATATCTGGCCCCCCAAAGACAGATATATCTGAGCCTGTGCATTTGGGTATGCTAGCAAGAGATTAACAGTTTGAATCACTTCAGAACTTGAGGCCAAATGTTGATCCGAACTCACAAAAACAGACAAGAGGGTTACCTTGTCTGTTACACTGTTCACAAGACTGCATTCAGAGGTTGGCACTTTGAGAGTAGACGGCCTGACCTGCTGAGTGAATCTGTGACAGATTGGTTGGCTACGGTGGCATTATTTTGGTATCACAAGCTTTATTGTTCTGTGTCAGCTGAGACAGTAAGCTCTCTTGCAAAGAAAGAAAAATAGTTTTATTTTAAAAAGGAAACAGAACTATATATCACTTGGTGTGCAGTCAAGTTCCTACCTATTTTTTTTTCTAAAGTGCAAAGTCAGAGTAGCCGTAGTCAGGGAAGAAGAAGATGTCTTCCGACTACAGCAGGCACACTGTAGATTACTTGAAGCAGTTGTGCGGTGAAAGAGGAGTCCTGTTTGAGGTGACAGCCAAAAAGCAGAACCTCATAGAGGCCCTGATGGTAGCAGACACCCAGATCAGTGAGTCACCGACCATGACTGAAAAAGACAGCAGGGTCACTGTCAGTGAAGGGCCACAGCAGCAGGGAATGGCCACTAGTATCCTGAATCCAGAGGTACTCAAACTGCAAACTGAGTTGCACAGGATGGAGTTGGAGTCTCAGGAGAGGAGAGAGCGAGAGATGCGAGAGGCGGACCGTGAGGCAGAGTGAGAACGCAGAGAAGCAGAGTGACAACAGAGAGAAGCAGACCGTGAGGAGTGCCAGCACCAGCAAACTGCAGAGGAGAAGAGAGAGGAGTGCCAGAGGCAACATGAGCTGGAGAAGATGCAACTCCGACCAGCGGCACCAGAGCAGGTAAGTGGATTGGGTTTAACTGGGACTGCAATACTGGGTTACAAATTGAACTCCAAATAGCAGAGTTTAAGGAAGGGAAGGACATGGATGCCTTTTTAAATTATTTTGAAAAAGTTTGTATTCAGGCTAAAATTCCTAGAGAGTCCTGGAGCTTCCAGCTATCCCCGCTACTCACAGGGAAAGCTCGAGATGCATTGGGTCAAATGGACAATGAAGACAGCAATGATTACAGCAAGCTAAAAGCTGCACTGTTAAAAAAGTTTGAATTAACTGCTGAATCATAGAGAGCTAAATTCTGTAAGCTCAGGAGAAGCCCTGATATGAGCTATGAGGAGCTAGCCATGAAACAATGTCAGTTTTTAAAATGTTGGTGGGAAGGAATTGAGGTAAATTCTGTTGATAAAATTGAAAATGTGATTTTATTAGAACAGTTTTATTGGGCATGCCCAATGGAGATAGAAACCTGGCTAGAGGACCGAGATCCAAAAACAGTGCAAGAGGCTGCTGAACTCTCGTACCGATATGCCAAGAGCAGACCTGCTCTGAGAATGAATGAGGTGGGTGTGGCCATGCAGAAAGGGAAAAGCACACCTTCAGGGCAGCTAAAACCCTCACTGCCTCCACCGAAACCAGTTAGCCCCAGGTTTCAGAGAAAAGATTTCTCTGAAGTAAGAAATGCCTGTTGGTTGTGTAAAGAAACTGGGCATATTGACAGACAGTGCCCCAAAAAGGTGAGCCATAATACACAACAGGGTGCTAGAAAAGCAGTGGGTTGTTTGTGTGTCCCTGGAAGCATGCCAGTGAACATGAGGGAACACATGCACCCAGTCATGGTAAATGGGGTATAGATGCAGGGGTTAAGGGACACAGGGGCATCCCCGACATTGGTAAAGGGGGATCTGGTACAGCCTGGTCAGCTTATACCCAATAAATATGTAACTGTACAAGGGTTTACTGGTGAAGAGAAAACATTGCCACTCGCTAGTGTTCTCCTGGACTGGGGTGAAACAGGGGGAACTGTGCAGTAGGTGGCTGTAGCCAACACATTAGCAGTGGATGTGATCCTGGGTAACAATCTCCAGCAGGGGGTGGCATGTGCAATTACCCATAGCCAAGTGGCAAGGGAAAATAATAGTTCCCTGAACCCCACAGAAACCAGTGTTAAAACCGCTGAGAGGCTGGTTCCCCAGCCAGTTGCTCCAGATGGGGAGACTGATAAAAAGGGGGTAGAATTTCCCCAGTAGTAAGTAACCACACAGCTACAGAGGGTTACTCCGAAGAGGGAAGGGTGACCCCATGTCAGAGGGTTAGGATTGACAGTGATCCTGAGGGCCCTGATGCAAGTGCTAGGTACCCTAGTTTAGTGACTGAAGGGGACCTGTCCCATGCCTTGGGAATGTGTGAGGGGTTTGCAGCTGCTCAGAGGAGTGATCCTAGTTTAGAGAAGCTGAGGGCTTGGGCTGACTCGGAGGGCACACAGGGAGGTGATGGCAGACATTAGGTTTATTGGGAAAATGGACTTATGTATACACAGGCAGTACAGACAGAGGGAGGGATGCTAGGCAGGCAGCTTGTCATTCCTCAGGGGTATCGTGAGTAGTTGCTGAAGACTGCACATGATAGTCCCTTGTCTGGTCATCTGGGAATCACACGCACAACGCAGCTATTGGCCCAGAATTTCTACTGGCCTAACTTCACCCAGCAGGTGAAGGAGTATTGCAGGTCTTGTCACCGGTGCCAAGAAATAGGAAAGGTGGGCAAGAAAACCCAAGCTGCCATGATCCTCTTGCCCATAGTGGAGGAGCCATTCCAGTGGGTGGGAATGGATATTGTGGGGACTAAATACCCCCAGCTCCTCAGGGAAGAGATTCATCCTGACTGTGGTGGATTATGCCACCCAGTACCCAGAGGCAGTCACCCTATCCTCATTGAGGAAGGACAAAATGGCAGATGCCTTACTTGGGATTTTCTCCCATGTTGGGTTTCCACAGGAGCTAATCACCGATCGAGGGGGTTCCTTCATGTCAGACCTGATGAAATGTTTATGGGAGAAGTGTGGGGTGGTGCAAAGATGCACAACACCGTATCACCCACAAGCCAATAGGCTTGTGGAACGATTCATTTGTACCCTAAAGTGGGATGCGGTCAAAATAGCGTGGCCAGAATAGAGCGAGTAAATATAACGCGTTCAAAATCACGCCTGTAAAGATCGTGTATTAGCAAAAACACACTTACCTTAATAGCGCGATGCAACATCTTCATCACTACAACCATGCAACACTAATAGGGATTTAGGGAAGAGGGTAAAAATAAAAAAAGCATGATTGGTTAGGGACACAAATCAGTGTTGCACGTCCATTCCCACTTTCAGTCCCCACACTGGTTAAACAGTTCCACCACCACACACAAATACAACAAATTGTATGTCAATCTTTAATAGCTTTATTATTGTTCTATTTTAAAAGCAATTCATATCTTTCTTGGGCTCGCAGCTGGAAATTGTATGCTAGTCCCCGTAAATATTCCATCCCGAGGCGTGAGCTGTATTCTCTAACAATCCCTGTTATACGTTTAACTGTGTCTTTGTATTTTTTGCGAATTTCATCTACTGCCAATCCAGCGACCAGCTGTTCAATCTCAGTGCTATTCATGTGTTGTTCAGTTTTTAGAAGCTCAAAGAATTTCCAAATAGAGGGGTGATGCGCACCAATTAGGTGATTGAAGCGACGATGCCAGGCTTCAACAACATTTGCTGTCCAGGGAAGAGCATCACAAACTGCATCATAGCAGTTCCACAGGGATATCAGAAACATGGGCCTTCTACATCCCCCCCGGCGAGTGGTCTACCAAGGCATGTATCCTCGAAGTAGTCTATCAGATTCGATAGTGTCTCCCCATTTGTCTGGTAGAAGTCAGTGTTCATTAGCTCATTGAAAGTGTGACAAACATCATCGACAGGCACATATGCAAGAGCTACTAGCATCCTTACATTGAGGGCAAAATTTGGGTCTGAAGTGTATGGACCACTTATGTCAGGCAATTCCTGAATCTTCCTCCACACTGCCTGTGTCATGTGGAAGAAGCACCCTCTCATTTCAGCATTTGGGAACGACTGGCTGAATGCTTTTATTACTGCCAACTCAAAGTCTGTCAAAATAGTCTGTGGCTGCAAACCCTCACATAAACCATTAATCACTGCTGGAACTTTTTTATAATCTGCTGCAGTTCTCTTACACGTTAACATGTACACCAGTGGAATGACTTTGCCATACTTGACAGCGTGAATTGTACATACTTGCGAAAATATAGACAGACAGCTCTTAAAAGTGCCATCAGCAAACCAGTGCTCGCTTTGCTTCAAGTGTTCCATGTCTGCAGAAGTGGTGAATATCAAAAGTCTGTCACTGCCAGGCCCACTGTCATATTGTAGAAATTTTTTTTTCTTTATTGTTTGAACAAAATCCAATGGGATACTTAGAGCTATGGCATCAATAGGCTCAGGTAACGGTAGTGAATGAGCCCTCCGATTCCTCCGTACAGTACGCTTCAGTAGTGGTATAGCTGGTAGTTGAGATGCCACAGAAGGTGATAGTTGAGAGACTCCAGGAGCAACTATTTGGTGTGTAGTCTCGACAGTGGTACTAGACCGGTCTTTCATAGTAGAAACTGCCTCTTTTACAGCCAGAGATGCAGGGTCAGGGACATGATTGTGATCCCCAATAGATTTAAGCACTATTACCCCTTTCAGGTGAATTAGAGCAGTGCAGTGACCCTTATTGTACTCTAACCACTTATAGTACATTTTGTCAGCTGTCACTCGCTCTCTTCTATAAATAAATCCATCAAGTACTGCAAGATCACCACCCTTCTGGCTCTTCAAGAAACATACCACCATGTTACTGTCATCTGATGGGTTGCAATTAAAACACATCTTTATAGCCACATTGAAATTACACATGCACGCTAAACATGACATGTGCGATTAATTCAGCGCTGTGAAGACCTTGCGCTATGTTGATCGCGCTATAATTGCATGCACGATTAGGGATGCGCGATTTTGACATTAAACTCCCTAAAGTCAATGCTCCGAGTGTTTTTTGAACAGCACGGGAGGGACCGGGAGAAATACCTTCCCCACCTGTTGTTTGCATACAGGGAGATACCCCAAGAGTCGACAGGATTTTTCCCCTCAAACTCTTATATGGACGCCGGGTATGTGGGCCTCTAGACTTGATCTGGGAGGACTGGGAAGGCAAGCACACCACCCAAGGAACTTCCATTGTGGATTATGTCCTTAGGTTTAGGGAAAGGCTGAAGGAGCTTATGGGGACATCCCAGAGCAACCTGGCAGCTATCCAACAGAAACAAAAGGTGTGGTTACGACTGCAGAGCCAGAGCTCACTCATACATGGTGGGTCAGGAAGTCATGGTCCTTATTCCGCTCCGGAAAGATAAGCTGCAAGCTGAGTGGACAGGACCGTACAAAGTGGTTAGGAAGGTAAATTACGTGAACTACATTGTGGAGTTACCTGACCATAGACAGACAGAAAGGATGTACCATGTCAACATGATGAAGCCATATGCAAACAGGGCTGACATGGTGTTCGCAGTGTGCAGTCCTGGGGAGGGGACGGACGAAGGAGACCCCCTTCTGGACTTGCTGGAAGAGAGTAAGCAGGAGTCCTCTGTGGAGGTAGTAAAATTGTCTCCTCTGCTGAACCTGGACCAGATCCAGAATGTGAGGGAGGTTTTAGCAGACTTTACCCCCTTGTTTAGTGCCAAGCCTGGACTAACCCCCTTAGCAACACACGATGTGGAAACAGGGACACAGACGTCCATACAGCGGCAGCATATCGGGTGTCAGAGGCTGTCCAAAAGGACATTAGGAGGAAAGTGGAGGAGATGCTGGATTTAGGGGTAATCCAGAGATCCTACAGCCCCTGGGCCTCACCCGCAGTCCTTGTGTCCAAGCCAGATGGCTCAACATGTTTCTGTGTGGACTAGCATGGACTGAATGCAGTCATGAAGTCTGATGCCCACCTGATGCCCCGGACGGATGAACTCCTGGACAAGTTGGGAGGGGTGACCTACTTTATGACTATTGACCTGACCAAGGGGTATTGGCAGGTAGAATTGACAGACAGAGCTAGGGAGAGTTCGTCCTTCATCACTCTGATAGGCTTATTTGAGTTTAAAGTAATGCCTTTCAGAATGAAGAACGCCTCGGTCACTTTCCAAAGGTTGGTGAACCACGTGTTAAATGGTGCTGAGGAGTACACCGTGGCGTACCTGGATGACATTGCAATCTTCAGTACCAGCTGGGAAGAACACCTTTCACACCTTAGGGAAGTGCCGGGCAGGATACAGAGGGCCGGGCTCATTGTCAAAGCTGAGAAGTACCACGTGGCCATGGGGGAAGTGGCATACCTCGGGCATGTGGTAGGCCGGGGACAGCTCCATCCTAACCACATAAAGATAGAGGTGATCCAGGCATGGCCCGGACCAGAAACCCAGAAGCAGGTCAGGAGCTTTCTAGGGACAGCAGGGTACTACAGGAACTTTGTACCCAATTACAGTGCCCTGGCTGCTCCCCTATCTAACCTGACAAAGAAAAAGATGCCAAAGAAAATTACCTGGGGCCCAGCCTATGAGGAAGCCTTTACCAGAGTGAAGGAGGCACTGTGCAGTGCTCCTGTTTTGACAAGTCGGGACTATAGCAAAACCTTTATAGTTCAGACGGATGCCTCAGACGTGGGTATTGGGGCAGTACTTAGCCAAACATCTAGCCAAGGGACAGATCACCTGGTAGTGTACCTAAGCCGGAAGCTGCTTCCCAGGGAGCAAGTGTACTCCACAGTGGAAAAGAAGTGTCTTGCCATAGTGTGGGCCCTGAAGAAATTAGAGCCATACTTATATGGGCAGCATTTTGTGGTGCAGACTGACCACAACCCCCTGGTTTGGCTGATGCAGATGGGAAAGAGCAATGGGAGACTGCTAAGATGGAGTCTTGCTTTGCAAGGCTATGCTCTAAAAATTGTACATAGGGCTGGAGCGAATAATAAAAACACAGATGGGCTGTCTAGGGTCTATGAGGAGTGAACTGACTTGGGAAGCTCATTCCATGCAGGGGATGAGCCCTCAAATTCAGTCTAGGTGGGGAGGAATTATGGCATAGACAGCCAGCTCTGAGTGCTGTATCATTTTTTTATTTCTTAAAAATAACAGAAACGTGGTATTGAATTTGTCTGCTGGAAATGCCAGTGCACTTGGAATTACCTCACTCACCCCCAGGTTTCAGTTCTAACAGGACAGGATATGCTGATCAGCAGATCTCTGTGATTAGATTAACTCCTAAGAGTTTGCATTTTATAGCCTTAGTTAGGATGTGGGTTATTTGTAGCTAAGCCCTGAAATATTCATTTTTACAATGTTGGAAGGAAACTCAAGTTCTTACACTGGGGTGCGAAGTGTAAATGTTCCTTCATGTTCTGGAGGGAGGAAACTCATCCTGGGATCAAAGAAGTGTGATTTGAAACTTGAGTTATGCTAAGGTTGCAGAATTAATACTTTGAAATTACATCCTGTGATTGTACAGAAATATATATTTTTTAGATATTTTGACAGAGGAGGAGCTGGATGACCTCATCCAAAAGGGGTTGGCAAATACAGCTTGTAAAGATTATTCTGTTTCACTACAGACACACTTTTATATGGCACTGACCAAGAAAACATCTGAGCACTGAAAACAGGTACTGTATTTGGAAAGCCAGACAAAATCTAAATATTATTGTAGGAATGTCACTGTTTTAAACCTTGTTTTGTTTAAATATATGTGTGTCTTGTGATATAAGAGTTTTGTATTGTATTTTTGACATATTATTATATATTTTAGTAAAAACTCTAATTTTAGAGCATACCTGGTCTGTCTTTGAATTGTTTTCTTTGGCTAAGAAATGTTTATGGTTATAGCAGACAGCAGACATAAGCTTGTATGGTGGTACCAAACTGGAAATAGAAGCATTTTAAATCAGAGGTCTTTATTAAAGCTTTAAAAGGTTCATTTCTGCACGCCTGGTTAGATGCCTGTAGACAAAGATATCTGGCCCCCCAAAGACAGATATATCTGAGCCTGTGTATTGGGTATCGGGTATGCTAGCAAGAGGTTAACAGTTTTAATCTCTCCAGAACTTGAGACCAAAGATTGATCCGAACTCACAAAAACAGACAAGAGGATTACCTTGTCTGTTACACTGTTCACAAGACTGCACTCAGAGGTTGGCACTATGGGAGTAGAGGGCCTGACCTGCTGATTGGGTTTGTGACTGTCCCTAATGCTATGTTCTTTAAATCCTCAATGATTATTTGTTAGAAATTTGTTGTAAAATGTTGAAGTCACATGAGGACTGCAAACATTACCCAGTATTATCGTTTCATCAAAGATACTCAATAAGATGAGTAAACATAGAAACATAGATTTTGACGGCAGATAAGGACCATTTGGCCCACCTAGTCTGTCCATTTCCCTACCTATTGGATAAGCTGCAGATCCTAGTTAACCAACAGCCTACTTCTTCCTACCCCCCCACCAGAATTGCCTTATGTCTGTCCCATGCATTCTTGAATTCCCCCACTGTTTTTGACCCCATGACCTCCTCAGGAAGGCTGTTCCATGTGCTCACCACACTCTCTGTGAAAAAATACTTCCTAACATTGCCCCTGAGCCGTCCCTCCTCTATCTTCAGATTGTATCCCCTTGTTCTTGCACATCTCTTTTTCTGAAAGATGCTATCCTCTTGGACTTTGTTGATTTTCTTGAGGTACTTGAAAGTTTCTATCATGTCCCTCCTCTCCCTCCTTTCCTCAGGGGTATACATAATTAAACTCCTTTAGTCTTTCTTTGCATGGCTTCTGTTGCAGACCCTGCACCATTTTAGTTGCCCTTCTCTCGACTGCCTCCATCCTGTCTATGTCCTTGTGGAGATGGGGTCTCCAGAACTGTACTCTGTACTCCAAATGGGGTCTCACCAACTGTCTGTACAGAGGGATAACAACTTTCTGTTTTCTACTGGTGATGTCTCTCCCTATACATCCCAGTATGCCCCCAGCCATCCTTACTACATTCTCACAGTGCTTGCTTACCCTTAAGCCATCTGGTATGACTACCCCCAGATCACTTTCCATTTTTGTTGTTGTTAATACCCCCCCATTGTGTATTCTTCCCCAGGGGGGTTTGTTTCCCAGGTGCATTACTTTGCACTTCTTTGCACTTAATCTAAGCTGCCACACTTTTGACCATTCCTCCAACCTTGCCAAGTCCCTTCTCATCCTTTCCACCCCCATTGTGTATCAACCCTGTTGCAGATGTTTGTGTTGTCTGCAAAGAAGCAAACTTTTCCTTCCAGTCCCTCTGCAATGTCACTTCTAAAGACATTAAAAAGGACCGGACCCAGTACTGAACCTTGTGGTACCCTGCTAGTAACTCCCCTTTCTTCAGAGTAGACTCAGTTTACTATTACCCTCTGTGTCCTGTTGTCCAGCCAATTTTTTACACAGGCTACCTGGCTAATTTGTTTATTAATCTTTTGTGTTGGACTGTGTCAAATGCCTTGCTAAAGTCTAGGTAGGCCATGTCCATAGCCCCTCCCTGGTCTACTACTTTGGTCACCCAGTCAAAGAAATCTATTAGATTCATCTGACATGACCTTCCCACTGTGAATCCATGCTGCCTTGGGTCCTGTGCCCTGCTGGCCTCTAGGTACTCAACAGTTCTTTCTTTCAGAAGTGATTTCATCATTTTCCCTACCACTGAGGTTAAGCTAACAGATCTGTAGTTTTCTGCCTCTGTCTTGCTCCCACTTTTGTGAAGGGGAATCATATCCACCCTCCTCCAGTACTTAGGTTCCACACCATCCTCCCATGATTTATTAAAAAGGGTAGTCAGCGGTGTTACTAGTTCTTCCCTTAGTTCTTTTAAAATTCTGGGGTGAATCCTGTCAGGCCCCATTGTTTTGTCCACCTTCAGTTTTAGGAGTTCTTTCAGAACCCTTTCTTCTGTGAAAGGACTGGTATCAACGCCCCTATCCAGAATACTTCTATTGATTGGATTAGGTACCTCCCCTTCTTCTCCTTTGTGAATACTGAGCAGAAGTATTTGTTCAGTATTCCTGCTTTTTCACTGTCTCTCTCTGCCCACTCACCATCCCCTTTATTAAGTCTCACTATACCCCCCTTCATCTTTCTTTACTCCCTAATGTACCTATAAAAGGTTTTATCCACCTTCTTAACCGAGTTGGCTGTATTTTCCTCGGTTTGAGCCTTTGCTATTCTGACTGCCTTCCCTGCTTCTTTCTGCTTTAACTGGTACAGTTCTCTGTCCTGCCCCTTCTGTGTTTCCTTATACTTCCTGAATGCCGTCTTTTTCTCCCTAATCTTCCCCATCACCTCTTTTGAGAACCATAGTGTTTTTTTCCTTCGTTTTGATTTGTTTATTTGCCCACACACAAAGGCTTGTTGCCTCTGTGATGGCAGTTTTGATGTTTCCCCATTGTTCCACCGCCCCTCCTTCTTGTCTGTTTACTAGTGCCTTTCTGAAGCACTCTCCCATTTTGACAAAGTCATCCCTCCTAAAGTCCAGTACTCTCACTTTTTTATGGCTTGACTCTGCGACTGTGTTTATCATGAACTGCTCTGTTTGGTGGTCACTTGTTCCCAGATGGCTACCCACTACTAGATCTGAGATTCTCTCTCTGTCCCCATTTGAGAGTACCAGGTCTAAGATTGCTCCCTCCCAAGTGGATTCCAACACTAGCTGCTTGAGGTATACCCCCTGTAGGGCATCGAGAAAGACCCTGCTCTTGGATGTGGCTACAGCAAAGGTGCTCCAGTTAACATCTGGCATATTCAGGTCCCCCATCAACAATATCTCCCCTTTTTCTGCCATCCTAAGGATGCTTTCTATCATTTCCTCCACCTGAGACAGGGGTCTGTACCCAACCCCATGTGGATTGTGGTGTCATTTCCAGTCTCCAGGGTGACCCACAGTGCCTCCTCTCCTCCCTGTTTACCCTTTAGTTCCATTGCTTTGATTTCTTCCCTTATGTAGAGAGCTACTCCTCCTCCTCCTCCTCCTTCTCTTCTACCCTCCCTGTCCCTCCTGTGGATTGTATACCCTTGTATGTTGGCATCTCAGTCATGGTTCGCTGTGTACCATGTTTCTGTGACTGCCATGATATCCAGGCATCCCTCTTCCATCAAGGCCACCAGTTCAGGGAGCTTGTTACCTAGACTATGGCCATTGGTACTCATTACCCTCCATTTTTTGATGGCCTTACCTCTTTTTGCCCTATCCCTGTCCTTACTGCCTTTGCCTTTTTCTCCATTAACCCCTGCCCTTCTCCCTATTGACTTTTTTATCTTGGTGTTTATCTCACTAACTACCCTGATTTTTTTGGAGGGGGAGCTAGGATTTCCCTGCTCCTTTTCAGTGCCTCCCCCCTTGGCTAGTTTAACTGCTTTCCAATGAAGCATTTAAACCTATCACCTAGGCTCCTGCATCCTCTCCAGGACAGATGCAGACCATCACACCAGTATAGGCCTGCATCCCTCCAGGTGGACCCCCAGTCCCCAATGAAGCCAAAACCCTGAGCTCTGCACCAGTTTTTCAACCATGGATTGAATCCCATGGTGTAGAGCATCCTACCCTCACCCATGCTATAGAAAGGCAGCACCTCCAAGAAGGTTACCATGCATGCTACTTGTCTAAGGCCCCCCCAACTCCACAAACTCCTTCTGCACTGCTGTTATCCCTTTCCCAGCCAGGTCATTTGTCCCTAGGTGGACAATGACATCCAGCTCCCTCCCCTGATCCTGAGGATTCACTCCCTGTCCCTCCAAGCCATGACTTTGCTATGGTTTTGCTTCACTATTGTTATAATAATTTATAGATGCTCCTTTAATTTAATAAATATGGCTAGGCCACCCATGTTTCTACCTTTTTTATTAATTTTTAAGGCAGTGGACTGGACCAACATGTAGCCATTAATCTGTATGTTATCAATTTGGCCTTCCCCATGCCAAGTCTCTTGGAATATAAGATGTCCATCTTATTGAGAAAATAAATAAATTAAAAGCCCACAAATTTATATTTAAATCCAGCAATGTTCCAGGAAGCAATACTCAGGTTGCCCCTGTTGCCAGATAGAAAACAGTTTGTGCTATCATTTATTATCTTATTGCTCTAGTCATATTCTGTTAAATTTAAGTCTGTGCCATTTTCAGTAAAGGGTTATGAATTATTTACCACAGCAAGCATTTGGTACCTGTTAGTTGTCTGCAGATTATAAGTAATAACATTGTGTAACTCACTTACTTGTCTACATTGAACATATGTGGGCAAGCCAGTAGTCATGCCAGTATTTAAGTCAATAATAAGTATGCCCAGGCTGTCCAGTTTAGGACTTGCATCCAATATCTTTTGGGCCAGTGTTTTATTTTTCAGGGTAAGATCTATTTGATCACCTTCCATTCAGTTTCTATAGGTTCTTTGTATGGATATTATATTGGTTATTATAATACATAATATTATATATTATGGCAGTCCTGCCCCACAAAACTACATTTCTAATAGCCCCTTGCTTCACCACTCCCTCTTCTCCCCCTTCATAAGGCTGACCACACTAACTCTCTCCTACTATTTCCTCCGAGAACCCTCCAGGGCTCCCAGCTCATCCGACACAAGAACCACGGCCACTGGACAGTCAGTGCTCCTGAAGCCGTCGCCCGAGACCACTTGCTCAGACTCAAGACCCAGAGAGGTACGACAAAGCTGCAAACCAATCGGAGTGCCAGTGCCTTCTCCAGACTTGCTCCAATTGGTCCTTCACACCTTCTTATCTTTTCTCTGTCTCCTGAGCTAAAAAGGCGCTTTTTTTTTTACTTGTGCTTGCTAATGTATGCCTATTTTGTTAGAATCTGCCTGTAAACTGCTTAAAAAAAGCTGTAATACTTGCAAACTGCTCTTGCTAGATTGATTAAGTGAAACAGCCCTTTCCTTTGCCTCTGTAACTGCCACCCAGACACAGGGCACCAAGGAAATCGACCCCTTTCATTTGTAAATTAGTTTTGTCACTGGGTAGCTCGACCATTGTCTGGGACCAGTACTAATTGGCTTTTCTTTATCTTCTCCTTCAGCTGAGAACCCTCCAGGGCTCCCAGCTCATCTGCTGCAAGAACCGCAGCCACCGGGTGGTCAGCGCTTCCAAAGCCACCGCCCGAGACCACTCACTCAGACTCCAGACCCAGAGACATATGGCAAAGCTGCAAATGTTATGCCCACCCACCCATCCCCTCCTTGACCATTATTATATAGACCTCCTTGCCCCATCCTCCCTGCCATTGGCTTTCCTACAAATCTATCCTCCCCACCTCCCTAGGATGCCCACAGACATATAAATTTTTGGCTGCCACTTCAGTTTCAAGTGTCCCATCCTAACTAACCCACCGCAGTCTCCCCACCACTCGTCTTAGATCAGATTTGTGACTTCTTATTACTGTTCCTAGTAGCTGTGTCATAGTAAATGTTCCTTGCTCCCTACAAATGGTTTCAACACCTACATCCCTTTGCTGACCCTGTGGTGTGTAGCCTTAGCTGGTGATACTTCTTAGATTAGGTTTATGGCTTCTCATAACTATCTCTAGTCATTGTGCCATAGAAACATCTCCTTGCTCCCTTCAAGTGGTATCAGCACCTATATCCCTTTTCAGACCCCATGGCACGTAGCCTTACCTGGTGATACCTTGCCCAGATTAAGCCCTTACAACTGTTTCTCTTTCTGACCCCCAGACTTCAACCATGGAACTTGCAGTCTGGCTCCACCTATTTACCGCCTTATGCACCCTACCCTTATTAGGGTACACGCCAGATGGAATTTGCTCCAAAGAGGACTCATATGCCCTACCACAAGAATGTCTACTCATGGAGTCCCTCTACAACTTGTGCTATGCCCCCAAGTTGTTGTACCCACTTTCAGCTGAGTCTCCCTCTTGGACAGCCACTGGCATGTTGTTACCTACCCAAGGAATGTTACCTACTTGACCCAGTACCTGCATCTACTGGTGTCATATGGCTAGAGTTTTAGCATGTGTATCACTAGGACTGAACAGTACAAAGAATAGGTCCTTGTATTCCTACGCCAATACTTCCACTAGCCAAAGAAGGTTTAGTTTTTCCAAATTATCACTTGTTTCCCTGAAAAAAGTTGTACTCCTCCTCTTGCTATGCTCAGGTAATGTTAAACTTAACCCTGGTCCTATACAAGCAATTCCTTCACCGTCCAAAGTCACGAAGTGTAAAGGTATCAGCTTTATGCATGTTAATGTGTGTAGCCTCTTAAAGAAACTCACCTCAATACAGGCTTGGGCTATCCACACGGAGCCAGATGTACTTGTCATATCTGAATCCAGGCTTCATCCATCCATGCCAGACAAAGAGGTCAATATCCCCAACTATCTGTTATTCAGAGCCGATAGACCAACCAGAGGCGGTGGTGTAGCCATCTATGTTAAGGACAAGTCTACAGTCACTACCCTTGACACTACATCAGTTGCCAATGCCTTTGAATGCCTGTCCTTAAAAATCAAAATATCTACATCAATGGCCCTCTGTGTCATAGGATGTTATAGACCCCCATCCTTGGGGGCACAGCTCCTGTCCCACCTATCATCTACTATGAGTACTGACACAATGGAAACAATTATACTGGGAGACCTTAACTATGACTGGCTGTCAAGCACATCTCTTCCACTTAAATCCTTCTGTGACTCTCATGGGCTCACTCTACTTATTAATTAACCTACTCATATCAATAAGAAAAACCCTACAAAAAGTACACTATTAGTAAGCAAACCCCATTTCTTCTCCCATGCTGGGATCTTTTCTGCAGATATTAGTGACCATTGCGTTATTGCTGGCATAAGAGCAGTCCCTAAACCAACAGCCTCAGCAAAGTTCTCTACCAAAAGATCAAAACAGAATTTTGGCCCGCTTGCATATATCAATGACCTGAAAGCCTCCCTGCTTTGGCAGACTTTTTATTTAACCAAATCAGTAGAAACAGCATATGCCATTTTCCATGAAATTGTATCCAGTGCTCTTAACACCCACGCATCCTTAGTCAAAACCTGCATAAAGTCTAGAAAGTGCCGTTGGTTTACAGCAGACATCAAGGCAGCACTATTAAAAAGAAACAAGCTCTGGAAGCTAGCACGCAAATCCCACAAAGCCGAAGACTGGCATCTTTTCAGAACAGCCAGAAACCACTGTACCAAAGCTAATTGGAAACCAAGTCCAACTTCTGCTCTGAACTCGACACTGCCTCAACTGCCCTACCGAAGTTCTGGTCTACAATAAAAGAACTTTCTGGTAATACCACAGGAAACACTGTCCCCTCAAAAATTATTTCTGACAGTGTAACTATCTACAACAATAAAGAGATACTACAAGCCTTCAACAATCACTTTGCTACTGCAGGGCTAGCCTTTGATAACTCACCTGCAAGCAACCTATGCTTCCAGCTTACCACGCAGCCTTCAGAATCTAGTCCCTTAGATGCAGTCTTTTCATTCTCTCCTGCCTCACTAAAAGAGGTTGAAGATCTCCTCCTCCAGTTGGACTCCAGAAAAAGTGCTGGCGCTGACACCTTCGATCCATACTACCTAAAGATTGCCTATCATGTCTTGGCCATACCTATTATGCATCTATTTAACTTGTCCCTTTCTCAAGGGACCCTCCCCAAACTGTGGAAGACCGCACATGTTATTCCATTGTTTAAATCCGGAGACCCCTGTGATCTAAACAACTACAGGCCCATCTCCCTTCTCCCGGTACTATCAAAACTTCTGGAAAAAATTGTGAATGCCCAGCTGACATCTTTCATAGATTATCCTAACCTGCTAAACCCAATGCAATCTGGTTTCAGAACTGAACATAGTACATGGCCCTGGCCAAGGTGACAAATGACTGGCAGCGTGAGCTAGAGAACAAAAAATTTGTCTGCGCTGTTTTTCTAGACCTAAGTGAGACCTTCAACACTGTCAACCACAGCCTCCTTCTTTCTTCATTAAAAGCTATTGGTCTAGATTCTACCTCCTTGTGTTGGTTCCACAACTACCTTTCTGATAGGCACCAACAGGTCAAGGCCGAAAATGAACTCTCCCCCTCAAATCTGTTAAAAAGAGGCGTCCTTCAGGGATCCATCCTGGGGCCACTCCTATTTGCCATCTACATCAACAATATAGACTC
Source organism: Neoceratodus forsteri (assembly GCA_016271365.2). Taxonomy (NCBI): domain Eukaryota; kingdom Metazoa; phylum Chordata; order Ceratodontiformes; family Ceratodontidae; genus Neoceratodus; species Neoceratodus forsteri. The sequence continues at coordinate 534,155,045 of CM057456.1, read as the reverse complement.
AGGCATCAATGAGGAGAAAATTCATCTGTTAGCAGATGATACAGTGATCTACCTAAGACGTACAACTCCTGAAACTGCCTGTAGCGACCTGCAAGCTGACTTCAATATACTTCAATACCAGCTCCTTAGTAAAAAAATTGCTACTTAATGCCAAAAAGACAAAGACAATGCTATTTTCACCTATTAACCATGCAACCTACCCTGCTCTACCCCCAATCACCACCCTCCTAGAAGAAACCCTGGAATTTGTGCCAAAATTCAAATACCTGGGGGTCTGGCTAGACTTCAAACTCTCCTTTGCAGATCACCTGGAGGATTTGTTAAAAAAACTGAGGCAGAGACTAGATCTCTTCTTCAGGTTAAACCACCTACTAACTACAGAGGCCAAGAGACAGCTAGTTCAGTCTATGTTCCTTTCCCTAATTGATTACACTGACTTTATATACAGCCAATGTGCTACTTCATACCTCAGTAAATTGGACATACTTTACCACAGAGCCCTGTGCTTCATCACTGGTCTCCCCTTCTCCACCCATCACTGCTCTTTATATATGGCCGTAGGTTGGACCTCCCTACACTACAGACGAAATAAAAATGCAGCTCTCTGAACATACAGAGCTATCACTGGCAAACTTCCACAGTACATTGTTAATTGCCTGATTCTCAATATGCCTGGAACCTATGCCCTAAGAAGCTGTTCACTGATTTCTCTGAAAGTGCCCAAAGCCCTAACGTGTTTTGGGAGAGCTGCCATAGGATTCATTCTACTGTCACTCTTGAATGTGCTACAGAAATCACTGAAACTGAGGACTCCTGTTAGTATTACTGTGTTTAAGTCCTTATACTCAAAATACATTACAGAAGCCTGCAACTGCTTCCAACGATCCTAGCTCTGGAATGTACTACAGAAATCACTGAAACTGAGGACTCCTGTTAGTCTCACTGTGTTTAAGACCTTATACTCAAAATACATTACAGAAGCCTGCAACTGCTTCTGATGTTCCTAGCTCACTTACACCCCCCTTCCACATCCTCTCTGCTTTTCCCATCCTCCTTCCTTCTTGTATCAGTGCATAACTTGTCCCTGAGCCACCTACTTATCTACCGCCCTAAATCTCACCCTCCCTCACCCACCTTTTCCTTGTATACCCACGGTATCTCATTCCTTCCTTCCTTCCTTCCTAGTATTATCCCAGTTCCAGACCCCCCCCACTGGCTGCCCACATCTCCCGACACATGTCTCCCCTTTGATATACCTGGGTCTTTTTAAACTGACTATGTATGTCTCTTCGCTTGTAGCATCCACTTCAACTAATCTCTTCCTGGACTATAATGCCTTTACCTTACAGGAATACTAAACCATGTATGTTGTTGTATCTGGTATAAATTTTTACTGACTTGCTACCTATTGTTGTATACCCTTACCGACTGTCTTTTACCTGAACCCAAATGTATTTTTACTTATCCTGTCTATTGCAGGCCTACCTGTACTGTTGTACTCTTGCATCTACTGTCTATTTGTCTGTACATAAATGCATTGTTACTTGACTTGTGTAATGCAGGTCCACCTTGTAAATGAGCTTGCTCAATGGTGTTCGCCTGGATAAATAAAGAATTTGATTGATTGATTGATATCAACCTCATAAAATTATATTACAAGAGAGTAGCCAAAAAGATGCATAATCAAATTTTTAAGTTTAGCAGTTGATTCTGTTTTAAAATATGAAACACCAAAGATAGATAAAATTGTGTCTGGTGAAAAATTGTCATCAGAACCCTGTTCAAGTAAATCTTGTAAGGAATTAGATATGGCCAATAATGATATTGTTTCTAATTTTGTTGATAAGCCTCTATTCTTAAGAATAGAGGTTGGTACTGGGTAATCCACGGAAAGAAAAAAATTTCAAGATAGCTAGAGTTTCACCAGACATAATGAGCCACTCTTTCACTTTTAAAGAGGAGAAAAATCACATCATCAGAACTGAGATCATTAACTCTACAAGTATCCACAATATCACCAGAGAGTATATCAAGGCCCAATAGCTCAGTACAGATCAACTGAGCCAAATTAAATAAAACAAATATATTCTCAGTATAATCCCTTTCAACTCCTTTTAGGAGTATTATGGCTTGATCCTAAGCCAGTCTATCTGTGGGTAAAAGATTATCTTTAGAGTGGCTTTCCTGTGTTGTAGACATCTCTGTTTCTGGGTGGTACATTTCAGTGGGGATGCCCTTGTGATCTTTTATTAACTTGGCATTTAGGGTTTTCATTTGTTGTTCCTTTCTAGGGGACTGTACTTGTACCACTTTGGGTTTGTTTTTTTTCTTTTTTATTTAGGGGTTTATTCTGTTTTTTACTTGTTGTACACATATTTTTAGATTTACTTTTCTTTTTCTTTCTCATTTTCTATACCACTTTCTCAGTAGCAGTGGTCTGGTCTAAGATGTTACCCACAGGAAATTTTGGTTTCTCAGTAATACCATTTATTGAATCAAGTTCAAAATGATCACATGTTATGGAGAGGGAAGAATCCCTTTCTCTTTCTTGCTGTCATTTTTGAAATGTTATAATATCTTCAAGTCTTGCAGCATTGATGGCCACATCACCCCTGTGATTCAAGCTCATTTTTCAGCATAATAAGCTGTTTCATTATTAAAATGCTGGCAAAATGTGGGTTTTTCAGATCTTCAGCCAGATTCTGATATAAAAGATGTGAGTAAATAATCTGTTTATCTACAGTCTTCCCTAAGTTCTTTTCCTTGTCAACAATTTATTTAAGACTGGACATAATTTTATCAAGTACAGTAGCCCCTCGTTATAATGAATTTTGCTATAATGAATATTGGATATAACAAAAGGCACCTGTGGCTCCCAAGAATTGCTATGAGGGCGCTATAAATTGCTGGTCGGTTTGTCAGTTTTCAGACTTCTAATTTCGGTGAAGCTGTCAACATCATGAAGCAATCCGGATACTCTGTCCAGACTAAACTTATGATTTTGGGCAGGTTGAAGGCAGGGGAAAGTCTGGGGAAAATTTCTTCTGAGACTGGGTACATTAAGTCTACTATTTGTACCTGGCATAAACAGGAGGACTCATTAATGGAGTTTGGGCAGGAGTCAGAGGAGTCTGATGCTTTAAAGCATAACAAACTCAGATGAGCAGATGAGCCAGAAATAGCTATAGCCAAACAGCTGTGCTTTAATCAGCAAAGTTCTAGTGGCATCCCCCTCTCTGGCAATATTGTGAGAGAAAATGCCAGTCAGTTTGCTAAAGAAATCTATGGGGGGGCATCTAAATTTAAATTGTCTACTGGCTGGCTGTGGTGGTTCCGGAGGAGACACAGCATCAGGATAGTGTGTATCACCAGAGAGCAGGGACTGTGTGATGATGCCGCTGCTCTTAAATTTACACCCAAGCTTAAAAAATATTATCTGATGGTGGCTACTGCCCTGACCAAGTGTTTAATTCAGAAGAGATGGGTTTATTTTGGAAATGTTTGCCCAATGTTACCCTAGCAAGTAGAGGGAAAGCAAATGCTGGCAAGGGGTTTAAAGTTTCAAAAGATCTGGTTACATTTTTATTCTGCTGTACTGCAAGGGGAACCCACAAACTTAAGCCACTATGCATAGGTAAATTCAGAAACCCTCGCTGCTTCCATCACATTAATATGAACTCACTCCACCTTCTCTACAGGCACAGTACAAATGGTTGGATGACTGCTGTGCTTTTCTGAGAGTGGTTTCTTGACTTCTTTGTACCCTCGTTGTAAGCATTCCTCAGAAAAAAACTCCAGCCCAAAGCTCTTCTCCTACTTGATCAATGCCCCAGTCACTCATCAGAGACTGAATTGGGGTCACGTGATGGCAACATCAGGGCAGTATTCCTCCCAAAGAACACAACATTGTGCATTCAGCCTCTGGATAGGGCAATCATTGCCAACTAAAAAGCAAAAATTACCATAAGTGCCTTTTGGGTGATTTGGTGGCTGCTTCAACAGGTAAGGTGTCTGCCTTTATTAAGGGACTCACCTTAAAATCAATGGCAGATCATGCAGAGGAGGCATGGGAGAATGTTTCCAAGGCTACGATAGCTCATTGTTGGTCTGCAACCCTGGGACCCGCCTTCACAGAAGACTTTTCCCCAGATGATGAGCTAGATGCAGATGACACCCCAAGATTGCTCAAATGGCTGCAGAGCTACAACTTATTGACAGCACCGATGTTGAGGCTGCTGTCAAATATTGGCTGACAGGAGATGACACTCTGGACACATCTGAGAGCCTACCTCACAGTGAGATTTTGAACATTGTAAGCAGTGGCTCTAAATTTGAAGTGGAAAGAGTTGGAGAAGATCCTGAAGATCTGGAAGAGGAAGAGGAGGATTGTGAGGTCCCACCACCACCACACACACACACACACTGAAGCCCAGTGGTGGAGCCAGGTTTGGGAGCATTTGGGAGCCAGGGGGGTCCATTTAGTCAATCATGGGCTCCACAATGGGCACTAAACAGTGAATAAAGATGGTGGTGGGACACCACTACTCACACTGGGGCAGCCAGGAGGGGTGACCACCCCCCAGTGTCCCTCTAGCTCCACCACTGCTGAAGCCATTCATGTGCTGGAGATTGGATTTGAATGTCTATCCAGTCAAGAGGTAGATCTCATTAAGATCATCCAACTTAGACAGCTTGTATCCTTCTCTAAAGATGTTGCTGCGACAAAGGGAAGTAAACAAATGAAAATGACAAATTTTTTCACAGCTCTGCACTAAGGAATAGTACATTAACATACAGTACTGTACCGTAACCAGTTACACAGAGCACCAATCACAAGCAAAAGAAAAACAAAATAAAAATGAAGCACCAAGCACAGAAACAGACATGATGCAGTTCACACTCCCTCCCATTTCCTATTCACGATCCCTGCTAGCTTACCAAAGCGTCCTTCTTTTTAACGAACCAATGGCCGCTTTGGCTCCCAAGCCATTCATTATAGAGAGGGGCTACTGTACTGTTCTTATTTCCTTGATTTCATTCCCTATTAGTTCAGGTGGTCCAACATTAGTCCCTTAAAAATAAGATAGGCCCATACACTGCGGGGCCAAAGGGAGATGTTGGAAGATATTTCACTGCAATGAGGGTTCAGGGCTAAAAACAAGGCTGGGAGTTTGTTCAGTTTGTTCAGGTTCATTAGAATTTTGTGTATCAACACAAATCAGGGAGTGCTCCAAGTCATTAAAAACCAAGTTTGGGGATTTATCATATGAATTCTTGGGTTTTTCTATACTATCAGTTGTTACTATCATCAGTTTTTTTAAAGTGGATACTTTACTAATGAGCTATTTTTGGGGGCTGAAGTATAAAGTCATATTGTTTATATTAAGTAGATGCTTAGTAATTAATGTTTGACCAGCTACTTTAGCAGCTGTCCCTTCAGTTTTACCTTTACCTTTACTTTTTTGTCTTTCCCATTTAGTTTGAAGAGTTTTGGTTCAACACAATCTACTTTATTACATTTGCTCTATCTGTCCCGCCTTTGATTTTAGGGAGAGCTGGCAGTGGCGGAGATGCTTCACCAGACTTTTTTTACTCTTAGACCTCATTTTAATACTTTAAAAGGTAAATTGCTCTATAATATGTGCAATGAAGAGAGTGCAATTTAAGAAGAAAATTAATAAACACAAAATACAATAGAGTGCAATAAGATGTTAAAATATTTGAAAATAATAATACTTTAGTCTATAAGCGCTGCTACATGCAGACCCTCCTTGTTGTTGGTACAAAGACTTTTCTGCCATAGGTTTACTGAGTTTATACACCAGGATCTTTAATCCACAATCTTGGCTCCTGTCCAGATGAACTCAGTTTTTTATGTAGTCTGATGTGATCCTTTGATAAATCCATGCAGATTCAAAGATGAGAAGCTCCCATACCACTTCAGCACAGATGATAAAGCAAAGGATGCAGGAGGTGGAGGAAGTGAAGAGATTTCTGTGGTCCAAGGCTATAAATTATAAATTAAATAAAAGTAAAAACTGTAATGGGAGGTTTGCCCCTACCCTCAGTGCTGATAATAAAATATAATAGCATATTTACAGTGCCCACCAGTAGTTCTAAAATAATAATAACATTCTGATAGCTAGTTTATTATTTTCTAGCACACTATTTTCTAGATTGTAGTAATGCTAATAACACAAAGGAGAGTTTCTTATTAAAAATAAAAACTATGGACTTAAACGTGTTAGTATTCAAATCAATATATAACCAAGAGAAAAAGGGGGAAGATAATATTTGAAACGCTTGTTAAAAATAGTAGCAAAACAAATAATAAAGATAGTTTAAAATACCTTCATTATAAATCAAACTGTGCAAGATTTTTGCAGGCAAGCAAATAAGAAAAATTCCTTCCATAATCAGTCACCGAATCTGGAACGTACAAGTCCAGCAAATAGTGATGATTCTGGGCTTCACCCCTTCTGCTTTGCAGATAAAGGTGCTATCCAGAGTGCTAAGTATGATTCAAAATTAACTTTTTCTATACTGCCACTGCTGCACTCGGGCTGGCTTGTACAGCTGTGCAGGTACTGCCACTCAATGTGAAACATTTAGAAAAAGCCAACAAAGGCCTTGCATAGGATGGCAAAGCTTGGCTCCTTCTACCAATAAACTAGTGAAGATGCTGTTAAATCAAACAAGTTCTGGTCAGAGCCGGTATGGCTGTGGAGAGCTTTTAGGAGTGGCAAGAGCATGGAAAAGAATATGTGGTGCTCTCGCTGCACCAGAGTCAGCCATAAGTAATACTGAAGCAATTACAGTATTGTGCATGCATGATACTCACACAAGTGAAGTTTGCCCTGTAGTCAGGCATGCACAACATGATGATGCTGACATAACTATGTATGCACGATAGTCATGCATGTGCAGTTTAAGTCCACATCACTATGTTGCACATAGTGGCCATCAGTACTGCAGCTGCAGAACAGAAAAGTAGTGCACCAGGAAGTGAGCATGTTTATGAGGCCCGTGGAGGGGAAAGGCTGCATAAACAGAATCACTGGAAACTATGTCGGAGCACTGTGGCAGCACATCAGACAGCGGTCTGGTTACATGCTTCCACAGTGTTGTTACACAAATCTGATGATGGCTTAACATCCATGAAGCTTGGCCCATGCAGCCGTACAAATCAGACTCAGGAGGAGTCTATTAACAAACTAAAGATCAGGGGGCCGATTCCAAGTCAGAATACACTGGTGTAAGCTGAGATACAGCAAACCCCTTGGTGTATCTTGCAACTTACACCAAGTTGTACGCCAGCCCCGATTCCAAGAGGCCCCTTGCATCATGTCAGCTGCGGGCTATGCTAACCATGGTTACACTACCCACTATGCCATAGCCCCCAACAACATGGCACAAGGGTAGGGATATGGCAGCAACTGAGCCCTATTCCAAGAGGGCAGCTGCCGTATCCCACTGCCGCAATTCTAGGAGCCGCACTGATGAAGCTCAGTTAGAGCAGCTTGGAGCTGCTCTAAGGGGCATCAGATGGTGCCATCTGTTAGATGCCCACTCCACAGTGCCACAGCAATGGCACCAATGTGCTCCTTTTGCACCCACAAGAGCACCCCTGCCCCCCACCCCCGAAAGTCAGGGACCCCCGAGATCCAATCTCCAGTGTGCCCCCTGGAATCCTGTGCCACCTGTCATGTCCCCATGCCCCCTGTTGTGTGCTGTGGTGTTCTGGGGGTGCTCCGGGGGGCTGCAAGTAGCGGGCCGTGACTTGTGACATACGGGGCTTCTACATCATGCCCATGGCGTTAGCCTCCGCATAGCGTAAACCACATGTTGCAAGTGCTGGGACCCTGCCGCTCTTTGAATCTGGTGCAGGGTCCCTGGTGCAGCGGTAGATGTCACAACTCGCATACATTGGCGAGTTGTGACATTCGACCTGGAGTCGGGCCCCAAGTCTGGGACTTGCTCGACATCACAGTCACTTTCTCATTCTTTTCTAAGCAGTAATTTCTGGAAAATGTGCCTTAAGCATATCGATCTCAGTGCTGGTAGACTACTTCTGGTTTTCCCCTGATTGTACTAGGTGGGGTAGTAGCAGTCTTGAAGTGGTAGCTGCCGATAGTGGCATGCTCTGGAAAAAAGTGGTCCCCATGTCCATCTGCACATTTTAGAAATGATGCCTTTCCTTGTTTTTGCTGTAAATAAACTGACCCCTTTAACACAAAAACAAGGAGTCAGTTATGGCCTCCCCCCCCCCTCCTTTTTGCTTCAAGTGAGGAGCATCATAATTGGTTTGCATCAGATGTACAGTGGCAGACATAGATGCAAAATATTGTTAAATAGTAATCAATTGTATGTAAACACTCTTTTTTATTGAATGTGTGCTTTCTTAATGTTGTCAATACCACTCCATCCATGTATACTCTGCCCCTGGATTTCTGTACCCCAAGTGCATTATTTTACATTTTTGTGTTCAGGACAAAAATGCCTTTCAAATGAGGGTAGTCACTAATCTAAATTCTTTATAGTTTTTTGTTTCCTTGCGCGTGTGCAAGAAACATCTTGAGGTAGAACGACATTTCAGAGGTGTGTCAGGGATGAGGCCAATGTACAGCAATCTACAGTGGGCTCGTCCCTGGCAGACCAATGAACATGCAATCAGACTATGATACTAGTCACTTTCACAGCTGGAATCCGTTCTCTAGTTGAAAGAAATAAAATGCTGGAATAAGAGCACTTCATTCCTTTCATTCATGCCCATAGTGATCTTATTGCCTGTCTCCCCACCCATCCTGCAGATGTCCCAGCCATACACTGCATCCCCCACTCTCTGTGCCATAAATAGTAAACAGTCCTAGCAGTACAGAACAAATAAATATTATTTATCCTTCCCCAGACAGACATCCGCGTTGAACGTGTTTGTGTTTCTGTATGACTGACAGTGCGTTCTTGTCCTTGAGCTTCTCTCTCTCCAGTGCTTCATGTGTGCCACAATACCCAGGACCCGCCCCATGGATCTCCTAGTATCCATACTGCCTCAGCGTGCCCCCCACCCCACCACACAATACAAGGAGCAAGAGTGCTGAGAAGTGAGGCAGTATTGCCTGCAGAGCTGTAGCTTAACCCTGGACAGCAGGGAGAGACAGTCTGCTGGAAAATCTCCAACTGGACTTTCTTTATAGCCATGATACTAAAGACACTTGTGAATGATGTGTGGACAAAAAAATTCTTGAAACGGCAGAACACAAACTAAGGGGAAAACATGCAAGCCCCTATTCATACAAGTTCACACAAAAAGGCCTTCAATGCACATCGTAACAGCTAGTGAATCATCTTTTCTATGAGTTGATTGTTTTATGTAAATTAAAAATATAGCAAAGTTAGAAAACACACTGTGCCATGAGGAAGGCCTCCACATTTCAATGTACAGTAATATTAAGATTATTTGTGGTGAGCATTTCTGTAAAACATTTACATAACAGTATCAGTCATGTAGGCTTTCCAGTCAGTGCTGTACACTCAACAGCAAGTCGACTACTGTATGTTGCCAGTAACACTTCGTAAGCATTGATGGAAGAACTGGCTGCCCTGTTTTGTTCATACATCATTATGCTGACAGAAAAGTAAGTATAGCTCCAAGGCATCTTATGAAAGACAGGTGAGGGGCAGGTTACACTCATACAAGCAGGTGATAATGGGAAGATAAAGACCACTTTAACACCTGCTCCAGGTGAACAAATGTTGATTGACTCAACTGCCCACAAGAAGCCATATCATATTATACCTTCCTTCTAAAGTAAATAAACAGAGGATATTGAGTAATGCTCACAATCATGCGAGGTACATTAGAACTATATCTGATTTCTGGAGTCTCACCACAATTAACATAGTTTTCTATTGAGTAATATGATGGTGTTCTGCAGTACACGGCAATGTTTTATAATTCAGTATATTATTGTGCTCATACACAAGACCATGTAGGGTAGAGCTACACTGTGATTGTGTTTAGTTAAATGAGAAAAAGCTTGCTGAAACATTATGGAATATGCCATGACCGTGTAATGCTATATATATATTAAACCACATCTTACTTTTTAAGTAGAATACTATAAATATGACACACAGTGATTTTTTAGTAGAGTTTATCATTCCGAATGATATCCTATTAAATAATTTACCAGCTTACCCTATCATAATTAACTTACTAAGTCATACAGATCCAGTGGGATAGGGGAACTGATGGACCTGAAATCCCAAATTGTTCTAGTTATCAACACGTTAGGTGCACACACAGTGATTCAGTACATACACTATAGTATGCACATAGCTCTTTCACAACACTGTTCATTAAGAGAGTGACTTCTTCTCAAGGAGAGGGTAATTTAGGCTCCATACCCAATCAACCCAGTATGTGTTTTAAGCAGGGGCTGTCAGTTGGTACATGGAGCAGCATATTGGAAGTACTCGCAACCCCCCACAAAGATAGTCCTGTACTCATAAATAGTGACTGGGAGTGCCAGCAAGTATATTCAAACAGTCACAATACAATATTTGCCAGACACAGAGTTTGAATATACAGCATCACCTGTCAGAGCAATAGAAACATAGACAATGTCGGCAGAAACCAAACTGCCCAGTTGTATTTTATGCTTCCCTCTGACCTAATGTCTAAATGTGTTAATGCCCTCTCCTCCCCCCCTTACTCTCTACGTTACTGCTACCCTCTGAGTAACTCACTTCTTTACCTTCGTCCCAGCTGTACTTGAAACCATTGATGATTTTTGCATGCACCTCATCAGCTGGTCAGCTGCTGCATGGCTCAAGCACTCTCTCCATAATGTAAAACTTTCTCACATCCCTTCTGAATCTCTTCCATCTCATCTTCCACTAATATCCCTATGTTTTTGGCTCAACATGGCTACTGAATAGTTCCTTCCAGTTTACCTTATTCATTCCTTTCAGGAACTTGAAGATCTCTATCATGTCTCTCCTCTCCCTCCTTGCCTCCCTCAAGTACATAGCCAGTGCCATAAGCCATTCCTTCTAGGATCTGCCCTGTTGGCCCTGAATCATTTGGTAACCCTGCACTACACCGTCTCCAGTCTGCCTTAGTCTTTCCTTATGTGGAAACTCCAGAATTGTGCACAGTGTTCCAGAAATGGCCTCAACAGTGTTCTAGAGAGAGGTAATATTATCTCTTTCCTTTTGCTATCAAAACTAAGGATGAACGAGCCAGCTCTGCTACACATCCAAACCACCATGGACCTGGACAACTAAGCTCTGACCAGGAGAGCCGAGCCTTTCATGGCTCCACCCGGGTTACCAAGTTGGCCTGGTTCAGATGTGTGGTCCAGTTTGGTCAGGCACTTTTCCGCTGTTCCGTATCTAATTGCATGTATACTGTATGCCAAATATAAGGTACAGTAATTTAACAGTTAAAGAAAAAGAGGCATTAGTCAAATTATATTATCTTTCCTGGTATCTAGCGGGCCCTCCCACCACTGCACCCATTCCCGTGTTATCTTTAGAGTATTCCTTGATATCTAGTGGTCCCTCCCCCCACCCACACCAATTCCCATGTTATCTGTAGAGTATTCCCTGGTATCTAGTGGTCCCTGCCCTCACCCACACCCATTCCCATGTTATCTGCAGTGTATCCCCTGGTATCTAGTGGTCCCTTCCTCCACCCACACCCATTCCCATGTTATCTGCAGTGTATCCCCTGGTATCTAGTGGTCCCTTCCTCCACCCACACCCATTCCCATGTTATCTGCAGTGTATCCCCTGGTATCTAGTGGTCCCTTCCTCCACCCACACCCATTCCCATGTTATCTGCAGTGTATCCCCTGGTATCTAGTGGTCCCTTCCTCCACCCACACCAATTCCCATGTTATCTGCAGTGTATCCCTGGTATCTAGTGGTCCTTCCTCCACCCACCCATTCCCATGTTATCTGCAGTGTATCCCTGGTATCTAGTGGTCCCTGCCCTCACCCACACCCATTCCCATGTTATCTGCAGTGTATCCTGGTATCTAGTGGTCCCTTCCTCCACCCACCCATTCCCATGTTATCTGCAGTGTATCCCTGGTATCTAGTGGTCCTTCCTCACCCACCCATTCCCATGTTATCTGCAGTGTATCCCTGGTATCTAGTGGTCCTTCCTCCACCCACACCATTCCCATGTTATCTGCAGTGTATCCTGGTATCTAGTGGTCCCTTCCTCCTCACACCAATTCCCATGTTATCTGTAGAGTATTCCCTGGTATCTAGTGGTCCTTCCTCACCCACACCCATTCCCATGTTATCTGCAGTGTATCCCTGGTATCTAGTGGTCCCTCCTCACCCACCCATTCCCATGTTATCTGCAGTGTATCCCTGGTATCTAGTGGTCCCTCCTCCACCCACACCAATTCCCATGTTATCTGTAGAGTATTCCCTGGTATCTAGTGGTCCCTCCCTCCACCACCCATTCCCATGTTATCTGCAGTGTATCCCTGGTATCTAGTGGTCCTTCCTCCTCACACCCATTCCCATGTTATCTGCAGTGTATCCCCTGGTATCTAGTGGTCCCTTCCTCCACCCACACCCATTCCCATGTTATCTGCAGTGTATCCCCTGGTATCTAGTGGTCCTTCCTCCACTCACACCAATTCCCATGTTATCTGTAGAGTATTCCCTGGTATCTAGTGGTCCCTGCCCTCACCCACACCAATTCCCATGTTATCTGTAGAGTATTCCCTGGTATCTAGTGGTCCCTCCCTCCACCCACACCCATTCCCATGTTATCTGCAGTGTATCCCCTGGTATCTAGTGGTCCCTTCCTCCACTCACACCCATTCCCATGTTATCTGCAGTGTATCCCCTGGTATCTAGTGGTCCTTCCTCCTCACACCCATTCCCATGTTATCTGCAGTGTATCCCCTGGTATCTAGTGGTCCCTTCCTCCACTCACACCCATTCCCATGTTATCTGCAGTGTATCCCCTGGTATCTAGTGGTCCCTGCCCTCACCCACACCCATTCCCATGTTATCTGCAGTGTATCCCCTGGTATCTAGTGGTCCCTTCCTCCACTCACACCAATTCCCATGTTATCTGTAGAGTATTCCCTGGTATCTAGTGGTCCCTGCCCTCACCCACACCAATTCCCATGTTATCTGCAGTGTATCCCCTGGTATCTAGTGGTCCCTCCCTCACCCACACCCATTCCCATGTTATCTGCAGTGTATCCCTGGTATCTAGTGGTCCCTTCCCCACCACACCATTCCCATGTTATCTGCAGTGTATTCCTGGTATCTAGTGGTCCTTCCTCCACTCACACCCATTCCCATGTTATCTGCAGTGTATCCCCTGGTATCTAGTGGTCCCTCCTCCCTCACACCCATTCCCATGTTATCTGCAGAGGTATTCCTGGTGTTGAACGATCCTCCACCTGACCTGCTCACCTGCCCAACATAACGCATGTGAGCTTCCCTGGTGTCCAGTGGATCCCTCCATCCCAGTCCCTATCGTTGTATACCATTTCCTAGCGTCTGGTCCCCAGCCCACCAGCTCAGCAGGTAGTGCCCACCACCCCTCCCCCCACCCTTACCCCAAACTGGCAACCAGCACAGCCTCTATCTCCACCATGGTTGGCCACTGGCTGAGCTGTCAGTGAATGAGTGTCAGAGTTGTACAAGCAACACGCTCATTCATGACAGCTCTAATAAAGGTGGCCAAAGACAAGAGCAGAGGGCTGTTCCAGTCAACCGGCTGGGGGTCGGGATGGGTGAGGATGATGTGGTTCAGGAGCAACTCTCCGCACTTGTCTCCAACATGGCTGGCCACTGACAGAGCTGTTATGCCAAAGAATGAGTGCATACTTGTACAAGTACATGCTCATTCATTGACAGCTCATTCTCAGCAGCTGGCTGTGGTGAAAAGTGGAGGGCTGTGCCGGTCACCAGCTTGGGGTCAAGGTGTGGGGGGTCGGGGTGGTGGGGCACTACCAGCCAGCGAGGGTCAACTAGACACCAGAGAATGGACTAGTACCTTATTCTATTACAGGGGAATGGGGATGGGGAGGACGGTCCACTAGACACCAGGGAATGGTAAATAACTTCTAAGGGACTGGGATGGGGGACACCAGGGAAACTTGTTACATTATGTCAGGCAGGTGATTGGGTGGGGGGAGGGACCACCTTGTTAGGTCTGCAAGTCGTCAGAGTAAATCAGAGCATTTTGGAAAAGAAATCTGAGTCTGTATCAGAATCGGTCACAGCTGGTTTTCCAATCTCTAGAAAAAACCCTTCCAATACACCCCAGCACTTTGCGTGCCTTGCTGTAAGACATGTTGCATTGGCTGGACTGTTTTCAGGAGTTTCTTATGCCAACCCAGGTGCCTTTCCTTAGAAATAGTGCCCAGTTAACCCCTCCCATACAATATTCCATCCTGGGGTTCTTGTTCCCTTTGTGCATCACCTTGCACTTTTTGCCACTAAATTTCATTTGCCAGAATTTGGACCCCCTTTCTTACATTTGAAGGTCCCTCTGCATCTTCATTACCCCCTCCTCACTGCCTACCATGCCACAGAGCTCAGTGTCATCAGAGAAAAGTCATATCCTGCCTTATATTCCTTCTGCTTTGTAGATGATGAATATATTGAAAAGGGTTAGTCCCAGGACTGATCCTTGTGGCATCCTACTTTGGACCTCACTCTCCCCTGATTTAACATTTACCACCAGCCTCTGTTTTCTCTCCCACAGTCAACTTCCCATGCATCTAACAAGGTCCTTTGCTGTGCCCAGATCTTCTAATTTCTGTTTTCTTTTTCAATTGTTTAACCAGGAGTGGCACACTAAGCTGAAAGCTTGTTTACAGGTGTGACCTGGCAGCAAAGGGAAGTTAAGTGACTTGCTCAGGGTCACACGGTATTCAAGTGGGGGCTGTGGGACTCAAACCCAGGTCTCCAGATTTGCAGCTCAGAGCCTTAAACCACCACGCTATACTGCCTCCCTAGTAGGGTTTGTACCTGTGCACATCCCTGGTGTGAGTGCAACTCCTCCCTCATCCAAGCCCTATGCTATAGAAAACAAATTAAACAATAAGTTGTCTGGTGCCAATGCCCCATCCCAACAGATCCCTGTTCTATAATAAAAAATATTAAACAAGACATTCCCTGGTGTGAGCAGTGCTCCTTTCCCTCAGCAGATGCCCATTCTGTAACAAAAAAAAAATTAAACAAGACATTCCCTCATGCCAGTGATACCCTTGTCCCTCACCAGCTCCACATTCTATAATAAAAAAACTGAACATGAAATTCCCTAGTGCTAATAGTACCACCTACTCACCTGATCACAGTGTTGGCAAAGAAACCATCCCTAGCAGTATAGTGGCCCACCCCGTCCCAGTGCCGATACCCATTTCTAACCCTTGAGCCTGAGACTGTAGGTGGCATTCACCCAGCACTCACCTCCACTGCTCGTAGCTGTCTAATTCCATCAAGTGCAGTCACTTGTATTAAATAAGTTATATTACTGATATTGTATTCACTCATACATAATATATATAAAATAGGTTGTTTAATGCCAGTGATTGTATGTGCGTGAATTAGACAGCAGCCAAGAGCAGAGGTGAGTGGAGGGTGAGTGCTGGCCACCAACTCAAAGCTGGGGTGGTATGAAATGGGTTCTGGCACCAGGATGGGGCTGGACCACTAGACTACCAATGAAGGATTTTTGTCAACACAGGGATCAAGTGAAGGAAGGGGGTACCAGTGGCATCAGGGAATTTTGTGTTTAATACTTTTGTTTGAAAACACAGGGCCCTATTTTAAAAAGACAGACAGGGATTTTGGCACCTACGGGGCAGGTACCAGGGCTGTGCCTGCCTGGGGCCAGGTCACAGTCAGTCCCTGCCAACCCCCCACTAAGCAGTCCAAGAGGCTGTCTGCCATTGCTAATATCACTCCTGTTGGTTGCCATCTCACCACATTGACAGTGCTGCTGTATCCTTGATGCCACACCCCCATGTTCTTTCTGCCGCCGGGCCCCCTCCTGGGAGACATATTCATCCCCTACCTTCGCGGGCTCTCTGGTGTTGCACCGGTGGGGATCTCTGCATCAAACTCCACAGGTGCACCAAATGTTTGGTGCATGCCTGCAGCTGAGGCAACTCCAGAGTCTTTGGCACAGGGACCCCTGCTTTATAAAATTGAGTGTAGGGTCCCTGTCACACATGGAGTTTGCTGCAGCCCTTAACAATGCAAGTTGTGTCACTCTAAGGGCAGTTTTAAAACTGGGCCCCTAGATTGAGTGGAGGGGGACAATTATTGGCACCAGGGAACGTTTTGTGTACTGTTTTTATTAGAGTATGGGGATTGAGTGAGTGATGGTGTTGGTGTACCACTACTACCGGGAAATTACTTGTTTAGTTTTTTTTTTTTTGTTAATTATACAACTGGGATTGAGTAAGGAAGGAGTACCTCTGGCACCAGCTAATGCCCTGTGTATTGTTTTTACTATAGAATGGTGAGCAGGTAAGGGGGCACTGGCACTAGGGAATAGCTTGTTTTCTTTTGTATTGCAGAATGGTGATCAGGTGCTGTTAGGGGAAATGGACGCCAGGGGCCATAGTTTAACAGCACGTCTATCATTAACACATTGTTAAAACATGGTTCCTGGAAACAGTAATTAGCCCTACACTGGCATATTGTTAGCCCTGCAAAGAAAGATTGAATGTACCACTGTGCATTGTATGCATTCATTTGCACAGGTGTATGGTATACAGTATGTCTGTGCTGAAGTGCTAACAGACTGGTGTCATTTTAAGTGACACTTTCAATATAGCAGTTTCTGAACGAATAGGCTGTTTGCTGCACTGTTAACACAGTAGCAGTGGTGCTCATTCTTTCAACACAGCGCTAACATTCTGAATACAGTATCTGATCCTAAAGTATCTGTGTATGAACAACTAAAGAACATATTGGAAACCATTATGTTAAAGTTCCCATGCTCCCTTCAGCTCTCAAAAACCAACACAATCATCTGATTGAGGCTCATTTGTCCCAAATCATATGTGCATCATCTCCTTTTCAGTAAAAAAAGACTGCATGTTATAAGATAAAGCAGACAGAGCAGTCAAGGTCATCACTGCAGGCATATGGAAAAGTGTCTTGTGCTGATGTTGCACAACCATTGTACTCACAGGACAATGTAGCAATTATATGGAGAATAATGCCTGGGCAGGTGTGTGTGATGAAGATTTTTCACACACCCGAAGTGTCTAATAATCCATGAACTCTGAGAGCAAATCTCAAGAGGTTCATGAGATTATCACACACGGAGGGTGTGTGAAAAATCCCCATGAAAAACTTTGCACAGACATAATTTTTTTATATGTAACCCTGGCACCGTTCATCTAAGGGATACTCTACTCCTGCCTTAGCTGGTCACATCAAGGTTGAGAGGCCTGGGTTCTTACTTTACTTTAAAACTGGTTCTTTCCCAAGATAACATGAAATGTGCAGTGCTCCACCCAGAGTATACTTCCAGTGGGCTAGATTAATACCTGCTAAACCATCTGGGATTCTGTACCCACCCACAATACCATAGTGCCACCCCAAACATGACCCAATAACCAAAACCCCACATTTCAAACATTGGTGAATTATTGACTCTCTCTAATAATATGCCCACACACCAAACTTATGCAAAAACAGTAACAACAGTTTATTTTCATGGGGTGAGGGTTCAGACACGGAAGTTAGAAGCAAAGACTAAGCTATTTACAGTTGATTTGAGTTTCGTTTGGATTTGAATGATAATCAATCAGTTTAGATTTAGATTTCAACATTGATCACAGTGGCCACCCACCAACCTTCGGATGTATCCCAATTCTGTGCTATATATCTAGCTAGCTACACTGGATGTTTGGATAACACATTCCTCATGCCCACACTGGTACCAGTTCCAAACTGTATCAGAACCCCGCAATTCCAATACCTATATCTGGGTACCCAGCACTAGAGTCTTAAATGTGCAGGCCTGTTAAACAATGCAGTTGTGATTGCCAGCTGGTTGGGGCCCTTGAAGGAAATATGCAGATTAACTTTACTTTTAATTCTGAAACACATTAACTGTAGATTACTGAACTTAAAGCTGATTGATCTGACAAGGCTTTACTCTAGCTGCTGAACTTCGCTCAGCAAAATTAAACTTATTTACAAGTCTCTCCAAAACTGAACAGGACAGAGACCCTGTGTACTCACTATTTGGTAGTCATCTTAGGCAAGGTGAAATCAGGCTATACAAGGTAGATTTGGGTGATTGCAGTGGGTGGGCTCTGACTTTGGAGGCTGAGATGTTGGGCAAAGCTTACAGCCATGGACCCAATTACTGACTGCAGGATCTTACAGCTTTTGCAGATTGAATGCATCTCTAGCTTCTTTTGTGGCACCCCTCTCTGGGCTGAGATCACTTTCTGGGTCACACCAGGCCAGGAGCAGGGCCAGTACGCTTCAAACCCCACTTCCAGGCTATGCCCCTCAGGGGAAGCACATATGGCAACTTCTTGGGGGGTACACTACTAGGCTGTCTCCCAGGCCAGTCTGAATTTGCTGTGTTGCATTCAGCACATTTACATTTACTTTAAATAGTCACAGTCCCTTCAACCATGTGTCAGTGTGGCCACCGTGGTCCTTTCAGCTTTTGGGTACAGACTTTCACAAGACGGGTACTTGCTCCCTAAGGCTAGGATGACCCAGATTCTCACAGTCCATGCAAGACAAATCCTTTTCCTTAATGCACTTAAAGACAGATGCAGCTTAAGACATAGCTCCCCACCATTCACAGGGTTTACTGGTTGGCAAAGCTGAACCCGGAATCTTCTTTCAGACTTGGAACATTTTACTGGTTCAGCAAAACTGATTACTGTAGCTCTCTTGGGCTCACAATACAATATCACAGTCCCTTGTGGCTTTGCTGGCATTTGCAGCCCCAACTTGGACATTCAGGGCTTTCAGTGGCCTCTCAGGCACTGTTAGGACAGTTCCATGTGGCTATGGAACCTCCCTCCAGTACTGTAGGTATTATTAACAGTCACATTCAGCACATATTCACAAGAAATTCACCTGAAGAAGGGACCTGTGTGGCCCCAAAAGCTTGTATATAATTCCATCTTTGTACAAGACACTTGTTGGTCCAATAAAAGGTATCAATCCTTCCATCTTCTCCTATTCAGCACATACAAATACTGGACCCTTCTCTGGTCACTTTACGCAGGTTCCCTCCCATTTCTTGAGCGTTGGTAAACACAGGGTGCAGACAGTCAGTCACAACTTTAGGCTTTCTGGGCTTCTCTGCCCCACACACAGATCTCTCAAAAAAGCTTGCACTTTTAAGTAGAGGTTTACTCACTCAGGCAGATTCAAACTTTCCTTTTCTAAAAGTCACAGATTTCTTTAGCACTCTCCGACTGCTGAGGCAGCAGCATTTCTTGCAGCTCTCTCACAACTGCAATCGGATGCTGGCTTCTTTGCCACATTTTCCTAAAATGGGAAGGAATTGCCAACCATGGAGGACAATCTCTGGCAACCCCCAGGTTAATGACATTTGCTGCTGGCAGCCAATTGTTCTCTTTACTTGTTCTCTTTGGCAGAGGTAGAAGGCCCCCTAACCTCTGGAGGGGTTTTCACTAAACACACTAGGCCCATTTTGTTTAGCTGGGGGCCTGAGGCCCCTTCCTGTGGAGGGGCTCCCACTGGAATTCAGCTCAGCCTGAAAATCCCTGGGTTTTATGGAGTCCTACTGGGGCTCCTGATTAGCTGAGTCCACTTAGGTGTCCCAAAACAATTGGCTGAAATCACTTGTCAGTCCACAAAATGAATATCCATTAGCCTCTCTCGATGCTTGATAGGCTTCTTGTTTTGGTGCTTGAATTTAGTCCTCACAAGCCTTTTGCACTGTCCCATAAGTCTCTGACTAGGTCCCAACAATCCTTGCACTGAAATCCTGACTTTCTGATTGGTTGCTGCTCTGTAATTATGGCTGCCAGTATACACAGTCTCCTTACGGTTTAACACAGTCCCCAAGATAATGTTCTGGTGCAGCCAGTTGAAATACTTTATTTATTTGCTTGCCACACTGTCCAATAGCCACTTCTGTGTCCTTGCAAATGCTATGTTTAAACAGATCAATGTAGTCTATAGCCTGTCGCTGCTGTTGTAACACAGTGCCCCTAGGCAGCAAGCAGGCTATTATAAGGGTCCCGCATTGACAGTGGTCTGGAGCAGCCAGAGTAGCACCATTTTCATTTATTTACATGGTCCTTTCATGCACTTGGCCCCTTTATTGTCCCTGCAGCTGCTGCTTTTATTTAAAATGTATTTACAGAGAACTCCTTGCAGCAGCTGCCAAAACTCACAGCTCCCCAAAGCTAAACTGACCCACTCATGAATCTTATTGGCCTGACCATTAATATTCATACAGCAAGGCCAAACTTACAGTGCCAAACAGTGCTCCTAGTTTAAGGGACCCAGTAGCTCCCTCTGGTCCAACCCGAGTCACTGGCTCTGGCATGGAACTTATGGGGGCTAGGACTACCAGCAGAGCCATTTCCTTTGACTGCAAACTGCGACTGAAAAAAAAGGAGAGGCACCTTCCAGCACAAGGGTGGCTACTGACTGCTCTGAGGAGCAGAGTGTGAGTGGTGGCCCATGGTTTAGCTCCAAATGCCCTTTGCGGGCTGAAATCAAATAAAGGGGATGCTGAGGGGTTTTCAGGGGCACACTTGGACCCAGAGTTGTGACATTCAGGGAAACACCCAAAGTCATCTGAGTCAGACGGGAGGCACTCCAGCATGGGAAGTAATAATGGGAGACAAGTGGACAATAAGGTAAGGCTCCATTTGGGGGAGGGCATTACATATAATAACTGGTGCAAGGTTTCAACAGAGAGAAAAACTGTAGACTGTATTTGTGCAAGGGAGCGTGTCCCTGGGCAGCTGCTGTAATCGCACAAATACAGTGTGCTTTCTTTCGCACTTCAGTGAAGTAAGAGTGCAAGGAGGAAAATGCTGTAATAACCCACTATCGAGTTATTACAGAATTCAGTGAGTCATTACAGCATTTTATCAGGAGTCCATATCCAATCATTATAGGTGGTCACCAGTTATTATTATATTTTCATGTTTTCCAATATATGCCTTGGAGTAGCTATAATGTATTTAGAGAAATGATATAGTATTCACAAGGTATTTTTAAAAGATAACAGATACAGAATTCTCAGGATGCACCACCACATTAATGAACACATTTCAAAGAGAGGATGTATTTTGGATCCTGTTGTTTTCTCCCTTGTATTCGCCCTCCTCCCCACCACCACCACCACCATCACACCTGGAACTAGCACTTGGCTCATAGTTCCTTCCTGGTCTTCAGTTCCTAAATCAGTTAATAAATAAAAATAAAACATTAGCACCCACTTATCATACCTTTGTGTTACAGCCAGTTAAGCACATTTGTGAGGCAGTGTGGTCTAGTGGTTGGAGCACCAGCTTGGAAACTAGGAGATCACAGGATCAACCCCCACTGGAACCAACTCACTGTGTGACCGTGGGAACGCCACATATCCTCTCAGTGTTCCAGTCCTTGCAGCTGCAGAAATAAGTAGAAGCAGGACCCCACTGAAAATGAGAGGCTGCAAATCAGCTGGACTATCTTGAGTTAAAAAGCCAAAAACATAAAAACTAACATAAGCATAAAATTATTGAGTATCTGGCATGGATATTCAAACTGCGCCATTCTGAGGTGCAAGCCCTTGCGCCGCTCAAAATAGTTGCGCAGGGGTGTGGCCAGGGCGATATTCAAAGGAGTTGCGCTATTGAGCAACTCCTTTGAATATCACCCCCCAGCCACAGCCACTGTGCAAGGCGCAGTGGAACTTGCGCCACCACAAGTTGTCAGAGTTGAGCATTAAACTTGCGGTGGTGCAAGTACCATTGCGCCATGGGCAAATTTCCAATATTCAAAAGGTGACATGCAAATGGGGCCATAATTCATGCAAGGCGCAGGGGGGCCATTTGCATGTGATTATGGCCCCATTTGCATGCCATTAGCATGTAGGTGCGCCGATCCCCGAGGACTTGCGCCTGGCCGGCCTGCCAGGCAGCAGCCATCGGGGACCGACGCACCCTGCAGCCCGATCGCAGGCACAACGTGAAAACAATCCCCCCGCCCACATCATTCCCAATGCCCAATGCGTAGAAAGATCATGAACCCCCTACACACACACACATTTTATCTCCCAATGCCATTGTGGGCAGAAAGTATTGCGAACCCCCCTACACACATTCTTTGTTGCCTGATCGCGGGCAGAAAGAATATCGAATTTTCGTCTCTCATTATCTTCCAATGCCGATCGGGGCAGAATGCAGTCCCTGTCAAAGAGTTTTCTACGCTGGCAGAACAAAACAACCCCCAACCGGGTATTCTCCTGTGGTCCAGTGGATCGCGTTCATCGCCGGCAGAATGTCCAGTACAACCCCCTCAATAAACCATACCGAGAAGATGACAGTCCAGATTGTGAATGGGTTCATTCACAAATCTGGACTGTCTGTCGTACGGCTGCATGCCCATTGCCTCTAGCTCTGCACCAATGGAGCGCAGCCTCACTGAGACAGGTCAGTCGGCGGCAGGCGGGCGGCAGGTGGGTGGGATGCTGCCACCGCGCTGCGAGGCGGTGGTGGGGCTTCAGTGGGTGGGTGGGGTGGGGACACTAGACACCAGGAGAGATGTTTGGGGGTTGTCACTGGACATTCTGCCCGCGATCGGGCATTACGGTCCACTGACCACCAGGGAGATATTTGGGTCGGGGTTGTTTTACGCTCTGCCCGACGATTGGGCATTGAGAGCTGTTTGGGCAGGGGATTTCATGATACTTTCTGCCCGCGATCAGGCATTGGGAGATGTGTGGGCGGGGGTTGTTTTACGTTCTGCCCAGCGATCGGGCTGGTGGGGGCACAGGGACTGAGTTGGGGGCCAGCCGGGTGGCAGCTGCTGTGTTGCGCCCTGCAATGCAGCAGCTCACCTGTGGGTGGCCCTCAACAATCCTTTTTTGGCTCAAGTTGTGCAGGCGCAGGTTAGTTGCGTGATGTACACCTTCTGCACAACCCGACTGGAATATCAAGGCGCAGTTTATGCATGGTTCCTCCCCCTCCTGTTGAGCATGCATTCATTTGCATTGTGCTGTTGCTCAACCTGTTTTCAGTGGCGCAACTGCCTCCTGCTGAATATCGCAGAATGGTGCAATGTAGGACTTGCGCATGTGCCACCCTGTTGTGCATGGCGCAACCCTTTTGAATATCTGGGCCTCTGTGTTTTTCAGCACCTAGGAGTTTAAGATTGAGGCATGACCATTCCCTATGTCTCAGTGGTTAGTAGCCTGTAATAATTCCCCTTGGATGTGTTTACCTAATCTAGACTTGAAGGTGTTCAGTTTCTGTGCTGCCTCCATCGAGTGGCAGACTAATCCATGTACTCATCACCTACTGTGTAGAAAGGTTCTTTTTTTGTTTGCATTTAACAATTGTAGTCTCCTTACTTGAGTGTCGTGCCCCTTGTGTTTTCTCCTTCCATTGTAATGTTGTATTACATTGCTACCTGAGCTCACAGTCTCTTAAAATTTTATAAGGGGTGATCAGAATTTACCAATTCTGATCCACTAGGACCTTATAGGAACTTCTGATAACAAATCCGATTCCTACTCCAGTTTTGAAAAGGACCTTAGAATTGGGATCAGATATAGAATCCTAATTCCTAAATAATAAATACAGAACTAAAATAAAATTTTCTTTGTAAAAACTTGTTTTGTCTTTAATTTGGATTTAGGATTTTCAGACTGCAGTTCTGAAAATCGGGCTGGAATCTGACAAATCTGATTCCATGACTTGGAATCTGATCATCCCTACATTTTGTACATTACTATTAAATTCCTGCCTCCTCCCCAACGTTTTTAATTCTAAGTTGAACAATCTGAGCTCAGTCAACCTGTTCTCATAGCTTTGGTCCCTCAGGCCAGGCCACATATAAGTGATCATTGTGACGCTTGGACAGCTGGTTCTGATCACTGTATCATTTTTTGTGATATAAAAGTGGGTTATGGACTGTCTATCATGAGACATGCTGAGAAATCTGGTGCTCTTGGAGTGACCTCGCTCACCCCCCCAGGTTTCAGCTGAAAGATGAAAGCCATGAGAAAATGCTGAAATATCATGTGAGATCACACACACACACAGGTTTTAGAAACAAGGTGTCACATGGCAGGCCAGAAGATAATTATAGACTTTTCTAACTTAATTATAGCTTTAGCTGCTAAAAGGGAAATCAGCATCCCTTTTATGACATTTCAAGAAGGTGAAGCCAGGTTTAGTATCGTGGTGTGAAATCATAAAGATTCTTTCACATCCTGGAAGGGGGAAGCTTATCATGAGATCAAAGAAATGTCATTTGAAGGACATGAGTCATGCTGAGGATTGCAGAATTTAATTCTTGAAAAAGGCATCCTGTTTTTATATAGATATATTTTTTTATATATTCTAACAGGGAGGAGCTAGGTGACCGCATGCAAAATAGGTGGGGAAAACCAGCTTTTAAACATTAATTCTGTTTTCCTTCAGACAGTTCTATTTAGACTCTGACAAAGAAACATCTTTGGAGCACTTTAAGCAGCTATTTAGAGAGAAAGACAAATCAAATTACTGTAGTAGGAATTGCACCGTTTAAAATCTTGTTCTTTTATAAGATGTGTATGCCTTGTGATATAATAGTTCTGTATTTTGTGTTTTACATATTTTTATCTATTTTAGTAAAACTTTTTAGAGCATACTTGGTCTGTCTTTGATTTTCTTTCATTTGCAAGAAAAGTATATATAGTTATAGCAGAAACTAGGTATAAGCTTGAATGGTGATACCAAACTGGAAAGTGAAGCATTTTAAATCTGAGGTCTTTATTACAGTTTTAAGGATTCATCTCTGTACACCTGGTTAGGTGCCTGTAGGCAAAGATATCTGGCCCCTCGAAGACAGAATTATCTGAGCCTGTGCATTGGGTACGTTAACAAGAGGTTCACAGTTTGAATCCCTCCAAGACTTGAGACCAAAGGTTTATTGAACTCACAAAACAGACAAGAGGGTTACCTTGTTCTGTTAAACTATTCACAAGACTGCGCTCAGAGGTTGGCATTTTGGGAGTAGAGGGCTGACCTGCTGAGTGGGTTTGTGACAATCATCATATGATCTATTGCACGTGTAAGATCCGTCATCCAAAGGCCCTTCCAAAACTCTTGCTATCCCACTCGTATAAATCCCTGGACATTGCCCCCCTACTTGACACCATGGCAACCACAGACTTGTTGCTTATCTCCATGCCTTCTCCATGAACTTGGCCCTTACCTACTTTAAAACCAAGTTCCTTGATGTTTGGAACCATTATGCAACCCTTAAGCACACCAGGGTGATGGGCTCCCACCTCCCCTGGATCATGAGTGAGCTGATGGCTGGCTTGTGCACTCAGGATAATGCCTGGAAGGTACACAAAGCCAAGGCTCCCCTGCTGACTTCTAATCCCTCTGGACACTGTGGAATGCCTGCACCAGGACAGTGCATCTCGTAAAAGCGGAATACTTCCAGGCCATCTTTGATTCGAATATCAAACATCCCTCTACATTTTGGAAAGTGATCTATACTCTATTCTCCTCACCATCTCAGCTCCTTATCCCACTACTCAATGTGAGTTCATACTCTCTATCTGACCCTCTTGAGGTAGCCACTGAGTTCAATACCTGCTTCACCTCCTGAGCCACTTCCCTTCTTTTGTCCCTCCCCTCCACCAGCTCCTCCCCTCATGTAAATGCCAATCTGTGCCCCCTTCCCTCCCATACCTTTCCTTTTCCTTCTCCTCTGTGTCCCCCAAATACACCTTTAATGCTCTTCTTGGCCTGGATCCTGCTAAGGGCAAGTACCCTGATGATCTGGACTCCAAGCTCCTCCACCTGTTTGTTCCACAAATTGCTTTTCCCCTTGCCTGTCTCCTAAACCTGTCCTTCTCTGTCACATCCCTCCCAGCTACCTGGAAGCATTCCACCATTATCCCCCTCCCCAAAGGTGGTGACCCCTCTCTCCAGGGAAACTACAGGCCTATCTCTGTCCTTCCCATCCAGACTAAATTCCAGGAACACATTGTGCTTTCCCAATTCTTACCCTTCCTTGATTACTCCTCCTTTTTCATCCCATTCCAGTCTGGCTTCCAGAATCATCACTCAGCTACAACCTCCCTTCTAAGGCTTACTGACTCCATCCTCTCTGGCATGGACCAGGGCCTCATCACCTCTGGCATCTTTGTCAACTTAGCCAAGGCTTTTGACACTGTCTTCCACAACCTCCTACTCACTAAGCTTTCCACAGCAGGGATGTCAACCCATGCCACCAACTGGCTCTATTCCTACCTTGAAGGTAGGACTCAGCCAGTCAGGGTCAGAGACTCTCCTCCCCCTCCATCAGCACCAGTAACCCACAAGGCTTTGTCCTTGGCCCACTCTTATGTTCAGTCTTCCCCAGTGACCTACCATCTGTCTTTCCCCCCTCCACCTCTATCCACATGTATGCAGATGATACCATCCTGTATAGTTCTGGCCCCTCCCAGCTGAAGTGCAGTCGAGACTCCAGCATGATTTTGATAAAGTTCAGCTCTGGCTCTGCTCAAACCAGTTGCTTCTGAATGCCAAGAAGACAGTGTCCTTGACCTTTGGCACAAGGCAGAGACTATCTAGGTGTTCCTTTCTCCCCTCTTTCCACACCCTTGATGGGACCTTGCTTGAGGATGTTACCCCTTTTAGGTATCTCAGAATTTGGCTGGACCAACACCTTGACTTTTCTAGACATGTGGATGCCATCAACAAAAAAAATTTCACCCCAAACTTGATGCCCTATTTAGCAACCATGGATGCATCTCTTTGCCAGCCCACTGGCCACTTGTCCAAAAAAATGATCCTCCCAATATTTGACTACAGTGATGTAGTATACAGTGCCACTCCCTGTACTTCCCTTGCCAGCCTGGACACCCTCTTCCATGTTTCCTGCTGCTTTGCTTTCAACTGACCTCCCCCCACACATTACAGCATCCTATACCAATCTCTTTCTTTCCCCTCCTCAAAGGACAGATGCCTCTCACAGTGCACCAGCCTTGTAACTAAGTTCTGGCTCTGTACCCTCCCTGTCTTGCCTCTTCCCTATCCTCTCCTCCCCTCTCTGCCTAGTCCCTTCACAGTCTCGATCACTGTACCCTGGCTGTGCCCTCCAGGGTTACCTCAGCAGGTCAAGCAGTCTTTTCCCATCACTTCCCCAAACTTTGGAACTCCCTGTCACAAATGCACTCAGCAGGTCAGGCCCTCTGCTTCCACAGTGCCAACCTCAGAGCACAATAGTGTTTACAGGTAACAGACAGGGTAACCCTCCTGTCTGCTTTTGGGTCCAAATCACCTTTAGTCTCAAGTTCTGGGGGGATTCAAACTGTGACCCTTATGCTAGCATACCCAATGTACAGACTCAGATACGCACCCTCTTCGGGGACTGTGGTACAATCTTTCACCAGGGGCACCAAACCAGGCTTCCAAAATGAACCCTTAAAACTCTGTAAGAGACCTTAGGTATATTCTTACCTTTTCCCAGTTTAGTAACACCATCAAGCCCTTCAAAACAGCTGTCAGACTTAAACACATATACATCATATGCAAAAAGAACTTGGAGGACACACCCAGGTGCTATCTTGAAAAAAGATTATTTACTAAAAGTTGAAAAAAATTTGAAAAATGTAAACATAGAACAATATATCAAAGAGCTCACAATCACATAAAAGAACAAGGGAAGATTACAAAACAAACTCCTTCCACAATACATTTAGATGTCTGTTATCTAAGGTATTACCTCTGGAAGTGCGTTTTAAAGTTAGATCAGAGAGCTGTGTCTCTCTAGAGTCCCAAAATGATATATATCAACATTTCAGACACAAGTATCAGTTTAAACTCTGTGTCTCCACACCCCTTCTGTGAGTCATCTAGCTCCTTCTTTTAGAATATAAAATTACAAAAATGATTTCCTATCAGGAGGTATTTTAAATAATGTGACTTCAGAAGAAAAAGACATTTCCTAAATTATGACAGTCTTTAATCAAGCCTTTCCTTTGAACTGGTGGATGGTTTATGTTTTCCCAAGGAGATCAAAGGGTTTTACAATGTTTTAACACATTGCTGTTATCAGTGGGTTCCTCTAGGAAATCATAGCAGTTTATTAGGCTTATCCTCTGGCAGATGGTCAGAGCCTTAATTAAGAACAGACAGGAAACTCTAGGTTTCCCTTTGCAGGTCAATTTCCACATCCTCTGGTCAGTCTACATATCCTGTAGCTTCACTGAAACCTTGGGGGGTACCTATGAAGCACAGGCTGTCTTATGTGAGACAATCATATTATATTTTAATTTTACAAATATCATACAACAATCATAACCTAGCTGGCCAAATGTCACACTCCTTCCCACTCCCATCATAAATATCACAACCCTAGTGCTCTTCCCTCTCTCCTGATAGCTTCAGCTCCCTCCTGCAGCTTGCAGCTGCTCCCACCCCCAGCCCACCACCCCTCCCAGTTAACTTCTCTTCAATCTATACTCTTCTTGCACTCAGTATTATGCCAGTAGTGCAGCCCTCTTAAAACTAGTTCTAGCTACCACTCTTACTAGTTCTCTTCAACCTATTACAACTCTGGGACTGTAGCTGCACTATGTATCCCACAGTGCACCACACTTGAGCTCTTGCACCTATACCTGCCTTGTTCTGGATTGCTCCATTTGTATACTGTGTATTGCCACATTGTACATTTAAGCAATAAGGCATGACAGGGTGTGGTATATCGTGGGATATTGTCACGCCTCAGGTGGTTTGGCATGAGGCCACAGATTGAGTGCATCCAATGACCCGAGAAGTGATGATATCCCATGATATACCACACCCTGGAGTGCATCATTGCTATTATGAACTGGTTTCAATGTTTTAGCAGAAAAAAACTCTTAAAACATTATGAAAGTGCCATTTTTGGGGTTGTTGGAGGAGTACCGTTTTTAGAAAAAAAGTTCCTGGAGGGCTGTGGACAGCAGGTGGAGCTGTTGTGAGGAGGTGCAGCTCTAAAATGTGTGTCACTCTCCCATCACTGTTCCAGGATATTGTCCCTGCACTGTCTGTTCTGGCACCAGGTCAAGATCTGCGTGGAGTTTTGTTTTTTTAAATTAAAATCCGACGAGATTACAAGCGGTAGTTTTCTGTGTCTGTCACCCCACCATGAAAAAGTAGCATGCTTTGCAAATGTTGAGCAGTTCCAACTGCACCACATGGACAGCAAAGGTCAGGAGCCTCAGGTAATGGAAATAGTGTGGTGGCATTGTGCCACTTTTCAGTTAAGATGGGTGCATTTTGTTATGCCACAGGATTCTTATTTAAGCTGGGAATATTTAAGAGGAGTTGGTGTGTGTGTTTTCTTTTTGTTTGTGGTGGTTGTGTGAAGGTCTGAGTCTCTGGACCAGGGGATGTGGGGAATGCTGTACTCAAATGAACTTGGCTGTGAGTGAGGAGGCTGGTGGCCAGAGGTTTTGTGAATGATGATGTAGCCCGATATCATCATGGCTTCAAATACCACTTGACCAATCAGCTTCCTCCATTTTGGGTGACGGTTCATAATTAAGCAATAATACATGACAGGGTGTGGTATATCATGGGATATCATCACGCCTCGGTGGTTGGGCCGCGAGGCCGCGGGCCGAAAAGCGCCCAACGACCGAGTAGAAGTGACGATATCCCACGATATACCAATACACCCTGGAGGTATTATTGCTATTATGAACAGGAATACAATTTTTGCAGTAAAAAAAAAATGTTTAAATCCTTCTGAAAAGTATTTTCTGAGGTGGTGGAGGAGTACATTTTAATAAAATAGTCCCTGGAGACCTCTGGACTGCAGGTGGCACTGTTGTAAGTCAAATTTATTGGAAGAGGGGTGTTCTTTATGTCTCTCTTAGCACCAGGAAGTGAACTCTGTTTTTCTTGCCCTTGGCTTGGTGCTTCTGGGTCACAGGGTCAGTGAAGATGTGTGCATTTTTTTTTGAACGTTATGTGTGGCAAGCAGGAAGCAGCACTGTAAACAGGAAGAACATTTCTCAGTAAGTCACCTAAAATCCGAATGTACTGCTTGGCTGGGCGTTAATAGTGTTGCTAAATAAGTTGGGGCCAGTTTGGGATCCTTTACTTTTTTTTATTTTAAATACTTTCGCTCGGCGTCTCGCGCCAGTTTATGTTGTGGTTTGATATGCCGAGCGTTCAAGTAGTGCTGGCTGTTGGATGAGATTGTGTAGGGAACGCAAGGGAGGATGTGGGTACGTGGACCGCCGGTTTATGTCAGCTTCGTGCTGCTGCGTTTGATTCGCAGGCACAGTTGAGTTTTTTTTTTTGAATGGCGACTACTGGGGTGTGGGAGGCGAGGAGCACTCGTGGTAAGTGAGGAGGTTATGACCGGAGGTTTTCTGCAGCCGTGATGATGTAGCCCGATATCATCACGGCTTCGAAAACCTCTCGGCCAATCGGCTTTCTCCATTTACGATCGCCGGTTCATAATACTCCATTTATTATTGCTACTTATTGATTGTACATGAGCATTGTACCCACATTGTTGTACCATGTATATTGTTGACTATTACAATTGTATTCTTGCTGTACCCCCTACCCCTCATCCCTAGGAGACATCTGGAAACAAGCATTCTGCTCAGTATGTTTTTACTGGTAAAAACCTTTAAATAAATAAAATATGCTTAGTACCTTTGTTTACACCACCTCCACAAGGCCAACATCTTTTTTGTAATGAAGAGCCAAAGCCTGACTGTAGTATTCCAGCTATGGTCTTACCAGATAAATGTAGAGTGGCATTATCTACCTTTGACTTACAAAATTTAATTTAATGTAGCCTAGTAATCAATTCTTCATTCCAGCTAAATGTTCAGATCGGATCCTTGTTACAGCTAATTTGTGCTGATAACCCTAGGTCTCTCCTTGCCAGTTTCTTGGTTTCATTCCAAATAAGCAGCACTTCCACTTTATATTTTTCTCAACAGATATGCTTTCTTCCCCACAACTGCCTACATTCACTGCATGAACATGTAGTGACATCATACTCTGTCCTTTATAGATCCAGAAACAAATTGTTTGATACCTTTATTGGCCCACATAGATGTAGCAAAAGAAAACAGTGCGTAAGCTTTCGGACCAACCAAGTCCTTCCTTGGAAGCTTATGGCAGTTATTTGGTAAATCACATATTATTAACACCCAGATCATAAATAAAAAAAACTGAAGGAATTTCACTGGTTTAAAAATGCCTTTTAAAAAAAAAATAATAACTGAGGTTTAAATGTAAGAAACCAGTTTTATTCAGCTGGCAACTATGAAGTACTCCAAGGTCAAATGTCAACAGAGACAGATAAGAGAAATACTTCAACGGGCCAGGCAGTTTCATTAACTGACATCATAAATAAGTGATTGTGTTATATGAATACACTTAATTAAACACAAGACCTTTAGATATAATACCCACTTAAGTAATGTTAAAAAGATAGTATTCCAAGTTAAAACTATAAAACAGATATTCTTGTATGGCAACACGAGGGTATAAAGAGATGTTTCCTAAAGTGAACAACCTGTTTAACACATTCATAAACTGTTAAACCTATCTGAAGACAAGTTATTAACTATATACTCAACCAGATACTATATTTCATAAACATTAAAACCTTCAGTGCTGTAACAAGATTTTTACAAGAAATATCAAATGTTAGAATTAGTGCCCAATAAAACTACCAAGGACCCCTAAGAAATGAGATCATGCATCCTAATTTGTTTAGAGTTCAAAATGTGTCAGTATATAATGAATCTACTATAAATACAGAAACAGTCTTAGGAATGGAAATGAAAACTAATGGAATTAACCCTGGGTAACATCATAATATTGACAACTAGTTGGAAGAAAGTGTAAATACACTATGTATGTGAACCAAGAGTCCCAATACACTGTAACAGCATAATGTCATATACCTGAATATAAGCCTTACCTCATAAAACCACAACCCCAACCTCCCACTCACCCACACACACACAACCCCCCCTCACAACCAACACACTATCTCCCCCCACACACACACACACGTAGTTTATGGAGAAATACAAAAATATAGATAACCAGTTAAAAGGGACCCTATAACCATGCAATATTTAAAAAAAACACACAAACACTGAAGTTCATCCTTTGTACTTAAGGTCTGTGTAAGTTCAAGTAGGGTAATGTGTCATAAACCCCAAATCAATGTCCATGCCATCTTCTACTATATTGAGAAGTAAAATAAGCCTGACCCCAAAAGCCTGTCTCTGTTGTGTATTTTTGAAATGTCCTTTTAAGACCAATATCGACATATCTGAGACTGCGTGATCAGTCTGAGAGAAGTGGTGCCCCACTGGCTTTTCTGTCATCTTCATATTAATAGTATGTCTGTGCAAGTTCATTCTAGTGTGGAGAGCTTGTGCTGTTTCTCCCACATACCCTGTTTGTGGACATCTCTTGCATTGAATGAAACACACAACATTCCGTGATGCACGGTATAGTTCCCTGTATCCTGAATTGTCTGTTTTGTGAAGTAACTACACAATCTGAATTGGAAATGTGCTCATAAGTCTTACATCTGGGGTAATTGCAGGGTTATGTACTATTTAGTGTTATGGTATTCTGTTCTGGTGCAAGTTTAGTCCTAACAATCAGGTTGGCTAAATTAGGTGGTTGTTTAAAAGATAGTAGTGGTAGTTCTTGAAAAACACAATTTAGGGTCTCATCCTCACTAAATGTTGGGTGGAGGTCCTTAGTAATCTTATGTAGAAGTTCAAGGTCAGGATGATATGTGACTACTAAGGGTATTCTGTTGGTAGTGGTCCTTTCTGAACTCTAAACATATTAGGATGCATGATCTCATTCCCTAGGGGTCCTTTGTAGTTTTGTTTTTTTTTATTGGGCGCTAATTCTGACATTTGATATTTCTTGGAAAAATGTTGTTACTGCACTGAAGGTTTTAATGTTTATGAAATATAGCATCTGGTTGAGTGTATAGTTGATAAATTGTTTCCAGATAGGTTTAACAGTTTATGAATGTGTTAAACAGGTTGTTCACTTTAGGGAAACTTCTCTTTATACCCTCCTATTGCCATACAAAGAATATTTCTGTTTTATAGTTTTAAACTTGGAATATTATCTTTTTTAACATGTACTTAAGTGGGTCTTATATCTAAAGGTCTTGCATTTAATTATGAGTATATTCACATAACATAATCACTCATTCATGATGTTAGTTAATGAAACTGCCTGGCCCTTCAAAGTATTCCTCTTATCTTCCTCTGTTGACATTTGACCTTGGAGTGCTTCATAGTTGCCAGCTGAGTAAAACTGGTTTCTCGCATTAAAACCTCAGTTATTATTATTTTTTAAAAAAAAGACATTTTAAACCAATGAGAATTCCTCCTGTTTTTTGTTTTTTTATGTATGATCTGGATGTTAGTAGTATGTGATTTACGAAACAACTGCCATAAGCTTCAAAGGAAGGACTTGGTTGGTCCAAAAGCTTAAGCACTGTTTTCTTTTTGTTACATCTATGCTGCTTCAGTAAAAGGTAGAATCTGTTCTTACAAGGACCAATACAGCAAATAACTATTTCTGTGTGTCCTTTTATAGGGCATTGATGGTGCTTCTAGGGATCTGGTGTAATTTATGAGTTTTTAAGAGTGCTTTTAGTACCACTTTGTGAACACATACAGGCATTAGTGAGTTTGCTGTTCTTCTGAAATGACAGTGGGACTTGTATTTATGGCTCTACCTCTCGGTATGTGCTCCAGAGAAAAAATGAACATTTATCCAAATGTGGTAGAACTGCAAGGAACTAAAATGTAGATAAGGAATAATTTATGAATACATTTCAGGATTATTGGTCATAGAATAATTCCAGCTGTGGATGTATATATTCTCTTAAAGTTAAAATATGTGAAATTAAATGAAAGATGACAATGGTTGAATTACTGTAAGCAGCCTAGCAATAAAAAATATTCATTAAAATAATGTAATACTGTGAATCATATTATAGATTATGGGACCATCTTGTGATGCTCCTGACCAATCACAGATTTCTTTTCATTGTACATAAGGATACTCACATTTCCATAAGAGTGCCTCATGTGCTGTGCTCCTAACATAGGATTCATGGTAGCACTGCTCATTATGCAGAAAGGCACCAAACAGGTATTTTGTTAAGTAACTATAGAGTTATCTGCAATATATTTATGTCCTCCATCACCACTCATTGCTGTATAAGAGTTATTTCACTTGCATTCAGTTCAAGCCAGGAAAGCTTAGCTTCACTTCACTGTTCTTACTGAAGCTGAACGTACATGAAACCACTCTTATACAGTAACAAGTGGATCCAGAGGTCAAATTAATATATAAATGCACACGGAATCATAAATGCATCTACAAAAATACGGTATGATAGAATAAAATATTTGGAAAGTATGTTTCAAGTAGTAAATTTTAAAAAAGATAAATAAATGGATGGTATGGGAAGAATTTAAAAAACTGAAAACTGACTTTAAAACAGTTAAACATGATGATATATATGTATAAATTTCTCTTCTAAAATGGAAAGAAAAAATCTGTAAATTCCATTGGCTGGCAGACGTCAGCTGAATAGACATTAAAACTGTATAACTGCATGGTCAGCTGCTGAATTGCATTTTCAAGTAAAGTAAAACCTGTTAACACAGACACATCAGTAAGCCTGCAAAATGACAAAAGCCTGCAGCTGCCATCTTGAAAATCTTAGCCTTTACTACTGCCATAATTTAATTATATTTTACATAGTGTAGTCACCCTATAACAACAAGTATGACTTCTAATTCAGTAAACACTCTGAATGCTTTCCCTACCATTTGCATGAAATACAGAGTTCCTCACAACTAGAAATAAACTCTGTGGCCTCCATTTTAAAAGATTCCATTTTCCCTTAGTCCCCTGATAGCCTGCATTACTCTATCCAGTGGTATGTGATCATTTTGTCCATTAACGTATGCCTGAAATTCAGTCCCGTCTTAAGTTATTAAAATAAGGTTAGTTTACCTCCATAAACTGGTGACAAATGGAGTAGAATATTTAAAGAGCTGCTAATGTCTCAAGGAGAACTTTGAAAAATATTATTTGGACAAAAAGCAGCTTATATTTCTACTAGCTCTATATTTCTTAGCCCCATTATTTATTTCTGAGGTCATAGGAATGAAAAAGTAGATTGTTTACTGAGGTTGTTAGCTCCTATTGCTTCTTCAACCTGATGTCATAATACTCTGCTTGTGACATCACAGTTGTTCCGTGGCAACAGATTGTGATGTCACAATAGAGCATTATAATTTCAAGTAGGGAATCAGCTATAGAGCAGATGAACTCCGAGGATAACGAGCTTGTTTGTGGAATTTTTCAGTAATAATTAATGAAAAGGAGAAATCTACAGAAGATGTATGAAATACCAACTGAATTGTGTCTAAATATTATGTTTTCCAAAGTTCTCCCAAAGGCATCAGCTGCTCTTTAAAAGTAGCAGTCTTCATCTATGGGGGCTGGCACAGCATGTGAAACAGTTAATAATCAAATTCTGTTCTTCCTGTTTATGGGTGGACCAGACAGGCCTTGACTTTTTGGTGGAGGCTGCAAAACTTTTTTATGCTGCAGAGAACATAATCATACTAATTTTTTGGAACTGGGAGCCTGGAAAGAGATAATATTGATTGGGACCTGTGAGGAAGGTCTGAAACACATTTTTACTGATACTTTCATTTTTGCTTATTTGAATTAAGAAGAGGCTTGCAGGATCCATTTACTGGTGGTGCGGTGGTGCTGGTAAATTAGTTCTCATAGCAAAGGCTGCAGTTTGTGTATTCGAATCCAGACAGAGCCTCAGGTGGGAGATCGCCTTGCCCTGATTGCTTTCAGAGCACACAACATCAGGTTGTATAGGGCAATAGTTCTTAGACTTTGTCACGGTGAGCCTCCCAAATCCATGCAAATGATTTTGAGCCTCCTCCAAAACTGAAATAATCTTGGGCCTCCCAGAGAGAAAATAACATACTGTACTTTACACAGTACACCATAAATAAACTGAAACCTTTTGAGTACTTGACTCACATTCAGTTATTTGTCTTATACTGACATGGAACCTTTGAAAAAGCTCCTGTGCTCATGGGTCAGACTACTTTCTTTGTTTCCTCTCTATATGAAATAACCTTCCTACATACTTTACTTCTCCTCTCCTTCCCTGCTTCTAAGCAGTTTCTCTGGGATTACTTTACTCCTTCCTGCTATTGTTCTTAGCACTTCAATGCTCAGCCCTTGTATTTGGGCTGTTCTGCCATCAGTCTACAAATTGATCAATTACCACCACTCATTATTAGTTTATTGTTCATATTTGTTTGCATTATTGTTCATTGTGCATTTCTTGATTGTTTTGCAGTTACCTTTTGAAATGTATTCACTCCTTACCCTTCCCCGGGTACACCTGAAATGAGCTTTCGCTCATTCATCTTCCCTTGTCACTTATTAGTAAATAATTGCATAAAATCCACTTATTAATATCCTCTTTCAGTTTGCTTCATCTCTTCACATAAAATATATAAAACTCAAAATTTAAATACAGTACTTTTTCAGACTTGCTTGAGCCTCCCCTGGAACAGGTTGGGGCCTCCCCAAGGAGGCTGGCCTCACCATTTGAGAACCCGTGGTATAGGGTCATGAGACACAGTACTAGCACTGCTCTTATTGAATTCCTTCCTTCCCACTCCTCACTGGATACTGGCTCCCTGGTGGGGGCGTGTTCCTTGACCTATCAAAGGCCTTTGACACAGTCTCCCACCCCACTACTGGAAGCCCTCTGTCACGCTGGTTTTGCCTCTGGACCACTTGCTTGGTGCTCCAGCTACCTTTCCGCCCGATCCCAATGAGTCAGAATTGGTGGGACTCTTTCTGACCTATGTTCGATCTCTCAGGGTTCCACAGGGCTCCATCCTGGGGCCCCTTCTCTTCTCGCTATACCTTAACACCCTACCCAGTGTCGTGCCCTGGGAAAAATTCTGCATGCCTTGAGACAGTGAACGTCCTCTTTGCCACTGACCGTGACCCTACTTCCCTCCAGGTTTCCCTACAAAGGGCCTATGATGGCGCTGAAACTTGGCTTAAAGAGCATAGATTGGTCATAAATCTTAAAAATCTGAAACCATGCCTTCGCCCACCCTCAAAACAAATCATCCAACTCCCTCCGTATCCTCTCCAGCTCTAAACTACAACTGGAGCAAGTCCAATCCTATAAGTATCTAGGGATCTTATTTGACTCAGCCCTCTCCTACCATACTCACATCGGCACTTTCGCTTCTGTAACCAATATCCGACTCGGTATCCTGTACCGCCACAAAACTGTCTCCCCGATGCCCCTCCGGCTTGCGTTACATCCTCCATACTATCCCTGGTGGACTATGGGCTACCTGTCTGTAGTGCTGCCCGAACATGGACCCTCAGCAAAATCCACCTCCTCCTAAATAAGGCTTGCAGGCTAATCACTGGGGCCCCTAGGCTCACTCATACCTGCCAACTCTATGACCTTGCAACAATGCTTAACCTTGATGAACGCCTGCTTTACCAAACGTGCCTCATTTAAAAAAAAACCCTACTAGGACTTTCTCCTCCAGGGCTGACTTCCTCCCTCCTCCCAGCACAGCCCCTAGTCAGCACCCGGACCTCCTGCAAAGCCACCTTCCTGGTTCCTCGTGCGGACCTCACTTGGACAGAGATTTTTCTGCCATAGAGCCCTGCTTGGTACAACACTCTTCCACGGGCCATCACTGAAATCCCCACCATCTCCACTTTCAAAAATGCCCTCAAAGCGAGCTATTCAGCAAGCGCTGCTGCCTGTGCCTAACGGATGCTCAAACCCCTCTTCACTGACACGCCCTCTGGGCAGCTCCGTCCCCTCACTTCCCTATTTCTAACAACTTCACTACTGCCACGATTCCCGGCTGCCTACTGTATCACTACTGTTCAGAACGAACCACGTTGCATTCCTTATGCTGCTTATGCTTACTATTTACTACCCTGTTCCATACGGATCTTACCTCCGTTCTGTACTACTCCTGTCTCAGGCCCTACACTTCTGTAATCTGTTATCATGGGACCGGTGTGACTGCTTTATCGATTTACCTGTACTATTTCCTGTCTCATGCCTTACGTTCCTTGTAATCTGACACTGTAGACCTGTTTGGCTGTTATCACTCTTCCGTGACATACCGTTATGCTGCTAAACCTTGTCTTCTCCTGTTGTCAATTATACCATATTTTGCTCTGTATTACACTACCAATGTTTGCTGTAACCATGTGCCATTTATGCGTGTCTGTTTATACTCATGCTCTTCTTTTGTATGTACCCTGCTTTCTGTATTATCTGTATTATCTACCACTGTTGACGAGGTACCTTTGGAAATGAGCCCCTGGCTCAAAGGTTGTAAACTGATTGCAATATAAATAAATAAATAAATGAAGGCTTACCTGTGTTGTGCTGAACTGCTTGATTTTTCTGTTTTTTCCTTTGCTGTATATTTTCTCTGTTAACTTGTTGTGCAGGTTGTCTTGCTGAAAGGAAGGTCAACACTCATCATAATGGTGGGTCACAGCTTGTAGTTGATTGTGTCTGGAGGCACGGTTGGGCCCTACCCCCTTTGGTGTCACTTCCTTTATACCAGGATTCTGACATAATTTCCTCCGTGGGCATACTACTGTCATATCTTTACCAGCACAGCACACTGCATTGACAGTAAAGTGCACACACATAAATAAAAATACACAGGGTAAATTAGAAGACAGGCGTGTGGGGGTACTGCAATGCACAGGCTGCGGGGCAGCAGTCTTCAGGAACTTTCTGGAGGCTGAGATGTTGCCTATTTCCAGGCAACTCTCTGCTCTGAGGGAGGAGGTTGCCCGCCTCCAGTCCAAACTGGACAGGAGTATAGAAACCCCCCCATGCAGGAAACACCAGGGCCACTACCTCTGCCTCAGAGGTTACCAAGAAGGAGCAGCGGTTGGACAGCAGTGGGCTTAGGGAGGGTGAGGGTGGTGGAACAAAGGAGTACCCCTTCAGATGTTCCACTACACAATCCATATGTCATTGTGGTGAATCATAGTTCATCTACAGAGGCATACATGGTAGATACTGACGTTGCTGGCAACCGTCACAAGGGAGACCCACAGGACGGTGGCACAGGATGCAGCATGGAAAGGAAGCAGCTCCTGGTGGGGAACTTAATTATCAGGGGGATAGAACTGGGGGGCAAGGGAAAGTGAAGTAAGGTGCCTGCCTGGCGCCATGGCTTGGAGGGACAGGAAGTGGAATCTAAGGATCACAACAGCAGCTGCATGGGAGACAGTGCTGGATGTCATTGTCCACCTAGGGACAACTGACTTGGCCATGCATGGGTTTAGAGCTGTGCAGGAGGAGTTTGTGGAGTTGTGGAGGAGCCTTAGACAAGTAGCTCATACAGTATCCTTCTCAGAGGTGCTGCCTGTCTATGGCATGGGTGAGGCGAGAGTACTCACACCATGTAGTTCAATGAATGGTTAGAAAACTGGTGTAGAGACACAGGGTTTTGACTTCATCAGGGACTGAGGTTTAACCTGGAGGATACCCACCTATACTGGCACGATGGTCTGCATCTGTCTGGGAAAGGAACCAGTCTCCTCAGTGATCAGTTTAAATGCTTCATTGGCAATCTTTTAAACTAGCCAAGGGGTAGGTACTGATAAGCATCAGGAATTCCCAGCCTCCCCTCCAAATTAGGTACTAAATGAGGTAAAGACCAAGGTAGAAAGGTCAGTAGGGAGCAGGACTGG
The DNA here is from genome assembly GCA_016271365.2 of Neoceratodus forsteri. Classification (NCBI taxonomy): domain Eukaryota; kingdom Metazoa; phylum Chordata; order Ceratodontiformes; family Ceratodontidae; genus Neoceratodus; species Neoceratodus forsteri. The sequence goes on along the minus strand of CM057456.1, from coordinate 534,114,966 downwards.
GGTAAATGGAGAAAGCAAAGTCAGTAGGAGGCAGGGATGAAGCTGCCAGAGGAAAAGCCATCAAACAATGGAGATAAATGAGTACCAATGCCTGTAGTCTGGGTAACAAGCTTCCTGAACTAGTGGCCTTGATGAAAGAGGAACATCTGGATATCGTGGTGGTCACAGAAACATGGTACATACAGAACCATGACTGGGATGTGAACATACCAGGGTACACTATCTACAGGAGGGACAGGGAGGGTAAAAGAGGAGGTGGAGTTGCTCTCTATACAAGGGAAGGAATCAAAGCAACAGAACAAAAGGGTAAACAGGGAGGAGAGGAAGCTTTGTGGGTCAACTTGGAGACAGGCAATGGCACCACAATCCACACAGGGGTTGTATACAGACCCCCATCTCAGGGGGAGAAAATGGACAAGGAAATTATAGAAGGTATCCTTAGAATGGTAGAAAAAGGGGAGATATTGTTGATGGGGGATCTGAATATGCCAGATGCTAACTGGAGTGTATTTGCTGCAGCCACATCAAAGAGCAGGTCATTCTAGATGCCCTGCAAGGCATACTTAGACAACTAGTACTGGAACCCACACAGGAGGGAGCAATCTTAGACCTGGTACTCTCAAATGGAGATGGAGAGAGTTTCACAGATGTAAAGTGGGTGGCCATCTGGGATCTAGCGACCATCAAACAGGCTGGTTCTAATAAACACAGCAGTAGAGATCCAAGCCATACAAAGGCAAAGGTCCTGGACTTTAGGAGGGCTGACTTTGCCAAATGGGTGGGTGCCTAAGGAATGCACTAGCAAATGGGTAGGCAGGAGGGGTGGAAACACAATGGGGAATAATCAAAACTGCCATCACTGAGGCAACAAGCCTTTGTGCAAAGCAAATAAACAAAACAAAACAATTTAAAAAACCACTATGGTTCTCAAAGGAGATGGCAGGGAAGGCTAGGGAGAAAAAGATAGTATTCAGGAAGTACAAGGAATCACAGAAGGAGCAGGACAGATAACTGTATCAGTTAAAGTAGAAGGAAGCAGGGAAGGTAGTCAGAACAGCAAAGGCCCAAACCAATGAAAGGATAGCCAACTCAGTTTAGCAGAGGGATAAAGCCTTTTATAGGTACATCAGGGAGTGAAGGAAGACCAAGGAAGAGAGAGTGAGGCTTAATAAAGGGGAGGGTGGGTGGGCAGAGGGTGACTGTGAAAAGGCAGAGATACTAAACAAATATTTTTGCTCAGTATTCACAAGTGAAGAAGGGGAGGTACCTAAATCAAATAACAGAAACGCTCTGGGTAGGGGGGTTGATACCAGCCCATTCACAGAAGAAAGAGTTCTGAAAGAACTCTTAAAACTGAAGGTGGACAAAGCAATGGGGCCTAATGGGACTGATCTCAGAATTCTAAAAGAACTAAGGGTAGAAACAGTGGCGCCACTGACTACCCTCTTTAACAAATCATGGGAGGATGGGTGGTACCTGAGGACTGAGGTGGGCAGATGTGATTCCACTTCACAAAAGTGGAAGCAGGGCAGAGGCAGGAAACTACAGACCTGCTAGTCTGACCTCAATGATAGGGGAAAATGATGGAATCACTTCTGAAGGAGAGAATTGTTGAGTACCTAGAGGCCAGAGGGGCACAGGACCCAAGGCAGCATGGATTCACAGCAGGTAGGTCATGTCAGATGAATCTAATATATTTCTTTGACTGGGTGGCCAAAGTAGTAGATCAGGGAGGGGCTGTGGACATGGCCTACCTAGACTTTGGCAAGGCATTTGATACAGTCCCACACAAAAGATTAATATACTAGTTAGCCCACCTTGGAGTGGGTCCCAAGATGGTAGCCTGGGTAAACAATTGGCCGGAGAACAGGACACAGAGGGTAATAGTAAACAGAGTCCACTCTGAAGAGAGGGGGGTGACTAGTGGGGTACCACAGGGTTCAGTTCTGAGGCCGGTCCTCTTTAATGTCTTTATAAATGATATTGCAGTGGGACCAGAAGGGAAAGTATGCCTTTTTGCAGACGACACAACAGGGTTGATAAGCAAGGTGGGGTGGAAAGGATGAAAAGGGACTTGGCAAGGTTGGAGGAATGGTTGAATGTATGGCAGCTTAGATTCAATGCAAAGAAGTATAAAGTAATGCACCTGGGAAATAAAAACCCAGGGGAAGAGTACACAATGGGGGTGAGATACTGACAACAACAAAAATGGAAAGGGACCTGGGGGTAGTCATATCAGATTACCTAAATGTGGGCCAGCAATGTGAGAAGTCAGTAAGGAGGGCTGAGGGGATACTGGGATGCATAGGGAGAGGTATCACCAGTAGAAAACAGGAAGTTGTTGGCCCTCTGTACAGAGAGTTGGTAAGACTCCATCTGGAGTACTGTGTACAGCTCTGGAGACCCCATCTCCGCAAGGATACAGACAGGGTGGAGGCAGTCCAGAGGAGGGCAACTAAAATGGTGCAGGGTCTGCACCAGAAGACATATGAAAAGAAACTTAAGGAGCTTAATATGTATACCCTCGAGGAAAGGAGGGATGGGGGGTAAGATAGTAATGTTCTAAGTACCTCAAGAAAATCAACAAAGTCCAAGAGGGTAGCATCTTTCAGAAAAAGAGATGTGCAAGAACAAGGGGGCACCATTTGAAGATAGGGGGGGACAGCTCAGAGGTAATGTGAGGAAGTATTTTTTTATGGAGAGGGTAGTGGCTGCATGGAATGGCCTTCCTGAGGAGGTTGTGGAGTCAAAAACAGTGGTTGAATTCAAGATTGCATGGGACAGACATAAGGCAATTCTAGGGGTTGGGGGTAGGAGGAAGTAGGCTGTTGGTTAACTAGGATCTGCAGCTTATTCATTAGATAGGGAAAATGGGCAGAATGGGTGGGCCAAATGGTCCTTATCTGCCGTCAAATTCTATGTTTCTGTGTTTCTATGACCAACCGATGAGAAACTTGCCACTGAATGCAGAATTTAAAAAAAATGATGGCAGAGGAAGAAGCTAAATAAGCAAGAGCCAGCAGGAGCCACAGTTAGGAGATTAAAATATTCTCCGCTTCTGCTGGTGTGCTACTGCTGGGGGGAGGGGGGTAAGTGACAGTGCTGAATTTCACTCTTGTTATTTCCTGGTAGGCAGGCTGACCTGAGAAGACTTGCAGCAGCAGGGGGACACAAATAAAAAAAAATGAAAAAATAAAAACAGCATCCAGCAAATTGATCAGATCACTCACTAATAAGCTTCTGCTTTGGGGGGAGATTCTTCTCAATGAAAGTACCACATTCAGAGTCCAAATCAGGTTTACAACACACAGTGCCATCTGCTGCCTTATTTAAACAAAGATGCATTAGAGAGAATACAAAAGAGAGACTATTTGTTTAAAGGGACACATTCATGTACAGTGACAGCCAGAGACCGAAAGCCCACGGAAAGTTCTTTTAATTGAGGTATTGGGCATACCTGTAGCTGGAAGCAGTCCAGAGATATTTATGACTGAGTCTGTGCAATATAAATAGTACATTAGAGCCTTATTTATTGCTTTCATGACAGTCAATGATGATCAAGCAGTGCTTAACTCAGTGCAGTTAGGCACTGCTTGATCGTCACTGACATCACAAGGTTCTAAGTCTGGCTCTAATGTACTATTTATATTGCACAGACTCAATCATCTGTATTCTGACTGCTTCTGGCTACAGGTATTCCCAATAACAATTAAAAGAACCTTTCATTGGCTTTCAAACTATGTCTGCCACTGTACATGAATGGTCCCTTTAACTTTAGTTTTTCTTATTTGTAAACATATTTGAAACACATTTTAACTTGAAAAACTAATTAAATTTTTTAGAAAACATCCTTATTGATGGAAATGGGCCATTTTATAAGTATAATAAGCCACTCCAGGGTGTACATTAAAGACTTTTAATGCACTTCCCTTGGGAATAAGGGATACTTGGCTTCAGCCTTGTGCCTTAGCATGCCCCTCTGAGGTGTGCCTTAAAATTCTGTAGTGCACACATTGTCATGGTTTATTACTTATTTATGGTGAGTTCCTTCAAATGAAAACAAAAATATTTTCCCTCCTGTATCTGACAAAATAATAAAGTTTTCAAAAAAGCATGTCCTTCTGGTTTTCTATTACAAGTACCGACAAACCCCTATGTGCCTTGCAGACTGCCACTTCCAATATGGATGAAGCCTTAGCAAAACTGTTAACTCATCATTTACTAAACAAACTTACAAGTTACAAATACTATTTGTACTCATTTGTTCCTGTACCATCCCCCCCCGGTTTCGCTTAGACTGATATCTGTATCTTTGAAGTGTTTTACTGATGTTGCTTAAATACAGCTTTTTTTCAGCATACTGCATTAGTGTCTGGTGCCTGTTTTTGCTGCTGCCTAATTGTAAGTAATTACTACCACGGGTCATGGAGAGAACAGCTGATCTTTTGGAGTGCTGTATGCACTCCTTCCTCTGAGATAAGTGCACATGTACCCCCAAAATGTCAGCTTTTTTCTACCTGACCTTACTCAACGGCATAGCCAGGATAAAGCAATGGGAGGTTTCCGACAAAGAAATCCCATTATTTAGTCCAGGTATACAAAAAATAAATTATGGAAATATTATGGAAACAAGATGGATGGGTGGTGCTGAACACCCACGAAACCCCTGGATACATCTATGTTTGTGGTGGGAATTGCCCATAAGCACGATTTGTTTCAGACCTGTATTGCCTGATATATGGACATCAGAACTGTTGACTTCACAAAATAAACACTCCTTACTACTATAAAGGTAAGCAACATTTTTATGCCTCAGTAGTTTTTATTGCATTAGTGGTGTGGCTTGTGTGGTCTTCAAGTCTATCTTTTCAGATATGTACTATCTGGAAAACCAATACTGGATTGATGATCTATTTAGCAAATGTGTACCAGCAGCTCTGAACTGTATGTATCAAGTTGCACAATAAACATTTGAGCTGTTATTTCCTTTTTGGAAAATGTGTCCCTGCCTTGTTCATTTGTCCTTGGTGTTTATTTTAATGTTTTGTGCTGTACATAATCTGTTCTGCTTTTTAAGCTATTTCATTTTATAAATACAGTAAACTGAACACTCTACAGTACCTGGAGTATTGTGCAAATTTAACTGGGTCCTTCTTCTATTATGTATACCCCCAACAACACCATATTGCAACTTGCTTTCCTGCTAGTTGCTTTCATATCTCTGGTGGCTCAGGCACTTCAAAGAGCTTAAATTATAATGCAGTCAGAGACAGGGTAAAAGCATGATTATAATGATGTTATTTAGTGCTAGCAGGTGGAATACTTCTAAGGTACAGTTCTGTGGTTTTGGATACTACAAATAGAATAATAGAAAGATAAGTGTGTATTACAAGGCAGTAATACAATCGAGAGGTTTTTGGGGACATGGAACCTCGAGAGCAAAGCTCGAGAGGTCCTAAAGTCCCCAAAACCTCGAGATGGTATTACTGCCTTGTAAAACACTTATCTTTCTGTTATTTTGTGTAATATATGAATCCATTGATAATACTACAGTTGGAGATGACCTTTGAACTGTAGTATTATCAGCAAAAATGATAGTATTATCACTTTTCAGGATAGTATTATTGAGAGTAGTGATGTATTACTGGGAAATGTTTGAATAACTTAGTATAGTATTATTGAAGCGTATCCATATATTACATAAAAATAATTCAAATACACACAGTCATTTACAACATGCTCTTTTATTTCATTTTATTTCCAGTACAGAAAATATTAATGTACTGTGAAAAAAAGGTTTCTAGTTTTCACACTGCTGAAGCAGCACTGTTTTAATGGCTGCAGTGGGCAGAGCCCTGCAGCCATTTTGGGATGGTTGAGAAAAAGGAGTTAACTGAATACCATCCGCTTCTTTTTTTTGAAGTTCCTGTAGTGGAGGCAGATGCACGTCCACCGCACTACTTTGTTTGGCTGCCGGTGAGCACGGTGGCAGAGTCCAGATTTATCTGTGCATGTGCAGGAACACATTTGTTTGTCTATTTATAATAGGTGACGGGTTTAGACAGATTTTTTTCAGGTGCTGTGAGCGGCATACCCGGCGCTCCAGAGTTGCCAGACAATATTATCTCATTTAATGAATTATGCCACTTTGGGCATCTGCTGCTGGCTGCTGTGCTGTGCTGTGTGGGCTGTCCTACCCCAAATGCTCTCTCTCTCTCTCTCTGTACTGCCCCCCTTCACATTTACAGCCCCTCAGGGCTTGCATAGTCGCCACAGTGCAGCTCTCCATCATTGCCTGCATTCTGCAGGATTTAACAAATGAAATTAAGCTCACTGACAATCGTCACAAGCAGTGATGCAGCTTCTGATGTGTGGCACCAGCCGCTCTGCTGCTGCCTCCTCTCACTTCTTACTCTCAACCCCACCCCCATGCTTTTGCATTGCTGCGGGAGAGGCTTATTTATATTGTGCATACAGTCCTGACTGTGCTTCGAAGCACTTCATGAAAGTAACGAGTTATGTTACATAGAAACATAGAATTTGGCGGCAGATAAGGACCGCTTGGGCCACCCAGTCTGCCCATTTCCCCTACCTGATGGATAAGCAACAGATTCTAGTTAATCAACAGCTTACTTCCTCCTGTCCCCCCAACTAGAATTGCCTTATGCCTGTCCCATGCATTCTTGAATTCTCCCACTGTTCCTGACTCCACAACCTCCTCAGGAAGGCTGTTCCATGCATCCATAACTCTGTCTGTGAAAAAATACTTTCTAACATTGCCTCTGAGCTATCCCCCCTCTATCTTCAAATTGTGCCCCCTTGTTCTTGCACACATCTCTTCCTCTGAAAGATACTACCCTCTTGTACTTTGTTAATTCCCTTGAGATACTTGAAAGTTTCTATCATGTCCCCCCTCTCCCTCTTTTCCTCAAGGGTATACATATTAAGCTGCTTTAGTCTCTCCTCATATGGCTTCTGGTGCAGACCTTGCACCATTTTGGTTGCACTCCTCTGAACAGCCTCTACTTTGTCTATGTCTTTGCGGAGATGGGGACTCCAGTTGCTGAGATGGGGTCAGTTAGATTAACATGGCTAACTTTTCTCAGGAGCACTGGTTCATTAGAAAAGTAAGTGCATTGAGAGAAGTAATGCTATCTTGGAATGTTTTTACATCCGCTTTGTGGTTTGAGATGGCCCTTTAAACATTTCAGTGTTTCTAGCTTCATTTGTAAGTTGTCAAGTCAGTAAGTTCGAATTTTTTATGTTGGCACACTACGCGCCAACATCTTGCAGCAGTGGAGATTGGGAGGCACAGTCGGCGTTAGGCGTAATGCAGGCACGCACCAGTAGGTGCATCCCACATTCCCCAGTCAGCCAGCAGCAGGGGCCGACACCCTGCCTGGCTAATGAGGTGAAGAGATCTGACAAAGGTCTGCTGCAATGAGAGTGAAGCTCTCATGCAAGCGTGACCACAACCGCGCCTCTCTCTACATGCAGGCAACATAGCCGGCGGTGACTGCCGCTGTTGCCTGTCAACCTTCCCTTTATTGTGTGCCGACAGAGGTGCCAAATCCCCATCGGCATCATGTAACCCCTTTTTTGATTGCTGAGGGGGTGCCCAATCCCCATCAGCATGTATCCCTCCCTGTCTCCCCTTGAATTTTGCTGACGGGGGAGCCCACTCCATGTCAGCATAATGTGGTCCCCCTTCCTTTTTTTTTGATTGCCGAGGGGGTGCCCATTCCCCCTTGGCTCCTGAGGCTCACCCCACTTTCCATGTTTGCCGACGGGGGTGCCCAATCCCCCATTCAGCTAAAGCACCCACACACACACACACACACACACACACACACAGGTGGCATGTTGGGAGCCCACCCCAGCATGCCAAAGCACCTATTAAAAATGAAAATGATCCCCCAATGTCTTATTTTTTCTTTCCCCTGTAAAGAAGGAAATGGTCCCTCTGCGGTCTCCCTGGCCCCTCCCCCCACAACCTGCACGCATCCACTGTGCACCCTGCCTCCCCACACACCCCTCACCCCATACTTACCTCTGGAGTCCGGTGTGACAATCTTCGGTGGACTGGGAACACATCTGCACTCTTCAAAGCCGACCTCGAACTGAGGAAATGCCGGTAAGCTGTACAATGGAATGAATAGGGTTTTTTCAACTTTGCTGCATATCTTGGGCATTTTTGGAATTTTGGCACCAAATTTTCAACATGGGGCTTTTGGGACCCCTCCTCATGAATTCTGTCACTGTCATGGCGTTAATCAGCCTTAAAATGTGATTTCGCAGTCACTGCATGGAATCACCTTTCAGGACTGATTAACGAAATGACAGTGCCAGTGTTCATGAGGTGGCCTCTCAAAAAGCCTATGCTGCAAATTTGGTGGAAAAAATTCAAACAATGACTGTTTTACGAGCATGCATTGCGCAGTTGCTACTCAGGCTCGTAACTTCGCGAATTCGCAATATTTTCAAGCCAGATTTTCAACATTGTCATTTTTGTACACCTCCTTGTGAACAGTACATCTGTCATTTTCCACATCCTGCCCAAAATGTGTTTCCACACTTCCGGCACACAATAGCTCAGTCGCTGTGGGAAATCAGTGTTCAGGTCAGATTATGAAAATGGCAGTGACACAGTTCATGAGCAGAGGTCCAAAAATGCCTATGTTGAAAATTTGGTGATGATACTCCTTAAAATGACTATGTTACAAGCGTGCATTGGCAAATTGCATGCACGCTCATAACGTCATGCATTTGTAATATTTTCACTCTGGATTTTCACCATTGGCATTTTTCCACACCTCTTGATGAACAGTACAGCTGTCATTTCACATATCCTGCCCAAAATGTGTTTTGCACTTCTGGCACAGAATAGCACAGTTGCTGTGCAAAATCACTTTTTGGGACAGTTTGAGGAAATAACAGTGACACTGTACATGAGCAGAGATGCTAAAATGCCTATGTTGAAAATTTGGTGCCGAACGCCCATAAAATGACTGTGTTCCAAGCGTGCGTTGCACATTTCCCGTGCACCCTTGTAACTTTGCAAATTTGCAATATTTACATGCCACATTTTCAACACTGGTATTTTTTTACACCTCCTTATGAACTGTACAGCTGTCATTTTTCACATCCTGCTCAGAATGTTTTCCCGCATTGCACTACCAAAACCAATGCCAGCGTGACAACATTCGGCATTGACAAATGCTTGTTTAATGAGAGAGTATCTTAAATAGAAAGAAAGGGTAGTGTACTAAAATTGAATTAGAATCATTTGGCTTGTGGTTTTATGGTTTGCAGTAAAAGGAGTTTGGAGCCAGAAAAGTATCTGTTGCCCTGGATAACTCCTTTGCCTTCTTGGACCTTCTAGTTTCGATCTCGAACTGTAAAATAAAGTGGAAATAGGTTGCCTCTCCTGATAAGATGATGGTGGACTAGAGTAATAAAAAAAAAGTGCACTGAACCATAAGTTGTCATAGCTCTGCTGCAATACTAAGTTGGCCAAGGTGATGGATTTCCATGAAGATGGGGACAAACTTATAAGTAGAGCATATTTATCATCCCTGGTTATGAAGCATTATGGACCTAGATGTTTCACCACATTTTATGTACTATGTTTATCTCATTCAGGCCTAGCTTCTGGCATTACAGGAACAGCGTCAGACTCTTATCATGGCGTGCTGTTTTGGTATAAAAGCATTTTTTGAATTCTGGACTCCTGACAAAGGACTTTGCTTCCAATCTCACATGTGCCTTTAAAGAGTCAGTGCAGCACTGCAGATAAGTTTTTTGCTTTGATTTCTTTGCAGCTCCTACAGTTTGCTGTGATTAATCAAGTACCTTAAGAGTGCTAGTTACAGTGCTGAATTCTTTTTTCCAAATCCTACAGTCGCCTGTAATTTAATCAAGTACCTTAGCGCTGATTTTTCTTTTTGCAAATCCTACATTTGCCTGTAATTTGAACAAGTACCTTAGCCTACAACTGTAGTAAGAACTGTTGTATTGTTTTGTATAGCACAAGTTAACTTGCAGTAGTCTTAGCTTAGTTTAGCCTCTCACAGTAACAGATAACTCAGCAACCCTGCATAACATTAAAAGCTCCAGGCTATCCTGGGTAGCTCTGCATTTTCTCGTTTGTCCTTACCTTAGCCCGCCTCTAAATCAACGCTTAAAATCTCCCTCTCTCCTTCAGCTGCAGGGGTTTGTTTGGAAGCTGTGAGGGTTGTGAGGGCTCAGGAAGAGCCTGCCCTCCCTGGACTCACAATGCAGATCGCCCCCCCATCCCCCGGACTGCCAAAGGTACGGAAAATGCGTGTACAGGAGCAGCGCCAGACTCTTGTACATGGCATGTTGTTTGCCCCACCACCCCCACCACCACCCTTGGTTGGCTCTCTGCTTTACACACGGAGTCACGTGTGGCTGCAGAACCAATCAGCCCATTCTCTCATTAGCAGCTTATCTGCTATCACCACTAGAGGCCACAACCACTTGCTTGCTGGGACAGTTAAAGGCAAGAAGCTACTGCTTTTCCTCCCACTATTCCTCCTGTCTTCTCCCCTAGCCTCTCTACCCCAAGCAATGCACCCTCAAGCACCCTTAACCACCCCCCCATTATACCCTCACTATCCTCCCCAACCACTTTCTCACAACACTCACACACGGACCCTGCGCAGCAGTGGGAGCTCGAGCTACCATCCTTCCTCCCTCCCTCCCTTTTTTCCTGGGCTAACTGTCCTTTGGAACTCAGCAACTTCCGCCACTACACCCACCCTTAGCACACCCCCACTCGGCCAGACATGCCTGGCACAAAACCAAAATCATTCTCACTCTGCTTCCCCTACTAGCAGGGGACATCAAAACAAACCTGGGTCACAGAAACATAGAGACATAGACTTTGACAGCAGATAAGGACCGCTTGGCCCACCCAGTCTGCCCATTTCCCTACCTACTGGATAAGCTGCAGATTCTAGTTAACCAACAGCCTACTACCTGCCACCCCCCACTACAATTGCCTTGTGGCTATCCCATGCATGTTTGAATTCCCCCACTGTTTTAGCCCCAACAACCTCCCCAGGAAGGCAGTTCCACGCATCCACCACTCTCTCCGTGAAAAAAGATTTCCTCACATTACCCCTGAGCCGTCCCCCCTCTATCTTTAAATTGTATCCCCTTGTTCTTACACATCTCTTTTTCTGGACTTTGTTGATTCCCTTGAGGTACTTGAACGTTTCTATCATGTCCCCCCTGTCCCTCCTTTCATCAAGGGTATACATATTAAGCTCTCTCTCAGTCTCTCTTCATATGATTTCTGATGCAGACCCTGCACCATTTTAGTTGCCCTCCTCTGGACTGCTTCCATCCTGTCTATGTCCTTGTGTAGATGAGGGTCTCAAAACTGCACACAGTACTCCAGATGGGGTCTCACCAACTGTCTGTACGGAGGGATAACCACTTCCCTTTTCTACTTGTGATGCCCCTTCCTATGCATCCCAGTATTCCCTGGCTCTCCTCACTGACTTCTCACATTGCTTACCCACCTTTAGATCATCCAATATGACTACCCCCAAGTCCCGTTCCATTTTTGTTGTTGTTAGTACCTCCCCTGCTATTGTGTACTCTTCTCCTGGGTTTTTGTTTCCCAGGTGCATTACTTTGCACTTCTTTGCATTGAATCTAAGTTGCCATATGTCTGACCATTCCTCCAACCTTGCCAAGTCCCTTCTCATCCTTTCTACTCCCCCTTGTGTATCAACTCTGTTACAGATCTTTGTATCATCTGCAAAGAGGCATACCTTTCCCTCCAGACCCTCTGCAATGTCACCTATAAAGATGTTAAAGAGGACTGGACCCAGTACTGAGCCCTGAGGTACTTCACTAGTGACCCCCCTTTCTTCGGAATGTGTGCCACTCACTATTACCTTCTGTGTCCTGTTGTGCAGCCAGTTTGCAACCCAGCTACCACCCTGGGACCCACTCCCAAGCTGGCTAACTTGATTATTAATCTTTGTGCAGGACTGTGTCAAATGCCTTGCTAAAGTCTAGGAAGGCCATATCCACAGCCCCTCCCTGGTCTATACTTTGGTCACCCAGTCAAAGAAATCTATTAGATTAAGTGGACATGACCTTCCTGCTGTAAATCCATGCTGCTTTGGGTCCTGTGCCCCGCTGGCCTCTAGGTACTCAACAATTCTTTCTTTCAGAAGTGATTCCATCATTTTCCCTACCACTGAGGTCAAACTTACAGGTCTGTAGTTTCTTGCTTCTGCCCTGATCCCACTTTTGTGAAGGGGAATCACATCTGCCCTCCTCCAATCCTCAGGTACCACCCCATCCTCCCATGATTTGTTAAAAAGTGTGGTCAGTGGTGTCACTAGGTCCTCCCTTAGTTCTTTTAGGATTCTGGGGTGAATCCCATCAGGCCCCATTGCTTTGTCCACCTTGAGTTTTAGGAGTTCTTTCAGGGACTCTTTCTTCTGAGAATGGACTGGTGTCAACTCCCTACCCAGAGTGCTTCTATTGTCTGGTTTAGGTAACTCCTCCTCATCTTCTTTTGTGAATACTGAGCAAAAGTATTCATTCCAGTATCTCTGCCTTTTCACTGTCTCCCTCTGCCACCTCCCTCTCCCTTATTAATCTTCACTATTCCTCCCTTAACCTTTCTATGTTCCTAATGTACCTATAAAAGGTTTTATCCCCCTTCTTAACTGAGATGGCTATTTTTTCCTCAGTTTGGGCTTTTGCTATTCTGACTGCCTTCCCCACTTCTTTCTGCTTTAATTGATACAGTTCCCTGTCGTGCTCCTTCTGTGATGCCTTATACTTTTTGAATGCAGCCTTTTTCTCCTTAACCTTCCCTGCCACCTCTTTTGAGAACCATAGTGGTTTTTTACTCCACTTGTTTTCTTTATCTGTTTCACACAAAGGCTTATTGCCTCTATGATGGCAGTTTGATTTTCTCCATTGTTTTTCCACCCCTCCTTTTTGGCCATTTGCTAGTGTATTCCTCAGGTATTCACCCATTTTGCCAAAGTCAGCCCTTCTAAAGTCCAGTATGCTTGTTTTTGTATGCTTGTCTCCATGGTTGTGCTTATTGTGAAGCATTGTGCAGTGGTAGCTTTGTTCCCAGATGTCTACCGACTTAAATTTGTGATCCTCTCTCCATTTGAGAGTACCAGGTCTAGTATTGCTTCCTCCCGAGGGGGTTCCGACACTAGCTGTCTAAGGCCTGACCCCTGCAGGGCATCGAGAATGACCCTGCTCTTGGATGTGGATACAGTACATGTCATCCAGTTAACATCTGGCATATTCAGGTCCCCCATTAACAGTATCTCCCCTTTTTCAGCCATTTTGAGAATGTCCTCTATCATTTTCTTGTCCATTTCCTCCCCTTGAGATGGGGGTCTGTATACAACCCCTGTGCGGATTGTGATGCCATTCCCTGTCTCCAAGGTGACCCAGAGTGCCTCTTGTCCTCCCCCTTTACTTTTTACTTCTGTAGCTTTGATCCCTTCCCTTATGTATAGAGCTACTCCACCTCCTCTTTTCCCCTCCCTGTCTCTTCTGTAGACTGTGTACCCTGGTATGTTGACATCCCAGTCATGGTTCCCCGTGTACCATGTTTCTGTGACTGCCACAATATCCAAGTGTTCATCTTCCATCAAGGCTACTAGCTCAGGAAGCTTGTTTCCCAGACTACGGGCATTGGTACTCATTGCCCTCCATTTAATGTTGGCTTTATCCTTTTTTCCCCCATGCCTGCTCTTTTTGCCCTTGTCTCACCTCTCCCAGTCCCCACACTCAAACAAGCCTCCCCAAGGGCCTCCAACTACTGCATCTCAACGTCTGCAGCCTCCTGAAAAAATTACCAGAACTGCAACTCACTGCCCTATCTCTGCGCCCAGACATCCTCATACTATCAGAGACCTACATCACCACATGGACTCTGCTATAGCCATCCCTGGCTATGCAGTGATCAGGCAAGACTGTCTTGGCAAGAAAAGGGGGGGAGGTATTGCCATGTTTATCTCCTCCAGGCTTCGGTTCACCCTGGTCCAAATCCCCACACCGTCACCCCAAATAGAGTTCGTAGTAATCAAACTTGCACTGCCTTACTCTGCCCCTGTCTACGTTGCAGGCTCCTACTGCGCCCCTAGTACCCCCCTGCCCAGTGTCCTGAGAACACCTGGCCTTGCTAAAATCTACAGCCTCACCTGGGGAGCTCCATATCCTTGGTGAGTTCAATTTCAACTGGCTAGCTAAAGACGGTGCCAAACTACGCACCAAAATAAACGCACTAAACCTCTCCCAGCAAATCTCACAACCCACCCGGCTAAACCCTAAAACTCCTAACCACTCCCTCCTGGACTGGGCCCTCACTTCCCACCCTCACAGAATCATTAGTGCTGGTCTCCTCCCTGACTCCCTAAGTGACCACCACATGATATACATGGTCAGAAAAGTACACAGACTCGCTAAACCACCCTGTAGGATGATTATCACATGGTCTTACAACTCCTTAGTTCTACCTGCACTTCTATATGACCTGGCTCATATTGACTGGTCCTTCATACCTAGAGCACCCTCGATTGACTACGCTTACGAAACTTTTAAGACCAGGTTTCTCACAGTTTGGGATAGTCATGCCCCGCTAAGAAGCACATGAGTAAGGGGCTCCCACCTTCCCTGGGTGTCAGCCGATCTCATTAGCAGCTGCCGCACCAGAGATCAGGCATGGCTGAAACATAAGCTTTCATGCTCCCAAGAATCCCTACAAGATACCGGACCCTCAGCAACTCCTGTACCAAACTGATTCACTGGGCAAAAAAGAGCTACTTCACGTTGGCTTTAAACTCAAACCTCAACCACCCCACAAATTTCTGGAAAACTCTCAAATCCCTCCTCTCCCCCCCAACCAACCTCCAACCCGAAGCTATCCATCCAAGGTTCGACCGTCACCAACCCTGGAGAAGTAGCGTCTGCCTTTAATACTTTCTTCACTAGTTGTGCAGCCGCCTCCTATCCAATCACCCGTGATACCCTATGCACACCACGCACCCAACTGCAATCTCCGAACTCTACACACGCCCCCAGTTTCTCTTTCCATCCAGTCACCCCGGGCCGAAGTGCTGCAAGTACTGACTTCACTCAACCCTAACAAAGGTAAATGTCCATCTGGCCTGGCCACCAAATTGCTTCTCTTATCTGCTCCCGCCATAGCCACTCCACTAGCCGATCTTCTCAACCTCTCCTTCTCATGGCCAAAATCCCAGCCGATTGGAAGCATGTGACTGTTATCCCCCTCCCTAAGGGTGGCGATCCCTCGCCACGAGTATACAATGACCCATCTCCCTTCTTCCAATTCTCGCTAAAATTAGAGACACCGCACTCGCCTAGCTTTCTCAATTCCTAGACACAACCTCTTTTTTCACCCCTTATCAGTCTGGTATCCGAAAGTCTCACTCTACCATCACCTCCCTACTAAGAATCACTGATGACATCCTATCTGGAATGGAAAAAGGTCATTTTCATTGACCTGGCCAAGGTTTTTGATTCTGTCTCCCACCCTAAGCTACTAGCAAAACTAAATGGTGCTGGCCTCTCAGGCCATGCCACTAGCTAGTTTCATCCCTACCTGGTAGGCAGATATCAATCGGTGAAAATTGGCCCTCACATATCTTCCCCCCTTACCAGTCCACTTGGGGTCCCCAAGGCTCAGTCCTGGGACCTCTGCTTTTCAATATTCCTAAATGACCTCCCGAGGCCTGCACACTATCATCCATCCAAATGTACATGGATGACGCCGTACTATACGCCTCCGGCCTTTCCACTGGAGAGTGTCAAATGTGCTTCAGTGGGATTTCAATGCCATACAGAATTGGTTCATGTCAAACCAGCTATCCCTAAATATGAAAAAAAAGTCACACTCACCTTCAGGTCACATTCTTGACTCTCCCGCTTAGTGTCATGCCCCTCATTCCTTACCTTAGATGGGACCCCCCTTGAGTCCTGCACCTCTTTCAGATACCTGGGAGTCTGGCTTGACCAATACTTGGATTTCTCCACCCATATTGAATCCTTACACAATAAGATGTACCCAAAACTTGATGCTCTATATCGCAATAAGGATCGCATGCCCAAACAGGTCCGGAGGGAAATTGTTCAAAAAATTATCCTCCCTATACTTGACTATGGTGATGTGGTATATGGCGCAGCCCCCCAATCTAACCTGGCCAGCCTAGACACTCTTTTCCACTCCTTCTGTCATTTCATCCTTGATTGCCCCCAAATGACCCACCACTGTGATCTGTACAGGTCCCTAGCCCTGCCTTCACTCACGACCCACAGACAGATCCACTGCTCCAGAGTCATTGCCAAATTCTGATCACAGTCTCTTCTCCCTTATCTCATATCTGCCATATCGGTTCAGCCCTCCCCTACCTACTCACTCAGAAGCACTGACTCCAGGCTTCTCCAAGTTCCTTTCATGCATACCTCCAAGGGTCAATTGGCTTTCAAATATCGCATGCCTAAACTATGGAATGACCTGCCTGCAGCTATCAGGAGCTCCTCAAACCCTGGGCGTCTCAACCCACTCCTCTACGATCACTTCCCCACCACATGTACATGCTCACAGTAGCCATAAGAACAAGCCCGCAATTTCCTGGTAACCGGCAGACATGCCAAATCTCAGCTGCTATGCTGTAGGGTCCTAAAAAAAAATGTAATTGTTTGTTCTGCTCACTACTTGTCTGCATTAAATGCAAAACTTATAAATAATGTCCTTTTGTCAGATGCTGTGCAGCCCTCTGGCTATTAACTCTGCTACACTATTGTAAATATCTGTACTGTATGTTGTAATGCATCATTCGTCTCACCATTGTATTTATCCATACTGTATGTAAAAAAATGTATGTACCAATCAATGTTTCCCTATCCCCCAACTCCCCCAGGTCACGTCTGAAAATGAGTGGTACTCTGCTCAGTACGCCTGCCTGGTTAAACTCTTAAATAAATAAATAAATATGCCCATAGGTGGCGTCCAAATAAATTGATAAATATGCCTGTAAGTGGCATCTGAAAGCATAGCCACTCAGACCAATAATGACTGTAGATGTACTCAGCTGACTTTCACTCAGGCCAGGAAACATCTGAGAAAGTCAGCAGTTTTTATCTAAATATTAAACAAACCAAATTGCTTAGAATTGATTGCCTAGCACCATCAGAAAGGTAGTTTTGTACTGAACAATTTTGCTGCTGATACTTTGTATCTATAACGTATACTTTAGGAGTTATTTGCATTTGTTTAAGGTATGGGGTGCATGTCTGACATTTATCTCTCAAGCCTCACCTAAGCACTTTGAATAAATCTGAAAAAACAACAGTTGTTTGGTATTTCAGCTAGTATAAAATAAAAACTAAATGGATTACAATTGATTGCACAGCACCATTGGAAAGGTAATGTTGTGGCAAACAACTTTGCCACTGGTACTTTGTGTCTATCACATACATTTTAAAAGTTATTTGCATTTGTTTATGGTATGGTGTGCATGGCTGACATTTGTCTCTCAAGCCTCACCTAAGCACCTTGAAAAAATCTGAAAAAAAACACAGTTATTTGGTATTTCAGCTAGTGTAAAATAAAAATTGAATTGATTACAATTGATTGCATAGCACCATCGGAAGGGTAATTTTGTGCTGAACAACCTTGTCACTCGTACTTTGTGTGTAGTACTTACGGTTCAAGAGGTATTCACATTTGTCTGTGGCATGCTGATTATGGCTTGATTTTGCTTAGAAAGGCCCAGGATATAGTGCTAAGAGTATACAGGGCACAAGTGCTGGAAGTCTTGAAGCGCTCTTGTGGTGTGAATGAGTTATTCCTTAGAAATGTAGCTAATACAATTTAAATGTGTGCTGCTTTGTCAGTTGTTGGGCCCATGTTAAATTTACCACACTGTTCTACATTAAAGTAAAAACTCTTGCCTTCTCTGGGGTAGTGGAAAGAGACAGTGTAACTTGGTTGTTTTGTTTAGCCTGCCCCCTCCAAGCTCTACCATCTTTCACCCAAACTTTCATTTTCTTCCCAGTTCTGTCACTCCCAGTCTCCTACCCAACTTCTGATTCTCTCTGCTCTCTGCTCTCTCTCCCCTCTCCCCTCCAATCCTACTCCCTTGGGAACTATTACTCTGGCTCCTTCCTTCTCCCTTTTTTTAGTACTTTAGTTGAACAGACCACTTTTTCCTGCAGTCTTTCCTCTCTTTCTGGAACCACCACCCAGCCTCACTTTGCTCTGTCTCCTCTCTATTGTGGCAACAAAGCCCATTGTTGGCTCCGGCTCTTACCTCCCCCCATGTAGGTTTGTGGATATAATTGCTGAGTGTTATTACATGCTGCTTATTGTTTTATTCATCACACTATCTCAATATGTATATGTAACCCCCCTGTAGGGGACTTACCTCTTTGCCCCGTGGGGGCTGCTGTGATCTCGATCTGGTGCCCCACTTTCACCTGGTTTCCCAGTATATGTCCCCACATTCCCACAGTCTCTGTAGTGCCCTTGGAGTTCTCCCTCAGGCTGGGGGAGCTGGAGCGTGGAGCCAGCAGTGTGGTTTTGCACCGCAAGTGCATTCTGGTGCTCCGCGCATACGCATATGTGCATTTTGGTTTCAGCCATTCAGAGGCTGCTTAAGTCACCTCTCCAGTGGTCCTGGTTCCTGAGTTGTGCACAAGAGGGACTGGAGATCTCAGAGGGATCAGAGAGGTGACAGAGAAGCAGAAAAAAAACACTTTTTTGGAGTGCCAATTACGCTTGAGAATCCAGGAGCCGCCTCATTGATATTCATGAGGTGGCACACAGATGTATGAACAGAACCTGTCTAGCGCCTGGTGGCAAGCTAAAATAGCACTAGCGACAGGCAGGAAATTAAATAAAAAATGTTATATCTGGCTGCAGGAGGGGTAAATGTTGGGACCGTGTGTGAGCTGCAGTGTGACTATGTTTGGGCTGCCTAGGGGGACACTGAAATGGCAGCAGCGACAGACAGAGGCAGAATAAAAATGTTAAATGCTGCCAGCACTTTAAAGGGAAAAGGGGCTCCTACAAAATTCAAGGGGCAATAATTGTATAAAAGTTAATGGCTTGGCTGCACCAGGGGGATAAAGTGTGTGTGGACTCCAGTGAGACTGTTTTGCCATCATCCATGATTACAACCATGACTTCAGTGGTAGGGAAAATGATGGAATCACTTCTAAAAGAAAGAATTGTTGAGTACCTAGAGGCCAGCAAGGCACAGAACCCAAGGCAGCATGGATTCACAGTGGTAAGGTTATGTCAGATGAATCTAATCAATTTCTTTGACTGGGTGACCAAAGTAGTAGACCAGGGAGGGGCTGTGGACATGGCCTACGTAGACTTTAGCAAGGCTTTTGGCAAAGTCCCACATAGAAGATTAATAAACAAATTAGCCAGCCTGGGAGTGGGTCCTAGGGTGGTAGCCTGGGTAAAACACTGGCTGGACAACAGGACACAGACGGTAATAGTAAATGGAGTCCACTCTGAAAAAAGGGAGTTACTAGTGGGGTACCGCAGGGTTCAGTACTGGGGACGGTCCTTTTTAATGCCTTTATAAATGACATTGCAGAGGGACTGGAAGGGAAAGTACTGTATGTCTCTTTGCAGATGGCACAAAGATCTGCAACAGGGTTGATATGCAAGATGGGGATGAAAAGGTACTTGGTAAGGTTGGAGGAATGGTCAGATGTATAGTAGCTTAGTTTCAATGCAAAGAAGTGCAAAGTAATGCACCTGGGAAACAAAAACCCAGGGGAAGAGTACGTAATGGGGGTGAGATACTGACAACAACAAAAATGGAAAGGGACCTGGGGGTAGTCATACCAGATGACCTAAAGGTGGGCCAGCAATGTGAGAAGGCAGTAAGGAGGGCTGGGGGATACTGGGATGCATAGGGAGAGGCATCACCAGTAGAAAACTGGAAGTTGTTGGCCCTCTGTACAGACAGTTGGTAAGATTCCATCTGGAGTACTGTGTACAATTCTGGAGATCCCATCTTTGCAAAGCCATAGGGTGGAGGCTGTCCAGAGGAGGGCAACCAAAATGGTGCAGGGTCTGCACCAGAAGACATATGAAGAAAGACTAAAGGAGCTTAAGATGTATAGCCTTGAGGAAAGGAGGGAGAGGGGAGACATGACAGAAACTTTCAAATACCTCAAGGGAATCAACAAAGTCCAAGAGGGCAGCATCCTTCAGAAAATGAGATGTGCAAGAACAAGGGGGCACAATTTAAAGATAGAGGGGAGACAGCTCAGAGGTAATGT
The DNA here is from genome assembly GCA_016271365.2 of Neoceratodus forsteri. NCBI lineage: Eukaryota > Metazoa > Chordata > Ceratodontiformes > Ceratodontidae > Neoceratodus > Neoceratodus forsteri. Next base: position 534,094,620 of record CM057456.1, on the reverse strand, counting down.
GAGGAAGTATTTCTTCACAGAGAGGGTTGCAGATGCATGGAAAGGCCTTCCTGAGGAGGTCATAGAGTCAAAAACAGTGGGGGAATTCAAGAATGCATGGGACAGACATAAGGCAATTCTAGTGGGGGGAGTAGGAGGGAGGAAGTAGGCTGTTGGTTAACTAGGATCTGCAGCTTATCCATTAGGTAGGGAAATGGGCAGACTAGGTGGGCCAAGCGGTCCTTATCTGCCATCGGATTCTATGTTTCTATGTTTAACCATGTGATGCCAGCTCAACCAATCAAAGGGACAGGGCTTGCCAGGAGGACTGCAGCACTTTTGAAAGGACTTTTGGGGGGGGGGGAATGGGGGAAAGTTTAGATGCCTTTTTCTTCAGCCAATAAGGCATTGAGGGAGCCTCATACATATTTTGGTAAAGGACAGTGGCTCCAGCCAATAGGGGGCTGCCAGAGAGCTCCCGAAAGAGAAGAACTTGGCCTGGTGGTGATGAGAGTTGAGGCGCTGGACGCCATACCTCACACCACGCTGGTGACCCGGGTTCGGGAATGGACTCGGACCACCGGGGGTCGGTGGGGGAGGGAAAGGATTGAGTATCTGGAGGACTGCTCTCTCTTCCCGGGGAGGGATCCTTGCCATGCACCACTCCTTTGCAGCCCTTAGTGGAGACCAGGAGCAGCATCAGGAATATGTGGTGCCATGATCAGGGGGAGGAGTGGCAACAGATGTCGGGCAGACATTGCACATCCACGCTCCTGGGGGCAACCATTATGAGGAAAACCCTCTCTGGATTATGGAGGCAATGAGGGCTCCAGGGGTATCACCCACATCCCCAGTGCTGGACCACCTCTCCACTGGTCCCTCTGGCTCTCAACCGGACTGACCCTCTAATTGCTGCAAGGCCACCAGGTAGGAGGGGTGGGCCCTCCCCTTGGGGTGAGGGGTGATCCGGGGGGGGGCTGGAAGGTCTTAGTGAGGGGTCCCAGGGAGCGAGGTCTCATGCAGGGAGTGGTGGTGATGGTTGAGTGGGCACCTCCAAGAGATGCCCTGGCCACAAGCACAAAATAGAATCTACAAAAAAAAAAAAAAAAAAAAAGAGAGAAGAACTTTGGATTTCTGAGTCAGTTCAGCAGGAGCCCCTTCAGAGGAAGGGGGACTCCAGCCCCTATGCAGAGAATGGGGCTGCAAGACTGGGAAAGGACCTGCTTGGGGGCTGCCAGCAATGTGTCTCTGAGGGCTGGTGATGCCTTTCCACATTTGGAAGAGTGCGCTGATGAAGATTATTCAGGCAATTTTCCTGAGAGAGAGAGAGAGAGAGAGGAATGAAAGCTGCATGATCCTGTTTCAGGCTTCTGTGGTAAGAAGTGGTATGTCAGAGGTGAAAGTGTTCAGAGAAAAGGATGACTGGCATTGGAAAATAGTCTGGTCTTGTGTCGAAGAGGATTTATTAATTTATTTTATTTTTTTATTTATTTATTAAATCTAGGACTACAAAATACCTTTGAGTATTGAACTCATTTACAAAAGTTCCAAATCATAACAAGAAACATCAGACAAATAGTAAAATACTGGAGAAACAGTAGAATTATCAATGGGCAAGTCATATAATGGGTGCAGTACAATTGTACAGAGAACAGAGTACTGTAGTTCTACAGATATGCAGTTAGAAAGTGCTTGGTAATACAATGAAGAGGACACATTTCAACAGTAGTCCCAGGTTTACAACATAAGGTCATAAAACATAGGAGTATGAAACAATAAGGAGAGTGCACCGGATCCGGCCTTGTCAACAAGTAGAAAAGGGAGTTAGTGGTGAAAGGAAGGGGAGATAGATAAGAGATAGGAGTGAGGAGGTGAAGGAAGGTTAGAGGATGGGTGGGGGGAGGGAATGGGAGTGGAGAGTGGAATGGAAGTGGTAGGTAAGTGCAGGCAGTTGATTTTAGGACAAGTGCTGGTGAGATTAAAGAGAAGGAGGGCAGCGTGTTGAGGGAAGCAGTCACAGCTGCTGTCTGCAGAGAGGAGCTGCAACAGTTTGTATTTGAAGGAGCCTAGCTTATTTTCAAGAGGTAATATCATTAGTACCGGTCCATGTACAACTCAGATCCTCTCACTTGAGGACCCCCTTGATTTGATGGGGAGCTCAAGGCGATGAAGATCAAGGGTCAGAGGTTGGAGCGCTGCTGGCGGAGGACTGGACTGGAGGCAGACAGACTGGCCCTGTGTACACACTATAACATGTACTGGGGGCAATCAACTGTAAGAAGGCAGTGTTCCTGTCCAGGGAGATTGCTGCCGGGAAGAACCAACCAGCTTTGCTTTTTCAGACTGTGGACAGGCTGTTATATCCTGCTTGTCTACAGCCCAAAAAGGCATTTTCTGAGGCTTTGTGCAATGTGTTTGCTCGGTTCTCCTTGGACAGAGTGTCTGCCATCAGGCAGGGAATTCCACCAGCGAGCCATACCATGGCTGATAGTGGTCACCTGGATGGTCTACAATGCATTCCACCTGGTTGAGGGAGTTTAAACCAGTCGAGATTGCTGATGTCATTGAGGTGGCCTCAAGGCTGAAGCACACATATTGCAAACTGGACCCAGTGCCAACTTGTTTCTTAATGGGATGTGTTGACACTGTTGGTGTTCACCTTGATTGCCCAGTGCTCTTTGTTGGAGCAGGTCTTCCCAGATGCCTTGAAGGAGGCACTGGTGAGACACCTTCTGAAGAAACCATCTTTAGACCCTGACATCAAGGTGAGTTACTGACCTGTCTCCAACCTTACATTTTTGTGAAAGGTTGTTGAGAAGATTGTGGTGCAGCAGCTGGGAGAGCACCTCATGACATTTGATATCTATGAGCCGCTCTAGTCTGGATTTTGTGCCAGCCATTGTACGGAAACCGCATTAGTTTGGGTACACAACTGAGGAGAGGAGAGGAGAGGAGACAGTTCTTGTTCTCCTTGATCTATCCTCAGCTTTTGACACAGACGACCATTGTGTGTTGTTCAACCACCTGAGGGAATTCTGTGAACTCACCGTTATTGTCATCTGCTGGTTTGAGTCCTATCTCACAAACAGGAGGCAAAGGGTGGTGATGGGGAATTTCTTCTCCTCCCCTAACCTTCTGTCTTGTGGTGTACCTCAGGGTTCTGTCTTGTCACCAAAGTTGTTTGCCGTGTATATGCTACCCCTTGGTGGGATCATTAGGAAGTACAGTTTGGAGTTTTATTGTTATGTCAATGATACCCAGCTGTATTTATCCTTTGCCCCTGGGACATCCAATGCAGTGGAAGTATTGAACAACTGCCTTGCTGAGATTAATGACTGGAGGCCTCTAGCTAGTTGCGACTGAATCCCAATAAGATGGAGGTACTGGTGGTGGAGTCAAACAGGAGGCATGATAGGATGGCCTCTGGGGCAGAGACTGTATTAGTTCTGGGGTCTGTGCCATTGAAGGCCTCTTCCAGGGTGCACAGTCTTGGCGTTTCCCTGGACTGCGGCTTGACATTTGAATGTCAGGTGTCATCCATTGTCCAGTCCAGCTTCTTCCATCTCAGGAACATTGCTAGGATCAAAACACCTGGTTCTGCCCCTGGACCTCCCCACCTTGGTACAAGCATTCATGACATCTAGGCTTGACTACTGTAATGCGCTCTACCTCTGCATCTCTGGGGGGTACCCTCCGTCGACTGCAGTTAGTGCAGAATTCAGCCACCAGGTTGTTGATGGGACAGTCAAAATACTGTCATGTCACCCCGGTGCTGCGTGAACTGCATTGGCTGCCTGTTTGATGGAGGGTACTCTTTAAGATGGGCTTGCTCACCTTTAAGGCCCTACATTGACTGGGCCGTGGCTACCTGTTGGACCTTCTAACACCTGCCGCCCCCGTCCGCTCCCTTCGATCCTCCTCTAGGGGCCATCTTGTGATTCCCAGGACGAGGTTAAAAACTGCCGGTGATAGGGTTTTCAGTTTCGACGGCCCCACCCAGGGGAATTCACTTCCTCCATCTGTAAGGGAGGCCCCTTCAGTTGAGGCATTCAAACCCTGCCTTAAAACCTATTTATTTAGCCGGACATTCCCAGACACGGTCTGGTAGATGAAAATTTTCAGCTATTTTAAATATTTGTATAGGGTTATTTTTAAATCTTGCTGACATTAGACCCTCATGTTACTGTGTTATTTTAAGTATTTATTGAATGTTTATTTTTCTTGTGTTTAATTATTTATGTCTGATTGTACGGTGCCCAGAGCCTCTGGGATTAGCGACCCGAACAATGAAATTTGCCTTGCCTTGCCACTAGGTAGGGCATTGGTCCATAAAGGCACTCTGTAGGCAAATGATCTTTGCTCCTGGGATGAGTGGCAACATGGAACCAGTAGTGGTTGATGCTCAGAACCACACTTATGGAGTGTGTTGTGGGAAAGGCTTAGCAGAGTTTGCATTCCTGGTGGAGGGAGATCAAGGAGGAATTTCTTAGCCATTATGCAGCTTTGACACTTTATGCATCCTTTGAGCTGCAACCAGCCTGCTTTTGCGTAGAGGTCACATGTATGGGTGAGACATGGTGTCCCTGATATAAGTATACAGGATTTGTTGAAGATGGTAGAAATGCACTGTCGAGCTGTATCTGTGGCTGAGCCATAAATGAGGAGTCCATAGTCAAAAATGGAAATAACTGAGCTCTGCACTGCTAGCCTTAAGGCTTCTGGTGTTAGACAGTTCTTGTGTCTGTGTAGCATACCAGCACGTATGTCCACTGCTTTGGCGATGTTGTTGATGTGAACCCCATAAGATAAGGTGCTGTTAATGGTAATCTCAAGGTATTTAAAGTAGGGTACCTGTTCAAGAGCCGTTCCAAGATGACTTCTTAAGTCAGTGGGTGGTGCTTGTGTTTATTATGGGAGCTACTGAAGAGCATCACCTTAGTTTTTTTATAGTTTAGACTCAGTTTTTGTTCACAAAACCAGTTCTCCACACATGCAAAGCCCTGTTGAAGATTGTTTTCAAGGAGGACTGGGTCAGAGTTGCATGAGAAAATAACGCCATCGTCAGCATAAAGAATATGTTTATGGCAGGAGCTAGGAAGATTATTTACGAACAGATTGAATAGTAGTGGCCCCAATGTAGAACCTTGTGATACTCCTGAGAGAACAGGCTTCAGATCAGAGAGAACATCTGCTATTTTTAACTTATTGCATTCAATTATACAGATAACTTGAGAACTAGGCTATAGAGTCATTAGATAGTCCTATAATTGACAGTTGCTATAAGAGTGGGTGGTGATAAACTGTGTCAAACTCTTTTGTCAAGTCAATAAAAGCAGTGCCAACAAGTTGTCCCTGATCCAGGGATTTAAGTATGAACCCGTGAACTCCAATAGAGCAGAGACGGTGCTCTGGTCCTTTCTGAATCCATATTGTTGGGCACATTGGATCTTATATTGCTCGAGATGCTTCACCAATTGGTCTACGACAATGCATTCTAGTGACTTGGAAAGTGGTTGAAATATAGATATAGGCCAGTAATTCACATGTTGGGACCTATCACCACGTTTGTGAACTGGGGTGAGCATGGCAGATTTCCATGTGTGTGGAAATTGGGCCAGTCTAAGCAAGATTTAAAAATCCATGTCAATGGGAAAATCACTTCATCCAGTATAAGGGCCAGGATTTTGAGGTTGAGAGTGTCCCCACTATTACTGTATTTGCCTATGGTCTTTAGGATATACTTTCTGGACTCAGCGGGGGAAACTTCTTTGAAGTAGAAAGGCGGGTGGTTAGCAAGCAGGTGTAGGTGATGGGAGTTATCAGAGTTGTCTACTTGGTTAAAAAAGGGGGAGTACAGAACTGAGATCTGTGAATGCATCATTGAAAGTGTTCACAATAGCTATTGGGTCCAAGGTAGTGGTTTCATTAATGTCAAAGACAGTGGAAGGTTGTTTAGGATTCTTCCCAGTGACATCCTTTATGTTGTCCCAGAACCGTTTACTGTCACCCCAGGAGATGGTAAGCATTTCCCTGTAATAATTATTTTTCTCTGTACAGATGGATCATGTGCAGTCATTCTAGGCTCATTTGTAGAGTTGGATATCAACTTGCTTACTGGTGGCTCTTGCACAGTGCCAGAGGTAATCCCTGGTTTTCATGCGGGCTATAAGGTATACAGAGAGCCAGGGGTTGCTAGGGCCCTTGACTTTCCTTTTTTTAGTGGTGCATGAATGTCACAGGCAGTGTTAAAGGTGTTTATAAAATAATCCAGCACTGTGTCCACATCCTTAGCCACTATGATGGGAGTCCAGTTATGATCCCTAGGTAGTAATTTCAGTTGTACTATGTGACCATGGGCAAGGATTCTGCTGGTGATTGTCATGGGTGTAGGTTTCCTGAACTTGTTTGTCCATGTACAGATAACTGGGGAATGATCACTGAGTAAGTTTAGGAGGATAGTGGTGTTAGAAATGTGGTCTGGATGGGTGGTAAGTACCCAGTCCAAGAGGATGCTGGTCCCCGCTTTGTAATTAGTCCTAGTAGTGGAGTCAACCATCTGGGTGGAGATAGAGCCTCTTCTGTTTTTGTCTGCACCATATCGGTGAGACACCAGGAATGGAAGACTGGTATGAGATATCTGTGCAAGGAAAAGGTTCTATCTAACCCTGGTAAAGACACAGCATCTGAAGAGAAAAGGGAAGGACAAAGGCTTAAGGACTGTGCTTTGGGAATTGGAAAACGGATTACGGAAAATGGATTGGTTTTGTGAGGCAGAGATTGAAGAGAGAGCCTCTTCGGTATTCATATGCACCTGCATGATGAGAGAAATATTTGTTTTATATCACAGGGACTGAGAAAAACCCTGTATATATATATATATATATATATATATATGAGAGAGAGAGCGAGCGAGGGAGAGAGAGAGAGACAGAGACAGAGAGATATATTTTTTCAGGAACTGTGTGTGAACCAGAGCAAGAGTGGTTGCTTTCTTGAAATAGAGAGACTGTGAAAGCAAAGAGATGAGCAGGGGTCCTAGGCTCCAGGGACCTGCCATGGATGTTGAGGAAAGAAACTGATGTTGTGAAGTTAGATGTTCAGACTCTACTGCTCGGGGGTCTGAAACCAGAAAAGATAAATAATCTGCTTTGGCTGTGCAATGGAGCCAGTGGGCTAACAAGAAAAGAGAGAAGAGAGATCCAGAGATTTCCAGCTATTCCAGAGCTAGGTGGGAAACTTGCTAACACCCATCAAGTGGGGGTCTGTTGGCTGCAGGGGATCGTGGGTTTATGTCCAAGTGCTAGGGCATTCTGACCTGTGAGGAAGCGGGCTGTGGAGCCACTCCTAAGTCTGGGTCTTCTGTGATCTGGTGGGCCTTCCACATGTAGCACTGCAACGGTCCTGAACAGGCTGAAGGGGACAAGCTGCAAGACCTTCAGTCAAGTGGAAGACCCAAGCTGCAGCATTCTTGCCCCCTGTTTCAAGCCTTTCACACCAAATATTCCAAGGTTCTGCTGTTCCACCAACCCCAGACCTTCAGTCACAGAGTCACCAGGGACTGATTCGCAGAACTGTGAGTAAAGGCAGGAACTGCCCTGCAAAAACTGGGGATGTACAATACATAGTGGTTCTAATTTTGTGCCAAATGGCAATGGGAAGGTTTAAAAAAACCAAGAGAAAGTCAAGCACTGTGATTTTCTTCAAGTGCACTAATGCTGGCCAACCATCTGCACCTCAGGCCTGCAACGAATACCTGGTACCCGGTCGGTGGACGGGGGTGGGGGGTAAACTGGTACCAGTTGGGGTCTGTGAGAAGTTTAATACCTGTAGCAGTTAGCTAGATAGACAGAATTGGTGGCTGCACTAATTAAAATATGGGCTGAATACAAAAGGGAAATGATTGCTTAAAGATGCAAATCTTTAAAATGCAAATTAAAAATGTTCTGCTTAACCTCAAATCCATTCGCCCCTTCCTAACCCTCCCCAAGTAAATAAATATGGCGTTACTGTTTGGAAAGTTCTGACTCAAGAGCCTGACTTTAGTGAGTTTGTTATTACCTGAAGTTAAAAATGCCAAATGTTGAATGTGGAGATTTTGGTCTATGGTATCCATGTCTGGGGCAGCTGTGAGTGGGATGGTACAGCATCCCAGGGGGTTGTACTGCTAGAACTCAGACCCACTTAAATTGTACTCTGGCTGGAGGCACCAACATTTTATTTTCATTCTTGGGAAAGGACCCCCAGTAACAGCAGAATAGGAACCCAGGCCCCTTAACCTTCGTCTGGCCTGCAAGGCAGGGCTAGTAGCCCTCTTTATAGATGGTGCCAGGGCTACACATAGTTGCCCCTTATGTAATGTTTGCTATTATTATGTAGATGATTGCAATTTTTGCTACTCGCCCTGTTCCCTCTTCCTTGGCATCCTCCCGCAAGTGTACTTTGTTCATTGTACTTTTCCTGGACACCAGATTTTAAATCAGTTAACAGGGGCAATGCAACAAGGCAATGTTGAATTCATTTTTTTTTAATCCTTATTAGTTGTGATGTGATGACTGCCACTCATGAGGTCAGAAGCTTAGCCACAGGTGAAGTGTCTCCGAGGTCACCATGAGTATGGATAAAAAATGTATCCAAACACTTTACTTGTCGCATTTTCAATTTATGCAGTGTAGTTTGTTTTTAGGTATTTGATTTAACTACAGGTATATGCACTATTAATGATTTTAAACTAAATCTATGGAACTCTTTGGTTAAGTTATCAGTGCTGTGCTGCTGTTTTACACCAGTTATGGAATGGGAGGAATGTAAAGCTTTCCAGTTGGCCCACATACTGTTTGAATCTGACTGATCATACGGCTGTTTTATGGAAGGAAGGTAGTCATGTAGACTGTGTGGATAAAATTTATGCGGACAGATAAAACTGTTTATTCTCATTAGACTGTTGAACCTGGACAGATAAATTATTTTGCTTCAATTTTTTTCTCTTACATACATTGCATCAGTGAAAAATGTTGAAGTGCAAAGGTGTGATCTTGCAGACACAGGTTAGAATCCCACCACCTAATCACCATGTGACCTTGAGCAAGTTCTTGTGTTTTGCCTCCTCTCTTACATGTTCTCTGTACTCAACCTCTGTCAAAACACATTTTTCTTTCTGTGTGCTTGGTGTGCTAGCACAGAAAGAGCTCTGTGATACAATATGTATAAAAAGAGCTATATAAAGTTAAATTTCTTTGATCTCCATGGTTGTTAAAAATGAACTTTGTGAAGCCAGTCCAGAGGTTTGGAGGACTGAGGTGCTTTGTGCCTTATTTCCTGCCACGCTGGTGACCCATGTTTGGAAAAAAGTTTGGGTTGCTGGGGGTTGGTCGGCGAGGGAGAGGATTGAACATCCAGAGGACTGCTCTCCTCTGGCAAAGTGGGAATGACCAGCATCCTGGCCCTTGGCTGCCCCCAAGTGCAAGCCTGGGGAACAGTTCAGTGTCCGAGCAGGCGAGCACCGAACCTGAGAGGGGGCTGCAGTTCTGTGCTGTACACGTGCCTCCATGCACACCTGTCAGCATGTTGCCACCGCCAGTGGATGGGGGCAAAAGAACATGTAAAAGGATGGGAAGCCAGGCTCCATGATATCCTGATCTGTGCTGCCACCCAAAACAACCGACCCACTACTGGTTAATGTTCCAGCTGGGGAGGACAGCTTCCCCTTCCTGGCCCCACCATGGGAGGGTGGAATCTGAGGGGTCAGATGAGTGCTAGGGAGGTGGTAGCCAGTTGGAAGGTGCAGGGACAGGACTGAGTAGCCCTGCCCAGCAGCCTCAAGGGAACAAAGGAAGTGAAGGAAAAAAAATAACTTTGGGGGGCAGGCCTGTTGTGGCAGTGATAGCATTGTTGTGCATGGCACCTTTGACTCAAGTTTGTCTCTTGAGCCTGGTGGAGTTTTTTTCTGTTTTTTTTTTTTTTTGGTGGGAGCATCAAGCAAAGAAAATTCAAAGAAGGGGGATGTTGCCCTCCTACCCTTAGTACTGGTACCTGTCTTACTACAGCTGTTTGTGCAGCTGAAGTGCCATGATAGGGAGGGCACCCACTGAGATTTGATTGCTTGGTGCCCTGTTTATATTGGTGTCCTGTGTGAATCAGGATGCTGAGGACTGGGGACAAAATGCCTGAGTTTGAGCAGCATATTGTCGTGGTGATGTAAGGCTTCACTGCGTTGTGTACCAAGGAACACAGATGGGCCTCCTCATGAGGTGGATGCTGGCCCAAAGGCCCTGCTATGGGGCAAGCAATAGAGTACATGGGCAAGTCAGCTGGTAAGACAATGTCTGGGCTGCAAGGGTGCCACAGGCACTGAAAATTTAAAAAAATAGTTTTATTTCTCATTCAGATAATTTTTTGAGTAGGCTGTTTGAGAATGTTTCCCCTCATCCTCTCTGCCCTTGGATTTTGCTTACACCCGCACCAGACATACACTTTAGAATGGTACCTCAGTTTTGTTCAGAATCCATTAGAAAATGGGTTGGGGAAATCTTTGAAGCTGTTTGGCTAAGGCTACCAGCAAGCTGGTCAGTATCGAGCAACAGAAACCAGGAAGTAATGAGTCGCTGTTTTTGTTGCATGATTATGTTCCAAAATCCCTGTGCCAAGAGAACTTTCAGTTTCAAATTGCCGCCATGTTTTTCCTCCAGCTAACCCCATCAAACAATTGGTTAGCCTCTGAAAAAATAGAATCATTTCAGCAATAAACTGCCACACAGTGTTTTTTAACAAACTGTTACACCATGTTTTCTGTTTGACTCCATTAAAATACAACATAACAGTAATAACTATTTAAGAAACTACCAATAAAAGAAAACAGTCCAGTATTTAAATCAGACTTCCACTTGTGGCTGTGGGCCAAAATACTGTTTTGGGGGGGGGGAAGGCACCACTTACAAAAACAGTAACATATGTGACAGGGCCCTCTAATGCCAATTCCAGAAGTGGATGGACTACTTTGCAGATAATGCTTTTTGAAAGCGTTTTTTGGTTTTGTTTTTATTATTCTTGTCTATTTTTGACATTTTAACATTTTGAAACATTTATTCTTAAGAAAAAAACATTTTCTAAGTGCAATAATACCCTACAGGGTGGGTGGTATTGTGCTATACTGGACCTTCCAGAGGCTATAAAACACTCAGTCTGTGGCATCGGGCCTCATTACACCCCTGGGGTGGTCCAGTATAGCACAATGCCACCCACCCTGTCGGGTATTATTGCTTACTTTATCCCTGATAGCTCAGTAGCTCATTGTTTCCAGTGGGGTTTTGATTTTGCCCACTTGTATAGTGAGGAAGACAGAAGCACATGGAGGCCATGTGACCTGAGCCAGTGTTGGAACTTGAGTGGAGAATCATTGAACTTTGCAGTCTATAGGAACTGAGGTCTGAAAATTTGGGATTTGGTACCTTGTTGGGGGGGGGGGGCTTTATTAAAAATGAAAAATAACTCAGTTTAATAATTGTGTTGCACCCAGATGTGAAGACATGTTTTTACAGGTATTCTGCTAATTAGAACTTTTAGTATGTTGGTAGTCGAGTAGAGGATATACCCCAGTGGTGATCATTTTTCAGATAGTGGTGCTTCGTTAGGGCAGGACCCCGGTTATACCGGGGCCTGTTATCTACAGTTGGCAGGGCCATTTTTACAATTTTCTGTCATCCAGCCCCCAAGAAACTGCCTCTTGAAATGCCATGCATGAACAGGCACACCTGAGCGCCAGCGTTTTCTCTCCCCTAAGGCACTCCAACCTGAAGTTCCACCTTTGGTCACCCAGGTGGAGCTGCTGTGGCAGTGGTGCACTTCCTGCCTCCCCAGAGAAGATTGTCCTCTGCATTGAGTGATCTGTCCCCTTCCCCCAGCTAACCTCGGTCTCAGGCTGTTCCTGAACCTGGTTACCGGCATCATTAGCGCAAGCTCTGTTGCTGGGCTGATGAGTCTGTGATTCTCTCTCTTTCTCTAGACAGAAATTTAATTTTACATTTTTGATGCGTTCCAGAACCTGGTGACATTAGATGAGTCAAATCCAGCAGTAAAAGTTTCACTGCAGTCTTATGTTCTGCTGATGCAACTTCACAGGATGTCACTTAAACACCAGGGGCCCAACATTCAGATATGGTCAAAAGCGGAACACAAATGTTTACACTGCACTTGCCCTTGCGTCTGAGCCAGAAGCTGCTATATTCAGTCAGATAGTGCACTGGCACTATCCAACTGAATATAAATCCATATCAGCACAGCGCTAAGCCCTGTAGTGCTGTCCTAAAATGGACCTGGGCTCTATGCTGCCCAAAGGGAACTGCACCCCCAGACCAGATAGCGCCGGGAGCCTACGGCATGATATTGAGTGGAAAAATGCAAATGAGCCCATTGAGCATGCAAAGTGCTTAATGGGCTGTATTATGCTCCATTACTGGCTTATTTGCATGGGAAGTGGCGGCAAGTTTTTGCCTTTCCTATGGCCAGCTGCCACATCAGGCATGATAGCAAGCAGCCTCCTCATCCTGAACGGCCATCCCCTAAATACAGATGTCCTCTCTGCTGTCCTGTGGTAACCCCCACCATCTGATCACCCATCCCCATAATAGCTGTGGATGCCCTGGTGTCTAGTGACACCCCCTTACCCTACAATCACTCGTCCCTGTAATAATCTCATTTTCCCTGGTGTCTGGTGACACCCATACCCTCTGACCGCATGTCCCCTTAATAATCTTGCTTTCCCTGGTGTCTAGTGGCACAATCCTCTCTCCAATCGCATGTCTGCCCACAGATCACACATCTCTTTACTGTTTTTGTTTTCCCTGGTGCCAAGTGGCAACCCCCACCCTCCGATCATCCATCCCCATAATAGCCATGACTGCCCTGGTGTTTAGTGGCACTCCCCACTCTCCGATCACCTTTCCCTGTAATAATCTAATTTTCCCCGCTGTCTAGTATCACCCCCACATGCCAGTTCCCCATTCCTGCAAGTGTTGTGCATTCCCTGGTGTCCAGTGGCACCCCCTACCCTCTGATCCCTCAGCCCATCAGGCTTAGTTACTGGTCCGGTGTCTTGTGATACCCTCTACCTGCCGAGCACCTGTCCCGGTGCCCCTGGAACTCCTTGCTAACTAACAGCCTGGCACAGAGCACACCCCCAGCCACACACACATACCTCTGTAGACTCTGCTTCATGGAGTTGTCCAATACGGTGACCAGCACAGCCCTCCTCTCACCTCCTTGGCTGGCTGTCACATGGGAAGATAGGGTGCGTGCACTCATTATAATCCCATATGGTGACTGGCTAAGAAGGTAAGTGCAGGGCTGTGCGGCCGCCATATTGGACCCTCCATGTGGCATGGTGTACAGAGGTAAAAGGGGTTGGCTGGGAGGTGTGCTCGGGGGGGGTGTCAGCTAGATAGGAATCTGTGGGACACTGGTATGTGTGCTCTGTGGGTGGGGGGATGCCACTAGACAATAGGGACTAACTAAGTCTGACAGGCTGGGGGGATTGTAGGGCAGTGGAGTGTCACTGGACACCAGAGGATGCATAACACTTGCAAGGATGGGGGATCGGGGGGTGGGAGGGTGCCACTAGATACCAGGGACAACAAATATTTTATAGGGATGGATAATTGGGTTGGGGTGCCACTAGATACCATGGACAACAAACGTTATAGGGAGACTGCAATCGGAACACAGAGGGTGCCACTGGACACCAGGGAAAAGAAAAAGAGTACAAGGACAGATGATCGGCAGGTGGGGAGTGCCACTACTACCAGGGACAACAAAAAGAGTATGGGAAAATGAGATTGGAGGGTGGGGGGGTGCCACTGGACACCAGGGCATTCATAACAATTGCAGGGACTGGGGACCAGAGGGTGGGGGTGTGCCTCTGGACACCAGGGCATCCACTGATGCAACAGTACAGAGTTCGGGGGGGCTGGCAGCTGCCGTTCTGCTGCCTGCCACCAGGGTCTTGCACCCCGGTTATTTGGGGTTTGTAAAAGCAGTAACGTGGCACCTGTTTTGGTGTCATTTACTGCCTGTGCAAATTCTGAATTTGCCACTGTGCACATATGCAGAGGAGGACCCCATCATTTGTATGGTTGCAGGGGTAAGTCAGCGCTGGGGCGCTAATGTGTTATGCCCACACTGTGGGTATCTCTGAATATAAACCACACCCATGAATCAGGCTGAAAACTTGACATGGGCAGATGACCCCTTAGTGCCTACGCTACTTGAATATCTGGCCCTAGGTTTCATACTGAATAGCTTATTCTGAATACTGCAACTTGCATACAAGCTGAGAATACAGTTGGACTGCGTATCTAGTGCGATGTAAACACAATAATCCAAATACCAACATCATGTAACTGCACTAAGAGCAAGTCTGCTGAGCTCTGCATTACTTGCATACGGTCAGCAACCTTCGAACCTCTGCAGTTTATCAAGTGCTTCTAGAAAGGGTGCTAATTGGGCAATGATGCTGCGCTTCTGAAATCTGATCCAGGATTCACTGACACTAGAGATCTTGGTGACTGGCTCTATAGTTTTAGTTCAAGTTGCTGTTTCAGCAGCTGTTATTAGATCTCTTTATATATTAAAGGGTATTGCGGTGGTAGGGGGTGAAAGCGTAGGGTTTTTATTATTTTAAGATTGATTTTTGTTTTTGTTATTTTAAATAGTTTGTTTAAACCCCATCCTCTCTGTGAGAGATAGAAGAGAAGTATTTTGAAGAGGTGGGTTTAATTTTAGTGTTTTTTTTTATCTTTTATTATTTTATGCTATTCGATCTTCTACCAAGTGAGAGATGATGGAAAATTGAATTGAATCATATTTCTGTTTTCTGTTGGTGTTTTCGGGGTGGTATTTTTATTTTTGGATCATTACTTTGTTTAATGTTGTTCTCTTACTTTGAGAGGGAATAGGGATTACCTTACAGTCCATTGTCTCCTATTGTTTGGGGTGTGATTTTATCTGTTTATTTTGGTAATTGTTGGGTACTTGGGTTTTGTCGTAGATCTTGAGGTTCTGGGGGTATTAAAATGTATTGGTGGTCTGCCCCCAAGGTCGTGCACTATTCATCCTCCAAACTTCGCGACCTCCACACGTTTGTTTCCCCCGCTCTGCAGTATTCAGTCTATCAAGGCTGTAGAGTGCTGGGTATCGTTCACTGGGAGGGATGGGCAGTGGGTTGCAAATGGCAAAGGATGAATAAGTGGAGTTCTCACATTGGGGTAGTTAGGTCCAGGAGATGCCTTGGGGTGAAATGGACTCTGGAACGTGGTCCTCCATGTCTGGTTTCCATACCCAAGGGTTTCACAACTGGTGGGCAGGTAGCTTGGGTGGCCCCAAAATCCCGTCTGACTTGAGCGGTTTTATGCAGTGCCAGATCTATTAAAGACAAGACTGCAATTATTGCAGACCTTGTCTGGACAGCTAATCTGGCTTGCATCACTGAGACCTGGCTGGACAAGAATGCCGGACCCATTCTGGAGGCTGCGATTCCAGCTGGATATTTGGTGATACACCACTCGAGATTGGACCATGGGGGGGATAGCGGTCTGTTTCAAGACTGAACTGGGCCTCACAAGTGTACCAGTTGAGGAAGCCAAGTCATTCAAGTGTACCGTAGTAGCAGGTGTAGGCTGTAGGATCACCCTCGTCTACCATCCACCTGGGGACGAGAAACGATTTCTTCAGGAAGTAGAAGACTTCATGGTCGACATGGCATTTGAGTTACCCAGGCTGATGGTCCTGGGAGACTTTAACGCCTGGGTCGACGATGAACTCTTGCAATTTGGACAGGACTTCCTCCAGTTAATGACATCACTGGGCCTCACACAGATTGTTACCTCTGCTACTCATAAACACTGTCACTCCCTTGACTTGGTTTTCCTCCTGGGGATTGAAACCTCTGATCTGGGGGTGGAACCGGTTGAGTCTGATCATTACACAGTGAGGTTCAGTTTTTCTGCCCCCCTTCATAGGCTGGCCCCTGTGGAGATGGTCAGATACCACCCTTTACGGGATGTGAGCCCTGATGGCCTAGTGGTGGTACTTGACCTATCAGTAATTCTAGAGGCAAGCAGGAGTCCAGAGAGCCTGATTCAGGCCTATAATAAGGCCGTTACTACTGCCCTGGACTCTATCACTCCTGCCCATGTTTGTCCTCTCTCCCTTCGCCCTCAGTCCCCTTGGTTTGTTGGGACCTTGAGGGAGTTGTGGTGACTTGGACAAAGGATAGAGCATTGCTGCTGGAAATCTGCCTTGGAGGCTGACCATCTTAGACTGATGGAATATTATCAAGTCTATCAATCAACAATCACCCATAAGAAGGCAGAGTTCCCGTTCAGGGAGATTGCTGCTGCCAAGAACCAACCGGCTCAACTCTTTTGAACTGTGAATAGGCTGTGCAACACAGCTTGTCTTCAGTCCCGAAGAGCCTTTTCACAGTCTGAGTCTGACGAGCTTGCTTGATTCTTTGCAGATAAGGTGGACAGCATCAGGGAGGAGATCCAACCAGCACACTCAATGGGAGCTGCTAGTGATCGATGTTTGGTCACTCCTCCTCACTTTGCCTGGAGTACCTTCGAATGTCAGGAGTCCGGGGATGTTGTGCAGATTGTCCAGAGTATGAGTCCTATGTTCTGTAGTTTGGATCCAGACCCAACCTCCCTGATTATGGGTTGTTGTGACACTATTGGCCCAATCCTTGCAAGGATAGTCTGGTGCTCCCTTGAGTCGGGTGAGTTTCCTATCTCCCTGAAGGAGGCGGTGGTGACACCTCTCCTGAAGAAAGCTTTTCTAGACCCAGGCTGCCTTGCGAACTACAGACCAATCTCTAACCTTCCCTTTGTGGGGAAGGTGATTGAGACTGTTGTGGCGCTACAGCTGGAGAACCATTTGACCATCCACGACATCTACGGACCTCTCCAATCCAGTTTTCATAAGAGGCATAGTACTGAAACCGCACTGGTTGAGGTGCTCAATGATCTCTTGATGGTGAGAGATCAGAAGCACTGATACATCTTGGTACTTCTTGATCTTTCCTCAGCTTTTGACACCGTGGACCATGGGGTGCTCCTCGAGTGCCTGAGGTTCATCTGTGGTCTCTCTGGTACATTTCTCAGGTGATTTAAGTCCTTGCTCACTGGCAGAACACAGAGGGTGGTGTCAGGGATTTTTTCCTCTGACCCATTCTCTCTGCCATGTGGGGTTCTTCAGGGCTCGGTGCTGTCTCCCATGTTGTTCGCTGTGTACATGCTGCCCTCACAGACATTGTAAGACAATATGGGCTGAGGTTTCGCTGCTATGCTGATGATACCCAGCTCTACCTGTCTTTTGCACTCAACCAGGATAGTGTGTTTTCGGTATTTAACAACTGTCTCACTGAAATCCAGGACTGGATGAATTCCAGCTGGCTGAACTTGAACTCGGGGAAAGACTGAGGTGATGGTTGTGAATCTGGTCTGGTGGATAGAGGGGTTGGGGGCTGGACAGCCTTCTGGGCTTTACCTGGGAGGCTCCCAGCTTCTTACCTCTGAATGGGTGCAGGACCTGGGCATGATTCTTGATGATAGACTGACACTGCAGTCTCAGGTGTCGGCAGTTGTCAAGTCTTCCTTTTATCACCTAAGAAACATCACCAGGTCAAGCACCTAGTTCCATCTGGCCACCTTCCCATGCTGAACCATGCCTTTGTGACCTCGCACCTTGATTACTGCAACTCCCTTTACCTAGGGCTACCAGGGATTAACATCCACCTCTTGCAGCTAGTGCAGAACACTGTGGCCCTGTTGTTGACAGGGACCCTTTGGGCATGTCACATCACACCAATGCTGCACGAACTGCACTGGCTACCTATTCAGTGGCGGATCACCTTCAAGGTGGGGCTTCTGACCTATAAAGCCCTACATGGACAGGGCCCAGACTACCTGAATGAGCTCCTGTCCCCCTGCTGCCCTGAGCAAATGCTCCGTTCGGCTGATGAGGTATTGCTAGAAATTCCAAGGGTATCTTTAAAGACATCGGGGGCCCATGCATTCATGTATGCAGCCCCATCCCTGTGGAATTCTCTACCTCATCAGCTATGGGAGTGCATGACCATCGGGAGGCTTCAAGAAGGACCTAAAGACCCAACTGTGGTACCAAGCCTACCCAAATTGATTTTAGCTATATTTGTATTCTGCTTTTATTGTTTTATTTATTATGTATGGTAAGCACCTTGGCAATTTGAAAGGTGCTCTATAAATAAAGATTACTATTATTATTATTATTATTTGCCCCACATTTGTATCAATGCTGCTTGAATTCTAGCCCAATCTGTCTTGTCTGATCACATGAATATGTTCTTGTGCAAAATAATTTTTTTAATGTTATTATTTATTCAAGATCTGGTTTGACATTTACTTTCCAAAGAAATCATAAATAGACATGACTAATTTTACTGGAGGCACTTTCTCTAATATTTAGAGAGTAGCTATTGTTTGTGGAGATAAGCAATGATGTGTTTTTATGGTGTTTTTATAGTAATGCAGTGGTCTCTGTGTGGGCTTGACCAGCAGGAAACAAATTAAATATGTAAAATATGTTAAAGATGGACATATTTCAACTTTGAATATTAGGAGGCTATTTCCTTTCAAGACATATGGTCTACTCCTTATTATCCTGTTTTGGATAAGACTTTGGGGGACCTTCACTATCTAGGACTGGAAATGTTTATCACTATATGCAAGCAGGGTCATGGGTAGTAACTGTAGACACCTCTGGTCTCTTTGGCATGGACTGTCACAGTTTTGACGGCAGAAGTAGGGTTGGCTATTCTCCTGTCCCACTTCACAGTGACAGTTTCCCTCTGTTCTTTTCTCATTCCTCCCAAGCCCCTATTGAAGCTTCCAGAATGCTGATAGGCATATTGTGCATCCACTGAGGATGCCAGAGTGCACTCTTTGTTGCATCTCTGTCACTGCTGGTCCAGTGTTGAAGACCTGAGTTTTTTTTCTTTTATCAGTATTATTGTTTTTGTCTTCTGATTCCCCTGTTGGTAGAGTTGCCCTGGTTATGTCCTTCCTCAGACCAGGGGTCCAGATATTTTTAGGACTGGGAAGTATTTATTGCTACACACAAAACAGACTACAGCAATTCATCTTTATGTTTAAGCTCATGAAACACCCTTATCAATTTGATGCATTAGCAGCTGTAGTGTCTCTGACCAGAGTTTGTTATGAATAGCAGCAGGTATCACTTTAGCCATATGGTCTGTGTACCAATTGTATTCTTTCACTGTTAGCACTCTGTCTCCTCCAGAAGTGTCTTATGGCCCGCAGCAGTTGAGCATAGGTCCAGGGTTTTGCTTTTCCCCCAATGTAGAGCTTTATGTGATGTAACACCATCTCAGCTGGGTTCAGATCTGGGGAATCAGGTGATGCTGACACTCAGCTGACTCCTTTTTCTTTTATAAAGTTAAAGAAGTCATGTGTTTTGGGTCATTGTGTATAAAAATAATACAGATAGAAACACTAGAGAGAAGCATTTAGAGTTCTTATTGTCTCCTCTGCAGCTTCTTACACTCTAGTTCATTCTGTTTTATTTTATTGACATCCTGGATCATGGCGCATAGTCTACAGAATATGTAAAAACTGTGTTAGCATCTTGTAATGTAGTGGCTTACTACACCCTGGAATCATTTTACAGAATGTAGCCCTTGCTGTATCTCATTCTTCAAAAGAAGGCTTCAGAGACTACGCACAGTTTGAAAGTATCTCACAGCCATCTTGAGTGTCATGTTCATCATCTTCCATCATGAAGCTGTCCATAGTATGTGAAACATCACTGCAATAGAAATAAAAAAAATTATTGAGCTTGCACAGTACGTCACTACCTTTTCATTGCTTTGTGCTGTGTATTGCTCAAAGGCACTCTGGCAGCACAGTACATAATAGCCCCATCACTGCTGTGTGCTGTGTCTTGCTTAAAAGCACTGAGGCAGCAAGGCACATCTAAGCCTCTTCCATCTCTGTTTGCTGTGCTTTGCTCAAGGGTACTGAGGAAGCACAGTACATCACTACCTTTTCCCTAATGTGTGGAGGACCTTGCTCAAGGGTATTGAGGGTACACAATACATCACTGGCTATTCACTGTTGTGTGCTGTTCACAGGGAAAGAAAGGGGTGCCAGGCACAGGGACAAAGATTCAAAGGCCAGAAAGGATGGTCTATAAACAGAAGCAGGAGTGTTCAGAGAAGTCATGAAGATGATGTTTGAAAGATTGGGAAAAAGGGAGGTGCAGAGGGAGATGAGTATTATTCCAAATGTAAGGCAAGTGAGATGGGAAATCCATGTGACCTGCAGAATCTTGGCTTGAGGGATGCAAAAGCAGTGGGGATCAATAGAACAGAGGAAGTAGGAGGAAGGGAGACAGGGGAATGGAGGGAGGAGGTAGCAAGAAAGCAGTCGAACCAGAATTCAGGGAGGGCAAGAAGTCGATGTAGAAGGAGCAGTAGTGGGTGTGAGAGGAACAGTTAATGGCAAAGTGGCAGAAGGAGTTGCAGAAAGTAACCAGTATGGCAAGAGTGGACTTCAGGTCACCACTGTATACCACATCTGCACGGTCAAACACCACTAAGATTATCTTCAGAACATCCTTATGGCAGACTAGGAGTAAATGGCAAGACTTGTGGTACAAGAGGCCGAGCTTTAGAGATATTCTTATATGGATGGTGTCTATGTGGGTGGTTAAATCCAGACATCCATTGAGCCACACAGCAATGTACTTGAAGCAGGGGACATCTTTAAGGTGGGTACTATCCAGCATCTATCCAGCCACCATGATTAATGGCTCACCAGTGTCTGACCCTCTCTGTTTTGCTGCTGGCTTCAATGAGATTTTTACCATTTGTGGTCTTCCTTCCCTCCCACCTCAAGGCTCTTGTCCTCTTCCCCCTTCTCCTCCCTCCTTCCTTAGTTAACCTCCCACAGGGGTTGATTTCCTCTCATCAATCCCCAGGAGACCCTGTTCACCCATTCCTTACTCAACTCTTCCAAATCTAGCCTGGATTCCTTGGACCCTAAACTTCTCCATCTGTCAGCTCCTGCCATCACCTCCCCCCCCAACACACACTTCTTAAATCTCTCCACCTTTTGCACTGTCCCTCAGTCTTGGAAAACTGCCAAGGTTTTCCTCTTCCACAAAGAGAATGATTCCCTCCACTCCTGGCAACTTCCACCCTATCTCCCTCCTCCCGTCTCCTGCAAAGCTGCAGAATAAACCAGCCTACTCATGGCTTTCAGTCTTCCGCCACTCCTTCAACTTTCTCTCTCCCTTCCAGTCTGGCTTTAGAAAGGATCATTCCACCATCTCCTCTCTACTTGGGGTCACTGACTCCATCCTGTCACCGATGGATAAGGGGAACATCAAAGCGGCCATTTTCATCAATCTGGCCAAAGCATTTGATTCAGTGTCCCACTCACTCCTCCTGCATAAGCTGAGCTCTGCCAGCCTCTTGGCCCCTGCTGTTGACTAGTTCCATTCCTACCTCTTGGATCATCACAGTCAGTACAGGTAGGAGGTGCCATCTGCCCACCTCTTCCTATCCAGGCTGTGGTCCCACATGGCTCCATTCTGGGCCCAATCCTCTTCTCCATCTTCTTAAATGACCTCCCCTTCACCTGTGCCAACTTGCATATTCACATATAGGTGGTGGCAGCCTGGAATGAGCTGCCAGAGGAGTTGGTGGTTGCTAAAACAGTGGGCTCATTCAAAAAATCCTGGAATAAACACAGAGGGAAGCCATGGGATCAAGGAAAGGCAAGAGGGATGGGAGATGGGGGGGGGCAGTGTCACTGGTGTAAGATTGGTGACTACAGTGGTGTCCAGCATTAGGTTCCATAATGACTAAAGAATATATAAATATTGAGCTGAGGGATATAGTGGAGAAATGTTGACCCTGAGGGAAGAACTGTTGACTGACAATACATTATATTGTCTGAAGCCTAAGGGCAATATGACTGCTTGAAGTCAATAGTTCTGAGGAGGTCAAGATGTTCACACCATATCCCAAAACAATTGTCGTCAATATCTGTTGAGTTATGGAACACCACACCCAACACCAAGTAGCCACACTCTTGTTGTGAGAGTGGTCCCCATAGTTCCCAGACCCCATTTTGTAAGAAATATTTATTTTGTAGTCTTGTGGCCTTTCCCACCTCCCACTGTATCCCTAAAGCTTTTCATAAAAATTATTTTTGTTCACCAGGACAAAATAATGGGATTATTTTCCTTGAAACCCACATTCCAAAATCCTGGTTATGCCTTTGACTGGTTGATT
Organism: Neoceratodus forsteri; assembly: GCA_016271365.2. Lineage (NCBI taxonomy): Eukaryota > Metazoa > Chordata > Ceratodontiformes > Ceratodontidae > Neoceratodus > Neoceratodus forsteri. The sequence continues at coordinate 534,072,296 of CM057456.1, read as the reverse complement.
ACCTGTGTGATAAGGGAAAGGGAAAGGGGAAATTGTTTAACGAGGAAAGGCACTCGAAGCTGAAGCTTGTTTCCAGGTGCAGCCTGGGAGCACAAGGAAGTTAAATGACTTGTTCAGGGTCACACAGTGTGCATGTGGGGGCTGTGGGATTCAAAGCCAGGTCTCCAGGTTTGCAGCTCAGCACCCTAAATCACACCACTATGCTGTCTCCTAAGTGACAAGGCCTGCTAGTGAACCAGTCAGAACACAGAATTCCACAAGCAATGGCTGCTACCTGCCACTGGACTTGCTGTATTGAGAGAAGTAATGATCAGAACATATAATGGGGTAACACAAGGTCTGTGGGCTACTTTGTTGCGTAAAGGGGCTCTCCCCCCAATACTTGCACAAACCCTGATACAGATATATGGGGCAGAACAGAAAATATGACAATCATTAACAAAATGATAAGGGAGCTTGGGAAAAATGTGGGCCTAGCAGGAGAAGAAAGAAGGTGTGTGCACAGGTCCAAGAAACCTTAATATTCCTGTATGTGGAGCCCCCAACTTTGAACTCAAACTTGAAGACTGAGACTCATGGACACTACTGGTCTACTGTTGTATGCTTACCTATTTGGTGGGATTTGCTTGGGGCTGGTTCTTTGGCTGCCGGGCTTGGAGGGGCAGACACAGGGCTAATACACTCTCTCAAGAGTCGGGTGTAGGCCCAAGACCACCTCCCCACCCCTCCCTCCCAGAGTTCTGCTAATTTATAGGGGAACACCTGCCCTGCAATTGAGGAAAAGGCTGCAGGTGCAGCTCATGTAGTTTTAGCCCTGGGAGTTGGATTTAAAGGCTGGGAGAGAGGAGCTTAGGAAGTTGTTCATTTCCCTTATAAGTTTACTGTATTGTACTGCGCCTAGTAACAGGGTTATTGGTTTACTGTGGGACTGTATCTAGGATTAGTGGGTGACCTGATTAGGCAGTAGGAGTGTATCTTGGACTAGTGGGGAACCTGGTGGCTCACCCAAGGAAACCTAATTGGAGGGGGATGGAACTACACGTCATTCGGGCCGGCATCTTTGGGAGGGTGGTGGGGTGCACAGCCTATGGAGCAGCCATGATACTGGACTGGGCTTGGAAGTTCGGTGGTTGCCCAGTGTGCTACCAGCTGGCACAGCTTAGGGAGGAGGTTGCGGGGATTAGGAGACAGCTGGGGAAAGGGGGAGGTATGGTTGGGGAAGGGGCAGGGGATCTCCCACTGGGTTGCACCAAGCACTGGGGGTGGGGCATAGGGAAAGGAGTGCAGGAGAATACTCGGGAGTCACATAGGGACCCTGGCAGAGGGGGCCCAAAAGGAGAACACTACCAAGGAAGCAGGCAGGTAACTGGGGACCCTCACAAAGGGGCCAGAGGGACAAATTCTCAGAGAAGTAGGCAGATGGCCAGGGCTGGACAGAAGGAAGCAAGGCGGGAGGTGGATTGACCTCACGCCAGTAACCACTTCAATTCTCTTCTTCTGCTTGAGGATGAGGGGGTGATGTAGCCACGACAGGGGTAGTTAGAGACGGAAAGGAGTGGGGACAGGAGGTGGGGCTGGATAGCAGGAGAAACAGGGGGAACCTGGAATGCAGGAAAATGGGGGGAGCAGTGACTCAGAGCAGGAGGAGCAGGGGGAAGAGGGAGGAAAGCTCAAGGAGAAGGACCAGTTGGGAGGAAAGGGCAAGGAGAAGGACCAGAAGTACAAGGAGGATAGAGTAAAGGGAGCTGAGGGTTTAGGCCAGGGGAGCACGACAAGCAAGGAGGGACTAAACGGAGACAGGAAGGAAGGGAGGACGAGCCAGGCTAGTTTAGCGGATGGGGGAGAAGGACCAGTCGTGAGCAGTGAGGGGGTTAGCAGGTACAGAAGGATACTCGGGAGGAGGAGAGGCATAGGATCGAGGGAGGGTGGCCAGGGTAAATAGAGGGGGGCATGTCACACCCAGATAGGGGGAGGAACAAGAGCCGGCTAGGTGGAGGGGCCAGTAGAAAGAATGAGGGACATGGAAGGGGGGGAAATGGAGGAAAAGGAGCAGTCAGAGTGCTCCTGTTGGGGGATTCTATGATCAGGGGTATCAAATGGGATAGGGAAGGAGAAGCCTGGCCATTTAGAACAAAATGCTTCCCTGGACTAATGGAGCACAGGGCCAAGCATGAGGTATATCAGCTGGCAAAGGAGTGTGGGGGTTCCCCGGACATACTGGTCCACCTGGGTACAAATGACATTGAGGAAAATAGCGAGCTAGAGATACAGGCAAGAGTCAGGGAGCTTGCCAGGGTCTGTCATGACATAGGATGCACAGTTTCCTTCTCAGAAATCCTGCCGGTGCCAAGGGCTAGTGGGGAACACAAAAGGAAGATTAGGGAGATAAACCAGTGGCTCAGGGAGTGGTGTGAGGCCAGAGGGTATGGGTTGATGGGGATTGGGGAGACCTGGGAGGATAAGGAGTTGTATGCTGAGATGAAGCTCCATCTCAATTTGGAGGGAGGGAATCCTTAAGTTGAAAATAGAGGGGTTCATTGGTGAAAAGTGGGGTTTAAACTTGTGAAGGGGGGAGAGATGAGAGAAAAGGCTGTCGAGGGGGTGTCGATAAAGGAGGGACTCTGTCTCCACCCCCGGTGAGCTGGAGTATTGTGGAAAAAGGCCGACTGGTAAAGTGCAGACCAGGGGAAAACAGAATCCCCATGGGAACAAAAGCAGGGGAAATTGGAGTAAAGGGAATGGGTGGAAGGTAGTCCTGCTAAATGCCAGGAGCTTGGGCAATAAAATGCCTGAGCTCCAGGCGATGCTAACTGAGGGAGCGGTGGATGTGGCAGCAGTCACTGAGACCTGAGCCACCACAGGACACGACTGGGACATGAACCTGGAGGGTTACACTATGTTCAGGAAGGATAGGGAGGGAAGGGAGGAGGGAAGCAATGATAGTCAAAAACTGCATTGGCATAGGGGAGTAGAAGGGCGGAGGGAATCGTGGAGTGATTTGGGTCACCTTGATAACGAGGGGCAAGAGAGTAAAAATAGGAGTGGTGTACAGACCCCCTGCACTGGCGGAGGAGATGGAGGAGAGTCTGGTGGCAGATGTTGGGAGACACTGCAGACTGGGCAGGGGAAGGGTGGTGGTATTGGGGGACTTAAACATGCCAGGAACAGACTGGGAGACTATGACATCCTCGGTGACCAGGGAACAGAGGTTGTTGGATGTCTTTCAAGACGCGTTCCTAACTCAGCAGGTGAGGGAACCAACCAGGGAGGCACGGGTACTGGATGTGGTCCTGGCAGACAGTGACCAGATTGGGGGCCTGGAGGTAAGGAACCCGTTGGCGGGGAGTGACCATGCCACGGTCTGGTTCTGCCTGGACCTAGGAGGGGTAGAAGGCTGCACAAAGACAGAGGTAACTGACTTCAGGGGTGGATTTTAAGGAAATGGGAAGGATCCTTAAGGAGCATTTGGATGGGATTGGGTCAGACATGGATGCTGATAGCAGGTGGGAAATCATCAGGAGAGGGGTGCAGGATGCTACCAGCACCTGTGCAAGAGTAAGACGAAAATGTGGTAGGGCCCGAAAACTCTGCTGGTGGACCAGGGAGATCCAGGAGGTGGTGTGGGGAAAGAAGGCAGCCTATAGGCAATTCAAGTGCTCAAGGAGTGAAAGGGATCGAGGGGAGTACGAGCTGATGGCTAGAAGGGCCACTAGGGTGGTGAGGGCAGCTAAGGCAAGGAAGGAGCAGAACCTGGCCAGGGAAATTAGGAGAGGGAACAAGGGGTTCTTTATATACATTGGGGAAAAACAAAGGGTGAAGGGGCAGATTAGCAGGATTAAAACAGGGGAGAGATGGGCACAAGACCCGGGGGAACAGGCTGAGGTACTAAATGAGTACTTCACCTCAGTTTTCACCAAGAAAAATTGGGGTGCTGCATCATACATGGGAGGAGACAGTGATACTGAGGAGGGTGGTACCCTTACCGTTTGGTGGGTCTGGGGAGAGGGGAAGGCATCACTGGCCGGAGGGGGGAAGGCTAAGCACGGAGAAGAGGTAACGGAAGTGGAGATCACAGAAGAGAGAGTGAGGGAAGCCCTCAGGTCCCTTAAGACGGAGAAAGCACCAGGGCTGGATAAATTACATCCCAGAGTGCTGAAGGAAGTTGCGGATGTTCTGGCGAAACCCCTGATGGAGCTTTTCACCATCTCTCTGAGGACAGGGTGGGTGCCCAGGACTGGAAGGTGGTGCATATAGTGCCCATCCACAAGGGGGATCAAGGAGGTGGCAGAGAACTACAGGCCTGTCAGCCTGACATCGTGGTGGGCAAGGTGATGGAAGGCATTGTCAAGGAGAGGCTGGGGGACCTGAAAGGTCAGGTGCCTGGACGATAGACAGCATGGATTCGTCCCGGGGAAATCATGTCAGACAAACCTTGTGGAGTTCTTTGACTGGGTGACAAGTGCCTTGGACCTGGGTAGACCAGTGGACGTCCTCTTTCTAGACTTCAGCAAGGCATTTGACTCTGTTCCTCATGTAGGCCTGTTGGATAAGCTGGGAGAAATGGGGGTGGGGAACCAGATGATCAGATGGATAGGCAGTTGGGTCCAGGACCAGACCCAGAGGGTCGTAGTTGGCGGGATAGTCTCATCCCCAAGGAGGGTCATTAGTGGGGTCCCACAGGGATCAGTCCTTGGGCCCCTCCTGTTCAATGCCTATATCTCTGACATAAGGACAGGTATCAGGAGTGAGATGAGTCTCTTTGTGGATGACTCAAAACTGGGGGTGGTGGTGGTGGATGGGGAGGAGGGGAGGGTGGCCCTACAGGGGGACAGAGAGGCTCTGGAAAGATGGTCTAGAAAGTGGAAGCTGAGGTTCAATGCAGGGAAATGCAAGGTACTGCACTTGGGGGCCAGAAACCCGGGTCAAGTGTACACCCTTGGGGGAATGCTACAAGTCTTGATGGCTGAGAGGGACCTGGGGGTGGTGGTGGATGTCAAGATGAACAACTTGGAGACTTGTAGGAGGGCAGCAGTCAAAGCCAACAGGATGCTGGGATGCATCGCTAGGGGGATCACCTCCAGAAGGAGGGAAGTGATACTCCCTCTGTATAACTGCTTGGTGAGGCTGCACCTCAAGTACTGCATGCAGTTTTGGAGGCCACACTTAAAGAGGGACATTAAACTCCTGGAGAGGGTCCAGAGGAGGGCAACTAAAATGATTTGGGGCTTGGGGGACAGGACCTATGAGGAGAAGCTCGAAGAGCTAAATAAGTACACATTGGAAGAGAGAAGGGACCAGGGGACATGATAGAGGTCTTCAGGTACATGAAGGGGGTAAATAGGGGAGGAACAGTGAGGGTGCTTCAAAGGAAGGAGGAGGGGGCCACTAGAGGGCATGGGTGGAAGCTGGAGGGGGGAAGATTCAGGGGAGAAATGAGGAGGGGCTACTTCACTGAGAGGGTGGTGGAGCCATGGAATGCGCTGCCTAGGGGGCTGGTGGAGGCAGAGACGGTGGAGGGGTTCAAGAGGGGGTGGGACAGGTACAGGGGAAGAGTTCTGGAAGCAAAATCCAATGCAGTGAGAATATCCGGAACTGGGAAGGGAGAAGCCAGAGAAGGCAAGGGCGGCAGCAAGGTCAGCTCCCAGGGTGGGGGCTGACCAAACGAGCAGACGCGAAAGACCATTAGGCCTATTCTGCTGGCATTTTAGTATGTTAGTATGTTAGTAAACATTGATCTGTATGCTAGACTCTACAGCATCATACACATTCCTGGAATGCTTTCCATTAAATCATATTCTTTCATACCAAAGGAGGACCTTTAGCAATATGAGCTCCCTTTTGCAGCTCTACAGGAATATTTACAGTATGAATACTTTATCTTGACAGTTTCATCAGCTACTGAATGTATTGCAAAAGAAGTACTAAATATAAACATGAAGCAGGTATTTCTTATTAAACGTAGCAGTACATTTATCAAACAATTGTACTCATTGTACAGTTGTAAAATAAAACCTTTTAAAAGAAACATTAAAACGGAGACTTTCACAAGCAGAAAAGGATTGGTAGTCCGTACAGTCTTCCTGAGGACTTGAGTTAACAAGAGTCACATGACCATCTAGGTGACACAATCAGAGAATGTCCACATCACAGATTCATGTCCCTTCTCCATGCCCCCTTTAAAGCGCCACTACCTGCCACCTTGAATCTGTCCCGCTGGGCCTTGAATCCAGCTACAGATTTTTTTTTTTAATTAGCTTTTGCAAGAGAACTTACAAACACATTCCATAGATGGATAGCAAGTTAGCATTTGTCAAAGTATTTTAAGTTGCTTACAAAGGATGCCACATAGGACACCATCCCAAGAGATACATCACAGGGGGAATTATCCTGCTTCTTAGTAGACCCACCAAATGCATACAGCCTAGGAAAAAAATTGCAGGGATTAGTCATTAAATCGTAGGTATATATCTTCTCTTTTAGTATATTGGCTATGAGTCTATGTAATCCCCAACAGGCACATACAGATTTAAACTTTCAAGAGAATTCTCCCAGTCTCCCAGAGAGACATTAACATGCCTACATAGGCTCAAAAAATGCGTTAGGCAACTGTAAATTGCCAGAGAAAATATCCCTGGCACTCTGTGTGCAGAGCAGAGAATTAATATTGTACAACAAAGCCAATGCAACAATAATTGAACTGATCTGAAGTAAGTACGTAATTAGGGAAAGTGTCCCAGATTATGTCCTACCTGCGCTAGGATGTCAAATCCAGACAGTTCTCTGCATAGACTGCAGCTGTGGGAAACCATGATTCACACCTTCAATGTATCGGAGAAGAAGGGGAAGCAGGCAAGTCTTTCAGTATATAGGTGGGAAACTGCCATCTTGCTTAGTTCAAACCAGAATCATATTCCTTATGAGCCATACCCCCACCTTCCCGGATAATACCCCTCAGGGACAATCTATTCCTCAGGCGAGCAGTAACCCAAGCAGTTCAAAAAGAAAAATCACATGATTCAAAGCTTTTTATGAAACTGCTAAGTTCATGCACATAGCTCCAATACCAAAAGTCATTCCCCATCTAAGGAAACCTCTCCATCCCCATCTTGTTCAATCTCATTCTCAATCCTACCTACCATCTTACTGGCATCCTTAATATCACTGAAAAGGGAAACCTATCCGTTCCACGAGAGACGCAGCCTAGCAGGGAGTCGCAACTGGTGTTGGATTCTCAGCTGTCTTAGACAGCTTCTTACCCAATCAAATGATTTCTATCATTGATGAGTTCTGTAAGACAGATCCGGGTAAAGAAACACTTCTGTGTCCTTATACTATAACTTGTGCTGTCTCTTCACCAAAGTTAGTACATTGTCATGGTTGCCCACTCCTGTGAAAATGATGATGAAAGTACAAAGGGTAGTTGAAGTCACAGCTGTCTGCAGTGGCATGATCTGATATGCTTTCTCTAAGGAGAATGGCGAGTCCTCTTCAGACAAGTACAAAATCCAAGGGAGCATCAACCAGGCAAATTCAAGAGAGTCCTCTCCCTCTGCTGACTTCAGCAAACCAACAACTTGCAGGTTCCCTTCTCTGGACTGGTTTTCACTATTGTAAGAGATAATCTTGTTTCATTAATTTTGTAGTAGCATCTTTGTTCTTCATTATCGATGTTTCAGCCCTGGCCACTGTCTGGTCTACTGTGCCCATTCGTATCTCCAATACCGACACCCAGGGATGAAGTGTATCAAATTTACGGTCCAAATTCTGGACCATTTTTATCAATTGTCCCATAGTCAAGTTTACCATTGCCAGTCTTACCTTGTCTGCATCCTTTTCAGTCAAGGTTGGTTCACCCATGTGCTGTTTAGGCCCTCACGCTTTCTTTTGGCTTTTCAGCATAAAAAGCTCTGAAGATCTTGACACAGCACCCTTAGATTTTTCCATTTTTTTGTCGGGCTATGTAGCTAGGTAGCACTGCTGGTTACAGTTGAAAGAAGGTGTTAAAATTAATTTATAGTGTAAATTAATCAGATTCTCTTGGGAGCTCAAAGTTATGCCTGCCTTCTTGCTTGGCTACTCAGCAACGCCTCCCCATTCAGCTACATTTTTAGAAGTGACCACACTGCTATGCAGACTGTTCCAGTTAGTCACCATCCACTCAGTGAAGTGCTTCCTCTTGTCACTTCTGAAACTGTTCCCCCCATCATCAGGTACTAGTGTCCCCTGGTGTACAAGCTCTTTTATTATGCAAACAGCTCAGAGGAGTCTGTACTATTGGTCCTATGAAGAAACTTGAATGCTTCTATCATATCACCCTTTTCCTTTCTTGCCTCCATTGAATACATTTCAGGTTTCATAACCTTTCCTAATATGAATTCCTTTACTGGTTCTGTATCATCTTAGTCATTCCCCACTGGACTTTCTACAACCTGTCCCAGTTATTCTTAAGATGTCGACTCCAAAATTGCACAGTACTGCAGTTCTGGTCTTAGGAAAGACAAGGCAACAGTTTTTATTGAGAGCCCTCACCCAGAGGCTCAGGGTGCTTTATATAACACATCAAGTAATCAGATCAAATAATTTACACAATAAAATTTCCAGAATAAATGCAATCAAAGTTATATCTAAAAATAGAGGATAACTTACCAGTGATCTGTACAGTGGAATAATCATTTCCTTTCTCCTGTTATTTAAACACAACCTATATACACCAGTATTTTGCTGATTTCTCCTTAAGCCTTATTACACTGTAAAGAGGATTTTAAGGAATGAGTAATGGCAGCCCCCAAATCCCTTTCTTCTGTTGTTTATCACACACTTACTTCATTGTTCCAGAAGACTGTTTTAGGATTCCCTTTCCCAATTTGCATTCCCTTGCACATCTTGGCAATAAACTTCAACTGTCAAGTGCCTGCCCATTTCGCTAATCTTTCCACATACATATTTTGAATCCTTTCTGAAGAATCTTCCCCTTGCAGAGTTTAGTGTCATTGATGAAAAAGGACCCCTTCTCCTTACCCCTCCCCTGTACCACTGATGTACATATTGATGACTGTGGGTCCCAGGAAAGATCCCAAGAGACCCTACTTGTGATGTCCCTGATTTCAGAGAATTTGCCATTTAGGACTGCCTTCTGATTCCTCCCACATAGACAGTTGCATTTCCACCTAGTCAGGTATTTCTTCATTCCCAGGTCCCACATATTCTTGATTAGTCTCCTATGTGGCACAGAGTTAAAGGTTATGGTGAAATCCAGTAAAAGGATAATCGCCTGACCCCTGTCTGCTATGTTTGTTACTGAATCAAAGAAGTCTATCAGATTTATGTGACATAATCTAACGCTGACAAATCTGTGTTGTCTTTTGTCCTCTAACCCCCATTTTGTGGAATTATATCTGCCACTCACCAGTCTGCCATCACTACCTGCTTTCAAGGAACAGTTGAACAAATCTGCTAGTGGTTCCACCAGGGCCATCCCATTTTCCTTAAGGATCTTTTGGTGAATACCACCAGGGCCTGAAGATTTGTTTACTTTCATATCTTTAAGACCCTTGAGAACCCTTTCTACTCTAATGTAACAACAAAAATGGAAAGAGACCTGGGGATAGTCATATCAGATGACCTAAAGGTAAGCAAGCAATGTGAGAAGGCAGTAAGGAGGGCTGGGGGATATAGGGATGTATAAGGAGAGGCATCACCAGTAGAAAACAGGAAGTTGTTATCCCTCTGTACAGACAGTTGGTAAGACCCATCTGGAGTACTGCATGCAGTTCTGGAGACCCCATCTCCACAAGGACATAGACAGGATGGAGGCAGTCCAGAGGAGGGCAACTAAAATGGTGCAGGGTCTACAACAGATGTCATACAAAGAGAGACTAAAGGAGCTTAATATGCATACCCTTGAGAAAAGGAGGGAGAGGGGGTACATGATAGAAACTTTCAAGTACCTCAAGGGAATCAACAAAGTCCAAGAGGGTAGCATCTTTCAGAAAAAGAGATGTGCAAGAACAAGGGATGCAATTTGAAGATAGAGTGGGACGTCTCAGGGGCAATGTGAGGAAGCATTTTTCCACGGAGGAGGTAGTGGATGCATGGAACAGCATTCTTGAGAGGTTGTGGAGTCAAAAACAATGAGGGAATTCAAGAATGTATGGGACAGACATAAGGCAATTCTTGTGAGGTAGGAAGAAGTAGGCTGTTGGTTAATTAGGATCTGCAGCTTATCCAATAGGTAAGGAAATGAGCAGACTAGGTGGGCCAAGTGATCCTTATCTGTTGTCAAAGTCTATGGTTCTAATGTCCCCAGTTCTCAACTTTTACCCCTGGAGGGCTCTTAAAATGCACCCCGCTGTCTGGCAACCAACTCATCTTACAATTCTTAGGCCCTTTTACAACTGTGGGGCCCCAGTAAGGGATGCATAAATCATATAACTGGGCTACTGTACAGAAATGCAGCAGACAAGAAGGAAGAGTGAACAGATAATGAAAAGAGAGAGACAATGTGCTTCACCACAAAGCATGATTCAAGGGGTGAAAGTGAAAATTTTTGGGTAGAGATTTTCAAAAGGAAAATTAAAATACAGTATAACTGTAATGGTGCAATATTAATTAATTAAGCAAATCCAATTATTAAATTACGATTTAATTTTCTAAAAGGTAAAAGCATTAGTTACATTTCTCAGACAGTTGGACAGCATTATTCATGTGTTTCATTGAATTGTAAATCATTTTTAACACCTTGCTTTAAACATAACCAGCTACAAATTTTTAAACATTACTTGCATATCACAACCATTATTGGCATTGGTACCCTTGCCATTTGGGTTATTTTCTAATTAAAATTGCTAAAAGTATAAATTTAAAAAGCAGGGAAGTCTCTAAGTCTTATCTGTATTTAAATCTCTCCTTATTTTCTCAGGCTGTATAAGATATTATCTAACCTCACAATACAGTTTTAACTGTATTCCACAATACATGAGGGGGTGCACCAGGGGCGTCATTGTCTCAGAGATAGTCATTCAGTTTGGTTAATGTATGTCTATACAACTCTGAAGCTTATCTATAAGGGCTGTTACCAGGGCATGCTCCATGGAATATAGTGTGCCTGTCTCGCATACATGAAATATAATGCAGGTCTTCCTTCTTACTGCAGCAAGCATAACATTGATTTTAATATAAATCCTATTCACTGTGTATTAGTGCATTGTTGATTCAGTGTGTGCCAAAAGTCAACCCACCCAAGGGAGACCAACAACAGAATAGCGTTTGTTTGGTTTTTTGTGCTGTGGATTGTTAAGTGGGGTGGGTATCAGAGGAGTCCAGTAATCTGAAAAAACACAGTTACTTGGCTCACTCAGTAGGGTAGAATGGAGACCTTGTGCTCATACACATGGAAACCCTACTCACAGCAAACCACACTACACAGCAGCAGCAGCACTACACAGTGGTGGTGCAATGTGTATCACACCACTGAAGAATGAAACAATGAAAGATGCCAGATCCTTCCCATTTGCAGAATAAGTTATTTTTATGGTATAATGTTTTTTTTTTTCTATTTTATTTATAGATGTCTGCAGTACCTTTCTGGCAGTAGTTAGAAACACTTAATCACCAAAAGAGGCCAATGGGGGAGTAAATATGCACTATCACTGGAGACAGAGAAAAGTTATTTGTTTTGAAGAAGACATAAAGTGAAACATCAGCACACACAGGTCTGCATGCCAGCAGTCTGATCTGCAGTCCAAGGAAGTGGAAGTGAAAATCAACTTATTAATTCTGGCAGCACCTACGTCAGTATTTAAGTTTCAGTCTGGTCAGCTGGGTTACCTGCAATTCCCTGCTGTAGCTCAACTGCAGTCCATGGGTTGTCTATCTTTGTTTTAATGTTTGCCAAAACTATGCAGAAATAAATTATAGGAACAGTAACTTGATTACTAAAGCATTTGGATACCAGCTGGCCAGGATATGTTATTTTTAAGTCTCTGCCTGCTCTCATGAACTTGTTTGAAACTGATTTCTTTTTCAATCTGTTTGATTCAAGTACAAGTTCAGGGCAGACACACTGGAGAGCAGCTGCATGCTAGAAATGGCCATAAGAGAAAAGTAGTCATTTGGCAATCATAATGTTCTTTGGTTCCCCTGTCTCTCATATGGAGTGGCAGCTGAAAGAATAATGCCTCTCATGACAGTACATACTAGTCTGGGCCTCCCTCCAAACGAAACCTCTGCACAACCTCCTTATGTTCAGTGGCTCCTCTCTCTCCAGGTTCTTGTTTGAAGGAAGGATGGCTACTACACACTGTCATGTAGAGATTTGTACCCTCTGCTTATTAGAACATCTCAATCGTCCATTTTTCTTTGGCAAACATCTAGTCTCTGTATTTTGTTTTCACCTTTAAATTTTGTATTTCTGATATACTTTTTTCCAGTCCCCATCCTTAACTCTTCCCATGTTTTAATTCCTGCAGCATCCCCTTTTTAATGTAGCACCAGAATTCATTATTTATTTATTTGTAATTTTGAACCAGGAAGGGCACACTAAGCTGTGATAGCAGGTTTCTAGGCATATTAGTAAAGGGGGCACATGGGCCTGTTTTATTAACAAGGGAAATGTCAGCCAGGACAACTAGGAAATCCCCTACTCTTACAGTGAGTGCAATGGGATCTTTAACTTCTGCCTGGACAGCCACCAGAGATTGGTAGAAGGGACCTCGGTTTGACATGTCATCTAAAGGGTACCACCTCCATAGTGCAGCACCCATAGTGCGCACTTCAGTGTCAGTACTGGGTATTAGCCCAAGTTCCTACTATAGGAATCAAATCTATAATGTTCTGCTCTTCCAATCACAAAATTGACCTTGCAGCCTACTGAACCACTGAAACTATGTTAATGACAGGAAGTGTAAAACATACCAAATTTAGAGTTCATACTACTGTGGTGTATCTCTCCAGCAGTAAGAAATTACTCTTTTCAATGTGTTTCATGATCTCCTCATTGCAAGGGACAGAGGGCATCAGTCCATCCTGATCCTTCTTGATCTCTTGGGTATTTTCACATGGTGAAGGATGGGATGCTTTTGGATAATCTGAGCTCCTGTGTGGGACTCACTGGCATTGTTTTATGCTGGTTCAAGTCCTACTTGTCCAGGAGGGTGCAGAAGGTGACTCAAGGTAATTCAAGTCCACCAGTGGGTGAGATCATGGCTTGCGGTTTCACTGATAAATAGATGATATTCATCTGTACATGTTTTATTTGTCTAATTGGACACAAGCAGTATTTGTGCTCAACTACTTTCTAAACAAAATCAATGACTGGATGGTCTCAAACTAGTTGAGCCTAAACTCAAGAAAGACTGAGGTGATGATTGTTCATTCTGACTCCTGTAGATCAGTTATGGTAGGTTGTGATGCCCTATTTCTGTCTTTAAATGGCAACACAAGTGGGGGGGGTGTCAATATGGACTTTAAACTGACACTATGATCTCAGGTGTAGCTCTCATCTGTAAGCTCCCTACTTTATATTTTGCTGAATTTGAGACTGCTAAATGTATATGTGCTGCCTCCTAGCCATTTTGCTTGTTTCTGTTTAAATTGCACAGTTCATCTGTGAAGCTAGCCTTAGTGATTACAGCACTGCTAGTTAATGAGTGAGTTAGTGATTACAGCACTGCTAGTTAATGAGTGAGTTAGTGATTACAGCCCCCTTAGCAATTTTATTGTGAACTTAAAATCTGCTGCATTATTGTACCTACAAATAGTTTTTTTCTTCTGAGTTAATTTGTATGCTTTCTGCTTTCCCTAGCCCTACCCTCCTAACCATCTATCTCCTTGTGCGTGCATTTTCCTCCACCACCCCTCTCTGTTACTTTGCTGTTTCAGATATTCCCTGCATGTCATTCACTGTTTTTTTTTTTCTCTCACCTCCCACTCTCTGCATTGCCTTTTCCTCCCCACCCCACGGCATTGGACTTTCTTGGGTCCTGACACTGATTAAGTCAAGCACCACTGCCACCTTTTGTTTCCTCTGCCCCTCTGTCTGCTCCATGCCCAGTGTCTACAGCTCACCCCGTTTAATTGCAAATCTTTGCCTTTTTCTTTCCCTTTCAGCTGAAGCCGTGACCGGGCACCTCCGCCCCTGCTTCCAGGGCCAGCAGTACTAAGAAAGCCACCGGATGTCCCTCCAAGCCAGCTGAACATCCCAGGTACACCAGCTCCACTTCAGCTCCTTGGACTGAATTGAATTTTGCAGCTTTCACTCTGATTGGTCATTTTTCCATGGCTCAGCTTCCCATTGCCTACTTCTATAAGCCACCTTGGGAACCTAGCTTGGCTGATTTTTCTCTCTCCCCCACTGTGTAAGTTCCCTACTTTATATTTTGTTCCACCCATCCTCCCCGACTCCGGCTCCACACTTTTAGCACACTACCACTCTCATTGACCCCTGTCCTTCATTTCTATGTTTAACCCCTTGTATTACTCGGGTCCCAATTTCATTTTACTAGTAAGATCTATCTGACTGTGTCCTCAAGGGAATTTCAACCCTGTCTGATCATGTATCAGATGGTCTCTCACTCTATCAGCTTTTCAGACTTTTTAATCTAAGGAGGTTTGCTTTCTGCTTCCCCCTAACTTCCTGCTTGAGTGTCTCACTTTCTTTTTTTTTTTCTACCATATGCACCTTCTTTCTCTTCTTTTTTGCATTCTTCCTACACCTTTCAGCATGTTGCCCAAAGCTATAATCCTTCTGGCAATTATTTTTTGTCCTCTTAACATCATGCCTCTACCTCCTCTCCCAAGCTATGCCACTTCTACACTGGCTCTTCCCCTCAAATCCCCAAATTAATTAAGGTTTCTTTGCTGGGAACAGGTGATACATCCCACTCCTCACCTTCACCCCACTCCCCCTCCCTTTCTCTCCCATGGCATTCCAGCAGTCCCCACATCTATTAAAGCACTCTCCTTGCTCTCCACCCACTATTGTCCCTGACTCACCTTCTCCCTCTCTAAGTCTCTGTCCTCTCCCCAGTGCTCCAGTCACTATCAAAAGAAGAAAACACTTGTGCTCATTAAAACTAATTATGCTCCTCCTGTTATTCTCAGTAAATGTCGAGGTGAACCCTGGCCCCCATACCTTACTCGAATGTTCCTCAGATTTTGCATCCTCTTCAGGTCTTAAAATCATGACTATGAATGTTAGGAACTGTATTAATAAGCTTGACCAACTACAAGCATGGGCCATCCCTGACATTATCGTTATCTCAGAATCCTGGCTTAAACAAACCATTCTGGGTCAACAAATCACAATCCTGGACTACAAATCCTTTAGGACAGATGGAATGTCCAGGGTAGGAGGTGTGGTCATCTATATCAAGCTCAAGTTCAGTGACTCTGATATAATCAGCATCACCAAGCCCAAAGAATTCAAGCTTGTCTCCCTAAAAATAAACCTTCCCTCATCAGAGTTTATTAACATCCTTGACTGTTATAGGCCCCCTACTGGAGGTAATGCTGTATTATAAACCTTAAGTTCCCTTGTCTCTCAAAGCAACATTGAAACTATTATCCTTGGGGATTTAAATATGGATTGGCTATTCCACAAATACAACAATCTCAAAGACCTTTGTGACAAACTCAGCTTGGTCCAACTCATTGCTGAACCTACAAGGACTAACTCTAAAAACTGTGCAAATAGCTCCATCTTAGATGTAATTATGGCAAACCACCCCACATAAAATTTTGCATACTGCAGTGTTTCACAATGATCTAAGCGATCATGGGATAGTGGTGTGCGTAAGAGCACATAAAGTGGTCCCATTTGTGCCTAGACTCATCACAAAGCACTCATTCCATAAGTTCAGCCCTGACCACCACCTGCATGACTTAAGCTGTCTACACTGGCAAAGCCTCTATCTGTCGCAGTCTAATGATGAAGTTGTCGAGATATTTAACAACCAGCTACTGTGGCTGGCAAATAAATATGCCCCCTTCATACTAACCAGAGTTCGTAAGTCATCCAACCCCTGGTTCATGCCCAACCTTAAAGCTGCACTTTCCAACCGCGATAAACTCTGGGCCTGTGCAAGGCGCACTAAGTCCCCATCTGACTGGAATATCTTTTACACTGCTAGGAATGCATGCACTAAACTTGTACGCACTGGCAAATCCAACTTCTATACTGCATCCCTAGAATAAGCCAAAGGAAATCCTGCCATGACATGGCAGACCATTAAGGCTATTGAGGGTCGGAAATCTGCTCCCTCCATTCCTGCCCAAATCCATACTAATGGAGCCTCACTCTATGAACCTTCATGAACTGCAGAAGAGTTGAATGCCCACTTTTCCACTGTGGGGCTTTCTTTTGACTCTTCTCCATATGCTGGGTTAAGCAGTCCACTGCCTGATTTCAGAACTTCCCCCACCTCCTCCTCACCATACCCCTTCCACCTCAGGCCTGTCTTCTTCAAGGAAGTGGAAAACCATCTTAAAACATTGGATAAAAGAGAAAGTGGTGGTATTGATGGAATTGAGCCATTCTTCCTCAAACTGGGACATCACTTTCTTGCAGCCCCTATACTCCACATCTTTAATTTGTCGATAGCCTCTACAACGGTACCATCTTGTTGAAAATCTGCCCATGTTCTCCCACTATTCAAATCCAGAGATCCCTGCGATGTAAATAATTATAGGCCCATTTCAATCCTTCCTATTCTTTCCAAAGTCCTCGAACGATTAGTCTTTACCCAGCTGAAAGAGTACATCGAAAAATATTCCCTGCTCAACCTTGATCAATCAGGATTCAGGAAAAACTACAGTACCATTTACGCACTTGCCAGAGTCACTAATGACTGGATTAATTCTCATGATTCCAAACTAATCACTGGCACCATCTTCCTTGACCTTAGTAAGGTGTTCGATACTGTGGCTCACAATCTCAT
This sequence comes from Neoceratodus forsteri, assembly GCA_016271365.2. NCBI lineage: Eukaryota > Metazoa > Chordata > Ceratodontiformes > Ceratodontidae > Neoceratodus > Neoceratodus forsteri. Next base: position 534,055,362 of record CM057456.1, on the reverse strand, counting down.
CCTGCATACCCTCAGAAACTTAGGAGTCTCTGAAACGTCAGTACAATGTTTCACCAGCTATCTCTCTGGTCGCGTCCAGAAAGTCAAAGCTGATGATCTACTCTCTGCTCCCCTACCTGTCTCATGGGGTGTCCCACAGGGATCCATCTTAGGCCCCATCCTCTTTTGTATATACATCAATACCTTTAATTCTAAAATTGTCAACTCCAAGCTACACTTCTTTGCTGATGACACAGTCCTATATATTTCTAAACCGATGCTGTCCGAAGCCTCTAAGGAACTTCAAGACCACTTCATCAAACTGGAACAAAACCTCATCAATGCCAAGCTGTTGCTTAATACAAAAAAGACAAAAACTATGTTCTTCAACCCTAGCAATTTCCCCCGCCTCTGACACATTCTAAACAAGTCAGTCCTATTTATGTTCTTCAACCCTAGCAATTTCCTCCCACCTCTGCCACATTCTAAACAAGTCAGTCCTATTGTCACCATCTTAGGTGAACCTCTGGTGGTGGTAGATAAATTTAAATACCTTGGCATATGGCTTGACAATAAACTTGCCTTTAATGCCCACATCAACAATCTTACTAGCAAGCTAAAATCCAGACTCCGGTTCTTTTTATGAAACAAGTTCCTAGTTCCATCAGATGCTAGAGTTGAGCTTGTACAAGCCACATTTCTACCTCTCCTTGATTATGGCAACATTATGGCTGCACCTCTGATTCCAACTTTCATAAATTGGACGTCTTGTACCACCCGGCCTTGTGTTTCATCACAAAAGCCCCTTCTTGAACCCATCACTGTGACTTGTATACTTCAGTAGGCTGGACCTCCTTAGCAACAAGACATCTGACCCACCTAGGTACATGGACACTAAAAATTCTGCTAAACACACTCCCAAGATACATATCCTCCCTTATCCACATCTCCCACAGCACTTACTCCCTAAGAAAGTCCAGATTCATTCTCCTTGATATTTCTAAGAGACGTACAAACTTTGGGAAACGGGCCATCTCCTAAGCCCTACCCGTCACCTGGAATCATCTTCAATCAATCCATCCTCAAACTTACCAGTGTTGTCATGACTAACTTTTATAAAGCCCTAATGGCCAGAAAGCTTAAAACCATATGTAACTGCCTTTAATACTCTCACAATTAGTGGTGTTCTTCTCCGGCCTGACCACAGTCAATCCCTACCTCTCTGTACTTTGTTTCCTCCCTGTCTCCTTATCTTGTATACCCCCCCGCCCTCTGTCCCACCAATCCCCTCACCTTTCTCTCTCTCTCTCTCTCGCTTTATCAGTCCTCTGTGTTAAAACCTGCCCTCTTTATGACTGACCTACTTCCTACTTACTTTCCCTATTTCCTCTTCTCACACCTCCCACCCTTATCTAAGTCATTGTTTTTACATATGCATTTAGCTCACCATGTTCACTATGCCCTTACCATGTATCATGTCAAGTTTCTTGCATATACCAGAATTATTTTGTTTGTCTTCTTATGCTTCTCTGTACACATTATGTATATACTTCAGCAATTCTTTTTTTCATTTGATGTAGCTTGTTAGCTTAAGCTGCTTTTATGTTCTACATCCTACTATTGATTATGTATATCCTTATTTGTTGTACATGTCCATCTGTAAATTGTTGTGTGTATAGGACCTCCTTGTGAATGAGCCTACTCAATGGAGTTTTCATATAATAAACTGAAACTAATCTAACTGAAACTGTAGTGTCCTTTTTCATCTGCAAATGGTCTTTAGGATTTCATGATATCTAGCATCTGGGGATCTAGTTATGATAGTTCATGTATCCATAACATTTAGGTTTGATTATTGTAACACACTCTACTTAGGGTTATCCTGAAGTTTGATATACCACCTGCCACTGGTCAAAAATGTGTACTAATGCTTGTTTAAATTGTATGTATCAGAGTATTGAAGCTCTGATCATTTTATTTAATATGATCTTTTTGTATTGGCATTATTTGTTAAACCACCAATGTTTAGTTTCCAGGTATTGGGTTTTAGGACAGCTCTTGCTCCCATAGTCAGGTATCTTTCAGAAGCAATTGTCAATTATTCCCAGTCCTCTATTAACTTTTATGCTGTATTATCATTCATCGGTATCCTCTCTTTAAGGTCCAAAACATATCTGACTTTGTAGTAGTAATAGTCTTTATTTATTGATGGTGTCCTTCCCTGGAGGCCCAGGTTATGATTACAATAACATTGAGCACTATGATAAACAAGGGGGCACAATTTGAAGATACATAGAAAAATAGACTTTGACACAGATAAGGACCGGTTGGCCCATGTAGTCTGCCCATTTCCCTATCTATTGAATAAGGGGAATGGGCAGACTAGGTGGGCCAAGCAGTCCTCATCTGCCATCAAAGTCTATGTTTCTATGTTCTATGTTTCTATGTATCTTCAAATTGTGCCCCCTTGTTCTTGCACATCTCTTTTTCTGAAAGATGCTACCCTCTTGGACTTTGTTGATTCCCTTGAGGTACGTGAAAGTTTATATCATGTCCCCCCCCCCTTCCTCCTTTCCTTGAGGGTATACATATTATGCTCCTTTAATCTCTCTTCTTATGTCTTGCTGACCTATAAGGCCCTACACGGTCAGGGACTGGGCTTCCTGCAAGAGGGGGGATGACTCAATGGTAATGTGAGGAAGTTTTCTTTTCACAGAGAGGGTTGTGGATGCATGGAATGGGCTTCCTGGGGAGGTTGTGGAGGCAAAAACAGTGGGGGAATACAAGAATGCATGGGACAGACATAAGGCAAGTCTAGTGGGGGTAGGAGGAAGTAGGCTGTTGGTTAACTAGGATCTGCAGCTTATCTATTAGATAGGGAAATGGACAGACTAGATGGGCCAAGTGGTCCTTATCTACCATCAAATTTTTTGTTTCTATGTAGCAAACTGACCTTGAAGGTGATCTGCCACTGAACTGGCAGCCAGTGCAGTTCGCACATCACAGGAGTAATATGACTGGATCAAGATGACCCAGTCAATAACCTCTCCACAGCATTCTGCATCAGCTGCAAGTGGCAGATATCAACCCCAGAAGCCCTATATAAAGGGAGTTACAGTAGTCAAGGCGGGAGGTTACAAAGGAGTGGATCAGTGTTGGAAGGTTGTAGGATGGAACAAGGTGCTTAATCCAGGCAATATTCCTCAGATGGCAAAAAGAGGATTTGACAACAGCTGACACCTGTGAACAAAGCATCAGCTCATTGTCAAATATTACACCCAGAGTTCGCACCCATTTAGAGGTCGCCAGCTGGCTACCCTCGAGCCAAAGCCAGGAGGCACTGTCAGCTGCCAATCCCCCAGTCCGATGACCTGGATCCAACACCAGCACCTCAGTCTTGTCAGGGTTCAACTTCATCCAACTGTCATTCATCCAGTCCTGTATCTCAGCGAGGCAGTTGTTAAACACCAAAACTGCACTATCCTGCTCGGGAACAAAGGACCAGTATAGCTGGGTATCATCTGCATAACAGTGAAAACCCAGCCCGTACCTACTTACAATGTATCCCAATGGCACAATGTACGCCATGAACAACATGGGGGAGACCACAGAGCCCTGTGGAACACCACATGGCAGTCAGAATGAGTCAGAGAAAAAAATCCCTGGCACCACCCTCTGAGGTCTGCCAGAGAGGAAAGATTGGAACCATCTGAGGACTGTCCCAGACAGGCCACAGATGAATCGTAGGTGCTCCAGCAGTGCCCCATGGTGCACAGTGTCCAACGCTGCAGAGAGGAAGATCTAGATGAACCAAGATGGAACAGCTCTTCCGATCTCTCGCAATTAGGAGATTATTGAGCAGCCGAACAAGATCAGTTTTGGTGCTATGCATCTTCTGAAATCCAGATTGGAAAGGATTGTAGATTTCATGGATGGTAAGGTGATTCTCTAGTTGCAGCGTGACTACCATCTCAAAAACCTTCCCCACAAAAGGGAGGTTAGAGACTGCTCTGTAGTTGGCAAGATAGTCTGGGTCAAGAGAGATTTTCTTAAGGAGAGGCATCAGCACTGCCTCCTTCGGGCAGTCTGGAAACTCACCTGACTCTAATGAACACTAGACTATCTCTGCAAGGACCAGGCTGATGACAACAAGACACCCCATTAAGAGGTGAGTTGGGCCTGGATCCAAACTACAGCAAGTTGGCCGCATACTCTGGATGATCCACATGATCTCCATGATCTCCAGCCAGTCAAAGCTGACCCAACAAAACTGGGGAGGAGCAACCTCACACTGATCACTGCTACCCCCCACATAGAGCAAGCCAATTGAATCTCGGACCTGATGTCGGCCACCTTATCAGCAAAGAAGTGAGCAAACTCGTCACACTTTTCCTGTGAAAACACTCTTTGAACTTGCAGACAGGCTAGATTGTACAGTCTGTCCACCATTTGAAAAAGCTAAGCTGGTCAATTATGAGCTGTGGCAATCTTTATGGACAGGAAATCTGCCTTCTTATGAGAGACAGCCAATTGATAGTCTCTATAATATTCTACCAATCTAAGTTTGTTGGCATCAAGGTCCAATTTCCGCTAGCATTGCTCTATCCTTCATCCCACTTGCCACAACTACCTCAAGGTCCAATCAAACCAAAGAGACTGAGGGTGAAGGGTGAGAGGGCAAACATGGACAAGAGCAATAGCATCCAGAGCCCCCACCACAGCCCTATTATAGGCCATTAACAGGTTGTCCGGACCCATGCTTGCACTCGCTAATCCAGAGAGGTCCAGCACCACCAATAGACCATCTGGGGTCACACCCCTCTAAGGGCAGTACCAGACCATCTCCACAGGGGCAGGCCTATAGGGAAAGCATGGCAATTGAACCTTATAGTGTGATGGTCTGATCACCCAACAGGTTCCACCACCAAGTCAGAGGCCTCCATCCCCAGCAGGAAGACCAGATCTAATGAGTGACCAAAATTATAGGTCACAGAGGCAACTGCTTGTGTGAAACCTAAAGATGTCATAAGTTGGAGGAAGTCCTGATCAAACTGCAAGAGTTCATCGTCGACCCAGGTGTTGAAGTCACAACAAGATTCACTAAGGATCCAACTGAGTATCAAAAGTTCAGGGAAGTCAAAAATAAATGTACTTCAACTATCAGACAAGCCAAAAGCAACTATTATGCTACTCAGTTACAACATTTCTCTAAAATTCCCAGAAGAATGAAGGCTAACATTAAGAATCTTCAGGGGAACACTGCTGATAATGCTATACCTACAATGTTGAAATCAGATGGAATACTTATTGCACATCGATTTATTTAAGTAACAAATTTTAACAAATTATTTGCAAAGGTTAGCAAGGTTTTCAATGGAGTATTCTCAAACTTGCTTCCCTGCTCCATCCATATCCATAAACACTTTTTTTTTTCCTTTTAAGAACATAGCAGATCTGAAGTTTATCATGAATTAAGACAGATATTAGGAAGCATGCTGGGTGTGACAGGATTGAGCAATTTTTTTCTAAAAATTGGAGCTTCTATTTTTGTCAAAAATGTTACTTTTGATTTAATTTCTTTTAGACCACTGCTAACATTTCTAAAGATTGGAAAACTAACTTTGTAATCCCTGTTTTTAAAGGGGTGATGTTTCTAACACAAGCTATTACTAACCAATATCCATTTTGTCATCAGTAGTAAAGATTTTCATAAAACTTAAACATAAACTTTTTTTCATACTTGTCAAAATTCTGTTTAATTTCTCATAATCAGTCTGGTTGTAGGAAAGGTCACAATACTACACATGTTGCATCCAAACTGGTATGTGATTTTTCTCTCTGCTTTTGATGACAGATGTTATTCTCCAGAAGTGTTTCGTAGACTTACTGTATCAGAGGCTTTCAACACAGTGGAATGCAGCCTATTATTAAATAGATTGAGATTCACTGGTCAGAATGTGTCATCTTTAGTTTGGTACTTTGCTTCATACTTAAACCATCAACTCCAGTATGTCAGAAGTGGAGATGTTTGTTCTGACCTTGTTACGGTCACATGAGGGATTCTACAGGATTCAGTGTTGGGTCCTTATGTTTTGTTTTTTTTCACTAAATATTAATGAGCTGTAGAAATACTATTTTGTGCATACAAACTTGTTTATGTACGCAGAAGACACAATTTTGTATTCTAAGCATAAGAACCCAACAGTAGCTATAAATTTACTCAAAAATGACTAACAAAATAAAAAAGGTTTTGTTTGATCTTAGACTTTTGTTGAATGCAAAAAACCAAAAAAATGGATCTTGTTTTGCAGACAGACTTATGATAGTCAATCTGATCTTATTATCCATGCTAAGGATGGTGCTAAACTTATGATGGTTAGTTCATACAAGTATCTAGGAATTTTCTTAGACAATAATTTTACTTTTCAAAATCATATTCGATTGCAGCGTCTACGACCTGGGTTTAGGAGCATAATCAGGGCATCAGAGAGTCGGCTGGGGGGGGGATCGAGCCTCCATAATACTGCTCTGCTCCAGGTCATAGAACTCAGTTCACACCTGGCTCCATAGCAGGGACTAGGGGATAGGGCACTCTGACCACCAGTGTGGTTGGAGGAGCAGAAGATGTTGACACACATAATGTACATTATGATGCCATTGCATGTCTTTCCCTCCAAGGGGAGAAAACAGGAAATCCTGGCAGCAGGATGACTTTGGTCACCCACATGCCCCGCACCTAATAATCTGGGCCATTGATGCTGAACCAGATCCTTTTCTATGGCAGGGGGTTAGGGACTGGGGCTGGGGGCAAGTGCATCTTGTAAGTCACAGGAGAAGCCATGGTGATTGGGATGGGGTAGCCAGAGGATGGGGGACACCCAGACTAAAGGGAATAAAAAGTATTAACAAAAAAAAATCATATTTAACATCTTTCCTGTAAACCAAACAGGTTACTATACTTTATTACAGCAATAAGGTTCTTTTTAGTGTTTTCATTCATAAACAGTTATCCAACTCATTTTTTTTCTTTTTGTTAAGCACAGCTTGATTATAGAAATTGTTATCTATCAAAATGCCACCACTAATATGTTTGACATGTTGGATCTTCTTTATCATAGCTCAATTAGATTTATCTCCTGTCTCCCATGAAGAACCCATCATTGCATACTATATTCTTCTTTGGGTTAGGTGTTGCTGACACTAAGAGGACTCCAGTATTGGTATTTATTTGTTTATGAAGTGCTCCTGGGCAGAGTCTCCGTGTATTTATTGGTTACAACTTCTGGGGTGAATGGTTTAATATCTAATGATTTGTTCAGATACTATGCTGCAAGAGCATGAACTCAACAGCAATACCTTATTCCTGGTTGCAAATACAAGTTCTAGCCAGAGATGATAAGGCTGTGAAGAGCTACCAAATGACCAAAGTTATTTTCTTGTTGGTGCCATATAGTGCTGTAGTTATAATCATTAAAAACTGGCATGCTGCTAATTCAGTCCTCTTAAATTTATTTAATCAGAGTACATACTGGTGTGTGTGTGTGTGAGAGAGAGAGAGAGCATGCAACCTGTCATGCCAATAGGAATGAGATAGCTAACAAACTGCTGTGTGTGTAATCTGACACTGTAGTCTGACTGTTTCAGAACTTCAATAAATTCTAGTGCAACAAATAATGAGACAACCCCTAGGTTGCTGAAAGAAAAATAATAAATCTATTAGACTGAGCTGGACAGATGATAGAAACAGAAGTTTAAGAAGTTTTTTTTTGTTAATATCCTGAGAAGTTTGGAGGTACAATACAGTAGCATCCAACCCTCCCTTCAGATGCCTTTTAACATAGAGCAGCAAACAGCAGAAATTGGGGAGGGTTGCAGTTGTGGAGGAATACTTCCAAATGTCCAAAGAGGGAGTTCCACGATCAGCCATTTTTAGAGCTACACTCTGATCCCAATAGTGCTGTAGGCTCCACCCACAGTCCTAAAAATGGATTAAATGGACTTGTACTGTATCTATTTCATTATTCAACTCCATAATTACCGAATTGCCATGCAGTTGTTGTGAATCTTATCTATCTACACACTTGAATCCAAATATGCACTGTCTGTATATAATGTGTTGCACTGTATGTAACCTATTCTACTTGTACTACGTCTTTCATATTGTTTATACCATACAGCTGCAATTATAAAAAAGAGATTTTGCTCTCAATTTGCTCACCAATAAACTGATTGATTGGTTAATTGATTGATTGATTTTAGACTTGAAACAGTTATTGCCAAATTCCACTTTTCATTTTCAGTTAGTAAACTTATTTTTAATGGAAAGTGATCACTGCTTGCTTCATCTAGGATTTCAAGACATTGAATTCTATGAAATGGGAAAATGTCCATTAGGTTTAAGACCAAACCACTCCATTTAATCAGGAAAGACTTGCTTGTTAACTTACTATACCAGGAACTTTATGATTTGGGTATTAGCTATCTCAAAGATTTCCCATCTCCCCACACCTGTGTCTACCCTTTCCGTTCCTCCAAGGTGGGCCTATTGGCATTACCCCAGTCAAGACTGAAGTTGTCCACAGACAGGGCATTGGAGGTGACTGCCCCCTCCTCTGGAATTCCCATCCACCCCTTATTCACTTGACTTGACCAATAATGACCTTTAAGGGTGCTTTGAAATGTTATTTATTTCAACAGACCTACCCCTAAATTAGCTAGTTTAATTTACTGAAATCCTGAGTTTTTTATATGTGTATTTGTCTGCATTCACTTGTGTTTATTTCTTTATTGTTTCACTTCCTTGTACTGTGCCCCAAGCCCCCAGGAAAGGGCACCTACATAATAAATGTCTTGCCTTGCCTATGGTTTGCAATCCACTCCAGAGCCACCCGAGTATTACAAAGTATCCAGGACTTCTGCACCCTCATCACCCAATCTCCCACCTTTCCAGGGGTCATCCTCCATTGCTGCCTCCTAGGTTTTTCTTGCTGTTTATCATGCTGACTGTGTGGCTGTCCAAGTCATCTTAGGTTTCTACTCCAAGAAACTCAGTCTCATGCACCTTTCTTCTTCATGCTGTTCTTGCCTTTCCCACATTTTAGCTCTAATTATTCCAGCTTCAACTTTGCTGTCTCTTTATCTGATCAACTACAGCAGGATGTTACTGGTTCTGTATTCCATACGCAGAAGGCTGGAGTCACTTAAGGTGGCTGGGTAGATCCCAAATTGTATGATCTGTCTGTGAGGATCCAGCTGATGCACTGTAACTTTCTTTCTCAATTCTAGCATTGAATCTAGTGGTTGAGGTCATCATTTGTATGAGGAGATTCTCAGCAATTCAGTCTCTTATGGTCATATCTTAAGAGCTGTGTCAATTGATGATAACATCTCCAAGGATTAAAGTTTCAGTTTTAGTATGGCCAACAAAGGTATCCCAGCTCTGGATTGCCTTAATGCTATTAATCTAAAATATTTTTAATTTCTTCCTAAATTTTTTTATAGTATAAATTCTAATTGTTTTATTGCTCATGAAGGTTTTCAGCCATTGACATAACCCATGAAAATACATGTCAATCTAGGGGCTCCACTTTCAATCATTGATAATACATGCTTATCTCTTTATAAGTAGGAACTTTAGCCTTACTCCATATAAAAGCACTAAAATATTTTGTGCATTCCATTCCTTCATCTAAGTAATAGCTGCTCTTCACAATCTGACACTATAGTCTTCAATAGGATCAGATCCTTAATCATGGAGGCAGTAGTCATCCCACTGCCAAAGGGTGGCAACCCATCTGAGCCTGGAAACTACCACCCTATCTCCCTCCTCCCAACTCTGGCCAAACTACAGGAACACCCAGCCCTCTCTCAACTCACACAATTCTTTGACACCACCTCCTTTTTCACCCCCTACCAGTCAGGCTTTCGCAAATCACACTCCACCATCACTGCGCTACTAAGACTCACTAACGATATTGCCTCAGGCATGGACAAAGGGTTCCTTACATCGGCCATATTCATTGACCTGGCAAAGGAATTTGATACCGTCTCCCACCCCAAACTCATCACAAAACTGCATGATGCAGGCCTATCTGATCTAGCCACCAGCTGGTTCCAAGCCTACCTATCTGACAGGAAATAAGCAGTAAAAATTGGCCCACACATATCCCCCTCACTCCCAGTCACCATGGGGGTCCCCCAAGGTTCTGTCCTGGGCCCCCTTCTCTTTTCCATATTTCTAAATGACCTCCCACTGACATGCCCAAACTCAGCTATACAAATGTATGCTGACGATACCGTTCTGTACGCCTCCAGCGAGGTTTTAAACTCTGCCCTACAGCAGGATTTCGATGCCATTCAAACCTGGCTTAGTTCAAACCAACTGGTCCTAAACACTAAGAAAACCATATCCATAACTTTCGGCATGCAGCCCAGACTCTCCTGACTAGCTGCTCCCCCCACTTTCCATACACCTTGGAATCCTGCACCTCCTTTAGGTACCTGGGTGTATGGCTTGATCACCACTTAGATTTTTCCGTCCACATTGACTCCCTTCAGAAAAAACTACACCCAAACTAGGCACACTATACCTCAACAAAGGTTGCCTACCTACCTCAGTCAGGTAGGAGTTAATGCACAAATTGATTCTCCCAATCTATGACTATGGAGACATGGTCTGCAGCGCAGCCCCACCATCCACCCTGGCCAATGTGGACCCCCTTTTCATTCCTTCTGTTGGCTCATCCTAGAATGCCCCACCACCACCCACCACTGCGACCTCTATAGCGCCCTAGCTCTCCCCTCGCTGCACTCCAGGCGCCAGCTTCATTGCACAAATCTCGTAGTAAAGCACTGGTCAAACTCCCTCCCCACCTATCTCAGCTCCATCCTGTCAACTCAACCCCCCCGGCCTATTCCTTGAGAGGCACTGACTCAAAACTTCTACAAATCCCTTTCATGCACACCTCAAAAGGCCAATCAGCTTTCAAATACTGACTGCCCAAATTCTGGAATGACCTCCCAGCAGAAATCAGGCAGTCCTCTACCCCAAGGACCTTGAAAACTCTCCTTCAGGCCCACTTCTTAGACATATGTAACTGCAACCTGCAGTCCAGATCTGATATCACGAGGCATCGTAATGTGCCATAAACTATACAATTGTCCAACAACTGACTATTATTGTGTTTTCCCTATGTGTCACTGTCTGTTATGCACTACAGTCATAGACTTCAACTATGATATAGCAACTCATGCACTCTACACTAAACTTGTAACTAAATAACAAATGCATAGTCCAGCCTGTAACATTTCTGGACCTGATGTTTCACCCTTTATGTACCCATTCTGTACCTGTTGTATGCACCATTGCCTATGCACCATTTGTATTGCATGTATGTAACTCCCAGGTCGCATCTGGAAATGAGTGGATTCCCGCTCAGTATGCTTATCTGATAAATCTCTTAAATAAATAAATAAAAAATAAACAAATGACGATGTCTCAACATGACATTAGTGTGACATTGTACAGTTGCGTGGTACTATATTTTGGATGAGACATTAAAACTGAGATCCCATCTGCCTGTTCTGGTATCAGTTCATGTGGATATTAAAGACTAGAGATGTGCAAAGTTGCAAAAATTCTCTCTACATAAAATTTTGCGTATGTTAATGGATCCGTGAAGTTTTCTGCAGTTCGAAGTTGTGCTTCACTTTCTATTTTCAATTTTGTGAAATTTCAAATTTGAAAACTTTGACATGCTAATTCAATAATGGAAGTATCCCAGATCTGTGAAACTGGAACTTCACCATCGAAGTTTTGCATAATATTCAAAGTTTGCAATGTACCATGGGATAGGGGGTCACATGTTGCTGAACAGCCAATGAGAAGCTAGTTTGGTCATTCTCTGAGTGTAGTGTGCTGGAGAGAGACTTAGAGAGCAGAGCTTGTGCTTATTGTAGCAGCCTAGAGTCAAAATCTAAATATAACATTATATAAAAGATAATTTTGGTGGTCAGATTTCTTCAAAACTGTGTGAGTGCCCTGTGCACACACAGTACTTTTTGTGTTGATTTTCTCCTGTATTCTTGACTAGAAGAATGTAGTTTTGTTTTAACAGAGAAGCAGTGGTTTGGTGGCTTGTGTGGGGGAGGGTAGTAGCAATTTAGAAGGCACACTTGTGTTTAGGAAAAAATCACTGGCCCAGTGTCCTGTAGTTTCTTAAGACAAAAATCACTTTTCTGACTGTGCTTTAATCAGAGTCATTGTTGTGTGTGTCCCTGTTGGCACACATGTATAAGGAAAAGACAAAATCACTGTCCCCTGAGTGCGATTTAACCAGAGTGATTGTTGTGTCCCTGTCAGCACACCTGCCTTAGGAAAAAAGTCACTGTCCTCCTGACTGCAATTTAAGTGGCCCATTGCCCTGTATTTTCTTAAGACAAAAATCACTTTTCTGACTATGCTTTAACTAGAGTGATTGATGTTTGAGTCCCTGTCAGCACACGTGTATTAGGAAAAAAAATCACTGTCCTCCTGACTGCAATTTAACCAGAGTGATTGCTGTGTTCCTGACGGCACACCTGACTTAGGAAAAAATCACTGTCCTCCTGACTGCGATTTTACAGGTAGAATTTATTGTTGAGTAACTGTAGGTAGTAAAACACAGAAAAATGACTGGGAAGAAAAGGACAACTAAAGGGATAGGCCGTGGAGCACCTACAAAGAACATTTCTCAGTTTGTTGTCCCTAAAGGTGGTGCATGTGCCAAGAAGGGATCAGTGGGAGCAGAGGGACAATATTCAGATGACACTGTGGCATGCAGGAGCAGTAGTAGAACCGACTTATTTTGCAGTAGTGATGGCTTTTCTGCATGTAAATTTTTCTCTGCCAAATCTGTGGCAACATGTTGATTGATGTGTCAAGTGACACAGTGACAGGAAGCAGCAGCACCACCAAATAACCAACTGTGGGCATGGAGGTGATTGGTGTTGAAGTGCACTTGGAAAGTGGTGCTGTTGATGATGGCTCAGAGCTTGATAATGTGTGTCCAGTGGGTGAGGGTGAGGTGGGACATGTTGAGCAACATGATGACATTGTTCATGAAGAGGAGGTGCATGTCATAGAGCCTGTTGCTACTGAGAAGGACAGACCTGCAGAGGATGATGAAAATGCCATTTTTTTTGTTGCAGATGATGACGATGATGTGTCGGTCTCGGATCCCTTATGAGAGCCTGAAAAGAAAAGAAAAGGTCAAAGCAGGGTGTAAAGGATGCAAAAGGTGCGTTTCCTATTGCCTTCACTACTTCAACCACCAAGGACCCCCTAGTACTGTTTCTCACATTCATCCATTTCTCCTGTCATCCCAAAACATTACAAAGACCAACCCTTCTCCTTTGCTATCCAAGTCTTCTTGGCACCAAGTAAAAACAAGGCTAAATAAATCCCTAATGTGGAATTTTTATGTACTGGGTCCAGCTGATGAGACAGTGGCAATTTGCCAACTGCGTCAAACAAGAGTAAGTAGGGGTAAGAAGGGTAGTCACCTCAGCACGGGTGGGCAACACACATACCTTACAAACAGGGACCCATCATGGTGGCATCAACACCAGAAGGTAGCCAGCGCCAGTGTTTTTTGTCCATCAGGCAATGTAAGCTAAATAAACATGGCAGTACATAAGGGTGGTGAAGATGCAGGTGAGGAGGAGGCGGACATCTATGTGGTGTTAGAGGATGAGTATGATTCTGGAAGTTGGCCAAGTAGTGGTGCTAGCAGCAGGACTACCACCCCGAGTCTAGGTATGATAGGTACCCCAGAACTGAAAAACCAAAAAGGCACTGAGGTCAGTAGTGCAGTGCTTCAGAGTAACATTGCCAATTCCCAGTCTATGAGTGCCTCAATAATGCCACCACACCAAGCCAAGCTGTTTGGCACACCAGGTCCATTGCCAGTATCAAGAAAAGTTCAGTCTATGCTGCATTCAATTTTGGAGTGTCAAACTAAATTCCCACCTATTCATGCAACAACATGGGAGTTGAATGTAGCAACTGCAGAAATGCTCACTCTGGAATTGTTGCTATTCTCCTTTGTAGAGAAAGTAGGATTTAAGAGGTTGGTGGCCCATGCCTTGCCGAAATGGCATGTACCATCATGCAAGTTCTTTTCCAAGCGTGCCATCCCTGAACTATACAGTAATGTCTCTGACATGGTACATCACACCCTGCAGCATTCCTCAGCACAGTATGTACATCTGAGCATGGACATGTGGACCAGTGGGAAAACAGCTGACAGCTCTTACCTGTGCATTACAGCACACTGGGCACAGGTACCTGGGGTAACGCCTGGTTGGGGACGAGGCAAGAATTGCTCTAAGACAAACTGTGGTGGCAGCAACATGCCGGTGTTTGGCAGCATGCAACTCTGAACATGAAGACTACCCCAGGGTCACACACTGGAGAAAAGATGCTTGATGTGTTACTCACAGAGGTCAATGAGTGGCTCGACCCCTCTGCACTGAAAGCTGGATTCATCGCCAGTGACAATGGATCCAATATATGGAAGTGCATCAGTGATGGTGGATTTTTAGAGTGCCATGCCTTGTTGCACAGGTTTTCATCAACCATCCTGATATCAAAGAAATATTGACTGTGGCCCAACGCATCTGTGACCACTTTGCACGTTCAGCAAAAGCGTGTGACTATCTCCGTGTTCTGCAGGTACAGAACAATCTGCCCCAGCATCATCTCAGACTTGATGTCACCAGATGTAACTCCTCCTTGTACATGGTGGAGCATCTATACTAGCAGTACAAGGTAATCTCAGAGTATCTGCTACTCCATGCAAGCCATGATAGCAGTGGGGCACCCATGTGTCTCACAATAGAACAGTGGCACCAAATGGATGGGCTCATCTCCATTCTAAGGCCCTTCAAGCATTCAACACAGGCAATGAGTGGGGACACTGCCTGCATCAGTGAGTCCATCCCTTTGCTATGTGTGTGGAAGCAGACACTGCTGACCATGGAGCAACATCTGGAGGCATGTGGTGACAGAGCAAGTTGCTCATTGATGGAACACATGCTGTCCACATTAGACTCCAACACCTACATAAGCTACAGTATATTCTGCAGTCTGAGGAGTTCGGGATTGCCACAATACTTGAACCACATTATAAACATGGGCTTGCAGCCATAATACAAGGTGTGTGTCAGGAGGTAGAGAGACTGACAGAAATTCTTATTCAGAGGGTAAGTGGTACACAGTTGCAACTACAGGCACAGGGGTAAAACCCACATGAGGATAATGCACATCGAGCCAGTGTTCCTGCCACCTACTCATCCTCATCATCACAGGGGTGTAAAACTTCACCAAAACCATGCCACTTAAAGGAACCTATGCTGAATCCCATTTGGGCCATCCTGAGTCAGCTGGCAGTCACAGACATGGAGGAAACTCAGGAGGAGGAGGAGGATAATCACGTTGCACAACTGTGAGTAGCAAAACGCATGGTAGATGCATATTTGGTGGCTATTAAGAACCTCACCATTGCAGATGGCCCTCTACTATACTGGGGAACTAAGGTCAATGACTGGCCAGCACTGACAGCGGTTGCCCTGAAATATCTTAGCTGCCCATCCTCGAGTGTCCGAGTGTCAGCGTTGTAAGGGTGCTCAGTTCAGTGGGTACCACTGTGTGTGACAGGTGCACCAATCTCACTCCCAAAAATGTTGGCATGCTGACATTCATTAAAATGAATCAGGCTCACATTCCAATGAGAAGACTAATGTCCCTTGTCACACCACTGCTTGACAGTGATGATGATGAGGAAAGTGCTGTTGGCAGACTGGGATGTACCTCATTATTGTCTTGCAACACTGAAGTTGATGAAGCACTGATGGAGTGGAAGTTCCCCTATGGCGACAATTCCAGTCTTGAAGACTGTGAGGGATGCTTCATGGATGATGTGGAAGAATAACAAACTCTCCAGTTTAGTTTCTCCTTCTCCCTCCCTACCCATCCCCAATGTAATCCTGGATGTCAAATTAATAACAATTATAATGTTCACATTCAGTGCTCAGATATAAATCCACAACAATTAATTACTGTAGTACTGCTTTTTAAAAGCATCAAATGGAGCACCTGTAAACAATGTACTATGCCACTTACAATGAACACCCACTGTAGCCAGCAAGACACACTGCAACTGTGCAGCAGTGACTTCAACATCTCAACCGTCTCCTCCTCCTCCTATCGTCTCATGGGTGTAGTCGCCTTGGATTCTCCAACACAGGCAGAACAGCAAGAGCTACTAGCATAGCGATTCATCAGGATAATGAATTTAAAACAAGTGCAAGGCAAAGGCTGCCCTCTCTCCCATATGTGATAAACAGGACCACCTCCTCTACCTCCTCTGTACTCCCAGGGCTGCTTCAGCTGTGTCCTCCTCCTCACAGCAAGTATGAAACAGCATTGGCTACCACTTCCACCCCCATAGTGATGATGTAACAGGCTGCACATACTACCACCAATGTGATAACAGAACCACCTCCTGTACCTCCTCAAAACTCCTGTTGTTTGATTCATCTTGGTCCTCCTCACCAGAATTATCATGCCACATGCCACAACATTGGAAATGTTATCCCAAGGAAGTGGTGCTTCTACAGTCTATATCAAGCCACTGACTGAAGCTAGCAAGACGTCATCATGTAGAACCACACTGCAGCAAGGACTTTCTTCACCTACTGAGATGCTAAGACATCTGCACTGTTCTTCAGAAACTGCAGCCCTTCTATCAGCCTACTAGAGGCAGAAAATAAGTCCGTGTGACATTGCAGCATTAAAATGTTTTCATGTAATTTCTTCATGCAGGTTTCGCTGGTTCCAGTACACACAGACACCAAAACATACACCATTGCACAGCCAGCAGTAGTACTTAGTATATCATTATGATTTATTTTTCCTCTCTTCTCTTCTCCTCACCTCGCCTCGCCTCGCCTCACCTCTCCTCTCCTCTCCTCTCCTCTCCTTTCCTTCACAAAAATCTTTTCTTGTCTTCACAGGTGCTCTCTGGACTGTATTTGGAATGAAATGGTGTGTGAAGAGATCCTGCAGGCAAGCTAGCCATCTCCATCTTCTCAGTTCAGTCAAGTCAAGTATATCGCAGTGCATACACAGTCTGCAAAGTACTGTACCTGAAATTATTACAACAGCAACGGGAAATGTTGAGTATTGAATCTGGCACAATACCCAGTGAAAATGACCACACCTCCACAAAAGGAAAACAAAAAAATTATTACCTTAAAAGGTGCATGCAATACCACGGATCAAGCTTGATGGAAGTTAGAACTCAGCATGGCCCTCTGGGTCACTCAGTCAACATCATTTGCTTGGTGAATCAAGTCCATCATTGGAAAAAATACAGGCACAAGGAATACCTGTAAGGAAGAAGAGCAGAGACAGTGATTTACAAATACAATTAATGTATCAATTATGGTACAGAAGCAAGTCCCCCCCCCAAAAAAAAAAATACCTTCGTGGTTGGCCAGTGTTGTGCATGACAACAACATCTATGTTGTAGCTGTCCAGCTCTACAGATACATCAGCACACATAACAAAATATGAATGAAAGAGCAGTATGAATATATTAGGCTTTGAACAGTAGCAGTAACCTCACCCCTTACAATGAAAATAAAATAAAAAGGTACTAACCTGTGCACCATGTCTATGTGCCATCATGAATCCACACGGAGCAAGAGTCCATATCTCTGACTCTGGAACAACAGCAGCAGCAGCAACAGCAACAGCAACAGCAAAGCACCCTCTCCTTAAACTATTTCCTCCATTCTCAATGTAAACACAGCCACTTGATTTTTGTGTTGTGTTACTGGGATGGGATTATCAAAGCTCAGCCTTGCATCACTACGCAATTATATATAACTCCTCTTGAATTTTTCTGATCTTGTTTTTCCTGACTTCTGTGGCCAGTGCAACAGCAGTATTTAACAGAAGGGAAGCATTTTTATGTTTACTTGTATGCATGTGCAAGAAACATAGTGCCACCATACGAATTTTCGTAGGTGTGCCATTCAGCTTCCAATGCCCTGCTCCCTTTTGCAGGCGTTGTCTTACTGCACCAATACATGTTGGAGCTGTCTATGACAGCAGTTCAGATGCAGTGGCGTACAGTTGAAAGTGAAAAACCACTGCAATCAGTGGTGGCAACATGCAGGCAATTTGCATACTGCCATCCTCGGCAGTATGCAAATTGCCTGCACGTCACACTGCATCTGAACTGTCTGTCATAGACAGTTCTTCCTCCCCTCCTGACCGGAACACCTACTAGCATGCTGGGAGCCCACCACAGCGTGCTTATGTACTCCACCCACCCTCACACCGTATGGCTGACGGGGTTGTTCAATCCCCCATCAGCTCCACTGCCCCCCCAAACTAACTTCCAGGTGCCATGCTGGGAGCACACCCCAGCGTGGTAACAGTCCAACATAACATGTGGCCAACGGGGGTGCCCAATCCCCCGTTGGCTCCACTGGCCCCCCAAACAACCTTTCAACTGCCACGCTGGGAGCCCACCCCCGCGCAAAAAGTCCAGCATCATCTTCCTGAAAAGGTAAAAACCTGTAAGAAAAACGGTCCCTCGTTGACTGTCTCACCCTCCCCATCTGCTCCCACCTTCTGCTCACCCACCTCCCCACACCCCCCTCACCCCATACTTACCTCCTGAGGCCGGCGCGACGATCTTCGGTGGACTGGGAACACGTCTGCAGTCTTCAAAGCCGACCGCGAACTGAAGAAATGCGGGTAAGCTGTATAATGGCATAAATGGGGATTTTTCAACGTTGAGGCATATCTCGGCCATTTTTGGGAATTTTTTTCACCAAATGTTCAACATGGGGTTCTTGGGACCCCGCCTCATGAACTCAGTCACTCTCATTTTGCTATTCAGTCCCGAAAGGTGATTTCACAGTCACTGCGCAGAACCACCTTTCGGGACCGAGTAATGAAATGACAGTGTCACAGTTCATGAGATAGGCCCCCCAAAACCCTATGTTGAAAATCTGGTGAAAAAATTCCCCAAAATTACTGTTTTACGAGTGTGTGTTGTGCAGTTCCTACGCATGCTCATAACTTCGCAAATTTTTAATATTTTCACTCCAGATTTTCAACATAGCCATTTTACCACACCTCCTTATGAGCAGTACAGCTGTCATTTTCCACCTCTCACCCAAAATGTGTTTTCACACATGTAGCGCACAATGGCGTGGTTGACGTGCAAAATCAATGTTTGGGACATATTAAGAAAATCACAGTGACACTGTTCATAAGCAGAGGTCTTAAAATGGTTATGTTGAAAATTTGGTGACAAAAGTCCATAAAATGACTGTGTTACAATTGTGCATTGCACAGTTTCCATGCACCCTCGTAAGTTCACGAATTTGTAATATTTTCAGTGCAGATTTTCTACAGTGGCATTTTTCCACACCTCCTTATGAACAGTACAGCTGTCATTTTTCACACCCTGGCCGAAATGTGTTTTCGCACTTCTGGTGCAGAAATGCGTGGTCGCTGTGGGAAATCAGTGTTCCCAACAGATTACGAAAATCACAGTGACACTGTTCCAAAATGCCTATGTTGACAATCTGCCGTAAACAGTCCCCAAACTAATTACAGTTTCTATGCACGCTTGTGACTTAACCATTTTTTTTATATTTTCACTCCAGATTTTCAACATTGCCATTTTACACCTCCTCATGAACAGTACAGCTGTCATTTTTCACACCCTGTTCGAAATGTGTTTTCACACCTGTGGTGCCAAATTGTGTAGTCAGTGTGCAAAATCAGCTTTCGGTTAACTAACTGATATTGCCACTGTTCATGAGGTGGGGGTCACAAAAAACCCATGTTGAAAAATTGGAGTGAAAATACCAATCAACGCCTGAGGCATTAGGGTTTCCAACCATAACGCCCCACCCTGTAGAGACTGACAGACATCATGGGTGCGACTTGGGATTGTCGCCTGTAATGCTCATACCATTCCACCCCCCACCCACACCCTGCAGCCAGTGACAGGCATTGAGGTGTGCCTTGGATTCTTTGGCCCAAAAGTTCACCTCATTCTCCTATACTGCACCCATCTCACCATATTTCTCTATGGAATGGGTTGAGCATAGGGCCCTAAGACCCCAAGGCACACAGTGACACTTGTCGGTGTCTGCAGGGTAGGGTGTGGTGAAATGGCGTGGCCATTATGCCTGATGCCTCAAAGGCACACCCCAATGCCTGTCAGTCTCTGCAGGGTGGTGGTGGGGTTGGCTTCAGTTCAATACTTCACTGCCATTCCTATTATGCAGTTCTCTAACTCCTACACTACTAATGCCAATGCCAGCAAGCAAACATTCGGCATTGACAAATGCTTGTTCTCTCTGAGGACACAACTGTACATTTCTTGCACAATGCTGGCGGTGGTGATAGCCTAGGGTGGCAGGCCCAAAAATGCTTAGTACCATAAATATGTTTAAGTTCTCTTGCAAGTTTCACTTCTGCTTTGCACTACCTTCTCAGGTGTGTGCAGCAACAGCATTGACTGAAGGGAAGCATTTTCTCTCTGGGGACTCAACTTTACATTTCTGGCACAGTGCTGCTGGTGGTGGGGTGACAGGCCCAAAAATGCTTAGTACCATAAATATGTTTAAGTTCTCTTGCAAGTTTCACATCTGCATTGCATCACCTGCTCAGGTGTGTGCGGCAACAGTATTTGACCGAAGGGAAGCGTTTTCTCTCTGGGGACACAACTTTACATTTCTGGCACAGTGCTGGTGGTGGTGGGGTGACAGGCCCAAAAATGCTTAGTACCATGATTATGTTTATCTTGTCTTGCAATTTCCTAATGTGGTTTTCAACGCTATATCTGGCATGTGCATGAACAGTATTTAACTGAAGAAAAGCAGGTTCTCTCTGGGGACACAACCTGACATTTCTGGCACAGTGGTGGTGATGATGATGGGGTGGCAGGCCCAAAATTGCTTTGTACCATAAATATGTTTAAGTTCTCTTGCAAGTTTCACATCTGCTTTGCACCACCTTCTCAGGTGTGTGCGGCAACAGTATTTGACAGCAGGGAAGAGCGTTCTCTCTGGGGACACAATTGGACATTTCTGGCAAACGCAGCAAAGATGTTAAGTGCTTAAAACAGATTTATGTTGAGCTTCTCAGGAGACTACCTCATGTTTGTGTTATGGCTTTGAACTTCTTTGGGTGGTTGGCGGTTGCACACAACTACCAGTGATGCACCATCACCTACCTCTAGCATCAGGAAACAATTTATTTAATGTGGTAAATACTTGACATTTGTGGACAGCGGGAGTGCACATGAACCAGTAACAAAAACAAAAGGGAGAAAAGTGGTTCATCATGTGTAAAGATTAAAGAAAGAACAGAAAAGGACAGGCAATGGACATCCAAACGAATGAGACGATACTAAAAAAGAGGATAGAGAAGAAGACATGAAAACTACAGAAAATAAATTTTTTTTTTTTACTTTTTAAAACTTTTTTTTTTGGTGTTTTCTTATTTTAAACTGAGGGAGACTAGAGGGTGGAGAAATTAAGAACACAGATTACAGAATGACTTAATATAAAATAAACAATTTCTGGCAACCACTCAGATGACCCCACCAGCAATGCCAGAAGCTAAGCCATGCCGACCACCACCACACAGCTTGGCCAGGAGAGTGAGGATCCTCTCATGGCTGGACATGACATTGTCCAGCCGATCTATCACTTCCTGCCGGAAAGTGCTGATATCATGCCGCAGCTCCTGCAGCTCATCCCACACAACTGCCACATTGCCATGTGTGACAAGTGCTATGGGGTCATCATTGCCATAATGACGTAATGGTGCAGGCTGCTGTCTGGGAGATACAGGCTGAGTACTGCCGTGGTCCATCCTATGGCTGCCACGCCAACTCACAGCAGCACCACGGCTGACCTCCTGCTGCTCCATAACATTGCTCCCAGGGCCATCACCACCACCACCACCATAGCCGTTGCTGGGAGGGGTTCGTCTAGTTCGAAAGAACCCCCTTTTGAAATGCCCCCTTTTTTTTCATCATTTGTAAAAATTTTTCATCATTTCTGTTTTTGTGACTGTCACAGAGTGCTCATGCACACATGATGAACCCCAGCACTTTCACTCTGCATGCGCCCCCTCCCCTCCAATCTGCTGCCAGTCAGCTCCTTCAGTGCCAGTAAGATGACTGGAGCTGCTTTGTGAGTCTTTCTCCACACTCTCCCCCATGACTGGCTGGCCAATTGGAGCTCACATCAGCACTGTGTATGTGAAGGCCGCTGCCCACAATTCACACTGCCAACTAGCACTCGAGGAAGATTGATCATGGCGGCAGGCTCGGAGACGACGTCTCCAGGACAGCAAAAAAGAAGTAGAGGACCTTGACTTATAATATTATCAGCCATCGGCAGGTACATTTTGCTGGCCACTATTGTCGAAGATATGTCCCTTAATAATTGTATATCAAGGGATAGGCTGTGCAGTTGGACAAGGGAGCTGTTCAGTGGATGGGCTGAAAATTTATAAATAAATGACTTAAATCCTACTCTATACAAAATGAAAAGTTGTCACGTTTCATATGCCTGTTTTAACTTTTCTTAAGTTAAGCAAAAGAGGTACCACAGTGGAAAGGCAATACAAGTGTTTGGAAGGGTCTGGCTGGGATCTACAATGCCACCTCACTAGATGTGCTGCTCAGAGAGGTCTTCACTGTGGTCCCATTTTCATTGACATTCAGTTCCACTTTTGTCTGTGTCATTTGTGCCAGTTGCCATTAAAACAAATAAGTTGTGATAAGCATTTTCTCCAGATGACCACATGTGTCAGTAGAATGACAATTGTTGCTACAGTTCAGCGTTATGAACATACCCACAATCCTTTTGGAAGCATGGTGGGGTTGGGGGGGTAGGCATTTAGGAGATGGTAACTTTGCACTGGGAATCCCTGGATTTGCCACTGTCAAATTACCTTTCCCCTCACTCCCTTTGTCATGCCTACCACACTGGAGAATGGAGTGAGGGCAACAATTGTAGTACCCAATACTGAACTAAGAATTATGTTATAGATTTTTTTCCAAGCAGGGTGCCTGGTATAGAAACATAGAAACATAGACAATGACAGCAGAAAAAGACCAGAGGTCCATCCAGTCTGCCCAAATTCCCTATAATGCCTGGAACCTACCATTTATCCAGGGTACTAACCCTTCCCATCCTCTCTCTATTCTCCTCCTTAACATAGAAACATAGAATTTGATGGCAGATAAGAACTGCTTGGCCCACTTAGTCTGCCCATTTCCCTACCTAATGGATAAGCTGCATATTCTAGTTAACCAACAGCCTACTTCCTCCTACCCCCCCACTAGAATTGCCTCATGTCTGTCCCATGCACTCTTGAACTCTTGAATTCCCAAACTGTTTTTGACTCTACAACATCTTCAGAAAGGTCATTCCATGCATCTACAACCCTCTCTGTGAAGAAATACTTCCTCACATTACCTCTGAACCATCCCCCCTCTATCTTCAAATTGTGCCCCCTCTTTTTCTTAAAGATGCTACCCTCTTGGACTTTGTTGATTCCCTTGAGGTATTTGAAAGTTTCTATCATGTCCCTCCTCTCCATGCTTTCCTCGAGGCTATACATCTTAAGCTTCTTTAGTCTTTTTTCATATGTCTTCTGGTGCAGACCCTGTACCATTTTGGTTGCCCTCCTCTGGACAGCCTCCACCCTGTCTATGTCTTTGCGGAGATGGGGTCTCCAGAACTGTACACAGTACTCCAGATGTGGTCTTACCAACTGTCTGTACAGAGGGTCAACAACTTCCTGTTTTCTACTGGTAATGCATCCCAGTATCCCCCCAGCCCTCCTTATTGCCTTCTCACATTGCTGGCCCACCTTAAGGTCATCTGATATGACTACCTCCAGGTCCCTTTCCATTTTTGTTGTTGCTAGCATCTCACCGCCCATTGTGTACTCTTCCCCTGGGTTTTTATTTCCCAGGTGCATTAATTTGCACTTCTTTGCGTTGACTCTAAGCTGCCATACATCTGACCATTCCTCCAACCTTGCCAAGTCCCTTTTCATCCTTTCCACCCCACCTTGCGTATCAACCCTGTTGCAGATTTTTGTGTCATCTGCAAACAGACATACTTTCCCTTCCAGTCCCTCTGCAATGTCACTTATAAAGACATTAAAAAGGACCGGCCACAGTACTGAATCCTGCGATACCCCACTAATAATCCCCCTTTCTTCACTGTGGACTCCATTTACTATTACCCTCTGTGTCCTGTTGTCCAGTCAGTGTTTTACCCAGGCTACCACCCTGGGACCCACTCCCAGGCTGGCTAATTTGTTTATTAATCATTTGTGCAGGACTGACACAAATGACTTGCTAATGTCTAGGTAGGCCATGTCCACAGCCCCTTCCTGGTCTACTACTTTAGTCACCCAGTCAAAGAAATCAATTAGATTTGTCAGACATGACCTTCCTATTGTGAATCCTTGCTGTCTTGGGTCCTGTGCCCCACTGGCCTCGAGGTACTCAACAATTCTTTCCTTCAGAAGTGATTCCATCATTTTCCCTACCACCGAGGTCAAACTGACAGGTCTGTAGTTTCCTGCCTCTGTCTTGCTCCCACTTTTGTCAAGGGGAATCACATCTGCCCATCTCCAGTCCTCAGGTACCACACCATCCTCCCATGATTTGTTAAAAATGGTAGTCTGTGGTGTTACTAGTTCTTCCCTTAGTTCTTTTACAATTCCAGGGTGAATCCCATCAGGCCCCATTGCTTTATCCACCTTCAGTTTTAAGAGTTCTTTCAGAACCCTTTCTTCTGTGAAAGGACTAATATCAACCCCCCATCCAGAGTGCTTCTATTGACTGGATTAGGTATCTCCCCCTGCTATTCCATTGTGAATACTGAGCAGAAGTATTTGTTCAGTATCTCTGCTTTTTCACTTTTGTTCTCTGCCCAACCACCTTCCTCATTATTCAGCCTCAGTATCCCTGCTTTAGTCTTTCTTTGCTCCCTAATGTATCTATAAAAGGTTTTACCCCCCTTCTTAACCGAGCTGGCTATCTTTTCCTCAGTTTGGGCCTTTGCTATTCTGACTGCCTTCCCGCTTCCTTCTGTTTTAACTGGTGCAGTCTCTGTCCCTGATCCTTCTGTGTTTCCTTATACTTCCTGAATGCTGTCTTTTTCTCTTACCTTCCCCGCCACTTCTTTTGAGAACCATAGTGTTTTTTTCTTTCATTTTGATTTATTTGCTTCACACAAAGGCTTGTTGCCTCTGTGATAGCAGTTTTGATGTTTCCACATTGTTGCTCCACCCCACCTTCTTGCCTGTTTGCTAGTGCTTTTCTGAGGCACTCTCCCATTTTGACAAAATCAGCCCTCCTGAAGTCCAGTACCTTCACTTTTGTATGGCTTGACTCTACAGCTAAGTTTATCGTGAACCGCACTGTTTGGTGGTCGCTTGTTCCCAGATGACTACCCACTTCAAGATCGGAAATCCTCTATCCGTCCCCATTTGAGAGTACCAGGTCTAAGATTGCTCCCTCCTGAGTGGGTTCCAAAACTAGCTGTTTGAGTCATGCCCTCTGTAGGGCATCGAGAATAGCCCTGCTCTTGGATGTGGCTGTCACCCCTGGTAACCACTATTCCCTTCATTATGTCCCAGCTCTGCTTGAATCCTCTGACTGTTTTTGCACCCAGTTTAGCTGACAGACTGTTCTAAAATTCCACCACACTTTCCATAAAGTAGTACTTCTTCACATCTCTCCTGAACCTACCTCCTGTTAATTTCCATTCATGTCCATGTGACCGCGAAGTGGTACTGAGGCTAAGTAGTATCTCACAGTTCACTTTGTTAGTTCCTTTAAGGAACTTAAAGGTCTCTATCATAGCTCCCCTCTCCCTTCTGGTCACCAATGAGTACATATTTAGTGCCTTGAGGCACTCCTCATAGGATTTACCTTGCTGTCTCTGAATCATTTTAGTTACTATGCGCTGCACTGTCTCCAGCCTATCCTTATCCTTTCTGAGGTAAGGACTCCAGAACTGGGCACAGTACTCTAGATGAGGCCTCACCAGGGATCTGTAGAGGGAAAGTACTACCTCCTTTCTTCTGCTATCAATATCCCTACCAATACATCCCAGCATCCTGCTAGCCTTGCTATAGGCTGTGTTGCACTGACTCGATTGCTTAAATGGTATATTGAGTTGGGGATGGTGGGGGTTATAGCAAGGGGTACAGGGAGCTCAGAGATGAGTTATTTAGACTTGAAATAAGCTATAAAAGTGCACCACAGAGTATACCATAGCCCATGGTTTCTGGGGGCCTATCAGCCCCAAACTCCTGCCCTAGAAGCAAGCCAGCTCTGCAGTAAGTTAGTAGTGTACAATACCCAGCCAGAACCAGCTACAGACTGCATTGAGGTTCAGTGCATTAGCATTTGATATATATATATATATATATATATATATATATATATATATACATACACACACACATATATATATATATATGTATACACACACATACACACACACATACATACATACACACACACACAATCTGAGCCACCCAGACAGTAATAATTGTCCTTAGAGCGGGAGGTGGAGGGGAGCTCACAGATGAGTTATTTTGGTTTAAAATAAGCCACTAAATGAGCCACATAGCATCTAGTACCCCAAAGCTTATGGGAGCCTGGCAGCCTCCAGACCCCTTACCTACACACCAGTAGATACAGCTGCAGATATTAAAGCTGATAACATAATATATCTGAGACAATGCCTTAGGTAAATTACATTAGCAGCATCTTGCTGTCCTCCAGTACTGAATGGATATGTATTCACCCTGCAGCCAGCCAGATAATTTTGCTTAGAGCAAGGGGTGTATGATATCTCAGATATGACTTCTTTAACTTCAAATTAAGCCACAAAATACACCACAGAGCATCTAGGACCCCATGGCTTCTGGGGTCCTGGCAGTCCTAAGACCCAAAGCTTTTTTTAAAAAGTTGCAGACTGCATAAAAAGAACCCCCCCCCTTGTGAAAATCCTGGCAACGGCCCTGACCACCACGCGATGCAGCCACATTGCGCTCCTTAGCCCTCCATTCATAGGGGTGGTAGATGCAGAGGTGTGTCCTCTGGCCACCAGTCCCAAAGCAGCTCCCTTTTTCCCCACCTCACACAATGCCCACGCACCTTGCAGATGGCCACCATCTCATCTACAGGATGCATATCAAAAAATTCCCACACTACAGAGCGCTGTGGGAGTGGGGGAGCAGCAGATGAGGAGGCGGGCGGTGGGCTCCTCCTGGGAAGGGCCTGTTGACTGCTGTTGCTGTTCCTGCTACTGCTGCTGCTATGGTTCTGAATGCTGCTGCTACTGCTGTTCCTGTTGCTGTTCCTGCTGCTGCTGCTGCTATGGTTCTGAATGCTGCTGCTACTGCTGTTCCTGTTGCTGTTGTTGCTGCTGCTGCTGCTGTGGTTCTGAATGCTGCTGCTACTGCTGTTCCTGTTGCTGTTGTTGCTGCTGCTGCTACTGTGGTTCTGAATGCTGCTGCTATTGCTGTTCCTGTTGCTGTTGTTGCTGCTGCTGCTATGGTTCTGGATGCTGCTGCTACTGCTGTTCCTGTTGCCATTCCTGCTGCTGCTGCTATGGTTCTGAATGCTGCTGCTGCTATGGTTCTGAATGCTGCTGCTACTGCTGTTCCTGTTGCTGTTGTTGCTGCTGCAGTGGTTCTGAATGCTGCTGCTACTGCTGTTCCTGTTGCTGTTCCTGCTGCTGCTGCTTTGGTTCTGAATGCTACTGCTACTGCTGTTCCTGTTGCTGTTGTTGCTGCTGCAGTGGTTCTGAATGCTGCTGCTACTGCTGTTCCTGTTGCTGTTCCTGCTGCTGCTGCTGCTATGGTTCTGAATGCTGCTGAGCTATTGTTCTGAATGCTGCTGCTACTGCTATTCCTGTTGCTGTTGCTGTTCCTGCTGCTGC
Organism: Neoceratodus forsteri; assembly: GCA_016271365.2. Taxonomy (NCBI): domain Eukaryota; kingdom Metazoa; phylum Chordata; order Ceratodontiformes; family Ceratodontidae; genus Neoceratodus; species Neoceratodus forsteri. Next base: position 534,027,312 of record CM057456.1, on the reverse strand, counting down.
TGTGGTTCTGAATGCTGCTGCTACTGCTGTTCCTGTTGCTGCTGCTGTTGCTGCTGTTATGGTTCTGAATGCTGCTGCTGCTATGGTTCTGAATGCTGCTGCTACTGCTGTTCATGTTGCTGTTGTTGCTGATGCTCTGCAGCAGCAGCAGAACTCCGTTCCTGAGCCGGGGTGGGGACAGCACTGCCTCTGGTAAATGCACGACTGGTGCTCCAGCCCCACCCTGTCTCAACTCCTCTGAGTCCTGATGCTGCCCCTCCATTACAAAAAAAAATTGAAAGAAAAAGAGAGTAAGAAGAAGTGAGAAAAAAAGAGTATAGATGAACATTATTTATAATTTCAGAAACTACAGTAAAGAAAGATAAGGAACATAACTCAGAAAGGTGTGACATATTAAAATGTTAAGAAGATATATAAAGATGTTTCACTCAAGTACTCAGTGATTCTCTAGCAGACTGTCACCTCCAGCTACAATTGCTGAAATGGAAGTGAAACATTCACTTATTGCCTGCCTGGAGTCTCCCATGTGATCTGCAGTAAGTGGATCATGTGACAAACCATGTTTTTCATTAACTTTGAAGTTACTAACAAAAGTTGAAGTGCACTTCGAGGTTAACCGCTGAAGTTTTGGCACCAGAAGGCAATTTCTTGAAATTTTTTTGTGGGTCGAATTTGGTGATTTCAAGGAGAATTCACAGGTAGAGTAAAACTTCACAACATCTCTGTTAAAGACCCTATGCCACGCTGGCCAGTGGCAAGGAGGTCTGAGGTGCTGGACCCCTTACCTCCTGCCATGCCCCTGACCAAGGTTTGGAAATGGACCAGATTCACTTGGGGCCTGCCGAGAGAGGTAGGATTGAGTGTCCTAAGGAGAGCTCTCTTCCTTCAGGGAGGGGGAATCCTGACTCCCACCACTTGACTGCCACTTGACTGTGGCCCATGTAGCAACAGTGGTGGGAGTAGTAGATGTGGTGGGAGTACAGTGGCACAGCATTCAAGTGTGTCAATGTGCACATGTGACCATGTCACAAACCAGCTTCCCGGGAATTAAAAACAGGAGAAAATGCCTGGCTCGCTTGGCATCCCACACAAGCACCACATGACCCTACATGGCAGGCCACCTGCCAAGCATGACTCTGTATAAGTGGTGGTTAACCTGCATATCCATGAGATGGGTTGATGACTGGGGTTGGGGGATGCCGTCAAGACCAGGAATGGAATGACGAAAACAGAAATAATAATTAAAACAAAATCTGGTCAAATCCACCAAGTCTACATAATGAAGGTAGTGAAGTGGTGTGGAATTATTAAGGAGGTATGGAGAAATAACACAATGATTTGTAAATAGTAAGATTTGTTTTAGTTTCTGTTCTAAGGAAGGTATACACATTATTAGGAAAATATATGGATGTGTACATTTTAATGGAAGGAATAGGAAGCTTACAAAAGAACCCCAGAGCAAATGCCACTGATGTATGTGTTATCCCAGATGATATTGGCCAGACAGCCAAATTTTAAAGAAAACACAATTGCACATATCCCAATAATGCAAAGCATCAAGGGAAACATATGCAAATCCCCATGATGGTACAGAAGGTGACAGTACATGAAAAAGTAATGGCTGGCATATGTTCAGCCTTGGGATTATTTACCAGTTTTTTTTTTAATTATTATTTTTATTTTTTTTAAGAGAAACAGAGTTTTTGTCCATGAGGCAATGTAAGTTATATTTAAGCAATGAATTGATGTCAGGAAGTCAGGTGTAATGATGATGGACTGTTAGAGAAAATGTGATATTAACTTTCAGAGGATGTCACTTTTGATAAGGACAAGGTAATTATGCTTGTGATAATGGGAATATTAGGAAAGTATGAGGTCTATACAGAAGTTAAGTACAAATATGCACAGTTTCATAAGTATGTGCTCAGAGTGCAAGCAAATGTGATATGCAGGTTTGTTTTAGAAATAGGTAAAAATAGCGATACATACAATTAATAGAAAGATAGATAATTACATAGACATATAGATAGAGAGAGAGAGAGAGAGACACACACACAGACAGACAGGCAGGATAGGAATGGCAGTGAAGTATTGAAGTGACGCTAACCCCACCCCCAACCCGCAGACATGGACAGGAATTGGTGTGTGCCTTTGGGTCATTGCCCATAATGCTCATGCCATTTCACCTCACCCTATGCTGCAGACACAGACAAGAGTCGAGGTGTGCCTTGGGGTTTTCCAATTTTACACTCACCCCATTCTATAAGGAAATGTGCTGAAATGGGTATAGTATAAGAGAATGGAGTGAACTTTGGGGCTGAAGAGTCAAAGGCACACCTCGATACCTGTCACTGGCTGCAGGGTGGGGATGAGGGTGGAATGGCATGAGCATTACTGTTGACAATCCCAAGTCACACCCCTGATGCATGTCAGTCCCTACAGTGCAGGGTGTTATGGTCAGAAACCCTAAAGCCCTGGGCATTTCTTGGTATTTTCACTCCAAGTTTTCAGCATGGGCTTTTTGTGACCTCACCACATGAACAGTGATACTATCAGTTCATTAGCCAAAAGGAAATTTTGCACAGCGACTGTGCCATTTGGCACCACAGGTGCAAAAACACATTTTGAACAGGATGTACAAAATGACAGCGGTACATTTCTATCTTCAGTAACTGCTCAGCACATCTGTTGCATGACCCACTTATTGACATTTTGTATCTGCTATGCAATGTACTGCTGCTATGTCTAGGGATGTACCTTTCCTAGGTTGCAAGAACAGCCTCAGAGGAACACACACACCACACACACACACACACACACACGCAGCAGCAGCAGAACACAACTGCAAAATTATTAGATTGTCTACAAGCACTGTTTTCCATGCAAGACACAAGCAATTGAAGCACACACAAACACACACACACACACACCCTGGAACACAGCGGCAAAATTATTAGATTTGTCTACAAGCACTATCTTCTATGCAAGTTGGAGCATGGGGGGGTTAAGGCTGGAGATCAGTTATGGTCCATGACATAACCATGTGGTCAGAATATTAAATATTTTAAAATAAACATAAATGCAAAAGTAACCATTTCAAGAAGATAATTCAAACTGTGACACTTAACAGTTATAGGGTAAGTTAGCACATCTGGACTTATTTGCTGCATATGCATCTCAATTGCTAAGGGGTCCTGACCATGTTCACCCTTCCTCAAGCCCAGCTGGCTACAGTATGTCTAGCAATAACTTGGATGGAAAAATTATGCCATATTTTCAACAAGAAGTTAGTATTTTAAAAAGACAGTGCTGTAGACTGAGAAGCAGCTTGTGTAGGTGCATTCATCATGCTAACCAAGATATGTTCTGGTTGCATTCCATGAGGCTAACCTGTGGGAGAAGTAGGGGAAAGGGATAGAAATCTAAAATAGAACCATTGAACCCATTTGTGATTTAAAGTTGCATGACGGAAATGTGGCTTCCAAAACTGAACACCATATTCCAAATGAGGCCTCATCAGTGATCTACACAGTGGCATCACCACCTCCTTCTTTCTGCTGGTAATACCTCTCCCTATGCACCACAGCATTCCACTGGCTCTCCTCACAGCTTTGGTACATTGTTTAGCCACCTTTGGGTCATCCAGTGTGATTACCCCAAAATCCCTTTCCATTTTAATGACCATCAGCCCCCCCCCCCGTAATCATTCCCTGGGTTCCTTCAACCCTTCCTTATTCAGCAGGCATGTGTTCCCAGGGCGGAGGGAACTTGCATCCAAGAATAGGGAGAAGATACCTCATCATTTCTACTTTTCCTAGGTTGCAAGAACAGCCTCAGAGGAGCACACACACACACAGCAGAACACAGCTGTGAAATGATTAGATTGTCTGCAAGCACTGTTTTCCATGCAAGGCACAAGCAATTGAATCAAAAGCCACACACACACACACACACACACACACACCAGAACACAGCGGCAAAATGATTAGATTTGTCTACAAGCACTATCTTCTATGCAAGTTGAGGAATGGGGGGTGGGAGGTGTTAAGGCTGGAGATCAGTTATGGTCCATGTCATAACCACATGGTCAGAATATTAAATATTTTAAAATAAACACAAATGCAAAAGTAACCATTTCAAGAAGAAAATGCAGACTGTGACACTTAAAAGTTGTAGGGTAAGTTAGCGCATCTGGACATATTTGTTACATGTGCATCTCAATTTTGAAGGGGTCCTGACCATGTTAACCCTTCCTCAAGCCAAGCTAGCTACAGTATGTCTAGCAATAACATGAATGGAAAGATTATGCATATGAAAACTTATTAATTATGCTGTATATACACTAAGACTCAAAGTGTGTCTCCTTTGGCTGCCATGATGTCTGTGGTTAATTTGAAACAAAAGACAATGTAACAAGACACTGGCCTTCACCCAGAGATATTAAAAAATAGAGCAAACTGCACTCTGGGAAGATTACCTGGGACGAGATGCAATAAAAAAAACTTGAATAGCAGGTTCCAGGGAGTATAAAACCACCAGGAATGTTACAAAAAACTCCCCCTCCCCACTCATTCATGGACATCAATCAATGTAGTTGTTAACCATGCTGGTTCATCTTCTTGCTTCCCTCATAGTAAAAATGTGAAACTACATTTGTGTTATTTTAGATGAGTGATAAATGGCATAACCAGGGGGACGGCAGCTCTGATAGTCAGTTGTTCCAACATGATAGATCCACCTCATGCCCCTTCCACGAAAATGAAAGCATAGTGCATGCAACAGACCTTAGGAATATCACATTTTTTAATGTCAACTCTGACCCGTTCAGTCCTACATTTCTCCTGGCTCAGTTTATATCAGTGAAAAGAAAGTAGGAAAAAAGCAGCCAGCCTTTTGCTTCTACAAGTAGTTGTTAATTGCAGCTGGTATATTTTAACAAGTGCAAGGCAACTCCACCCACAACTTCCCTAATACAGACAAATGGCATCAGTGCTCACTGATGTGTTAACATCCTGTTTCTAGTGTCCCTGATAAAATAAAATAAAAAATACAGTTGAGATTTTTTTTTATGTCAGCTCTGATCAGAATAGCTTTTAAAATCACCAATTGTTTTCTTGTTCAATGTTTTCTTCTCTCCTTTCACTGGTAGTACAAACTGAACCATAGCTATTTCTTCCAACAGTACATGAAAGACACCCCATGATACATATCACTGTTTTGCAAAATGTATAGCTTACAATTTTTTTCTTATTTGCAAGACAGCATATATTTATCCTAACAAATCTGTCCTACTACCACATTCAAAACACTATCCCCTACCTACTTGCCACATATAAACTCAATTATATCAAAAAAAAAATTCTAGGCACTTAACCATTATTCATTCCCAGTCCCATTTACAACACTGCCACACATACTGTATATAATACATACTTCTCAAACTTAAAAGAAAAAATACACTTTATCATCAAAGTCTGTATTTACCAAGTACTGTGCCCATGATTAAAATAATTTGAACCCCCTCCCCCAAAAATGTGCCCTTACATGAAACTGCATGTTTAACTGTAAAGACAATTAAAAAATGTATTTCTAAATGCTTTCAAAGTTTTGAAACTACTAAAAATACAAACTCTCTCTCTCTCTCTCTCTCTCTCTCTATATATATATATATATATATATATATATACAAAATCACACATGCCCCACAATGCAAAGCATCATGGGCTGTGTGACAACCCACCTCTCCCTCTGGGCTGAAACAGCTTTTAGAGAGTGTGTGTCCTCGGTATTTGCTGCCACCAGCCGGACTTTCCTTCCGCACCTCTTTCAAGTGTACAAACTTGAATAATCACACGCGTAATTGCACAAGTTAAAGTCTGGTAGTGTGTCTCTTTCAGGTGGCAGATGCTACACAGAGTTTACCTTAGCCAGTGGAAAACCAAATCTACCTTAGAAAAATGACATCAGAGTCACAACTGTTGAGCAAATAAATAGCTTTTACTTAACAGAAAGTGCAATGAGCATTTACAGGAAATGTATTTACAACACAAGAGAATAACACTCATACAGGAAAAGTAAACAAATGTTTTTAAACAACAGATGGCAAAAAGGAGAATACATACTGAAATATACTATCACTAAACTTACCCTTCCCTGTCCTTACAAGAGACACTGGACCCTGTTCTAACTGCCAGCTCCCACGGACATACCAGGTAGGCTCCAAGCTTATGTTTCCCCTCACAGCTTCCAGGGCAAGAGAGAGAGTTCTCTGTCTTACAGAAGCTTATATAGTCTATGGAGACTAGGTCATTCCTATTCTCCCCTTAAATGCACCAACCAACTAACATGTATCTATTTAATTGTCCCAATCAGAGTGAACACCTATTGGTGACCAATTATATTCCCTTTTCCCCTTAAGTTTATATTTGAATGATCCAATCCATTCAAACTGCCCTGTGTCCATGTCTGCAAGGTCTGTGTGTGTCTGGAGATGTCCACTCGAGATTTATGACCCAGCTCTTATCTAGCAGCTAGGAATTCCACAAGCTGGTTGCTGCTGGAGGATTTCAGCCTCAGTGTATTTTTCCCACACTGCTAATAAAAAATAAGGCATCTACAGAATCCAAACCATTAACTCTTTCCTTCCCATTTCTGTCACATCTCCCCCCCCCCCAGATAATGAAGGCGTGTCCTTTGGCTACCCCCAATGACACAGCCGTTCATGCAATACTGGGAGTGCCCAGTATCCAGCCAGGCCATTAGCCCTGCCTAGATAGCCCATCCGCATTTGCATTTTGTTTGCCATCATGATGCTGTATGGTCATGTTGTATGCCTGCAGTACCAAACTCCAACGTAGTAGTTTACCATTTTGTCCACTGGACCTATGAAGCCAAATCAGGGATTATGATCTGTGACCACAGTAAATTCTCTCCCATATAGGTAAGGCTGCAGCTTCTGAAGGGCCCACACTATTCCCAAGCATTCCTTCTCAATTGTGGCGTGTGCCTCCTCTCTGGGAAAAGCCTTCGGCTGAGGTACACAACTGGGTGCTCCTCCCCCTGCTGAGTAACTTGGCTCAGCACAGCCCCCAGCCCATGATCTGAGGCATCCACATGAACCATAAACTTTAAACTATAATTAGGGCTAGCCAATACAGCTGGGCCGCTTAAGGCCTTTTTTAGCTCCTGAAAAGCAACCTCACAGCCTTCTGACCACTTCACTGCATCTGGCTTTCCTTCTTGGTTAGGTCTGTCAGGGGCTTAGCCAGATCGCTATAGCGGGGAACAAACCTTGGTAGTACCCTGCAGTCCCTAGAAATGCCCTGACCTGTTTCTTTGTGTAGGAGTAGGCCAGGCCAGGATGGCATCAACCTTGGCAGGCTCCGGACAGATGTGTCCACTACCCACCCGGTGCCCAAGGTAGGATACTTCTGCCTACCTATCTGGCACTTCTCTGCCTTGACTGTCAGACCTGCCTTCTTTAACCTGTGGAACACATCCCGCACATTCTTGATGTGCTCATCCCAGGTCTGGCTATATATGGCTATATCATCTATATAAGCCAATGCAAACTCACCTACCCCAGACAGAATGCGATCTACAAGCCATTGAAAGGTTGCAGGTGCATTCTTCATTCCGAATGGCATTACCTTAAATTCATATAAACCAAATGGAGTAACAAACGCTGATCTTTCCCTGGCCACAGGGGTCAGAGGTACCTGCCAATAGCCCTTTGTTAGGTCTATTGTGGTCAAATACTTGGCTCCCCCCAGTCGCTCCAGGGTCTCATCTGTTCTGGGCATGGGATAAGCATCAGACTCCATGCAGCTGTTAAGCTTCTGGTAGTCCACTCAGAATCGTGTGGTGCCATCTCTTTTGGGGATCAGTACCACGGGTGATGCCCAGGGGCTACTAGATTCCTGGATTACCCCCAGTCCCAGCATCTCTTTGAGCTCTCTTTCACAGTCTGCTTAACATGCTCAGGTACCCTGTAGGGGACTGTTCTGAGGATCCTGGGTCCCTGTATCCACATGGTGCTCTGCCATCGTGGTGTACCCTGGCTTCCCTGTGAACATGTCTTCAAATTCTCTCAGCACACCCTAATTTCTTGCACCTGGGCTGGTGTCAGCTGTTCGAGAGGTAAGGCTGTCCACAGAGGATGCACCCTGACCTCCCCAAGTAGGTCCACCAGTGGATCTACCTCAGTTTCCTCCTCTGGAGCACTGCATACAGCGAGGACCATTTCCTCTCTGTCATGGTAGGGCTTCAGCATGTTAACATGATACACCTTTCGTTTGCATCTCCTGTCCAGGAGCTCTATCATGTAATTGACATCACTAACCTTTTGGACAATGGAAAATGGCCCCTCCCATGCTGCCTGTAACTTAATCTGTCAGACAGGGATGAGTGCCATCACTCGCTGTCCCACCTCATATTCTCTGGCTCGGGCCCCACGGTCATACCAGACTTTCTGCCGCTGTTGTGCAGTGGCCAGGTGCTCCTGAGCAAACCCCATGAGCTCCCTAAGGCCGGGTCCTGATGTTCAGGACATACTCCACAACAGACTTCCTTGGGAGGCACGGTCACCTCCTATTCGTCCTTAATCAAATCTAGTGGCCCCGCACTTCTATGACCAAACAGGAGCCTGAAGGTGAGAACCCTGTGACTCCTGTGAGACTTCCTGTATGCAAATAGGAGATGAGGCAAATATTTGTCCCAGTCTCTCTTATGCTGGTCAGCAAAGTCCTTAGCATGGTCTTAAGGGTTGAATTAAATCGCTCCACTAGACCATTAGCTTGGGATGGTATGGGAGGTTGTGAGCTCTTTACCCCCACTTCTCCCACAAACTACTCATTAATCCTGACATAAAATTGGCACCGGTCTGACAGTATCTCCTGGGAAAGCCCACCCGGCTAAATATTTCCAACAGTGCATCTGCCACTGGTCCTGCCTCAGAGGATGTTAGGCCACTGCCTCTGGGTATCTAGTGGCATAGTCTACAACTACCAGGATATACCACTTGCCAGTGCGACTTGGGGTGCTCAATGGCCACTATGTCCACTGCTACCCTCTTGAAGGGTTCATCATGGGCAGGGGCACCAAAGCTGCCTTGGCCTTGTCCCCATTTTTCCTACCCGCTGGCACTGTGGACAAGTCTGGCAATAATTTGCCACATCCTTGCCAATACCAGGCCAGAAGAAATTGTTGTGAGGCGCTTTTCCGTAGCCCACCCCAAGTGCCCTGAAAAAGGGATATCATGTGCAAGGGCCAAAAGCTGCTGACGGTGAACCTTAGGGACTACCAGCTGCTGGAGTACCTCACCAGCTAGCCCTTCCTCTGTTGTACATTCTCTGGTACAACACCCCATTGTCCCAGTAAATGGACTCTTTACCCCCCTGAGAATGCTCAGCCCTATGAGCTATTTCCCTCAGTTTTTCCAGGGTAGGGTCAGTTCGCCGTGCAGCACTCAGCTGCCCTTGTCTGACCCTTCCCAGTGCCCATTCTGAAGGAAGTCCTGTGGGTTCCTCTATTTGTGACTGGGGTTCTGGACTGCAGCTTCTAGCCAGCCCTCCCTGTGCTGGACACTTCCTCAGCTGCTGAGGGTGTGGCTGGACCACCCAGAGTCAACCTCTTCCCCTCAGAGCTTGCCTTGTGCCTGACTACGAGTTACAGCACACACCAGTTTTTACTGGGTCCAAATCCCCACAATCATACTTACAGGTGGAGTCCTCTACAACTCCCACCTCCTTTTCTACATGGCCCCTTCCCAGCTCAGGAAGACTCTAGCCATTGGTAATGGGACTGGTGGCCCTGTGAATGCCTGAACCTTGAGTATTTCCCAGGCATGATCTGCTCTGCCGAATGAGATCTTGCCTTACCAGAGATGTTAGCACCTGTGTCCCATAGTCCCTGTGTTACTATTCCATTAACTGTATGGGACGTAGATTCTCATCAGAGGAGAGTGGTTCTTCAGACTGGACACACCTACAAACACACCAGTGCCCTTTGATCACCCCGCCCCAATATCTCTGCCCTCTAACCAGTTTCTGAGGGCAGTTATATCTCAAGTGTCCCACTTGATTGCAAATGACATTTCTTGGGACCTATTTCTTGGAGTCCCTTAGAACCAGAGGGCTCTACTTTGGCTCAGGTGCAGGCTGGTTTCTTTGGGCTGCCCCCTTGAGGATCCCTTATACCCATGTGCTGCCCCATACATAAGACTTATTGTGTGTGTGGCGGCTAGACAGATACTCTCACGCTTCCTGCCACCTCTGTGGAAGAGGCGCATTCTGTCTATGAGCCATACACGATGTCCTCAGGTACAATTTTAAGGAATTGTTCTCTCACCAATACATCTTTAATCAGTTCCACAGTAGTTGCTTTTGCCCCTCCATCCACCTATCAAGTAAGTATACAGTTTAACCTGCAGTTCTGCATAACTGTCTTCTGGGCTTTTCTTTAACTCCCTAAATTTTCTTCTATAAGCCTCAGGAGTTAATTCAAAATGTTTCAACAACACTGTTTTACTTTATCATAATCAGCATAGTCTTCATTACTCATTTAGTAAATGCATTCAGCTCTCTCCCGTCAGCAAGGGGTGTGAGATAAGTTGACCAGGAAGCCTTATTTAATTGTAATTGATTACATACTCTCTCAAATGACCTTAAAAATAAATCAGGTCATCTCCTCTTTAAACTGATGGAACAATTTAGAATTCATTTTGGCTTCATGAGGTAAACTCACTCCACCATTACTCACGGTTTGCTGACTGCGAGGTCATCATCTCCTTCTCGTGCTGTTGTCTCTGGAGTTCATGCTGTCGTTCTTTCTCTCTGTCTTCACGTTCTTTCTCTCTGTCTGCCAGTCTCTTTTCTTCAAGTTCTGTCTCTGCTTCCTGTCTTCTTGCTTCTGCTTCCAACCTTCTTGCTTCTGCTTCAGCATCCAGTCTTTTCACCTCCAATGCCTTGTTTTGCAGCAATAGCTGCAGTCGCAGTGCCTCAAGCTGGTTTGGGGGGTCTGCTGCCTCAGTTCCTGACTCACCCCCAGCGACAGTCTGCTTCAGATCATGTGCCAAGAGAGTAGCTATGAGGTCTGCCTTTTCTTCTGCTTTAGACTTTCAGGCTGAATCCCTTTTCCTGCACCTTTCAAAAGCTGTGTTACAGTAAGTGAGTCATACTCGTGGAGCTCATTCTCTACTGCTACACTTCACTGTGCTATCTAGAAACAAATAAAACTGTTGTACAAATGTATCCTCTTGTATATCCTGTTTTGCAATGCTAGGTAACTGTTCCACTGGCAAACTCTGTATCTCAGTGTGCTCATGATCCGCTATCATCACCCCACCACTGCCAACCAATATTGACAACCCACCTCTCCTCTGGGCTGAAACAGCTTTTAGAGAGGTGTGTGTCCTCGGGTATTCGCTGCCACCAGCCAGACTTTCCTTCCGGCACCTCTTTCAAGTGTACAAACTTGAATAATCACACGTGCAATTGCACAAGTTAAAGTCTGGTAGTGTGTCTCTTTCAGGTGGTGGATGCTACACAGAGTTTACCTTAGCCAGTGGAAAACCAAATCTTACCTTAGAAAAATGACATCAGAGTCACAACTGTTGAGCAAATAAATAGCTTTTACTTAACAGAAAGTGCAATGAGCATTTACAGGAAATGTATTTACAACACAAGAGAATAACACTCATACAGGAAAAGTAAACAAATGTTTTTAAACAACAGATGGCAAAAGAAGAAGGCTATTACTGAAATATACTATCACTAAACTTACCTTCCCTGTCCTTACAAGAGACACTGGACCCTGTTCTAACTGCCAGCTCCACGGACATACCAGGTAGGCTCAAGCTTATGTTTCCCTCACAGCTTCCAGGGCAAGAGAGAGAGTTCTCTGTCTTACAGAAGCTTATATAGTCTATGGAGACTAGGTCATTCCTATTCTCCCTTAAATGCACCAACCAACTAACATGTATCTATTTAATTGTCCCAATCAGAGTGAACACCTATTGGTGACCAATTATATTCCCTTTTCCCCTTAAGTTTATATTTGAATGATCCAATCCATTCAAACTGCCCTGTGTCCATGTCTGCAAGGTCTGTGTGTGTCTGGAGATGTCCACTCGAGATTTATGACCCAGCGCTTATCTAGCAGCTAGGAATTCCACAAGCTGGTTGCTGCTGGAGGATTTCAGCCTCAGTGTATTTTTTCCACACTGCTAAAAAAAAATAAGGCATCTACAGAATCCAAACCATTAACTCTTTCCTTCCCATTTCTGTCACAGGCTGCATATGCAAATCACCACAGAATAATATGCTGGTTCAACTTTAAGCAGAAATGCATGGTGCCGAAAGGCCTCTCACACAGTTTGCAAAGGGTGCCAACAGAAGACATAGACACATGTTTCATCCTACCAGGACTCATCAGTATGCCTCGTCTGTTTGACACCCCAGTGGAATGAACCAGCTACGCTAAGATGGTCTATCTGGGTTATTTGTGGTGAAGCCAAATAAAACAAAACACAATTTAAAAGACAAAGAACCACTATGTGCAAGTATTGAGGCAATGGTTACCCCAAAGGGCATTTGGCCAGGAAGCCAAGTTTCAAAGAAATACAAAATCACACATGCCCCCACAATGCAAAGCATCATGGGCTGCATATGCAAATCACCACAGAATAGTATGCTGGTTCAACTTTAAGCAGAAATGCATGGTGCTGAAAGGCCTCTCACACAGTTTGCAAAGGGTGCCAACAGAAGACATAGACATGTGTTTTGTCCTACCAGGACTCATCAGTATGCTTCATCTATTTGGTGTCAAACAGACGAGGCATACTGATGAGTCCAGGTAGGACAAAACACATGTCTATGTCTTCTGTTGGCACCCTTTGCAAAACGTGTGAGAGGACTTTCAGCACCATGCATTTCTGCTTAAAGCTGAACCAGCATAATATTCTGTGGTGATTTGCATATGCAGCCCATGACGCTTTGCATTGTGGGGGCATGTGTGATTTTGTATTTCTTTGAAACTTGGCTTCCTGGCCAAATGCTCTTTAAAATCCATTGCCTCAGTGCTTGTACGCCATGAGATTCTTGTTTTATATATATATATATAATATATATGTATATAGATATAGATATATGTGAATATGGCAAACAAATATTGTTAATCCCAAAAGCTGAGCTTTATGTTTTTAGAATATAAATGTTTAAGAAAAACCTGTGGCTTTTTCAATTTGAATCCGAATGCTGTGTCTATTGTTTTCCTTGGGAGCTGTAGTTTCAGGTACCCCTTAATTACTCTTTCCTTCTGATGCCCCAGGTGGCTATGATAATCATTTGTTCCAAGGGTTTTTAAGTCAATTTGAAGGCATTAAGTATCTTCTGTTTTCCTAGTCCTTAATAAAATGTAGGTGCTCCACAACTTGATCACTCCACAGACTTGTTCTGTTGCTTGGTCCAGGTCCCAAACCAGTGTGTCTTGTTCCAACATGCTAGATCCACCTCATGCCCCTCCTGCATGAATCAAAAAAAAGGTGGTGTGAATCTTTAGGAGCTTATGTGTGTGTGTGTGTGTGTGTGTGTGTTTGGGGGGGTATGCCTAGATGCAGTTTCATGCACTCCTTAATTACTTCCCCAGGCAGCTCTGATAGTCAGTTGTTCCAACATGATAGATCCACCTCATACTCCTCCCACATGAATCAAAAAAAAGTGGGGTGGATCTTTAGGAGCTTCTCGGGTGGAGGTGGGGGTGGATCTTGCTCCCCCAAAAAAACTAATGCTGCCTCCCACTACTCAGGTTCTAGTTTTTGTACCACCCATTTAAGAAAGAAAATAGTACCCTGCAACCATTGACTAACGTGAAAGCATATTTATTTGAGGGCGGAAAACATTTCTTGGAGGAGGGTAAGGTGGAGGAGACTATTTACACCTTCAGTCAGTTCCACGGACAGAAAATATGACATCACTCCTTTTGTACATGCAAAATGTCTGCAGGATCCACCTACTGCAGCCATAAAAATGATCCCAGACCAAGTCTCAAAATGACTAGAGGCATTTCACTGGTATCTAGGCCAAATTTCCCATTTCTCTTTAAAAAAAAAACAGTAACAGTTTTGAATTAATATTATCAATATTTGTTGTATCCACTCCACAACCCTCCCCACCACTGAGATATGGCTGAAAAAAGGGAAAAAGTTTCCTACCCCTTATTTCATGGTTAACAAAAATAAACAAACAAATAAACTCAATAGACCACTACATGTTTCAGTGGGTGTAACCTTAACTTTGACTCCCTCTACCAAATTACAGCAATACAATTTTTTCATATGTAGTACATTTCTGTGCTTTGATGGACTGTGCCGAAGGCAGGGTTACAAACTATTAAAATAGCAGTTTAAACATGTTACCTATGCCTGGTAATCTGGTATTATGGGGCCCTCTACCATGGGAGAGGGCTAGCCAAGGTTGTTGCTTGCATCACAACTTACCAACCCCTTGATGCCATGCTAATCAGGTAATCTGGGCAAACTTTGCCGCCTTTAAGTACATCAAACTGGTAGCATTCCAGAAAGGCACAAAACAGTCAAGTGCAGCAATTTGCTTCATGATCAGCAGCCACATTTTAAATGAAGTGCAATTGTTTTCTTTTTTTGCTCCCCTATCTTTGGACCTCACATTTGCATCAATATCCCTGTGTTTGGGCACCATTTTGTAACTGACTCCCAGGGATCTGTTACTACCTAAGGAAGCTTGAAGGAGCAAAGCGCAGGAGTGCTCTGAGTGTTGTGGTCACAGTTGTTCACTGAGGACATGTTGATTTACTTGCAATACAAGGTATTAAACCAGTTTTGAACTTGCAACTGCTTTCAAGTCTTTATTTTTCTAAGGGACAACGCAATTTATTTTCATGTGGTGTGCAGAAGTATTCTAGTTTGACTCTGGTACTACAGGGCCTCCACAATGGAAGGGGTCTGGCCTGGATTGTTAAACATTATTGTGGGAACCATGGAACTGAGGTTTTGAGAGACACAAAACAACTCACTCACTCACTCACTCACTCACTCACTCACTCGCAAACAACAGACTCCATACAGGATTAGAGCCAAGTAGTAGAGGTTTATTCAGAACTTCATACAAAAACCTAAGTCTTGAAATGTATGTAACTGTGCATGCTTATGGACTTAGGGTTTTATTCACCTTGTTTTCGTCACTTGGTTAACGTTGTACATTCTGATCCCAAATTTTTACAGTGTCAAGTTGTACCCCACCTCATGACCGTATAAGTAGCACCTTGTAAATCTGATCTGAAATGTGCTGTTTAGGGTCAACCTCAAAAAACACATTGGGGTCTTATTTACAAGGTACCACTAATGTGGTTGTGGGGTGTTGACACCCTTAAAATTTGGGCCCAGATGTCAAAAACTGGCAATACACGGATTTGGGGACTTAGGATTTTTTCATGTTTTATTTATTTTTTTTCTTTTTGTATTTTCTCATAACATTACTATTTTGAGCCCTAATTTTCAGGGCAGTCAAGTTGCCATCCCACATCATGACCACTTAAACTGGACCTTGTAAATGTGACCCTAAATGTATTGTTTGGGTCAAACCCCCAGAGCAAATTTTCTGTCATGTTTACAAAGCAGCATTTAGGTAGTTGTGGGGTGGGGTGGTGACATAAGGACCTTGAAAATATGGGCTCAAAAAGGGCCAAAATGGGTCATGTCATTAGCAAAAAAAAAAAAAGCCTGAAACAAAAACTTATGTCCCAAAATGCACCTATCACGAATGCATGTGAACTTAGTTTGTTTTCTTTTTAGTAGGTGGCAGTTGGCTGAGGCAGATGGAGGGTTGTGTTCGTTGTCCAATGCTGGATTTTACTTAAAGGATGGGCGCAGTGGTGAGGGAGGTATGTGTGCTCACTGTTCACTGGACAGTGGGGATGGGGACATATTCAATTGCATGGCGTGACGAGGGGGTAAGGTGATATTGAGTGCAGCAGTTGGGCTCTGTATGATTTCTTGGCACTGGGATTGGGCACCAGGTTTTAGGAAACCAAAACTGGGAGGGGGGGGCTGCTTTGGGAAACTTATGGTTTGTAGAACTGTAAGTCACTATGCAGCTACTTTGTGAGTGGCCTGTTCAGGTCTGGCACTGTGGACGTCCACTCATAAAGCAAGCTACAAGTCTGACTCACTGCTCATCACTTTACAGGGGCTTCATGAGTGGCTTGCAAGTTACAGGTCTGATGCTGTTACTTCAGCCATGCTTTTAGATATCTTTTCCATAACATAGTAAAATAAATTGCAAAAAAAAAAAACCTAATTTAATGCATCTATTAGTGCTGAAATGGAAAATGGACAAAGACTCCAAAAAACTGGTGGCTCAGGATGTGGTAAACAGAGCCAAGTGCAGAACAAACGTCATTTGAAACAAAAAAGGAAAGGGTTGCACAGTTGTACGTTGTGACCACACAATACTTTCAATGTTAGGAAACATTAAAAAAAAGGTTTTATCGATACAAACAAAGTAGTAGCACCCCTCAAAAATGCACATCAATGTTTCACGCTGCCCTAGCACTTTTTCAAGATGGCTGCTCCCTCTAGTGGATACCATAAATACACACATTACCATAATTACTCATCCAAATCTGAGTCATATTGAGAAAGCTGTTAGCAGGACTACTGAAATAGTTATGATCAGATATTCAAATGGATATAATAAAAATGGCAGTTACCAAAACTATAATTACACCTGTAAGGCTCACTAAATATTGTTCAATCATATATGCAACAAAGATAAATAGAGTTTAAAAGGTGTATATACATTAATAAATGCATCAACATACTACCACAAAATGACTGCCCCCATGAGAAGAGAAGCAAAAAGTGTATATCCATATAGTTATTATAGACTACTGATAAATAACACACATTTAATGATGAACACACATAAATAAAAACTTAAACACTAATAACTTTGGATGATTAATTATGGTAATGTGTGTATTTATGGTATCAACTAGAGGGAGCAGTTATCTTGAAAACACACTAGTGCAGTGTAAAAAGTTGACATGCATTATTGGGGTGTTCTACTACTTTGTATCAGTAAAACCTTTTTTTTTAACTTTTCCTAATGTTGGAAGTATTGTGTGGTCACAACGTATAACCGTGTAACCTTTTCCTCTTTTGCAAAATGGACAAAGTATGTAAATGAAAACTTAGGGATCAAACTCATGAATTTTCAGACATCGGTGGTGTGGTGTTCCTCATGGTTTTCAACCCTAATGCCCACCCCCCTCCCCCAGCCCTTACCTTTGTGCAATGCAAGGCCATGCTGCAGGTCCAGGGTCATGACCCACATCTGCTGCTTCAAGCTACAGGTATGTAGCCATGCTCCATAACTCTTTTGCTCATTATAGGGCCCACAGGATCAAACAACTATGGAATCAGCAGACTGCTGTGAGGAAGCCATTGGCAGATCCAGGAATTTACAGAAGAGGAAGTGCATGTGGCCCGAAAAAACAAATTTTTCTAGTGGGATCCAGGTGCATGCCCCCCCCCCATGAAATTTTTAAAATGTAATGTGTAAAATGATGCATTTTGGTGCATTTTAGGCTCAGGTTCAGGAGTTAAGTGTGGATCTTCCCTCAATATTCTAGGTTCCTTTCCATCACAGAGGAGCTGCAAATAATAATGGCTACCTACAGGGATGAGAAGGAAGCTGAGGGAGTTGGCTAGTTGTTCTGCTAGAACACAGACACACAGACAATCATAGCAGAAAAAGATCAGTGACCCATCCAGTCTGCTCATGGATCCCTATCTAACCCCAGGGTCAAAACTGGCACCAGCCCACTAGTCAAATACTGGTAGATGTTGTATCTTGCTAGTAAGATTTTCCTGTAACTAGCCTTGTGGGCTTGTACTGGAGGGGCTACTGGATTTTCTCATTTACTAGCCCTGCTGACTACTGACAGCAAAACCTAACATCGACCCCTGTAACCCTGGGTCCTAATGTCCACCCAGGGTCCTAGCCCTCTCAATCCACCTCCTCTTCCCTCCCCAATAGCAGAGACCAGGGGCTATTTAAAGCAGCAGGGCAAGCTGTAACAAAAGTAAAAAAAATGTAATCCCTAACCCCATGTACCTTGACTGTATTGTAACCCCCGTACCAATGGGGGGTTCCTAAAAGTCGTCTAGGCTCTGCCTAAGTGTTCCCCCTGGTGGTTGGTGTTCGGCGCCTAAGCCATTTGAATGACTCTGTTAGTGCTTGTAGAGCCTCCACATACTGTCTCTTTAAGAGCTGTCTGCTTGCAGACATAGTCAGTGCTCTGAGGGGAACTGTGTGTTTCCCTGCTTGAGCCCCACTCGAACTGTGATGTAGTTGCCCCTCTTTGCCGTTGCTGAAAGCGCAAGGGGAGCCCACTCGAAAGATATAACTATTAGCCTGAAATCAGTTAGAGTAATAGTGAAAATGCAGTTGTTTAATCTGCCTTTGTTGCAGCTGGGACTTTATGTGTTGTGCCCCTCCATTTTGGACCAGGACTGCCTGAGGGGTCCAATAGGAGCAGGGGGACATCTAAAATGGAGTAAATAGCGACCAACCAGAATCAGGACTCTAAATGGAGCCAGCTGACCAATGGGGACACAGCTAGTAATTCTGGGAAGTACAGTCTGGACTATGGTGCCTTTTTTGCACCAATGAGGGCAGTAGTGAGTAACTGCCATCTGCATCCCACCAATGGGATTGGGTGGCGCCCGAACTGGATTCTCTGCCCAAACTGCCCAGGGTCAGAGTCGTTGGTGGTCGTGAAGGTGAAGGTGGAAGGAGCCCTGGCTCCTGCGCTGTGGAAGTCTTTGCACTGGAAGCGCGTGTGGCAGGCCTAGAAGTCGGGCGATAGCATCACCAGAAGGAGCGGACAAGATCCGTGGAGGAGTGCAGGTGGAGGAGGCTGTACATTTACAGCTACCTACCAGGCTCACCCTGTAGAGGACTGGAGAATCTGCTTCAATCATGCTCAGTCTGTCACGACAAGTGAAGCTGCATCGTTCGGCCCGGTGGTGCAGTGAATGCGATCAGAAGTATACAGCAGCTGCCTGGTATGGTACCCCTCTGCTCTTCATATAAATGTGTGGAGACGTGTTGAATTCCAGGCTTGGTCCTGTGAGTAGTGCGAGAGCGATCTTTCTGCTGGAATCGTAAGTACTAAAGCACTGTAGCTCCCTGGCAGATGCGCATAGTGAGGGCAAGATTTGTCTGGCTGCTTTACTGCCTATGTGAACTGAGCCTGCTGGCTCTACTTAATCCTTTCAGGAATCAAATGGTTGTTTCTGCGTCAGGGCCCCAACCAGCTGCAATGAGAGGCTAGCCTTCTATTGCCTGGGTACCCAGAGACAGTGACACTTAGGTTTGGCCTGTGCACAGTGCCCTAGATATAAATATATATTTTAGAGTGGTAAGCTAATCAACCTGATTTTCCCCATCCTGGTTACTTTCCCCTTAATAAACCAGATTTGTTGTTACAAGGTACACTGCTTAACCTGTGTGTCTCTGTTGAATTACTGTACAGTGGTTATTGTATAACTGCATCTTACTTTACAGGGGGTCCTCAGAGCCAAGCTGATTGAACCAATTATGGGTGTAAGGGTGTATTGCAAGGGTACTATGATTGATTTGTGTGGGCCACTAGTGGGAAGAAAGGGGGGTTGCAGTGACCCAGAGGGCTGTGACCAGGTCGCCTTTGACTGTTCCAACCCCGACCTCTGGTTGGAGGCACCCGCCATTGGATCCAGGCCCCTGAACCTGTTATTAGCTGAGCAGGCAGAGGTAGTAGTCCTTAGGATAGCGCTCCCTGGGGGTTACAGTATCATCTCAGCTCAATAATTAGGGGAGCTGACTGTCCCTACTCCCCCTCAGTGATGCTTCCAGGGTGTCCCAGCTGAGCCTGATGAGACCCCCTGCCCTATATGGCTCATCTGAGCAAAAGCTGCTTGGCTCCTGTGTTCTCAGTTTGGAACCATACTGCATTATTAAATTTTTTATCTTGCAGTTCCAAACCATAAACAGGAGATGAGCAGCATGTGCCCCTAGAAATTCAGGAAGCGCTAGTGCCAGGGATGAAAAAATAAGCAATGTAAGTTTTATTTGCTAACCCAGCCACTGAGATGATGAATGATTAATTTAACTGTGTGAGGTCTGTGTGTCCACTCTGCAGAACCCGGTGAGGCTGTTGTGACCAATGTGTTTGTGTGTGTGTGTGTGTTTAATCCAGAATGCATTCTGAAATCCGATGAGCCAGTTCTGACCAAAGAGTGTGTGTGTGTGTGTGTGTGTGTGTGTGTGTGTGTGTGTGTTTAATCCAGAATGTATTCTGAATGGGGCAGAGGTGCAAACAGCAAATTCATTTTTGTACACAACACCCCAAATGCTATCCCCTGCTATTTTACTTACTCATCCTTATGCCCCTGCCAATGATGCCATACACAGGGTAAAACTACAGTTCAGATATAGTTAACATACTCCTTGTATTCTTAAGGGAATACAATTAAAATGCACATATATATGTAAAATTCAATCCCCCCCCCCCAAAAAAAAATCTCAGCCCCCTTATCCACATTCAGTGGCAGGCCTTATAGTCGCATCAATCTTCTTCATTTTCACAGTTTAATACAGTGCCTATGTGGAGGGCTTTGATGTAGTAGCACGGCTTTTAACTAATGCTCCACTAAATTACAAAACAAAATCAGTTTTGGACACTTGTCATCTCAAAAAAGGAGCAGACCCCCCCCCAAATAAAATGTTACATTTTGCAGCTGACATGACTGTCTTCTCTTTCACAGTTTTATACAGGGTTGACAGGAGAGGGATTAGAATCCACAGCACTGCTTAAAGGAAAACTGTGCTGAACCTGTAAACAGCTTTCCCCTGTAGAAGTTGATTTTTAAATAATGGTTCTAATTATACTACCGTTTTATCTCTGCAGGCTTTCTCATTGTCATATTGGGTGTTTCTGATTTACACTTAAGATAGTAAGTACCATTTCAGAACTGCGTGATGCAGTTTGTCCTTGCTAAGTTCACCATTGTTGGCACAATACATCAATTTTCTGCTATCGAAATCTGTGGTTGGGAGGGACATAAACAATATCAAACAGTTCTAAAATGGCACTTAACACAGAATGTAAGTAAGAAACACTGAAGTTACCAATAGGACCATTTAAATGAAACAATAACAGAACTGAAACCAATATTTAAAAAACAGCTTCTTCTGGAAAAAATTACTTTCAATTCAGCGCAGCTCTCCACTAAGCAATAACAACTGAGAAGCTGGTAATTTCTGAGGGACTAATGATCGGTTGAGGGATAGGTGGCCTGAGGCACAGTCAAGGGACACCTCCCTCCAACCAGATGTTCCTCCAAGGAAAGGACTGATCTTTGAGGTTGTTATTGCAGTTATAAATCCAATTGCAACAACAGCTTTCTTTTTTCTTTTTTTTAACATTATCATTTTTAGGAGTGTGATGGGAGCTGTGTGGCCTGAGTACATTTTACGTTTTCAGATTTTGTGTTGTGAACAGTGTCAGTGGGCTGTTGGATTGGTCATCTCTAAGATGTTGATGACCATTCCAGTAGAAAATCAGGGGCCTCACTAAGATCATGTCATAAACAATTAAGAAAACTTGTAAATTATACCAATACTCCTCAGGGTGTTCCAGTTACTGACCCCTCCCAGACTTAGACAAACTTCCAGGTTCAACAAGCCGCCCAGCAAACAGCTCACTACAACACAGCCCAAGCACACCGCTCATTGTCACAGAGCCACAGCACACAGCTCACTGCCACAGAGCTCCAACACACAGCTCACTGCCACAGAGCCCTAGCACATGGCTCACTGCCACAGAGCCCCATCACACAGCTCACTGCCACAGAGCCCCAGTACACAGTTCACTGCCACACAGCCCAAACACACAGCTCATTGTCACAAAGCCACAGCACACAGCTCACTGCCACACAGGCCAAACACACAGCTCACTGCCACAGAGCACCAGCACACAGCTCTCTGCCACAGAGCTCCAGTACACAGCTCACTGCCACAGAGACCATCACAGTGCTCACTGCCCCAAAGCCCCAGCATACATCTCACTATTCCAGAGCCCCATCATGCATCTCACTGCCCCAGAGCCTCAACACACAGCTCACTGCCACAGAGCTCCAGTACACAGTTCACCACTCCAGATCCCCAGCACACAGCTCACTGCCACAGAGCCCTAGCACATGGCTCACTGCCACAGAGCCCCAGCACACAGCTCACTGCCACAGAGCCCTAGCACATGGCTCACTGCCACAGAGCCCCATCACACAGCTCACTGCCACAGAGCCCCAGCACACAGTTCACTGCCACAGAGCCCCAGCACACAGCTCATTGCCACAGAGCTCCAGCACACAGCTCACTGCCACAGAGACCAGCACAGTGCTCACTGCCCCAAAGCCCCAGCATACATCTCACTGCTCCAGAGGCCCAGCATGCATCTCACTGCCCCAGAGCCCCAACACACAGCTCACTGCCACAGAGCTCCAGCACACAGTTCACCACTCCAGAGCCCCAGCACACAGCTCACTGCCACAGAGCCCTAGAACACAACACACTGCAACAGAGCTCCAGCACACAGCTCACTGCCACAGAGCTCCGGCACACAGCTCATTGCTACAGAGCCCAACACAGAGCTCACTGCCCCAGAGCCCCAGCATGCATCTCACTGCTCTAGAGCCCCAGCATGCATCTCACTGCCCCAGAGCCTCAATACACAGCTCACTGCCACAGAGCCCCAGAACACAGTTCATTGCCACAGCCCCAAAACATACATCAGTGCCACAGAGTCTCAGCACACAGCTCACTGCCACATAGCCCCTGGACACAGCTTACTGTCACAGAGCCCCAGCACACAGTTCACCACTCCAGAGCCCCAGCACACAGCTCACTGCCCCAGAGCCCCAGCACACAGCTCACTCCCTCAGAGCTCCAGCACACAGCTCATCTCCCCAGATCCCCAGCACACATCTCACTGCCATAGAGCCCCAGCAAACAGCTCACTGCCACAGAGCCCCAGTACACAGCTCACTACTCCAGAACCCCAGCACACAACTCACCACTGCAGAGTTCCAGCACAAAGGTCGCTGCCACAGAGCTCCAGCACACAGTTCATCTCCTCAGAGCACTGGAATGCAGCTCACTGTCTCAGACCCACAATACACAGCTCACCACTCCAGAGTCCCAGCACCCAGCCCACTGCTACAGAGCTTGAGCACACAGCTCACTGTCACAGAGCCCCAGCACAGAGTTCATGGCCCCAGAGCCACAGCACACAACTGAACACTCCAGAGCCCTGGCACACAGTTCATTGCTACAGAGCTTTAGCACACACCTCACTGCCACAGAGCTCCAGCATGCTGCTCACTGCCACACAGCTCAGGCATGCAGCTTACAGCCCCAGACCCCTGGCATACAGTTCATTGCCACAGAGCCCCAGCACACTGCTCACAACCCCAGAGCTCTAGCATGCAGCTCATTGCCCCAGAGACACAGCACGCAGCTAACTGCTCCAGAGCCCCAGCATGCAGCTTACTGTCCCAGAGTCCCAGTACACAGCTCACTGCCCCAGAGTTCCAGCATGCAGCTCACTGCCCCAGTCACCCAGCATGAAGCTTACTGCCCCAGACACCCAGCACGCAGCTCACTGCCTGAGCCTCACTGCACACATCACCGCCAGAAAACTCCAGCACACAGATCATTGCCATAGAGCTCCTGCACACAGTTCACCACTCCAGAGCCCCAGACCACAGCTCATTACCACAGAGCTCCAGCACAGAGCTCATTACTACAGAGCTCCAGAACACAGCTCATTGCCACAGAGCTCCAGCATACGGCTCACTGCCACAAAGCTCCAGCACACAGCTCACTGCCACAGAGCCCCAGCACACAGCTCACTGCCACAGAGCCCCAGTATGCAGCTCACTGCCCCAGAGCTCAGGCATATAATTCACAGCCCCAGAACCCAGGCATGCAGTTCACTGCCACAGAGCCCCAGTGCACTACTCACCACCCCAGAGCTCCAGCATGCAGCTCATTGCCCCAGAGCCTCAGTATACAAGTCACTGCCTCAGACACCAGGCACACAGCTCTCTGCCCCTTGCCCCAGCATGCAGCTTACTGCCACAGAGCCCCAACATGCAGCTTACTGCCCCAGAGCTCCAGCATGCAGCTCACTGCCCTAGAGCCCCAGCATGCAGCTCAATGCCACAGAGCTCCAGCATGCAGCTCACTGCCATGAAGCTCCAGCACACAGCTCATGACCCCAGACCCCAAGTTCACAGCTCACTGCCACAGATCCCCGGAACACATCTCACTGCCCCAGAGCCCACACACACAGCTCACTGCCCCAGAGCTTCAGCACACAGCTCACATTCCCAGAGCCCCAGCATGCAGCTCACTGTCCCAGATCCCTGGCATGTAACTCACTGCCCAAGCCCCAGCAGACATCTTACTGCCCAAGAGCTCCGGTACAGAGCTCACTACCCCAGAGCCCCAGCACACAGCTCACTGCCCCAGAGCTTCAGTACACAGCTGACTGCCTCAGATACCTAGCACACAGCTCAGTATCCAAGTCCAAGCACTGAGCATATACCTTATTTCCCCAGATCCCCAGCACAGAGCTCACTGCCTCAGCCCCAGCACACTCCTCACTGCCCCAGAGCTCCAGCATGCAGCTCATCACTGCAGAGCCCCAGCACATAGCTCAGTGCCCCAGATCCCTGGCACTCAGCTCACTGCCTAAGCTGCAACACACACATCACTGCCCAGAGCTCCAGCACACAGCTTACGGCCCCAGAGCCCTGGGACACAGCTCTTTGCCCAAGCCTCAACACATACCTCATTGCCCCAGAGCTCCAGCATACAGCTCAGCACACAGATCACCACCCTAGAGTCCCAGCTTGCAGCTCACTGCCCCAGAGCTCTAGCACACAGCTCATGGCCCCAGAGCCCCAGCATGCAGTTCACTGCCCCAGATCCCTGGAATGTAGATCTCTTTCAAAGCCTCATCACACATCTCACTGCCCCCAGAGCTCCAGCACAAAGCTCATCACCCCAGAGCTGGCACACAGTTCACTGCCTCAGAGCCCCAGCATGCAGCCAACTGTCCCAGAGCCTCAGCATGCAACTCTCCACTCCAGAATCCCAGCATGCAGGTCACTGTCCCAGAGCCCTAATGTGCAGCTCACTACCTGAGAGCCCCAGCACACAGCTCACTGCCCCAGAGCCCCAGCATTCAGCTCACTGCATGAGCCCCAGTATGCAGCTCACTGCCCCAGAGCCCAAAATACCCAGCACAGAGCTATGTTCCCCAGATGCCCAACATACAAGATCACTGCCTTATCTCATCAGCACACAGATTACTGCCACTGATACAATTTCACTCCCCAGATCACCACCACACTAAATCGGGCTTCTCTACAATCCCAGATCAACTCTTACTCCCCCAAGTCCAGCTACCTGGCTCACTCACTCACTCACTCTGTCTGATGATTTGCATCCTTGCTGGCTGATGGTCAGGTGGGGCAATACAGCTGCAAGGATTACATTAAAACCAGGTCAGCTCAGCACCAGCCAAGTGATTGTTAAATAATTCCCTTAGTTTGACTGGGTGCTATGAGTTGCTCCTGATCTTTAACCATCACACCCCATCCCACACAGCCCAGCCTTGGGAGCAGAAATCAGCATGTTGAACTAACTTGAGACATGCTAGCCAACTTGAAACGTGTCCCCATAAATTCTGTCTCCCATCGGACATTCATGAATCATTCCAGTTTGACTTAATCACAGCCAACAGACTGTCCCTATCTGCTCCCCATCCTGCTGCAAGATCACTCAGCTCAGAAATAGACCAGCACTGAATCATGTTCTGTAGCTGTCTCTTCTGCCCTGGCTAATCAGGGCTCCCCAGCAGAACCACAAAATGATTGAATTTAGTGGGGACACTGAAAAGCCACTGAATCCAGCCCTATTATGATGTGGCAAATGGATGATGGTGCCTGCCAGACTCTAGCCAATCAGCCAGGTTAACCGAAGTCCTGGCTTCCTTGTCAGTCTTGCCCTAGCTCTGCTCAGTAGGCTGAGTCTCCCCCTCTCCCCGCTGGACTGTGAGCACTGACTCAGAGCGGTGGTGGTGGGCTGTTCCAACTCAGGCAGGGCAGCACTGTCACTTGTGGGGAGAGGGGAGAGTGGCGGATGACAGCTGGAAGCCAGTCGAGGCCGAGTCTGTTGGAACAGTTGTGAGCTGCAAGTTGCAGCTCATCAAAGGGGACGATTCCTGCCCTCACAGCCCTCACACCCAGGCTTAAATCTGCCAGTGGAAGCAGCTCTGATCCTTTAAGATCGAGGGCCATATTTGTTTAAAAGGCATTAAGCAAACCTAAGAGCATTTTGCTGCGTCATGCTACTTTTTTTGTAAGTTTCGTTTTCAAACAGAATACTGAAGGGAAACAGCTTGCAGAGCTTTATTTTATACAGAGTTATGAGTGACCTAAGAAACCTCCTTCTTATAAAATGAACCTGACAGACAACATAGACATTTAATCTTTTACGGTAAGCAATCCAGGAAAGAAACTTCCCATCACAGTAAAAAGGAACATCTAACACAAGATCAGGTTCCTTACAGCAGGAAATCAATTTGACACATATGCATACAAACTAAGCCGAACCTAAGGATGGGTGACTTGCTTCATGTCTGTCCCCCCTAGCTGGACAATGTAAGTGAAATGTAGATAACTTTGGTGACACACAGACACCAGGACAAGTGGACCATGTTTCTTTATTACAAAAAGACTCACTGGAAGCACAATAGATCAGGAGCATACAACACAGAGAACTTTCTCAATATATGTTTATATATATATATATATCTAATATATGATTGTATGTATAGTTACTGTGTCCCTAATGTATGTTTACTAAGTACAATCCCTGGGTCTGTTACAGTTATGAATGTATTGTTGAGTTCTTTCTGTAAGAGAACTGTGAAGTGAGGTTGAGCAGTTCTAGCACACAAAGGACTTGAGAAGAAATTTGTATAGCCATAAGAGACACAGGAACTACACATATATATATATATATATATATCTATATCTATATATCTATATCTATCTATCTATCTATCTATCTATCTATCTATCTATCTATCTATCTATCTATATATATATAGTTCTAGATATAGATATAGATAGTAGAGCTGGGCAGACTGTTCTGACCGAGATCCAAACCCCCGGATCGAACCCCATCATCTACAGACCTGGATAAATACTGATTTCACCACAGAAGTCTGGTTCTGGGTACATGGAGCGCCATTTAGTGGATTGTTGAACAACAAAAAATCCCTCAGGAAATCTGCTCACTGTTCTCAAGGATGATTCTATTGCAGAGACGGTGCTGCGTGTGTAAAAACTTCTCATACTCCAAAACGCACCAACTCTGGTAAAAAAACATATGTGAATCAAATTCTTCTAATTTTCATTTTTATTTATTTAGCATACCCCAACATTTTGCCAGTATCTGACTTCTTCTGGGGAACTGTTAAATCAAAAAATAATAATTTTTACTGGTACAGTACATATATACATTCTTCTATCATTTTTTAACAATTTTTGACACCACTATTTTTCAAAGTATATCAAATACATAATCATACACATTTCTTTTACTCAGTATCACAAATATATTTCAATTTATTATAGGCGTATAATATCTGTTATATTATCACTAAGTGATTTTACCATATTTCATTTAACTGACCACTTGCCAATCCTCGCTGTCCCAAATAGTGAAACATAAAATCAAACTCATTATCAAGTGACTTTACTTATAACCTCAACTCATGCTAACCATTTCTTGAAATAAATTTCAAAATATTCACCTATTCAAATCTTTTTTTAAAAGCTCTTCTTTGGCCAGGTCTGCTAATCACGTGCTTTTGTGTCCTATTCAAGAAAAAAGGACTACTTATTACTGCTTGCTTACAATGTGTACTACATTTCTTAAAACAGGTTATGACTTAGGATCTTTACTTACTGGTTGCTGCTCAGTTCAATCTCAAAATAGTCATTATTTCCTTTAGTAAGCACATTTCATGTGTAATGTCTCTTCTACCTCAAGTATTAAAATACAAAAAACAAAGTTAACATCGTTTTACTAACATTCTAAGCATTCTACGAGTGCAGGGAATAGTACTTACATAAAGCTGGCATTTGTTCTGTTTCAATTCTAAAATGAGGCAGCAAGAGATTGGCAGCAGCCTTTACCTTTTTACACTCATTCTCAATGAGCACTAATAATTCTATCTGCTTTTCATCGAGTTGTTACCAGTCAACTAATGGTTGCTAAGAAATGCCTTTGCTTTGGCAAATTTAGCATGAACACTAACCACAATCTATCAAAGAAATAAACATCTACTTCTATTCATTCTGCAGTTGTTTTAGTTAAATATTTAAACAGCTTTCTGTCATGTATCGCTATGTGTTCACTGATGACAAATTGGTAATTGCCATAAAGCTTTAATGCAGAAAAATAAAGTGATAGTGAGCTATCTTAACTTCATCACAACTTAGGGACGGGTGGGGGGGAGTGTTATAGAAGAATAGTCCAGTTGCAATCTTGAAGGAGAATTTCACTAGATTAAGTATACATCTTATTTTAGTTTACCAGCATGACTGCCAGTTAATTTCTTCGTTTAAACCCCAATATTTATCAAAAGTTCCCAGTTCATAAATTCGCTTTGTTTCTTTACTCTCCAACATTTTCTGGAAATTACCTCCTCTTTCTGTTTCTTGAACCTTTTCTAACCCCCAAAATCTTAGCTGCATCACTGTGTTACCTCTTTAATTAAAGTGCCTAGCTATCGAGGAGCTTTCATCATTCAATCTAATATGGCTTTTATGTTCCGAAATCCATTTCTTTAGTTCTCTGGACATTTGGCCAACATAGAATTTGTCACAAGGACATTGTATTATGTAAATAACACAGATTATGTTACAGTTAATGGTTGTTTGATATCATAAATTTTATCCATGTATGGATATCTAAATGCTGTTTTTCTTGATGTATTTCCACGAGCTACACATCTAGTGCATAAAAACATACCATTTTGTAATGGACCAAGTAGTAGCTGTCCTCTCTTTTGTTCCCCTGAATTATGTAATGTTTTAACTAATTTATCTCTTAAAGTAGAGGCTTTTTTAGGTATAACAAACGGTCTTTTATTGAATAGGTGTTTTGTGCTGGGATTATTCTGCAGAATACTCCTATGTTTCAAAATTATTTTTTTAATTTTTGGCATTTCTTCACAGTGCACTGTGCTGAAAGTAAAAGTTCTATTTTTCTCCAATAAAGTTTGTACATTTTCTCTTGTATAAGGGTTTCTCTAGAAACCTCATTTACCTTCCTTTTGACCTTTTTTAATGTATCTGCTGAATAACCCCTGGATTTAAATATTTCAAGAGTCATTTTTTCTGGTAGTTTAACATCTTGTGTTAAACTACAATTTTGTTTTCTTCTCAGTAGCTGAGAGTAAGGAATACTTTATTTTAGACTTCTAGGGTGGAAGCTATTACTGTGAAGAACTGTATTCCTACCTGTATATTTTCTAAAAAAAAAATTGTTTCCAAATTATTACCATTTTTAAAGATCATCACATCTAAAAAATTACACTATCAAAACTGTAGTTCAATGTGAATTTTAAGTTAGGGTCACAATTGTCCTGATAAATAAGAAACTCGTTTAATTCATCAATGTCATCATTCCACAACATTATTACATCATCAATACATCTCTTCCAAAATATTATATTTCCAAAATGAGGATGTTCTGGGTTCAACACATATTTATGCTCAAAGCTAGACATGTAAGAATTTGCATAGCTGGGGGCCATACTGCTCCCCATTGCTGTGCCTTTTTCTGACAAAAAATTGTTTCTCAAATTTAAAATAATTATTAAGAACAAGTGATGTCAGCTCCATAATTAGTCTAGACTTAGGTCTAATGTCACTTGGTCTTTTTTCAAGGAGTTGAAACAGGGCTTGAACACCCTCAGTATGAGGGATCGAAGTGTACAAGTCTTTGACATCAATTGTCACCAAAATCATTTTATCATTCACTAAGCCTTCTGAATTAACCCCTTCTGACATTTGTAAAATATGCGTTGTGTCCTTCACATAAGTATCTGAATTATGAATAAGGTCTTGTATGTGGAAGTTAATATATTTAGAAATGGGTTCTAAACATTGGGGTATGCTAAATAAATAAAAATGAAAATGAGAAGAATTTGATTCACATATGGCTTTTTACCAGAGTTGGTGCAGTTTGGAGTATGAGAAGTTTTAGACACACAGCACCATCTCCACAATAGAAGCTTCCTTGGGAACAGTTAGCAGATTTCCTGAGGGATTTTTGTTGTTCAGGATTGAACTATCCGGTGGGTGTGTGCCGGATACCCCAAGGACGTTCTGCTATTCCTTTTTATGGATTTTATGGACTAATTTATATGACACCCTTTTTTTTTTACTTTTTTTAAACTTTTTTTAAAACTTTTTTGAAAGTGTTTTTGATTTTTTTTATTATTCTTGATTTTCTTTTGGATTTATGTTTTAGATTGATAAGGAATACATCATAAAATGGCTCAATTCACTGATGTAGGAGGTAATATAGAAGCTGCATATTCATTTAGTAATTTCACTAATGAAGAGAGAGTAGCCCTGCTTACAAGTATGAAAGGAGATAAGGATCTCAGTTCATCAGAAACAGACTCAGTTAAAAATATTAAAAGGAAGATAGAAAATGTAAGATCTAAAGATGTTAGACTTGAATGGTACGGTCTCAAGTTAATTAAATACTTAGAATATAAAAGAATTCCAAGAGGCCTAAGGGTTCCAGTAGAACCCAATTTAGGCATATATGATGAGGAACTAGACAAACTTGGGATGGGATATGAACCTGTTGTAGCGTACACTTTATGTATGCTCTTATTGAAATGAATATTACAGCACACAGTAAAATATCTGAGGGCATTAATACACAGGAAAAATGGCTTAAACATCAATTGAAATTAGAGGAATTCAACAAATGGTTAGAAGAAACAAAGGAAAAACTTTTGTAGTATGAAAAAAGCATTAAAGTAGTCAAATTAATTTTTTTTTATAGAGATACTATTGACTATCGAGACAATAAAATGTACACCTATAAAAGATTTAGATTTCCTATCAATAAGGGTGAAGGAAATAACTCATATAGTTCAGATAGTAATACAAGAAGTACGTTCCATACAGGAACTAAAGGTTTTTTTTTTTTAGGCAGGAAGACACAGACAGACAGACAGACAAGAAGAAGAGATCAAAGAACTGGGTACATCATATGCACAGCAACAGGAGAGACCAATACAACAGGGTATAAACAAATGATACGATATAAGAGAAAAACACATAATGGAGGGAGGAGGAGGAAATGGAGGGAGCGGAGGAAGGGGACAGAGAGCACATAGCAGGGGGAACAGAGGGAGATAGTTATTTTTAATTTGAGTAAAATGGTTCTATCACCAGAAGAGAATGGTATGCTGAGCCATGGCCTTTCATATTCAGTCACTAAAAAGCTAAATAACTTTCAATTGTTAGTTGATGTAAATATATTTTTTAGAAACATCACATTACAAGCTCAGTTTGATAATGTAGAAGTCAGTAATCCAGACAGAGTTAAGCTAAAAGCAGCCATGGGTATTAGGTCCCAATACACACCACACGTAGGCTTAAATAATGCAGTGGAGATGTACATTGGTACAGTTCTTAAAGAAATAGAAGAATTTTGTGACTCAATTAGTATTGGTAAATTAAAAATCATAATTTGACTAAGAGATAGAAAGAATTACTGTTGGACTTGGAAAATTATTCTTCAATAGTAATTAAACCAGCAGATAAAGGAGGAGCCATAGTTATTATGGACTTAGAAAAATATAGAGAAATGTGTAACAAATTACTAAATGTGAGTAAAAATTATGTAAAGTTACCTTATGATCCAACAACAGAAATCAGCTAGAAGCTTAGAGAACTTTTTGAGGAATTTCAAATGTTAGGGTGGTTACTTCCTTGGGAAGTAGAATTACTAATGCGAGACAGTCCAAGGCTTCCAGTGTTTTATTCTCTCCCAAAAATACATAAAAATGTTGAATGCCCACCGGGTAGACCCATTGTTTCTGGTTTTGGGTCAATTTTAGAACCAGTTTCTAAATATATTGACTTCCATATACAAGACCTTATTCAAAATTCAGATACTTATGTGAAGTACACAACGCATATTTTACAAATGTTAAAAGGGGTTAATTCAGAAGGCTTAGTGAATGATAAAATGATTTTGGTGACAATTGATGTCAAAGACTTGTACACTTCAATCCCTCATACTGAGGGTGTTCAAGCCCAGTTTGAACTCCTTGAAAAAAGACCAAGTGACATTAGACCTAAGTCTAGACTAATTATGGAGCTGACATCATTTGTTCTTAATAATAATTATTTTAAATTTGAGAAACAATTTTTTTGTCAGAAAAAAGGCACAGCAATGGGGAGCAGTATGGTCCCCAGCTATGCAAATTCTTACATGTCTAGCATTGAGCATCAATATGTGTTCAACCCAGAACATCCTCATTTTGGAAATATAATATTTTGGAAGAGATTTATTGATGATGTAATAATGTTGTGGAATGGTGACACTGATGAATTAAAAGAGTTTCTTATTTATCTGGACAATTGTGACCCTAACTTAAAATTCACATCGAACTACAGTTTTGATAGTGTAAATTTTTTAGATGTGACGATCTTTAAAAAAGGTAATGATTTGGAAACAAAATTTTTTAGAAAAGATACAGATGAGAATACAGTTCTTCACAGTAATAGCTTCCACCCTAAAAGTCTAAATGAAAGCATTCCTTACTCTTAGCTACTTAGAACTAAACAAAATTGTAGTTTAACACAAGATTTTAAACTGCAAGAAAAATAACTCTTGAAATATTTAAATCCTGGGGTTATTTGGCAGACACATTAAAAAAGGCCAAAAGAAAGGTAAATGAAGTTTCCAGAGAAACCCTTATACAGGAGAAAACAGAACAAACTTTATTGGAGAAAAATAGAACTTTTACTTTCTGCACAGTGCACTGTGAAGAAATGCCAAAAATTAAAAAAAATCATTTTGAAACATTGGAATATCCTGCAGAATTATCCCAGCACAAAACACATATTCAATAAAAGACCATTTGTTACATCGAAAAAAGCCCATACTTTAAGAGATAAATTAGTTAAAACAGTACATGATTCAAGGGAACAAAAGAGTGGACAGCTACTACTTGGTCCATTACAAAATGGAATGTTTCCATGCAATAGATGTGTATCTTGTGGAAATACATCATGAAAAACAACATTTGGACAACTGTACATGGCTACAATTTATGATATCAAACAACACATTAACTGTAACACAATGGGTGTTATTTACATAATACAATGTCCTTGCGACAAATTGTATGTTGGGCAAACGTGGAGAGAACTAAAGAAATGGATTTCGGAACATAAAAGCCGTGTTAGATCAAATGATGAAAGCTCCTTGATAGCTAGGCACTTTAATGAAAGAGGTCACACAGTGATGCAGCTAAGATTTTGGGGGTTAGAAAAGTTTCAAAAAACAGAAAGAGGAAGTAATTTCCAGAAAATGTTGGAGAGTAAAGAAACAAAGCGGATTTATGAACTGGGAACTTTTGATAAATATTGGGGTTTAAACAAAGAAATTAACTGGCAGTCATGCTGGTAAACTAAAATAAGATGTATACTTAATCTAGTGAAATTCTCCTTCATGACTGCAACTGGACTTTTCTTCTATAACCCCTCCCCCCATTTCTAAGTTGTGATGAAGTTAAGATAGCTCACTATCACTTTATTTTTCTGCATTAAAGCTTTATGGCAATTACCGATTTGTCATCAGTGAACACATAGCGATATATGACAGAAAACTGTTTAAATATTTAACTAGAAACAAAAGCAGAATGAATAGAAGTAGATGTTTATTTCATTGATAGATTGTGGTTAGTGATCACACTAATTTTGCCAAAGCAAATGCGTTTTTTAGCAACCATTAGTTGCTTGGTTACAACTAGTTGAAAAGCAAATAGAATTATTAGTGCTCATTGAGAATGAATATAAAAAGGTAAAGGCTGCTGCCAATCTCTTGCTGCCTCATTTTAGAATTGAAACAGAACAAATGCCAGCTTTATGTAAGTACTATTCCCTGCACACGTAGCATGCTTAGAATGTTAGTAAAATGATGTTAACATTGTTTTTTGTATTTTAATACTTGAGGTAGAAGAGACATTACACATGAAATGTGCTTACTAACAGAAATAATGACTATTTTGAGATTGAACTGAGCAGCAACCAGTAGGTAAATATCCTAAGTCATAACCTGTTTTAAGAAATGTAGCACATACTGTGAGCAAGCTGTAATAAGTAGTCCTTTTTTCTTGAATAGGAAACAAAAGCAAGCGATTAGCAGACCTGGCCAAAGAAAAGCTTTTAAAAAAAGATTTGAATAGGTCAATATTTTGAAATTTATTTCAAGAAATGGTTAGCATGAGTTGAGATTATAAGTAAAGTCACTTGATAATGAGTTTGATTTTATGTTTCACTATTTGGGACAGCGAGGATTGGCAAGTGGTCAGTTAAATGAAATATGGTAAAATCACTTAGTGATAATAATATAACAGAAGTTATACTCCTACAATAAATTTAAATATATTTGTGATACTGAGTAAAAGAAATGAGTATGATTATGTATTTGATATACTTTGAAAAATAAATAGTGGTGTCAAAAATTGCTAAAAAATGATAGAAGCATGTATATATGTACTGTAACAGTAAAAATTATTATTTTTTGATTTAACAATTCCCTGGAAGAAGCCAGATACTGGTGAAACGTTGGGGTATGCTAAATAAATAAATAAAAATGAAAATGAGAAGAATTTGATTCGCGTATGGTTTTTTTACCAGAGTTGGGGCATTTTGGAATATATTTAGTGTATTGTTGCCATGGGGATGCTGTCAGGATGCTTGCTCCATGTACCAACAGCCATCAGCATCCAATCAGGCAACAGACCATCACATGACACACTCACGGTATATAACTGTGCTGAGTACAAAATGTGAGCCTAGACAAGTTGGAGGACAGTTGGAGGAGCTTGTACTTCTGCAGCAGAGCCACCAGAAGTTGCGCACTGCAGAAAAGAAAAACAAAATAAACTATTTAAAACTATTTCTTTTTGAAGCGGAGGGGAGGAAAGAAAGAAAGAACGGAGACTTACTGGGGTGAAGGGGAGAGAAAGTTATCATTGGGGATGGTGAGGAGTCAGGACTGGAGAGAAATCTGGATGGACTGAAAGAGAGAGAGAGAGAGATAGTGGTGGCCTGGGTGGCTGCTGGGGGAGGGGAGGGGAGGCAAGAAAAAAGGCAGGCAGTATGGCAGTGTGTGTACTACAGGGCAAGGGCAGGTTGGCAAAATAAATCTTTGTCTTGTGCCATCCAGAAATTGAATCCAGAGAAGATCCTCCAGATGAGAGAGAGAGAGTAAGAGACTACACTGGGGGCCCTAGAGAAATTTTGCAGTTACAGAAAAATCCCAAATAAAAGTTTTTTTTTCTTTTCTTGGCCTCAAACAGTGTGGCTGTGTGTACATGAGCAAGGACAGGCTGAAAAAATCTTTGACTTGTTCCATTTCAGATCCAGAGGAGAGAAAGGAGAGACTACTGGGGGCCCAAGAGAAATTTTACAGTGCCAGAAATCCATAAAAGTTTTTTTTCTTTTCTTGGCCTCAGTGTGGCTGTGTGTACAGGGCAAGGACAGGCTGGCACAATAAATCTTTGACTTGTGCCATTCAGAGGGGAGGGAGAGAGAGGGAGGGAGAGAGAGACTATTGGTGGAGTATGGGAGGGGGCATGAGAAATCTAACAGTCCCAGAAATCCCAAATAAAAATTGTTTTCCTGGCATCAGTGTGGCTGTGTGTACAGGGCAAGGGCAGGCTGGCAAAATAAATCTTTGACTTGTGCCATCCAGATCCAGAGGAGACAGAGAGAGTATGGGGGAACACAAGAAATTTAACAGCCCCAGAATTCCAAAATATTTTTTTCCTGGCTTCAGTGTGGCTGTGTGTACAGGGCAAGGAGAGGCTGGCAAAATAAATCTTTGATGTGTGCCATCCAGATCCAGAGGGGGGAGAGAGAGAGACTTTGGGGGGCATGAGAAATTTATCAGTCCCAGAAATCCCAAATAAAAGTTTTTTTTTCTGGCTTCAGTGTGGCTGTGTGTACAGTGCAAGGGCAGGCTGGAAAAATAAATGTTTGACTTGTGCCATCCATATCCAGAGGAGAGAGAAAGAGAGACTATGGGTGGGTGCCCACGAGAAATTTAACAGTCCCAGAAATCTCAAATAAAAGTTTTTTCCTGGCTTCAGTGTGGCTGTGTATACAGGGCAAGGGCAGGCTGGCACAATAAATATTTGACTTGTGCCATCCAGATCTGGGGGGGAGAGAGAGAGAGAGAGAGAGAGAGACTACAAGGGGGGCACAAGAAATTTAACTGTCCAGAAAACCCAAATAATTTTTTTTTCCTGGCTTCAGTTTGGCTGTGTGTACAGGGCAAGGGAGGGCTTACAAAATAAATCTTTGATTTGTGCCATCCAGATCCAGGGGAGAGAGACAGACTATGGGGGGGCATCAGAAATTTAACAGTCCCAGAAATCCCAAATAAAAGATTTTTTCCTGGCTTCAGTGTGGCTGTGTGTACAGGGCAAGGGTAGGCCAGCAAAATAAATCTTTGACTTGTGTCATCCAATCATTTGTTAACATTCATTCACAATTTCATGTGTTAAATAAAATACTATTTGGACAAACAACACACAAGCTGATGTGCCTGTGCTGCTGACTGTGAGTGGCCCAGAGGATAATCTGACTTTGTGACTCATAGCAGGCTGTTTACACTATAACATAAGTAAAGTACACACAAGTGTCATCATCATCATCACCACTCATTCCCCATTATTCCTTCTTATCATTAGTTTTATTACAGTATATTGCGTTACATTATGTATAAGTATTAACAAACCTGTGTGGAACTGTGCTGTGTGCAGCTATGCACCAGATGTGTCTGCATCTCCAATTCAAATTCTGAGGCACACTAAACAGTTGCTGAATTTGGTCACTTAACAGTAACTGTAGGAGTCAGTCAGGTAATCTTGGAAGGAAGTGGTGGTGGACTACTGTGCTGTCAGTGTGCTGTGTACAGTCATGAGTCATGACAGTAAATGTGTCCCTGGCCTGTGGGTGTGGGAGGGAGTTATCAGAAGGACATCATGTTAGTTAGAGGGATCTTAGTTTTTTTACAGGTTAAAATACTAAAAAAAATGGATCAAAGTGTTGATGATGGGCATTCTGTTTCTCAGGTAGACAGTGGCACTGCAAAAGACAGCAATTAGCCTGAAAAGGGAAGACAAAATCAAACCCCAAAAAGTGATTTTTTTCACATCTAAGGTTTCATCTTCCCAAGTAAAAAAAAAGTTATATGGTTAAAAAAAACAAAGGCTTGGTGGATACCATCCACAGAGGCACCCAAATGTATGGAACAATTGCATATTATGCTACTGTCAGTCCCTCATCTGATTCTTCTGAGGTTGAACCTGATGAGGGTAATAATAAAGATGTAGAGAATAATCAGGCAGCACAAGATTTACTGGAGGGGATGGAAATTGCAGATGAGGGAGAACAGACAGAAATTTTTGGTTGAGGAGGGAGCTGTGGGAATAAACCACAAGAGGAACAGACCCAAGAAAAATCTGGGGGGGGACCCTGAAAAGGTGACCAAGGTGCTGTGCCTTTCTGGGACAAAAACTAAAAACATATCAGGCTGGATTCACAACAGGTAGCTTAAAATGTGCCCGTGCAAGTAGCATACTCCTTGCTGAAATGCACATGTGCAATATTAATGAACAGAAATACCGCACAGGCAGAAAAATGTAAAATGGCACAGTTACGCAAATCCACATGTGCGGAATGTGCATAAAAGAAGGAAATGCCACACATGCGCTCCCGCATATATGGAAACTATGAGTGCCAATTAGACCGGTGGAAACTGTTTTGACACACCCTGTAGTAGAAGCCTGAGGAAAAGAGGGCCAAATGCAGCACAGGCAATGAAGTGATGGAGGCCAGCACCATGACCCACACCAGGCAGCACTACAGCTACCAGTCCACCAGCAGCAGGCCACACAGAAACCACATGGCCAGGCAAACACCATACAACCAGTGGCAGTCCAACAGCAAGCAACGGTGAGCAACTACAGACAGAGATACATACCAGACATGTGGCAACAGCAGCACACACAATACAACCAGGGTCAGCAATATCAACAGCCAGCATACCATACCCAAAGTGTGAGTGCAGGAACAATGCCAGTGAATAGAATGTCCCACCAAATAGCACACATACAACCACAGAGCACAAGTCACATATGTCCACAAATGTATTCTCAACAGATCCCACAACAACTGGACATGCAGACCCATGACCACCAGCACCTGCAGTACCAGCAGGGCCAACATATGCAACAACAGCCACACACAATGCAGCAACACCACCACCACCACCCCCACCATCAGCAACAGCAGCAGCAGCAACACACAGGGGAACAACAAACAACATCCCAACAGGAGGGTGCAAGCATCAGTTGGGGCAATGCCAGACAGACACGGGAGGATGGCAGCAGAGGGCCCCGAGCTGCCAACTGGACTGAGCTGGAGATGGATGTACTGATTGAAGAGACTGAAGCAAACCATCCACAACTGTATGGTAAAGGAACTGGGAAGGCAGCAAAGAATGAGATATTGGAGAAAATAGCACAAAAGGTAAATGCTGTGGGCACATCCAAACGGACAGTGCATGCCATCAAGAAAAAAACATGATGATATCAAGAGGCGGTCCAAAGAAAAGCTTGTAAACCTGCATAGGTCAAGACAACAAATAGGTATGTGCAACTCACAGAATGTTTGTGTGATTACATGCTGCATGCAACATATTACTTCTACACATCCCTGGACTGAAAAACACTGATAACAGAACAATGCCACACTTTGACTGTCAGAGGCAAACACAATAAACATAACCAGTACCATGAGGGATGGGAATTAGTGCAAACTGACCAGGCTCAGTATATGGATCCCAAACTGTGTGATACAACAAATGTGCTGTATGTATACCTGCTGCATCACTATTGCAGCATGGAGACACAAACAATAAACATACAACAAGTAACAGGAACAAACAATGTCAACCATCACTGGGATGCACCTAATGTGAAGGCCACAATGTGGCCAACATGGAATGGAGTCCCAGTGCCACACTGGCTCATGTGGCCATCAGCAAGTCAACACCAGTAGGTAGAGACTGAGGGAGGAATAGGACACAGTACAGAGAAATGAGTTGTCACAGCCTATGTACAATGCAGGAAACACAGGTGGCACAAGAAGGGTATTACTAACTTAACATCTTTATACACATCACATTGATGAGATGAGCACATATCATGATATATAGCATCGCTCAAAGCAAGCACTGCAGTAGACATGGCAAACACCCCTATGTAGTGACCCTGCATCATGGGTCTCCAGCAGGGGTTACAGTCAGTCCCCGGCATGCATTAATATGTAAACCCAAATACAGTTACATAATATGTGCAGCAGCATTGCATTATAGTCAGCAAACATTGCAGAGGTCAGTCACAGCACTGGTACAATGATGCATGAACTGGTGACATACTAAATGTAATACAATTAACCTATTAGTCCTGAATAATGTTTACCAAAATAATCATTCCATGGTAACAAATTCTTAGGTATAGAAAGTGTGCACCACAGGAGGTCGATACACACAGAAAAAGGTCATCATGTGATAACATGTCAGGCTATGGTACAATAGAATGTCACTCAGTAAATAGAAGCCAATCCAAAGCTACAACACATTTGTACATTTAAGGCCAGGTAAGCAAATTACAGAACCAAAGGCCCAAACTGAGCCACACACAATCACAGGGTGCCTCAGATCTCCATGTTACAAATAGACGTGGCAACTACAACCGTGCATAGTACACGATGCATAATATATAATAACTATTAGGGAAGCAAATAGACTACGAAAATAATACAGAATCAGATTCGAGACATCTACAAATACTCTGCTGAACTTACAGTCTGAAAAGGGAGACAACTACATCATGTCACAAACCATGCCAGTGGGAGGTCAATGGAAGTTGCAAAAGGTCAATCACACCTACAAGAGGTCATCCAACAGATATATAGAATGCCCTGCAAGGCACCTATAATAACTAATAGTCACATAACATAGCAATAAAGAACAGCACAATGTAAGTGTCAAGATGTGGGCAAGATGTCTGTCACATGCATGTGCATAATACAGTGCTATCTGATCAGTAATCATCACATCATGGACAAGCGTGCAATACTCATTTTGTACAGATCCCATAAGCTGCCCAAGCACATAGCAAATTAAATACAATATACAGAAAACATATTCACATCTCACGAGTAAAGCTCATGTTGGCATACAAGTGGATATGGCCCAACGATACTGGGAAGGAATGTATAAATATACGTAGTGTCACATTGTGTATGATGACTGTTCAGAGTGTGCATTGCTAACAGAGAAGATGTCATGTACAAATATGGACCATAGTCAAGCTGGTCAGGTAGCCCTAGTGGGATGAGGACACTGGATAGACATATCCACCTAGTAACACACCTGACCACATAAAACACACAATCAACCATACGGGGCCAAAACAATATACAGTAATGTAATGACCTTGCATAGCTTCCGTGGGAATTGTTCATGTGTGCTCAGAGTGCACACTCTGTACTTCAATTTATATTGGCTCCTACATGCTCTTGAATATGCGTATGTAGTGTTCTGCTCCCAACATATAATGCAATGCATGTATAACAGGCAATGCACACTGTGGTGACACTGTGTCAGTCAATGTTGTCATATAACATAAATAAAGTCCTGTGACTGTGTGTGTCTGAAGGTGCTGCATGTGTCTGCACAGCAGCAAACATTGCAACACCAAAAGCTGAAACTCCAAATTCTGTGTGCACTCTGAATAATTCAACAAGCATCTACATAGTGGCTTTAAGCTACAGACAATAACATGACAGTACCCTCAAGTGAAAAGGTGACATGAAGCACACCAAAGTGAGGAACAGGCACACCATCACTGGATAAATCATGACCATTGGGCAACGTGCACCCACACTGCCTGAAACAGCACAGTATGGTGGATGCCATGTGTGCTATGAACCTATGTACATACTGGATCACCAGCAGATAAACGCTAGATATTCTATCATGTCATCCCTATCATGCTGCTAGCAGCCCTCATACAGTAGAAGCAACCCCCTCCTTACTCACTCCACTGACCACCCCCCTGACAATATCCCACCAACATGGGAAGCAGCACAATGTTCTACTGGATACAACAAACTTTGGCAGTGCAGTACATGCAGACACCACCCTCCTCATGTGACTGCCCCCACATCACCCCCTGAATCATTTCCAAACAGTCACACATCATGGCTGCTAGTGCATCCCTCCTCATTAAACTGAAAAGCCACCCTGTGCTTGTCCTGTGTATTATCATCATGTACCTGAAGGTATCATTCATGTCCCTCCAATTCCTCCATTACACCAGGGAGCACATGTTCAACACCATCAACATGTACCCATAGGACAAGTCCACAAGCCATAGTACAATGTCATAGTTCTTCACTGCACAACCTCATGAAACATAATGGCTGACAGTGGACATGGTCTTCAAAACTGTATGCAGTACACCAGGTATGGTCCCAACAACCAACCTATATCACATGTGAAGCACCACCACCTTCCTGGAGGATAAACCTCTGGCAATACAACCCAGCATCCTGTTAGCCATCGCAGCTGCCTGTCTGCACTGTGCTAAGTTGTTCAGTGATCCCATCATGAGCACCTCAGACCTTTCTCAAACACAGGTTGTGCAAGTTGAATTCCCCCTAGTTGTTAGCCCACCCTTGTGTCATTTGCAAATGAAATGTAACAACACACATATATTAGTGGTGTAATACAGCAGCCAGATGTCTGATCAGTCCTTCAGTTTGGCCAGATCATCCTACATCATGGTCCACCCCATGAAGCAAATACTATTCATCCCATCCTAGTGGCCTCTACAAACCAACACATTGTACACCTGATGACCATTGAGATGTCAGCTATGACGATCACAAATAACTCTTGACACATGTCAGAGTCCTGTGGCACCCCACTTGTCACCACTCTGGAAGATGACAGTACTGCATCCACCACCACCACCCACTGCCATTACCCTGACATCC
This sequence comes from Neoceratodus forsteri, assembly GCA_016271365.2. NCBI lineage: Eukaryota > Metazoa > Chordata > Ceratodontiformes > Ceratodontidae > Neoceratodus > Neoceratodus forsteri. The sequence continues at coordinate 533,984,750 of CM057456.1, read as the reverse complement.
ACTTCACTACCCACCCAACCAACCCTGCAAATGCCCAGCTGCCCCACCAGCTGATATAGTAGCCTACCATGTGGTAACACATGAAATGCCCTACTGAAGTCCAGATTATACACATCCACTACATGGCCAGTGTGTAATTGCCTGGCTACAGAGTCTTAGTACTCCACAAGGTCTGTCTGACATAATCTGCCTGAAACTAATCAATGCTGTTAGCTTGTCTGCAGTATATCAGCCACAACATGGGAAACCACCCTCACCCTTAGTAAAGCTACCAACAGTCATCATGTTCCAAAGACAGTCCCTATATTAGGCAGCATGTCCCAGTATCCCCACATGATATCCTACAAGTCACATTTGTCCTGGTTGTATCTTACTTGTCCCAGTTCTGTCCCTTTATTTTGCTGACTGTTAATCCATGACTGATAGTTATTTCAGCACCACAGTAGTGCTGCTCGAGCTGGACAACAGTGTGCAACCTCAAACCCTGCACCCATGTTGCACCACAAGCATGGCAGCGGGAGCACGGTAAAGCAGATTCCTACCTGTTAGGGTAGACTGGGTAGTAGTGCAAACAACTGCATGTGGATGTCTGCCTGCCAGCAGTTGAGAGGGACTTTAGACAGAAAAGAACAGCAGCAGTGAACTAAGGTACCCTAATCTGATCAGCTGCAGGGAAGTGTGTGAAAACAGTCTAGTGTGGTGGTTGAAGTCACTAAAGTGATGTTTGCTCAACAAATGAGGGGAGTGTAAGCAGGTTGGGATGGGACTGTCAGGAGGAGCAATTCATGCAGCTCGAATGTCTGAATGCAAGTTAATGCAGGTGTGCTTCTAATGAATCTTTTGTACATCATGATATTGAACGTGCTGCAGAAGAATGATTTATTGTTGTAATCTGGATGTTCGCTACTGGTGTTACTGTGGGGGAGCAAGCAGAAAGATTTAATTGAAACTATGCAGCATTGTCTGAGGCAGTGCCGGTGGGAGTGACATGGTGGGGGTGGGGCCATGGTCAGGATGAACTCTGTCCCAGGTTCTGGCCTTGGAAGGTTGGTATGTTTAACCCTCAGGAATGTCTCCATTAGAATCCCCATGATGACTGCTAAGGCTTAACTGTCTGTAGTCATCTAGCTCATCCATGGGGCCACCTGTGTAGAAGGGTACCACATGCACAATCCCACAGTGCTGAGGTACAGTGCACTAGTCTAGGGAGGCATTGAACAGGTCTGCCAAGTGATCTGGCATGCTCTCATCCAGACCATGCAGCAAACTGGGGTGTCAGCATGGCTCAGTTAGTAGTATATCTGCCTCTGGACCAGAAGGTTGTGGGTTCTCGTCCCACACTGGGATTGGACTTGCACCTAAAAATCACTGGCATTTGATAGCAGTATTGGGGGGTGCTGTACGGCTGGGGTGTGCCGTCCTTTGGATGAGACATTAAACCGAGGTCCCTTCTGCCCATCCTGGTGTTGTCCTGGTGGGTGTCCAGGTGGAAGTAAAAGAACCCAGGGCACTCTTTGCAAAGAGTAGGGAACTTTCCCAGTGTCCTGGTCAACATTCCCCTTCCCATAAACCGGTTCATGCAATTATGCAGGCTGTGTGTGGGTGATGATGTGTGATATGGCTGCTACCACACAACCAGTCACTTCACTACCAGTCTAGCATTGCTTGTAAAGCACTTTGGGATACACTGTGTATGAAAAGCACTATATAAATGCTGATTCTTCTTCTCCTTCTCATCCTTCTTCTTCTTCTTCTCCATCTGGGCAAGGTGTCTTGTCCATCCTCATTGCCCTCCATGCTTCCAGTAACAGGGACACTGTGATAGTCCCATCTGTCCACCACCAACAGCACACACCCATGCCCATTGTACATAGATCACCCTGTCCCTGTCATAAATACAGAGTAGAGGTCATCAACAAGCACCTCCAGATTAGCAACACATGAGCACATAGTAAACAATCAGTGCCTGTATAGATAGAATGGGGGAGGTACTGTGAAGTAGCAATACTGTAACTGAAAGTCACAATGATATCTAGCACTTTTGAACATCAACAGGTGGTGGACCCCATGGACTAACACAGTTGACGTCCCTGGAGGAGACGGTAGTGTCCCATGTCAGAAAGAAGACCATCAGTAGCATCGGAGATGTGGACACACTAAGAATGCAGACACAGAAATCTTGTAAGTAACAAGACACAACACCAATATCAGCAACACTGTCTCATAAACAATAATAAGCATGTCTGGTGTACACACTCATCTGATGGTGTGTGGGTGTGTCCACACATGTTCCCATGTGGTAACACAGTGTAGGAAGCAGATACATGGAGAGGACATCACCATGTGGATACAGACCTGCATGACATGACCAACAGTGTGCATAGAATGAGCCACAAAGGTGACACATAATATGACATAGGCATGTGTGTGTCACGAGAGACACACACAGAAACAGGGGATGGAGATATGTAGCAAGGTGTGCTATCCAAAAAGCACACAGCCCTCAGCAGGATAGACAGAACACAAAAGGTGTAATACTGTCAGCCCCCAATATAATGTCCGCCTGTACCTGGACATGTGTAGATGCACATGTGTATGCAGACAGGGACATACAGCATGGAAAATGGGAACTAAGGTCAGGACATGGCCCTCAGTGACACATATAGAATTGAACAGGTACAATATGTCAGACACAACCACAATGGCTGCATGAGCCAAGGGACAAGCTGTCGTGCCATATGATTGAGTCAGGGAAATGGGGCATGACGATTATGGAATCTGCTTGGGAATTACACAGTGACTCATACCACAACAGGAATTAGTGGACAAAACATGCAGCATTGCCAAAATTATACAACAGTTACACAATATGAATATGAAACATGTAAACTGGAACACCTTCACTGCAGCTACATCCCAGAGCAGAGTCATTCCACATGCCCTACAGGGGACATGCCTCAGACAGCTAGTGTTGGAACCTACTTGGGAGGGAGAAATCATAGACCTGGTACCCTCCAACAGGGATGGAGAGAGGATCTCAGAGTGAGAAATGGTTAGCTATTGCTGAAATAGCCACAACAAAACAGTGTTGTTCACAATGAACACAGCTGTGGAGTCAAGTAATACAAATGCAAGAGTGTTGGCCTGTCAGAGGGCTGACTATGGCAAACTGGGACACTACCCCAGAACTGCACTAGCAGGCAGTGAAGAAGGATGGTTGGAGAAACAATATTAAATTATCCAAACTGCCATCACAGAGTCAACAGATTGGTGTGTAAAGCAACTGAACAAAACATGATAAAGGAAAATGCTAGCATGGTTCTCAAATGGGGTGTCAGCAAAGGTTACAGAGAAAAGGATAGCATTCATGATATGTAAGGAAACACAGATGGAGCAGGACAGGGAACAATACCAGTCAAAGCAGAAAGAGGCAGGGAATGCAGTCAGAACAGCAAACACCATAACTGAGGAAATGATACCCAAATATGCTAAGAAGGGAGATAAATCCTATTATAGGTACGCTGGGGAGAAAATACAGACAAAGGGAGGGATACTGAGGCATAATAAATGGGAGGAAAAGTGGGCAGAGAGCAGCACTCAGAATACAGGGATACAAAACTATTACATCTGCTTAGTAGGCACAAAGGGAGAGGAAGGGGATTAAATGTTAGGAACACCCTTGATAGGGGGATCGATACAAGTACAATCACATATGATAGTGATCTGATATAGCTCTCAAAACTGGAGGTGGACAAAGCAATGGGGACTGATGGGAGTCGCCACAGAAGGATAAAAGGAATAATGCGTGAACTACTGATACCACTGACAACAGGTAGCCTGTGATAATGGTGACCATGAGTGAACACTGAAATAAAATGGCAACTCAATCATGGCGACTGTCCACAGGGCTACAATACACGGATGGTGACCATATGAGGGTAACCCAACTATAGTGGCATGAGGTCGCTATATGTACACACGTGCAAGGGTGAGAGTGAGCATGCCATGCCATGTGCACAAGCAGAAGGAAGGTATGTAGGGTGTAGTGCTGCAGTTGGCTGCAGAGCATGTCAAGTAGCAAGGTGTGTGTGTGGCAGGCAGTGGTTGGTAGGGTACCAGATTCAGTCCTAGGTGCCATCAATGATTTGTGCTTCATCCGGGGATATGTTAATGTGTCGCACTCCCCCCACATGCACCCACCTGGAGTTGAGAATCACAATTGGGGGGGATGCTGGCCCACACAGAAAGATAGAAATGGGAGGTCCCCAATGCACTTTTGCTGTGCGCCAGTAGTGTACATTGCATGCACTGAAACTAGGTGATGTACACTGGCACTAATAGTGATGACCTGTCAACTATTGCAGTTACCACATGCAACCTCGATTACCCTGTCTAACAAATCATGGGAGGATGATGTCATACATGAGGACTACAGGAGGGCAGATGTGTTTCCACATCACAAAAGCAGGAGCAAGGCAGAGGCAGGAAACTAAGAACTTGTTAGGTTGACCTCAGTGGTAGGAAGAATGATGGAATAACTCCTGAATGAAATGATTGGTGAGTACATAGAGGCCAGTGGGACACAGGACTCAAGGCAGCATGGATTAACATGAAGGTCATGTCAGACAAATCAGACTGAGTCCTGTGACTGGATGACCAAAGTAGCAGACCAGGGATAGGCTGTGGACGTGGCCGACCTCTAGACCTTAGCAATGCATCTGACACAGTCCTACACAAAGTATTGTTAACTACCTTTCAAGCCTTGGAGCGTGTCTCAAGGTAGTAGGTTGCGTAAATCATTGACTGGACAACAGGACACAGAGTGCAACAGTGAACATAGTCCACTCTGAAGAAAGAGTGGATAGTAATGGGATACAACAAGGTTTAGCACAGGGACTGCTCATTCATCATGTCCTTATAAGTGACATTGCAGAGGGACAGGAAGAAAATGTCTGTGTCTGTGCAGATGACACAAAGATCTGCAACACAGGTGATACACATGTTGGTGTGGAAAGGGTGAGAAGGGACTTGGCAAGGTTGGAGGAATGGTCAAATGTATGGCAGCTGGGATTCCATGCAGATAAGTGCACTTTAATGCACCTGGGAAACTATATCCCAGGGGAAGAGTACACAAGGGTAGGTGAGATACTAACAAAAACATATATGGGAAAGGACATCGGGGTAGTCAGATCAAACTACATAAGGGTGGACAACTAATGTGAGAAGGCAGTAAGGAGGGTTGGGGGGGATATTGGGATGCATAGGAAGAGGCATCACAGGTAGAAAACAGGAATCTGTTATCCATCTGTACAGATGGTTGCATGTGACAATGGTGAACACGGAATACTGATTGCTATTTGGCTGAGTGTACAGGTTCAAACCTGAAACATGGGGATGTACACATGTGGCAAATAGCAAGAGGGTACACACAACCCAAACTATAGACATTGCACCTCAAAGGGTTTCATGTTGTGGGGGGGACTGTGAATGAAATAAACCCTGGACCGTATGCAATAACAGTCTTGCCAATAAGACATCCCATCACACTCCCAACACCAGCCAAAATACATACCCGCAACACCACACACCATACCTCTCAACCATGTTGGGGGAAGAGAACTTGTAAAGTTAAAGATTTGGGATGGGCACAGTAAACTCGTACCAGCACCCGACCAGAAACCAGTACCTCACCCACCCCATCCACAGGCCAACCACTGATGCCATGATGCAGCTCGGAAACATACCATAGTGCCAACCCCTATAGCTACTCCACCCCCTCCCAGCCCACAATCACTGTGCTCACTCCCCCCCACATGCGTAGATATGGCCACATCCGGTCGCCCATTTCACCCACCCCCTCATCTGGTTGCTTCACCCTCCCATCTCTGTGAGGGATTTCGCGGGGAATGACTAGACATTGTGTATGGCGCAGTTCCCCATTTGCACACCTCACAGAATACTGTATAAAACAGTGGGGGAATGCAATAATGCATGGGACAGCCATAAGGCAATCTGAGTGGTGGATAGGAGGAAGTAGGTGGTTGGTGAACTAGGATCTGCAGATCATTCATTAAGTAGGGATATCACATCACCAAAGCATTATTAATATATTCCTGATTTCAAATCACAGATCAAGGAGATGACAGCAGATCAGAAACCGAGGCACAACAGCACAAGGGAGAACAGCGCAGTAGTGTGAACATGGGAGATCACCCATTGGCCAGCATTACAGAAATGCTACATCATCTGCAGCACAAAGCCTCACCAATGAAGATCAACATCATATTGCCATGACAGTGGGACTGGACACTACAACATCTGCCCCGGAGGGTGAGCCTGATAATGCATTAGAGGCAATACCAGAGCTGGACAATGCCTGTCCATATGAAAACATTCCAGTGGAACTATCCCCGAGCACAGCTGACCAGTCACTGGTTCAGACACCATCCACGGGTCACCGTGACAGTGATACACAGGAAGGCACACCATCATCACTACATAGTGAGGCACTGACAAACCAACAGGAGGACACAGTTAAGTCTGAACATGCATGAGATGGACAGGCAATGCTGAATGTGGAGGGCAGGATGGCTGACATCATGTGAAACATTCATCACAGCATGGAACAGCAGAACAATAACATGGGCCAGCAATCTCAACAAATGTTGGATGCCATACAGGCAGTCGCAGCATCAGTCAAGGTAATTGAACATGCACATGACAACAGCATGTCAGTACTGGCATCAGCAGTTAGGACACTGGCGGATGCAACAGTACAACACAATGACATAATACTGCAACATGCCATGGAGATCAACGCATTGACGGACATACTTAAAGATATGCAGGAATCCACACAACATCAAACAGAAGCATTAGAGAGGCAGACAAAAGCATTAGAGAGTATTTCCCAGTGAACGATGGACATCAGGCAAACTATACTAAGTTGAAAATTGACTGTGGGGCCAGTAAATGACACAATGGACACACATACCAGTACCACATCACAAATCACAGGGAAGGGTAGTGATGGTGGTCCCCAGTACAACATATGCAACCCACAACAACATGCAGATCCGCCAAACCTGGCAATGGACAGCACACGTCTGCCGGACACTTCACAACAAATGTGCCATGTGCACACTACACCAGCTCACACAACCACAGAGCCACAAAATGTACATGACCAACACACAGCCAATGTCATTACCGAGAACACAGGTATGCCTCCATTAGATGCATTTGAACTGGATGGTGGTCAACAAAGTGGTAAGACACAATATATCCATGACTGTACTACTGTTAAGGATACAGATGTACCACAGACACAACGTCAGGCAGTACAATACACAGAGCCAACAGGGAGTACACAGGGACATGATGGCATGGTTCCTAAAAAGAGGAAGTGTAAAGCACACCATATGGGTGAGCAGGGGTCAGATGAAAGCGGAACTGGGTGTGTACGTATGGCTGTGCAAACATTAAGATGAAGTCACCGGCAAACACATACTACATATGGCAGCTATGTAAACACACAGGCACACACACAGATGGAGACAATGATGACTGGATGCACTGAGGGCATGGGAACACCACCAACACAGATAACTGTGCAACAAAACCCAACTAACAAAACACACAACCATAGGGGACATCCACCCAAACATAAACCACAATGATATGTGGTCCAGCATAAGCACGTGATGTAGTCCGCATACAGTATCTCTGCACTTTGATGTACAGCACATACATTAATAGATACCACCACATGATGCTTGATAACCACCCCTTGGACAACCTATTCCATCATGAGCAAATCACTTTATTGGGCAATGCTGAACATAAATGATCATTTGCTGACCATCACTGACGTATCACGAGATGTCCTATAATGTTTTGCCATGCATGTTCTAGCTCCACTATGGTGTTCCCCACCACAAACACCACCGTGAGGCAGTCACATGGATCCACTACACACTGTGTGAATGATGACTGCATTCCAGTACACCTACATAGACCATCCTGGAATGCCATCACATGGTCCCCTGGTTATGAACATCATTTGTTCTGCACAGTAATACCCTCATACCTTATTAACAGCCTTGTGCTATTAGACAGAAAATAACATCCACCCATCTCCCCTTACCACCAGGGAATATGAATGGAGGCACTTCAGTATCATCTGAGATGTCCGTTGCTGCTGCACATGTACAGTTAATGTCACCTATCCCTGAGAGCCATCTACCCTGTGTATGTCCAAGGAGTGATGCACACTCCAGGACCAGACAGTATAGTGCAGTGGTTTAAGGCTCTGATCCTCAAATCTGTAGACCTGTGTTTGAATCCCACAGCCCCCACTTGCATACTGTGTGACCATGAGCAAGTCACTTAATGTCCCTGTGCTCCCAGGTTGCACCTGTAAACACACTTTCAGCTTAGTGTATCTCACCTGGAAAACAATTGGTAAGAATAGACACAGTACTCTAGATGGGTGTGCAAGATTGTCATATACTGTGTTATCACCACCATCCCCAGCTGCTGGTGATACATAGAAACATAGAAACATAGACTTTGATGGCAGATAAGGACCACTTGGCCCACCCAGTCTGCCCATTTCCCTACCTATTGGATAAGCTGCAGATTCTAGTTAACCAACAGCCTACTTCCTGCAACCCCCCACTATAATTGCCTTATGTCTATCCCATGCATGTTTGAATTCCCCCACTGTTTTAGACACCATAACCTCTCCAGGAAGGAGGTTCCATGTGTCCACCACTCTCTCCGTGAAAAAGAATTTCCTCACATTACCCCTGAGCCGTCCCCTCTAACTTTAAATTGTGCCCCCTTGTTCTTACACATCTCTTTTCTGAAAGATGCTACTCTCCTGGACTTTGTTGATTCCTTGAGGAACTTAAAAGTTTCTATCATGTCCCCTTGTCCCTCCTTTCATCAAGGGTATACATATTAAGCTCTCTCAGTCTCTCTTCATATGGTTTCTGATGTAGACCCTGCACCATTTTAGTTGCCCTCCTCTGGACTGCTTCCATCCTGTCTATGTCCTTGCATAGATGAGGTCTCAAAACTGCATGCAGTACTCGAGATGGGGTCTCACCAACTGTCAGTACAGAGGGATAACCACTTCCCTTTTTCTACTTGTGATGCCCCTTCCTATGCATCCCAGTATCCCCCTGGCTCTCCTTACTGACTTCTCACATTGCTTACCCACCTTTAGGTCATCTGATATGACTACACCCAGATCCCTTACCTCTCTGTAATCACCACAGCATGTCACTGGCACACCCTATAGACATACAACACTGTTTGTGAACCCGTAGGGCATACCACGTGATCAACTGTGGCTCCCATTCCAGTCTGTGACTGGAAACCCCTCACTCACCATGTACTAACATCATGCAAACCTGTGTACCAGGTGCATGATAGTGCAGTTCCCTAACAGTTATGTAGAGCTACATAACACCTGTCCAACTTTCATGCTTGCATCAGTCCTTCCCAATAGTCTCAAACCAATTCTGTAGTGTCATCCATTGGCAGATTGTACTGTCAACTGAAAAGGCAGAGTGGCAGTAAGGGACATACACTCCCTTGCTGCCCCTGGCAATGTCACCTACATTGACATTAATGGTGACCAGTGCAAGCAGTCACACATGCTGAATTCTGCATGCCAATGCCTTACCATGGTTCCTACTATGTATTGAAATCCATTCACCAACAAAGAATGTGAAACAGCAATCAGCCAATAGGTTGAACAGTTCAATGTCCTAGGACATATCAAAGTCTGTCCTAACTATGTGATAGCCCTCTAAGTGGGACAGTGTTGAAGGACATGCAGGACACATGGTCACCCACATCCATCACCACTCCCTGAACAACCACTCTAGGCACACAGTCATAAGCAATATGTGATACTGTGGACAGGACATCCACCCAGAGAAGCAGCACTGACACTTAACATGTACTCCATTGGATATCGGATCCAACACATATCTGCATGGCATTAGTTAATGCAGTAGTATCAACGCCACATGTGTCACTAGGACTGGTGCTGCAAGTAGAGCCTCCAACATGTCCCAACATCTATGGAGTGGGACTACAGTCGATCAACTGCTGTCCTATGGTAACAAACCTGTTCAAAACTAAATGTGAAATGGGTCTGTCAAGGGTACTGGCAGCACCTATCTGATGTCACATAGCACTATGTGATGTCTCTGGTCTGTCCACATGTCCTTGTCCAGCCTACAGGACATGAATTCCTAGAAGACACTCTCCACCATGCATGGATTATTGTCTGCTGATGTCCTACTGATGCGTGCATAATCTATCATTGTTCCTCACCGTCCTCTATGCCAATTCTAACTACACTGGTAACTGTGAGGGACACACAGTACATCATGTGTCCCTGTGATGATCCATACAGCCTCTGTCCCCCACTGCACTATGTGCACATGTACACATAGTATATGTGTGCTCAGCTGACATACATATTTCATAAATGCCAAGGGCCATTGGGTGCAGACTATGGAAGCCAAGGCCCTTTAAAGGGTGGTGCAGCTGGCAATACTTCCCAGGGACCTGAAACAATAAGGGGCCACAGACACCAAGGCATGCCATAGTATGTAGCTGCATAGGTGCACCAGAATAGGACCTAACATGATGCACAGATATACTTTCAAGGGGACTGTGCCTTGTACAGCTTCAATTTGTACCATCCTGCTAGACAGTTGCATACCTGTGTACTCTGCTGTCCCAATTACATGCCAGTGAATGTTGTCATGCACACACAGACACAGACACACACACATATAGCCATCATTGTATGTGTTATTGGGCAGACACTAGGACAATGTATGACCTAGTAGGCCAATAGATAAAGGCTTACAACGTTGAAACAGATCTAGAAGTACTGACATTGACTGTACAGATGCACATTACTCTGTGTAGTTAGGCATTGGTGAAGGGCAACAGTATGCTACAGTGTGATCAACATTGTAGCATCAATTGGAGGGGATGAATGGCATTGCTGACATTGTATTGGTCATGTGTGACACAACATTTGTTCTATAGTGTGAGGTACATGCATACTCCACCTACGTAACAACTAGGCCTGCTGGATGTGTACAGTGGGGTACATCCAATATGAGTGAGGTGTGCAGGATAGGTCCTATGAGGCAAGACTGGGAGAACTGGGGATTGACTGCAAGGTGGATCCAAGACAGAGGTATGATATGATACAGACCAGCATGTACATGAAGGGAATGTTCACAGTGCAAAGGGTACATGCCATTATAATGAGTGGAAACATTGGATCTAGGGCTCACAGACTGCATTTGCTGGGGGTGTGGGAACCCATGGAAGGATGTTGCCCTATGCAGTGAGTGTGTTGTGTGCCTGCATTGTGCTGGGTGGGGGATTATCAAGGACATGGGAGCATGGAAGAGGCCATGGCACACAGACAACATGAACCCTTTGGACCAAGGGGTGGTAGGGTGGGTAAGGGTCAGCCTTTTAGAGTTTTTTGGACATGGTAGTACATTGTAAGGTGAACCTTGCCTCAAAAACCCAGTTAACTCATTGCCTCCACAGGAGCTCTCTGAAGTTGCACCACTTGTCTCCTGTATACTGTTAATAGTAAATCCTGGGCCTTTCTAAGCAAAATCAAGCTGTAGTCAGCATGCCACAAACAAATCCTAATAGTTCAAGAACCGTAAATGCTAAACACAAAGTATGAGTGGCAAAGTTATTCAGCACAAAATTATCTTTCCAGTAGTGGTATGCAAAGAATAATATGTCATTTGATTTTTTTTCTACGCTGGTTGAAAAAGCAAAAATTGTTTTTTTTTTCACTAAAACATAGACACTATACCATAAACAAATACGAATAACTCCTAAAGTATACATGATATACACAGAATATCAGTGGAAAAGTTGTTCAGCACAAAATTACCTTTCTAACGGTGCTATGCAGTCAAATATATATTATATTCTGTTACATTAAATATTAAAATATATAAGTGACTTCTCCAGATGTTGCCAGGGCACACAGGAATTCAGTAGCTAACTTCTGTAGGCGTCCTCAGGACACACCAGTGTATTTTACTGACACCTACAGGCGTTGGCTAGGAGACAATGAGTTAACATGATATACTTGGTGGTCCTCCTCCAATGACCCTTCCTATAGTTCTGTAATGTTTGTGGATGTTACTGTGCCATGTGTTGCCTGCCAAGTCAACACCTCTAAACACCGATAGCAGGGCTACAGTCATAACACCTTGACTGACATAGACAAATCCGTTAGAATGTCATGAAACACAGTGTTCTGGCTGGAAGGTAGGTGACAATGCACAACTGAAAGGCTGTACAGTTTGTCATGTATTTATTCATGTATTGAAATATTTCACCAGGACGGCACACTCAACAACAAGTCGCCCGTCTCCCGGTGCGACTGGGGGGGGGGGGAGTGGATAGCATGGTGAATATTTATAATATCTGGATACCCACACAGTCTCAGTTAATAATACCTACAGTCTCAGTTTAAACATGCAAGAGGGAATTAGGTACAGAGGATTAACAGCCATAACAACAACACACTGGTGGATTAGACATACTGTTAAGCATCAGTAGTAAATAAACAATGTAATCAGGTGACGTGCTAAATAGGGGATGGGAAGGGAAAAGAAGAGGTTCAACAGTTAAGGGGGTCAGATAATAGAAAGGAGGGGGGACCATAAGTGCATATGTTTAAACCCCTCCAGGATGTTGAGAACCCTGCTAGGGGTGAGCCAGGCAAATTACATATGGGAGAGAAAGGATGGGTGGATCAGGGGTGTAACAGAGGAATACAAAGAAAGAGAAAGAAGATAGATGAATGGAAGTAGGCATGCCAGAACTAGCACCTCCAGGGAGCTGGGATCCCTGCCAGGGGGAAACACTGTAGTGAGGATAACGGGTCAGTGGTGGGGTGCAGGGGAGGCAAGGAGAATGGCAAGGTGTGCATTAAGGGTGAAGGTAGGGTATGGACCTGGGGAACAGTTCCATGGTAGAGAAACATTAAGGAGGGTGAAAGCAGGAGCAGCTAGAGGAGAGATGGCTGCGTAAGTCAGAGGCAAGGGAGGAGGAGGCAGAGGAGGAGTGTCATATTTGAGGATTAAGTGTATTCCAGAGGTGCAGGAATCAATAGGAGACACAAGTATGGGCAATCAGAGTGGAATGAGGGGGGACCATCAAGGTCTCACAATCAGAAGCTCTGAGGGAGTGGGAGGGAGGTGGAGGGGTGAAGAGGGGGCATAACAGGTATGTGTGCATTTCCCCATGTCAATATTTTGAAATGAGGTTAGCACAGTGGACAGTGCACCTGTTAGCAAGTGGTGGGACGGACAGGGTATGGTATTGCCACAGTGATGAGAACGAGATGGTGATCCAAGGTAAAATGACAGGAGGAGTGAAAGAGACTCCAATATTTTTATATTCTTTTTCCTTAATTTCAAATCATTTCACCAGGTGAGACACTAAACTGAAAGCTTGTTTACAGGTGTAATCTGGGAGCACAAGGATGTCAAGTGACTTGCTCAGGGTCACACAGCATGTAAGTGGGGGCTGTGGGATTCAAACCCAGGTCTCCAGATTTGCAGCTCAGAGCCTTAAACCACTGCACCATACTGCCTCCTCTGGTCATGGAGAAATTGGGAGTGGCACCATAGACCCCGTCTAGCTCTACACATGGTATACTTCCATTGATTGTTGTTCATGTACCACTGTGTGACTGACTGTTGAACTGTGCTGGTATGTGATGACCTGTGTAGAGGTGGTTTGCTAGCTTTTCTGCAGCAAAGTGGCCCCTTGAGCCACCCCCCTCCTCTGAATACCAAGGTCATGGCATGGAGATACCCTTACCGACTGATTGCATTGGTTATGGAATCTCTTACAGATGTAGACATGAGCAGGGAAGGGGGAATGATAGTACACATCCCATGAATGTGTAATACCCATCATCTAGCTCAGGAGTCACATTGCTGCACAGCAGGTGCAGCCACCACTCACATGCCTGGAATTAGGAGGTGTATAGTATTATTGTAGTCAAAGGAGGGCCTTGGGATAAATGTCTGTGGGTGCATATATGGCCATAAGGTGGTATACTGTCCTTCTGGATGGCAGGGCTATCAGGGCGCTGGCAGGTACTGATGAAGTTGTGCTTAATGGGGGCATGTCTTGAGCTTGTAGCCCAGGTGATAAATGTAAGGCAATGATCAGTGACTGAATCATGCAGACCACCAGAGTGATGTTCCTTGTCCTCTGTGTCTGTACCCACACTGTCTACAAGAGAGTGTGTGTGTTCCCAGGTGTGCTTCCTGAGACACATAAGGCATTGGTCATAGTATGCTGTTTCAGCAGGTCGTAGACATCATTATGTAGGGATCACAACCTGTAACATTGATGCTACTGGATGCTCATGACACACAGGGGTATTCTAGCACAGTTGTTCCCCCTGTTGGTGCTTTGTGGAGGCAGTGTGCATACAGCATACTGTGATAGTACAGTGCCCCCCCCCCCACTACTGGACATTCTTCTTCATCCTCTAAACCCTTCTCAAGATCTACAGCATTAGTGATTTCTATCCTCTGGTCTCTCTGGACATGCTTATTCCATTTATATCATGACAGTGTGGCCTCCCATCAAGATATCCACTTCTATACTGATCCTTCTAGACTCTCATTTCGTCCATGTGGTTGGAAGGAACTGGGTCTATGAGTCGTGGTTGTAATCTGAAAAGGAATGATATAACATAGGCCATAGGCTGGGTATTGCCTATGTTAAATGTGTCCTGTTTTGGAAGTTGGAGTTATTTTGATTCCCCCCCCCAACCCCAAGGGGTATCCCCTTCTATCCATTTTGGTAGAACTATGTGGTATTAGACAGTGTCACATGCTTAAATCTCCCCTGTGTCATTGTAATGCACCATTCGGTCATTCCCCCCCTCTTGTTAAGATGTTCTCCCCGTGATCTTTTTCTACCGGTTTAACAGGGAAGAGTGTCAGTTAGGAGGAGGCGAGTAGTGCCCCTATCCTCTGTTGCAGCCGTTAAATGGTCTTCAGAATGAGAAAAGACCCAAATCACTTGCATTACAGTGTGTAGAGCATGATTGATGATCTTTGCACTCAGGCTTCTAGTAGCCCAAGCATGGCGTTAGCCTGCTGTTGTAAAACAGGGAAGGCGATACCTCTCCTTCTGCATAGACTTCATCGAATGGACGTAGGTCTACATCTCGGGTACAAGGTTAAGAATCATAAAGAAGTCAAGATGCTCTAATAATAGTATAAACTAGTTAATGTAAATTCTCTCTAACGTTTGTTATACAAGGGCAATTTTCCTGTGATACCTGTAATAAATGAAGCAGGTAATTAATAACAACAGGTGAGCAAGTGTTTACCTTTACATTGCAAAACATGGGCATACCATTACATTAATTGTAGCCCATAATTATATACAACACCCGGATGAAGACCTAGGAGTTAGAGTTTGCCTTTTACACCTGTTTACTGTAGGTAGAATAGTACAGTATAGCCTAGAGGTTAGAGGAACGAGGTGTGAACGAGCTTGGTACATCCAGCAGACCAGACCTGAGTTTGATTCTCACAGCCTCCACTTGCACACTGTGTGACTCTGAGCTAGTCACCTAACTGCCCAGTGCTCCCAGGTCACCCCTGAAAACAGGCACTTGTGCTTAGTGGGCCTTACATGGTTACCAAAGACTAAAATGAATAAAAAGATGAATAACAAATAAATAGCATCTCGTTTTAACAGTGTTTGCCGCTTTGTGGGGGGTACGTTTTCATGACAGGCTGTATATGAGAAACCAGACATACCACGAGACTTCCTCATGTTAGCTATAAATAACATGATGACCCTTTAGGGCCAGCCACATTCTGGTGGGCCAGTTGTATAGTCCTGTGTCAGTGTGAGGTTATATTCAGTAGGAGGGGCCGGAGCTTTGATTGCCCCTTTCACATGCATTCCTAGATATGTATTGTCCTGCATTTATATCATCTCATTCATAATATGTTTTGTTAATATGATAAAACATTATGCTTTGGTCACTTTGATGCCCCACTTTATGTATTAGTCAAGGTATGTTGATTGTATTAGTGATGGGGCGGATCATATGACCTGTGATGTCAGACTTCGGGTGTTACAAAAGGTGCAGAATGATGATGCCAGGCAGATAGGTGGGATGCACAGAGCATAGTGGACCTACTGCTCTGTAGTGACCACTCTGTGGCAGTACTCCAGTTCAGAGTGCTGAGGTTCAGTTGAAGAAGTGATATATGTTGCTTTATTTCTGTTTTTTTCTTTAACGTTGCTAAAGTTGCCTTATTTATATTATTAATGTCAATAAATCATTAGCCACACAAAGTTAATGTGTGCAAACAATATGTTGTTGTTCTGTGGTGTCACTAACCCCACGCCCTATCACACATACATCTAGGTGTAGCAGTCCAAGGGTTACACACAATGCTCATATCACTGTGGAATGTTGGTTCACAGTAGTGTGTAGAGGAGGCAGATAGTAGTAGTTAGCTATGAAGAGAGACACCCACACCTCTATGTAGGGCCAGTCCTTTCCCAGCATCACAGAGTGTACTCTGGGAGGTGGTATGTGTAATTCCGTATGTGCGCTGCCAGCCATGTTACTGACATGGCATGGACATGGGGATGTGAGGTGATATTCCTACCGCTACATCCGTAGACCTAGATGGGAGGCTACAGATGTTCATGTGTGCATAAGGCAGCCCTTTGTAGATAAGCCAGAGATGGTTTGAGTTGCACGTAGTTCATTAGTAGGACCAGCATTACATTGTATGGCTCCTGATCGCAACAAGTGAGAACAGACCACATCGTAGGTGCAGGACAGTGGGGGAAGGGCAAGTGCCAATGAGTACAGGAACAAAGACACAAGTCACAGCTGAACATGCATGTGACATCCATTGAATACAGAGCCCAGTGGGATACATTACTATACAATTCTGTAGTGGGCCAGGTGTCTAATGCATGGGAACAAGAGTCCTCAAATGGTGGCATTCAGGGTAGATGGAATGCATGGATGCAGTGCAGTCATCAGCACAAAGTGATCAGAATAGGGAGCCTGGCCTCTGTGTGAGCATAGCAGGTTACATGCAGTGCATGACATATGTAGGGGATGGAAGACATAGGATTACAGGGTATCCTAGGAATGTCAGATTATGGTAGAAATGGAGTGAGAGTGCAGAGTAGCACTCCACAAGGGTCACAGCAGGGGTCAGACCTTCGATAGGCAAGGGCGTTCCACTGACATGGTGGTGGTGGTGGTCTGCGACAGTGCAATATAAGGTGCAGGGAATTATACAGGTCGTTACGTGATACTCACAGATGTGACCGGTAGGCTGGCCTAATTCTAAGGGTCGACACCAGCAGTGCAGAAGGTCATGTGTACATATCTAGTTGCAGCATCAGAGGGGTTCAGGATATGTCCCATGTGTAGATCAAGGTAAAGTGGAGGATGGAATGGAGTACAGTAGAGAGTGTAAACTAGTAACAACAGAGTGAAGTATTCTGAGGATCAGGGAAGGCATGGTACTCAGCACTGACTATTAGTGCCCAAGGGGTAACTAAGCTGGTAAGCCTTATCTGTGACTGTGATGTTATTGGTACCCCATGGGGTCCTCATGTGGGATGTTGCAGTTGTGGTGTTGACCTGCTTATGAATGCTATGCTTGCTACTGGTGCTAACATAAGAGATGTGTAATGCTATATCGTAGTGTAATGTCATCCATGTGCATGGTGTATCCATTACACTCATCTACTGTGTATCAATAAGGTTTTCTGTAACACCATTCCCTATTGTTATGTGAAGTACAATTGTTTGTTTCAATGTTGCATAGTTCCATAACGTAGGCACAGGGGACTTTGGGTGTATTACTGTTGCACAGAATATATTAACTATGCACACAGTTATGTCTGCATAGCACATGACCTGATGAATGTATGTCTGAAATTATCCGTATTCCTCATTATTATATGACATTACTGACATCCGTGTCAGGTACATATTGATGGATTGAGAAATAAATGTGTACATCAATGAAACATGCAATGGGCACATGCACACTAGGCCTCCTGTACATTCGTCAGGGTTATCAACTAGTAATTTCAGAATAATACAAGTATTGGGTCAATGTGTGCTGTGTATACATACATGCATTATGATGTATCACCATAACGTGGCTTTCTGCAGCTGTCCCTGTATATCCCTGAATGCCACAGATGTTGTTGTGTGAGACCTTTGAAGACAAAAGGTGACAGATATGTACAGGCATGATTCCCTAGCCATGCACTGACACTGAATGGCGTGTGTGTTGCTGGCACATTACACCTATGAGCAGACGCAGTCTAGTAATACCTCCTATCCGGTTCTTTCAGTTCCTGTGTGTGTTCCCTCTGCAGTGTTACTATGCATGTGTATGATGAAACCGATACTAATACGAACATATGGAGAAGACGGCACAGGAAGGCCATTTGGTCTATCAAGCATGCTCATTTCGCAAGGTCCACAGCATGCTCTAATGTGTCTGCCCTCCCTCCACACACCTCCCATGCTCCCTAACCATGATCCTAACCCTTCACATATGCCTATTACATCCTCCCTTAAAGCTGCCCACCGTGTTCAATGTCATTATCTCTTCTGGCAGTGCATTCTAGGTTTCCACCTCCCTCTCTGTGTAGTAGTACTTCCTGACCTCACTCCTAAACCTCCCAACCTCGATCATGCAACTGTTCCCCTTTGGATTTTGTTGCCACTCATCTTAGAGACCCCTCTCATCAACCTTATATATCCCTTACAGGTACTAGAGGGTCCCAACCATGTTCCCTCTCTCTCTCCCCCTCGTGTCTTCCATGGAGTACATGTACAGTGCACTCAACCTCTCCCCTTATTCCTTGCCCTGCTGAGTGTCTATCATGTTTAAAGCCATCCTCTGGACCTTCTCCAACAGGGTGATGTCCTTTTTGGGGTGTGGTACACACTGTCACTCTGTCTCAGTGTGTGTCCATATCATACCATGTCCACCTCTGACACTGGAGATACACAAGACATATGCACATCAAGGCACCTGGCAGGATGTATAGATGTGTATATATATATTGTACATGAATGTTGTGTGACAGCCTTATTGTGATGCATTCAAGGCTGTGTTATGACACATCTGTGATACAGTGCACCCTGTACATGTAATGTGACATGATAGACCATGGCAATGCTGCCATGTCCTTGTTTACACAACACAGTGATGATGTAAATGTTTACACTAGTCATTTGTACTGTACAGAAGTGTATGTATCAGTGTGCAGCAGCAACAGTCACACCTCATCCACACAGGGACCACGCAGGCTGGGGGATACTGTTGAACCTGCACTGCCACATTGATAGTTGATTCTATTCTATAAAGGTGTCATGTTGTTAACCTTGTATTGCTATATTGTATACACAGACATAAATGACTGCACCAGCACCAGGCATGGTTGTGGCCACCACAATGGCTGTATTTTAATGAATTTACATACACATGACACAAGCAAATATCACGTAACAATGCACAACAGGTCAATATTCAGTCAGGTGTCCCTGGCCTTGACTGATAATCATGGTTGTGTCTTTGTCTACCACATGCGCAGACTGCCACAAACACTGTTGTATGTCCTAGGATACTCAGAAGCACTCCAAAATCATTCAATGATGTGCTCATCATGCAAACACAGCTGTTCCTCATCTCTCTGGTGGTGGCGAGGGTGTGTGAGGCCTGGGTGTGCTGCCACCACTGTTGTCATCATCATTATCAGGACCCTGTAAATCAGGCATGGTCATGTTGTGTGATATGTCAATATTGTGTAGGATGCAGCATGCAAGGATTATTCTGCATGCCTTTTCTGGTTGATACTGTAGTGCACCTCCTGATTTATCTAGACATCGAAATCTCATCTTGAGTACACCAAATGTCCTCTCAATCACTGTTCTCGTGGCCACATGACTGGCATTGAATCTATCTTCCTGTGGTGTCTGTGGGTTGTGTACAGGTGTCATGAGCCATGTCCTGAGTGGATATCCACTGTCACCTATGGATAAATGAAACACATTATGAGCCACATAATACATATGCTGTACCACTGTAATGTACAGGTGAACACATTTACACATCTACATCGATAGGGACACAGTCATACATTCCATGTATTGTCGTATGCATGTGTCATTGTTCTTGTATAGGTATGTCACCAAGCTCTCAGTGGCCAAGAGAAGGGTGTGTGAAGGGGGGATTTGCAGGAAGGAAAGGCAAAAGGGTGGTGGCGAAGTGTGTGTTAGGACCTCCCCCCTCCAGAATGCTGTGGACCCTGCCTGCAACAGGCGTAGGTCAAGCATGAACAGGAGGGAAGCAAGTTGTATAGAGTGAGACTTAGGGCATGTAAGAATGGAAAAAAAGGGGGAAGAGAATCCAGTATGCTGTAGATCCTGCCTATGCAGAGGTAGAGCACAGCAGGAGGGAGGGAGGCAGGTAGTAGACAGCATACCTAGATCATGACAGGAGGGAAGTAGGCAGTGCTGGGGAGTTGCCATCAAACTGACTAGGACAGAGGGAGGTGGGAGAGAAGAGGGGCTGAGACCCAGCCCTCTCAGGACACAATGGGGTGGGAGTAGGAGTTGAGAAATGTTTTTCCCTAGGTTCAGGACACAACTGGGATGCACAGCACTCTGCCAGGGGCCAAGGCAAGGCAATGGTGACTGTGTATTAATGGTAGTCTGGTGTACAGAGGAGGGACTGGGGGTGGGAGTTATTCAGCATGGAAGATGTGCTGGGGAGGATGCATGGGGAGGCTTTTGCAGGTCAGAGGTGTGCATGAATCTGAAGCATGCTCATGGGGTAAAAGGTTAAGGAGGAGTGTAGCAGAAGCAGCTAGCAGAGAGGTCATGTAAGGCAGAGCCAAAGGAGTGGGAGGGGGAGGAGTGTCGTATGTGGGGTGGGAGGGAGTTCCAGATATTGGGGATGTGATGGGAGATTCATGATTGGCTGATTAGGGTGTTACAATAGAGATCTAGCAAGGTGTGAGTGTCAGAGGTTATGAGGGATTTGGAGGAAGGCGGGCGGGAGGGAAGGAGCATGGCAGGTAGGAAGAGGTACAGTAAGCTGGTGTTGTGAAGTTAGGTTAGCACAGTGAGCCATGTTTCAGTTAGGTGAGGGGAAGGACAGAGCACAGTAAAGGTCATAATGATGTGTCTGAGATGGGGCATTAGGAACGAATCGACGGAAGGTGATGACCAGACCGTCCAATCTTGTAAGGTGAGATATGAGTGTAGCACTACAGACCACTTCACAGTAGTCAGAAATGCGTAGGATCATGTTCTGGACCTGTTCTCACCAGGCCATAGGAGGGATGCAACTACAGTTCCTGTACAGGACTCCAGACATGGGGTACAGTCCTGTCCAAATGGGGGTCAATGTGGCCAGAGATGGTGAGGTGCTGGCCAGCACAAACACCAGGTATCTGTAGGATGGGTGTTCCTCAAGGATGGGCACATCAAGAGTTTGGAGATGGGGGTAAGGAATGCTGTCTAGAGAGTCTCTGTCTAGTAGCAGAGGTCATGGAGACTATCATTTTGGCATTTAGGAATGGTTGATGTGAGGTAAACCAGAGCTGAACCTGGTGGCTGTCATGCTATAAAGTGGCCCCATATAGGGCACCATATGTCCTGAGTGCTCATCCATGTGCCATGTCTCATTATGGGGGTGTGGGGGGTGGCGTATGAGGGTAACACATGACATATGGGTCAGTGGAGGTCAGGAAGGGACAGCACGACAAGACTTGATAATGTATGAGATACAATGATATTGGATGCAGCACAGCATGACATCAATGAACAGCTACCTAGTAACAGTGCACATGTAGTGGCCATGATGAGTTTGTACTATACTATGCATAACTGACAAAGGTGTTAATTATGAATATGACATGTGTTCATAGCCAGTGGCAATGCAGACAGCAATGGCCACATTGCTGGGACATGTGGCACATCTACTTAACAATATGGCATGCATGGACAGTCATATCTCCCATATGCCTTACACAGTGACCATTCAATGAAACATGCCATTGAACTTTGCACATGGTAGTTGTTAACAATGTGGCTGGTGTAATCATGATAACCACTGGTAGTTGATCATAGAAAGACTATTATGCACATGCGTGAAATAATGGATGTCATGTTCTACTTTTTCATGCACGCGTGTAGAAACATGCATATTCGACACATGTGCATGATCACGTGCATATTCGCAACGCACGTGCGCGAAAAATGTGAGGCCTGCTTATACAGCTTAAAGTCATAGTAGCTGGTGTTCATCAGTGTATTTGAGCATCAAGATGTCTATCAGACACCCTAACTTTTCTGACATTGAGACTGCCATGCTCCTGGATGGTCTCAGGATGTACAGGGGTATACTGTTTTCCCCTGGCAAGAGGGCACACACCCCCAAGGCAAGGGACAAGGTGTGGGGAAAGATTGCCAGAAGAATGACGGCATCAACAGGTGTTTCTAGAACTGTGAACCAGCTAAAGCACCCCCTGGAGTGACCTCCAACACCGTGATCCAGCAATCGCCAACCTGGTGTCAAGTGGCAGTGGGAACACTGCAGACAGTGTTGAAAGTAGGCATACATTCTAAACTGGCTTATATCAACGCTTGAATCTGTAGTAATGATAGACATTTGACAGGTGCACTATTGAAGTGTATAGTTAATTGATATATTAACAAAATGGGATGTCATATTAGGGTTAGATGTATAGATTGATAGATGGATAGAGATAGATGATGTATAGTTGGCTGTACAGTGACATGGGCTGTTAGAGACATTGATGGCTGGATATGTAGATAGGTAGTCAGACAGACAGGCATGTAGGTTGATAGATGAGTAGATGTGTAGAAGGGTGCATGGGTAGATAGGTAGATATGTTGATGGATGGATGACAGCATGGACTGAGTCAGTGATAGTGGTCCTGGATAATACTTTGAAGCTGTGTAATGTGATGAACTGTGCATCATCCGATGTATGTACAACATGATATATACATGTCCACAGGGTCAGAGATTGTTCAAAACACAGGGCTGTTGTCAAACCGATGTCACTGCAGCCTGATGTAGTCTGTAAGGTCCAATATAGCATGCTACTGCATACATGGACATGCATATGACATCTGAACTGATCAGCACACCATTGGGACATGGGTATACAAGGTTTAAATGAAATTATTCTATCATCTGTACAGCACCGGACGTGAGTGGTGAGAACCAGCAATCAAGATCAAGGCGATCAGCAACCGGAACATCCCAGCAACAGGGTGAGTACGTGTTTCAGCTGCTATACTGCCAGCAACAGGGTGGGTACGTGTTTCAGCTGCTATACTGCCAGCAACAGGGTGAGTACGTGTTTCAGCTGCTATACTGCCAGCAACAGGGTGAGTACGTGTTTCAGCTGCTATACTGCCAGCAACAGGGTGAGTACGTGTTTCAGCAGTTATACTGCCAGCAACAGGGTGAGTACGTGTTTCAGCTGCTATACTGCCAGCAGCAGGGTGGGTACGTGTTTCAGCTGCTATACTGCCAGCAACAGGGTAGGTACGTGTTTCAGCTGCTATACTGCCAGCAGCAGGGTGGGTACGTGTTTCAGCTGCTATACTGCCAGCAGCAGGGTGGGTACGTGTTTCAGCTGCTATACTGCCAGCAGCAGGGTGGGTACATGTTTCAGCTGCTATACTGCCAGCAGCAGGGTGAGTACGTGTTTCAGCTGCTATACTGCCAGCAACAGGGTGAGTACGTGTTTCAGCTGCTATACTGCCAGCAACAGGGTGGAGTCGTGTTTCAGCTGCTATACTGCCAGCAACAGGGTGAGTCGTGTTTCAGCTGCTATACTGCCAGCAACAGGGTGGATGCGTGTTTCAGCTGCTATACTGCCAGCAACAGGGTGGTCGTGTTTCAGCTGCTATACTGCCAGCAACAGGGTGAGTCGTGTTTCAGCTGCTATACTGCCAGCAACAGGGTGGTACGTGTTTCAGCTGCTATACTGCCAGCAACAGGGTGAGTCGTGTTTCAGCTGCTATACTGCCAGCAACAGGGTGAGTCGTGTTTCAGCTGCTATACTGCCAGCAACAGGGTGGGTGCGTGTTTCAGCTGCTATACTGCCAGCAACAGGGTGAGTCGTGTTTCAGCTGCTATACTGCCAGCAACAGGGTGGGTACGTGTTTCAGCTGTTATACTGCCAGCAACAGGGTGAGTACGTGTTTCAGCTGTTATACTGCCAGCAACAGGGTGAGTACGTGTTTCAGCTGTTATACTGCCAGCAACAGGGTGAGTATGTGTTTCGGCAGTTATACTGCCAGCAACAGGGTGAGTACATGTTTCAGCTGCTATACTGCCAGCAACAGGGTGAGTACGTGTTTCAGCTGCTATACTGCCAGCAACAGGGTGAGTACGTGTTTCAGCTGCTATACTGCCAGCAACAGGGTGAGTTCGTGTTTCAGCAGTTATACTGCCAACAACAGGGTGAGTCGTGTTTCGGCAGTTATACTGCCAGCAACAGGGTGAGTACGTGTTTCAGCAGTTATACTGCCAGCAACAGGGTGGGTACGTGTTTCAGCTGCTATACTGCCAGCAACAGGGTGGGTACGTGTTTCAGCTGCTATACTGTAGCAACAGCGTGAGTACGTGTTTCAGCTGCTATACTGCCAGCAACAGGGTGAGTACGTGTTTCAGCTGCTAGCAACAGGGTGGGTACGTGTTTCAGCTGCTATACTGCCAGCAACAGGGTGAGTACGTGTTTCAGCTGCTATACTGCCAGCAACAGGATGAGTACGTGTTTCAGCTGCTATACTGCCAGCAACAGGGTGAGTATGTGTTTCAGCTGCTATACTGCCAGCAACAGGGTGGGTACGTGTTTCAGCTGCTATACTGCCAGCAACAGGGTGAGTACGTGTTTCGGCTGCTATACTGCCAGCAACAGGGTGAGTACGTGTTTCGGCTGCTATACTGCCAGCAACAGGGTGAGTACGTGTTTCGGCTGCTATACTGCCAGCAACAGGGTGAGTACGTGTTTCGGCTGCTATACTGCTAGCAACAGGGTGAGTACGTGTTTCGGCTGCTATACTGCCAGCAACAGGGTGAGTACGTGTTTCGGCTGCTATACTGCCAGCAACAGGGTGAGTACGTGTTTCAGCTGTTATACTGCCAGCAACAGGCTGAGTACATGTTTCAGCTGTCATACTGTAGCATTGCCACATTGATGCATCGATGTACACAGGATCATGTGACAGTACTGGTGGTGTACATCTCCATGTACATTAAGCTACTGACACTGTGTGCAGCTATAATGACAGACCATCCAGTATACGATAGTAATGATATGTCTGTCAGTGGCGCTGACCATGACACATGACTGTCCTGTGCTCTGCGCAGCAGTCCAATATAGCAGGACCATTGACTGGTCCTGTATGTTTGCACATACACACCACAACACATCAGAGGCCTGGGTCTTGTCCAGCATGTCTGTGCACACCACCCCATATTGACCGCCCAGGCCTTGTCCAGCATCTCTGTGCACACCACCTCACATGTACAGCCTGGGTCTTGTCCAGCAAGTCTGTACGCCCACCCCACATGTACAGCCTGGGCCTTGTCCAGTGTGCCACTTTACCACCCCACATCTAAATCCTGGGACTTGTCCAGCACGTCTGTGCACACCACCCCACATGTACAGCCTGGGTATTGTCCAACATGTCTGTTCCCCCCCACATGTACAGCCTGGGCCTTGCCCAGCATGTCTCTGCACACCATCCCTCATTGACAGCCTGGGCCTTGTCCAGCATGTCTGTGCACACCACCCCTCATTGACAGCCTGGGCCTTGTCCAGCATGTCTGTGCACACCACCCCTCATTGACAGCCTGGGCCTTGTCCAGTATGCCACTGTACCCCCCCCACCATGTACATCCTGGGACTTGTCCAGCATGTCTGTGCACACTACCCCACATGTACAGCCTGGGTATTGTCCAACATGTCTGTTCCCCCCCACATGTACAGCCTGGGCCTTGCCCAGCATCTCTCTGCACACTGCCCCACATTGACAGCCCGGGCCTTGTCCAGCATGTCTGTGCACACCACCCCACATTGACAGCCTGGGCCTTGTCCAGTATGCCACTGTACCCCCCCCCCACATGTACATCCTGGGACTTGTCCAGCATGTCTGTGCACACCACCCTACATGTATAGCCTGGGCATTGTCCAGCATGTCATTGTACACTAAACCATGTGTGGCCTGGGCCTTGTACAGCATGTCACTGTACACCCCTCCTCATTTGAGGTGTAGTGGTAGTATTGAACATTTAATTACATGGATATATGAATGAAATGGATAGGTAATATGGAACTAGTTCATTATCAGTGAGTTACTTTGGGCAATGTTACAATGCAACGGTGTGGCAATTATTATTATGTGAAAGGTGTTCAAATTAAGTACAGTACTCATACTTCAGGCACACTTCGGATACCTGGGCCTTGTCCTCCATGGCACTGTCATCCCCATACACCACTGATATCCAGCCTTTGTACAGCATGTCAGTGTACCCTCCCCCACATGTACATACTGGGCATTGTCCAGCATGTCTCTGCACACCACCCCACATGTAGAGCCTGGGCCTTGTCCAGCATGTCTGTGCACATCACCCCACATGTACAACCTGGTCCTTGTCCAGCATGTCTGTGCACACCACCCCACATATACAGCCTTTACCTTGTCCAGCATGTCACTGTACCCCTTCACATGTACAGCCTGGGCCTTGTCCAGTATGTCACTGTACACCCCCCCCAAATGTACATCCTGGGCCTTGTCCAGCATATCAGCGTACCCCCCCACATGAACATCCTTTGCCTTGTCCAGTGTGTCTGTGCACACTACCTCACATGTACAGCCTGGACCTTGTCCAGTATGTCACTGTACCCCTCCCCCACATGTACATCCTGGGACTTGTCTAGCATTTCTGTGCACGTCACCCCACATGTACAGCCTGGGCCTTGTCCAGTATGTCACTGTACCCCCCTCACATGTACACCCTGGGCCTTGTCCAGCATGTCTGTGCACACCATCCCACATTGTCAGCCTGGGCCATGTCCAGCATTTCTGTGCACACGACCCCATATGTACAACCTGGGCTTTGTCCAGTATGACTGTGCACACCACCCCACATTGTCAGCCTGAGCCTCGCCCAGTGTATCTGTGCACACCACTCCACATGTGCAGCCTGGGCCTTGTCCAGCATGTCTGTGCACACCACCCTACATTGACAGCCTGGGCCTTGTCCAACATGTCTGTGCACACCACCCCACATGTACAACCTGGGCCTTGTCCAGTATGTCTGTGCACACCACCCCACATGTATAGCCTGGGCCTTGTTCAGCATGTCTGTACCCCCCTCCACATTGACAGCCTGGGCCTTGTCCAGTATGTCACTGTACCCCACATGTACATCCTGGGACTTGTCCAGCGTGTCTGTGCACATCACCCCACATTGACAGCCTGGGCCTTATCCAGTATGTCACTGTACCCCCCACCCCACATGTACAGCCTGAGCCTTGTCCAGCATGTCTGTGCACACCACCCCACACGTACAGCCTGGGCATTGTCCAGCATGTCACTGTACACCAAACCATGTGTGGCCTGGGCCTTGTACAGCATGTCACTGTACACCCCTCCTCATTTGAGGTGTAGTGGTAGTATTGAGCATTTAATTCATTACATCAACAGATGAATGAAATGGATAGGTAATCTGGGACTAGTTCATTATTAGTGAGTTACTTTGGGCAATATTACAATGCAATGGTATGGCAATTATTATTATGTGAATATTGTTCAAATTAAGTACAGTACTCATATTTCAGGCACTCTTCTGATGCCTGGGCCTTGTCCTCCATGGCACTATCAACCCCATACACCACTGATATCCGGCCTGTACAACATGTCACTGTACACCCCTCCTTATTTGAGGTGTAGTGGTAGTATTGAACATTTAATTCATTACATGGACAGATAAATGAAATGGATATGTAATCTGGGACTAGTTCATTATCAGTGAGTTACTTTGGGCAATGTTTCAGTGCAACGGTGTGGCAATTATTATTATGTGAATGGTGTTCAAATTAAGTACAGTACTCATACTCCAGGCACACTTCTGATGCCTGGGCCTTGTCCTCCATGGCACTGTCAACCCCATACACCACTGATATCTGGCCTTTGTACAGCATGTCAGTGTACCCCCCCCCACATGTACATCCTGGGCCTTGTCCAGCATGTCTGTGCACACCACCCCACATGCACAGCCTGGGCCTTGTCCAGCATGTCTGTGCACACCACCCCACATGTACAGCCTGGGCCTTGTCCAGCATGTCTGTGCACACCACCCCACATGTACATCCTGTGCCTTGTCCAGCATGCCTGTGCACACCACCCCACATGTACAGCCTGGGTCTTGTCCAGCATGTCTGTGCACACCACCCCACATTGACAGCCTGGGCATTGTGCAGCATGTCAGTGCACCCCCTCACATGTGCAACCCATGCATTGTACAGTCCCTGACATCATAGGCCTGATCCTTGTCCCCCATGTCACTGTATATAGTACACACATCTAATTCCTTGGCTTTGTCAATTATGGCAGTGTACAACTCCCACACATCAGTGACTGGTGTCATTTCAAGCATGTCTCCCACCCCCATCCAGGCCCATACCATTTTCATGGATGTGACAGACCACTCCACATTCAGAGTTTCTGTTATGCATGGGACTGTTGTTGGCCTGTGTTAAGGGTGCACTGCAATCTTGGTGCTGACTGGCTCGTAATGTCACACACATTACACATTTTGAGGTTTGGCTTACATGCATAGTGTGCTACATTATATGTATATAATGTGTTTGACGGATATACCTGTTAGTTGGTGACTGACCTCATGTGCATGTACAGTATGTTGTTTATGATTGGTATTGCTTCCAGAGCAGAACTACCACTTATGTTGCATTTCACACTTAAAATGTATTCCTTCTTTACTGCAGATGCCAAGAGCCAGGTGCAGAAGGAGAGGGCGAAGGTGAGGAGAGTGATGATGGCACAGCGACGCATGACTGCCAGGAGGGGTGCAGTGGCCCAGCCACGGCGTAGATGTATTGTATGCCTGCATATCAGCAGTGACTCTTAGGAGGGGGCGGAGGATGGTGGTGCTGTTGGTGGACAAGGGCTAGATATTTCTACTGTTGGGACTGCTGATGTTGTGCAGGTATCTGCACCACAGGATATGCCTGATGTGCTGGTGATGGCAACCTCACAGGAAGCTGTTGCATGTGAAGAGAACATGACAGTTGGGACTGAGGTGATGGAGTTGGGGGATTCACCTGTGGCTATTGACACTGTGGTATCATCAGTATCCACAGGAAACCTGGGTCAGTCCATGGGGGCAACCTGCAATTGCTGTACTGTTGTGTCTGGGGTGAGGTGTAAGTTGTCCACAATAGTGAACACATTTGAAACACTATTGGGACAGTTACGTGACCTTTCAAAATATCTTGAAGAGAGATGTGCACATCGCCAGTAATTGGTTTTTACAATTTGCATTTTATTTTTATATCATGGTGTTGTTGTTAATTGGAGGTTTGCATTTGGAGGTGTTTAATATTTATTTCCGTCATTATGTTACATATCATTCAAACACCCCCTTTCCATTACTTCATGTGTGTTATTCTAGTTTACTGTTTTGTTGTGCTTGACACCATGTTGTCTGTTTACATTTGCCATAATTTGTTCTTAACCTTTGATATTTGAATGCATTTTATATAGATATATATGTATCTGTGTGTTTACTGGGCTTCTGTCTGTAGTATTTGGAGTGTTGAGTGTGCCATGTGTGGGGATTGTGGTGCTTTGCTCTTTCAATACTGTACTGTATCACTGGCATTCCATATTATATATTGTCTGTTATGCTGGTGCATATATGTAACAGGACTGGGAGTTACACAATGGCTGCCTGAGATGATTCTCAGGGGTTTACACTTTAATGAGATTTCTGGGCATATATATTATTGCAGATGGGATGCTTGACAGCTGACATGCACTTACACGGTCATGGCATGGTGACACTGTGTGCTCTGATGTGTAGTTAGCTATGAGCTGACATGTGATCTCAGTGTGCATGCATGAGAGAACTGATGTGTGGTCATTACCTGTACATATCTGTGCATCCTGGTGTGTGTCAGTACAACATTGCCCTGTGTTGCAGCCCACACACTTGCATCCATTATGTTGACCCTCGTGCTGTGTGTGGGTGTTGCACCATTACACACTCATGCCTGTTCTTGTTTACAGCACTGTCCACACAGGTTGCTGTACGCAGGGGTTCATGGGGTCTTTATTGCAGTCATTGCTATGTGGCACTGCTGTGTCATATTTGCACTACCATGTAATGGTACAGTTGTATGCACTGTTGAGGTGCATGACCATGCTATCTGGGTGTCCTGGTTGTGTTTCATACATGCTGCACCTCCTACATCATTGTGTATTGTGCTCTGTGTCACAGATTCACTCAGCAGGTCAGGCTCTCTGATCCCAAAGTGCCAACTTCTGAGTGTAGTCTTGTGAACAGCGTAACAGATAAGGTAACCCTCTTGTCTGTTTTTGTGAGTTCAGGTCAACCTTTGGTTTCAGTTCTGGAGGTATTCAAACTGTTAACCTCTTGCTAGCATACCCAATGCACAGGCTCAGATATATCTGTCTTCAGGGGGCCAGATATCTTTGCCTACGGGCACCTAACCAGGTATTCAGAGATGAACCCTTTTAAAACTTTGATAAAGACCTCAGATTTAAAATGCTTCTCTTTCCAGTTTGGTACCACCCTACAAGCTTACGTCTGCTGTCTGCTATAACCATAAATATTTCTTAGTAAAAGAAAGCAATTCAAAGACAGACCAGGTTTGCTCTAAAATTAGAGTTTTTACTAAAATATATAATAATATGTCAAACATACAATACAGAACTCTTATAACACAAGACATACATCTTTTAAAAGAAACAAGGTTTAAACAATGAAGATTCCTACTATAGTA
Source organism: Neoceratodus forsteri (assembly GCA_016271365.2). Classification (NCBI taxonomy): domain Eukaryota; kingdom Metazoa; phylum Chordata; order Ceratodontiformes; family Ceratodontidae; genus Neoceratodus; species Neoceratodus forsteri. Next base: position 533,953,524 of record CM057456.1, on the reverse strand, counting down.
CTTAGTCTCTAAATACTTGCTTAAGTGCTCCCAAGATGTTTTGTGGTCAGAGTCCAGGTCAAAATGTGTGTCTCTGTTAAACAGAATTATTCCTTAAACGACTGTATTGGCCAACCCCTTTTTGGTGAGGTCAGCTTGCTCCTCCTCTGTCAGATTATATTTAAAAAATATGTCTTATACAACCACAGGATGTATTTTCAAAGTATTACATTCTGCAATCCTCAGCATAACTCATGTGTGTCAAATTACATCTCTTTGATATTTAAACAGTATCCTCTGTCACACAGACATCAAAGCATTTATTATCTCGCACTAATACATCACAACCTGCTTTTCTTCCTCTGGAAGCGTCATAAAATGGATATGCTGAACATCAAGCTTCTTAACCCTATAAATAGCTTCAGGCTTTTCCATGTAACACATTGTCTCTAAAATCTGTTTGTGTATAATCTCACATGCTGTCTCAGCATTTGTCTCATGGCATCCATCCTTCAGCTGGAATCTGGGGGGGGGGGATGAGCGAGGTCATTCCTAGAGCATCTGAATTCTCATTAGAGACATTAATACATTTTATATTAAAAAAAATATAATACAGCACTCAGAACTGGCTGTCTACGTCACAGGCTGTGTTCCATATATGTGAGGTACACTTATCTGTCTGATGTGCATTGTGTGTGTGTTTACAGCCCATACTGCATGTCACATGTGACCATTCATCTTCTGGCTGTTACTGCAGTTGAAAGATGCACATGGGACATCACTTTGACAGTCACATTTGCATTGTATTGTTTAATGTGTGACTATTGTTCTCAGGGATAGTGTCACACATCAATGTACAGCAGCATGTCTGTTGCTCTTGCATATATGTGTCTGCCATTATGGTGCATCTCCCTTGTGACACATTGTATTGTGTTCATTGTGTACAATGGATGTGGAGGACTGTATGGCATATCACTGGTTGTGGGTATTGTGCCATACACAGCTGCCTATGTGGCATTCTCAGTCTGGCTATCTGTTGGTTATCAGAGTGTTGTTTAGTCAGTACATGTATGGCTTTTATTCCAGGTAGCAGTGTGTGTCTGTGGTTGCTGCAATGGCCTGTTATATCCAGCTGTCAGTGATGTGTGTACTGTGGCACCCATGTGGATTGTTACCATGCAATATGTGGTTGTGGTGGTAACATTCCACATGTTGCTGTGCTGTCCATCACACAGACATGTGTTCCTTGTCTGCTGCATCCACATGCACTCTCTATTGTGTGTACGCACTCCAGTGGCCTTTGGTGCATGCTACACAACCACTGTAATGTTGTAGGTCATCTTGATGTCTGTTGGTGGTGGTACATCACACTCACATGCCTATGATCAGGGTATTGTGTAGCACGTTCCTAACATTTCACTATTTGTTTAGTGTTGCAAAACATGTGCTGTAGTTTGTTGCCTTCTGCCATTGTCACATGCCTGTTACTGGTGTGACAGTCCTGTGTCTATGGCACACATGCCTGTATCCAGTTAGCCATTTACCCTGGCATGTACTATGCATATTTCTCCACTTTGTATCCTGAGCAAGGTATGAGTGTTGATCCACATATACTATATGTGTGTTGTTACTAACTGTTGCCATGCTTCCATCACAGTAACTGTGTATTTCTGTGTGTCATTACTTACCCAGCAGTCAGCCATGTGAGAATTCACCACATTCAAACGTGGTGGAGTGTGCTCTGCCGCAGGATGAGTGCATCGTGGCATGATCCCAGATATCTGGCACAGACATCTGTGATTCAGCATTTACTGTCACACCCAACCTGCACATTTATTGAGTGGACATCCTTTCTGTTTATGTAGACATCAGCATTGTCTGCAGGTGCTTTGATGGGTATATGTGTGCAGTCTATGGCACCAATCACCCTTGGAAACACAGCCAATCCATAGAAACCCTCCATGACAGCCTGTTGCTCATGTCTCTGTGTGGGGAAGTGAATATATTCATTTGTGTGAAATATGAGGGCATCAAGGAATTGATCAAGACATCTGGAAACAGATGCTTGACTGATGCCTGCTGTATCACCTGTTGGTGTCTGAAATGTTCCTGTACTCAATACACTCAATGCTGCAGTGACTTTCACATGTGTTGGTATGGCATGGCTCCCTGCTGTTCTGCTTTCCAGCTCACCACATAATATTGTGCAGAGTTCATCGATTGCTGTTTTTGGCAGTCTATATCGGGCTCTACATTGCTCATCTGTCAAATCCCTATATGAATGTTGTACATGGTTTTGCCGTGGTTGACGTCTCCTCCTGGCCACCCTGTTGCGTTCTTGCTGCCTTGGTGCTTGTACCCGCTGGGGTGCTTCCTGTTGTCTGCCATGCTGTTCACCCCTGTTATACATTGCCAATGCCCCAATGGCATTGTTGTGGTCTTCCCTTTTGTCTGGCCTTTTCTTGTGTGTCAGTTATGGCCACTGGTATTTTCCTGCCAGTGCCTGTGCTGTTTCTGTTGCTTCTCTGGCCAGTACTGCAGGTTTCAGTTGTCTGCTTTTTGGATTTCCTTTGTATGTTTGTGTTGGTTGCTGTCTCCTGCACTGGCCCTTGCTTTTGTGTGGTTTGATTGGTAATACTGCCCTGGTTTGTTTCTTAATTGATGGCATGCTACCTTTCTCACAGGGTGTGAGTTACACCTCCCTGACTTTTGTGCAGCATGTTAGTGAATTTATTTGCACAGCTGCGGGTGTTTTGGGACTGTGGAGAGCATTTTGTGGACTGTGAGTAAGGATTTCTCCCACAAGTGACTTCACACAGCTGCGTTTTTTCTGCACCCACATGATATTTTATCACACATCTACGGGTGTTTTGCGAATTGTGCGCAGTTCGCAAGTGTGTTTTTCTCACACCTGCACATTGTTTGGACTAGTCTTGGCTTCTTTTGTTTTGTGAATCCTGCCCATCATCTTTTCTTTGGTCATACTTTTCCATTAGTGCTTCCAATGAGTTGGTGCCAACATGCGCTATTTGTAAAAGGCCAATCAGCAGGGGTAAAAAGAAGAGAGCATTGAGAACTTCAGCACTGAAAATGCACCTAGACAGATGTCATAACATTACTGAGAACTCCAGTTGTGAGTCTTGAAGAGAAAGTGACCGTGATAGCTCACTACACTCGGGTAACTCCCATAGATGAAAGCACTGGCAGCCTCTGTAGCACTACTGAAACACCTCCACCACCACTTCCTCCCATTTGAAAGACTCCTCCTACTGTTACTGAAAGTGACTATGTGTTCAGAAGCCCTTTTCCTTCAAGGAGACAGCTTATCATCTCAGAAACATATGAGCATAAAGCCAACTATGCCTTGACTCACCTTGTTACTGTTACAATAACCAAAAATATTTCAGAAATGATAGCTGTTGATTTGCTACCATATAACATGGTTGAACAGATAGGATTCAGGGGGCTGCTTAACTACCTCGAACCTTGATATAGTATACCATCACGGAAATACTTCTCGACAACAGGGATTCCAGATCTTTACGATGTCGTATGTAAAACATTAAGACATGTCTTGTGCAGTGCTGTTGGGAGGGTGGTGCATCTAACAACAGGTATCTGGACAAGCTGTCAGCCTGAACCCTTCATGTCTGTCATAGCACATTGGGCATGTTTCGATAATTCACATGGCACTGGGGACAGTGAAGCATCGTAGTTTGCTGTTCTAAGAATGTTTTACTTTCCATCTGAACATGCCTCATACAACATCAATGAAGAGCTCCAAAAACCAATACAGCAATGGCTCATGTCACAGGAACTGTCAGTTGGCTTTATAGTTGCAGATAATGGATTCAACATAAGGAAGACCTTGGAGGAGGGGTCTTTGTTCACATCTGCTGCTTTGCACAATGCTTAAATTTAATAGTTCATGGTTTTCTCGATGATGACAGGGAGATTAAGGCTCTCGTTAGCACTGCTAAAAGAATATGCACTCAAGCAAAACCTGTCACTTGTTTGAAAAAATACAGCAGGAGCAGTTTACCTTTGCACGGATTAATCCAAGACATGTTTACTTGATGGAATTCGACCTTTTATATGTTTCAAAGACTGCTTGAAAAAAGAAAGCTGTCAGGCAATACACCTTGGAAAATAAAATTGGTGATGCAGACGTCTATATTATTCAACCACAGTGGGCCATGCTGGAGTTTCTCATTGTACTGCTCCAGCCATTTGAGGAACTCATCAGGGAGGTTAGTGCAAACACAGCAACTCTCAGCCAGGTGGTACGGTTCTATGTGATAAAGGCGAGTCTGAAAGACTGCCTATCACATAGAGCGACCAAACTTGAGCCCATACGCAAATGGGCAATGGATATTGTGCCGACCGTTGCAAATAGTGATGGTCGCTACAATACCTAAGTAAACCTCACAGAAATCTTTTTTTTATGTGGGGGGGCTGCGCCTTCCATGACCCCCTTGCAGGGGGAAAGCTCCGAGGGAGGTGCAGACCACAGGGCAAGTTACTGGATTGTGAGGTTAAAAAAATATTTCTGCCTGCAGCTGGACCCGAACTTGGGTCTGCTTGCATCGCAAGCAGTGGTATACACCACTGCACTATGCAAGCAGCTCAGTGGGAATCAGCCACAAAGCATACTATATGCTGCAGTAGTGAGTACAACTCCTTGCTGTACTCTCTATGCAGGATATAGTGATGTATTGCACCACTCACTCGCTTGTAGAGCGCTGTTATTGAGTCGCTCAAAAGTGCAGCGCTCAATAATCAGCACTCTACATGGGTGTTACTGGTGATACCCCTAAGAAAAATTTAAAAATTCAGATTGAATCTGATTAGGGAAAAGTTAGAGAATCAAGACAGTTCCATAATCACAAAAGCTGCCAGTGGTGCTGCTGACATATGTAGGCTGCCCGCCAGAATACAACAAGATCTAACGAGATGTATGATAAAAAAAGTTAAAGACTATGATAAACTATGTCAAATGTTTCATTCTGAGTATTACATTAAAGCAACAGTCTTGGACCCATGATACAAATTGAAGCAACTATTGAGTGATGATGATGACACTTGTTTCGAGATAAACAAACAAGAAATAATTGGTCAGGTGCATGTTGTCATGGAACAGAGCACAACAGCAGCACCACATTCAGAATCTTCTCTACGATACAGCACAGCATCAGGTGGCCCATCCTCTACTGCTGCGGCATTTTCTCCCTCTTCCTCATCAGCCACTGCAGTCAAATCTTCTTCTTCATCACCAGCCAAACATAGCTCTGTCCCACAGTCACTTGGCTCAGCTTCAGGTCTCTGGAGACACTTAGAAGATGTAATTGTAACATCTTCTTCATCTGCCTCATGTAACACAGCCTCAGCATGGACCATTGTTGAAATGTACCTGGCAGAGCCCAATATCAGCTGGAATGCTGATCCTTTGAAAAACTGGAAATTCAAACAAATATGTGGCCTGCTTTAGTAAACATTGCAATGAACTACACGAATTGCCCTCCAACTAACGTCTGTTCAAAACGATTGTTTAGTTCAGCTGGTAGCATCATTACTGACACACGATCCTGTTTGACACCAGAAAATGCTGTGCACCTCACATTTCTCAAAGTTAACATTCCTCACTTTAATTTAAAATATTATACCTGAATAAAACATGCACTGATGGCCCTATCCACCAAACACTTTTAAGAATTTGTGCCTGTGGTGAAAATTTTTTGTGAATAGTGTCTATTACATAAGGTAGCAATTAATTGCAACAAGTCAAGTCAGGACGGACTAGGCCAGGCCACTGTTACTTGAATGATCACATGAGCAGCACAGAATAGAAATAAAAATAATAACATCAGTGGGTTTAGAGTCCAAATACAGCAAGCGACTGCATTTCATGTCACAGACTTACTTGGTGGTACCTGGTATCACTGTTTGATCTGGAAGGTAGGGTACTGCTGTCTACTACTACTACTGCTATCACTTTTTGTCCTCACGAGTCACGACTACTTCTTGTCACTTTTTTTGCCCTCAGCAACTGATTCTAACTGAACTGTTTTAATTTTCATACAGTGCATGGCTTAGCAGAAGCCTGAAACCCAGAAACTGAATACTCTTTTTATATTTCTCACAACCTCCATATTTGGCTGTGATTACTTAACAGAAAAAAATGCTACTGAATTCATATAATTTCTTTATTGCTTGTGTATGCATGGTATGCTAGCCTGGTTACATCTCACTTACATTAACTGGGCTGAGATTATTACTATATTTTATTTTTGATCTTTAAATTACTTGGCAGTGGCTGGAAGCAATTGTGAAACTAGGAAGGATGTAATTGTGTTGTGTGTCATCTGGTCTTCAGGTGGCAGTGGCAAACTTTTTATGTTTGCTTGCATGCATGTGCAAGAAACATAGTGCCATCATCCGAGTTTTCCAGAGGTGTGTCAGCCTCTTCCAATTCAGTCAGTGTGTTTGCAGGCGCGGTCACAGTGCTCCAATCACTGCTCCAGCTGTCTATGACAGCAGTTGAAAATACAGTGGCATACAGTTGAAAGGCTTCGCTTCAATGAGCAGAGGCTCTACCCCTCAACACGTGCGCATGCATATTGCGTGTTCATACGCTCCCCACGCACATACTGTATGGCGGCAGAGGTGCCCAATGCCCGTCGGCTCCAAGCCACCACCAAAAAGCTTTCTAGGTGCCGCTGAGACCCACCCCAGTGTGGCACACATCTATATGCCGACGAGGGTGCCCAATCCCCGTCAGCTCAGACCCTAAACAGCCTTACAGCTTCCATGCTGGGAGTCACCCCAGCATGGCAAACATCCCCATCATCTTCCTTAAAAAAAAAAACTGTAAAAAAGCGTTCCCTCGGCTTCTCCCAGCCACCGCGCCCACCACTACGCACCTTCCTCCCCACCCCCCTCACCCATACTTACCTCCGAGTCCAGCGCGACGATCTTCGGTGGACCGGGAACACGTCTGCACTCTTCAAAGCCGACCGCGATCTGAGGAAATGCCGGTAAGCTGTATAATGTAATAGATAGGGTTTTTTCAACTTTGCTGCATATCTCGGGCATTTTATGGAATTTTTGCACCAAATTTTCAACATGGGGTTTTTGGGAACCCTTCTCATGAATGCTGTCACTAGCATGGCGTTAATCGGGCCCAAAGGGTGATTTTGCAGTCACGCGTGAAATCACCTTTTGGGACCAATTAAATAACACTGCCAGTGTTCATAAGGTGGGCTCTCAAAAGCCTATTTTGAAAATTTGGTGGAAAAATTCTAAAAAGCAACTGTTCTGACGTAGCATGCGCGGCAGTTCCTCATGGCACCGAAGTTCGCGTAAATTTTCATTATTTTCACTCCAGATTTTCAACATTGCCATTTTACCACACCTCCTTATGAGCAGTACAGCTGTCATTTTTCACATTTCACCCAAAACGTGTTTCCGCCCATGTAGCGCACAATGGTGCGGTCGGTGTGCTAAATCAATGTATGGGACACATTAAGAAAATCACATTGACACTGTTCATGAGCAGAGGTCTTAAAATGGCTATGTTGAAAATTTGGTGAAAAAATTCCTAAAAATGACTGTTTTACAAGTGTGTGTTGTAGAGTTCCTACGCACACTCGTAAGTTCGCGAATTTTCAATATTTTCACTCCAGATTTTCAACATTGCCATTTTACCACACCTCCTTATGAGCAGTACAGCTGTCATTTTTCACATCTCACCCACAATGTGTTTCCGCCCATGTAGCGCGCACAATGGCGCAGTCGGTGTGCGAAATCAATGTATGGGACACATTAAGAAAATCACAGTGACACTGGTCATGAGCAGAGGTGTTAAAATGGCTATGTTGAAAATTTTGTGAAAAAATTCCCAAAAATGACTGTTTTAGGAGCGCACGTTGTGCAGTTCCTACGCATGCTGGCAAGTTTGCGAATTTGTAATATTTGCAAACCAGATTTTCAACAGTGCCATTTTACTGCACTTCCTTATGAGCAGTACAGCTACTGTTTTTCACATCTCGCCCAAAATGTGTTTCCACACATGTAGCACACAATGGTACAGTCGGTGTGCGAAAACAATGTTTGGGACAGATTAAGAAAATCACAGTGACAGTGGTCATGAGCAGAGGTCTTAAAATGGCTATGTTGAAAATTTGGTGACAAAACTCCATAAAATGACTGTGTTACGAGTGAGCATTGAGCAGTTTCCACGCACCCTCGTAAGTTCATGAATTTGTAATATTTTCAGTCCAGATTGTCACCAGTGGCATTTTTCCACACTTCCTGATGAACAGTACAGCTGTCATTTTCCACAACATGGCCGAAATGTGTTTTCACACTTTCAGCGCAGAAATGCGTCGTCGCTGTGGGAAATCATTGTTCAGGACACATAAAGAAAATCACACTGACACTGTTCATGATCGGAGGTCCCAAAATACCTGTGTTAACAATCTACTGTAAAAAAATCCCCAAACTAGTTACATTACAGGTGTGCGTTGCACAGTTTCTATGCATGCTCATGACTTCACCAGTTTTTTTAATATTTTCACAGCAGATTTTCAACACTGCCATTTTTTACACCTGCCCATGAACAGTACCGCTGACATTTTTCACATCCTGTTCGGAATGTGATTTTGCACCTGTGGTGCCAAATGCCGTAGTCGCTGTGCAAAAGCAGTTTTCGGCTAACAAACTGATATTGCCACTGTTCATGAGGTGGGGGTCACAAAAAAACCATGTTGAAAATTTAGAGTGAAATTACCAACGAATTCCTGAGGCATTAGGGTTTCTGACCATAACGTTCCACCCTGTAGAGAATGACAGGCATCAGGGGTGTGACTTTGGATTCTTGCCTGTAATGCTCATACCATTCCACCCCCACCCACACCCTGCAGCCAGTGAGAGGCATCAAGGTGTGCCTCGGACTCTTCGGCCCCAAACTTCACCCCATTCTCCTATACCGCACCCATCTCACTGTATTTTCTGATGGACTGGGGTGCGCATAAGGGCCAAAGACCCCAAGGCACACTGTGACATCTGTCAGTGTCTGCAAGGTAGGGTGTGGTGAAATAGCATGGTCGTCATGCCTGACGACCCAAAGGCCCACCCCAATGCCTGTCACTCTCTGCAGGGTAGTGGTGGGGTTGGCTTCAGTTCAATACTTTGCTGCCATTCCTATTATGCAGCTCTGTAACTTCTACACTACCAATGCCAATGCCAGCAAGCAAACATTCGGCATTGACAAATGCTTGTTTATGACTTCACTGCACTTGACCAATGCGATGTGTGACTGGCTGCTTGCCTGGGTGGTGGTGATCACTATGCCTTCTGTTTTTCTTCTTTAAGGATTCAGCGTGTTGATCTGATTCAGTAGAAGTAGTTGTAGTACTAGAAAACATTACCACCTCTTGGACCAGGTAGTGTACCATATGCAAGCAATAATACCTGACAGGGTGGGTGGTATTGGGCAATACCGGACCACCCAGGGGCAGAATGAGGCCTGACACTGCAGGCAGAGGGCCATATAGTCCCTGGAAGGTCTGGTATTACCCATACTGCCCACACTGGAAGATATTATTGCACTTAGAAAATGGGCTAAATGTAAAGTTTTTTTAACATTTAAGAATTAAAAAAAATAATAAAAAAATGACTACAAATTACCTTAATGCTGATTTATTACTAAAGTAGTTGCTCTACTGAAATACTTACCAGTAGAGGGCACTGCAGCTTTTCACACTTGTTTTGAAGCTTTCTTACTGCTGTGTATGACATGTCCCTCCTTGACTCTTGACCCCCTCACTTTACTTGCGTTCTGTTGCTTTTATTTATTTATTTTTTTTCTGTTGTTGTTGCTTTGTGGACCATTACTTTGAGTATTTCAGTTTTTGCTTTGGGGCACTGGTGGCTGACAGGAGCGTGATTATGGAAAGGGACTGCGGAGTCCATCTGGGTGTGAAAGGGGCCCTGAACTTCCATGGGGCTACAGATGCAAGTGCACAGGGCCCAAAGACCCTGCACAAATGTGGCTAGCATCAGGCTTTAGAAACATAAACAATATTCCAACTTTTTTTTTCAACTCTGTTTATCCCACCTACACTGCTGGCCAGGACCTGCTTTGGCTAATTTCTGGTGCACGGACCTGCCCCACCAAGATTCTGTGATCCAGGTCTATCTGTGACTCACATGCTTGAGTACCCCTTGGCTTGCACCCCCAAGGTGGGTCTGCCTTCAGCTTCTTGGCACTCCCCTACAATTATCCAGTGGCCATCAGGTGAAGGTGAAGGTGAAGATCAGAGGGATGGCGGGATCCAGGTGGGTAGGATCCTGTTCTGGGCATGGTGGCAAGAGCAGCACCACCTGCCCAGCCAGTGGAGTAATCTGCTTTGTAGTTCCATGGAGGAGAGGATGTGCAATGATGTCCCAATGACATCAGGCATGCTGTGACACCTGACACACCAACACCTGCCACCACTCTAATCCTCTTGTGTTTTGCAGTCTCTGGCTCACCAACCCCCAGCCATCACTAGGGTTTGGACTTTCACTGAGCAGTGCAGCCCCCCCCCCACCCTGGAGGAGGAGAGCAGTTCCTGTGATGCTCAATCCTCCTACCTCCTAGCTGACCCTATGAGTTTGTTCCCAAACCCAGGTTGGCATCACAAGCGGTAGCTCAGCTGCTTGCACCAGAGGGGCCAGCTCAAAATACTTCAGTGTTCATTCTTAACTCAGTCATGTTACCATATGTTTACACTAAATTTCAACATAGCCTTGTTATGACCACAAATCATGAACCTAGTAGGTGAAAATGTTCAAATCCTCACAAAAACATTATTTCATGCCACATGTGTGAAAACACATTTTTGCAAACATTTGAAAAAAGATAGCTGTCACATTCATAAGATGGCATAAAAAAATGGCTATGTTGATAATTTAGGGTCAAAATACTGAAATTACTGAATTTATGAGGGAGTGTAGAAATATTTCAGCATATGTTCATAACTATGTTTTTGTTATTTTTAGTATTTTGACCCCAAATTTTCATTATTGCTTTCTTATGGCCCCATCTCATGAACAAGGGTACTCTATTAAATAAAAGAACTTTTCTCTGATGATGCCAAATCTAAGCTGACAATTTTATTGCTTCTCTAATTTTTTTCTGATCAAAAAACAGAGAACTGCTTTTGAAAAGGGAGAGTACAGTGCTGCTTCTCCAGTCCAGATACATTGTGTTTGGTCTTGCTCTTGTTCTGTCTGCATAACTAATTAGTAAGGATAAACGTCATAGATAGTCAATGTACAATGCAGTGTGGTATTAGGTGATCTACAATGTAATACATTGGTACAGTATCCTTGTTTCTCATCACCACGAAACAGAGAGAATAAGGCATTTGTAGGTGTGTAACATGCAGTTTTTTTTTTACAAACCCAAGATGTGTGATATATATAAACCTCGAGAGCGAAGGAGTGTAAAAAACTGCACATCACACACCTACATTGCTTTAATTTTTATAACTGGTGCATTTTTTTTATTTTGTTTTAAAGGAAATGAATACAAGACAAAGGGACACTGTCAGTCTTCAGTCGAATTTGAGACAGTACAAATAAAGGTGTGAGAAGCTAGCTTTAGTAATGTAAAATGCATAAATACTCCTAAAATTTCCCTTTAGTGCATAACATTTATTATTTTTATAAAAAAATCACCTCACTTGTGCTCTGTCTGAAATGTTGACTCCACACAACCACGAACTAGTGTGGCGAAGAGCTGAGGGGATGCATAATGCGCTTGTCCAGAAGTACAGCACTATTTTTTTTGCAGAAAAAATAAAACAAAGTACAGCACTCGTTTAAGAAAATAAATATGTTTGCCTAACTCTTTGCTACATATTGCACCACATGAGACCTTTTCTGAGTATAGCACCAAAAATAAGTAGCACGGACATGAATGAGCATCCTCTCATCTCCATATCAACTTGGTGTGATGCCGTATCAACTCGGTGTAACGTCACACCAGGTTGATATGGCTTTTGAAAACGTCAACAAGCGAGTTGATATCAGGGGACCCCAGTTATTATAGCAACATACAGTACAGTGCACATGTATAGTATGACATATTATATTTTATACAGTGCATACATTTCTTATAACATTTTTTAACTTTATAGAGCAGGTACTAGTTATGTCGTTAAGCAAATGTAAGTAACTGCAGAATAACTCAGCACTGAAAAAAGGCTACATTATTTTAAGACTGCATCCCTGCAGTAGATCTTCCACATAATCACTAAATCTGCATGCTTGCCCTTCATTAAAGAAAGAAAAAAAAGCTCCTGGTTGATGTGAGTCCTTACAGGTCTGTTTCTGACAGCAAAGAATGACTTCAAAGTTACAGTGAAGGGAATTTGTCATTCTTACCATGAGCATGGCTGTAACTGCACTCTATCTGATAAGGCCAAATCTAAGCTGACAATTTTAGTTCTTCTCTGATATTTTTCTGATAAAAACAGAGAACTGCTTTTGAAACGGGAGAGTACAGTGCTGCTTTTCCAATCCAGATATGTTGTGTTTGGTCTAGATTTTATACTGCCTGCATAATTACTAATGCAAACTTCATAGATATGCAATGCAGCATGGTAGTAAGCGATCTACAATGTATATATAATAACTGGCTCCCCACGTTTCCCATAGGGAAACCATGGCATAATTTGCTGTTATAAAGGAGCGATTATAATGACAAACATGTGCATGGTTTCCCCCACTCTGCGCATGTGCTTCCCAAACCCGTTGCTTGCCTGCTCACTGAAAAGTAAACTACCATCAGCCACAGTAACTCAGCAGTAAGTTATATATATATATATATATATATATATATATTCAAGCAATTCTGGTCACATTCAACATTTGCACGGCAAATAAAACACCACGGACCACTTTTTAAATCTGGCACCATCAACCGGCGAAAAAATAAAAAAAAGCATTGTCCTCGGCTAGAACTTCTGCTATTTTATATAATTGCTGTGGGGAAAAATGGAAACACAGCAATCATATAAAATAAAATATGGGGTAGTATGTGTAAACTCGAGGTTTACACATGCCCTCGGGGTAAGATGCTTGCGCAAACCTTATGTAGCTTCTAACCCCTCGGTGGGGGGGTAAACGTCTTGTTACACACATCACCCCATACTTTATTCTTTATGTAATACATTGGTACATTATCCTTGTTTTTCCTCTCTACAAGAAAGCAACACGCAGTACAGTGTACATACTGTATACAGTATGGTGTATTAACAAGAACAGGAAATAATGAATGTACACACTTCAAAATGTGTCTTGTCTTTTTATTTACTTCTGTATTATTGATGTCTTGTCCTTTTATTTATATCTGTATTATTGATTACCCTTGTGTATGGGTATCGTGTCAGCTATATTTTAGAAAACAAACACCAGAATCTACAGCAAAGCTCGCCAGGATGAAATCCAATTCTGCAGCATTTTGCAGCATGCTGCAGCAGAGTTACTGTGGAAAACAATGTAATTTCAATGGCAATAAATTCCTTTTGTCATGCAGCAAACTGTGACATTCACTTCATCCTGGCAGTGTCAAAGTTTCCTGCATGACAAAAGGGATTAATTTCCACTGAAATGACATTGTTTACTGCAGTAACTCTGCTGCAGCATACTGCAGAATGCTGTAGAAGTGGGTTTCATCCTAGTGAGCATCACTGTAGCTAAACAAGTCCCATTTAGCTAGATTCAGGTGTTTCTTTCTTTCTTTTTTTTTTTTTGACAATAAAGCATTTTTATGGATTTTCCATGTTTTTTACTTTGGGGGAAAAAACAAGATGGAGGTGGTCAAGACTCAAGACACAATTTATTTTGTGTGTGTCGTAGAAAGCAACTGGTAAGAAACTAAATGTAGTCTTATGACATATCATTTTCTGTGTTGTATCAGAAGTGTGTCTTACAACCCTACTGAGCATGCTCAGAACAGCTAGAAAACAACATTTATAATCTTTACATCTCAAAAACCATTTAATTATTTTTTTTACAAAACCTTTGATAGGCACTACATTTGCATAGCCTGCTTCTACCCTGAAAGCATCAGAAAATATCCATACCATCTAGGCTGTACATGAGAGGAAACCCAAAAACCTAAGAAAAAAATTAGACATCTACAGGAAAATGACATAAGCGGATCTCAGAAACCTCACAAACTGCCATCACAAGACGTTTCACACACTGAGACCTTACCTCTAGACAATGCAATCTAAATTTCGGACAGTTTTGTTGAACTCTACCAAAGTTATTCTGGTGCAAAGATAGGGGTTTAATATAGAACCTGTCATGCAACCCTTACTATATTGGTGTTACTGTGCCAGTATAATATACGGATCTGGACACTAACGTCATGGAAAAAATATCATGGGACACAACAAAGCAGGCAAAACATTGCCGTCTGTAATGTCGGCATGTGAAAACATCACTGACCCAAACCTTCTGGACAGTGCAATGTAAGAATAGGCCTGGTGACCACCAGGTCCCACAACCTACCCACCAAACAATGGCCCCAGGAACAGTAATGGCAGCCAGCCCCAGTGTGATGGCCAGCCCCCCAACCCACTGCCACCATCAATCACTTATCTGAGTCCCATGACACAGTGCATTTTACTATATCCCTGGTGTCTAGTGGACCCCCCAACCTGGCAGGTAGATCTCCACCACCCCGCATCCCCAACACACCCTAACAATGGGTGGGTGGCCAGCACAGCCCTCCACTCACCACCACGGCTGGCCACCTGACCGAACTGAATGAATGAGTGCATACACGTATACACGCTCATTCATTCAGTTCAGTTGGGCAGCCAGCCGTGGTGGTGAGTGGAAGGCTGTGCTGGCCATCTGCCCATTGTCGAGGTGTGTTGGGGGTGTGGGTTGGTGAGGATCTGCCTGCCGGGGTGGGGGGGTCTATTAGACACCAGGGATATAGTAATATGCACTGTGTCATGGGACACGGGTAAGCAATCGGAGGAAGCAGGTTGGGGAGGCTGGCCATCACACTCAGGCTGTCTGCCATTACTGCTCCTGGAGCCATCATTCAGTGAGTGGGATGGGGACTCACTGGTTACCAAGCCTTTTCTTACATTGTACTGCCTATGAGGTTAGGGTCAGAGATGTTTTTTTTTTAATTTAGTATGTTTTTTGCCCCATGGTTGCCATTCCTTCAGTGCCGCCCCCCCCAGCACCCGCCTCACTTCCCTTGTGCCTTACCTCCAGGATACCCCGGCTTGCTCCTCAGGGCGGGGCCACAGCACCTTACCAGGCCCATCTATGATGGGGGAAGATGTCAGTTACTGCCAACATTGCCCCCCTTGCGGCCCCCCCCCAGGGCAGGGTTCAGAACCTGGAGATGCCATCTGTGGAGATGTATTAGGTGAAGGAGAGGCAGAGAGCAATTGAGGCCAGGAGCTGGGGGTGGCCGTCATCCTCGGTGGCCAATGAGTAGGTTTCTTTCTGTTTTTTTCCTGGGGGCGGGGATGTGCAATGACATCCAGCATCTGCCCCACCCCCCAAGAACATTCAGGTGCCGGCCGCTGCAGTACCTACTGCCTCTGCCAGGGGTCCGTCAAGCAGCAGACACACTTTCCACCCTGCAGTGGGGCACCAATCGAAATACTTGACAGGCAGACAAATCTCCAGCTCTTGCTGAGACTCAAACCTAATTTTAAGTAGGGGGTTGTATAGTCTTTAATCAGGGTGAATTTCATATAACAAAGGAATATGTGAAATTCCATTACCCCTAATATTTTCCTAGAGTCTCCTTTTCAGTTTGTGTATATACTCATTTATTTTCTTGGACAGGGTGCACAGTGCATATCTATAGGTGTTTCACTGCTATCTGGCATTTTGTGAGAAGTCACAGTACACGTTCTGGCTGGGGAAACATCACAGGCCAAAATCTCTGGTGATGTAGCACAACAATGCACTGACACAGGAAATGTGCAAAGCTGTGTTTTCCCTGATGCAAAAGCCGTTTGACACACTTTTGCCCCAACACATTTTTGTTCCCTCTACAACAGTCATGGGTAGTATTATAGTGGCTAATCGTGACATAAAATTCCCTATTTCTTTAGTCAAAACACTCTCATATACTTGTCACCACTGTTACCATATGTCTGTTCTCTTTACTTGCGGGCACACCTCCAAGTTTATTTTTTCAGAGCTACAATAGGATATCTAGCTGCTACTTTACTTATCAAGTTTCCTAGCTGAACAACTCACAATTTGGGAGTGGAGGGTGCACAGGGAAATGAAAAAAAAAACATTGGTTGAGTATTTGTCAAGGAGAATTTGTCAGCATGATATGCGGCAACAATGAAAAGCATGACCTCTTTGACAATTTAAGAGGTGGCAGGTTGGAAATGCATGGCAAACACATTCAAGAAAAAACTGAGCCATGCAGTCATGCATTTAAATAGAGACCTACCTCATCAGAGCAAAGAGAGGGCAATGAACAACATAGCCCAGAAATGTGGTCTATGACTGGACCTCTGGAAAAAGGCCAGACAGAAACTCTGCTCTGAAGCTAAATCCAGCCACATGGATACATAGAAGCCATTTAAAGATGCTAAATATTGCTTAACTGATGTGTTGCATTGCCAAAAATAAATCTATTTGGCGTTTAGGTGTCCATGAATGTAGTTCACATTTATTTAAAGCAATGTTTAACCATCTTCCCCCGTGTGTGTGTGTGTGTGTGTGTGTGTGTGTGTTTGTTTTCATTCATGTCTAGAAAAATATAAACAAAAACTGAATGAAACCTGTCACTGTGAAGGCCATTTCCATAATAGCTTCACTCTAGGCTTGCATTTAATGTTGGAAATGATCTACCATATACAGTATAAAGAAAATCAGAAAGTGTGTGGTAATGCTATATTTATTGCATGAGAACGGGAGCATTTGATAAATTCTAGGAGCCTTGAATAAATTCTAAAAGTCCTACCCTGCCCCCCATCTTGTTGGGATAAATATAATTTGGTACTGCTAACAACTGCAGTTATTGCTCTTATTGCTAGTCTTCCTTTCTTTTCTTTTCTTTCCCCTATCATTCTGTTTATGTCCCTGTGACCACTGCAACCATCATTAGCCTTTACTGTCCTCATGCTGACCCTCTAGCACAGCTACCCGGCCTGGAAATGAACTGCACTAGGTCTTCAGCACCACACTAAACTACATTAATTCCCATCCCACCACCTTTGGCAGTGCCCCAAAAGTCATGGGCACACTCTGTTCTGGACCACCAGGGAAACACATCAAGTATAGGTGGCCACAAGCCATGCTTTGTGGTTGCAGAATGTTTCCTTTTACCATCCCCACCTAATTCCCAGGCTGAGCCTAATACCAGCAGTACTATCCTGCAGATGGAGGGGTTGGATGACATCAAGTGGTTACTCATGACTTCAAGGCCATAGCAATCCCCACTGTAGATGCCACCATAGGAGCAGGCAGGCTTGCTCTCTCCCATGGGGCTCCAGCATAATGCCTCCTCATTGATCCCAATGTACTACTAACCGTTAACCACTGCATATATTGTTTATACTGATAACCTTTTTAAATAATTATATTTACTTCTATTATTTGTTTTTTCTGGAGTCTGGTGGGAGGCTATGGCCCTCCTTCAGAGGGACTAGTCCTTCTGCCCTGCACATGCCCATTCAGCCAACCCCAAGTAATTCCCCCATGGCTTACCCCCCACAGTAGGGCCAGGGAGCAGTGTGCCAGCTTTCTTCCCCCAGAATACAAATCCAGAAGCCGGGGGTGGCACAGAGACGCGGGGTCATCATGGAGCCTACCAGCTCCCTTTTTCTTCTGTTTCTCCTGTCCCTCCTCTCCTACCAATGTAGGGACATCAGTGCATGCGTCTCGACCCATACTGCCCTCCGGCTACAGCCAGAGGGCAGTCAACGACTGGGATGACAGGCCTCCCTCCCCCCAAGAGAGGAGAGCAGTCCTTCAGACACTTGATCCTCTCCCACACCTGCCAACCCCTGGCTGCCCAGGCTCATTCCTGAACCCAGGTTGCTGACATGGCACGAGGTGTAGCAACCAGTGCCTCAACATCCAGCACCACCGGGCCAGCTCTTAAATGGTTATATTTAATGTATGCCAGGCATTACTGGAGAAACAAACTCTAACAAGAGCCAATATGGTGCAAAATAATGGTATTGTGGGCAGTGAGAAATGTGTAAACTAGCAATTTTTGCACTAACCACTGAGACACCTAAATGCACTTTCTAATTGTTGTGATACACATACACTGACTAATACCTATACACATATATGTATATATAGTGTATTCCAGTATAACATAGCAGTACACTGTCTACACACATTTCTACAGATTAAAAAAAAGACATCACGTGGCTGTTTTCTTCTTTTCATGCTCCAATGGACATTGGAGGGTGGAGGGGTTGCCTCTAGACAACTCATGTAAATCAGCAATACATGCATAAGGTTGAAACTGGTCTAGATAGCTGAGGACTGTAGACTAGCAATGTTTGCACTAACCACTGAGCCACCTAACTACACTTTCTAATTATACACTCACTGACTAATACATATACACATATATTTCAGCATTACATAGCAGTGCACTGTCTACACACATTTCTACAGATTAAAAAAAAGACAACAAGGGACTGTTTTCTTCTTTTCATGCTGCAAGGGACATTGGAGGGTGGAGGGTTGCCACTAGATAGCTCATGTAAATCAGCAATGACATACATAAGGCTGAAAATGATCTAGATAGTGGGGGAATGTAGACTAGCAATTTTTGCACTAACCACAGAGTCACCTAACTGCATTTTCTAATTGTTGTGATACAAACACACTGACTAATACATATATGCATATATATTCCAGTATAACATGCAGTACAAATAACATTAAACTGTCCCTCCAACTCACTGGTTTAGCCTTTTTCAGTGAGTTGCTTAATGTGTGCACTGCTCACTGCAATTAATTAACAAAAGTTTCCTAATGGTTTGTTTCTAGCTGCTATTCAGGTTCCACTTACTGTACTTTGCAGCTCTCTGGAAATTTTTTATCAATGCAGTGCATGAGCAGTGCACACATTAAAGGGAAACTGTCAGCTTTCGGCAGCTATACTGAACTTGTGTGCTCAGTGTGCCTGTAATAACATCTATGGCAAAATAAACTATTCATATGCCCCAGTATGAGTAACAATAAAATCTGCTACCTAAATTTAAAAAATTTATATTTTAGCTTGGACAAAGCACATTACTTTAGTGCTTGGCTGACCTTCCACCGCTGGATGTCTCTTCTCAGTGTGAACACGATCTGCGCATGTGCAAATTTCCTGAACAAGTGTAAGTCATGGTTGGGTCTAGAAGTACATGCTCTTCTGAGCATGTGGATGTTTGTAAGAATAATGAAAAGCACTGCAAGTCTTACTTTTACCACTTTGAGAAACAGGACTGTGATCCTGAGCATGTGTGCCACGTCCATGGCAATGTCACATGCATGCTCAGGATCACGGTCTTGTTTTTCAAAGTGGTAAAAGTAAGACTTGAAATACTCTTTTTTTATTCTTACAAAGATGTTTGTCTATCCCAAAATAATATCTAGCAGCATTTGGCTAGTGGGGCCAGTGCCGGGTTCAACCCCCTCATCCATGAACATCCACACATGGTCACAAAGGTGACAGTACAGGAAAAGACAGTCAGAACCACCCTTGCAGTTCATAGACACACACACACACACACACACACACACACACATAGACACAGACACAGACACACACATCAGAATAGATAACATATACAATGAGAAAAAAATGCACAAACATACTTGTACTGCAACACAGGATGAAATCATATCCAAACACAGCCCCTAATAAACTGATATGAAGCACCATCAAATTATAACAATGGGTGCACATGGATACCTTTGTAGAGCCTCCCCCTAAACACACATGCACAATGAACAGTATGACTTGATATAGTTCAGAACTGATGAGTACAAAGATGTATAAAAATATAGATATACAATTTGTGATGCAGCATGGGTCAATGAGTTGCTATACAATATAATGGGGGGGCTATCACAGATGATATGAAGGACTGGAATACCTTTTTGTTGCTAAATAAAACAGACAATGACTCTAGATTGTAATGATTAGGTATTAATAATTAAAAATACTAATCAATCCAAGGTAAGTCTCCGATTTGTGTCATCTGAATCAGAACTGTCAGTCTCTATGTCAGAATCAAATGCAGCTTGCACCCCCTCACACTGATTAACACTGGATAATGTGGGCTCAAATTGGTAAGGTTGGATACCAATATCAGAGTTTAAATGTACGCTATATCCTCAACATCATTATATTCCTCTACCTCAAACATGATGAATAGTGAGCACGGGCACACTAAAGATTATTGAAATCCAAAGGTAAAAAAAAACACACTGTCTGTGAAACACCTAGCTTAGCTGATCTAAGCTTTCAGGAAGATGGCACATAACAAGCACAGACTAGCAAACTCCTTTTTCAGTACTTTAGCAACAGAATTTCAACAACATTGTAAGCTTTAAAATGAAAATGTGCATATGAACAGTCCATTTCAAACCTCCACTGTAAAAAAAACTGTAACTTAAAATAACTGTGTATAAGGCTCCTTTAACTTGTCTTCGGCAAGAGTTGTAACATCAGGTGATTTACTACATAAACATCCCATTCTGTAACATTTGACTTACTGCTATGGTCCCAGGGCTGTCTGCTTATTTCCCTTTATAGCTGGGAAAAGTTGACTGAACTGATATGTTTATGAGCTATGAATTTTCCTTGAAAGACAGTTCTAACCAGATTGAAGCTTAGCACACAAAATGGTTCTTTGAAACATTGCTCAGCTGAATAACTGCAGAGAGATACCACAAAACCTCTAACTGTATCTAGTCCATTGGGTATCTGGAGAGTTCCTGCTCTCAACTGTTATAGCAAGACGTCTGTAGGGCTATGCCCACTGCAGCCACAAAAAGAGCCTACATGAACTTGGGAGGTTTGGTTTTCCTAGAACCGAGCTGCACTCTGGAGGTATGCCTTGCACTTTGGCTTGTGTTTTATTAAATACCATTATCATACTTTTCTGTTTTAGCACCTGCTGCTTACCCAGCTTGATGGCATGCTGCTCCACTCTCTCTCTTCACTCAAGTGATAAGGCTGCATATTCCTTTCCACTCCTGACCTGTGTCCTCAACACTACATGACATGAATACCACAGCCATGAACAAGCCCACCCTTCAGCACATGGTCCAAGAAAAGTCCCTGACCATAGGAAATCCTGTGCTGTTTATATCACACAATTTATGGGACAGAGTGCATATGCACCAATGTAACATACAGTATATGAACAATTAGCACCTGGATGCTCAGCCACTTGGGAATATTGAAGCTACACAGAACAGCAGGTCTAATTACACTTGGAAGCACAGTTGAACGCAAAAGAGCTTAATAGGGTGGCATACAAGTAAACCATATCAGGCTAGACAGTAAAACAAACAAAATAATATCAAAGATATGCTTGGCTGCTGACCAAAGTGGAGGAAAGGGAAAGGGAGCAAGGGGAAAAACAAGCAGGTGGAAACCGACTCTGTCCAATCCATGTTATATGTGGGAGTTCAGCCATGCTGACCTGGCATGACTGCACTACATTACATTAAACATTTACCTTCAGTTAATTGGTAGAATAAAAAAATGAGTAAGAAACACTCAGAATGAACTGCCCAAAAAGAGTGATGCCTTTTGAAACAGAGGGCAAAGCAAACATTTTTTTGTTAGGAAGCCTCAATTACAGTAAAACAAAATCTGGCCAAAGCTGATAGGGTTACAGCCAAGGTGGTGGAAGAAGGGCCTGAGGAGTAGAGATGCAAGGGCCCTGTGCTTCTATCCCTCCATAGATGCATATATGTACGTAGCTGTGGAAGGGCCCTGAGCTTCCATTTATAGGACAACAGTGACCAAAGTGTCAGCATAGTCATCTCATTAACCCCATCTCATGCACCTGGTACAGAAGTTGTTCAAATCCCTACTGAAATGCAAAATGTTGCACAATTGCAATGCCATTCCACACCACAGGTGCAAAAACACATTTTGGTCAGGATTTGAAAAATGACAGCTGTGACACACATGCAGTGGTGTAATAAGAAGGCTATGTTGAAAATTTGGGGTCAAAATATGTAAAATTTCCGAAGTTACGAGTGTGCATAGTAAAACTGCAATAAATCAGCATAACTTTGGCATTTTTTACATATTTTGACCCCAGATTTGCAACAAAACCTTTGTATGACCCCACCACATGAACAAGGGCAGGACAATGTTTCAAATCCCACCCAAAAGGTGAATTTGCTAACCAACCATGAAATCACCTTTTGGGCAGGAGTTGCACAATGAGAGTCATATTGTTCATGAGGTGGGATCCACAAAACACCATGTTGAAAATTTGGGATCAAAATTTTGAAAAATGCCCAAGTTATGAATCAAAGTTGAAACCCCCATTGAAATACATTGAACTATATTTACCTTAGTTTCTCATATAGTAGTCGCCAGTTCCAGCAGCAAGACATGTCTTTGACCGGAGAATGGATCTCAAACCAAGTACCTGTTCAGGTGAGTGACGGTGTGTGGGAGTGTACTGAAGGGAGTGAGGTGGTGGGTGCTCTGTGGAAGGTGGGGGTGGGGAGCTGATCAGTGAGGCACCATTTTCTTTTTTGCAGGCAAAAAAAACAACATTACAGGACATTTTTTTTTATTACAGGGATGGACAGTCATGGGGAGGTGTCACTAGACACCAGAATGGTGATTGGAGAACAGGGGGGGAGGGGAAGGGAGAGGAACCACTGGACTACCACTGTGAAATCAGGGACCGTAATCAGAGAACGGGGGAGGAGGGAGGGTGACCAGAACATGGGGTAACAAAAAAAAAAAAGATTGACAGTATATTGACAATGTATGACACAGTTTGTGTGGAAAGAAAAGCATCTTCAGTCTTTAACAGAGCAACCACTAATAGCTTCCAAGCATTTCCTAAAAATAGCTTTATGATATTTTGGAATAATTGAAGGAAATTATATTTCTGAAACTGTAACTGTGCTGTGGACTGATTTATTGGTCTGGAATTCCAATACATTCAAAGTTTTTTGCACTGCTCAAGGGTCAAGCAGTTATCCAAACTGTTTCCTGCCAGACACAACAATGCAAGCTATGAAATGGAATAAAGAAAGGGTGAAAGAGTTAGAGACACACAGTGAACCAGATCTAAACAGCCAACAGCCTTGTCATTACAAATGCCTTACTCACAGGCATTTGTTAAGGTGAACTTGTTGGCTGTTTCAATCTCACCTTTTAATTTTTTCAATTTCTCTAGCTGTCTTAATTTCTTTAATAGTAAATCTGTGACTGAAACAAAAGCAGACAGATCAGTAAATATTTATGTTGTGTCTGGTGGGCGAAGGAAGGAAAAGCAGTGCCCTGAGATAGCAGAGTTATTCATGTACTGCAACCTCGGAGGGGACTGATGAGACTCTAGTATGTTGTTTGATCAGAGAGAATGTGTAGAGTCTCTTTTTTGACAGCAAGAGGTCTGCAGGGCTCCGCCCACTGCAGCCCTAAAAATGTGGTGGTGTATATATTAGTGTTTGAGTAGCCTATGGCTTGTACTCACTGTTTTTTGTTTCCTTGGTGGGAGGCTATACTCTGGTATTTGTGTGGCCCCTGGCTGATGGGAAATTTTGGAAGGAACGTGGTACGCCAGTATTTAAGGATCATCTGGTTGTAGCCCTTTTGGGGAGACATTCTCTGCTATTTGAATAGCCCCAGGCTTGTAGCCACCACTGCTTTTGGGGTGGGTAGTACTTTGGTACAGTATTTCAGTAGCCCCTGGCTTATAGTCTGTGTGTGTGTATGTATGTATGTATGTGTTGGAGTAGTCCCTGGTCTGTAGCTATTGTTATGTAGTGCTCCAGCACTTGAGTTGTCCCTGATGTATAATCAGTATTTTGGGTGGTATGTAAATGTTGACCTGTTTCTTTCATCATTATTTACTTGTGTTGTTTTATTATTCTTTAAAATTGAAGGAAAGGATGACTATTATATTAACCTCATACTGACTGTGAATCCAACTCTAGAACCAAAACCAGGGGTGATATAGCAAAACCCAAACCAGAACCTGAACCTCCCTGGTTTTGCCCACCCCTAGATATACTAATATGCATTTGCTGTGGTGGTGGTGGTGGTGGTGGTAGTTTACTGTAGTTGGAGTTTTTAGAAGCACCTTTATCACATACGTTATGAATGGCAAATACACTATCCCTTCAAAGGATATAGTTTCCTACATGTATTATAAGCTGACTAGAAAAAAAAGGTTTATTTAAACATTGTTTTTAAAATGATGGTACCATAGAGCAGCACATTTGGTGCAGGGAGTCACATGTATGTAATAAGAAAGAGCTAATTGGCTACCATTCAGGTTCAGAGCTTTGGGAGGCCATGTCAAGTCACACTTGCTGGCTATCTCTTATCTGCACCTGGTCTTTGTTTTGTTTTTGTTTAGTTTTTTTGTTGTTGTTTTTTTTCTGGTATCAGACATCACATTCATCCATTTCTTCTTCTGTTTCCATTGTTCCCTGTCCTGACTGCTCTTGGAGTGTCTCCCAGAATCCAATCAGGGCTGGAAGGGGTGCCATGCCCTGCAGGAAATGTAGCCACAGCACTTGTTGCAAAGTGATGAACTCCAGTTGTCCATACACAAAAATGAACTGCATTACCACTACAACATGCCTGACCTCCACTGACCCTATGTGTAAGATATACATATTGTAGTGACATAGCAACCTAGAACTTTAAGGTCACAAGAGACTCTACAAGGTCTACCATGTTTCACCTCACTTCACATGTGGATATCAAATATGTATGATGTGCAAACACATACCAACACTACTACCCAGGGTACTTGGTGATGGCTCCTGCTTTACAGTTTGTTACCCAGGGAAGACCAGTTAAAATGACACATATTGTTTCCAGTGGGGTCCTCTGGCCAGTTGAGCAAAAGAATTAAGTATATGCATAATACCTGTTTTTTTAGCTTTAGCTTCTGCTTTAGACTGCAAGCTTGTAAGGCAGTTGCATTAAATTGTCTTGTTTTACATTTGTCTCACATTTAGTCTAGTTTAAGCCACCTATGTACCAGGCTTTTTGTGGGTTAATGGTCTTATTTTTTCAATAGTTAATTAACTGCATTCATTAAAGAATAGCTGCAGTGATTGCTGTGCTTTTCACAATTCTGTACGGAAGTGCTCTAAGAAGGGGTATAATGATTTAGATATGGCTTATACATTGAAAATACCATCTGTAAAAAGGTATTTAAAGGTATCTATCATATCTCCCCATCTCCTCTGTTTCAGGGTGTACATATTGAGGTCCTTTAGTATCTCCTCATAGGGCTTGTGATGCAGACCCTGCACTATTTAAGTTGCCCTCCTTTGGACCGCTTCCCTTCTGTCTATGTCCTTCCAGGGATATGGTCTCCAGAACTGGACACAGCACTGTTTTCTTTTTGTGGTCTCCAGAACTGAACACAGTACTCTAGGTGGGGTCTTACCAGCCATCTATACAGTGGCAACACTGCATCTCTCTTTCTGCTGATGATACCCCTGTCTATGCACCCCAGCATCCCACTAGCCCTCCCATCTGCCTTGTTGCACTACTTGGTCACCTTTAGGTCATCTGATATGATTACCCCAAGGTCTCATTCTTGCTTGCTGGTCATCAATACCACTCCACCCATTTTGTACTCTGCCCCTGTACTTCTATACCTAAGTGCATTATTTTGCATTTTTTTCACATTGAAACCCAGCTGCCATATCCTTGACCACTCCTCTAGCTTTGTCAAGTCTCTGCTCATCCTTTCCACCCCCCAACCCCAGAGTGTCCATCCTACTGTAGATTTTGGTGTCATTAGCAATTAGGCAGACCTTACCTTCCAGCTCCATTGCAGTGTCACTTATGAAGACATTAAAGAGGACCAGTCCCAGCACTGATCCCTGAGGCACTCTGCTGGTCACCTCCCTTCTTTGGTGTGAACTCCATTTACCACCACCCTTTGTCACCTATCCCCTAACAAATTTCTTATCCAGTTTACCACGTTTAGACCCACTCCCATGCCACCCAGCTTGTTTACTAGTCTCCTATGTGGAATGGTGTTGAAAACCTTACTGAAATCTGAAAGATGCTACCCTCTTAGACTTTGTTGATTCCCTTGAGGTATTTGAAAGTTTCTACCATGCCCCCCCTTTTCCTCGAGGCTATACATCTTAAGCTCCTTTAGTCTTTCTTCATATGTCTTCTGGTGCAGACATTGCACCATTTTGGTTGCCCTCCACTGAACAGCCTCCAACCTGTCTATGTCTTTGCAGAGATGGGGTCTCCAGAATTGTACACAGTACTCCAGATGTGGTCTTAGCAACTGTCTGTACAGAGGGCCAACAACTTCCTGTTTTCTACCGTGATGCCTCTCCCTATGCATCCCAGTATCCCCCCAGCCCTCCTTACTGCCTTCTCACATTGCTGGCCCACCTTTAGGTCATCTGATATGACTACCCCCAGGGCCCTTTCCATTTTTGTGGTTGTCAGTATCCCCCCATTGTGTACTCTTCCCCTGGGTTTTTGTTTCCCAGGTGCATTACTTTGCACTTCTTTGCATTGACTCTAAGCTGCCATACATTTGACCATTCCTCCAACCTTGCCAAGTCCCTTTTCATCCTTTCCACCCCACCTTGTGTATCAACCCTGTTGCAGATCTTTGTGTCATCTGCAAAGAGATATACTTTCCCTTCCAGTCCCTCTGCAATGTCACTTATAAAGACATTAAAAAGGACCGGCCCCAGTACTGAACCCTATGGTACCCCACTAGTAACCCCTTTTTCTTCACTGTGGACTCCATTTACTATTACCTGCTGTGTCCTGTTGTCCAGCCAGTGTTTTACCCAGGCTACCACCCTGGGACCCACTCCCAGGCTGGCTAATCTGTTTATTAATCATTTGTGTGGGACTGTGTCAAATGCCTTGCTAAAGTCTACGTAAGCCATGTCCACCACTCCTCCCTGGTCTACTACTTTTGTCACCCAGTCAAAGAAATCAGTTAGATTTGTCTGACATGAACTTCCTGCTGTGAATCCATGCTGCCTTGGGTCCTATGCCCTACTGGCCTCTAGGTACTCAACAATTCTTTCCTTCAGAAGTGATTCCATCATTTTCCCTACCACTGAGGTCAAACTGACAGATCTGTAGTTTCCTGCCTCTGTCTTGCTCCCACTTTTGTGAAGGGGAATCACATCCACCCTCCTCCAGTCCTCAGGTACCACACCATCCTCCCATTATTTATTAAAAAGGGTAGTCAGCGGTGTTACTAGTTCTTCCCTTAGTTCTTTTAGAATTCTGGGGTGAATCCCATCTGGCCCCATTGCTTTATCCGCCTTCAGTTTTAAGAGTTCTTTTAGAACCCTTTCTTCTGTGAAAGGACTAATATCAACCCCCTATCCAGAGTGCTTCTATTGACTGGATTAGGTATCTCCCCCTGCTTTTCCATTGTGAATACTGAGCAGAAGTATTCATTCAGTAGCCCTGCTTTTTCACTGTCGCTGTCTGCCCAACCACCTTCCTCTTTATTTGGTCTTAGTATCCCTGCCTTAGTATTTCTTTGCTCCCTAATGTACCTATAAAAGGTTTTCTCCCCCTTCTTAACCGAATTGGCTATCTTTTCCTTGGTTTGGGCCTTTGCTATTCTGACTGCCTTACCCACTTCCTTCTGCTTTAACTTGTACAGTTCTCTGTCCTGCTCCTTCTGTGTTTCCTTATACTTCCTGAATGCTATCATTTTCTCTCTTACCTTTCCCGTCACTTCTTTTGAGAACCATAGTGGATTTTTCTTTCATTTTGATTTGTTTATTTGCTTCACACAAAGGCTTGTTGCTTCTGTTATGGCAGTTTTGATGTTTCTCCATTGTTGCTCCACACCACCTTCTTGCCGTTTGCTAGTGCTTTTCTGAGGCACTCTCCCAATTTGACAAAATCAGCCCTCCTGAAGTCCAGTACCTTTACTTTTGTATGGATTGACTCTATAGCTACGTTTATCATGAACCACGCTGTTTGGTGGTCGCTTCTTCCCAGGCGGCAACCCACTTCAAGATTGGAGATCCTCTCTCTGTCCCAATTTGAAAGTACCAGGTCTAAGATTGCTCCCTCCCGAGTGGGTTCCAAAACTAGCTGTCTGAGGCATGCCTCCTGTAGGGCATCGAGAATGGCCCTGCTCTTGGATGTGGCTGTAGCAAAGGTGCTCCAGTTAACATCTGGCATATTCAGGTCCCCCATCAGCTAAATCTCCCCTTTCTCTGCCATCCCAAAGATGCCTTCTATCATTTCCTTGTCCATTTCCTCCCCCGTGATGGGGGTCTGTATACAACCCCTGTGTGGATTGTGGTGCCATTTTGTCCAGGGTGACCTACAGTGCCTTGTCTCCTCCCTGTTTACCCTTTAGTTTTGTTGCTTATCCCTTTCCTTACATAGAGAGCTACTCCTCCTCCTCCTCCTCCTCCTCTTCTTCCCTCCCTGTCCCTCCTATAGATTGTGTACCCTGTTATGCTGACATCCCAGTCATGGTTTCTTGTGTACCATGTTTCTGTGGCTGCCAAGATATCCAGGCATCCCTCTTCCATCAAGGCCACCATTTTGGGGAGCTTTTTACCTAGACTACGGGCATTGGTACTCATTACTCTCCCTTTTTTATGGCTTTATTTCTTTTTGTTCCATCCCTGTCCTTACTGCCTTTGTCTTTTTTTCCATTTTGCCCTGTCCTTCTCCCTATTGGCTGCTGTATCTTGGTGTTTACTTCACTAACTACCTTGATGTTTTGGGGGGCTAGGATTTCCTTTCTCCTTTTCAGTGCCTCCCCCCTTGGCTAGTTTAAATGCTTGCCAATGAAGCATTTAAACCTATCACCTAGGATCCTGGTTCCCCTCATGGATAGATGCAGACCATCATGCCTATATAGGCCTGCATCCCTCCAAGTGGAGCCCCAGTCCCCAATGAAGCCAAATCCCTGAGCTCTGCACCAGTTTTTCAACCAGTCATTGAATCGCATGGTGTGGAGTACCCTAGCCTCATCCATGCCATAGACAGGTAGCACTACCAAGAAAGTTACCATGTGTGCTACTTGTCTCAGGCCCCTCCCCAACTCCACAAACTCCTGTTGCTCTGATCCCATTCTCAGCCAAGTCATTTGTCCCTAGGTGGATAATGACATCCAGCTCACTCCCTCTTGAAGCTGCTCCCACAATTCTGAGGATTTGTTTCCTGTCCTCAAGCCATGGCGCTGGGCAGGCACCTACCTCCTTTCCCTCCTCCCCAGTTCTACCCCTAACAATTGAGTCCCCACCAGGGTTGTTTCCTTCCCGTGGGTCCTATGCCACCCTCCTGTGGGTCTTCATTGTGGAGGTTCTCAGCATCCTCCTTGGTCTCCACTGAAGGTGCCTCCATAGAGGAACCATGCTCTGCCAGAGTGGTAAATGAATTGTGGAGAGGCACAACTGGAGGGATGCACCTCTGTTCCACCACCCTCACCCTCCCTGAGCCCACTTTGGTCCAATCACTCCTCTTTCTTGGCAACCTCTGAGGTAGTGGCAGTGGCCTGGGAGGTCCCTGGGTGGGGGAGCAGATCTCCCTGTGAAACCATGCTGCCTTGGATCTTGTAACACACTGGATTCAAGATATTCCACAATCCTTTCCTTCAGCATGATTCCATTATGTTTTCTGTCAGGCTGGCTGGGGTATAATTGCCAGACTCCACCCCACTATCACTTTTGTGTAGTGGGACTACATCCGCCTTTCTGCAGTCCTCCAGAACCACTCCTCTTTCAAGTGAACTGTTAAATAGAACTGTCAGAGGTACATCCAGTATGTCCATGAGCTCCCTCAATATCCTTGGATGCACCCATCTGGCCCCATTTCTTTGTTCACCTTCAGATTAGTGAGTCCCGTCAGAACTCTTGCCTCCAAGAAAGACTAGTGTCCACTTCCTGCCCTCCAGAGCTTCTGTTACTTTATTGTGGCTCCTCCCCTTCTCCTTCATTTGTGAACACTGAACAACAGTATTTGTTTAGGATGTCTGCCTTTTCATGGTGCCCCCTGCATAGTCCCCCCCTTCCCCTTTTAACCTTACAATCCCACCCCAGGTCCTCCTCTTGTCACTTACATACATAAAACATGTCTTGCCCCCTTTAGTTGTCTCTTGGACTATTCTCTCTTCAGTTTTCACCTTTACACTCCTTATTGCTTTCCCTGCTTCACACTGATTCCCCTGATACACTTCCCTATCCTCCTCCCTCTGTGTCTTCTTATACCTTCTGAATGATACCCTTTTAACGTTTATGTTTTCAGCTATCTTTTTTGAAATCCATAGTGGTTTCTTTTCCCACTTGCTTTTGCTCACTTGTTTGCCAAAGAGGTCTGTTGCCTTTTCTTTGCTCCCTTTTAGCTTCACCCACTGTTCCTCCACCCCACCCAGGTCAACCACCCCTGCCAGGACAGGCACGCATTTAAACTGTCCACTGAGGGCTGCAGTTCCTCTCCTAGATGAACACAAATCATCACCTTTGTATAGGCCCTTGTCCTCCCAGGTGGGTCCCCACTGTAACCAAACTCTTCTTCTATGCACCATTCCTTCAGTCATGAGCTGAAATTCCTGGTGTGGAGATCCCTCTCCTTTCCCCTGTTGTAGACAGGCAGCACCTCAGCAAAAGCCACTGAGCAACCTACTTAAGACCTCTTCCCAGCTACCTAAACTTCTCTTCACTACCCCAGACCCATCCCTAGCCAACTCTCCCTCCTATCCTTCTGCCCTAGCAATCCTCAGAATTTGCTTCCCATCCCTCCGGGCCATGGCACCAGGTAGGCACCAAACCTGGCTCCCCCCTTTACTATTCCCAAATCTATCCCCCTCACAGTCAAGTCCCTCATTAGAAGTTGCTTCCTTTTCCTTTGGCATCCTCTACCACCTTACTTGGGGCCCCCACATCCTCTCTGGTCACTACCATGGGTACCTCCTTCCAGCAGTCCCACCCCCCTACCAGAGCGGTGTAGGAATTACATAGTGGTACCAGTTAAGGAATAAGCCTCCCTCCCACCACCCCTACCCTTCCAGAGCTCACCAAAGTCCAGTCATTCCTAGCATTCTCAAACTCTATTCTCCCTGGGCTGGATTTTCAAAGCATGGTGCAGGGCTTCCATCAAGCCATGCAGCATGACGCTTAGGTTCTGGCAGTGCACCAAATCCCTTTGCCACAACTGCACCCAATTTTACAATCTTGCCTGTAGTTGCAACAGTTTTCATGATTTATGGCAGCTTGCACCAAATATCTGACACAAACTCTGCAAAAAAGGTCATCGAGATTGCTGCAAGCTAGACCGCAAAAAGCTGGTCTAACTTGCAGCAATTCACCCACAGGACTGAAATGCCCAATTGCTGACCAGGAGAATGTCTCAAGCCCTGTGCGCCACATGTTCAGAGTACCAGGGGCTTGAGGCATTCTTGGAGGTTTGAAAATCCTGCTCCCTGTATTACCTGGAAATACATTTGTACCCTTACCCCTGATTGTTTGTCTCTAATTTTCCTCTTTTTAGTTTGCTAAACATTTCTGCCCCCCACCCATGCCTTGTTTAAATCTTTTTGTGCTCCTACCCTAGAATGGTATTGCTCCTATTCCAAGTTTTGGCCTACCTTTAACCATCCATCCTTCCCAGCAGTGACCATTACACAGTAGTGAACATGTGCCAATTGCCTCATTCAACTGGGAGAGTCCCCCACTTGTCTGCTTCCTTCTTCTGATACCTGTCAATATCTAAGATGCCAGTTACCTGCTCCACTCCTTCCCTGTTCCACTCACTCGCTGGTACACGAATGTGATGGACACATTAGATTGGAAGTGCTTTTATAGTGCTCTTATAAGAAGGCACTAAGCCTCTGTCAGCCCCCCCCCCCCGGGTTTCCTGAATCTACTTAGCCCCAGATTAATCTCCTGAGTTAGTTTCCTCTACACCACCTGTTTCAGTTTTAAAGACAAGTTCCCCAAATACTGCCTACAAATCTCTTTTGTCTCCCCACTTACTTCCATAAAGAAGAGAATGTAAATAAATATAAATATACCTTTAAGAAAAATCTAGGTGCTTTCTCTGCTGTCTGCCAGCAAAGTCTGCTCTTCCAGGCTTTCAGCGATCTCAGAAACCACACACACACTGCCATTATGAAACTTTCCACATATTTAGACTTTGCCTACTAGACAATGCATGA
This sequence comes from Neoceratodus forsteri, assembly GCA_016271365.2. NCBI lineage: Eukaryota > Metazoa > Chordata > Ceratodontiformes > Ceratodontidae > Neoceratodus > Neoceratodus forsteri. The sequence goes on along the minus strand of CM057456.1, from coordinate 533,921,119 downwards.
AAACAATTCTGCTAATTCGTCAAACGCTGCCAAAGCTGACAGGGTGCAAAAGTTAGGGGTTTAACATAGAACCAGTCACTCAACCTTAATGGGAGGGCTTAGCCCAAGGTTCAATGTGAGGAATAGCTCCTCCCACAACCGCTATTTAAACCCTCCACTAACACACCTCCCTTGCTTAGGGAGTGTTTTTTGCTCCCTGGCCACCCTGCATGGCTCATGTGGCTGTGCCTGCTTGGTGCTTCTGCTGCTGCTGCTATCTGGTTTGTTTTCCCTTGCTCCTGCTTCCCTTCTCCTCATGCATTGTTGTGTCCCTATGTTGTACTCCCCCTCTTTCTCCCATGTCCCTTTGGTCTTCTCAGCAGCTTCTTCTGCTCCCCCGCTCCTGACCCCCACTCCCCTCCTTTCCTAGTGGTGCCCGAGTTCTCCCCTCTCTGTGTCTCTTTTCGGGCTTCTCGGCCCTTCCACCTCTCGCTCACTGGTGTCCTCACTCTTTCCCCACATTTTCCTGGTCTCCCTAGGTCCTTCCAGATGCACACCTCTTCCTGTCCACCCCACAAGAACCCTTTCGCCTCCTTGACCAGCAGGTCTGCACGATCAGCATACATTCAAGGAAACTCCAGTCTCAGAATCGCTACCTACTCTATGCTACAGCTTAGGCCCTCTCTCATTTCATTCATAAGTACCACCACACTAGATCTTTTAGCCCTTACCTTTGCAGTCTAGTTATGCTGGGTCCATGGTGGCATATGAGATTCCACTCAACTCTCCAGAGCTACCAGTCAGCTAGTACACTGCCACTGCTTCACCCTGTCATTGTTTTCCTACTTCTCATTTAAAACTCCATGATGTCCATTCCTATTTCAGCACTGCTTGTCACATCCCAAATTTAAGGCTGTCACAAACCGTTAAACCATTCCAGTTTCTCCCCCTTTTTCCTGATGCCTCCCTGCCATTGTTTGCCATGCTCTATTTGTATCTCCCCACTTTACTTACTCTACGTCATTGAATTCAGCCATTTCCTTGCAAACAGCTCACAGAAGTCTTGAGATCAATTCCTTGCTGCCAGTTCCTTCTGGCCTCACCACTACCACTTCATTATTTCTATGTTATAGTTCAGTGTCCTATAAGGCTCCACATCACTACCTTGTGCATATGTTTCGAGACAGCACCATGGTAATTACCTGGGTTTACTAGTTCAATGTGTATGGTTCAGACTTTCAATTTCCCACATGGGGATCATCACATCCACTTCAAGTGCTACTAATTTACTCCAAGCTGTATTCACTTTCCACTGCACTGTCTCGCAGGAATGCCTTTCTAGATAAGGTTTACTGAGTTGATGCAGTCTGCCAGAAGCTAGCGTTCTGCTGCTGTCAACACCTTTTGTCTTGCTTTGATACCACCGGGGGGGAATGGGGGGTTGTTTATCACGTGCCTGGATGCTCCTGGTACTCATCTCTGCAAAGCCAATTGCGCTCCTCCCCTCAGGACACTGGAAATGGGGGGCCTACCATCATGCTTCCATGCCCATGACCCTACATACTCCACTTACTCCTTCCCCGATGCCTATGATCTAATGCTACAATAACTATTGCCTTCCCTGGCTCATGCCTTCGATCTGTGGGTCTTCCTTACTTCATTTGTTATGCCCCTGGACTCTTCCCCAACACATCATGTTCTGTTTCTGTGTCTGCCATTCCTACCATTCCTGTCTCTTATTCTGACATATACTGATTCATCATCCTATCTCAGTTCATCTCCTACTTTGCTCTCTCTCTACAACAGTGGTTTGTGTCTTCTGCCAGCCCATTCAGCAGTACTCCAGACTCCATCCCTAACTCACACCTTCTGTGGTGCTGAGCGAAGGTAGTCTTCCCCCTGTCTACCGGGGATGAGATTCCATTACATTAACCACCTTGTACTACTTACCACCTTGACATCCTCCATCCCTAACTCTGCTGGACAGCATCAAGTGAAGATTAGCTCACTCTGACTACCAGGGATGGGAGCTATGTCTACAACCTACTGAGTTACTCTGTAACCTCTCTACCTCTTACCAGTTGATGCTTCCCTGTGGGAATGGAACTTCTTCACCCTGTATGTCATCACCATTCAAAAAAATGCCTGGCTGCCTCATGTCACCACCATCCCACCTCAACTGTCCCCAACAGGTGTCAGAGTCTACGTTCTACTGCAGCACTTATGCATTCTCAGCCTGATACACAGATGCTGCTTCCCATCAGGAACTTCACATTGCCCGACTGCCTTCTTCTTTATACCTAATCTTCAGCCTCAATTCACAGTCTTATCCGGTTAACTTCCATGACCGGGAGCCTGACTCCATATTCAACTGTTTCCACTGTCTATGTCTTATTCCTGATCCATGCTGCTGCTTCCGTTTGGGAACAGAACTTCTTCAAATATGAACTCTCATTGTCCTATCTCTCCTAGCTGCATCAAGTCTGGATCATCTTGTTTTGACCGTCATGGATGGATGTCTGCATTTCCATTCCACAGCTTCACATATGTCCATCTTCAGCCTGCCATTGGATGCCGCAACCCTTTAGGATCTGGACTTCCTCCGGATCATAATTCCCATTTTTCCTTGCCTGCAGCCTTCCCTCAAATCTCATAGCACTACACTACCTGGTCAACAGCCTGAGTTTGCATCACTTTTTTCCATTTTCAGCATCCTATACCTGATATGGATCACCGCTTCCCTTTGGGAATGGGACCATAACCCTCCAACTGCCTTCCACTTTCGGCTCTGCCTGGCGTCATTGACTGCATGTCATCTCATCAATTTTACAGTGTGGTAGCCCGTCTCTGGATCCACTAGGTACTGCATCCCCTGTCCTTTGCCCGGTTGCCACTTCCCGTCTGAAAAAGACCTATGCAACTTGTTTGTCTCCATCCTCCTACCTCTGCAGAGTGGTTTCAAAGGCTAGTTCTCTCTGCTCATCTCCCATGCCTTGAAGCTTGTTTCTACAGTCAACTGTCTCTATCTTTCATGCTCTCCACCAGACATTCACTTGCTGTTGCCTCCTGGACTTGAGCATGTCGAACATGTGTCTTCACCCTCCACCATTTTCTAGAGCATCATGCCCTTCTTCTCACCTCACCTACATCAGATAGGAGCCTGTTTCTGCACCTGCTGGTCCCTCTTTATGCAATTTCTGTATCCTTCCAGATTCTACTTCCCTCCAGATTTGGGACCCCTTCATACAAACCACTTTCCATCTTTCCGCACCGCTCACGATCCTGCTCATCCTTGGACCACCGTAACTGACCCCCTTGGCCTACTTTCTCTCATGCTTTGATTTTGCCAGCTGGTCTGTTATCTTTCTCAATCCAGTTTGACTGCCCCGGGACTTCCTTGCTACAGGTCACCCTTTCCAGCTGCTGTTGGAGTTCATGTTCTTCCAGATGGGGAACCTCCATCCTTCTTTGGTCTAGCACCTTCTGTCCTTTCCATTCATCAGTTGCAGCCTTTGTCTGATGTAGGACTGAAGCACCTCTACCCTCTTGCTCTTGATGCATAGCTTCACCCATTGGCCTTCCATGGGTCATCTTCTAGTGATGTGCTACAGCCTTCCATATTCTGCTGCCATTTGCTGACAGGCTGACCTGGTCCTGCTCCTTCCCACACTGTTTGTCCTCTGATGTCTCCTACCCTGACGCCCTCCCGGATCAGTCCTTCGGTCCATCAGGATTCATTCCGGACTACCCTTTCATCTTCAGATGGCAGATTTTCATCTCAGCCTTGCTGGCTTTCAACATAGAATATTTTTATTATTTTCCATTTTTTCAGTCTTCCATACTTTAAAGACATAATATAGAAACTTCAAAAGCATACAGTCCAAAAATGCCTTACGGCACACTAACAATCTGTTCAGTCACATATGAGTACCAAGGTGGTACAGCTATCTACTTTCAATACTAAGAGGTATCAAAATGATCTAATCTGTGTTCTTCTATCCACTTGTATAATTGTTGTAAACCATTCAGGTCAATAAGTCACCATTTCCTAATGTTGTATACCCCTAGACCACAAATACCAGTAGCCGATCATCTGCCTACCCCAAAGGGGCAGAAACTTACCTCTAAAGTATAAAGTAACAGGGAGAAAAAGAGAAAATAAAAAGGGGGGAAGAGGGGGAAAAGAGAAGTTGAACCTCAGTATAGCAGAAACCATGGGGGCTCAGTTATATGTGTACTGGGTTAGACCTGTAATCGATCGTTCTATAATGAGTATGGAAGGGGTGTCCTTTATATTACAGTTTAGGTAGGGGAGTTCCTATGTCGGGAGAGTACAGCTCAGCACAATGCTGAATTAAGATAAGCTTCTCATTTGCTGAAATAAGAGGGGAGCCCTCCTCTGTTAGTATAAGTGAGTCTCTCAAAGGTAGCTAGCCTGGCAACAGCCAAGTGCCAAAGGGAGATAGAGGGTGGCAGAGACTGTCTCCAGTGCACCAAGAGGGGCCGTTTGGCCTCCAGCAAGACCACCGGCACCCAGTTTTGATTCTGTAATTTGAGATGTGCCAGAGGCACCCGATCCCCCAATAGCAGCATGGGGTTAAAGAGGTCTATGGGCTACCCCAGTACTCCAGAGCAGTTCATGGCTATGGTGGACCAAAAGGGAACTAAGATTGGGCATTGCCACAGAAGATGAAGAGTGTTGGTCGGGCTATGCCCGCATCTCCAGCATTGTGCTTGAGAGAGAATCCCCCATTTATGGAGAATAGCCAGAGTACGGTACCAACAAAGAAGGATCTTTAGTTGAATCAGTTGACTCTTAGAGTCTTTGTACATGGAATGTGCTAAATGCAAACAGCAGGACCAAGTATCTGGCGCGATTGAAAGCCCCAGATCTCTACTTCACATCTCTCTGCAGGTAGCCATGTGGTCAGGTTGGGCCTCATGCATGGTTGTGTAAAGTCTGCTGGACAAGCCCCAAGATGAGGGTTTAAGGTGTAAGGAGGGGTTTGTTGTCCACCCTTATGAGTTGATTGTGCCATACTTCAAGGTATCTATATGGAAGAAACGCACTCTGGTTCTTAGTCTTGGTCACCTTCATGATGCAGAACCATGTTTTTCTGGTCTCAGCCAAGGCTGGTGAGAGCTGGAGCAAGGGGATGGTAGCATTGGTCAAGAGCAGACTGAGAGGGGGTAAGTCGCAGAATTTGCCCTTCAAGTTGTACTCATAGTACAGGTGGAGAGGCAGTAGGTATGAACCATTTGGCAGCCTGAGCTGCTATAAAGGACCAATGGTAGCCCTGGAACCAGGGAAGGCCCAAGCCCCCTTGAGACCAATGGGCCTGTAACTTAAGAGTGCCCCACCTTGTTTTTTTCCCTTCCCACAGAAAAGATGAAATCAACTTGTCTGACAGATGAAAGACTTTGTCAGATAGGGCTATCGGCAAGATATTCAGTAAGTATGATACCCTAGGCAGTAGTAGCATTCGAATTGCAGCAACTTTTCCTGGAAGGGAGAGACTGAGTCATTTCCAGCGAGCTGTTTCAATCATCAGCTGATTTAGCAGGGGTGTGAAGTTCCTGGATTCACTCTGCCCCCAGTGAAATGGTATGTGAATACCCAGATAAGACAGATTACTAGGAGTCTAGGAAAGTCCCAGTCCCTGCAAGCAGCCTTTGGTACAGGCTGCATTCAGTGAGGTGATGCAGGTTTTCCTCTAACTGACTTGTAGGCCAGATATATGGGCAAAGGACTGTAAGGTATCGAGAACCAGATGGAGGGATTCACGTGGGTGGGTGAGTGTAAGGAGTAAGTCATCTGCGTATGAACAAGTGAGGTATGAGTAGTCCCCTACCTGGATGCCTTCAATCACCTGGTTGGCCTGAGGGACCCGAGTAAGAGTGTCTAATGCCATCAAGAATAGTAGTGGTAACAGACAGCACCCTTGTTGAGTGCCTCGCTGCAGACAGAGTGATGGGGAAATGTCTTTATTAGTGAGAATTTTAGCCATGGGTTTATTGTACAGGATGTGACTCCACTGCCGAAAGTATGGACCAAAACCACAAAGTTTGAGTATTTCATGCAAAGGCCATTCCACAGAATCGAATGCTTTTGCGAAATCTACCGCTATAGCTGCCATAGGTTTGGGAGAGTGAGTGGCCAACCACTTAAGGTTCAGTACTAGATGATGTTGTCCACCACCACCATACCCTTGGTAAACCCAGCCTGAGATGAATTGACTAGAGAGGGTATGACCTCTAGCATTCAATTGGCAAGAATTTTGGCCACGATCTTGGTATCCACAGAAATTAATGATATAGGACTGAAGTTTGCGTAATTCAGTGGGTCATCAGATTTCTTAGGAATACGGGTAATTAAAGCCTCTCGAATAGTCAGTGGAAGGGTGCCAGTTTTATGAGCCTCTTGCAAGGCGCAAGCAGTGGGGCACTAACTTCTGAGCTGATTAAGTGATAAAGTTCAGTGGTCATGCCATCAGGCCCTGGGAATTTGCCCTTGGCTAGGTGGGAGAGTGCCAAGTTCAGTTCAGACTCAGTAAAGAGCTTGTCCAGTGTGCCCTCATTGCTTCTGAGAGTTGAGGGATGTGCGCCGCAGAGCAGAAATCCCTTAAAAGGCAACCTATCTGATTCTGCATCTGGGACATATGTGACTGGTACAGCTGCTGGTAGAACTCCCTCATACAGTCATTTATTTGTTTGGGATCGGTAACCACCTGCGCCTTAGCATTCCTAAGTGCATGGATGCATGAGATGGCTTGTTGTTTTTTCAACTGATAGGCCAGCAGCCTCCCACCTTTGTCCCCACTCTCCCAGTAAGCATGCTTGGCCCTGGCCATAAGCCACTCCGCCTGCTGATGAAGCATTGTGTTGATACGGTATTTTAAACCGACTATCTCACAAAGCTTCTCCCCATCCAGACTCCTAGCTGTGGATGCCTTGAAGCTGGCCTCCTTGGTTGCCAATTCAGCCTGCAGCCTGGCAAGCTCCACTTTTTTCTCCCTATTCCTGTGGGCCACGAATGATATGATGCGCCCTCTGAGGACTGCTTTGACATGTCCTTGACCATGGTTTGGAAAGAGGGATCCTTAATCAGTAAGGGATTGCAGTGCCACCTGATGTCCGTACCTTCTTGTCCAGCAGGTGTGTATGTGCAGGATACTGAGGCATGATCCGAGATCAGGATAGTATTTATTTTAGAGGACACTATGCCTTGAGCTGTGGCCACATTAGCAAGCCAGAGGTGGTATGCAACTATAGGTTGTGTGGACAGTCGATAAAAAAGAGTAATCCCTCCCTGTAGGGTGGTCCCTCAGCCAGATATCCACCATTCCCCATTTCTTCCTCATTTCCTGCAGTATTCCCACTGCCTTGGGGTGTGTTTGCAGGGTAGGTTTGGACTTGTCCAAGAATGTGTCAGGGGTTATATTAAAGCCTCCCCCTATCATGATGGGAATGTTATGATGGCCAACCACAAGAGATTCCAGGACATGGTTCAGATCAAGGAATAGCTCAGGTGAATCCGTATTGGGGCCGTAGACATTGGCTAGGATTGCATGGCCTCTCGGATATGAGAATCTGACCGCTCTGCAGCGGCCTTGGGTGTCGGTGACAGCTTTGTCCATCGTCCAGGGGCAAGTTTTCCTAACAGGAATGGTGACCCCTTTTGCTTTGTTCACTGCAGAACTGGCAACTACTACCCCTACGCATGATTTTTTGAGTCATGTTACAGTTCTTGCAGTAAGATGCATCTCTTGGAGGCACGCTATGTCTGCCTGCAAGGAGTGTAAGTGTTTAAAAACCACTGCCCTTTTGGTGGGGTGATTCAGCCCCTTCACATTCCAAGATATAAGTGTAATCCCCATACTGAGATATGGCTCCGCTATACTTGAGATTTTAAAAGGATAGGTACTCACCCTCGAGACACAGGAGAAATAGGATGGTATTAGCAAACAGGATACCTGAAGTAGGTATGATCAGTGGAAGGAGACAGGATGAGTATGCTAGAGGGCAACACAGTGAAACTGACCTATTGGTGAGGAAAGAGAAGAACACAAGCACAGGTAGCTATAGGAAATTCAGAACAATCAAGATTTATACAAGTTGCAATTATGCCCACTTATATGTGGGTAGAACAAGATGATTATTAACTCGTTAACAGCAACCATTAACAGGAACCTATGAAACAGTGCAAGCAATAAGCTGGCGAGATTTGGTGTACGCACTATGGTGCTAGTCCTTCATCAGAAATGAGGAGAAGCGCTCTGCCATCCTAGCCAAATGCCCAAACAAGGGAGGAGGAGTTAAGCCAAATGACATCCTTGGGCTCTCTCCCCAGCCTCACCAGGACAATGTTATGCTATTTACACCACCTCAAAAGAGTAACAATGAGGTGGGACATCCAGTTTAAGCAAAAATAAAAGGGTGGGGGGAAGGCTACAGTTGTAGATGACTAATGATCCGGTTTCAGCCCCGGAAATATGCGATGAGCATTGGAGGTAGTATGGACACCTCCTTTTGGTACCTCAGCTAATGGGGAGGGGGGGAGTATGACCCAGTAAGTGCCTTCTCTTCACCCGTGGAAAGCCTTCCATGAGGACGCTTAAGTGTACTACAGGCATAAAAGCCATCTCATCAGGAGTTGTAAGTGTGCCCATATTGGGTAGCTCCCTTTAATACTAGTGCTAATTTAGTTACTAAACATCAAGGCCTAAGAGAGGAAGAGGTGCTCAACCCCCTTTACTCTTCCCAATCCCCAGCAGGTGCAACAAGTGCATCTGTGGGATGCCTCATATAATGGTGGGAGGGGCAGTGGTCCCCAGGAGAAGAACCAGTAAAGAGAACACTTATGGTAGTCAGCCAGGTGGCGTGGCATCTTCATTCAATGCGGCTGCACCATCCAGATCTTTCATTAAGGCTTCTGCAAAGGTCATCAGTCCTGGTTTTACTGGGAGTGCGGTACAAGTGAGGTGCTCATCCACTTCTGAAGAGGAATCCACCCAAGAGTCCAGAAGTGCAACTTCCATTAACGCCTCATCTGGGATGTCTGCAGAGTCCAGCTGAGCAGGAGGAGTCTCTTCCTTTAACCGGGGGTGCTGCATCAGGTGCACCGATAGTGGGGTCCAAATCGCTGTGGAATCGGTGTCTTTTGCTGGGTATGTGGGTTGCCCATTGTAGTCTGGGGAGGGAAGAGGCATGGAATTCCCTGTGGTATGCTTTGGAGTCGTCCTTGCTTGGTGCCAATGCTCATAAAGGGCCAGATTGCCTGGGGGATCAACTTAACTGAAGGACAATCCAACCAAAATGTTGGTCCCTCTGTAAGCTGTTCCCATGCATTTGGTTCCCTCTACTCAATTCTCTTTGCCCTGGGTGCCAAAGCTTTCTAGAAGATGGAGTCTTCAGGATCAAGCATGGCCAATGCTTAGAGATCCACATCTTTATTTCCCGAGGGATCTCAGCCACTATTTCCTTCCCTTCTTTGGATACAAACAGGTAGGCTAATTGGTGAAAGCCATATTTGAAGCTGTGTTGAGCCAGGAGTTTTTTGATTGGGATGAAGGCCTTCCTACGAGCTGCCACCTCAGCTGAAAAGTCCCTGAAGAATGAGACCATAACTCCTCGCCAGATGACTTTGCCCAGGTCTCTGGCTGCTTTAACACTCTCTCCTTGGTAGAATATTTAAAGAGGTAAGCGATTATCGGTTGTGATGATGAGTTCACTGGCCGTGGGTCTCCAGGGATCCAGTGAGCTCTTTCAACATTAATCGGGCCATGCCATCTTTCCCCCAGCATTTTAGGGGTTTCCTCATTCAGAAATTGCTCAGTGTTGGAGCCTTCTAGCCCTACTGGTATACCAAAAATTCTTATGTTATTATGCCTTCCGTGTTTTTTTTGGTCCTCGGTCCTGTGCCAGAGAGTGGCTAGTCTGTTTTCATGCTCCTGGAGATATTGCAAAGTTTTGGCCTGGTTTCCTTCTAAGTCCTCAGTTTTCTGCTCAACAATGTTCATTTTGTCATTGAGGACATGCACCTCAGCAACAGTGCCTGTTAATGTAGACCGGATAGAGTCAACCCTGGATAACAGTGTTTCAAGTAGGGTCATTATGTGGAGGAGTGAGCTGCTGACTTCAGATGGATGAGCAGAGGGCTCCAAGGCCATAGCCATTGGGCCTCCTGGTAGCTGTGTGAAGGACACCATAGGTAGGTGGGATCCAGTTGGGACTTGTTCCTTCAATGTGGCCCAAGGTAGAATGGCACTGCATGGAGCACAAGGTGTACAGATCCCAGAGTTTGAATGCTTCCTGGAGCCCTGCCGAACTCCCTATATTGTCTAATTCAGCTAGGAGGTTGTAAGCCTATTCCAATCCTGGTCGAGTGGCATAGGGTACCGGTGCTGTCAAACTATGGACTGCATCCCGATCACAAAGATGTCCTCACCAGTCAGACCGGGGGTGGCTGCGGAAACATTGTGGAGCTTTGTGGGGAAAAATTGTCTCTGGATGCACCGTTCTTGTTTGGATTCACTCGGCTGGGGAACGAGCTGAAAGCTCAAGCGGCCATCTTCCTCGGTGTCCAAGCCATGCCCCAGCCTTGCTGGCTTTGGACATCATCCTATTTGTTGTGGCTTTCTTGGGCATCCTACTATACTTCGCCAGTATTCCTACCCAGTCAACTACTACTCCAGTCTATACATTTCATAGTCCTACTCTAGCCATTCTAACAGCTCCCATCTACTACTTGATGGATCTCTGTACATTTCACTTAAGGAAACTACTTCTAACACACATCCCTTGGATAACATCTCAGAAACTCTTATGTTATCATAGAGATTTCCAAACTGCCCAATCAGCTACCCTCAACCAATTTGGAATCTCATTCAACTGGACGCTAGAAAGATTCCAGTCTCTCTCTATTGGATACTCACTAGGAATCTTGTCTATTCAGTCTCCATAGACTTCACTGTTTACCATGCCTGTTGGGTTATTCTTCTGCACGGAAAGGTCTTCAGTTTTTCTGTCATGCTCCAGCATGATCTCCTTTATTGCTGATCTGGATACCAGGACTCGTAAGATACCTCACACCACCTCGGACATTGTTCAGTCACTTTCTGGAGCGTCTCCTACCAACACCAACTTTGTTGACTGCATTACTCGACTCCTACTCCCTCAACTGACATTGCTCATCCTATGACTTTCCAACTGCCTTCCAGAACATTCATCATTGGATCTCCAGTGCCTAGATGCTTACTACCAGCAAGCCATGTGAACCACCATTTTCTGGCTCCTGGACATCATTATACCTCATACAATCATCTGCATTTCCATATTTATTATTGCCTTCAGTCGAGTTAGCTGCCCTTCCAATGGATCCTCCAGCTATACTTTATGACTTATCTCCATCAATCTCTCTGGCAAAGACTATCACCGAGAACAGACTCATCTGAATGTCTATCTTGACATACACAACAGTTGAGGTAAATTCTCTATCCCAGTCTTGCCTCCTGACTGGTCTTAATCAGCCATAGCACTAAGATCCACTGGCACCCACACTGCTCAACTTCACAACTAATTCAGCCTACAGACTCTTCCAGATATCCTTCTCCAAACTGTTCTCAAGTATTTCTGCATCAGATGACCGGTAAACATAACCAGCTATAAGCCACCACAGTGCATCTCATGGACAGTCATGCCTCAGAAATACTCATATTTAATTCAGCCAGTGTACCAGCAGACTATTTACCAGTATAGTTCTGATATCATGCCCAAATAAGCCATCCAATTCCTTATGCCAAACTTCCAATCATTTTCTATATATGCTCGGCTACAGTCCTCACTAGACACCAGAAGGGAGAGGTGTTGTAGCAGGAGTCAGTAAAGGCACATTTTAATCTTAAAAAAGGTATGTCGCCATTGCCTATATTGTTTTAAAAAAGTACTGACCTTTCCAGATGATCTTTTGACTGTTCTTCTTCATGGAAGTGATGTGGTCCTGCTCGACCCCTCTCTCTCTGAGGTCCAGAGTCCATAGAGGTGGCTGGGAGCTGTATCCACTGGAGAGGGAGCTGTCAAGAACTCTGCAGAGAGTGAGAGGACAGTGAGGGGTTTTTACTCTTCCAAGTAAACAGTATTTTCATCGGCAGCCGAAATGGCTCAAAATTGTCTGGAACTTTACTCTCAGTCTGAACTTTGCTCTCAAGCTAAACAGTAACTGATGTAACTGATATAACCCCCTGTATTGTGCAATGTGCCATGTGCCAGGAAAAGTTTCAACAATAGGTTAAGTTTCCTGTTAAGCGTTAAGCAATATGTATCAACAGGATATCTAACAGTAACCTGATATTTAGATACCTGTGTTTGTATCTGTACCATAATTGCATTTAGAATCTTATTTTCCCTTTTAATACTGCTGTTCATTTTATTGTTTTTATTTCATTGTTTGCCTTTGTGCTTTTATCAAACACAGTATAAAGAGCCTCCAATCTCAAGATGGCTTGATGCTCCTAAAGGGAAATGAAGGCATTCAAGCTAGATGGAAGGAGCATTTTGAGACACTTCTGAGCCACGAGTCATTTGTGACAGATGCCACTATCAATTTTGTCCTTCAACACCCTGAAAGAGACTCTCTCACCAACCCTCCTACCATCAAAGAAGTAAGGCATGCCATCAAGCTGGCCAAAAACAACAAAGCTGCGGGACCAGATGGCATACTGGCTGAAGTCTACAAGGCTGGGGGCGAGGAACTGGTACTAAAGCTCCACAAACTTATTCTCCGAATTTGGACCAAAGAGGAGATTCCAGAGGACTTGAGGAATGCCAACATTGTTATCATCTTAAAGAAGGGAGACAAGTCGGTGTGTGGAAATTATCAAGGCATTGCTTTACTCTCTACCTCAGGGAAAATCCTCGCCCGTATTCTTCTAAACCATCTTCTTCCCATCGCTGAAGAAGTCCTGCCAGAATCTTTGTGTGGATTCAGACCATCTCGCGGGACAACCGACATGATCTTCACTGCCAGGCAGATCCAAGAAAAGTGTCAGGAACAACATCAGGACCTGTACATGGCTTTCATTGACCTGACAATGGCCTTTGACTCCATCAATCGTGAAGCCTTGTGGAAGGTGCTGGCCAGATTTGGCTGTCCTACAAAATTCATCAAGGTCCTGAAGCTTCTGCATGACCAGATGACTGCTAGTGTTCTCCATAATGGTTAAAAGACAGACCTGTTCATCATCCCAAATGGGGTCAAGCAAGCATGTGTCATCACTCCAGCCTTGTTCTCTATCTTTCTAGCAGTCATCCTAGTCCTCACCAAAGGCCGCCTTCCCACTGGAATTGATGTCAAATACAGAATGGATGGAAGGCTCTTTAATCTTGGAAATCTCCTTTCAAAGACCAACATTTGCAAGGCATCCGTCATTGACCTCCAGTACGCTGATGACTGTGCCATCCTTACACACACCAGGAGTGACCTCTAGTCTGTGCTAGATCTCTTTGTGGAAGGTTACCAAAGTATGGGACTCTCACTTAACATCAAGAAGACCAAGGTGCTCTATCAGCCTGCTCAAAGCCTTGAAAAATGACCCTCCACAATTCACCATTGAGGGACAGACCCTGGAGACAGTTGAACACTTCCCTTACCTCGGTAGCCACCTCTCCCTAACAGTGAACATCAATGATGAGATTCAGCATAGGATCCATTGCACTAGTACCTCATTTGGAAAAACTACTTTTCACTGACTGTAGCATATGAAAGGACACCAAGATCCAGGTATACAATTCGGTTATCATCCCTACCCTTCCTTATGGATGTGAAACTTGGGTGACTTACCGACATCATCTAAAGAGCCTGGAGAGGTACCACCAATGATGTATCTGGAAAATCCTCCGCATCAAGTGGGAAGACCACCGCACTAACGTCAGTGTTCTCACTGAGGCCAATGTCACCAGCATTGAGGCAATGATCCTCAGACATCAATTCCACTGGACTAGAGATTGTGTATGGATGCCCGACTCTCGACTCCCCAAACAAATGTTATACTCCCAGCTCAGTCAGGGCCAGAGGTCCCGTGGTGGTCAAAGAAAATGCTACAAAGACTCACTGAAGGCATATCTCAATAAAACAGATATGGACATCACGAGTTGGGAGGAGCTGGCCACCAACCGATCTCAATGGTGCCAGAACCTCCATCAAGCGGGAGCCTGCTTCGAAGAGAAATGTCTTGCCCTCGAAGCCAAAAAGAGAGAGTGTAGGAAGGAAAGGGAAAGAAACCCCAGCCAATGGGAAGCTCTGCCACATGGAAACATCTGCAATTTCTACGGATGAATCTGTGGCTCTAGGATTGAATTACTGAGCCACCTCAGGACCCATCAGTGAACCATGGTAGAGATCATCCTTGAATCGAGGGATTGCCGATGATGACGAAAGAGCATAAAAAGCAGACTAGGTAATGGTGTAGGTACTTCTTTAAATCCCCCCTTCCTGATTCCTGATTCCATCCTGAACCCTATACCTAGTATATACCTATAGATTTATTGGTCCAGATTTGCATGAGGAATGAGTACTTCGTAAGCACTATTAATACATATGCCTGGCGTCTGCTTAGGCAGAAGTGCCATTTTTTTAACAAATTAACCAGCCAAGCAGCAGTATAGCAGAACTAAGCAGAACAAGCATATTAACACTGCTAGACCTAGTATACCTGTGAACTGCCAGATATGCTAGAATTACAAATTGGATCTGAGTCACTGGGAAAAATGGTAAGTGGGTAGTGGCGAATCTGTGGCTTTTTCTTCTCACTTCCTTTTATATTTGGGGAGTGTTTTTTTGTGCCTGGGTGGGTGTATGAGTGTAATACAAGGGACAAGGAATTAAGAAACTTAATCTTTATCTGCCATTTTCATCTATTTTAGCTATATTAGCAGCCAGACCCTTGGACCCTTTTGGATCCCTTTTGAGAAGGCATACGCTGACTTGTTTGGTCAATTACAGGAGCTGGGGAGAAAAGGAAGCAGAGATTTATTGTTTTGGGTTTGGTTTCAACAAAGCACACAAAGTATACAGAATTAATAAGTAAGTGTTTTAATCGATCAGCAATTTATTTCTATGTTTTGTTTTTGCTATTTTTATGGTGTTAAAAATTAAACAAGAACAGAAGGTACTCAAAGGAAATTCCCAGTTAATTGATTTTAAAACTGTGGCAACAGTTAGATGCTTGATGTTGGATGCTGGACATTTGTAAATTTTTTTATGGGTAGCAATAATATTGGTGAGAATACTGCACTTGGGATTTACTAATTTAGTAAAGTACTGAGAAGGAGCGCCTCTGGTGTTGAACAAATTGACTAAACCTGTTATAATTAGTAATTTAGAGTGTAACCTAGAGTGTAGATTGCTAATTGTTAATTGTCAGTTGGGTTTATTGACAGATGTAGAGATTATTGGTGTATGATTCTGTGAGTCCTTTTTGTTTTTTTCTCTTTTAAGTGCCTCTGTGGCATGCCATTTAAGTTGCCAAGACCCAAACCCAAGGTCAAGTTTGCAAGTCTGAAGTATTTGCATTTCTGTTGTATCAGTATCAGTACTCTTCAATCAAGTACCACAGCTAATGAGGGGCTGTTATTAGAGAACCCAAAGAGACTTAATAGAATAATAATGAATAGGACAGAATCATATGCTTTGAGTGTTTTTGACGGAAATGAGCAGATTCTTATTATCATCTGGGCTATCCTGAAATACTCTGGAATTGACTTGGAACTTGGAACTGAATTTGAACTGAATTTGGAACTGATTTTGTGTTGACAAATATCTATTTGGGATTTGAAGTGGTTTGGATTTTCATTCATTCATCTATCACCAACTTTACAAACAAGCTGAATGATCATTTAATGGCCATAAATGTTTTGGGTTAACTTGGCTTACTCTTAACTATTACTTATTCAATAAAGGAGTGGTTAAATTTGTTAATTAGTGAACTGGGTGATTACGCCTAGTATATAGGCCACTTATAATTTACATGATGGATAGGACAAATTATAGCCGAGTACAAAGTATAGTTGGTGAAAGTAAAGTATATATAACAAGAAGTTTAACAGGAGCAGTAGGAGTGAGACCCTGATATTCAAAAGGTATATCATAACTAAAGACAATTAAGAACATTTAAGATACCAGCAGTGACAAGAAGTGGAATGAAGCTGGGAGAAAAGAAGAAATTAAAAAAAAAACTTCTCTCTCTCTGAAACAACTATCACTGAAGGCTTTGAATAAAATGCAAACAGCAGTGAAAAAGAGGAAATTTGGGGTAAGAACAAAAAAGCTATTAAGGAGGACTTAGGAGGTAAAACCTCTGCCCCTGTCATGGATTTCTTTGGGAAACTGGGTAATAGTAAGCAAGAACCCCTGCTGCAATATATGATTCAAGGCAATCCAAAGGGAAAGACAAAGAAATATTAAGAGTTGACAGAAGTGGAAACAATAGCCACACTTGATAAAAATGAAATGAGCATTATAAATCCAGATCTGGATCTGGATTTTTCTGATGTTTTTAATGAATTAAATGAAATAGACAAGGAGGTTAGGGAACTGAAGGAATCAATGAGAAAGGAAAGAAATTTAATTATTAACAGGAAAACTGTTATAGACTTAAAAAATACAAATAAGATGAATACAGATGAGATAACAGATATTAGTGAGGAATCTTGGACAATGAGCCCAGACAGTATAAGATTTTTTGAGACAGAAGGGGTAGCCAGAGGTGTGGCACTAAAGCTAAAAAAATCAGTTTAATGCCAATGTGTTATTATATAAGACTTTAATAGAAATAAAACAAGATCTAGCATTCCTCAAAGGACTAGGTATAGAAAATAGGATAAGGTTGGAAAATCTAGAAAACAAGAAAAGAAACAACAACAGTGAAGATATTGGGGAAAATAAAGACACAGTTAAAGAAAGAAGGAAATAATTTTGAGGATGAGTGTAGCACTGTAGGGGAGGATATCCAGGAAACAGTAAACATAACAGTTATTAATGAAGAATCCATGATAATTGACAAAACTACCAATGAAGTTATAACCAGCACAGATGATGAGAACTCTCAGGAGCTGATAAATAAAAGGCTGATCAGTGAAACATCTTTAATAGTAGATAAGATTAATAAGGAAGTGGTAATTAGTATAGAGAATTCATTAGAAGAAGTAGCTGAACTTATTATATTACCAGATGTAGAGCTGAGGGGGAATAGCATCTGCAGTGAATGGAGGCTGATGCATCCTGAACTCTGGCATAAAGAAGAAGAACCAGAGAAGAAAGCGCAGTGTGACAAAAAAGCAAGGTACAAAGGAAAAGGAAGGCTAAAATTAAGTCAAAGAATAATAGAGAAATGGGAATACTTAAAGGAAAGACTGAGATTCATAGGAGCAAAGAGAGGAAAGATGTTAAGGGGAAAAGAAGGAGTTAGAGATAGGAATTAATGAGGGAAAGGTGATACAGGAAGAGCAGGAAGGATTCAAAAAAGAGTCCAACAAGAAGGAAGTTAAATTGGGGGAAAAAGTAAGGAAGACAGAGATAGGACCCTTATAAGGGGAAAAGGAGAACAAAGTAGGGAAAAGGAAAAGGAGAAAGAAAAGGTGTTAGAACAAAAACAGGAAGAGAGAATAGAAGCAAGGGGAAAGAAAACAGAAACAGGAGTTGAACAAATAACAAAACAAAAACACAGGAAATGAATAAAGAAAAAATCAGGAATTTTCAAAGAAAGATCTTAGACTCAGATTTTGTGATTCCATTGTACCAAGTGGTTTGTATTCCTGAAGAGACAGAATAAATGCTTAATTACATGATCCAAAGTATACTTTCTGATTTATTTTATGGGTATAGACATGTAAAGAACCATATTAGTATAGTGAGACCAGTCCCGGGTTTAGAACTGGTACTGATAGTCACAGACCAATATTACCTAATAAGAGCAATGCGGTGAAAAATGCCTGACATTAAAAAATTAGGTATAGAAAGAGGGGAAGTTTGTTCCTTGGGGACACTATTCCCCAAATACTATGCAAATAAACAGATATGACGGAGAAAAACCAAATGAATTTGTCTATTGTTGGGTTAAAACAACTTAAGGGTGAAGGAGAGGGAAATTTAAAGAGAAAAAAATGTCTGATACTTTTAGCACCCTACTGAACAGGCATGTCAATACCGATGAGATTCTTAAAGCAGACAGATGGGAAAAAGGTGATCAGACCTGAATATGACTGTATGAATGTATACTCTTGGAAGAGATTGAAGTAAAACTGGCAATATTGGATGATTTAGGAATTTTGGAAATTATAAGGATAAAGAAATGGCACCTAGAAAAAATTATAACAAAAACATAGAAACATAGAATTTGAAGGCAGATAAGGACCGCTTGGCCCACCCAGTCTGCCCATTTCCCTACCTGATGGATAAGCTGCAGATCCTAGTTAACCAGCAGCCTACTTCTTCCTACCCCCACTCCCTAGAATTGCCTTATGACTGTCCCATGCATGCTTGAATTCCACCACTGTTTTTGACTCCACAACCTCCCTCTGGAAGGCCGTTCCATACATCCACAACCCTCTGTGAAAAAATACTTCCTTAAATTACCTCTGAGCACGCACCCTTCTATCTTCAAATTGTGCCCCTTGTTCTTGCACACTCTTTTTTGAAAGATGCTACCCTCTTGGACTTTTGTTGATTCTCTTGAGGTACTTTGAAAGTTTCTATCATGTCCCCCCTCCTCCTTTCCTCGAGGCTATACATATTAAGCTCCTTAAGTCTCTCTTCATATGTCTTCTGGTGCAGACCCTGCACCATTTTAGTTGCCCTCCTCTGGACAGCTTCCATCCTGTCTATGTCTTTGCAGAGATTGGGTCTCCAGAACTGCACGCAGTACTCCAGATGGGGGTCTCACCAGCTGTCTGTACAGAGGGATAGTAACTTTTTGTTTTCTACTGGTGATGCCTCTCCCTATGCATTCCAGTATCCCCCAGCCCTCCTTGCTACCCTCTCACATTGCTTGCCCACCTTTAGGTCATCTGATATGACTACCCCCAGGTCTCTTTCCATTGTTGTTGTTGTTAGTATCTCACCCCCCATTGTGTACTCTTCCCCTGGGTTTTTGTTTCCCAGGTGCATTACCTTGCATTTCTTAGCATTGAATCTAAGCTGCCATACATTTGACCATTCCTCTAACCTTGCCAAGTCCCTTCTCATCCTTTCCACCCCACCTTGTGCATCAACTCTGTTCAAGTTTCAAGTTTCAAGTTTATTGCAGGAAAACTCCATTGAGCAAGCTCATTCACATGGAGGTCCTGTGACATAAACACTTAAAGTACAAACACAGATAGGTAATAACAGTATATACATGAAATGCACGTTACATGATACAGGCTGGATATACATACAAAGGTACCACATAGGGTGACCGCAGGTGGTAAACATTGATATGAAACAGGGAAGCGACTTACAGGTTGCATACTGATAAATGAAACATGATGACTGATGTGTGCAATACATATATTTTGACAGCTAGAACAAACAACAGACTACCACTGATATGGGGGGGGAGGAGTGATTTGATAGAGTAGCAGTGGAGCGTAAGCATAGATAAAGCCAGGAGTAGAAGGGGAAGGGAAAGCAGTTAATATGACAAATCAATTTGATCTGTTGCAGATCTTTGTGTCATCTGCAAAGAGACATACTTTTCCTTCCAGTCCCTCTGCGATGTCGCTTATAAAGACATTGAAGAGGACCGGTCCTAATACTGAACCCTGCGGTACCCCACTACTAACCCCCCTTTTTTCAGAGTGGACTCCATTTACTATTACTCTCTGTGTCCTATTCTCCAGCCAATTCTTTACCCAGGCTATCATCTTGGGACCCACTCCCAGGCTGGCTAACTTGTATATTAATCTTTGTGTGGGACTGTGTCAAATGCCTTGCTAAAGTCTAGGTAGGCCATGTCCATAGCCCTCCTCCTGATCAACTACTTTGGTCACCCAGTCAAAGAAATCTATCAGATTTGTCTGGCATGACCTTCCTGTTGTGAATCCATGCTGCCTTGGGTCCTGTGCCCTCTGGCCTCTAGATACTCAACAATTCTTTCCTTCAGAGCGATTCCATCATTTTCCTACCACTGAGGTTAAACTAACAGGTCTGTAGTTTCCTGCTTCTCCTTGCTCCCACTTTTGTGAAGGGAATCACATCTGCCCTCCTCCAGTCCTCGGGTACCACCCCATCCTCCCATGATTTGTTAAAAGGGTAGTCAGTGGTGTCACTAGTTCTATCCTTGCCTTTTAGAATTCTGGGATGAATCCCATCAGGCCCCATTGCTTTGTCCACCTTCAGTTTTAAGAGTTCTTTCAGAACCCTTCTTCTGTAAATGGGCTGGTATCAACTTCTGTATCCAGAGTGTTTCTACTGTTTGTTTTAGGTACCTCCCCACTTCCTTTGTAAATACTGAGCAAAAATATTTGTTTAGTATCTCTGCCTTTTCACAGTCACCCTCTGCCCATCCTCCCTCCCTTTATTAAGCCTCACTATCCCTCCCTTGGTCTTCCTTCGCTCCCTGATGTACCTATAAAAGGTTTTATCCCTTCTTAACTGAGTTGGCTATCTTTTCCTCAGTTTGGGCCTTTGCTGTTCTGACTGCCTTCCCAGCTTCCTTTTGCTTTAACTGATAGTTCTCTGTCCTGTTCCTTCTGTGATTCCTTGTACTTCCTGAATGCTTTCTTTTTCTCTTGAACCTTCACTGCCACTTCCTTGAGAACCATAGTGGTTTCTTACCTTGTTTTGTTTTGTTTATTTGCTTTACACAAAGGCTTGTTACCTCTGTGATGGCAGTTTTTATTATTCCCCATTGTTCTTCCACCCCTCCTTCCTGCCCATTTGCTAGTGCATTCCTTAGGCACTCACCCATTATGGCAAAGTCAGCCCTCCTAAAATTCAGTACCTTTGTCTTTGTATGGCGTGACTCTATTGCTGTGTTTATTGAGAACCATACTGTTCAATGGTCGCTAGTTCCCAGATGGCTACCCACTTCTACATCTGTGATCCTCTCTTCATCTCCATTTGAGAGAACCAGGTCTAAGATTGCTCCCTCTTGAGTGTGCTCCAATACTAGTTGTCTAAGGCATGCCCCCTGTAGGGCATCTAGAATAACTCCACTCTTAGAAGTGGCTGCTGCAACTGCACTCAAGTTAACATCTGGCATATTCAGATCACCCATCAGCAATATCTCCCCTTTTTCTGCCATTCTAAGTATACTTTCTATCATTTTCTTGTCCATTTCCTCCCCCTGAGAAGGGGGTCTGTATACAGCCCCTGTGTGGATTATGGTGCCATTGCTGGTCTCCAAATCTACCCACAGTGCTTCTTCTCCTCCCTGTTTACCCTTTTGTTCTGTTGCTTTGATTCCTTCCCTTATGTAAAGAGCTACTCCTCCTCCTCTTTTACCCTCCCTGTCCCTCCTGTAGATAGTGTATCCTGGTATGTTTACGTCCCAGTCATGGTTTTGTGTGTACCATGTTTCTGTGACTGCCACGATATCCAGATGTTCCTCCTCCATCAAGGCCACTAATTCAGGAAGCTTGTTACTCAGACTACGGGCATTGGTACTCATTGCTCTCCATTTTTTGATGGCTTTACCTTCTCTTGCAGCATCCCCCATTGACCTGTCCACATTGGTCTTTTTCTCATTTAGTACCCTGTTTTGTAGGGAGAGGCTGGGATTTTCCTGCTGCTTATCAGCGCCTCCTCCCTTGACTAGTTTAAAAGCTTGAATGAAGCATTTAAACCGATTGCTCAAAGACTTTGCTCCTTCCTGGACAGATGCAGACCATCCTGCCAGTATAGGCTGGTGTCCCTCCAGGTGGAACCCCAGTCCCCAATGAAGCCAATCCCTGTGCTCCACACCATTTTTTCAACCATTCATTAAACTATGGTGCAAAGTACCCTGCCTCACCTCCATGCCATTGACAGGCAGCACCTCTAAGAAGGATATTGTGTGTGCTACTTGTCTTAGGCCCTCCCAAATTCTACAAAGTCCTTCTGCACTGCTCTAATCTCATGATGAGCCAAGTCATTTGTCCCTAGGTGGACAATGATGTCCAGCTCAGACTCCCATGCAGCTGTTCTCGTGATCCTGAGGATGTGCTTCCTGTCCCTCCAAGCCATGGCACCAGGCAGGCAGGCACCTTACTTCAGTTTTCCCTGCTCCCCCCAGTTCTATACCCCTAATAATTTAGTCCCCCACCTGGAACTGCTTCCTTTCCTTGTGATGTCCTCTGTCTCCTTCCTGTGGGCCTCCCATATGACAGCTGTCCTCAGCCTCCTTAGTCTCCTCTGTGGGTGCATCCATAGGGGAGCTATGCTCCCCAGAATGGTGTATGGATTGTGGAGTGGAACAACTGACTGGGTGTGCCTCTGTTCCACCATCCTCACCCTTCCTGAGCCCACTATGGTCAAACTGCTGTGCTTTCTTCACAACCTCTGAGGTAGTGGTGGTGGCTCTGGTGCTCCTTGGATGGAGGAGGTTCCCTTCCTACCATACAATGTGGTCTGGGGGAAGGTTCCCTTACTACTGTCCAGCATGGTCTGAAGACGGGCAACTTCCTCCCTCAGGGCAGAGAGTTGTCTGCAAATAGGGCAGCATCTCAGCCTCCAGAAAGACTCCCAGAAGACTGCTGCCCCACAGCCATTACATTGTACTACTCCCCATATGTTTATCTAATTTTTTTCTTTTTGTGTGTGTGTGATTGGTTTGTTATATAGAAATATATATATTATACAATGTGTATGTTTATATTGTCAGTGCAGTGTGCTAGAGAGGATATGACAGTGATATGCACCTTGCACTCTTGAGGAAATGATGCAGAACCCCAGGTATAAAGGAACTATTTCCAGGGGTGGGTGGGGTGAGGGGTGGGAAGGGGTTGGGCCTAAACTGTGCCCTCACAAAACAATCAGCTAAAAGCTCTGACCCAGCACTGAAATGAGTGCCTTCCTATCAGCAAGATGCCCTACACAACAATTTGACAGAGAAAATACCCTGCTAATCAAACAGAGAAAAATCCAGACATCCAAGTCAGACACAGGTAAACCTCCCCAGCCCCAAAACAGCCTGGTGGTTTGTGCTCTGAAAGCAGTCAGCCCAAAAATAAGTCAGCTGTGCTTTACTCTCTTCCTGCACTGAAAATCTTAAGAATTAAGCCAATTGATTGACTAGTGACACCTGTGATGTAAGCAGGCCTTTCAATGTAGGCAGTCTGCTATGTCTGATTCCAATACACAAAATCTTCAGTGAAACCAGGGATAAAAACTTAACTTCTCAGCCAGCAGGACACTTTTTAAAATGTTGCAAAAATATCCTTCCAAATCCTAGGTCTCAACCCCAACAATCAAGCAAATTCAGTTGTATTTCACTCCCTCTGGTTATAAAATTACTACACTTTTAATGGAATCCTGAAATTCTCTGCTTAATGCCAATAAGGAAAAAAAAATGAAACTTTTTGTAGAAAGCGTAGCTCCCCTGCTTTACAATATTATGCCTTACCAAGTTTCCAGCTCCTAAATGGAGTTATAGTTTGTTCTTTGCAGTGTAGCAAGGTTCTCAGCTTCAGACAAATCAAAGTCAAATCAAATCAAAGGTGTCAGATGATTGGAAAAGTATGGTGCAAACTGCCAATGGGTACAAAATTTTATCAGAAGTAGAATTATGACACACTGAGTCACAAAAACAAGGAGGGAGGCCACATGGTAATACTGAAGAAAAAGGAAAATTCTATCATGGAACATCTCAGGAACTGGTAACAAATTTGCTGATCCGGAATTGTAAGGCTACTTGGATACATTTGAGTTTATATGTATTCAAAAACCTGGAACAAGGATGCAGTTCATCTGAATGGATACAAAGCATACAGTAAAGAAGCAAGAAAATATAACAATTTTAGAAGATGTATGGGAGGAGTGGCAATCTTCTGTAAATTAAATAAGAATATACAGACCTCAGAAATCAAAACGTATATAGAGGATGTATTACTTGTCAAAGTACTAAATGATGGAAAACAAGAATTAATATTAATAAATTGTTATGTGAGATCTACATTGAGGAATAAATCAAATGAAGTATGGTTAGAGAGGCTAGACAGCTTAGTGGATGATCTACTGGAGAGGTGTCCCTTAGCAAACCTAATTATATTGGGCAATTTCAATGCTAGGTTTGGACAATTACAAGGGATCTCAGATAAAATCAAAAACTATTTGACATCTATTCCAATTGAAGGAGTCAAGATTTTCAGAGACTCAAGGGACAGAAAGTGCAATAAAAGAGGCAGGGATTTAATAGATTTGTTACAAACAAGAGACTTTTTACTATTAAATGGGAAGTTAAAAAAAGATGAAGAGGGGAACTATTCATACTTGGGTATAAATGGAGCATTGGTTATAGATCTCGTGTGGGTTATGTAGACATCTTCTGAAAAGTTGTCTAAGATTGGAAATGATACCGAAAGAAGAATCACCACATAATGTGGTAGAATTTGAGATCAAATGTGAAGAAATTAACAGTTTCTACCATGACAATGACAGAAAAATGGAGGACATAACATTGAAGGTGATTAGGAAAAACTGAATAGGCAGGGACTTAACAGACAGAAATAATTTAAGATACTAGAGACTTGCGGGATTTTAGGAGGCATGAGACCGGTTCTTAACAATGACTTTGAGAATATTATAATAGTAGGATTTGAACATATTATAAAGAGAGTGGCTAGAGTCGTTAAGAAAGGAATAGATATCAATGACAACAGAAAGGGGAAAAATGGTTTAATAAATACTGTAGAATGGCCAAAAAACAGCTGAACAGACATTTTAGAGTATTCAAACTAAATCCAACTGTTAATAATAATAAGATCATGAATAAATTAAAGAATTGTAGAAAGGTATTACTACTTAACAGAGGAAAATACATGGAGGAGTTACGGACAGAACTGGAAAAGGCAGTAATGTAAAAACAGTAAAAAAAATTGGAATATAGTGGGCAGAGGAACAAAAAGCTACCAAGAAGAGTTAGAATATAATATAGGGGCAGATAGCTGGACTAATATCGTTAAAAAACTGTTTTTCAATAACAATGCAGATTATATTAAAAAACTTAAAGAATATCTGACCAAAGACCGCGCATTTAAGGAGTATCTGGCAGAACAATGGAAGCTATATGTGGAGACGAACTCCACGAGTGAGGTCTCTAGAGCCATTTTCTGGGAGGCAGGAAAAGCCTTTATGAGGGGAGCAATAATAGCTTATGTAGCCAAAATCAATAAACAGAGTAGGAGTAAGAGGGAGGAACCAGAGAGGCAAGTGAAGGAGCTGGAGAAGCGGGTAGGTGAAGGAGACGGGGGAGATGCTGCCAGAGCTCTAATAACAGCAAGGGAGGCTCTTAATGCCTTATTAAGGGAGGAGGCCAGGAGAGCATGGTTTCATTGCCAAAGAAGGGTGTTTGAATGGGGAAATAAGCCTGGGCCCATGCTGGTGAGGCTATTGAAAGGAGGTAGGTGCCCTACATGGATACTGAGGGTGAAGGATGCGGAGGGACAGATCTTCACTAGCACGGAGGAGATAACAGAGTGTTTTAGGAGTCTTTATGAGAGATTATATAGAGCAGAGCATAGCGGGAGGGAGGAATGCATAAGGGAGTCTTTAGATGAAGTTCCTTTGAAGAGGGTTACAGATGAACAGAAGGAGCTGCTAGGTCAACCCATCTCGAGAGTGGAAATTTTAAGAGCTATACAGAAATTGCAGGAGGGTAAGGCCAGTGGGCCAGATGGCTTTCCTGTTGAGTATTACAGGATCTTGGGGGGGCAGCTGGCAGATACTCTGAGTAAAGTATTTAAGGAGAGAGAGGAGGGGGGTACCCCGGAGCTGCCTGATTCCTGCTTTGAGGTGAA
Source organism: Neoceratodus forsteri (assembly GCA_016271365.2). NCBI lineage: Eukaryota > Metazoa > Chordata > Ceratodontiformes > Ceratodontidae > Neoceratodus > Neoceratodus forsteri. Next base: position 533,895,172 of record CM057456.1, on the reverse strand, counting down.
TATCTGCTTTATACATAAGAGGGGACAGGATGAGCTAGATTGTACAGCTTACCGGCCCATCTCCCTTCTCAATGTGGATATGAAAATCTTGGCTAAGGTTCTGGCCAGCAGATTGAAAAATATTTTACCAGAGGTGATCCACCCAGATCAGACCAAGTTCATTAGAGGGTGTCAGTCCTATCATAATGTGAGAAGATTGCTAAATGTCATATGGCGGGCTGGACAGACCAGAGGAAGGATGGGGGTGATCTCCCTGGACACTGAAAAAGCATTTGATAGGGTGGAATGGGAGTATCTTTTTGAAGTAATGGCCCGGTTTGGTCTGAGGGATTCGTTTATAGGGTTGGTTGGGCTATGTACCTGGGCGAGTCGCAGATTATGGTAAATGGTTGCCTGTCTGGGGCATTTGGATTGGGAGGGTGCGAGACAGGGTGTCCTATCCCCCTGCTGTTAAGCACAAGCCGATAGAACCCTTGGCGGCTGCAATACACCAACATAAAGGCGTGGTGGGTATAAGGGACGTGGAGGGGAAAGAGCATAAGGTAGCGCTATATGCGGATGACGTGCTGCTGTTCTTGGGAGATTTGCATAGTTCCATGGGGCATTTGATGAATATTATTGAGAGGTTTGCAGATTTCTCCGGGTATAAGATTAATATCAGGAAATTTGAGGTTATGGGATTTCCAGATGCTGGTCAAGAAGCACAGCAACTGGGATTTAAGGTAGTTTAGACAGACTTTAAATATTTAGGGGTCCAGATAGGGTGAAGATGGGAAGAGCTATATAAGTTGAATTATCATCCCCTGATAAAAGTGGTCCTGGCAGATCTCAAGCGATGGACGCAGCTCCCTGTGTCTTGGATTGGGAGGATTAATCTCATTAAAATGAATATTATGCCCAGTATCCTATATCCCATACAAATGCTCCAATTGAGGTTAACAATGGGGGATGTGAAACAGTTAGAGAAGGGGTTCTCGAATTTTATCTGGCAAGGCAAGAAGCCCAGAATTAGCCTGAAAAGGCTCAAGGCAGATAGGACTAAGGGAGGGTTGAATGTCCCGGATTTGGGTACATACTATAGGGCGGTGCAGCTTAGAGGAATAGGTGACTGGGTTCATAGACCAGGGGTGGCCAGCTGGGTAGGACTGGAACAAGGAGAGACCCCAGGGAGGCGTACAGCTTACCTTCATAGTAAGGGACTATGGGCATATAGGGCTGTGGGGGATGGGAACCCGTTAGTTAGGGTAACATTGGAGGCTTGGGACCACCTGTGGTGGCAGAGGGGCTTAGTTCGGAGGGAGACTGTGCTACTCCCAATCATGAGGAATCCTTTTTTCGTGCTGGGGATGGAGGATAAGGGGTTCTTAGAATGGGAAAAGGGAGGAGTGGCATATATAGGGGCCCTGTTGGAGAAAGGGGAATTAAGTGAGTTTGATAGCATCAGGCAAGATAGGAGGCTGGGAACATCCCAATTATTTCAGTACCTGCAAGTAAAGGCATTTGTAGGGAAGATGGGAATGGGAGATAGGGGAGGACTGCACCCAAATGGGATAGAGCAGATGGTATTTCAGGCTAAGAAAAACCCAAAAGGATTCATTGGAAAAGTGGCTAAACAAGATAAGCAGAGTCTACCAGACCTAACGGGGACAACAAAGGCTCTTTGGGAGAGAGACATGGGGCGACAAATATCGAACAGAACTGGAAGCTAGTCTTAGGAATGCGGAGGGGATTATGGTGTGTAATAAGTTTAAGAGGCCTTCTATAAATTTCTGCATAGAATATATTGGCCCCTGTGTGATGCATAGAACACATCCTCTGTATCACGGCTGTGCCGGAGGTGTAATAAAGGGTTGGGCACCTTTTCATTGCTTCTGGACATGCCCGGTCCTGGTTACATTTTTGGGGGGGTAGTGCAAGAGGTGAATAAGGTGTTAGGAGGGTGGCTGCCCTGGGACCCCCTGATTTGTTTATTTGGGGTGGAGGGAGCAGAAGGAGAGGAGGAGTGGTTGCCACTGCCGAGATGGACAAGAGTTCTTTTTGTATTGGCCAGGCACTGTACAGAACACTTGGGTCACTGGGAATGGGCCTACGGTAATTGATTGGCGGAGGATGGTTATCCGCTGTCTAGTACTAGAAAGGCTTACATGGGCTGTAAGAGATACAGAGGAGATGTTCTTGAGGGAGTGGGTCCCTTTTCTAGTGTTCTTGAGCATATCTGACAATTTAATGCTCCGTACAGGGCTGAATATCTAAACCCCAGAATAGGTATCTGCTTAAGGGGATGGGTCCTCCTCACTGGTTGTTCTTCTATTATTTCTTAGATGTGTTTTGGCACTTCTATTTCTGTACTGAATGAAGTGGTTCTTCTGGGTATTATATTATGTGGGTAAATGTAGATACCTGGCTATGTATGGCAGTATAGATTGTAATGCACACTTGATTGCATCTATGTCATAATATGTGATATGTGTTATTATGTGATATGTATTCTTAGTCTATTCGGGATGTATGTCTGTTTGTTTATTTTGTTGTTTGTAGCTGTATGTCATACATGTGCTGTTTGTAAGAGAAAACTCAATAAACAGAATACTCAAAAAAAACAAACTTAAAGAAATAGCTGATAAACCAATTGGTGGAAAGAAAATTAATAGGTCCACAGAAAAAGAAATCGATATGACTATGGACTCAGTCACAGCACATAAAGCACCAGGGCTAGATGGTGTCTCTTCTGATGTGATTAGCAAGCCAAAGGAATTACGGTTACCCTTGCTCTATAGAGTGTATAATTATATAAGGGAAACAGGAGTAATACCTGATAGTTGGAGAAATAGTATAGAGGGGTTACTAGTGGGGTACCGCAGGGTTCAGTAATGGGTCCAGTCCTTTTTAATGTCTTCATCAGTGACATTGCAGAGGGACTGGAAGGAAAAGTATGCCTTTTTGCAGATGACACAAAGATCTGCAACAGGGTTGATACACAAGGAGGTGTGGAAAGGATGAAAAGGATTGGCAAGGTTGGAGGAATGGTCAAGTATGGCAGCTAGGATTCAATGCAAAGAAGTGCAAATAATGCACCTGGGAAACAAGAACCTAGGGAAGAATACACAATGGTGGGGAGGTAGTAACAACAACAAAAAAGGAAAGGGACCTGGGGAACTACAGATGACCTTAAGGTTAGCAAGCAATGTGAGAAGGCAGTAGGGGCTGGGGTATACTGGATGTATAGGAGAGGCATCAGCAGCAGAAAACAGGAAGTTGTTATCCTTCTGTACATACAGTTGGTGAGACCCCATCTGGAGTACTGTGTCCAGTTCTGGAGACCCCATCTCCGCAAGGACATAGACAGGATAGAAGTAGTCCAGAGGAGGGCAACTAAAATGGTAGGGTCTGCAAGAGAAGCCATATGAGAGAGACTAAAGGAGCTTAATATGTATTACCCTTGAGGAAAGAAGGGAGAGGGGGACATGATAGAAACTTTAAAGTACCCTCAGTGGAATCAACAAAGTCCAAGAGGGTAGCATCTTTCAGAAAAGAGACTTGCAAGAACAAGGGGACACAATTTAAAGATAGAAGGAGAGCAGTTAAGGGCAATGTGAGAAGTATTATTTCACAGAGGTAGTGAATGCATGGAACAGCCTTCCTGAGGAGGTTGTGGGGTCTAAAACTGTGGGAGAATTCAAGAAGGCATGGGACAGACATAAGGCAATTCTTGTGGGGGGTAGGAAAAAATAGGCTTTTGGTTAACTAGGATCTGCGGCCTATCCTGTAGGTAGGGAAATGGGCAGACTAGATGGGCCAGGCGGTCCTTATCTGCCGTCAAAGTCTATGTTTCTAATAGTTCCAGTATTCAAAAAGGGAGACAAAAAAGACCTGAGCTGTTATAGGCTGATAAGTCTTATTGACTACTCGGCCAAAATCTTCACCCATATTATAAATAACAGAATAACTACTTGTGTTAAAATAATATTTTGGATGAGGCGCAAGCAGGTTTTTGGTCACAGTATTCCACTATTGATCAATCATTTGTTTTAGCACATCTGGTACATAAATATAAAGTTATAAAACAGGAAAAACTATATTGTGCATTTCTAGGGACGTGGATATGTTGTTCAATCCACACTTAGTGGCAGGTTCCTTGCCGCTTTAAATCTTGCCGGAAGGTCTTCAAGCTGGCTCCTCCTACCCACCCAGGTGGTAAAACTCTTGGCTCCGCCCATGATGCCAGATCTTCATTACCACTTGGAAGCTCAGGTTCCCCCCTTAGCGCTCTGCATTTTTGGCCTGGATCCAAACTCTTCGGTTAACCCGAAACTAATTTTAAAATTTACAACACTTAGTCTTTATCTTCCTCATACGCATGGACAAATCGACTCGGATTTTGTCAGTGCCTGTGGGCGAAGATATCCCAGACCGATCCACACTCCACGTGCATTTACTACCTGGGGCTTGGCCATGATTAGCAGGCCTGCGACTTGTGCAAGTCCTTTTTGGCTATGGTCTTAGAGGATCGCGCTGCCAGATTACAACTTGGGTACCCCGAGAAACGTTATCCTCTGGTCAACTTGAAGGAGGCCCATTGGGCAGTGTCTGTGGCTGCGGGCTTGACTGAACAGCTCGAACAGATGATCGCCCTTGAGGAGGAGGCGGCCCAGGCTGCAGCATCATCATCCTCGGTCGCGGCATTTATCCCACTCTCCTTGGGCTCCTCCTACACGGCTTCGTTTACGGAGCTTTGTCAATCCCTCTCCACCAAGGGAGAAGGGCCTTCGGGACATTCCTCTTGGTCTAAAAAGTAGGACTCTAAAGGTAAGTCCCACCGTCGATGTTCATGGGGGCTGGAGAGGTCCCCTTCCCTGGATAGTCGACACTCAACTTCGGTCAAAGTTGCGGCTAAGGCCGCTGGCTTCATGGTGTCTCCATCAGGTCAGCTGGCCGAGACACCTGTCGATACAGTCGAGATGTTTCTCCACCCATCGGACAGTCTGTCGACTGGAGAAGCCGACAACCCTTCTTAACCGGTTCCCCCGGTGGAAACCGAAGACTTGCCTGTGCCGGAGTCCCCAGTTAAGGTCCCTGAGCCGAGGGAGGAGTGGGTTTCCCCTGCCGCCTCTCAGACCCACCCTCGGAATCCCCGAAGGTCTCGGTCTTGATCTCGGACCTCTTCCAGGTCCAGCTGATCCCGCCGACATTGGCGGTCTCGGCACCATGGAAAGTGGCGGAGCCACTCATCCTCGTCGTCGTCCTCTTTGGAGGATAGGCTCCGGCGCAAATTGTGTCAGCGCTACTAGGATCTAATGTGGCAGAAGCTCCTTTTGTCTGGGAATAAGCTGACTCCGTCACCTTCCCTGGCCATTAAGTGGCTGTCACCGGAGCAACCAAAACAACCCCTCATAGTAGTCGAGGAGCCGAAGCTGGCACCAGTTGTTCAGCTGAAACCGGCTGCACCACCCATTATGGTGGAACCCCCACCTTCCCAACCTAAGTCTGGGGCCCCGACCAAGGATTCTCTGTCGGGTCAGGGGTTGCCCCACTGGTTGTCGGTCACCCTCACTCCCGATTGACCTTGGCAGGTGGAGGGTGGCTCAGGCACTCAGTAGCTGTTCACAGACTCCTCGGAGTCGGATGATGACACATCCTTGTTCTCCAGGCTGCTTGACCTGGAGTCCACTGGGGGTCAGTCGGTGGAAGAGAGCCCATCCTCGTTCCTTGGAATGCTTCGGCTCATCTCAGAGTCCACTGCGATGAAGCCTGAACCTGTTTAAAAATTGGCCAAATATCCCCTCACGGAGATACTGGACCGAAGGGATTCCCCCATGGAGGCCTTCCCAGTGGCCAAAGCCATTGTTGGCCCAGCTCTGAAGCTATGGCAGCTGCCAGCTTCTTGTCCAGCACCTTCGGCCAGGATGGCTCGGAAGTATGCTGTTCCCACCGGTTCACTCTCCGGTTTCTCGGAGCACCCCTCTGCAGAGGGGTTAGTGACCAACAGCGTTTTCCGGCGTTCTGGGAACATTCAGGATGTGGACAAGCCACCCGATAAGGAGTCCAAGAAACTGGACTACTCCTGGCAGAAAGTCTATGCTGCATCCTCCCTAGGCCTTCATCAGGCCAACTCGGCCGCTCTGATGGCACACTTTTAACATGCCCTTTTGGACTCCCTGGATGAGGTGATTCCTCATCTCCCAGCTGACCTTCAAATGATGGTCAAGCAGGTGTGAGATCAGGGAAGGGCGGTGGCCAAACAGCAGCTCCAAATTTCCTTGGACATCGCTGACTCATGTGCCCTGGTCAGTAGTGGCTGCAGTGGCCATGCGCCGCAGAGCTTGGCTACGGATCTCCACTTTTACAGCAGATACCCAGCACAAGCTGGCAGACATTCCCTTCTTGGGGACTGACTTGTTCGGTCCTGGGGTGGGGGGTCACCTGCAACAGATCAAGAAGTCCAATGCCACCTTGGACTCAGTCACATCTGCCCAGAAGGACAAAGGCCGCCAGCAGCAGCGCAAGCCCTTTCATCCTTCAGCCCCTGCAGCATGTCCAGCCCAGCAACACCAGCATCAGGGCCAGCAGGCTCACACTTGGCACCCCAAAGCCAAGCCTGCTGCTTCCTCCAGCAGGAAGACAGGAGGAAAAGGTCCAGGTGGCTCCTAGGCCGGCCCTTCCTCCAAGCCTGCCCAGTGATGGGTTGAGAAGTGTTGCCCACAACCTCGTCACTCCTCCCCGGGTTCCCCCATGGGGGAATGGCTCTGCCACTTCCTTTCCACCTGGTCCAATATCACCACAGACTGCTGGGTGCTGGAAGTAGTGGGAAAGGGTCTGCCTCTGGAATTCAAGCAGTCCCCACCCTATCGAGCCATCACCCCACGGGGGGCTATGGGTTCCGCAGCCTTTCTGTCGGCTGATCGAGCTGACATTGCCCTGCTCCTCCAGAAGGAGGTGATCAAGGAGGTGGTGGATCCTCCACCAGACACAGGGTTTGTGTCCAGGTACTTCCTGGTCCCAAAACAGAAGGGGGGCTGGTGCCCCATTCTAGACCTACACAACCTGAACAAGTTCCTAAGGTCTCGTACCTTCAGGATGGTCACTCTGGCTCAGATCATTCCATTGTTGGAATGAGGCATGTGGTTCTGTTCTCTGGACCTCCAAGATGCGTTCTTTCATGTCCCAATCCATCCATCTCACCAGTGATTCCTCTGCTTCAGAGCAGAGGGATCCCTTTACGAGTTCTGGGCCATGCCCTTCGGCCTCTCTCCAGTTCCCAGGGTCTTCACCAAATGCATGGCAATGGTTACAGCATTCCTGTGGCACTGAAGGGTCCAGGTGTACCCTTACCTGGATGACTGGCTGATTGCAGTTCCAAGCTGGAGGTGGAGCAGTCCAGGGATCTGGCCCTCCAGGTCTGCTCTCAGACTGGCCTCCTCATCAACAAGGCCAAATCGGAACTCGCGCCAATGCAGATGATCCAGTTCATCGGGGAAGAGCTCAACTGTCTTCGAGCCAGAGCACGGCTCCCAGCGGACAGGGCTGAGGTTCTTTCCTCCTTTGCCCAATCATTTCTGGTTGGGCAATTGCACCCTGCCCAGGACTTCCTGCATCTCCTGGGCCTCATGGTGGCCTGCACCAGCATAGTCCATTGGGCCCGCTGGCACATGCATCCCCTGCAATGGGGGCTGGCCTGCCAATGGTCACGGTGCTCTGGTCCTCTGGACCAGCCAGTGACAGTGACCCAGGAGATGTGGAACAGCCTCCAGTGGTGGCTTATTCCAGCTCACCTGCAGGAGGGTATCCCGTTTGTCCGCCCAGAACCGACAGTCACTCTGATGACCGACGCCTCTCTGATGGGTTGGGGTGCCCATCTGGGGGAGCTCAGAGCCCGCGGACTCTGGTTCCCTCAGGAGTCTCGATGCCACATCAACCTGCTGGAGCTTCAAGCAGTCCGACTAGCCCTCACTGCCTTCACTCCATTTGTACGGGGTCAAGTGGTCCAGGTCCAGATGGACAACTCCACGACCATGTACTACCTAAACCACCAGGCCGGGATGCACTCTTTGCCTCCGTGCAAGGAGGCTCTCTGTACTTGGTCTCTCATGAGCAGACTGGAGGCGGATCTCCTAGCCATCCATGTGGCAGTAGCCTCCAACACTCTGGCTGATGCCCTTAGCTGGATAGGTGCTACATCTCACGAGTGGCCTCTCCTGCCGGAGGTAGTACAAGATCTGTTCTCCCACTGGGGCACTCCTCAGGTGGACCTGTTTGCCTCCAGGGAGAATGCAAAGCTGAGGCTGTTCCATGCCCGCCCCCCTCAGCAGGGCTCACTGCAGGGGGATGCCTTCTCAAGGCCGTGGACCCCGGGCCTCTTCAATGCCTTCCCTCCATTTCCCTTGATCCACAAGGTGCTTCTCAAGGTGAAGAGGGACAATGCGCAGGTGATTCTGGTAGCCCCAGACTGGCCCCGCCAGTTCTGGTATCCACATCTCCTCAGCCTCAGCTCCAGGCTCCTGAGGCAGCTTCCAGCCCGCCTGGACCTGATCTCAGTCAACAAAGGGAAGGTACTCCACCCGGACCTTCAATCACCACACTTGATGGCCTGGTTCCTGAGCGGCTAGAGTTCCAGGCCTTGGGTCTTTCCGATGAGGTCCTCAACGGCATTGAGGCATCCCGTAAGGAGTCGACCAGAAAATGCTATGCCTTCAAATGGAAAAGATTCTCCATTTAGTGTCAGGATAAGGGGTTGGACCCTTCCTCCTGTTCTTTGGCTAGCATTCTGGACTACCTGTGGTCCCTTTCTCAGCTAGGGCTTCAGTCGACGACCCTTAAGGTGCACCTGGCAGCCATCTCTGCTTACCAGGTGTGGGCTGGAAAGCAGTCAGAGGCACAGGAGAAGGTGGTCGGGTGCTTTTTCAAAGGCCTTGATCACATATCCCCTCCTCTGCGAGAACCTCCACCTCTGTGAGATCTACTGCTGGTATTGGCTAAGCTCATGGCCAAGCCATTTGAACCGATGCACAGGTGTGATATATCTCACCTGTCATGGAAGACCACCTTCTTGGTGGCTATCACATCAGCCAGAAGGATGAGAGAGCTCCAGGCGCTTTCCATCGAGTCTAAATATCGGGTCTTCCACAGGGATGAGGTTGTCCTGCGCCCCCACCTGAAATTCCTTCCGAAGAGGGTGTCAGAGTTTCACCTTAACCAGGTGTTGACTCTGCCAGTGTTCTACCCCAGTCACATCTCAGAGGCCGAATATAGGTTCCATACTTTGGACCCTAGAAGAGAGCTCTCTTATTATAAGGAACAGATGGCTGAAGTTTGGGGAGAAGTTCGCCAACTGTTTGTCACCTACACTGAAGCTGCACCTGGCAGACCTGCAGCCAAGCAGACGATAGGCAGGTGGGTCACCTCCTGCATAGATCTCTGCTATAGGTTGGTGGGCATAGAGCCTCCCAAAAGGATAAGAGCTCATGCTACCCTCCATACCGCTGCTTTGGTGGCTGCTTCTAGGGATGTCCCTATCCAGGAAATCTGCAGGGCTGCTACCTGGAAGTCAGCACACACCTTCATTACCCATTACCACATTGACCTAGTCACACCGGGATGCTGGTTTTGGGACCTCGGTTCTCCAGTCCTTTTTTCCCAAGTAGGGGGTGTGTGCCTTGTCTCCCTCCTCCCAGAGAACTGCTAGGAGTCTGCCAGTAAGTGTGGATTGAGCAACACATCCACACCCCTAGAAATACAGATTACTCACCTGTAACAGGAGTTCTAGGAGTGGCATATGTTGTTCATCCACACAACCCACCCGACCTCCCCGGCTTCAACGAGCAACCTGGCTTCCTGCAGACTAGATCTGGCTTCATGTGGTGGAGCTGAGAGTTTTACCACCCGGGCAGGTGGGAGAAGCCAGTTTGAAGACCTTCCGGCAAGATTTAAAGCAGCAAGGAACCTGCCAGTAGGTGTGGATGAACAACATATACCACTCCTAGAACTCCGTTACAGGTAAGTAACCTGTATTTATAGACCTGAAAGCAGCGTTCAACAGGGTAAACAGAGTATTGTTGTGAGAAAGATTGGAGGAACTAAGAATGGAGAAATCAACGATTGACATGCTGCAAAGATTATATGTTAATAACTCAAAATGCATAAGATTTAACACAGTAGGAGAACTAACAGAGAAACTTGAATCAAATATGGGGTAAAACAAGGTTGCATTATTTCACCGATGTTATTTAATATTTTCTTTGAAACAGTCCTCAAAAAACTATATAATGAAGAATTTCATCTACCAAAAATAGGGGAGAGAAAGTGCCCATACCTAGCCTATGCAGATGACGTGGCACTAATATCAACAAGTACATTAGGTTTTAGAAGGATGTTGAACCAATTCCATCTAGCATGTAAAGGAGCCGATTTGCAAATTAATTATTGTAAAACAAAAATGTTGGTATTTGGAGGGAACAACAGAGATTGCAAATATTATATTAAGAACACCAAATTAGGGTGGTAAAACAATTTTGTTACCTGGGGATCACAGTCTCACAGGATGGTTCTTGGAGAACCCATATAACACAGAAGGAAAAAAAGTGAAAAATGTTACCCCTGTAATAAAAACTTTCTCACATAAGTATGGAGGTAAATCAGTTAAGGGTAACCTAATGGTTAGTAATGCTAAAATAAAAAGCCAGGATCCATGGACCAAGAATGGACCATCATCTCTCCAAGTAGCTCACCTTCCTCAAATTAGCTATGGTTACTAGAACCTAGGTCCTTCTCCTCTTAGTATGCCCATAGGATGGGCAGACCACCAACCATGGGTCCTCAGCAGTTTCTTCCACTTGGGGGGTTTCCTCTCCTGATTGCCAGGGGGTCATACTCCTCGTGAGTTGGAGGAGGTATCTTTTTGGGCCTTCTGTTCCCTACAAATTCCTGCCTACATAGCTACTACTCAAGGGTGGGAATACAGTTAAGCCACAAAAAGTACTACAAGTTACATAACACTTATACCCGACATCTATTCCCCAAATATTGAATGGGAGGGCTTAGCCCGAGGTTCAATGTTGGGAATAGCTCCTCCAACAGCCTCTATTTAAACCCTCCACTAACGCACCTCCCTTGCTTAGGGAGTGTTTTTTGTCCACCACCATTCCCTCCTCCTCCTCCTCCAGTGCTCTTCTCACCCTTGTTCCTGGGTCTTCTATTCCCTACAAATTCCTACTACATACCTACTACTCAAGAGTGGGAATAGAGTCAAGCCACAAAAAGTACTACAAGTTACATAAGCACTTATACCCCACATCTGTTCCCCAAACATTGAACTATTCTGGTCCTACTGTACCAGTATAATATAGGTTTTCTTGTAATAATGCATATATTCCTGAACAATTAAGAAACTACTGAAACACTGAATAAAAATAAAGAATAAAAATAGAAAAAAATGGTGCATGTGTCAGTTTTGCATCCAAACTATTTGATCATCTAACAGGTAATCTAACAGTGTAGACAAAAGTCTGTTTTCAAAATTTGGGATGACAGGTTTTGTTTGAAAATCCTGCCCTCAGACTTCATGTTGTGTTGGGCTGGCATTATAGCCTAGAGGTTGGAGTAACAATCTATTAATTGAGATTGGTACACCCAGTGACCTGGGTTTGATTTCCATAACCTCCACTTTGATACTGTGTGACTCTTAGCAAGTCATGTAACCTCCCCAGTGCTCCCATGTCACCCTTGAAAATAGGCATTGTGTCTAGTGGACCTTACTTGGTTACCAAAGAATTAAAAAAAAATACTATATGGGGAATTGCTGAAAGAAATGTGACATACACACCCTCACACAAAAATCTGTATATTGACTGTAGCACAGTACATCACCCCCCATCAGCCATCAGTTCCACCACACCAATTCATCAGTAAAAACTTCCACGGCCCTCACAGTGACAACAGAGTGCTGACAGCCTCAACAGTGACACCCCAGGAATCGACAGTCCGGCACATCGACAATCACTGAGCCAAAAGGAAATATATAGGTACAGGACAGCAGGAGTGTAAATACGGGGGGCACCACCCCATTTTAATATAACCAACTCCATGGTGCACATGCTGTGGAGGACAAGGAATACACTTCACCTGGCTGTGAAACCACCCCTGCCCACAATAGAGTTGGAAACAATTTGTCAGCAACACCATCAACCTCAGCAACCTGTTGGTGAACACAACACCTTGCTGCAACTGCAGTTGACGAACTGGCGTCACTGTAGTTGTAACAGTGGCATACCTCAGCCATCAAATGACTAGATATCAACAAAATGGTACAGACTTCACACACACACACACACACACACACACACACACACACACACACACACACACACACACACACACACACACACACACACACACACACACACACACTCACACACATCCAGATTTTGACGTACCATGCACCACTTTCTGTCTCCCTATCCACCAACAAACTCTCGACTATCAATAAAATGCTGATGATTGTGACACACACACACACACACACACCCTTGAACAGAAACAGCTATTGCTGCGAGCACTGCCCACTCTCCAAGACAGCAGCCATTCAACTATTAGACAAATGTTGTGGACTGTGAATCCTACACTATAAACACACACACAGAACCACACTACCCCCATCACAGTCTGAAAACTATTGGCTATTTACAAATCATTGCAGTCACCAGAGGTAGGAGTCTTGAAGGGACAATGCCTGTCGGACCTGTAAATTAAAATAAATTAAAGGGGTCAGAAAGGCTCCATAGTCCTTAGGGAGTAAATAGGAAGGATAGGGCAGTTTAGATGTAGAGTAATACTTATCTGATGGGAAAGGAGTCAGCATCCTGTCAGACCTGTTAAAGTAAAGAGAAATATTGGTTAATATGGAGAAAATATAATAGATGGAGCAGAGACAGAGAGATATGAAATAGGTATAGGGCAGCATAGGGGTAAAAAGGGAAGCTTTAGATAAAAAGTTACAGTTAGGGCAAAGTAGGAAGATAGAGATATAGAGAAAGAAATACAAATAATAAACAGATAGGAAAAGAGAAGAGAAAGTGTTGTTTGTAGGGGCTCAGCAAAACCACTTCTCATCTCCTAGGTGACCTAGTGGCCAGTAATTAAAATTAGTAGACTAGGAGGGCTAGTGGAAGAGAACATTTGTGAGAAATAAGGATGCAATCACAATGTGGCATGACTTGATGTTGATGTTGGGTAAAGTCAAAATAAACTTGTTGAGGTTGCACTTGACTAAGACGGTAGAGGAACAATGCGATAGACTACCAGTAGAAGTGTGTGCATGTGTGTGTGTGTGTGTTGGGGGGACTAACAACCCTAATTGGTTTGAAAATTGTTTTGAGTGGGAGAGGTAACTCATAATTTCAGAAGGCTAGCAGCAAGGGTTCAATGGGTTGGTAGCTAGATGCTAAATTATTTTAATATTGCTGATCCATAGTCCTAAAAATGAAGAGAATGGTGCCGAACGCATGACTGCAGTAGTAGCTCATCGGCACAGGATGCAACAGGCCTGTCATATGAACTTTAGGGTGGGGTGGACTTGAAACATCCCCCCCCCCCACCATGACCACCATCACCATGATCACCATGAGGGATTGCTAGAGATTCCCAGGGATCGTTTAAAAACTTCAGGGGCCAGATCTTTTAGTTTTATGGCCCCAACCCTGTGGAATTCTCTACCTCGTCAGGTGCTAGACTGCCCGACTGTCCAAAGTTTTAAAGAAGCTTTAAAAACCCCTCTCTTTAGCAAAGCTTATAATGATTTCTGAATATTGTTGTTTAGTTTAATTTTAATATTGTTTTAACTATTTATTGTTTTATCATGTATTGTACAGGCGCCTTGGTTTCAGAAAGGCGCCTTATATAAATAAAGATTAAATTGAATTGAATCGAATGACCTCATATTTACTGCCAGTAACATAAGAAACAATAAAAAAAAAACTTGTGAAAGTGGCCCTAGTTACATTAAGTACTACTATGAGAACTATGAGAAACATTAATGTAAAAAACAATGGCATACAAAGATTGCACCATGTACTGTATGTTACAGAATGTCAGTATGATTTTAGGTTTTCTGTTACAGTGAGAGGCTAAATATATAATTCCCTTACCAATTAAAATATCCTTTTTAAAATAAATCTCCTCAATTGTGCAAAGTTTTTCATCCTCTGTGAAGTTACCATTCTTGCTCTTGAGAGCTGTTTTATATTTTTTTATGATATCAGTGTAAGTCCACTTTACAGTCCAGTCCCTGTTACTAGGCAACACTGGGTTAAGACCAGACTTACATAAGTCAAGCCATTTTTTGGTTCGTGCAACAGTTTTATAGCAATAAACTTGCACCCCTCCCCTCTCTCTTTCTCTATCACCCCTGACAACAGTCACCTCTAAGGCCATCAATACAGTCTATCTCTCTTGCCACCCAGCCCTCCTTATAATAACCCTCCGACTTACCTCTCCCCGTAGAACCACCTCCTCATCCGCCCAGACCGCACACCATCCATTTCCAAACTTCTGACAAACCCCCTTATACCTCATACTTATACCTCAATCCCCACATATCTCTACGATCAAACTCATGAGCTGCCTATTCCTTAATCCATGTAAATATGTAAATGGTGTTAATAGATTTTGCACAATTGTATATATCTATGTATTGGTACCCTCGATGCTATTATATCCTGTATAATCTGTTTCCTCATTGTGTTGTGTTCATTGAATTGTACTATATTTATGTAACTGAACCTTAACCTTACCAGGTCCATCTTGCAAATGAGCTTTGCTCAACGATGTTCGCCTGGATAAATAAAGATTTGACTGACTGATTGACTGAAACTAAGACTAGACCACTTTGAAGCCTTAAGACCATGTATTCAGACTTAACATGTCTAGTTTTGTGCAACTGGCCCCTGATTCTACTTGTTTCTGCAGGGTGGACCAGAGCACAGGAAGATTAAGAGACTTACCCAAGATCAGATAGTGAGTATCTGGCTCTAGTGGGGTCTGAACCGGCTGACTCCTGGTTCCCAAACTGGTGCTCTAACCACTAGTTCCCACTGCCTCCTAGTCTCTTGGTAAGAAGAAGAATCAGCATTTATATAGCACTTTTCATACATCCAAAGCACTTTACAAGCAATGCTAGACTGGTAGTGAAGTGACTGAATGTGTGGTGGCGGCCATGTCCCACCTCATCACCCACACACAGCCTGGATAATTGCATGAACCGGTTTATGGGAAGGGGAATGTTGGCCAGGACACCGGGAATGTTCCCTAATCTTTGCGAAGAGTGCCCTGGGTTCTTTTACTTCCACCTGGACACCCACCAGGACAACACCAGGGTGGGTAGAAGGGACCTCGGTTTAACGTCTCATCCGAAGGACGGCACACCCCAGCAGTACAGCACCCCCCAATACTGCACTCAGATGCCAGCGATATTTACGTGCAAGTCCAATCCCGGTGTGGGACGAGAACCCATGACCTTCTGGTCCAGAGGCGGATGTGCTACCAACTGAGCCACGCTGACACCTAAGCAGACCTTTGCCCTGGCTTACCTTGAAGGCCTGTACTGTCTTCATAGCCACTACCTCCTCTGATAGGCTGTTCTATAGGTTCATCACCCTCTGGGAAAATAAAGTGTTTCTTAACATTACCCCTGAATTTCCCACCTTGAGCTTCAAGGCATGCCCCTCCATCCAGAGGGAATCTAGAATTCTTTCAAGGGGTAGCAGTTTTGTTATGAGGGTAGCACTTTCCCTAAAAAATGTAAGATGTTCCCCTTTAAAGCTCAAATTAGGCTAAAACAGCTCCTGTTTGCTAGCCTAAGGGAGTAGAGGGTGTTACTTCATTATATACTGCATTTGGATTCGATAGTGCATGAGTCCTGCTGTCCAACACCAAATCAAATGTTTCTGACTGTTTGATCTTGGTTGCTACCCTTAAGTATGAGAATCATTTTCCCTCTCTGTCTCCTTTTCTCCAGTGGGAACATGTTAAGGATCCAGTCTCTCCACATAGATTGTGTCCTCATTTCACTGATCATTTTGTTGTTCCTTAATGTAGCCTCTTGACTGCCTCAGTTTCCCATTTATACTGAGGAGGCACAAACTGCATGCAGCGCTCCAGGTGGGTCCTGGCCAGGCCACGGCCTTGTAAAGTGGCAGGATCACTTCCCCTGCTCAGCTGAGCCCTTGGCATCACTGATGACCTATTCTTCCTTGCTGATGCACCTGTCCTTCCCTAGCCCAAAGAGGAAGATGATGCTACTGAGCCACTGGGTCCGCTAAATGGTCTTTTCTATAAGGAATTCATTTTGTTGATCTGCTATGTACTTTAAGTTTAAAAATACAGCAAACTGATGTGCAGCGAAAGTTGGAATGTAGCTGTTTTCAGTCCTCAGAATCTCAAACACTGCTTAGAAAAAATCCCAAGATATTGTGACTGAAATCAGACTAAAACATTCCAAATCCCAAATTCTTAGCAATCAATGAGTCATCACCTGGACAAATGTTTACTATTATTGTAATGTAACCATCAAACCCAATCTCTGGGGGAGCTATTATGTTTCATAATACTGCAGTAAACCAGATCTAGCAATCTTTACCCACCATAACTCAATCTCTAAGGAGAGCCTTAGCTGGCTCATTGGTGCAGCAGTATTGCTACTGCTTGTGGCACTGGTTACCCAGGCTTGGGAACAAGCCTAGGTCATTGGGGGCCAGCCGGGGGGGAGGGCACTCTACTCTTCCCAGGGGAGGGTACCATGTCCCACTGCACTACCACCTGTAGATGTGCAGGTGATAGAGCGCACATGACATGGGGGTGGGGGATGCACCATACTGTGTATCACATGAGCATGCCAACACATATTCCTGCCAAGGACTGCATCCCAAACACCAGCATCCCTACAGGGTTCATGGTACAAAGAGAAGGAGGAGAACCAAGCAGAAGAAAACCCTCTTCCACCTGCCCACGGCACCATAACTTCTGATATATCCAGACTGAAAAGCAGATAAATCTGCCACAGTCTGCCAGGGTAGAGGAGACAGAGGAAAAAAAACTCTAGGGAGAGCCCTAAAGCATCTCAGAATTCTCTTGGCAGATGCCATTGTCCCAGATCTAAAGGATCAACAGTTGAAACACCTACGCTAATGCTGAGCAGAATTTGGAAATACTGTGTTTTTGGATTACTTCCACAGAATCAGAAATGTCAGCTGCAAATTTTTAGAAAAAGCAATTTGTCAGGGAAAGATTAAAATCTCACAAATGAAGCTCAAATTCTACCAGTAGAATTTTGATGCTGCCAAAGAAGAAATCACTGACAAAGAAGCATGGAAATCAGTAGGAATATGCCACCATCATAATGTGCAATTCTTATTGATTCTTCAAGCAAAAAAAATTTCACCAGCACTTATGTATACAAAAAACAGTGGCTGACCACCTGGCATCCACCATCCTAACCAGTGGTTAAAGAGCTGCTGACACCTCAAAGAAAACTTTGAAAAACATGATATTAGGTACAATTCAGCTTGCATTCCTTATATATTCTCCTCCCCAGTATTTATTACTGAGGAAATGTGCATGAATACAGGATCTTTATACCTTAGAGTTCATCTGCTTCTTTAACTTACTCCCTACTTCAAGTCATAATCCTGTGTTGTGACATCACAGTCTGTTGCCATGGGAGTAACTGTGATGTCACAAGGAGTGCACTATGACATCAGGTAAGGAGAAAGCAACAGGAATATATGAACTCTTTAGGAGCAGAGATCCTGTTTTCATGCAGATTACACCAGTAATAAATAATGGGGAGGAGGAATACAGCACTAATGTGAAATACAAGACAAACTGTGTCTAAATATTATGTTTTGTTAAAACTCTCCTGAAGGCTTCAGCTGCTCTTTAAGCATCATCAGAAAAAGCATACATATGGGGAGGTCAAACAAAGAGGAACAAGTAGTATTCAGCACTGGAAAGGATGGGTGATGCACTGTGTAATTCAGCTAGACTCCTCCCTCCAGCTCCCCTCTTTAACCACACAGACAGGTGATGACATCTGGCTCTGCAAGATGACCAGGATACCACCTTTGGGAGCCATGAGGCATACTGGCCAGAGAGGTCTAGTCTGGTATTCAGTGGGGGGGGGGGGACATTGGCATGGTGTTAGATTATGGTAGTGAAGATAATCCACTACAGTGCGTGCTGTCGTGCTGTGACATATGCACCCCTTGAATTGTTGAACGCACTTGGCCTGCTGCCTTGTGCCTCACAACACACCCAAAAGTATACACATACTGTATCAGAGCACAAGTGCACACACTGTACTGGCTTATCTGTTATTTCTATTATATGGCTGTAGTAGTCAGGGTTGAGCAACCTGTTTAATGTTAAACCCCTAACATCTCACATTAATGTCTTTGGCTCCCCTTGACAAAATATGAGCTCAGATTCTGTATGTTGTCTAGGAAGCAAGGTTTTGATTTGTGGAAATTTTTGTGACAGCAGTTTGTACAGTTTCTGAGACCTGCATGTGTCACTTTTTGTAAATGTGTAACTTTTTTCCTATATTTGACATGGGATTTTTTTGCTTTCACCTACAGCCTACATGGAGTGGAATTTTTATCCCAAACTTGCAGTGAACATTTGTCATATTCAAAGGTAATGCCATTGACAGATCTGGTGAAAAAAATACTAAAGGGTTCCTGAGTTATAAGGCTTTAAAACTTAGGGTTTTAAGATCCTGTGCATGCGCAGCATGGTTTTTCAGATAACGTTCTGCAGCAAAAGTAAAAATTTGATGCTGCAAATGCCCATCTTTGCTTGCACACTACTTGATTGGCAGGTCACCAAAGATTTTTAGTGCCATGCCAACTGCTCTTTTGTTGATTTTTTCCACAAAATAAAAAACTTGGAAAATACATATAATCACTTGGATTTCAAAAAACAAACATGATAACCTAGCTAAACAGGACCTGTTTAGCTACAGTCTGATGTCTGTTTTTTAATAACCTGCTCACAATGACCTTTTCTGGGCACCCAAAATCCCAGGTGCCCAGCTTAGTGAGAGGAGTGCTTCCCCTGTGTTCTCTGTATGGGAACAGTGGGAATTTCTTGACTTCTGCAGCCACAGCTAAACTTGTGCTACCGGCTGCAGTGTGAGCAGTAAGCCATCGATCCCCCTCCCCCCCCCATAATGCTCCATCTCTCTCTCTCTCTCTTTCTCGCTCTCTCTCTCACTCTCTCTGTCTGTCTGTCTATCTACCTACCTATCAATCTAATTTACCAACTCCAGCACAAGTTAGGCACACATTAGACTGGATTGGATGCCATCTCTTCAGATGTGGTTAGCACAGAACTGTAAGGAAATTACATCAGTCAAAAATAAAATAAAACTAAATAATCAGTCAATAAATAAATATGAAGGGTTACATCAGCCCTCTCCATGACAGGAGTCCATGACCTGTCCATTTGAACTGTGAGTGCTGCAGATGGCCAACCCAGCACATCAGTTCACGATGCTCTAACCCATCGCAGGCTACTTGACTGCAAGGAACAAAAATTACCACACGGCAGGGCCCTGACTAATAAAACTGCAGGGAGAAGTTGAACAATTGAAAAAGAGAGCTATTCTCGCATGCAGAAAGTCACATATTAAAATAATAGCAATTCATTATATAATGCCACTATGCCAAACTTTTGTATATAAAAATGCACGACAATCTCAACCTTCAGCAAGACGCAACGCATCCTTCACTCATTTTCATAAGGACAGGGAACCCATGCTCATATATTTTTAATGACCACTTTAACCACATTTTAGGATATTTGCTTCTAAATTCTATGACAGTCTGCATGTTGCACATGTAGTTTGGTCTGTGTGTTATTGTGAAGATCAATGGAGTTGGAGAGGGAGAGAGAGAATGTACAAGTACTGCAGATGCATTGTTTAAGTAAAAGAGAAGAAGCAGCAAGGAATGGTGATAACAAATTATTATAAATATAGTAACAACAAAACGCTACTCCACTGCCCCACCCCCAAACTTTCAGCATCACCATATATTGGGAGGTGGCGGGTCAGTGAGCAGCGACTTTTATATATGGAAGGGGCTGTCAGAAAGAAGGGTGGCTCCACAGTTGTGGTTTATTTGCATATTTTATATAAACACTAATCTCCCAATGTACCTATTACAACTGTCTTGACAGCTTCATATGTCCTTTAAATCTAACATATGTCAAAGACATGCACATTATTGAGGATAGATGTGTAGATTCAGAACATAAAATTTGTTTGACCCCCCCCAACTGTACACAATGCAATCTCAATTTTGAAAAGACAGACACATCCGAATATGTCCTCCTCTCTGTCAGAGGTTTTTCTGATTCCTACCACATCTGGTGATAGTGGTATTCTTTGATAGCAACGGAAAGTATCTCTTCAGATTCTTTAATTAATCAATCCATTAACACACAGCTTCTTTCAAAATTCAAATCTTAGCTACTAGCTATACTCAGAAGTAAAGCACTGAGGGTCTAAGAGTTGAAATCTCGGTCTCTACAGGAACAGATGTAATCCAGAACATCATGCCCATCTCATTGTGTAGCCCATGCCAAGTTTTCAAAAGGTTGGTTACTTGAGTTGCCCTCTGTCAAACAAATCAGCCCAAGTGAGTTAATACAGAGATGTGCCCCACTGATTACAGTGCCACGACCCTCAGGATCTCTTTCCAGACACCCAATTAATGTGTCCCACCTGTCTATCATTTTCCTTTCCCGTGCTCCATTACCGGTCAAAAACTCTCCTTCCAGTGAATGATCCAGGCAGAAGGCAAGTGACTGCACACTCATGTCACAGCTCTCAAGACAACTGTAAAATGCAAGGCAATGTTTTAATTCCAATAACTGAATGCATGAATGTGATTTGTTTGGTGTGAGCAACTTAGATTCCAGAAATGAGGTGGGTTAAATTCAGAGTGAAGGGTAGCTTACTGTTAGTTGACATATACTCACCCACTGGAAAAATGCATCTGTGACATCCTATGACAAAGGCTACAGTAGAATCAGAGCATTCTGAAGGGGAGCGGTTTTATGTAGTGGTTAATGTGCAGGGCTGGGAACCTGGAGACCAAGGCTTGGCTGCCACTGGATAATGGATCCTTCCTGTGTTTTCCACAATCTTACTTCCTATTTGTAGAGGTAGGTGCCTCTCAGAGGTTTCAGATTATGAGGGGCATTCCTCCTTTACCCTTCAGAATAACTGCTCTGCCCCGCATCCATACCACTGCCCACACAGAGAAGGTGCTTTAAACTCAGACTTTAAAGCAGCAATATTTGCTAGTCAAAAAAAAAAAATCATCATATAGTTTTTTAGCTAAAAAAAATTATCTCTGACATCATAAGAGTCATGGCCATGCTCAGAATATTTTTAGTATCTTCAGATATTGTTAAAACAAATGATACATCTGATTTTGTATTAATGACTCAAGTCATTAAGATGGCCACCATTTGCCATTTTTAAAAATCTCTTCCACTGAGGTTACCCGTTGAACGTACATGCTGGATTCATACTGTAGCTGTGTCAGGAAAGTGCTGCCATGTTTCTGATGGCAAATAGCACAACAATGAACCAAGGTATTTCATTGTTTCATGGCAGGCATGGCCTAGGGTGGGAACTTTTAAAATCTTCAGTATCCTCAGTCTTGGTTCAGGAATGAATGAAAATGAAAAGAAAAGTGGGTGTTTTCATATTTTTGCCAGAGGAGCCTTTTTGCTCAAAAAAAAAAGAAAAGAAAAGAAAAGAAACTATATGGTTAATAACAAATACTGTTGCTTTATAATGAAATTCATACCCCTCGGTGATGATAAAATAAAATTCAACTTTGTGCAACTAAAGGCACTAGTTTACCTATGTTCTGAAGTTGTATATACATGTTTCATGAGGTGTTCCCATTTTTAGGGCAAGCATCACACATTTTACTGTTTTTTGAGTAGCGACATTCCATATTTTGATGACAAAGGGTTGAGAAGTATGAGTTCATCTAATTATGGCTGATTAAGTGTTTAGTGGCATTATCTATCAATGGCATTGACTAAATTCAAATTCCGTTCCATTTCCCAGTTTTCAGAAACACCGTTTATTACATCAGGGATCTCTCCTCTCTCTCTGCAACATCACCACAAGTGTTAGCATAGGTCAGATGGCCCCACATGTGCTGACCAGTACAAGAATGTGGTCCTACCCCTCCCCCAGGGGCCCCATCAATAGATTTTACCACATATCAAACCACTGTGTACCAGTGGTGAACGTACCAGCCTGACCTTATCCTAATAGTTCAGATACTGATTTCTCTATGAAGAGTGAGCATTCACCGCTCCACAGCTGCTAGGAAATACATGGTAATGTGACACACCTCCATTAATTTCAAATGAGATCATTCCCATACCTGTTTGTTCTGTATGAAAACATAAAGGAAAGCCACTGTGTGGTTTTCTGCTATTAACCTTTCCCATCCATTTTAAATTGTATTTATTTAAGGTTGTTTAGTAGGCAAACAAGCAGAGCACAGGAAGTTCATTTCAAGTTGCAACCTAGGAAGGTAGAGTATGGTTGTAGGGAAGAAAAATCAAAATGCTGTCAGTCAGTCAGAATGCTCAATTTCCAACCATCATTTTATAATTAAATTTATAAGTCTAATCAAATATGAGCCTTTTCAAGCTTCTCATTATTACTTACTGGTTTGGTCATCATTAATCTTTAAGAAATGACCAACCCAGCTGCCAATAGCAATTTTGAAGGAATGTAATGGGAAACATGCAGATATAAGAATGGATTAGGGAATCTCTGCATCCTGATTGGCTGAGACTTTGTTCTAGCCATGGCCTTAACAGTGCTCAGCCCATGGCTAAGAACAAGTCTCTGCCAACCTGGACAAGGAACATTCCATATCCATGTGCCATGTGTATGGAGTGTTCATTTTCTTAATGTTTGCTATTTGTTCCTCCACTACACACAGACCCAAGTCCTCACATAGCTTCTGTAGGTTGTTGCCTCATACATTGCAGGGAAATTCATTTGTTGTAAGCGTTGGGTTTCATACTTGTTTGCTTCCCCCCTCAAGTCGCTCATTTTTTGTCTTCTTACAGACCACTAGCAATGCCACACACATCTCTGGATCTCCCCCACCTAGCCACCCACCCACTGGCTTACTCCACAGACTGAAGCTGGTAGTGCACCTCCATCTGCAGAAGCAGAAATCAAGACTGTCGCCTGCCACTCGATGACTTACTCCCCTCAGTCAGTTATCCAGCAAGAACTATTCAATCTCTGGACATATTTCCCTGACCCCTGCCATAACGATAGTTTTAGCTGCTCTCACTCAGTCTCATTTTTCCTCCCACCTCCCTCCCTCTCTAGTAACCCTGAATTGCTCAAACCTGCAAGTCTGATCCACATTGGACAGATTGTCTGATACCACTGCACCATCGAATGCAACCAGTGTGGATGAGACCACTTCTGCAGTACATGCCATCAGGAACTACCGCTGTTCCCAAACTCCCACTGATGAGCAAACTGACTGCCTGAACTTCTGCAGTACACAACACAGCAGGTTACTTCTGTAGTAGAACAGCTGCATTAAACAGAGCTTCAAGTTATTGGCAGCAGAGGAGCAATCCTTTCAGTATTCAGAATGTGGCTCACATTGAAATGACAGTGAGCAATACAGGCTGAGGGACTATTGTACATGTATTACACATAACTGAAACAGTTTAATGTATTTTAACAACTGTTTTGTGCAGAAGCTTTTTTATTTTTATTTATTTTTGTTTTGTTTAATAACCATCCATTTTATACAAACAATAAGATACTCCGGAACATGGGCTGTGCAGGGTTTACTGCACACCCAGGGACTGAAGGCAGTATGCCTGTGGTGTTGTGCCTCATAATGCCCCTGGGAATGCAGTAAACCTTATACAATCCTTCCCCCTTGTGTCTGATTGCTTAAATGCCATTATCTCATGCTACAACACCTGGTTCAGAAAAAAAAAGTAAAAAAAAAAAAAACCACAGGCAAATAAGGATATGATATATATATCTCAGAAAGGAAGGAAATAAATTGCAAAAAACTTTGTTAATGTTCTAGTTAGGGTTAAAGTCACAGAAGTAGGGAAATGTGGTGTTAGGGTTTCCAACCCTAACACCCCACCCCCACTCTGCAGGCACCAACAGGCATCAGTTATGTGCCTTGGGGTCATCAGCCCTAACACCCACCCCATTCTCCTATACTGTACCCATCTCAGCTTATTTACTTATGGAATGGAGTGAGCATTAGGGATGACAACTCCAAGGCATCCCCAGCACCTATCAGTGTCTGCAGGGTGGGTGTGGGGTGTTAGGGTTGGAAACCCTAACACCACATTTCCCTGCTTTGTGGCTTTAACCCTAACTAGAACAATAATGACGTTTTTTGAGATATATATATATATATATATATATATATATCTGTGGGTGAGGAGTTGCGGTGAACTTGTCAAGTCTTCCTTGACAAGTTCACCCGCTCATCCTTCCCTTCAGTACACAGTTGAAGTATCCTCCTCTACACTGCCTTTCCTGGATATCCAGCTCTCAGTCCAGAACACTGGTCTGAAGACATCAGTCTATTACAAACCCACTGACTCTCACAGTTTCCTCCTCCATAGCTCCTTCCATCCTAAACATGTCAAGAATGGCCTGCCTTATTCACAGTTTCTTAGACTTCGCAGGTTATGCAGTGAAGAGGATGATTTTGCTGAGCAGACCCAAATAATGCATAGTTTTTTTATCAACAGGGGATACCCTAAAAGCACAGTGGACAGAGCACTCTCCCGGGTCAGTAACATGCCCCGTAACCTGGACCCCCGCAGGAGGGATACTGTCACACAAGAACAACGGCGAATTCCACTAGTTCTTCCTTTCCATCAGAGCACACCTTCTCTTCACAGGATCATCACTAGTAACTTTCCATTTTGCAAACTGACCCTAACATTGGTGCTTCCTTTACAGAACCACCTATTGCCTCCTACCGCCGCCACCCAACCTCGCAATCTCCTGGTAAAAGCAGCCTACCCACTTCTAACAGTTCCTCCCCAGGTACCAAACCTTGCAATAGGGCTCGCTGCTACACCTGCAAATTTATTTCCAGTGTAACTGAGATCTGGGGCCTACAGGTGTTTTCACATCACCAAGGAGTTCTCATGCACCTCCACTAATGTAGTGTACTGTATTCTTTGCAGGAGGTGTTCAGCTATTTACATCAGAGAAACTGGTATGCCTTGCTTGACCGTCTGGGGAACATTACAGAGCGGTCAGGAATGGTGAAACTGCTAAACCCATTGTATCCCACTTATCTCCAGGGACCACAATGTCAATGACCTTTCTGTTTGTGTCCTTCAGCAGGGCTTCCAGGATCCTAACCATAGAAAAACATGGAAGCCAAGCTGATCATCTCCGCTTTGGCTCCAGCAGCCCTCTGGTTTAAATGTTAGACTTATTTTCCACAACATCTTTCAGCCTCCCTTTTTTCCCTAAAGTCAATTTGTTTTTGTACTGATTTATTTTCATTTTCACCATATGTCTCCATTTCTGTCTCCTTCTCCACATTTGTCACCTTTCAGCCTTCTTACAAGGCCCTGTTAATCAGTCTCTACCTGGGATCTTCCCCAGCTCTTTCTCTCCCATTATGCTTTATCTTTCCCATCATCACCTTTTTGTTTCACAGATTCTCTCTTAATCTTATCATTTATCACTTCTTCTCCCTTGCCTCCCCTTCTTCTTTCTCCACATATATCTCTCTCTCATTTTACCTCTCCTCTACACTAACTTGTTTTTTTTCTCTTTTAGATATTTCCTGAAGAAGACCTAAGGTCGAAACGTAGATTTTTAACTCTATTTTCTATTTTCAGAGTGCATTTAATATAACCATTTTGTTTTGCTTATATATATTTATATATAATATATGTATGTATATGTGTGTGTGTGTGTGTGTGTGTGTGTATGTGCATATATATTTAGTATAGATATATATATATACACACACACACACACAAACATATGAAAATGCCAACAGAAACAGGCCTCACAGTCTATCGAGTCTGCTTGATTGTGCTGCTAGCCCCTCAATTTACAGCTGCCCCACACACCCCTCCCTTTTTCATAATTATCCACCTCTCACTCTATCCCATCCCTTCTTAAAACCGTCTACCGTGCTGCAGAGTATTCCACTTATCCACCACCCTGTCTTGGAAATAATGCCTCCTGACTTCCCTCCTGAATCTTCCCCCCTCCAATCTCAGCTGGTGCCCACTTGTGACCCTCCCCCTTCTAATCTGGAAAATCCCTTCTGTACTAGTCTTGTTTATCCCCTTTAAGTATTTAAAGGTTTCAATAATGTTCCCCCCATCCCTCTTCTCCTCCAGGGAATACATGTTCAGCTCGCACAGCCTCTCCTTATAGGAGTATCCCTCTAATCCCTGCATCATCTTTGTCACCCTCCACTGTACACCCTCCAACAATCTGATGTCCTTCTTCAGGAATGGGCACCAGTACTGCACTCAGTATTCCAGGCGCAGCCTGACCAGCGACCTGTATAGGGGCAGAATCACCTCTCTATTTCTGGAGGAGATTCCCTTCACTATACACCCCAGCATCCTGTTGGTTTTTGTTGCCACCTTCCTGCACTGCGCTGAGTTGTTCATACTCCCCCATTATAAGCACCCCTAGATCATTATCCTCCTCTGTACATTCCAGCTGTACGCCCCCCAGCTGGTAGCTCCTCCCCTGGTTATTAGCCCCAAAGTGCAATACCTTTCACCTTTTGGCATTAAACCCCAACTGCCATGCATCCGACCACTCCTGTAGTTTAGTCAGGTCCTCCTGCAGCCCCCTCCACACTTTAATGTCATCCACCACAGTTCCCATCTTTGTGTCATCTGCAAAGAGACTGATCTTACTCTGAACCCCATGGGAGATATCAGCTATGAATATCCCAAACAACACCAGTCCCAATACTGATCCCTGTGGCACCCTGCTCATCACATCCCTCAGTGATGAGAGTTCCCCAACCGCCACCACCACCCTTTGCTGCCTTCCCTTCAGCCAATTGGTGATCCAATTAACCATCTTTGTTCCCACCCCTATATATTCCAGCTTTCCCCCAGTCTCCCATGCAACATGGAATCAAAGGCCTTGTTGAAATCCAAATATAGGACATCCACCGCATGGCTTTGGTCCAGTTCCCTTGCCACCCAGTTATACTATTAAATCAGGTTTGTCTGGCAGGATCTTCCTGAGACAAACCTATACTGCTGACCATCCTGGAGACCATTGTTCTTCAAAAAGGTCACCAGCCTCTCTTTAAGGATTGTTTCCATGAGTTTTCCCACAATTGATGTGAGGCTCACTGGTCTGTAGTTGCCTGGTTCATCCTTAGGTCCACTTTCATGAATGGGTACAACATGGGCCACCCTCCAGTCCTGTGGTATGCATCCTGTGTCCAAGGAGGTATTCAACAGCTCAGCCAGTGGTCCTGCCAGGATCTCCACTAGTACTCAAGTACCCTAGGGTGAATGCCATCTGGACCCAGTGCCTTATCCCCCCTCAGAGCCCTTAATCCTTTCAGCACCCTATCCTTTGTAATCCCTATATCAGTCACCTCCACCACCCCGCCCACTCCTCCTCTCCCAGGAGGTGTCTGCCCCCTCCTTTCTCTTTCATGAACATAAAGCAGGAGTAATCATTAGATTAGGTGCCTCTGCTGGTCCACCCCCTTCTCCACCCAGCCCCTGTCCTTCCTAATCCTCACAATCTGATCTTTGTTTTTCCATTTTTCGCCAATGTATCTGAAGAAGTCCTTTTCTCCGCACTTAATGCGCTGCACCAATCTCAGTTCTCTCGAAGCTTTGGCCGCTCTGACCAGCCTGGTAACCTCCCTGGACATCTTCATGTACAACTCCCTGTTATCCCCCCTCCCAATTTCTTGAGTCTCCGAAATGCCTTTTTTTTGGTCCTCACCCCTTTCATAATCTCCTGCATCATCCAGCTGTTCTTTTTTTTTTTTTTGCCCTTCCCTTCTTACTCCTTGTTCTTGTACATGTCCCAGTAGCCTCCACCAGCCCTTTCCTAATAATAACCCATTTTTGGCTAGCATCCTTGTGTGGTTGAATTCCTGTCAGATGCCTGCCCCAAATTCCCCCCATCCTTTTAAAGTCTGCCCCCTGAAAGGCAATCACCCTGGTACCCATACCTCCTGTTTCCCTGCCCATGTTGAGTGTGAACCATATCGTGTGGTGGTCACTCCCAGCCAGAGGGTCCTCCACCTTCAGATCCCTTACAGCCATCCCCATTTGATAGAACCAGGTCCAGAGTCCTGTACAATCTAGTTGGCTCATGGACCAACTGCACCAGGAAGCTGTCCTGAAATGCCTCTAATATGACCTGCTCCTTTTCACTTGTGGTGGTTGGGGTGATCCACTCCAACCCCGGTAGGTTGAAGTCCCCCACCACCACAGTGCTCCCTTTTCTATAGATCCTTCTGATTTGCTCAGCTAACTCACTATCCAGATCATCCCCTTGGGCTGGCAGCCTGTGCACCACCCCCATCCTCAATATCCTACTTTTTGAATCTTGAAACTGCATCCATAGGGCTTCTGTTCTGCCTTCCTCCCCCTCCTCCCTTATGCACCTTATCCCCTTCTGTACATATATTGCCACACACACACCATTTTCCCTTAGCCCTATCCTTCCTGAATATTCTATACCCTGGGATCATCAAATCCCATTCCTGGTACTGGGTGGCCCACATTTCCATGATGGCTGCAATGTCCACTCTCCTTATTGCCAAGAGAGCCTGCAATCCCGCTCATTTGTTACCAAGGTATCTCATATTCAGTGAGACCACCGTTCAGCCTGACCTAGCCCCCACCCCTTCCTGAATTACCCCCCTCTTAATCCCCCATCTGCCACTGCTCCAAGTCCCTCCCTACTATCCTGGGGTAAGCTTATTTGGCTCCCCTATCTGGGATCCCTGCCTACCATCTGTCCACTCACTATCTAGTTTAAATCCATCTTCATAGCTATGTATTCCCCTACCCTCTGCTTTAATATCTCCTTCCCCTTCCCACTCAAATGTAGCCTATCCTATGCATAAAGTTCATTGTTGTCCCAGGTTCTGTCCCAGCCCCCCACCAACTCGTATCCCCTGGATCAACACCAATCCCTCAGCAGGTGTTGAACTCCCCAGTCCTTACTTTCCTCACCATACTAGTGCAGGGTACTGGGAGCATCTATGAGAAGACCACTGATTACCCCAGCTCATCACACAGCCTGCCCAGTTCTTCAAACCTCTCCCTCACTACTTCCACCATCTCCCCGCTAGGTCATTCGTACCCACGTGCATCACAAGATGCGGTTTCCTCTTAGCACCCAAGAATTGACTGCCCTGCCCTGCCTACAGTTAAGCCAGGTATGGACTCCACCCAGATGGGACTATGCCTTTCCCCCTTGCTGCCCCATCTTATCCCTTTAAGTATGGAATCCCCCGACACTAATACCCCTCCCTCTCAAATCCTCTTCCTCCCCTTTTATCTTGGTATCTACTGCTACAGTCCGCCCCTG
The DNA here is from genome assembly GCA_016271365.2 of Neoceratodus forsteri. Classification (NCBI taxonomy): domain Eukaryota; kingdom Metazoa; phylum Chordata; order Ceratodontiformes; family Ceratodontidae; genus Neoceratodus; species Neoceratodus forsteri. Next base: position 533,865,507 of record CM057456.1, on the reverse strand, counting down.
CTGAGTCCCTGCCCTTCCCTCCGAGTGATCCGGATCCTCCCCTCCACCCTGGTCACCCCTTCCCCTCTGCTAAGTCCCTTCCATTCTCCGCTCTAGCAATGCTCCTCTCCTATTTACCCCTGCTCCCTTCATCCTTCCTACCAGTTGTGCCCCACCTTCCCTTACCCCTACCACAATCCTCTGCCCAACTACTGTCCCTTGTGCAATCCTCCCACTTCCCCTTACCTACACCCTCCTGGAGACCCCTCACACCCCTTCCAATGTCACCAGTACTGAAAACCTATTACCTGTCCTCTCTGCCATGCTGCGTGTGGGCTTCTTCCTCCTGCCCTTACCCCCTCTTCCTGTGCTAGGCCACCTATTTCTATTGCTCCCTCTCTGTCCCCCCAAAACTGTTGTTCCACCCATGTGGTGTCCTCCTGTTGCTCTCTTCCCCAGCTATCTACCCCCTTCCCCAACCTCCCCAACTCTCTAACAAGCCACTGCACTTCTTCCTTGAGTCTCCTCAGCCTGTGACAGATCGGACACCATCCTAGCTTCCATAGCACATTCATCCAGACTGCTGCCCCACAACCATTGCAACACACTATTCTACCCCCGATGGCCCCTCAGATATCCTGCTGCCCCCTGTACCCCTCCCTCCTTTGCCAACCCCATCCTCCCCCACTAGAGTCATTCCATCCCCTAGTGTGTCCTTCCCTAACACCCTCCATTTGCCCACCTAAGCATTTCTATAATCCCCGAATACCCCCCAGTAGACAGACCTTCTTATCGAATGTGTCCTTAACAAACCCCTGAACTGCTTCCTACAAAGGCTATAGACCTAACAATCCTTCTCCATGCACCAACAGTAATTTGAAGCCCCCATGACACCAGTAGTGCTTCTTGTGAAGACAGTAAAAAACTAAGCACCCCTCAATCATGCAGTACATACAATTGAATTTCCCCCAGAACAACAGTTACATACTCCCCAATTGTTGTATACCAATCACTTTATGTTCCCCTTAGAATACAGAGCCCAAAAAGTTTCAGACACCCCCCCAAAGTGTCAATTAACAGTCATAGTGCCCCTGCCCTGTAGCAGATCCTCCAGAAATGGAACAGTTACAGCACCTTGTTCCTGACACAGCCACAGTGCCCCGACCCTGTCACAAAGCCTCCAGAAATTGAAAAGTCACAGTACCTATACCAGTGCCCTTACAGCTGGATATATCCCTGCCTTGCTGGTCTCCTAGTGGCCTCTCCTTCTGACAAGCTCCTCCTCCTACCGCCTTCTGATAAGTTCACTTCACCACAGGGAGTGATTTACTTCTATTTAATATGTAGGCGATGTGGGGTGGATGGGAGGGAAAAACTTTTCTGACTACAGCTTCTTCCCTGCTCCTCTGCTTCACTATGAACCCCTGAGCAGGACTACAGTTCCTTTCCTGCTCCTCTCCCACACGTGTCAACGGCCGCAGACAATTCTAGCTCTAATGAGCCCCTGAGCAGGACTACAGCTCCTCCCTTGTTCCTCTGCTGCACAGTGGCTGGCCTCTGCCTTTTAAGGTCCAGCTGCACACTTGCATCAGTCACCTCAGTTGCTGATTGGCTCCTCCAGGAGCCCTGCCGACTGGTTCCCCAATGATGCCTCCCTGGAGCTAAGCGCTGCCTTTCCTTGCAGTGTGGCTCCTTCCTCCGGTATCCTGCATGATCCTTCTCTCCCTGAGGTTACCGACATGGCCCCTCCACAAGCTGGGATGGCTGTGGATGATTCCAGCTACTATGAGCCCTCTAGCAGGACTACAGCTCCTTCCCTGCAGTACAGCAAGTGTAGCATGAGTTGAGTGGCATGTTCAATGCTAATCCCCAAACTCTGTACTTTGATAACTTTGGCAGTGTTCAATAAAATTGTCCCAGATTTGGCATGTGTTGTCCAGGGTGCAAGTTCCCAAGATGTGGTATGTTTTGGGATGGTCGCTTATCCAATTTTTATGATCCAGATAATTTTTTTGCCTTTTATTACATGTATTTCACTCTCACCTACAGTCTAGATGGTACAGAATTTCTTTCCAAAACTTTCAGGGTAGAAGGAGCCTGTGCCAAGGTAGTACTTTGTATGGTTTCCTGAAAAACTATGAATCGGTTCCAGAGTTATAAGGATTTAATGTTGTTTTTGTTGTTTTTTTGGTTTTTTTTGTGAGCTCAGCAGGGTTTTCGGATATCTCTCTGATACAACACTAAAATTTTACTTTAGGGAGCATTTTGCTTTCACATAATTAGTGTTTTTCTTGTCATGAAAAGAAACTTACAGGTAGTAATGGTCGCCATCTTTTTTTTTCTTCAAAACAAAAAGTTTGAATAATAAAATAAAATAAAGCTTTTTCAAAAGGACCCATTTAGCTAGATTCTGGCATATGTTTGTTGTTAAAATTGGCTCAAATATCCCTTTTTTGGGCTCCCCAAAAATTTTGGGTGCCCACTTACTGAGTGCCAAGAAAGAGCTAGCAGACCAGTTGTGTGGGTTTGTGCTTCTCTGACTGAAGCCCTGAAACACCCACTCTTTTTGTTTGTCTTTGTACCGTCAGGTAAGACACTGTAGAGCTGGGGGAGAATTCTGTATTTCTGAATAGCTGTCAGGGGAGCAGGTGAGCAGAAGAATAAAAACACACAGCACGCCCCAAATAGTTGCAAACACTCCATTTTGTGAGCAGGTGATGATGAAGTGATGCACTGTAGTTAAATTAGGAGTACATTTATGAAAATGTTGACATGTTCTGTTGTCATTAGCAGCTCAGATTCTGCTTGAAGTATTATTCACAACTCTATTTAATATTACAGGCACTTACAGTTGAAAATGTTTGGTTATTACTGCTACCTTTCTTTTTGCATACTTCTGCCTGTTACTGTTTCTTGTCATGATCATGTACATTAGTTTTCACCAGAAATATTATTTGCCAAAGAATAGATTGAGAGAGCATGCCTAACCAACCGGAGCACTCCTTTTCTCTGCGCGTGAGACACTCTTATTCTGTGAAGAGTGTCTCCCGTGCAGATACCCTGATACCCAGATACCCTGGAAACAGACATGTTCTGGAACAGTTTTTTTTTTAAATTAACATATCAAGCTCGATCAGTCATATATTAATACCACTGCTGAGACCACTCTTGCAGTTGTAAGAGTGGTCTCACTTACATTCTTATGGTATCGGAACTGCTCACCATTGGTTCGTGGTTCTCATGCCCTAAAAATGTGTGTGATACCCATCTTGCAACCATGGGAACCAATGTGTTTAAACTACTGACATGTTTAAACTTTATCAGTGACACTGAGGATGGCATTAAGGGCAAAATATTCCGATTCGTGGATGGTACCAAGCTCTGTGGAAAGTGGACACAGCTGAAGAGATACAGGACCTACAGGATGATCTGGAAAATCTGGGGAGGTAGTCTGGGATCTAGCAGCTTGGCTTTAATGCAAAGAAATGCAAAGTTGTGCATATCAGAGCAAAGAATCCCAGGACGGAGTACTACCTGGGTGGAGTCCAGGTATCTGCATTAGAAGAGTAGAAGGACCTGGGAGTTATGATCACTAGTGACTTGAAGCACTTCATGTAGTGCAAGAAGGCAGCAGCAAGGGCAAACAAGATGTTGGGATGCATAGCTAGGGGGATCAGTAGTAGGAGAGAGGAGGTTATACTGTCCTTGTACAGGTCACTGGTGAGGCCTCATCTAGAGTATCAAGTTCAGTACTGTTGCCCCCACCTCAGAAAGGACCTTAGCCTGCTAGAAAATGTCCACAGGAGGGCTACAAAGATGATAGTGGGTTAGCAGGGCAAGGCATACAAGGAGAGGTTGAGGGCACGGAACATGTAATCCGTGGAGGACAGGAGAGAGAGGGGGGACATGATTAAGACCTTCAAGTACTTGAAAGGGATAAGTAAGGTGGTAATTTAAGATGGAGTTCAGGCTCTGCTAATTTTTTCACAGTCACTTCCCCATCCCATCTCTTCCTCCCCTCCCCTCACTGTTACAGTCCTGCCCCTTCTTACCTTTTAATTGCTACCCTCTGCTTGTCTCATCAGCTTCTACTGGCTCCCCCCCTCAGAGGTAGTCATGAGGGCCTGGCAGCAGAGCCCTTCCCAGAAACAAACAGGTATGCCACAACTGCAGGCTCAATACTCTGTGAGGTGGAACAGAGGAGCAAGAAGAGCCCCACCACCACCACCCTTGGTGAACTCTGCCTGATACAGGTGGGTTCACGTGCTGATTTAAACCAATCAGGCCATTTTCACATTTTCATCTTTTATAAGCTACTACCACTAGAGGCCGCAGCTCCAGTCCAATTGTATACTCTATCTCAAAAAACACAACCCAAGGGAAAACAAATCTGCTGCATATCTGGAACTGTCCTCAATGGCTGTCTAACCTAGTCACTTAGCACATGAGTCGAGGCTCGATGGAATGCCTGTAAATACTCCTTAGGCTAGCAAGCCAGTCCTATAACCTTGCAGTAACTGCAAAACCTGTAGCGCAGAAGCCCTGTGATCGGACTCAGGAATGTGAACTCTAGGCCCAGAGAGTCTCCAAACACATAATACAAATAAACAATATACAGTATAATAATAAATAAATCCCTACATGTAAATAATTATAACACATGCTAGACCTATTTCATTGCTTAGCTGCCCATCTGCACTTGACAAACCCACATCCCTCTCATTAGCCCTGTAACATGGGGCAGTTGGGGGTCTTGGTAGCCATTGCCTCTGCAACCCTCATACTGGGGACCGACCAGCACTGCTCCTGGGGATATAATAACCAGAACTCCTGAGTAAACTTTGGCCACTCCTCACTTGGATACAGTGGAGTTAGGGTGGAAGGGCACAATGCAATACTCTTATCCATATATGGACTAACTAGACATGGTAATTGTTATAACCTTTTCTATCACTACAGGATAACTTTTAGATGGAAGTCACTATCTTTCTGCACTAACATAACTAGGTAGCTAGCCAAACTCGAGCTTATGTTGGGTGGGGATGTAGAATCCAACTCTGGTCCTTACACTCCCAACTACACTCTCAGTGATCACTCCAGCCCATGCTGGACCAATGCCAGGGGACTCAAGCTGGTTCACATGAAGATTAGCAGCCTAAGGCACAAAGTCCAGGATCTGGAAGCCTGGACTGCGCTATATAAACCTGATGTGATAGCCGTGACAGAGACCTGGCTAAAGCCACAAATTCTTCGCCATGAAATTGATCTTGTTGGCTACAATGTCTTTAGAAAGGATTGTGTAGGGAAGAAAGGGGGTTTCTTATCTACATAAACACCAGTCTAAATGCCACGCAACTAGACCTTCCACCCCTGAGTGACTCAGTGAATGAGATATTATTCATAAACTTGCTCCTAGGTGATACTAAACCTCTACACATTGGTTGTGTCTACCTGCCTCCTCCACAGGCAGCCTCCTCCCTTGAATCTCTTACCCAGGCACTGACAGAGCATACCCCGGGGGAGTTAATACTCTTAGGGGACTACTATCAAAACTGGTGTATTATGGGAGCTACCAGTGCTAAAAGCCCTGTCCTTGACACTAGCCTGACCCAAGTCATAGAGTTACCCACCAGGCACAACACCAAATCTGGCAACCACACCCTGCTGGATCGGGCTCTTGTCTTGAACCCTGAGAGGATATCGGCAGCTGGAATTATGGCTGTCTCATTGAGTGACCACTTGCCGGTCTTCTGCACATGGTCAAATAAGTCCCTGAAACTGCCAGCCAGGGTATTTGAAGCCAGAAACTATGTCAGACTGGTCCTGGATGATTTCTGCTCTGATCTAAATACTGCTAACTGGGAACCTATAGCTACCCTCCCTACCTTGGATGAGGCATTGGACTATTTCACCAACGTATTCATGTCTGTGGCCAGTGTGCATGCCCCTTGCAAGAAGCTAAGGGTACAGGGCAAGTGCCACAAGTGGATTAACCCAGACCTCAAACAGAGGATGCTACTCAGGGATAGGGCCTGGGGACACTTCAAGTCCACAAGCCTAAGGTCAGACTGGGAGAAATACAGGGCACTGAGAAACAAGTGCAAGAAAGCTTCCAAAAATGCAAAATCTAAGTACCTGCATGATCTCCAGTCTCGTCACCTTAGGGATCCAAAGAAATTCTGGGGACAAATCAAGCTACTTTTGAAGGGTGCCATTAGTTCCCAGGATGGAGCTCTTCTGATTGGGGATAACCTTACCAATGACCCCTCTATGGTAGCTGAGACCTTTAACGCCTTCTTTTCAAACCCCAGTGCTACCCACTCCCCCCCCCCCGGAGGCATCACTGTGAGGTCCTTGCAGACCTTAACTGGCCTCCATAGGGTGCAAACTGGCCTATCCTTTACTATGTTTGACATACAAATTGACTGTTGATGGCCCTCCAACCAATCTGCATGTCTTGTTTAACCTCAAGATCTAATGCTGTGACCTGCGGTCATTGACTGCCCCCTCAGCTAATCCCCAAGTGCAGACCAATGGCAAAGATCTTTTAGGTATGCTGCTTCTAACCAGTGGAACTCTCTCCCTGAGAACTTGATGGGTTGTCCCACTCTCCATGATTTCAAGTCTGCCTCAAAATGGTACCTGATGGGGTTGAGTCTCTGTGGCTGTTACCGTTAGTCCCTGTCAACTGGGCCCTCAAACCCCCACTTTTTGGTATACAGAGAGCTCATGGGCTTCTGGCCTACTCTACCTCCCTTCGACCTCCCCCCACCTGCCATGTCATCCCTGATGGGTGGGGATCCTAACAGAAGTAGTACTACTGGCTTTGTATATTTCTCTATGTAAGATTTCCCAGTCAACGTATGTCACATCAGTTACAACAGACTTTGAGTACCATGAGTTAACATACTGTCTATTTACCACCCATTCTCAATGTGTATTGTGTGGTGTATAATTAACAAACCTACTGTATGTAAGCTGCTATACCTATGTATGTAATTAAATGTCTGCACCACTGTATTTATTATATATGTAATTAACTCTGGGTCGCCCCTGAAAAAGGGACCTTTGGTCTCAGTGGGCCTACCTGGTTATCAAAATGAAATAAATAGGATCTCTTTAAGCTAAGTGTCAACTATAACATATGGGGGTACAGTTTTAAGCTGATGGAGGGGGTTTAGGAGAGAGAGGTCAGGAAGTACTTCTTCATTGAGAGGGTGGTGGACACTTGGAATGTGCTGCTGGAAGAGGTGGTCTTGTTGGAGATGGTGGGCAGCTTCAAAAGACGCTGGGATAGGCATGGGGGAAGGTAAGGATCATGGGTAGGGAGTATGGAGTATGGAAAGGAAGGGAGAAATGGGAAAGGGGGGCAAGGACAGCAGCTCAAGCTTTGGTCCCTGCAATACAAGCAGACTAGATAGACCAAATGGCCTTCTTTTGCTGGTTTTTCATATGTCCATATGTTCATAAGAGTGGTCTCTGTGGTGGTGGTATTAACATACTCTGTAACAATGCTTCTTGGAAAAATGCATAACATTTATAATTATACTGAAACATTGATGTTTTAGGCATTGACTAATACTATCTGTACAGTGAACTCCTCCAAATTATGGACTGAACTATGTTTTAATCTTATGGATTTTCTTTTCATTCAGTATCATGCTATTATCTGTAGATGTCTGCAATTAGCCATGCTTTGTTTGTCATTATTGTCTGCTCTTATGTTTGGTGCATATTTATTTAGTTTCTGTCATGTCGCTGCATGTGCATGTAGTGGACAACTTTATTTATTGACTTGACTTTTAAAATACCACCCCAAAAATAATCTATCTTCACATTATGTCATTGCTGCTTGTCTATCAGCAAGCAGACTAAAATTTAGTTACAGCGTCCCCCTACCACCACCTACCATAAAATGGTCTGCTTCATTACCAGATACAGCTAAATGCGTATGTACTTATTGTTTGTGATTAGGCTTATAAAATAGTAGTTCTAATGTTATGCCAGCCAAATAACCCCCCCGCCACCTGCCACCACCATCATCACAATTCAAACAACTCCCCCTCCCCTAACACACACACACACCTATCCTTGACAAACATGTACACAATTAGAGTATACGTGAATCTAGGTTTGGAGTGGTGGTTACACAGTTCCCAGACTAGGTATCACGTAAAATTAGCAATTACCTTCATTTCACAATATGGTTTCCTTTGAGTGTTTGACCTTGTAGATTTTAGTTTGGATGTATTTTTAAATGAAATATAATGTGATCCATATTCAAGTCAGGCTATGTGTGCTGTGCTTCCTGTATCCTTGGGTGGGAGATGGAGAATGGCCAGCTTGATGGAAATACAGTATTTGTAGTCTGTGGCTACACTACAGCTTGGAAACACTCCTTTTATATTATGACTGATTCATAAATTCAGAAAGTAGGACACATACTTAAAGTGAAGCTAGTTTCAAAGATCTGATTATATTCAGACACTCATCCATACTAATGAATATGCGGATAATAAATAGGCACTGGTACATAAAAGTGATTGATTGAAGCCGCTATCTCCAGCTAAGCTGTTGTGACGTGTATCATTTTTGAGCATTTATCTTCCCTTATCATTATCACTCTTCCCTGCACTAACTTACATCAATACAGTATATGTTGGTAGCTTTAGAAAAGGCAAAGACAGCACCCCCAAGGAATAATTGTTACTAACATCACATAGGCTTGACTCCCCTCACGTCCACTAGTAAGTACACTGCGTCTGAGCACAAATGAACAACTTATCTGCACAGGTGGACAAAAAAGATAACATACATTTTTAATTTACATACTGAAGGCATTCTTACTTTTAAATAGGACAAATTGTTATAGTATACAAGAAAGTAAAAAGAAAGGTCTACTGTGCATGTAGAAACATAAGGTTGAATTAGTATATAATGTATGGTAGAACATTGTTATGCATAAAAATCCATACCAGCTAAAAAGTTGTTATGCTGCAGTAGCCTGTTGTTATGCTGCAGTAGCTATGTAGCTACTGCAGCATAACAGCTTAGAACCTTGTATGAAGTACTGCAAGTGCAAGCTGCATGCTCATCCATCAGCTGACGTCACCGTTTACCATTAAACGAGACATCAACTTTTGACATTATGAAATTTTACTTACGGATCTTTGCTATAGAAAAAAAAATGAAGCTCCTATGATTCCAAATATGTTTTCCTACCTTTCTGTGACCTATGACTCAAAATCCCATTTTGTTTTCCTTTACAGGCCACGCAGTGGCTTCCGGGAGGTCAAATGTCAATGTGACTACACGGAGCTTCATTTTTTTATGTAGCAATGGACTCTTGATTAAACTTTAGTTGTAAGATAGCCCTCTGTATGTAGCAGTAGTGTAATCAGCTAATCGTTTTATTTTTCTTGATTTGGTGTATGAATTTTTCCCAACTGCCACAATCGATGCTGTCATCTGACGGAAGCCTCATGATCTGTAAGTAAAATGTCATAATGTCAACAGCGCTGTCTCATGCTTTCTGTCAGACTATGGGGCACAGTAACTAGATGTACAGTTTAAGTCTACGCATTTGTCAATTGTCATTGTAGAAAGGAGATCATACACTATAAAAGAAAATGTATAGTCCTATCTCTGTAACAAGTTTGAAAACTCTTCTCGAGGCCATCATGGCGACGGAACCTCTCAAGCTTCACTCTCGAGGTTCCAAACATCGCCATAACAACCTCTCAAAGAGTTTACAAACTTGTTACAGATAGAGGACTCTACATTATCCTTTATGTTTCACCCACCCCCCAATCACTTAGAGCAGAAACAAGCACACATTCATGGTCTTCAACAAAAAAGGTATACAGTAAAATATAATGGATTGGGACACTTAACTGATTACAGCTAATGCAGTGTAAAATCTGTAGCATATGAACTTCATATATGAGCAAAGGCAAGGATGCAATACCAGTTTTTCCTTTACATGACACAGCATTTGAAGTACAAATGGTGTGACATTAGATTCAAACAAATTAATGTCAGTATGCCATATACACTGAACAGTTAGACAGTAATATGCATGTAAAATACAAAGCAAAAAAGAAATTATGGATGTGCATGACAAAATGTCAAGTACCACGTCTGAAAAGTATATCACATAATAACATACGCTACTGTGTAATAAATGGACATGCTTTGAAGTTTGGAAATGGTGACATTTTGAAATTGTGTAACCGCACTCACAAAATGGGTAGGAGAAATCAGTGAAAATCAGGATCCCTGACTGGATAAAACACACCACATGACCCGTGCATTATCCCATAAAGATCGCACACCTCTCTCTGTGACTGCACATCTGCACTACTTTCCATCCCTCATAACCTTCTTACCAGCAGTGAGATCACTCCACACCTGGCACAGACAACCCAACCCAAAAAGTTTTGCTAATGGAATGACCATTGGGTTGGAAAAGTTACCCTCAGTGCAGTTCTGACAAAAGTTACCCTGTGGCTATGTGAAAATGCCTGGTGATGAGGTGGCATCATCAGTTAATATCAATGACAGAGATGAAATTATCAGTGACCCAGGGAAACTTTCTAGCTCTCTGAAACAGAAATCGCTTTCAAAGCCAGTGTAAGGGCTGTCCCTGCTAGAAAAGTATTAGTAACATTCAGCTGCCAACTGAGGAATAATAAAGTCCAGTACTTTTCACCTCCCCCCTTCCCATCACAATAATATTTAAACCCCCATTTAATTCACTTATCCACTGCCCAAATATCACTTCCTCATCCAGACATGCAACATGTACTGTCTGTTATCAGCACAGAGTTAGCTTTCCCTTTAATTACAATAAATAGCAATCTGCTTTGTTTCCACAAGATTTTGAAAATGACTGCAGCAACACTTTTATATTGCTGGCATTGGGACAGCTGAGTGATCATTCCTTTGTCATACGTTTCTTATATTCCAAGGTCAAGAATAGTAAATGCCATTTAAAATGTGAAGATTATAGTTTCTTGAAATATGCAAATAATACTGCTGATTTGAAATAAAAATGTACTAAACTAGCTCGAAAAGCAGTTACAGTTGTCATGGCTCAATTTAACAACACATAGAAAGTGCACAATACCAGGCTTTCATTACAATAATATAGCAAACAATACCGCCTGGAACCCCAAAATCATCCTGGATGAAACACACGTGACTAATGTTTCAACATCAGAAGTGACATCTTCCTCAGAGGAAATGTTAATCATGTGTGTTTCACCCAGGACAGTTGACAGTCTGAGTGTCTGTGTGTGAGCTTCTCTAAAAAAATAGTTTGATTTAAAAATGCATTTTTTGACCACATAGGCAAGCAAGTAAATGCATCTCCTGGATCCTTTTGTTCCATTTGAGCTGCTGCACCAATGAATAAAAGGAATTGAAATAAGCTGAACAGTGAATTTTGTTTGACTAATCCAAGAAGTGGTAAGCCATTCTCATGTTAAGTTTGTTAAGTGCTGACCTTTTCCATAAAGGCAGTATTGTTTGCTGTATGATTGTACTGAGTTAGCTGTTTGGGATTTCAGTCTTCATGTTAGGATTTTTATTTATGTAAAATTACTTCCTTATTTATGTAGGAAAGCCATATCATTTTGCGTTTCATTTCAATTGTCATTCTTATATGGGAGAAAGTACTTGTTCTTTGGCTTTAAACTGTGTCCTGTGTAGCTAACACATGGATGTCATTGGCACTTTCACAGAAATGCTTACTCACGAACCACTTTGTCAGCTCTATTGTCACCAATTGCAGAAGTGGGGGCATAAGTGGATGTCATTATAGGGGGCTGTCAACATATGCTATTCTGTTATAAATTGTTTTTTTTTTCTTATATAGGAATTTAAGTAAGCATTACTGCACCTGTTTTTTTATGTTACACAGCCAACATCTTGCAGTAGTGCAGATTTGGAGGCACGGTCACTGTTGGGCGAATGCAGGGCACGCACCAGTAGGTGCATCCCGCATTCTGCAATCAGCCAGCAGCAGGGGCTGACACCCTGCCTAGCTAATAAGGCCAAGACATCACAGAAAAGGTGCACTGCAATGAGAGCGAAGCTCTCATGCAGCGTGACCACAACATGCCTCCCCCTACATGCAGGCAACTTGGCGGCAGTGACTGCCACTGTTGCCTGTCAATCCCCCCAACAATTTTTCTTTGCTGATGGGGGCCCAATCCCATCAGCATGTATCCCTCCTCCCTTGAATTTACTCAATGGGGAGCCCACTCCCCGCCGGTATAATGTGTCTCCACCCTATTTTGTTTGCCAAGGTGCCCTAATCCCCCTTGGCCCTGTGGATCCTCCTTTCCTTGTTTGCCAATGGGGTGCCTAACTCGTCAGCCAAAGCACCCACCATCAACATACTCACACACACACACTCAGGTGGCACACTGGGAGCCCACTCCAGCGTGCCAAAGCACCTATTAAAACAAAAATGGTCCCCCGATGTCTTTTATTTTTTTTTTACCTATGAAGCAAAAACAGTCCCTTGTAGTCTTCCAACCCCCTCCCACAACCCGCACCCACCCACTGTGCACCCTGCCTCCCCACACACCCCCCTCACCCCATACTTACCTCTGGAGTCCGGTGCGGTGATCTTGGTGAACTGGAAACACGCCTGCACTCTTCAAAGCCAACCGTGAACTGAGGAAATGCCAGTAAGCTGTATAATGGAATAAATAGGGTTTTTTCAACTTTAATGCATATCTCAGGCATTTTGGGGAATTTTTACACCAAATTTTCAACATGGGATTTCTGGGACCCCTCCTCATGAATTCTGTCACTGTCATATTGTTAATCGGTCCTGAAAGGTGATTTCACAGTCACTGCGTGGAATCATCTTTCTGAACCCATTAACAAGATGACAGTGCCACTGTTCATGAGGTGGGCTCGGAAAAAGCCTATGTTGCAAATTTGGTGGAAAAAATCCAAAAAATAGCTGTTTTATGAGCGTGCATTGTGCAGCTGCTACACAGGCTCATAACTTTGCAAATTTGCAATATTTTCATGCCAGATTTTCAACATTGTCATTTTTGTACACTTCCTTGTGAACAGTACAGCTGTCATTTTCACATCCTGGCCGAAATGTGTTTCCGCACTTCCGGCGCACAATAGTGCGGTTGCTGTGGAAAATCAGTGTTTGGGACAGATTATAAATGACAGTGACACTGTTCATGAGCAGAGGTCCTAAAATGCCTATGTTGAAAATTTGGTGACAATACTCCATTAAATGACTGTGTTACGAGCATGCGTTGGCAGATTGCACACACGCTCATAACGTCGTGCATTTGTAGTATTTTCACTCTGGATTTTCACCATTGCCATTTTTCCACACCTCTTGATGAACAGTACAGCTGTCATTTCACATATCCTGCCCAAAATGTGTTTTCGCACGTCTGGCGCAGAATAGTGTGGTCGCTGTACGAAATCACTTTTTGGGACAGTTTGAGGAAATAACATGAGCAGAGGTGCTAAAATGCCTATGCTGAAAATTTGGTGCTGAATTTCCACAAAATGACTATGTTATAAGCGTGCGTTGCGCATTTCCCACGCACCCTTGTAACTTCGCAAATTTACAATATTTACATGCCACATTTTCACCACTGCCATTTTTTTATACCTCCTTATGAACTGTACAGCTGTCATTTTTCACATCCTGCCCAACATGTTTTTCTGCACTGCACTACCAAAGCCAATGTCAGTGTGACAACATTCGGCATTGACAAATGCTTATTATAGATTATTGTAATATTGCTAAATACTGGAAACATTTTTGGAGAGAATAGGAATGAAAGATTTGTGAACTGATTAATTTAACTTTTAGCTAGTGGGCTAATTGAGAGCCTGTGCTGCATTATACTTAGTATTTTAGAGAGTAATTTTTATTTTGTTTTTGCAATTCTTTAAAGCTCTGTGACTACTTTTCTTTAAATCATGATGGCAGTTAACACTTTTATTATTTATTAAACTGACTGGGTAAACATGCAGGTTTAGCTTTTTGTAAACATAGATGTTCAAAATGGTAGAATATAGTTTATTTACTAGCAGGAGAAATTCAATCTGAGCCTGCCTACCCCACCCTCCCCCACCCCCAACCTTGTCATTCACTTCAGGAAATGGTTCCATGTACAGTACAGTACATGTTGATGTGGGATCCTGCTGACAAGGTAGTTTGAAAAACCTATACTTTATCCTAAATGTAGCAGTAATAGACTGAAAGATTGAGATAGTATTACTATGTACACACGCAACTGCTATCTTGCTTATTCTTCTCTGCAGGAATGTGTTTGAACTCCTATGATTTATGTTATGTGGCATGACTCTGATTTCTGTGTGCTTTCAGAAAAACATCTCTCTGACAGCTTGAAACCTCATAAGAAATAAAATATTTAAAGTGTGCAAACAGAGGTGAAATACAGAGCCAGTAAGCATTTATGTGTGTACTTTGCAAACTTCTAATGCCATTTAATTTAATTCAATTTAATTATATAACAAGAGTGCTTTTTGAAAATTACTAATAAAATGTTAAGTCCTCCTCCTCCCAGTGGTGGTCTATTGAACAAAAAACAATGGACTCGATTCTCAAAGCTTTTAGTGCAGCGCAAGGGGCTTGCGCCACAGTGAATGGTACAAAGTGACCCTTGTACCAAACTATGCACCAGGTGTGATTCTCAATGGCAGCCTTTGTCAACCACAGGCTGCCTTACCCAAATGAGGCTTGTGCTGCCCATACGCCCACAAAATGGGCTGCCACCTGGCACTAGGGGGCATGATGCAAGCTGCCACATCCCCTAATGTGGGATTCTCAAAACTCTCCCAGAGGGAGAACGTTTAAGTACCCTTAGACTAGCCAGAGAAGGTCTAAGGGTACTTAGAAAAATCTTCTTTGGGAGAGTTACCTGTTTGCCGCATTGTGCCGCAGTCCACCTCCCTGATCCCCAATGTCCCTGTAGTAAAAAGTTAACTTATATCCCTTCCTGGTGATCTAGTGGCCCCCTTCCTTATCCCCAATGTCCCCATAGACATCAGTAAACATATACCCCTTCCTGGTGGTCTAGTGGCCCCCAACTCCAACAAGTAGTGCTCACCACCCTCAAGCCCACCATCTAGAAACAGAGCCACTGACCAGTACAGCCCTCCTCTCATCTCCATGGCCGGCTGCCAACTGAACTGTCACTGAGTGCATATTGTAAAGTGTGCACTGTCACTGATTAATGAATGAGTGTGCACACTTTACAGTACGCCCTCAGTGACAGTTCAGTTAGCAGCCAGCCACGGAGGTGAGAGGAGGGCTGTGCCAGTTGCTGGCTGTGTTTTGTGATGGGGTGTGTGTGTGTGTGTGGGCTGGTGGCACTACCTGTTGGGTGGGGGTAGCAACTAGACCACAAGGTAGGGGTATGTATTTACCTTTGACTACAGGGACCTTGAGGATTGGGAAGAGGGGCCACTATACCACCAGGTAGGGGTATGTATTTACTTATGATTAAGGGGACATCAGGGATCAGGAAGGGGGCCACTAGACCACCAGATAGGGGTATGTATTTACCTATGACTACGGGGACATCGGGGATCTGCAAAGGGGACCGCTAGACCACCAGGTAATGATTTACTGACATGTTTTTCATATACTGGCATGTTATGGGAGAGACTGTTAGACCACTAGGTACGAGAGAGGTGCATGACCACCCTGCAGCTTGCAGCACACCCTCTGGGTCCACCATCTGTTTGACACCCAGCCACGATTGCTGCAAGACTTGGGACTTTGCCACCAGGACCCTGCCCAATAGAGAATTGGGCTCAGATTCCCTGGCGCACTGGGCATTGACACAAGCTGCCTTTTGCTGCAGTAAACATTTAAATGCTGATGCGTGTTAAATAGAGAATAATGGATAGGTAAGTGTGTGTTATGGATTTTTTTTAAACACCTGAGGTGTGTGATGACCCATAAACCTCGAGAGTGAAGCTCGAGAGGTTTATGTAGTCATCACACACCAAGGGGTGGGGAAGAAAAAATAACATCAAACTTATGTAGCCTTTATTTTTTATAATTGCTTGTGTGGAGATTTAGAGTGCATTTCAGAGAATAGCTGTACTTTTTTGCCGTGGAGGACGCTTGAGTGGGACCAGTGATGCTGGAGTAGCTGAGGTGGCAGAGCAGACAAACACTGTGAGTACCCGCTTTCAGTGTCTCGCATTAGAACTGCCGTGCGGCGAGGTTCAGATGCACTGTTTCTTTGGGGATTGTCATATCCACTGGATTTCGAGTTATTATGAAGAGTCATATCAACCAGATTCCAGGTTATTATTGTGTTTGGAGCATAATAACCCGAAATCAGGTTGATATGTATTTTTAACAAAACAGTAATCTGGTTGATATTTATGGTCACCAGTAATTATAGATTAATTACTTCTGAAGCTGTCTTCACCTGCAGGAGCTTGACTAATAAAATCAGTAGGATGACATCAAATATAATTTATAGGGCTTGATGCGCTTGAGGATGGGACTGTGCCTCTGGTCCAAAGGGAATACTTCAATGAGATGCAGCAAGGCAGTAAGGATCACTGGATACTGATTTTATGTCAACAAAAAGGGCTCTTACAGGCTGTTTTGCTCTATTTGTATCTATAAGTTAAAAAAAAAGTAATAAACCTCTGCATGCAATAGACCAGGCATAATATGCTGCATTACAGTATGTATTTGACATAAACTCTATAGCCTTGCTCCCTCACACAGTGCTTTTGGCATAACCCAGGACAAACCAAATGAGAGAAAAGCATGGTTAGACAGTTACATTTGAACATGATATTTAACCTACAGTAGTACCTGTTTGGCATTAGCATGGGTTCAGTCTATTCACTCAAGTGCTGATGTGACACCCCATAACAGAAATAATATCATAGAAGGCAGTACAATAGGAGAAGAAGGGTTAAGGAAATATAGTCAGATCAAAAGGAGATGATGCAGGGAGTGGTGCAGTGCAACTGGTGTGGAGCAGCAGTCTTCAGGAAGACATTATGGTACTGCAATGCTACCCCATATGCAGGCACCTCTCTGAACTTAGGGTGGAGGTGGCCAGTCTCCAGGCTGAGCTGGCAGGAGTGCTGGTAAGCTTCATCCCCACCCAGAGGCCACCATACCCCCAGCCACTGCCACACCTGACACCTACACAGAGGGCAGTGTGGACAACGGTGTGCTCAGGAAGAGGTCAGAGGGATGGGGCAGAGGCACATCCCCATCCAGTCATGATCAAGAACTCATACACTGTTCTGGAAGAGCTGGAGACCCCCACAAGGGAACCCAAAACTACAACCATGGGAGAGGTGAGGGTCCTCCAATGGGGAGACCTGAGGCGGGGGAAGAAGGACCCTGGAAGAGAATGAAGTTACTTCCGGTAGGGGAATCAATTGTCTGGGGCGTGGATCTGGGAAAGGACAGCAGAGAGGAAAGGGAGGTCAAGTGCCTTCTTAGAGGCACAGCTTAGAGAGAGGGTGAGCAGATCCAGGGGATCACTGAAGCAGTGGCAAGGAGGAGAGGCCTGGAGGTCATTGTCCACCTGGGAACAAATGATCTATCTGGTAGCAAGACAAGCTTAGAACAGGTGAAAGAGGACTTCAGAGTGTTGGGAGGGTGCCTGGGGACAGTAGCAAGCTCCTTGATATCTTCAGAGGTGCTACCAGTCCACAGCAGTGGGGGGATAGGAATCTCCACATCAGTAACTTTAACACATGGTTGAAGGGTTGGTGCAGCGAGAAAGGGTATGGCTTCATTGGGGACTGGGGACCTACCTAAAACGATGTAGCCCTGTACACTGGTGATGGACTACATCTGACCAAGAAGGGGAAAGCACTCCTCAATGGACAGTTTAAACACTTCGTTGACAGGCATTTAAACTAGCCAAAGGGGGTGGCCAACAGGAGTAAGGTAACTCAAGCAGCCCACCCCCACAATGTACAGCAGACAGGACAGGCATGCATGAAAAGGAGTTCAGAACCAGGACAGTGGAAGATGGAAGGAAGAAAGGGAGAAGCAGAACAATTAAGGCCAAATAAGAAAGACAATTGGGGTGGGGGGAGAAGGGCAGAATAAAGTGGTGCAGAGGGAGAAAGGGCTGCAGAACATGGTAGTCCATGGTAACAAATGCGTGAAGCCTGAGAAATAAAATCCCAGACTTGGAAGCCTTGTTAGCAGAGGCAGACCTGGACATAGCAGCAGTAACAGAGACATGGTACACCACAGACCATGGTTGGGACATAAATGTACCAGGCTATATTTTGTTCAGGAGGGATGGGGGTAAAAAAGGAGGTGGGGTGGCGTTGTATGTCAGGGAAGGTATTAAGGCAACAGAGTTGCAAGGAAGACAGGGGGAGGCCGAGGCACTGTGGGTCACGCTTGAGCCTGGAAATAGCACAGCAACCTGCACAGGGGTGATTTACAGACCTCCAGTGCAGGGGGAGGAAGGGGATAGGGATCTAGTGGACCAAATTCATGAGATGGCATCAAAGGGTGAGATATTACTGCTAGGTGATTTCAATATCCCAGATGTGGGTTGGACGATTCCACTAGCTGCTTCATCCAGGAGTCAGGACAGCCTGGATTCATTACAAGGGCAGGCCTCAGACAGCTAGTGAGTGTTCCTACCAGGGACACGGCAATCCTGGACCTTGTACTCACCAATGGAGACAGAGTCACTGACATCAGGGTGGAAGGTCAGCTGGGCTCCAGTGACCACCACATAGTATGGTTTAGCATGGGGACTGAGACACAAGCTAGTCACAGAAAGGCAAAGGTATTCTATTTCAGGAGAGATGACTTTGCTGAAATGGGTCGATGTATCAAAATAGCCCTGCGGGGGGGATAAAAGGAGGGGGTTGAGAAGAAGTGGGAGCAACTAAAGGGCGCCATAGTAGAAGTGACAAACCAACGCATCAGGTTGGTGTCCAAAGGGAAAAAAAGGAGGAAACCACTATGGTTCTCAAAAGAGGTAGCAGACAAAGTATGAGCTAAAAGGGTGAGTTTCAGAAAGTATAAGGAGATCCAAAGGGAGGAATACAGGGAAGTGTACCCTGAGTGTCTAAGTGATGCAGGGAAGCCTGTTTGGAGAGCAAAGGTGTGTACTAAGGAGGGGTTAGCACAGACAGCAAAGAAAAGGGACAAAACATTCTATAGGTACATCAGCAAAAGAAGAAAAGCCAGGGGAGGGATACTAAGGCTCAAATGAGATGAAGGGGAGTGTAAGGAAGGAGACCTGGATAAGGTGGGAATACTGAATAAATACTTCTGTTCAGTTTTCACTGAAGAGGGGGAAGGTCAGAAACTACTGCTGGGCAACAGATGCAAATGAGAGGGAGAGGTGGACACCTGGCCATTCACGGTAGAGAGAGTCCTGGAGGAGCTCTCAAAACTGAAGGTAGACAAAGCTATTGGGCCAGATGACATATACCCGAGGATAGTAAGGGAGCTGTGATGAGAACTAGCAGCATCCCTAGCAGCCATGTTCACAGAGTCACTCAACACAGGAGTGGTTCCAGAGGACTGGAAGAGGGTACATGTAGTCCCTTTACACAAAAGTGGTAGTAGAGAGGAGGTAGAGAACTACAGGCCAGTCAGTCTCACCTCAGTGGTGGGAAAGATCATGGAGACACTGCTGAAAGAAAGAATTAAGGCACACCTGGAAGCCAACAGTGCCCATGATCCAAGGAAGCATGGATTCACAGCAGGAAGTTTGTGTCAAACAAATCTTATAAATGTTTTTGATTGGATGACAAAGGAAGTGGATTGGAGTGGCAGTGGACGTCGCCTACCTTGATTTCAGCAAGGCCTTCAACACCATCCCACATAAAAGGCTGCTAAACAAGATGGGCAGTCTGAGCATGGGCATAGGGTGGTAGCTGGGGTTAGAAACTTGCTAACGGACAGGAGACAGAGGGTGGTGGTCAATGGGATCCAATCTGGGGAGAGGGGGTGACCAGCTGGATACCTCAGGGATCCGTCCCTGGGCCAGTCCTGTTCAATGTCTTCATTAGTGACATTGCTGAATGGCTGGAAGGAAAGGTCTGCCTGTTTGTGGATGATACCAAGTTCTGCAACAGGGTGGGTACTCCAGAAGAGGTAGACAATATGTGTAGGTACCTGAGGAAACTTGAAGAATGGTCTGAGGTGTGGCAGCTTGGGTTCAATTCAAAGAAGTGCAAAATAATGCACTTGGGAAGAGGGAACCCTGGAGAAACATACAGGATGAGGGGGAGGTGCATACAATAACCAAGGAAGAAAGGGACCTGGGGGTTATCATTTCAGATGACCTAAAAGTGTCAAAGCAGAGCAAAAAAGCTGTGGGAAGGGCCAGTGGCATGCTGGGATGCATAGGCAGAGGTATCACTAGCAGGAGGCAGGAGGTGGTGATGCCATTGTATAAAACGTTGGTGAGGCCTCACCTAGAGTACTGTGTGCAGTTCTGGAGGCCACATCTTTGCAAGGACATCAACAAGGTGATATATTTCCAGAGAAGGGTGGCCAAAATGTACAGGGATTGCACCAGAAAACATATGAGGACAGATTAAAGGACCTCAGTATGTACTCGCTGGAGGAAAGGAGGGAGCGAGAGGACATGATAGAAACATTCAAATACCTCAAGGGCATAAACAAGGTGTGGGGGGAGACATCTTCCAATGTAGAAGGAGCACAAGCACAAGGGGGCATGACATGAAATTGGAGGGGGCAGGTTAAGAGGAAATGTAAGAAAGTTTTTCTTCACAGAGAGGGTGGTGGACACATGGAATAGCCTACCACAAGAGAGGGTGGGAGCAAGCACATTGGAGGGTTTTAAACATGCCTGATATAGGCACAAGGGAACCTTGAGGTGGGGAGGAGTGATGAAAAGACACTGACCTGATAGGGTCAGAGGCCGCAAACAAGTCTTACACGGGCAAACTGGATGGGCCAAGCAGTTCTTATCTGCCGACAATTTCTATGAGGCCAGTTTTCTATAGGAGAAAAAACAAATCTGCTATTTAATTGCATGAAATGGTGTAAGTGACTTACCCTTTCATTAGGTCTTGTAGTGTAATTACCCTGTAATTATCACTTGATTGAGGATTGATGCTATAACACTTCCAAGCTGTACACTGCTGCCGTGGTATGCTTAATTGTTTGGGCATCATTATTTAAACTATCACAACTGAGTGGATTTTAAGCTACAGGGGTAAAATTCATTGCATAAAGGAAAACTGCAAAATAGTGACTACTATCTAGTACCAAATTCATCACGTAGCTTAGTGTTTGGAACTTTCTTTTGATGTGCATGACTCATGGGACCAGGAATGGGTACTGTAGATAATGGTTTAACTTGGTAGGTCACTTAGATTTCTTCCAGTTCTTGCAGCTGTAGTTGTTTGGGGTCTCTTTAACTAAACAAAAGTCCCATTCGAGACAATCAGGCAGTGGTGGAAATGATCAATTCAAAAACATTCCACTCACCTGAGGTCATGTGTCTGTTGTAGACATTTGTCCCACAGTGTTTACAACTGAACATCACATGTTGGGCTAGGTTGTAAGGAAAATATCATCACTGATGCATTGTCTTACTGGTTCTGCACACACATGCATATCCAACAACTCCTGACTCCTTAGGTAGATAGACATCCAGGAGAAGCTGACCTGGTTTGAAATTTTTTTGCCAAGAGTGCACAGTGGAAGTATGTGAGCAGCTTCACTGCTTTAAGCCATGTCTGTGGCTTTCAGGTAAGTTGGCCAAAGGATGGGGACTTGTAGTATGGTTTGCAGAATTATGACTTCTGCATGGTCAGCATAAACAGGCATTCAGGTGCCATCAAAGTCCATCATGCAAGCATTGTATTTTGTTAAGGTATCAGGGTATATATGGTGTGATGCATACCTTCTTGTTCACAAAGTTAGTGAAGGACTGGACAAGGTCTTACAACACACACTTAGATGCAAGGAACCCATGCAATTCTGCTGCACAATATATTGCAGCAGCAGGGCAGATAATGTAGTTCATCAAGTAAAGTGAGTGTTTTTAGGGAAGTCTTCACATTTTTTGGTGCTTTTGAGGTTTTAATTGAATTCCAAAAATGGTAAAACAGTAGGGAACAATATACTGCTATCTGATGCCACCATATTGAAGGACAGGACCATTCTACTGTTATAGAGATCAAAGATGATCCAAGTTCATCCAGTGTATGTAATAATAGTTCGCACATCTGATGAATCGATTATTTTTCCTTGGTGACATCAATGGGATCACTTCACTTATAGACTATTAGGAGGTAGCCGGCTATGTGTACATGGGGATGGGGACCCTGTCATGAGGCCAGAGTTTGCTGCTTTGGTTGCGAAAGGAATCTGTATGATGGGGTGCAACCCCCAGAACATTTGTACTGATTTTGTTTTGGATAGCAGCAGCTACTATGTTGCATGACCGGGGTTGCCAGAGAAGACTATAAAGGTAATAGGCAGGTGGGCATTAAAGGCATAGAATGGTTAATCAGGCAACAGTTACTTTGTTAGTACTGGCATTTTATAATCAACGTCTATGTAATTTCAAACTTGCACAAAATGCTGTGTTCAGTACAGTAGGTTAATAGCCATTCATACATTCACAGGGCATCTGAGCAGGCCAGAACATGGCTGCACAACAAGCATGTGGGTCTCAACAATAAGGAAAGGGAAAGAGAAAATTGTTTAACAGGGAAAGGCACACTAAGCTGAAGCTTGTTTCCAGGTGCGACCTGGGAGCACAAGGAAGTTAAGTGACTTGCTTAGCATCACACAGTATGCAAGTGGGGGCTGTGGGATTCAAACTCAGGTCTCCAGTCTAAAACAAATTCTCATACAGTGGCGCTGAAGGGGAACATATTTTGGGACTATTTCATAGCAACGTTGAACAAGCTATGTCTAAGACATGATTGTACGATCTCAAAAGAAAGGGAATTCATGCAAAAAAATGTGTTAATGCACCAGTTAGGGTTCCGCTTAATGCTACAAAAGTAGAGAAATGTGATGTTAGGGTTTTCAACCCTAACTCCCCCTTCCCCAAGCAGCAAAATGACAAAATCACACAAGCAACCACAGACAGCTATCATCAGGCAAGACAAACAACATACAACTGTTTCCAGATAATGCAAATGCAGTAGCGCTGATGTACTACATTCCTGGATTTGTATCTGCAGCATGCACACTGCAAGACATACACACTCACTTCTTGCTGCAGAAGGAAATGTATGATACTCAAATCACAACAATACTTTTGTCTGCAGAAGCACAGGCCCCTGCAGCCATGGACACAAATCCATGATTCTCATTCACAACAGTTATTCTGTCTGCAGAAATTCAGGCACTGTGAAACCAGCTCTTCTGTAGCCACAGGAGTTTATGCACACTATAAGACATACACACGCTTCTTGTTGCAGAAGCATAAGTGTAAGACATACAGTACAGACCAACTTCTGGATGCAGAAACACAGGCCCTTGCGGGGCCTACACTTCTACAGTCCCAGATAGAAATCCATAATACCCAAATTGCAAAACTACTTCTGTCTGCAGATGTGTAGGCCCTGTGGAGTCAGCCCTTTTGTAGCCACAGGTTCTCATGCATAGTGTAAGACATACAGTACAGCAGAGTCAGCAGTGCAGTAACTTGCAGTAAATGGCATGTCACAGAATACTGTATGAGAAAATGGCTTACTTGCCACCGAATGACACTTAACCCCATAATGCAAGCATCATGGATATATATGCAAATCATCATGACAATTTTTTATTTGTATTTTATTTTATTGAAATCTAGGATTACAAATACCTTTGAGCAGGAACTGCTCATTTACAAAGGTCCCACGTAGAAGGAATGGGGGTATACATACATACAAAGGTCAACATAATAATACATAGTTACACAATAAAAGAAGTAAGAGACTGAGGCTTAGGAAATTCTAGTAATTCAAAATGTGCCAAATGTTAAGTAGCATGACATACCAGCCAAGGTCAATCTTAGAAATAAGTGCTGCAGGTGAGGGGGTATGCAGGCAGGAAAGCCATTGTCGGAGGGTAGAGGGTGAGGTAAGACTCTAAAGGGAGGGAGGAGGATAAAAGTCAGAAAATGCCCAGGGGGGAGAAAAGGGAGAGGGGCAAGGGGGTAGGCAGGTAGAAGGGGCAAGGTGGGGAGAGGTAGCTGTCAAGACTGAAGTGGAGGGCAGTGAGCAGTGAGACCCTGATTAAGCGAGGCAGTCACAACGACTAGTTGAAATGAGATGAAGTTGGAGTTGTCTTTTAAAAGGGCCAAGTGCAGCAGCAGTAAGAATTTCTTTGTTGAGAGTATTGTACCACTGTGGTGCTCTGTAGGTAAAGGCCCTCTGGCCCATGGTAGTCCGGCATCTGGGGACAAGGAAGGTTAGTTGTTGTGAACTTCTAGTTTGCTGGGTGCTGTAGTGGTCAATGAGAGCTTTTCAATGCCCAGGGGCATGACCCCGAGAAGGACTTTTTTGGCTAAGAAGCAGGTTTGATACTGTATCTGGCTGATGAGAGGAAGCCATCCTCCCTCAGTGTACAGGTCACACGTGTGTGTAAGTTGGTCAGCCCCAGTTAGCAGCCTGCATGCTTTGTTGAGTGCAACTGTAATTCTGCAGAGGGCAAAGGTAGAGGCAGAGCCATAAATTGCTAGCCCATAATCGATGATGGAGGTGACAGAGCTGTTGATAGCCAACCGGAGAGTGTCAGGAGTCATGCAGTGTTTGTGCCTGTAGAGCAGGCCTATACGGATGTTGGTGGCTTTGGCAACAGAATCTATGTGTCGATGTGAGTGAGCGTGAGCTGTCCAATGTGACACCTAGGTATTTAAAATCAGGAACGTGTTCAAGTAAGGTCCCTGTTTGGTTTAGGATGGTGAGGTCACAGGATTTGTACTTGCTCCTGGCACTGTAGAAGGTCATAACCTTTGTTTTGCTGTAGTTCATGACCAGTTTGTGTGACTTGAACCACTCTTCGATGTGCATGAATTCAAGCTGTAATTGTTTCTCGAGGACCTCTGCGTTTTGGTGGTTTGGTGAACATGACTGCGTCTCCAGGTAGAACAGTAATTTCTGGTGGCAGACATTGGGAAGGTCATTGAGGAAGAGGCTGAAGAGTAGTGGCCCAGGATGGACCCTGTGGGACCCTGAAAGGACTGTTTTTCTTCTGAGGTGACACGGCAATCCTAACCGCTGGACCCTCTCTCCAAGGTAGCTTGAAAACCAGAGCAGCACTTCATTGGAAGCCCAATGTTTGATAATTGCTTGAGTAGGAGTGGGTGGTTCACAGTATCAAAGGCTTTGTAAGGTTGATGAATACTGCCCCTACACAGTTTCCTTTGATCGATGTGGTATGGATAAGCCAGTGAATTCTAATAGTGCAGTGGTGGTACTGTGCCCTTTTCAGAAACCATGTTGCTCAGGACACTGGATGTCACATTTTTCCAGGTACTTGACTAGTTGGTCTGAGGCGATGCGCTCCAGGGCCTTAGACTATGGAGGGAGGATGGAGATAGGTCTGTAGTTGGAGTGCAGTGATTTGTCTCCACTTTTGTATACCAGTGTGATGGTCACCTGTTTCCAGCGAGATAGGAACTGGGACATCCTTAGTGATAGGTTGAGGACCTTTGTCAGGGGTTCAAGGACTTCTTCAAGGACAAGTGCTAACAACTTCAGGTCAAGGGAGTCACCGCTGTAGCCTGCGTTGTGAATGGCTTTCCGAATATAGGTTCTGGCTTCATGCACTGGGATCTCCTTGAAGAAGAATTGTGGGGCAGGGTGTAGGAGAGGAGTAGTTGCAGGAGGGTTACTACCAGAGGGGCATCAAAGAAATTAGAAGGGGGGACACTATCCAAGTTGGAGAATGCACTGTTAAAGGTGTTGGTGATTGTGTACAGGTCAGATGTTGGTGTTCCATTTATGTTGAGCATGGTGGGTGGTGACTTAGAGTCCTTGCCTGTAAGGTCTTTCAGGTTACTCCAAAATTTTTTTCCATCACCCCAGGAGTTGGAGAGAGCTTTCTTGAAGTATTTGCATTTGGCACTCCTAACTGCCCTCGTGCACTCATTTCTGGCAGCTTTATATTTATGAATATCCCCAGGTTTGGATGTTGCACGGACACAGTGCCAGAGATGATCCCTATGTTTGAGTAACATGATTAGATCAGGGGTTATCCAAGGGTTAGCTCTGCCCTGACCTTCAGCTTTTTGAGAGGTGCAAAGATTTTGCAGACTGCAGTGAAGTGGCTGATGAAAAGGTCTAAGGCTTGGTTTACATCAATGGCAGAGTCGATTGGTGTCCAGTCCAGGTGGCTTAGGTGTATCTTTAGTAGCTCAAGGTACCCCTGCTTTAACACTCTGGTGTGGATTATTTTAGGAGGGGGCATAATGAATTTGTTTGTCCAGGTACATGTGACCGGTGAGTGGTCACTGATCCCATCAGGGAGCACTGAGACTTTTGAGATTCATTCAGGGTGATTAGTAAGGATCCAGTCCAGAAGTGTGTGTGACCCTGTCCTATAGTTGCATCTGGTGGGGGTGGTAACAAACTGGGTGAGGTTCTGTGACGTGACAGCACCCTTGTAGTTTCTGGCCTCCAGCGATAGCCAATTTATGTTGAAGTCGCCTAGTACTATGAGTGCAGAGTTATGGTGTAATCCCTGTAGGCTTTCCAATATGCTTATAAATCCATTGGGCTGATCTTTAGGGGGTAGGTACACAGAGGTAATGGTGAGCTCCTTGTTGTGCGCCCCAAGTAGAACTTTTTAATACAGAACTCTGCAGGGTGGCTTAGGGTTTGAGAACGGAAGACTTGACCCAGATAGGAATTTCTCAGGTAGATGGCAGAGCCCCACCTCATTTGGAAACCCTGTCCTGCCTGGAATATAGAGTATCCAGAGATGGTGACTACAGCGCCTGGTATCTTGGGGTTAGGCTAATGCTTCGACAACAGAGTACATCAGGGCTATGTTGCTGGACCCAGATTTGCAAGATGTCAAGTTTGTTAATGAGGCTGCAGACATTGATTGAGGCTAATGTGAGGGACCCCTCCCACCTTTTGTGGCATGAGGTGCTAGGCGGTAGGCCTAAGTTAGGATGAACATTTCCAGATATCAGAAGTAGCATAAGTAGTATCCTAAGAAGGTACGCTTTAATCATTTTGCAGACTAGTTTTGTTGTAGGGCATCTAGTCCTCTTGGCCTTGCTGGTCTGCGTTTGCCCCATGATACTGCAGAGCACAATATATAAAGCCATGTTCTCAGAGGTGCCACGTGATTGATGAAAAGTAATCAAATCCACAGGAAATGGTGAACTACCGGGGACCAGAAAACTGTTATTGTAGCTCAAAGACCCAGAATGTGATACATTCTTGACTATTCCAGAGTAGAAATTTAGGCTGGTTCTGCTTCAAGTAGAAATGAAGGGTCCCAAAGCACCACTCATATAACCTGCAAAGAGAGTTTTTGCCCTTTGTAGATTGTATGTGATGTCCTTTGGCACCATGCATTTCAGCTTAAAGCAGAACCACCCTAAATTTCCATGATGCTTTGCATTATGGGGTTATGTGTGATTCTGTATTTCTTGAACCTGACTTTGTTGCTAATGCCCTTTTTGGGTAACCCTGGCCTCTTGCTTCTCTGCTTAGGTTCTTTGTCTTTTTCAATTTAATTACACTGTTTCCTGCAATATGCTGCAGCATTTTGTGATATACTGCCGCATTAATGAATTGCATCCTAACTGGCACCACTATATGCACGCTTCTGATGGGCCTGTTCTTCTACAGCCACATGTGTAAGACATACACATGAACTTCTGCAGCTGCAGATAGAAATCCATAATACCCAAACTGCAACACTACTTGAGTCTGCAAATATGCAGGCCAGAGCTCCTGCAGCCACAGGTACGTCTGCGCACTGTAAGACATACACACACTTTTGGCTGCAGATACAGATTCACAAAGGTAGCACATCAACGCTATTGCATTTGTGTTATCTGGAAACAGTTGTATGTTGTTTGTCTTAATCTGATGATGACTGTCTGGGGTTGCTCATGTGGTCCTGTTCTTTTGCTGCTTGGGGTGTGGCGAGTTGGGGTTGGAAACCCTAATGCCATATTTCCTTACTTTTATGACATCAAACCCCAGCTGGTGCATTAATGCAGTTTTTTTGCAATGAATATATATATATATATATATTTTTTATTATGTATTTATATATTTTTATGCAATAGGTATGGACACATAGGGCCGGATATTCAGAAATGCATCAAAGGCCGGTGCAACCCCGGCGCAGGGCAACTCAGCTGCGCTATGGCGCAGTGACTGTGATATTCAACAGTTTCATATGATGACATGTGCCAGCACAACACAGCTGAATAACACAGGGATGCATTATGGCGCAGCCAGAGGTACACCAGGGAGCAACCCGAGCAGTGCCATAGCACAACCAGAGATGCAAAAGGGAGCAATGGAAGATGCACCAAGGCACTGAAGGACCAGACCTAGGCACAGCTAAGAGCAAGGCAGGTGGGGGGGAGACAGCACAGCAAGACAGTGGAGCCCAGCCAGGAACAGTGGCAGGGATGCACAGCAGTGGGCCACAGGTGACCACTGCCTGCAGAGTGCACACAGGCAGCTGGACCCCCACCCCCAGCACCAGGGCAGTGGCCGCAGGGAACAGGAGGCACCATTGACCAAGGGTGAGCTGCCACTAGCCACTTCAATGGACAGAATGCCCCCACCCAACCAGACCATGGCAAGCCACACCCTGGCACACAACGCCCAACACACACACCACACATCCTGAACAGCCAGCTCATGGCCACCCCAAGGCACAGCCACCAGTCAAGGGGCAGGACACCACCATGCACAGCCCACACAATGACCCAGGAACACCACACAGACAACCACCACACCACTGCAGCATGGTGCAATTCACCAGCCACAAAGCAGACATGGACACAGGCAGGTACAGTAGAAAAATGTATTCAACAACAATTTACAAGACAACCAGAGGGACAGGCTAAGAGAGTGAGGGATGGGGAGAGGGGACAGGGACTGTACAGTGGGATGGGGGAAGGAAGGGGAAGAAAGGGGAAGGGGGCAGGGAGGAGGTACAGGTCCCGCTATGAGCGGCTACGTCCTGCCGCCTGGCGCCTCCAATGTTGCCTGTCATGCAGCAATATTCTTCTGGTCTGCTGGGCAATCTCCATCATGGTGGAGGTGATCAAAATGATCTGCCACAGAAGACGGCAGTATAACTGCAATCACGATCTCCTCCAGATGCCTATGACAAAGAAATACACTGGTGATCAGTGCATGTCCACAAAAAACATGCCCTCCCACCGTGCACAGTGGACAGTGGAAACACACACCCCTGAAATGGCACCCCGGTCACCCACAGTGGGTGGGCCAATGCCTGCCAACACCCCAGCATGCCACAACAGTGCACAGCAGTGGACACTGCTGCCCAAGGGCCACCCGACTGATCAGTGGCTGGCAGGTGGCGCAACACTGCAGCAGCACCGGTGGCAGCTGGATGCACACCCATCCCACCAACAGCTGCCACACGTGTGCAATGGCCACACCATGGTGGCATGCACACCACACAATGTGCTACACACAGCTGACAGGGCACATGGCACAGGCATCCATGGCCACACTCCCACCCCTGCTGACCAGCTTGTAAGGAGTAGACGAACATAACAGTGCCTACCTGCCCGATGCGGCGCTGCATGCACCGGTCCAGCAGCCACTCCAGCTCCTCCATGTGGGTCACCATCCCCAGCCGGTTGGCCTGCTGCGGCCTGCCTGGCACCTCTGCCGCCCTGCCACGGTGGTGATCCTCAGATCCTAGGAAAGGAACACAGACATGCACACATCAGAACACAGCCACAGCAGGAGTGTACTGCACCCACCCCTATGCACAGTGTGCGCCCCAGCCGGGCATGGCCCACAGGATAGTGGTGCAGCGCACCTGGAGTCTGGCAATGCCACACCACAGGGCACATGCCATCAGTGCCCCCCGGCATGGCAGGCAGCCCAGCCAACCCCATGGTATGGCGGTTAAGCACAGATGTGGCATGTGCCTACTTACCTGGCCATGGCATGGCCCCCCCTGCGGACCCATGCCTGCAGCGCCCTCAGCTGCTCAGAGTCTCTCCACATCAGGTCACTGTAGCGGTGGTGACACTGGACTGCTCTCCAGTGCATTGTACCCTGGTTTCCTGGACCAGGCCATCGGCAATGGCCCGCCACACATTGGTCCTTGCCTGGTGCCCAAACAGGCCTGACGCATGTGGCTCCACCTAAGCCACAAGGTTGACTAGCTCCACCTGGCTCCAGTTTCTTTCCCTGCATACTCCATGATGCACCGTGCTGTCCATAGGAGTGGTGATCCAAAATGGCACCCCGTAGAGCACGTGCACAAGGTGCGTGGGATGCGCGCCTCATGGGCGGTTACACAGCACCTGCAAATTGCGCATCGCTGTGGATGCACGACATGAGCGTGGCCCACCCAGCACATGTGATAGGAGTCCCAAGGGGGCATAGGGCAGGTTGGGAGCCAGGGGTCAGCATGCACATTGTGCACATGGGTGCTATAGGACCTATATTACATAGTGCACAATAGAGCCACTGGCACCCCGGCACCATAGGCCCAATAGTGCATGGGTGCCATAGGCCCAATAGCGCATGATCACCATAGGCCTAATAGTGCATGGGCACTTTGGCCCCTATAGCACTCCAAGCACACAGTACATAATAGGCAGGAGCACAAGCCACAGCACATGCATACTGTGGGCATCTCACTGTGCATATCATGGCATTGCACCATTGGAGCAATTCCATTGTGCAGGGAGCAAGTGCGCGATATTCAGCTGTCACATGCAAACTAGCTCATTAGCCTATCCGCAGTGCACTGCATGTCATTACCATTGCACAATAGCTCATTTGTATGCAAGCACTATGAAGGCACCGCACAACAGCAAAGGCCATGGACTAGTATTGCAACCATCTGAGGTAAGTTGCGTCTGCTGTGGGGACAGCCAGAACAGCAGTATGGATGGGGTGGGCTGCTGCAGCCAGTAACCAAATGTCCATATCCACAGGTAGCATCATGTCTGAGTATGGGGAGGGCAAGGAGCATGGGCCTGGCCACAAACGCAGGCCCAACATTACAAAGGTGAAGTTGATGCCCTGTGTGAGGCATACCTTGACAGGGAGCCATTGCTGAGTGCCACCACTGGTACACCACAGGCCAGGGCTGCGGCCCGGGTGGAGGTTACAGTGGCCATGAACCAGCAGGGCAGCCACCAGTGGTCTGTGCAGGAGTGCAGAAAGAAGGTGGGTACCGACAAACAGTGGATAAAGGAGAAGGTGGCAGCCATACTGGCTACCAGGACAGCCACTGGTGGGGGCCATGCCTTTGTGCCACAGCTCATGGCGCAAGAGGAGCTGGTAGCAGCCACAATGTGGTGCAGTGCAGTCGAGTGTGTGCCATGCAGTGTCTTCCAGACAGGAGGGAACCCATCACTGCATGGTAGGTATGACGGGGTGCGGCTGGTATGGTGGCACTAACACATCTGTTTTCCCTTACAGCACCGTCACACCAGCATGCAGTGGTAGGGGCACCTGCAGCTGCCGTGGGAGTAGGCCCAGCCATGGAGGACCAGCCATCCATCTCCACAGGCATCCGGGGGCCCGATCGGCTGCAGCACACCACCACCATCCAGCCGGATGTCGTGGGCGTGGTGGCGGATGAGGCCCTGGCTGTATTCCAGCAGGATGCCAGCCATGGCGTGCTCTGCATGGAAGCACAGATCGGGGTGGGGTCTGACACCAATGACAACATAACCATCATCCTGGAGAGAGGGAGTGTCATCATGGGGGAGACACCCATACCTGCCACCATCACTGGCAGCGCAGCCAGTAGCCTCTTGGCAGTGGTACAGCTGCCCGCCACTGCCCCGGTTCCACTGCATGCACAGTCTCAGTGGTGCCGGGTGGTGTAACCACCCAGGCGCTGGCCAGCGCACAGAGGCCAGAGGGGCAGCGGCAGTGGATGGCTGGGGTTGTTGGGCAGCCAGGTGCAGCGTCTGCTGCCGGTGTGCCTGACAATGACCTACCCCATGAGGACCCCACTGTGCAGTGTTCACCTGAGTGGGGGGGCCATGCAGTGCAGTAGTACACCACCGGTGGGATGGCAACATTCCCATGCACCCCTGGGAGCTGACCCATTGACTGACCACACCCGTTTGTTGTGGGCCTCCGTGGAGCAACAGGTGCTGCTCATAGCTGGGGTGTGTGCACTCCATGCAGAGGTGTGACAGGCAGTCAAGCAGTGTGAGAAGGGCACCGCACCAGCCCTGGAGGCCATACAGCACCTGTGGGAGGACACGACCGCATCCCTGGACCACAATGCCAATGTGATCTCAGTCGGTCTTGCACCACTGGCTGCCACAGGGCATGGCTGCCTGCCACAGTCACTGCGGAGTGCACTGTCCACCCAATGGACCCAGCATCAGGTGACACCCTCAGTGTCAACACCGGGCTACGCTGTCGGCATCCCAGGCACGCCTGGGGCGGGCACGTCTGGGTGCCTATGGACCCCTGTGTTCCTGCAATGTGACCCCTGAGGGCAGTCACATACCACCCCATGGCCACTTGAGCAGCCACAACGTGGCAGCCCCGTGTCCATGGCATCCGTGTGTCAATGTGGCAAACCTGATGTGCGCACCGCCCTGTCTGCTGTCTTCTGCCACTGCCCTGTATGCACCTGGGCGATATGTGTGTGTGTACATGACACAGTCATGGCACCTGTGTGTCACACCACACGCTGCCCGTGTGCGTAGCCACCCGGCCACTGGCCCATGTGATGTGTGCGTGATGATGGTAGCTCAGCACTGGTTCTGCCTGTACACTGGCGTCCTGCATCTGATCCATGCCACATGCTAGCACCTGGGAGCATGCCTGCGGGTGCCATGTGTGTGTGTGTGTGTGTGTGTGTGTGTGTGTGTGTGTTTCTGTATGGTGCTATGTGGTGTTGTGTGTAGTTGTGTGGCATGGCCCCCCGCCCCTGCCCCATGCCTGTGTGTGCATGCCCATGGCCGTGCCAATGTGTCTGTTCAGTGCATGTGGGTTTGTCCACCTACCTGCGTGCACCGTAGTGCTCCTGTGCAATTGTGTCCCGATGCTGGAGTGCCTTCCTCAGGAGTCAGGGATCCCTCCGCCCTTGGGGGCTGCCCACCACCCCTCAGCCCATTGCCTATGTCATCCCCACTGCTGTCCGCCTCTTCAGCCTTGACAGCTATCCCACGGTCAATGGCCATGTTGTGCAGCATGCAGCAGGCCAGGAATAGGCCACAGGCCTTCGAGGGTCTGTACTGTAGGGCACCAACAGACATGTCTGGGCAATGGAAACATGCCTTCAGCATCCCGAACACATGCTCAATGATGTTCCACGTGCTGATGTGTGTCTCACTGTACTGGTCCTCTGCTGTGGATGACGGGTGCTGGTAGGGGATGAGCGGCCAGGGCCTGAGTGGGTAGCTACTGTCACCTGTGTGGACATATGTATGGTTAGTCTGGTGTCCTCTGTCACTGTGCCCCTTGCCCATCCCTGGCACTCTCACCAGTGCACCTGCCCTGCCCACCCCCTCCCATGCCCTGCTGTACCCAGCTGCTCATTGTCTTGCTATACTCTCCCTCTAGGTGGCCTGTGGGGCTATCCCCACTCTCGAACCAGTGGCACAGTGCTGAGCTGTACCAGATGAGGTGTCATGTGTGCTCCCAGGGTGTGTGGCACAGATATTAGTAATGCACCCCCAGGCATCGCACACCACCTGGCAGTTGATACTGGGATAGCCCTTCCTGTTCACATATGCTACCCCCCTCTGGGCCAGGTGGCATGCGGATGCCCACATGGGTGCAGTCAATGGCCAGGCATCTGTGCGACCCTGTGGAACTCCTGCATGGTTGCTGTACGCTCTGCCTGTTTGCTGGGGAAATGGATGCAGTCTGCAGCATGTGGCAGCAGGGCATTGAGGAATTGTGTGAGGAGTCATGACGTGGCTGACTGGGTTATGCTTATGGTGTCCCCTGTTGGTCTCTGGAAGGTGCCCGTGGCAAGCAGGCACAAGACAGCTGTCACTTTCATCTGCACTATCAGGGCATGGCTCCATCTAGTGGGTGCCTGCATCTCCTCAATGCACAGCTTACAGAACTCCCTCAGAATTGCCCAGTTCAGGCAATACCATCCCACCATCTCTGTATCAGTGTGTGTCTCAAAGCTGATGCAGGGCCTATACCACCTGTTCCGGGCATACTGCTGATGGGCCCTTCCACAGCCACATCGCTCTGCCTGCTGCCTCCTCACATCCCTCATTATGGCCTCCATCTGGAAGCATGCAATGGCCGTGGCCCCTGTTGTCCTGTCTTCCCCTGGGCATCCAGCTCCAGTGGACCACTTGCCACCATGGGGCGTTGCCTGTCACTCTGCTGGGCTCCCTCCTGTGCCACCTGCCCCTGGCTTTCAGTCACTTGCGACCTCAGTTGCACTCCCCTGTGAGTGCCTGTGTTGCTCCCTTTGGGGTCTGGTGGCTCCTTCTCTCTCTCACTCTTTCACTCTCACTCTGTCTCTGTCTCCCCATCTCTCCTCTCTCTCTCTCTCTCTTCGTTCTCTACTCTCTGTCTCTCTCTCTCTGTTGCTCCCATCTGGCAAGTGCTTCCCTCTTGCTCCCTGTTTTATAGGCTCAAGTCTGCTCCAGTGTCTGGCTGTTGCTCCACCCATGGGTCGCTGGTTGAATATCTGACTGTGCCGCATATTCATGGGTATGCCCCTGTCCTTATATGCATTCATTACTGTTGTGCATTGGCATGACTGGCTACTTGTACTTAATGGCTTCCATCATCAATGACGGTATTCATGCAATTGTGAGCACAGCAACCCAGTTGCACCATGCACAACTGCTTTGAATATCCAGGTTAAAACTATTACATAAATGTTATTATATAAGCTACTATGTACATAAATTGTGTTTATGTACATAGTAGATACCTCACCAGCATTTATGTACATAGTAGATATGTCATCTTGCATTTATGTATATAGTAGATACGTCATCTTGCATTTATGTATATAGAAGATATGTCATCTTGCATTTATGTATATAGTAGCTACATCACTGACCCCCCCCCACCCAGCTGGCTGACACTAATTACACAGTTCAATGTACTTAACACGGCTTGTCTGTCTCCAGTAAGCAGCTGTCTTTTCTTCCCACCCACCTGCCCACTCGAAAAATTTCTTCA
This sequence comes from Neoceratodus forsteri, assembly GCA_016271365.2. Taxonomy (NCBI): domain Eukaryota; kingdom Metazoa; phylum Chordata; order Ceratodontiformes; family Ceratodontidae; genus Neoceratodus; species Neoceratodus forsteri. The sequence continues at coordinate 533,830,164 of CM057456.1, read as the reverse complement.
GTAATCATTTTGTCATGTTTAATTTTCCACAAGATTTACTTTACTGCAGTTGCTTCTAATCCTTAGTAAAACAAAGTCTTCCTGCCCACTCGGTCTCACCAGCAATCTCTGTACAGAACTTCTGGATGTCTGAGTCACACTTCACGTTCTTGGCACACTCCTAGCTCCGTGTCTCTCTCACAGCACCTAAGAAGATTTCGTTACCAGACCTGGTCAGAAAGCATTAAAATAAAATTAAAAAAAGAAAAAACTTTCTCTGCTCCTTCTCCCCAGCTCTCATCCTCTCCTCCCAGATCACATTCTGCAAACTGAAAAGCTGACTGAGCCATACAGTAATTTATCGGAATACCCTAAACAACCACCAACAGTTAAATTAAAAACTCTTTGCACTCGTCACTGTGCCTTTGCTAAGCAGCACCACCATCTTGGACAGAACTTTTTCTGTCTTGTCCCACATTACCCAATCAACTGTGATGTTGTGATATCAGAACTGATGTCATGATGGGTCATCTATGACAATGCCCACAGCAACAGCACAAAAACAAAAGGACAGACACTATTTCACCAAAAAGTCCCACACAATTTATTTATTAAAAAAAAATAACAAAAGAACTAATAAAAAATAAATGTCTGACATGGTAGTAGCTAGCTGCATAAATCAAATACACAACTGGGACTTTGTGAAATAAATTATTTATTTTTCACTCTAGCTGTTTGACCTTGGGCACATCACTAGTGGCTTATGACACTTGTGAGGTTACCCAAGGTCAAACAGCTCTTGTGAAATGAAATAATTTACTCCACAGGTCCCTGTTGCATATCCCTTATATATATATATGAACATGTAATGGGTAATCCACTACAAGGTATGTGGTCATGCCTTGATATGATGATGGAGTCTCCTGTTGAGTTGACAGATGAGCCTCAGTTGCTGTGGGTCTGTTGAAGAGGGAAGATCCCAATCCTGGACATATACATAAGGCCACATATGTTGCACTGAAAGCCATGTAGGGTGGGTAGATGAAGTGCCTTGCGTGCCACATTCCTGTCAACCAAATCTTACAACCTTGCAGCCTCAAATTCTTTCAAACTGACCTGGCAGATGTAACACCATCATTGCCTGTCATGGCTGAGTTTTCTCAGGTTTCAGGGTTAATACTGCAAGATTTTAAGGTGGCTTTTAGTGTGTCATTATAGTGTTTCATCTGCCTACCTCTGTTACGATACCTGGACTGCAGTTATCTGTAGAAGACAGCTTTGCAAATTCTATGGTCAGGCATGCAAATGATGAGTCCAGACCAGTGCAACTGGACTTTTTTGTTCATGGCCTCGATTCCAGTTATATTGCAGTGCATGAGGACATCTGTGTCACCAACCCACTCCCATGAGAAGGGACTTTTCTCTGCATCACAGCGAATCTCTCCTGTGATGGGGGGGGGGGTTCAGGGATACCCTTTCTTTCTTTCTTTCTATCATGCTCATTGTTTCATAACTGAACATATGCCTGAGGATCCCAGGGCACCCTCTCTTCATGCAAGGGGATACAAATAGTCTTGAGTCTGTGTTACTGAGGTGGAAACCTCTCAGCCACTGCACCACAAACCAGAAAGCCACAGTTATGTAGAGGCTTCAGGGTGGGGCTATATACCCTATTATGTGTCTTTCACCATGAAATGCAAAGCTCAGTTCAATCCACCCCCCAAACTCCTCCTGAGACTTTTCATATTTCCTCCTCTCCTTGATTCACAAAGTCCCTAGTGGTACTTCACTTTGGTAGTGTTTGGCCTTAAAACAGTCACACAGGTGTCGTTTTATTTGAACAACTCTTACCAAGGCAGCACATACACACAAACAACATAGGAAGAATTATTTTAAAATGAGCCAAAGGCTTTACTAATTAAATTAATAAAAAAATAGTAAAATAACATAAAGACAATTAACTTTAGATGTTGATTACAGCATATTGAAAATAAAATGGAAAGTATACAAAAAAAACTAAACTTTGAGAATTCTAGTTTTAAAGTTCTACCTCAGTGTCCTTAGGTTGCTGAATTTTGAAGTGCAAAGTGTCCTTTAGAAGTAGTAGCTGAAGTCTTGGCTCTTGTCCAAAAGAAATTATCTCTGCTCTCCAAGCAAACAGCAGGGTCACAAGTGCCAAAAAGGCTAAAGGCTAAAAGGCAAAAGACTTCAAGCAAAAAGGCTCAGATATCCCTCTGCATTCTTGTTTTAATGATTTTAAAAGGGCAGGTCCAGTGGACTGTGGCTTGCCCTGCAGTTGGCTAGCATTCTGTTTCTATGGCTACACAACTAATCAGATTTTAGTATTTTATTACAAAACACAGATATGCAGTTCTGAATATGAGAGTAAAAAAAACTCAGTGGTCAACCAGTTTAAACCAGAATTCTGGGGGAACATCCAGCCTCCCTCCTGGGAGATGGCTGTAGTTAAGCTACACTCAGTACACTCAGTACAGTCATTTACTTAAATAGTAGCCCATTCATCTGGTATCAAGATTAAGCCAGTGTAACCTTGCAGAGACAATGGGAGGCAAGACATCTGGACTCCTCTGGATGCCGTGGTCCATTCAGACACAAATGGACCTGCCTGCTTGCCAGCTCTTCTGAATTATTCTTTTGTCTCCATTTAAATAATTTAATTAGCTCTAGCCCCTGGCTAGTAGCTGACAGATTCCTGCTCAGTAACAAGAATTACAACATCATTCTACAGGGCCCATGTACTTGTACCCATGATCCCTTGCACTTACACTGGCCACTATGGCATCTCTGATGCATTATATACATAAAATTATATAAAACATGACCCAAAACAATAAGATATGGCCTTATTTCACCACACTCCTCCCTCCTTAACAGAACCTGGGGGAACACACCCCTTTTTAGAAAGAGTTTTCACTAGTTCTGTCTCTTATTCCAATTGGCAGAATAGACCATCTGCATTGGCATTAGCAGTCCCTGACCTTTGTTTAATGTCCATGTCCTAGGCCTGTAGTGCAATGCTCTACCAAAGGAATCTCCCATTCATTTTCCCATCTGGTTTAGCCACACCAGAGGATTGCGGTTTGTCTGTACCTTGAATGGCCTCCCATAGAGGTAGGGCTCTAGCTTCTTAAGTGACCAAACCAGGGCAAGACATTCTTTCTCCACAGCGGAATACACCATCTCCTGGGGAAGTAGCTTCCTACTTAGGTACAAAATTGGGTGATACTTACCCTGTTGGGATGTCTGGCTGAGGACAGCACCAATTCCCACATCCTAGGCATGCATCTGAACAACAAATGGGCTAGTGTAGTTTGGGCTGGCCAGCACAGGGGCACTGCACAGAGTGGCTTTTAGCTGGGTGAAGTCCTTGTTATGTGCTGGATCCCATTTTACTTTCTGGGGTTATCTTTTTTTTTAACAAGCTAGACAAGGGAACTGCCAGGGTGCTGTAATTTGGTACAACATTTCTGTAGTACCCTGGAGTCCACAGGAAGCCCCTAACCTGCTTTAGGGTCTCCAGCCTGTGCCATGCCTCAATGGCATCTGTCTTGGCCTGATTTGGATGTAGTTGTCCCCTTCCCACTACACATCCCAAATATGACACCTCAGCCATGGCCACCTGCACTTTTTGGCCTTTACAGTGAGTTCTGCCTTCTATGTCCTGCCCAACACTTCCTTCAGATGGGACAGGTGTTCCCTTCCAGCCAGTACTGAAGATGGCAATATTGTCCAAATAAGCCACTGCATACTCTTCAGTACCCTGAAACACCTGGTTGACCAACCTTTGGAATGTGGCAGGGGCATTCTTCATCCCAAAAGACATCACCTTAAATTCAAAGATGCCTATTGGGGTGATGAAGGCTGACCATTCCCTAGCTCTGGCAGTCAACTCCACCTGCCAGTACCCCTTTGTCAGGTCTATGGTTGTTAGGTAGGTTCCCCCAACTTGTTCAACAACTCATCTGTCTGGGGCATTGGGTGAGCGTCAGACTTTGTAACTGTGCTGAGTCCATGATAGTCCACACAAAAGCAGGTAGACCCATCTGGCTTGGGGACGAGGACTACAGGCGAGGCCCAGGGACTGTGGAATTTCTGAATTACCCCTAATGTCAGCATTTCCTCCACTTCCCTCCTAATGTACTTTAGGATGGCCTCAGACACCCAGTAAGCTGTCCGTCATATGAGCACTTGCATCTCTGTATCCACATCATGTGGTATCCACATCATGGCTCGCTAAGGGGGCCATCCAGGCTTGGTTGTAAATAAAGGGGCAAAGTTCTCTAAACCTCCCTCACTTCCTGGGTCTATTCTTGGGTCAACTGGGGTGATAGCTTGATTGTCACCACCAGTGACTCCCACTTAGTTTTCTCTAGCAAGTCCAGGAGAGGTCTTCTTCATCTGTCCCCTCCCCAGGACTACAAACAGCAAACACCATGTTGGCCCTACTTATATATGACTTCATCATATTGAAATGGTACATTCAATGGATATGTCTCCTGTCAGGCAGTTCCACAATATAATTAATGTCAGTTACCTGTCAGACTACCTTGTATGGTCCTGCCCACTCTGTCTGAAGCTTGTCCTTCTGGACTGGAATGAGGACCATTTCTTCCTGACTTGTGCTGTATGAGCGAGTTCCCTGTGATCATGCCAGACTTTTTGCTTCTGCTGGGCAGCTGACAGGTTGCTTTGGGCCATCTGTGTAAGCTCCTTCAGCTTCTTCCTGTACTTAAGAACATACTCCACTATGGGAATCCTCTGGGTGGTGTGCTTGCCTTCCCAATCTTCACAGATCAAGTCTAGGAGCCCACACACCCTACATCTGTATAAGAGTTTGAAGGGGGAGAACCCTTTCAATTCTTTTGGGCACTTCCCTGTATGTGAACAACAGGTATTTCTCCAAGTCCCTCCTATGCTGTTCAGCCAACACTTGGAGTTTTGCTTTTAGTGCACTATTGAATGTTACCATTGACGGTGATAAGGTGTTATGCATCTTTGCACCACCCCACACTTCTCCCAAAAAAACTTCATCAGGTCCAACATAAAGTTAGCCCTTTGATCAGAGATAACCTCCTGCAGAAATCCAACATGCGACAAAACCCTTAGCAAGGTATCTGCCACTTTGTCTGCCCTAATTAAGGAGAGGGAGACTGCCTCTGGGTATTGGGTGGCATAATCAACCACCATTAGAATAAACCTTTTTCCAGAGGAGCTTAGGGTATTCGAAGGTCCCACAATATCCAGTCCTACCCTCTGGAATGGCTCCTCCACAATGGGCAAGAGAAGCAGGGCAACTTTTGTTTCACTAACTGCCTTCCCTATCTGTTTGCACTGGTGACAAGACCTGCAATATTCCTTCACCTGCTGGGTGAATTTGGGCCATTAGCAATGTTGGTCCTATCGCTGCATGGTGCATGCTATTCCCAGATGTCCAGACATGGGGATATAATGGGTGACCTTAAATGACCACTCAAGATACTCCTAGGGAATGACAATCTGCTGGCCCATCACCCTTCTCTTGGTCCTCACGTGCTGTATATACAACAGTTTGTTGTCCCAAAATACCCTATGTCTCATGTCACCTCCCTTTGTCCTGTCAGATTCTGCACAAGCCCTCAGCCTCTCCAAACTAGGGTCAGTCCTCTGAACAGCTGCAAAATCTTCGCATTTTCCCAAAGCATGGGACATGTCCTCCTCAGTTCCTATACTGTAGTCCATGGCCCAGATATTCAAAAGAGTTGAGCCACGTGCAATAGGGTTGCGCCTCTGCAAGTCCGAAATTGCACCATTCTGCGATATTCAGCAGGAGGCAGTTGCGCCACCTAAATCACGCTGAGCAACAGCGCAATGATAATGAAGGCATGCACAACTGAAGGGGGAGGAACCATGCATAAGTAAACGATGTGATATTCAACAACTTAGCCATGCATAATAGGGGAGCAAGCGGAAGTTGTGCCATAGCGGAAATGAGCCAAAATAAAAAGGAACAAGGGAGAGGCACAAGAACGCTACAGGGAAGGCACATGAGGCTGAACTCTAGCCACACAGACAGGGCAGGAGGGACACACAGGGCAGGCCAGGGAAAGGGCACCCTGAACACAGAGGCACAGGGAAGGTGTGGGGAGCCATAGCCAGTGCAGAAGGGGGGAAGTGCCACACAGCACAGAGGCCACCACAGGCAGGTGTTCCCGGTGCAGAGAAAGTAGCAGTGAGGACAGTGGGGGAATACAGTAACAGCTGCCAGGGAGGTGAACACAAGCCAGGGACATGGCCAGTGCCACCTTCCAGATGGAGGCCATTATGAGGGGGGTGAGAAGGTGGGCAGCAGGGGGGCGTGGCTGTAGAAGGGCCCATCAGCGGTATGCCCCCAACAGGCAGTACCGAGCCCACACCAGCTTTGAGCTGTACAGTGATACTGAGATTGTGGGCTGGTACCACCTGAATCGGGCAATTCTGAGGTGGCTCTGTGAGCTGTGCAGTGATGTGATGCAGGCACCCACATGACGGAGCCATGCCCCTGTCAGTAGAGACAAAAGTGACAGCTTGCATGGGTACCTTCCAGAGACCAACTGGGGACACCACAGGCATAACCCAGTTGGCAACGTCATGCCACCTCACCCAATTCCTCAGCACACTGCTGCCATATGCTGCGGAGTACATCCATTTCCCCAGCACACCAGCGGAGCGCACAGCAAACATACAGGAGTTCCACAGGGTAGCACGTATGCCTGGCATGCTAGGGGCAATAGACTGTACCCATGCATCAGTGACACACACCACACCTGGCCCTGAGGGGGCCACATATCAATCGCAAGGGCTGCGCCGCATCAACTGCAAGGTGGTAAGATGCCAGGGGCATAATCACTGTCTGTGCCACGCACCCTGGGGGAGCACACGATGCCTTCATCTGGCACCAGTCAGCACTGTGCCACAGATTCGAGAGTGAGGAGATCCCCACTGGACACCTAGTGGGTGAGTATGAAAACCACATGGACAATCATAAGGCCTGGGGGGGCATGGTCAGAGGTGACATGGGTAGTGGCCTACATGGCCCGGGGCAGGGCGATGCTGATCACCAAACTAACCTGCACCCTCTACACACAGGTGACAGTGGATACCCACTCTGTCCCTGGATGCTCACACCCTACCGGCAGCCCATGACCCCATTGCAGCAACGCTACAATGAGGCACACGCCACCACACGTAATGTCATCGAGCGGGTGTTCAGGATGCTGAAGGCAAGTTTCTGTTGCCTGGACACCTCCGGCGGTGCCCTACAGTACAGCCCCTCAAAGGCCTGTGGGCTATTCCTGGCCTGTTGCATCCTGCACAACATGGCCAATGAATGTGGGATAGTCGTACAGGTCAAAGAGGGGGACAGCGATGGGGACGATGAGGACACCGGTGATGATGGTGATGGGCAGCCCCCCTTGGCCGATGGGATCCCTGACTGCTCTGGCTGGCACAGCTGCACCGGGACACCATCACAGAGGAGCACTTCAGCCAACCCACGTAAGTCATGGGGCCATGTGCAGCCAACAGTGGCTAAGGCACCACCCACAAACACGCATGGACACACACCTGGGGTGCATGCCGTCAAGGGAAGTGGCAGGGCATGGAACCACACACACACAACCAGGGATGGGTGAGGACTAACATGCCACACGGACGGTCACACACACACGCACACACACACAATGCACCAAACTTGCACAAAGGGCAGGAAGCACACTGACCCAGAATGCCACCTCTAGCCACACACATGTCCACAGACCACCACACCCACTGCCTGTCCATGTGCGTGTGTCAGATGCTGAGCACCATTGCACATTGGTGTACAGCGCAATGCAGGCATCATCATGCACATGCAACTGCGGACAGCAGCTGGGAGGGTGTGCAGATGGACTGTGAGTCCACATGCAGGGCCGGGTACCCACCCGTGCACTGCCCACTGAAAGACACAATGCACACAGGGAAGCACCAGACAGTAGCCACATTGGGAGACAGGTCAGTCACATGACACAGTGCCCCAGCTGCCACGGATGTGTGGGCGGCCCCGCCAAGACCCACCAACACTGACAGGCTGACCACTGGCCTCATGGGGTGGCACCGATGGTCCCCCAGGGGTTCCACTGCGTGAAAGTGACCGTGCTCACACAGGGGTCTGCAGCACACCAAACATGCCTGCGCCAGGCATGCTCAGGATGCCCACAGCTGAACCCAGTGTTGACAGGGAGGGTGTCACATGATGCCAGGAATGGGGGGGTGGACAGTGCACTGTGTGGTGTCTGCGACACATGGGCACATGACTGTGTGCCCATTGTGGCCATGACAGCAGTGAATGCCCGTGCATGCCTGTCAATGGCAGCGGTCACATCCTCCCGCAACCGGTCCATCCCTGCCAGGATCAGAGCGGTGTCTCTGCTGCAACGCTCCTCTGCCCACTCCAGAGCTGCATGCAATGCATCCACCGACGTCGCAAGCCGCATCTGCTGCTGGACTGATGCTTGCAGTAGGTGGGTGTGCTCATCCAAGAGGTCATCTGCCTCCTCGGCATCCTGTCCCTCAGGGTATGAGCAGCCCTGATGCTCAGCACCTCTTGAGGGTGGGCGCTGCACACCAGGACCAGGTCTGGGCATGTCCACAGGTGGTGCACAGATGCTGCTGCTGGACCCTGTACCCCCAAGCCCATTGGCCGACTGCTGATGCTGCCCCTCCGGCTGCCACTCCCCAGGGCTCAGTGGTGCCGCCACAGTGACGCAACAGTCCCACTGTCCTGAACAAACACCAGTGCTGCCCCACTGGTGCTGACAGACACAGGCTGGGACTGTGCTGAGATGCAGGCCTCCATGGCAGCACCACCCACAGCCATGGCCGTGATGTCTCCTGCTGTGTGGCCATCCCGTGGCACACACGTGTCACTGCCCATGCCGTTAGCAACATCATCATCGGTGATGGACTCAGCACTGGCCCCAGTCACAGCATGCCAGCATCCGTGGACGCCGGCATGCTGGGACACAGGCAGGGCTTCCTCCGCACCTGTTACAAAAACATCAGTGTGGACAGCCAGGTGGCCCCACTGTCGCACTGAGCCACATATACCTGTGGAGGTGGATGGACCCTCCTCCATCTCCAGCTGACTGTCCTCAGTGGACATGCCCACCACTGCTGACCCATGCAGATGCTCAGGATCTGTAAGGGAAAGCAAAGTCGCATTACTGAATGTGACCTACCCTGCCCCCCCATAGACAGACCGTGACTTACCATGCAGTGATGGGCCACCACCCATCTGGAAGCCACCACCCAGAACACCCTCAATGGCACTACGCTGCATGCTTCCAGTGATCCTCTCCTCCTATGGGGTCAGGTGTACCACCTACGGCTGTCCCCCACCTGTTGCAGCTCATGCTGCCCTGATGGCAGCCACCTTCTCCTTTATCCTCCTCCTGTCCATGCCCATCTTTTTCTTGCACTTCTGCATGGAGCACTGGTGGCTGCCATGCAGGTTCACAGCACGTGCCACCTCCTCCCATGTAGCAGCATGGGCTTGAGGTGTTCCCTGCCATCCACTGAAAAGCGGCTCCTGATCCAGGTAGGTGTCAAATAGGGCTTTGATCTCGGCCTTGGTAAAATTAGGCCTCCTCCTCCCCCCACTGTGTTCCTCCTCTCCCACAACTTGCTCGGTCATTATTTAGCCTGTAAGAATGGCAGTTGTTACCTGTGACTGTGCAGTCCCATGCATGTCCCTAAATCCACAGTCCACACTCCCAAACGGCATGCAACTCACCAATAGACTGCAGTAACCGACTACGGCCAGTGCAGCCCAATGTCTCACTTTTATAGCGCAACCCATGCAAATGAGGTGAGGAGCAGCTTTAAGTGGATGCAAATTGCAGTGCTGCGCCACTGAATGGCTGATTAGATGATTTGCATATGATGGCTGGATATTGCACTGTTGCACTTTGCGCAATTGTGTTGAACGTGCGGAGCCAATGGCGCAGTTCTGTGACATGCGTAGTACACACCTCACTGCGCATGCCCGGGTTGCTGATGCAGGCATCTACTGCACTGCTGACGTGCTGTGTGCAGGAAGCAATGCAGGGCACAGCCACCATTGTGCCAATGGCACTATAGCGATGGTCACCTACATGGCGCTGTGGCACTGGGCCATCATAGGCGCACTGGGGCAACAGCGCGGTAGACCGCTACTGGTGGTAGCACACAGGCAGCCAATTGCGCTACATGCATTGGGTTCCAATGGCGCTGTACTTGTCTGTGCGCCAGAGACCCTTGACCCTGTGCCTGACCTTTTGCCCCTAGGCATCGCTGAATCAGGCATGGTGCCATCACTATCGCGCTGTTCAGTGACAGCACGATAGGGAATGGCAGCGCTGTACCGCGCAGCATCTGCACGTGGGGAACCGCACTGCAGAGCACCATATTTGCAGACCGAGCAGAGATCATGGTGCAGGAGGGCTGCTCAGTGGTCTCAGATAGAGCTGGCCAACCTAGTGGCCATAGTGGAGCCATACCATGGGCCACTGTTTGGAGAGGTACCCCTGGACATGTCCAGGAGCCAGGTGTGGGAGGAGGTGGCCACTGCACTCAAGGAGGCCACTGGATGGGGGAGAAGCACAGAGCAGTGCCGCCACAGGTATGGGGACCTGCGGCGGAGGGAGCCGGAGCTGCTAGCCTGACTGCGGGCACGTGCCAGGAGAGGCACGGTGCCACGGCCAGGTAGGTGTTACATCAACACACTTTTATCTTCCATATGGGTATCACAGTTGTATGTGTCCAGCACATGGGGGAGGGACCGTCCGGGGTTGGCTGTGGTGGTGTTATCAGGGTGTGGGGTGGGTGGATCTGGCTGGGTGGGAAGGCACACACCTGGGGGCAGGGTGGCTTTGCTACGGGATTGTACTGATGTTCCTCTCTCCATGTTTGCACCACAGGCCCAGAGGAATGGCGCCTGGCCCATGAGCTGCAGTGAAATGAAGAAGAGAGGGAAGACAGGTGGGGCGAGGGTCCACAGCACCCAAGAGACCGGCCCGATGATGGTGAGTGCCATACCTCCATGATTACTATTGCATGCTGTGTAACAGGGTGGGCAGCAGGGCATGGCCACCATCCATCGACACCACTGCCATGCACGCAACTTGTTACAATCAACACTGTCCAGTGACAATGCATGTCAGGGAGTGCGTCGATGGTGGTCCATGTATGCACCGGGTACATGGCTGTGCCACTGCCTTTGCGCCACATAGCTATGTCACTAAATGGCCACGTTGGTGCAGTGCGTGACTTGGCCGGTGGGTGTGTGCAGTGTTCCACATGGCTGTATGCACCTGGGTGTGCAGGTCATGTGGACGTGATCACTGTGGGTGGTCACACACCATCACAGAGGTATGTCCCATGGCCGTATGCCATGCACAGTGGGTGGGCTGTATGGGGCTGTGCATTCACACCTATGACTGTGCTCCTTGTCCTAGGTACATGCCAGCTCTGAGAGATAAGGAGGCACTTCGAGATCCTGCAGGTGGTGAGGCATCACTCGACATCCTCCGCGAGGATCAATGAGACCTGTGGAACTCAGGCGAGGCACAGACAGTGATGGAGCCAGAGCAGGGAGCAGCGCCCCGCTAGAAGTCCCTCTGCCCGGATACCCCTACCCTCTGGACCCACCTCACACCCTCCTTTCCTGTCCCTTATGTTCACCCTCGCCTTATCCACCCCCACCTTGTTTGTGGCCCTCCCCACCTTGTATATATTTTGTAAATAGTTAACTTTTATATGTTGTTTCAATACAGTTATTTTGATATGAATACTGTGGTGGTCTCTGATTTGCAGCGGGCTATAGGTGCTCAGCTGCAGTGGTGTGCATGGTGTCGGGGGTGGTGCGGTCATGGGTATGTGTGTGTGTGTCTGTGTGGAGGTAACTATGGTGTGGGGGTAGCTATCAGTCAGTGTCTGTGGTGTGTGTGTTGTGCCCTGTGCACTGGATGACTGTGTGCAGTGGTCCATGGTGCATGCTCTGTGTCCATGGTGCTCCTATCAGCCCGTCCATGGCCTGTGCAGCTGACACACATGCATGTCTGTGACCTGCACGGTCCACTGGCATGTCAGTGGTGGCAGTCCATGCAGGGCAGCCACTGTACCCATCACACTGCTGGGTTGCCTCCTGTCACTGGTGTGGTGCATGTCTGCCTCGGGTGACACTGTGGCCTCCACAGTTGTTGTCCCACCTCCATGCTGTGCCTTGTGTGTGTTGCAGGGGATGTGCACCACTGTCTGTGACTTGTGCTTTGGGAAAATGCTGGTGGCGTACAGTTCCACAGTGCCTGCGCAGGGTCACTGGCACTCCAGTGCCATGGAGGACTGCGAGTTGTGTGTACACAGTTTACATGGGCCTATGCTGGGGGCTTGGTTGCCCCACCACTGCATCCCTGTGTTGTTGTGCCCTTGGGTATGGGTGGGTGTCTGTCTATGCACTGTGTGGCATCTGGTGTGGCGCATGCTTCCACACACCACTGTGGGTGTCTGTGCTGGCTGTTGTGGCCAGTGCTGGGTCGGGGTGTGTCATTGGGATACTGTGCAGGGTGCTGTACCACTGGTGGTGGTGTCCAGGGCAAGCCCTGTTCCGTGTGGGGTACCTCATGTGCCGATGCATGGTTGGTCTCTCAGCAGTACCTCGGGGGGACTGTCCATGGTGGCACTGTGTATGCCATTGTTGCATCGCTGTGTGCTGCCACCCGCTGATGGGTGCTCATGGTGGGGTTGCCTTGCATGGTTCTGTGGTGCACAGGGTTGCAGTGTAACAGTGGGGGTGGTGGCATGCATGGGGTTTCCTGTAGTGGTGGTCACTGCTCCTGGGCAGGGTGTCTAGGGGTCACAGTGCAGGGTGTGCTCTGCATTGGGAGGATGGTGTGGCATGGGGTGGTCAGCCCTCCTTGTGTGCCAGTCACAGATTGCCGGGGGGGTGTGATGGGGCACCATGGCCCAGCTGTGGGTTGTTTTCTTGTCTCCATGGGCCAGTGGTTATTCCAGCCCTCCCCCAGTTGTGCAGTGCATGGGGTGTGGGGAGATGATGTCTGTTCTGCTGTGTGTTCCTGTGTTCATCTGTGGCATGGGTGGTGGGTCCCTACCTCCCTGGTTGTGCAGTTGCATTACTCTGCTGCTGGGGGGCATCCCAGGTTGCGCTATGGCACCTCTGGACAGCTCAGCTGCCCATCTCTTGTTGTGCTATGGCGCATCAGATCTGCTCAGCTTCCCCTCCCTAGTTGCGCTATGGCGCAGGTGGTGTGATATTCAGTCATCGGCTGTAGGTGCAGTTTGGCTGGCTCACTTTTTGAATATCGCACATCTTGCACATGGGCGCAATGGACTTGCGCTTGCTCCTGCTATTGCGCACTTTTTGGGCGCAGTTTGAATATCTGGGCCCATAGCTCTAGTGTCAGGGCATTCAGAGACGCTGCCATCCCTAACCTTCTGACTACTGGTTACCCCTCCCTCCTCAGAGTAACCTGCTGTAGCTGTTTGGTGCATGGCTACTTGAATAAGTCCTACCTCCCTTTCACTATTCTCTATTTCAGGAGACACAGGCTGGGGAACCAGCCTCCTATTCACTTACACAGGTGCTTCTGTAGGGTTCAGGGAAATATAAGAGGCTTTAGCCATCTTACTGCAGGTAACTACGCACACCACTCCCTGCTGTATATTATTCCCTATAATCACATCCAGGGTGAGATTGTCTACCATTGCCACTTTTTCTACTCTCTCTCTCCTGTCTCACCCCAATCCAGGAGAACACTAGCTAGTGGCAGGGTTTTCTCCTCCCCTGTGAATCTCCTCACAGTGACAGATTGATTAGGTATATGCTGTTCATGCTCAACCAAAATCCCCTTTTACCAGAGTAAAACATGCCCCTGTGTCCCTTAACCCATAGATCTGCACCCCATTTACAGTAACAGGATGTATGTGCTCCTTAATGTTCACGGGCATACTCTCAGGGATACACAGTGCACCCACCTCATTTTGATGTACATTTTTTCTACACTGTGCCTTTTTAGGACAATGTCTAGCCAGATGCCCTGGCTGCTTACAAAACCAACATTCATCATTCATTTCTTCCAAGACCTCCCTTCTTGGTAACCTGGGGCTTCCCCTTTCTGCAAAGACATTGAGGGTTTTAGCTGCCCTGAATGTGTGCTTTTCCCTTTCTGTGCTGTAGCACCTGCTCCCTCACTTCCTTTCAGAGCAGGCCAGCTCCTTGCACAGTGATCTGAGAGCTCAGCAGCTTGCTGTGCTATTTTGGGATTCCGGTCCCCCAGCCAGGTTTTCAGTTCCACTGGGCAAACCATAAAGAACTGTTCTAAAAGTATAATCTCCTCAGTTTCCCCCACAGGGTTTGCTTCCAACCCTCCCATCAATGCTTTAAAAACTGCCATTGCTTTGTGACTAGTTCTTCAAAGCTCAAGTCAGGGTTTTTTTTGAGTTTCCAGAATTTAACCTTGTAGGCCTCAGGAGTCAGTTCATACTTTTTAAGCAAAGCAGCTTTAAGTTTCTCAGAATCTTAGCTATCATTATTGTCCATTTGACCTAGTGCCTCACGCCCTTTACCAGTAAGTAGCAGGGATAGCTGGAAGCTGCAGGACCCCTTGGGTATTTTGGCCTTGATACAGACCTTTAATGAATTCAAAAATGCATCCATATCCTCCCCCTCTTTAAATTCAGCTATTAATTTGGAATTTAACTTATACCCCAGCCCTGGAGTTTCAGGTTCACCCCTGCCACTTACCTCTTCTGGTGCTGGTCATTGGAGTCATAGCTTCTCCAGATAAACTCTCTCTGGAGCTGCCTTTCTTTTTCCTCAGCCTCTCTCTGATGCTGTTGTTGTTCCTGCAACTCAATTTAAAAAAAGTCCTTGGAAAAAACAGCTCCAGTGTTGACCGGTAGTTGGCGAGGCTAGTTCTATCACCACTTTTGAAGATTGGAGTGACCACCACGCTCACCGAGTGGTGACTCACTTGACCTCAAGATCTGAGCTCTCACCATGGATTTTCCACTTCCCCTTCAACCAAGATCCTAAATCTCTCACTTACTACAGGCAAGTTCTCCCTATACTGGAAAGCTGTGGTGGTCACTCCAATGTTCAAAAGTGGTGATAGAACTAGCCTCGCCAACTACCAGCCAATCGCAATTCTAACCCCTCTCTCTAAAGACCTAGAAAGAATAGTTTATGACCAATTAGTTGATTACCTAGATAAGTACAACCTTCAATGTCCACAGCAGCATGGTTTCAGGAAGGCACATAGTACTTCCATGGCCTTGATTGAATTTACTGGCTATATTCGCAAAGCACTTGATCAAGGGCTCTTGGTGGGGGCTGCTTTTATTGATCTCACCAAAACCTTTGACACAGTTAATCATAATTTGCTTCTCAACCAATTGACTAACATTGGGATGTCTTCTGATTCTCTGGGTTGGTTCTGGAGCTGCCTCTCCAACGGAACACAGCAGGTCAAGATCTATGATGTCTTATCTGACCATTGAAATGTCATCACAGGAGTACCCCAAGGCTCCACATTAGGCCCCCTGCTATTCAGCTTGTTTCTGAATGAGCTCCCAAAAATAAGCCAGTACAAGATCCTTCTATGTGCAGATGATGCTGTGCTTTATCCTTGTCACTCAGTACCAGAAGCTCTAGAAAATAGGATGCAAGCTGACATTAGTGCTGTGGAAGAATGGTTCCTTAATTTCAAGATATTGCTTAGTTACAAAAAACCAAAAGCGATGTTGTTCACCTCTCATCAAAGCCAATACAAGTCCTAGCTCCTCAAAATATATAACAAGCACACGATACTTATTTTTTTTTTAACCAGGAGAAACACACTAAGCTGAAAGCTTGTTTACAGGTGTAACCTGGGAGCACAAGGAAGTTAAGTGACTTGCTGAGGTTCTCACAGTATGCAAGTGGGGTCTGTGGGATTCAAACCCAGGTCTCCAGGTTTGCAGCTCAGAACCTTAAACCACTGCATTATACTGCTTCCTAAATATCCTTCTACTTGATATGGTTAATAACTTTAAATACCTTGGGGTCATTCTTGACTCCTCTCTCTCATTTAGCTTGCACACTGATAACATCGCCAAGGCAGCCAGTGCCACAATAGTCCAACTTTATCAGCACAGACACTGCCTCACGGAGTGTGCCATCAAACTAGCAGTTAATAGCTCAGCACTGTCAGTCATAGATTATGGTCTGATAGTCTATGGAGCAGGCACTGACACTGCCCTTAAGAGAATTAAGGCTGCCTTAAATAAAGCCTGCAGACTTGTTCTGAGCACAGACCACTTAACTCACTCATGTGAGCTGTACTCCAGCACTGGTTGGCTAAATTTGAACAACAGGATCTAGTATCAGGTTTGTTTGCAAGCTAAAAAAAAACACTCTTGGTCTTGCTCCCCCTGGAGTGCATAAACTCCTCAGCTATTCCACTAACTCCAGACTAACCAGGGGATCCAGCAAAGCTGTCTTCCATATTCCGTTTCACCTTTACTTTGCAAGGGCAGTGATCCTTCGAATACAGGGCCCCTCCTCTGGCTAAATTCTCTCAGCACTGAACTGATCATGGAACCAAAATTAGGCCCCTTTAAACGCAAACTGCAAACGCATCTGACAGCTGTCAGTATGTGCAACTGTGATACAAATACCTAATAGCACTTTGGTATATGTCCCACAGAGAACTTCCCTCTCCCCCCCCTTCCTCCCCTGCTTTCCTCTCCTTCAATTTATACTAGACTCTTTCACTGTTACACCTCCTTTCATACTTGGATCATCCCCACCTCTAATACCATATCCTGAAACCTCTTGCCCAACCTTTCACAACCCTTCTACCAAAATCCCATCTTCACTTCAACCCTATACTAACGAAACCCTATGGGTGGATCCCCTCCTATTCCAACCCCCTATCCCTGCAACCTCCTGTTTGTTCCTCTCTATAACTATCTTCTATCCCCCCCTTGCTCACTTAATCCCATTCTCCCCTTCTCCAAGGTCCCTCCTTTACCTGACCCACTCAGTTCTGCCTGGGTTGCTTTTAAGCATAGCACCTATGTTACACCCAGTTACTTTGCTCTTTAGTTTCAGAAGTATCTTGTGAACACTTACCATGCTTTTATTACTTGTCTCTAGAACTTTATACATGTGTTTTTTGTTAAATTTGTTTTTGCCTGAATATTATGTATTCGACTGCATTGTTAATTGTCCCTGTATAATGTCTGTACCATTTCAATGTGGAACCTTTGTAAACGAGCACCCTAGCCTAAAGGTATTAATCTGAGAATTCAATAAATAAATAAATAAGAACTTTCTCTGCTCACATTCCCCTCTGCTTCTGGGCTTTGAACTTTCTCTGCTTGAATTCCATCTTCTGCTGGGCTTCAGACTTTCTCTGCTTGAATTCCCACTCCAATTTCCTCAACTCCAGCTGCAGCCTGATCCCTTCCAGCTCCAGCTTTATGGTGACCTTCCCTGGTGCTGTGGCCCTGGGTTCCCTCTGGTCTCACTGTCCTCCTCCTTGGGACTGGACATTGCAATGTCCCTTGGCACCCCCATGTCCAAGACCTGGTCCTTCTTAGTCACTGGCTGTGACTCGAGGTCCTGGGCATTCTCTTGCTCATTGGCTGTCACAAGAGCCTCCATGAGGTCATTTTTGCTTCGCTCCTCATAATGGACCCCTCTGTCCTGGCACAACTGCTTTAACTCTTCTACAGTGTAGTCGCTGTACTTGGAAGTCATCTTTCTCTCCCCTATACTATCACTAGTCTGTCTTTTACTTGCAGCAAAAAGAAAAACAGAATGGGGAACTATATCTTGAAACCAATTGTCACCTTTTCCAAATTTCTGCCCTCTTTGCGTGTGGTTGTTCAAACAGTTCACCAATCACACTGCTGCTCAACAAATCTCTCACCAACCCACTCCCGTGGGATGAGCTATCTCTCTGCATCACAGCAAATTCCTCCAGTGATGGGGGGTCAGGGGATACCCTTTCTCTGTCCTTCTAGCACACTCACTGTTTCACAAATGAACGTATGCCAGAGAATCCCAGGTCACCATCTCTTCATGCGAGGGGATACAAATACAGTCTTAAGTCTCTGTTCCTGGGGTAGAACCCTCTCAGTCACTGCACCACAAACCACACAGGTGTGTATAGGCTTTGGGGGAGCCCTATACACCCTATTACTGTATGTGTCTTTCACCCAGAAATGCAGATCTTGGTTCTACCCTCCATACACACACACAAACTCCTCCTGAGACCCTTCATATTTCCTCCCATCCTTGCATCACAAAGTCCATAGTGGTACTTCACTTTGGCAATGTTTGGCCTTAAAACAGGCATGGTATCATTTGAACATCTCTTACCAAGGCAGCACACACACAAATGACATAGGCAGAATTATTTTAAAATAAGCCAAAGTCTTTACTAATTAAATTAATAAAAAAAAACAGTAAAATAACATAAAGATAGATCATTTTAGATGTTGGTTACAGGATACTGAAAATAAAATGGAAAGAATACAAAAATATACTACATTTTGAGAATTCTAGTTTTAAAGTTCTACCTCAGTGTCCTTAGGTTGCTGAATTTTGAATTGCAAAGTGTCCTTTAGAAGTAGCAGCTGGGAGCCGGCTCAATGGCGCTGAGGGTTGAGGTGCTGGACGCCACACCTCATGCCACGCCGGTGACCCGGGTTTGGGAACAAACCCAGGGCACCAGGAATCAGCTGGGGAGGAGAAGAATGAAGTGCCCAATGGCTGCTCTTCTTCTCCGGGCCGGTTCACTGCATGCTCCTGTTGCAATACCACCATCTAGGGAAGCCTGGTTGGTAGGTGCGTTAGTTGGAGCAGCAGCATGGGCATTGGGCAGACATCAGCAGGGGGCGGAGCCTTCCAGCTCATTGGCCCCCATTGCACACCGATGCCTAGGGAGAACAAGGGAAAAAACCCTCAGTCTCTCCCAGGCTATGACACCTCCCTTCTCATCTCGGGCCCACAGCGGCAGACCCCGCTGTACAGGATCTGCATCTCAGCATGTTGGACTTGGGGAGGTGAGTACGTGGGAGTGCCTCCTCACCCCACCTGGGGGGTCATCCGGGTGCTTTGATTACTGTGCAGATCCATGGTACTCTAGGGGCAGATCATGGTGAGACATGGGGAGGAGCAGTTCAGAGGATGTCTGAGAGAGGGGAGGGATGAGGTAGTTAGGAGCATAAATACTAGGTTAAAAAAAAAAGAAGTAGCAGCTGAGGTCTTGGCTGTTGTCCAGGAGAATTTGTCTCTGCCCTCCAAGCAGATGGCAGGGTCACAAATGCATAAAAGGCTAAAGGCTAAAAGGCAAAAGGCTTCAAGCAAAACAGCTCATACATCCCTCTGCATTTTTGTTTCAAAGGGTTTCAAAAGGGCATGTCCAGTGGACAGGGGCTTGCCCTATGATTGGCTAGCATTCTGTTTCTATGGTTATGAAACCAATCAGATTTTAGTATTTTATTAAAAAACACAGATATGCAGTTCTGAATATGAGAGTAAAAAAAAAAACTGGGGTCAACCAGTTTAAACCAGAATTCTAGGGGAACATCCAGCCTCCCTCCTGGGAGATGGCTGTAGTTAAGCTGCACTCAGTACAGGCATTTACTTAAATGGTAGCCCATTCAGCAGGTAACAAGATTAAGTCAGTGCAGCCTTGCAGAGACAATGGGAGGCAAGACATCCAGGCTCCTGTGGATGCCGTGGTCCATTCAGACACAAAGGAAGATGCCTGCTTGCCAGGTCTACTTAATTATTCTTTAGTCTCCTTTTAAATAATTTAACTAACTCTAGCCCCTGACTAGTAGCTGACAGATTCCTGCTCAGGAACAAGAATTACAACATCATTCTGCAGGGCCCATGTACTTATACCTTTGATCCCTTGTACTTACACTGGCCACTATGGCATCTCTGATGCATTATATACATACAATTATATAAAACATGACCCAGAACAATAAGATATGGCCTTATCTCACCACACTCTGTATTAGGCACCTTTTCTTGCCACTTGATGCCAGCAATATGTAGTAGACAGCACATATGGAAATGGTCAAGTCACTTAATGTGACGATGGTATCAGGTCCACGATTCTGATCCATAAAGGAGGATGGTTAGGACAACAGCTTGATATATAGTGACTTTTGTTTTCAGACTAGCCCCTTGATCCTGCCAGACTCCCTGCACAAGTTTGCCAAAGGTGGAGCTGGACCTGCAAATCCGGTGAGTGACATCATCATCGATCATGGCGTTCTCTGAGAGAACGCTACCAAGGTAGTAGAATTTGTGACTTTAAGTGGTACATTGGTGATCATAACCACAAGGGGTATAACTTGATAACCAGTTATGGTCTGGACCATGACTTCAGTCTTATTTAGGTTGATTGTAAGACCAAAACACTGTGCTACTTGAGCAAAACAGTCAGGAAGCAGCTGGATAGCTTTAAGAGTGTGGGTGAATAATGTACAGTCATCAGCAAAGTGCATGTTATGAATGGTTATCTGCATTACTTTCATTTTAGCTCGTAGCTGTCAAAGGTTGAAAATGCCACCATCCATACAGTATCAAATGTAGAATCCCCTGTCATAGTTCTTTAATGTGTCGAAATGTACTGCAGCAAATGGTTTGCTGAACAGGGCTAGGTAAGAATACAACCTTGTTTGACACCATTAGTGACTGCAGATGGTGATGACACACAGCCTTGATCTATTACTTGGGCCATAATACAAATGTGTAATTGATGAACAGTGTTTACAAATTTGCCTGGGCATCTGAACTTTAGAAGTATTTCCCACAGTGCATCACAATTCATGGAGCTGAATGCCTTTATCAAGTCAACAAATACCATGTAGAGGTTCAGGTGCTTTTCTCTGCTCTTTTCCTGGATCTGACAGACTGAGAAAATTATGTTGGATGTTCCACAACCAGCCCCAAATCTGCACTGGCTTTCCAGGAGAATTTTTTTCTGCCAGTTGTTCATTTAGTAGATAGAGCATGATGCGGGCAAAAAGTTTACCCGCTACAGATAGAAGTGAAATTCTGTGGTGACTATCACAGCATTAACGATCACCTTTGCACTTGTAGAGATGCACAATGTTGGTGTCTTTGAAATTTTGCTCTGATATATGCATGCCACAGGCCAAGTACATTCAGGCACCCAAGGTGTGCATACATCAGAGCAAAGCCACACACCCTGTAGTGGATTACCGATATTATAAAATGGTTAGAAATGTTGTTGTTTTTTCCTGGTGGGTCAAAAAGTAGTGCTTGTCTGTCAGAAATTAATTTTATTTAGGTGATCTGGTTGATCCTGGTAGTGCTTGTGTTGCAAAAATTAGTTTTATTTAGATAACCTGGTTGATCCACCCATGATTTTCATAGGGAAAAAAATTATTTAAAAAGTTGACTGGTTGATCCTGAAATTTTTATGCTCTTTCACTTGTAATCACATTCACTTTCCTCATTCACTGTAGCGTGACTGAGCAAAGTTTATAACATGAAACAATATGCTGGCAAAGGCTTAGAATGAGGAACCTTTTATTCAAAATGATGTAAGACATGAGATTTAAGGTCATTTTAGTGAGTTTTGTATAAAAAGAAGCAGTGGAGAGTAAGGGGAGTAAGTGAGTCATGAGCTTCAAAAGTGTAGATGCACACCTGAGAGAGTGTTCCAATAGCAAAAAATGGCAGGATCAACCAGAAAAGTGTTGTGTTTTTTTGGGGGGTTACCTATCAAAGTTATAGCAGAATCAACCAGATAATTATTTGCAGTGTGGGGACATCTACATTGGTTTAATTGATTATGGTTGTGGCAGGCTGTGTGTGCCAGGTGTGTATGTGGCAGCTTGTGTGTGCTAGGTGTGGAGTGATCTTGCCACTAAAGAGAAGGTTCTGAGAGATGGAAAGTAGTGCAGGCGTACTGTTGTAGTGAGACACATGCAGTCTTTGTGGAATAATGCACGGTCATCTGGTTTGTTTTATTCAATCATGGAACCCAGTTTTCACTGATTTTTTTCCTACTCATTTTATAAATATGCATATCTATATACATATAGAATAAATAATGGGTAAGTGTGGTATACAAGGATGTATACCCATCAAGGTGGCTAATTAGGGCTATACGGTCACAAGCCTGAATGGCAAATGGAAGATTGCCCTACTTAGCCACTGAGATGGATATACTGTACTTCTGAGTGTACCACACTTACTCATTCTTTATTCATTATAATACATTAGGATGGGCACTGTTTAAAATTGCAATTCTGATTGCTTCCAGGTGTTCCATAGTGTATTGCATTTAACAGAGGTGTACAAAGTTGTAGCACATTAGTGTTTCCGTAGTGTGGTGGACCCCTGTATAAGGGTCCATTGCTGTGCGGTGCTCTCCTTTAGTTGGTGTTGTGTAGTTTGCAGTTGGGTGTCAGGCATGCAGTTGGCTTTTAGGAGTGCAGTCAGGCATACTGTGTGGAGCTGGGCGCGTGTTCATGAACTGTGTGTGCAGTTTGTTTGGTAAGAGTATGGGGAATTTTAAACATTACTATATTTAGTTTTTTTTTATTTGGTTCCAGTAGTTTTTTTTTATGGGGGGAGCTGAGTGTGTACATGATTTGTTAGATGTGCTAATTGGTTGCTAACTGATGGAACAATTGGTTAATGGGATTGGTAAGTACTTGCATTTATTGTTGTCCTATGAAGTTTAATATAGTGTAGGTATATACTTTTAATTAGTGTACGTATATACTTTCAATTGTCTTATTGGTGTAGGTATATACTTTTAATTAATAGATTAGTCAGAGGTATACAGGGATATAAAATATGGTCTTTTCTATAGGGAAAAGGTCCCAACCATGTAACAGATAGATAGATAGATAGATAGATAGATAGATAGATAGATAGATAGATAGACAGAAAGACAGATAGATAGATAGATAGATAGATAGATAGATAGATAGATAGATAGATAGATTATAGTGGCGCGATAGCACCAATATAGTTAAGGTTAAGCAGGGGTTTCTATGTTAAACCTCAAATTTTGCAGTTTAATATGCAGCTGTTCAATGGATTTGCAAGAAGGTTTGCAAGCATGGTCCCATGCGATAGATCTCTTGATGTGCCAAGTTTCGTTTTGATCGAATGTACTGATTCTGAGCTGCGCATAGTGAAAAATTTTTAAAAAATCGCCAATTTTTGCTTTTTTTTTTTTTTTGTCATCACACTGCACCCAGACTGTTTGGAATTTTTATCTGAAATTTTCAGGGTAGAAAGGGCTTATCCCCCACAGATCTGGCTTTCACTAGTTAAGTGAAAAAATATTAATTGGTTCTAAAGTTATTAAATTGTAAAATTTCTGGTTCTGAGCATGCTCAGTCAGCCTAAAAAATTGCTGTAACAACTATTATTCATGAACACCTAGCCACCTCATAGCTTATGAATAATAATGAGCTTATTTGCATACCCATTTTTTTTACTTGAAGGAACTAGAAAAATCAGGTGAAAACTGCAAGCTATCCCTCCTTGGGAAGCTTGGTATGTTCAAAATCATTGTTTACAACTGTTTATTTCTTTTTAATTTCACACTGCAAGAAGAACAGTTCCTTATGAGCCCCATGTTTTCAAAAAATGTCAGTGTAAACCTAGTATGAATAATCATGAGCTTATTTGCATACCATTTCTTTAAAATTAAGGGAATCAGAAAAACTGGCTAGATATTTCTGTACTCACTACAGAAATAGGTGACTACTTCTGTCAGTAAAGAAATCATGTTAGCTATATACAGTATGTACAATGCCTCATTTTGAAAATAAACATCTGAGATCTTATACTGTTGTAACCACTACAGAAATAGGAGACTGCCCATCCCAGTAAGGAAAATAGAAGACACATTCATGGCATACCCACAATGACATATTATGCACATCTGTATATTAGGAACTATACTGCAGTCACCACTACTAAAATAGGAGACTGCACCTCTGTATAAGAAGCACTTAAGTAAACTTTATAATCGACTCAGAATTCCTTACTGCTGTTTGTAAATCAGTCTATTGGCTGTTATAGTGCTGTAACCATTACCAAAATAAAAGTCAGGGACTACTATATGTCCAAATGTAGTTACAGTAATAAATTATGATGTTTTTGAAAGCAGTTTTATATATTTTTATTTTACAGTTTAAACAATTTTTCTACACGTGTCATAATTTAAAATAGAAGTCGTGTAATTTAACGACTGCCTTACAAATGGTAGGAGGGATCAGTTCTAGCCAGGGTAAGTGTATAATTTATAATGAAACTTGTATGTAATTCAACAACTGCCCTACATATGACAGTAGTGAGTGTACAATTTTGCACTTTAATATCTTTGCACCTGTTTGACGGATTTGCCTGAAAGTTTGCATGTGCAATCCTGTGGCATAGTTCTCTTGATGTTTCTTCCTATCAGATGTGCAGATTCCAAGATGCAGATAGTGAAAAAGTATTAAAAAAATCATTGTTTTTTGCTGTGTGTTTTTTTTTTTGTTGTTGTCATTACCTTGTGCCCAGACAGTTTGGAATTTTAGTCTGACATTTTCAGGGTAGAAAGGATTTGTCCCACAGAGGTGCCTTGTGCTGTTTTGATTAAAAAATATTAATCCATTCCAAAGTTATTACATTTTAAACTTTCTTGTTCTGAGCTTGGCTGGTCCGTTCAAAATCATTGTTTACAACAATTTCTTTTTGGTTCCACCTGTTCACATTGAAAGTAGAACAGTTCATTCTATACCCACATTTTCAAAAGTGTCACTGTTACCATAGCACATAAATAATCATGAGCTTACTTGCATACTTTTTTTTTTGAGGGAATTCAAAAAAATGGGTGAAAACTACAAGCTATGCCTGTTTAGGAAGTGTGAATTGTTTTGAAACATGGGCTACAAATCAATATGTTAGACATTAGGGCTATAAGAAGGAAAGTAGTAATTTTTAACTTATGTTAAAATAAACATTAGAGTATTGATTTTGTGTTCTTGTGAATTGGAAAAGTTTCAGACAATCAATGACTTTGAAATATGCAAAGTTAAAAAAAAGACCTTTGGCAATGCAGGAAAACAGGAAAGTATTATTGGCTGTTTTAGTTTGGATCTGTCTTTACTTAGGATAAGAGAACACTGACACAGTAATATCAAAGGGGGCATTTTAGTGTAGTAGCTAAGGTGCTGGGCTATGATCCTGGAGACCTGGGTTTGAATCCCACAGCCCTCAATGAATATGGTCAAAAGTTTTTTGTTTTTTTTTTGTAGTACCTCATTCGTTTATAAAAAAAAACAATTATAGAAAAACACTTATGCATTTATAAAAACTAATTACAGAAAAAACAGTACCTCAAAAAGTAAGGAAATTCATTGCAAAAAAAAAAACATTAATGCACTACTTAGGGTTAAAGCAACAAAAGTAGGGAAATGGGATGTTAGGGTTTCCAACCCTAAAACCCCAGCCCCACCCTGCATGCAGCAACAGATGTTGGGTGTGTGTTGAGGTTGTCAGCCATAACACTTACCCAATTTTCATATACTGTACCCATCTCATGTACTGTACCCATCATGTTTTTAATTCAGGAAGGGGGTTTTTTAAAACTGCTTATCTTCTGCATATTTGTTTTTCCTTTGTGGCTAACTGGCTTTTGGTGGGGTTGTGTGATTCAAAATAGCAAAAGCTGCAGTTTGTAATTGGATGCCAGACATAGCCTGACGTGGGGGTAATTGTCTTCACAAGTCAGAGGTCTGCATCACAGCCATTTGTCTAGCTAGACCATTTCAGCATTGTTCAATTACTATAAACTAGTGGTGTGATCCTGTTTGAGGCAGAAGTCCATCTTCTTCCAAGTTGTGTACAGGGTGTGCTTGGAAACAACTGAGAAGCTGCGTGGGATATACTATTTTGGACTAAATATCTGTAACTAATCTCTCTCTCTCTTGCTTACATCTGAGAGAAGTTTTCCTCGCTTTTAAAGTGGTATTGCTTTGTGTTTGTTTTAGTTTTTAATTCAGGAAGGGGGTTTTTAAAACTGCTTATCTTGTCAGCATCCTCAGAAGGGCTGAAATAACTGCATATTTGATTTTCCTTTGTGGCTAACAAACCACCAGGCTGTTTTGGGGCTGGAGAGGTTTACCTGTGTCTGACTTGGATGTCTGGATTTTCTCTGTTTGATTAGCAGGGTACTTTCTCTGTCAAATTGTTGTGTAGGGTATCTTGCTGACAGGAAGGCATTCATCGCAGTGGTGGGTGAGAGCTTTAGTTGATTGTTTTGTGAGGGCACAGTTTAGGCCCAACCCTTCCCACCCCTCACCCCACCCACCCTGGAAATAGTTCCTTTATACCTAAAAGTTCTGACATCATTTCCTCGAGTGCAAGGTGCATTTCACTGTCATATCCTCTCTAGCACACTGCACTGACAATATAAGCATACACATTGTATAATATATATATTTCTATATAACAAATCACACATGCACACACACACACACACACACACAAATACAAAAAAACAACAAAAAAAACTAGATAAACATGTGGGGAGTAGTGCAATGTAATGGCTGTGGGGCAGCAGTCTTCTGGGAGTCTTTCTGGAGGCTGAGATGCTGCCCTATTTGCAGACAACTATCTGCCCTGAGGGAGGAAGTTGCCTGTCTTCAGGCTGCACTGGACAGTAGTAAGGAAACCTTCCCCCAGGCCACACTGGACAGTAGGAAGGGAACCTACCCCATCCAGGGAGCACTAGCACCACCACCACTACCTCAGAGGTTGTGAAGAAAGCACAGCAGTTGGACCACAGTGGGCTCAGGAAGGGTGAGGAGGGTGGAACAGAGGCACACCCAGTCAATTGTTCCACTCCACAATCCATACACCATTCTGGGGGAGCATAGCTCCCCTATGGATGCACCCGCAGAGAAGACTGATGGCAACTGTCACAAGGGAGGCCCACAGGAAGGAGGCAGAGGAAACTGCAGGGAAAGGAAGCAGCTCCTGGTGGGGGACTCAATTATTAGGGGTATAGAACTGGGGGGAGCTGGGAAAACTGAAGTAAGGTGCCTGTCTGGTGCCATGGCTTGGAGGGACAGGAAGCGCATCCTCAGGATCACGAGAACAGCTGCAAGGGATTCTGAGCTGGACATAATTGTCCACCTAGGGAAAAATGACTTGGCTCATCATGAGATTAGAGCAGTGCAGGAGGAAATTGCAGAGTTGGGAGGGACCTAAGACAAGTAGCACACACAGTATCCTTCTCAGAGGTGCTGCCTGTCAAAGGCATGGGGAGGCGAGGTAATTGGCACCATGCAGTTTAATGAATGGTTGAAAAATGGTGGAGCACAGGGTTTGATCATTAGACTGGGGTTCCACCTGGAGGGACACCAACCTATACTGGCAGGATGGTCTGCATCTGTCCAGGAAGGGAACAAGTCTTTGAGCAATTGGTTTAAATGCTTCATTTGCAAGCTTTTAAACTAGTCAAAGGGGAGGCACTGACAAGCAGCAGGAAAATCCCAGCCTCTCCCTACAAAACAGGGTACTAATGAGAAAAAGACCGAGGTAGAACGGTCAGTGGGGATGCTGCAACAGAAGGTAAAGCCATCAAAACTGGAGAGCAATGAGTACCAATGCCCGTAGTCTGGTAACAAGCTTCCTGAATTAGTGGCCTTGATGGAGGAGGAACATCTGGATATCATGGCAGTCACAGAAACATGGTACACACAAACCATGACTGGGACATAAACATACCAGGATACACTGTCTACAGGAGGGACAGGGAGGGTAAAAGAGGAGGAGGAGTAGTTTCTTACATAAGAGAAGGAATAAAAGCAACAGAACAAAAGGGTAAACAGGGAGGAGAAGAAGCACTGTGGGTAAATTTGGAGACAGGCAATGGCACCACAATACACACAGGGGTTGTATACAGACCCCCTTCTCAGGGGGAGGAAATGGACAGGGAAACGATAGAAAGTATACTTAGAATGGCAGAAAAAGGGGAGATATTGCTGATGGGTGATCTGAATATGCCAGATTTTAACTGGAGTGCAGTTGCAGCTGCCACTTCAAAGAGTGCAGTTATTCTAGATGCCCTACAGGGGGCATGCCTTAGACAACTAGTACTGGAGCCCACTCTAGAGGGAGCAATATTAGACTTGATTCTCTCAAACGGAGATGGAGAGAGGATCACAGATGTAGAAGTGGGTAGCCATCTGGGAACTAGCGACCATCGAACAGTATGGTTCACAATAAACACAGCAATAGAGTCAAGCCATACAAAGACAAAAGTACTGGACTTTAGGAGGGCTGACTTTGCCAAAATGGGTGAGTGCCTAAGGAATGCACTAGCAAATGGGCAAGAAGGAGGGGTGGAAGAACAATGGGGAATAATAAAAACTGCCATCACAGAGGCAACGAGCCTTTGTGTGAAGCAAATAAACAAAATAAGACGATGTAAGAAACCACTATGGTTCTCAAAGGAAGTGGCAGTGAAGGTTCAAGAGAAAAGAAAGCATTCAGGAAGTACAAGGAATCACAGAAGGAGCAGGACAGAGAACTGTATCAGTTAAAGCAAAAGGAGGCTGGGAAGGCAGTCAGAACAGCAAAGGCCCAAACCGAGGAAAAGATAGTCAACTCAGTTAAGAAGGGGATAAAACCTTTATAGGTACATCAGGGAACAAAGGAAGACCAAGGAGGGATAGTGAGGCTTAATAAAGGGAGGAGGGTGGGCAGAGGAGACTGTGAAAGGCAGAGATACTAAGCAAATATTTTGCTCAGTATTTACAAATGAAGAGGGGAGGTACATAAAACAAACAGTAGTAACACTCTGGATACAGAAGTTGATACCAGCCCATTTACAGAAGAAAGGGTTCTGAAAGAACTCTTAAAACTGAAGGTGGACAAAGCAATGGGGCCTGATGGGATTCATCCCAGAATTCTAAAAGAGCTAAGGGTAGAACTAGTGACACCACTGACTACCCTTTTAACAAATCGTGGGAGGATGGGGTGGTACCCGAGGACTGGAGCAGGGCAGATGTGATTCCCCTTCACAAAAGTGGGAGCAAGGCAGAAGCAGGAAACTACAGACCTGTTAGTTTAACCTCAGTGATAGGGAAAATGATGGAATCACTTCTGAAGGAAAGAATTGTCTAGTATCTAGAGGCCAGAGGGGCACAGGACCCAAGGCAGCATGGATTCACAGCGGGAAGGTCATGCCAGACAAATCTGATAGATTTCTTTGACTGGGTGACCAAAGTAGTAGATCAGGAGGGCTGTGGACATGGCCTACCTAGACTTTAGCAAGGCATTTGACACAGTCCCACACAAAAGATTAATATATAGTTAGCCAGCCTGGGAGTGGGTCCCAGGATGACAGCCTGATAAAGAATTGGCTGGAGAATAGGACACAGAGAGTAATAGTAAATGGAGTCCACCAGAAGAAAGGAGGGTTACTAGTGGGCACCGCAGGGTTCAGTGATAGACCGGGTCCCTCAATGTGTCTTTATGTTTGGCTACTGTCAAGGACTGAAAGGAAAAGTATGTCTCTTGCAGATGACACTAAGATCTGCAACAGAGTTGGCACAGGGTGGGGTGGAAAGGATGAGAAGGACTTGGCAAGGTTAGAAGAACGGTCAAATGTATGGCAGCTTAGATTCAATGCTAAGAAGTGCAAGGTAATGCACCTGGGAAACAAAAACCCAGGGGAAGAGTACACAATGGGGGGTGAGATACTAACAACAACAAGAATGGAAAGGGACCTGGGGGTAGTCATATCAGATGACCTAAAGGTGGGCAAGCAATGTGAGAGGGCAGCAAGGAGGGCTGGGGGGATACTGGGATGCATAGGGAGAGGCATCACCAGTAGAAAACAGGAAGTTATTATCCCTCTGTACAGACAGCTGGTGAGACCCCATCTGGAGTACGTGTGCAGTTCTGGAGACCCAATCTCCACAAAGACATAGACAGGATGGAAGCTGTCCAGAGGAGGGCACTAAAATGGCAGGGTCTGCACCAGAAGACATATGAAGAGAGACTTAAGGAGCTTAATATGTATAGCCTCGAGGAAAGGAGGGAGAGGGGGACATGATAGAAACTTCAAGTACCTCAAGGAATCAACAAAGTCCAAGAGGGTAGCATCTTTCAAAAAAAGAGGTGTGCAAGAACAAGAGGGCACAATTTGAAGATAGAGGGGGCGGCCGAGGTGAATTTAAGAAGTATTTTTTTCACAGAGGGTTGTGATGCATGGAACTGCCTTCCGGAGGAGGTTGTGG
This sequence comes from Neoceratodus forsteri, assembly GCA_016271365.2. Classification (NCBI taxonomy): domain Eukaryota; kingdom Metazoa; phylum Chordata; order Ceratodontiformes; family Ceratodontidae; genus Neoceratodus; species Neoceratodus forsteri. Next base: position 533,799,813 of record CM057456.1, on the reverse strand, counting down.
AGTCAAAATCAGTGGTGGAATTCAAGCATGCATGGGACAGTCATAAGGCAATTCTGGGGGGTGGGGGTAAGAAGAAGTAGACTGCTGGTTAACTAGGATCTGCAGCTTATCCAGTAGGTAGGGAAATGGGCAGACTGGGTGGGCCAAGCAGTCCTTATCTGCTGTCAAATTCTATGTTTCTATGTTTCTATCTCAGCTTACTTACTCATGGAATGGGGTGAGCATTAGGGTTGACAACCCTAAGGTACACCTCACTTCTGTTGTTGCCTGCAGGGTGGAGGTGGGGCGTTAGGTCTGGAAACCCTAATGCCACATTTCCCTACTTTTGTTACTTTAACCCTAGCTAGTGCACTAACAAAGTTTAGCTCATGTATATGAGGGGCACAGCCACGAGTGCACAGTGGCAATAACAACAACATTTCAAACCAGATAACATGCATATCTGAAGCTACCTTATGGGAAGACCAGTGTATACCATTGGAGTGCTTAATTTTTTGTGTGTCTCTTGAAGGTAAGAAAGCATGCTGTATTATAATGGATAATGGATTATCCATTTACTGATTTTCTTTCTTTTCCACTTTATTAATAATGACAAGCAGAGCCATTTACTGTTATTGTTAAAGAGACAGCACCACTGTTTGATGTGCTGCTCACAGGGAGCCAGTTCATGATAATAGCATGGATTGTGGCTGCTATGCAAATAACATAGCTACCGTGGAAACAACATGTTATTTGCACAGTAACTATGTCTCCAGTGAAAATAACACCTTTTATCTTCCAAATGTATTTGCACTACCAAGGTATGTACATTTATACAACATATGTTTTGAGATTACTGGCCAGATAAAAAGTGATATCTTTCTGAAAGTGAACAGATATCATTATCTTTTCATTAAGCATTATGTCATAGGGCTTAACTTTCAAAGGGCTCCCTAGACTAACACAAGCTGTGGCAAACAGCAGCTTGTGACAGAGTCTAGTGTGCCAGGGACCCTGCACCTGATTCCGCAACAGGAAGTGTCTCAGCACCAAACTCTGCACAGTTTCCACAAGAGATCCTGTGCACCAAACAAACAGTGCATTGGAAGGCAATGCCATAAGCTCCAGGGAGGTCATGCGGCAGTGCTCCAAGAGCCAGGGCCAGTCGGGTGTGTGCCCAAGAGGTCAGCAGAGGCTGTGGAACTGCAGAAGAACAGGTGGATGGTGTTGGTGGCACAGACCCATGGGAGTGACAGGTATAGAAAGTGATAATGAGGGATGGGCAGCACTCTGACCTGCACTGTGGGGGGAACCTGAGGATACCACCAACACAAGTGACACCAAAGTATGCACTGGTGGTGGGATACAAATAGGAAAGGCTCCAATTTCAGAGCTCTGTGTCCTTCTGAGCATGGTCTGCAGTCTAGTCATCACCTCACCACAGTTGGGTATAGGTATGGACTGTGGCATGATGTTCACATGCCAATGCATCTACTGCACTCTGCCCAACTCTCCCCACCCGTGGTATTGCACACACTCCAGCAAGATATAATGGCCTGCATTGTACATGGGAAAGGGGAATGACTATTGTATATGGGACATGGGAATGACTATACCGGACTGTATGGTACCCTCTACAGTAACAAGTTCTGGTATGACTGCAGTAGTATACCACCATGAATCCTAGGCACACAGCAGGTCAGCACATACTGTCAGCAGGTTTGGCCACCAAGAGTGCCCCAGTGTGGTGTCACCACAGACCTGGCTACTGTAAATCATGAGAGTAGTGATCTGGACATTCACCTGCCCATCTGTGAAGCACACACACACACACACACACACACACACACACACACACACACACACACACACACACATACACACACAAGTCTGGACTCACAGCTCACACCAGAGGGAGCATGCATTGGTCATGTCCCCACACCTTCCATGCAGCCACATGCTGCCCCAGTGGCGTGAAAAAGTATTTGCCCCCTTCCTGATTTTCTCTGTTATTGCATATTTGTCACACTGGATGTTTTCAGGTCTTTAGACAAAATGTAATATTAAATAAAGGGAACCTGAGTGAACAAATAACACTTGTTTTTTTTTACTTATTTCATTTATTTAATGAAAACAGTTAACCAACACCAACTGGCACTGTGTGAAAAAGTAATTGCCTCCTTACACTTAATAACTGGTTACGCCACCTTTAGCTGCAATGACTGTAACCAAACGCTTCCTATAATTCAATATCAGTCTTTCACATCGCTGTGGAGGAATTTTAGCCCACTCTTCCTCGCAGAACTGCTTTAATTCAGTAACATTGGTAGGTTTTCGAGCATGAACTGCTCGTTTCAGGTCCTGTCACAGCATCTGTATTGGGTTTAGGTCTGGACTTTGACTAGGCCACTCCAAAACTTTAATTTTACTTTTTCAGCCATTCTGATGTGGACTTGCTTTTGTGTTTTGATCATTGTCTTGCTGCATGACCCAACCACGCTTCAGCTTCAGCTGACGGACGGATGACCAGACATTCTCCTTAAGAATTTTCTGGTACAGAGAAGAATTCATGGTTCCTTCAATTATGGCAAGTCGTCCAGGTCCTGAGGCAGCAAGCATCCCACACCATCACACTACCACCACCATGTTTGACTGTTGGTATGATGTTCTTACTGTGGAATGCTGTGTTTGCTTTACGCCAGACATAATGGGATCCATGTCATCCAAAAAGTTCCACTTTGGACTCATCTGTCCATAGAACATTTTCCCAAAAGGCTTGTGGATCATCCAGGTGCTTCTTGGCAAATGAGAGACGAGCATTTATGTTCTTCTTGGTTAGCAGTGGTTTCCACCTTGCTACCCTCCCATGAAGCCCATTTTTGCCCAGTCTCTTTCTGATTGTGGAGTCATGAACACTGACCTTAGCTGAGGCAAGAGAAGTCTGCAGTTCTTTGGATGTTGTTTTAAGATCCTTTGAGACATCCTGGATGATTTTACGCTGTACCCTTGGAGTAATTTTGGCAGGCTGCCCACTCCTGGGAAGATTCTCTACTGTTCGAAGTGTTCTACATTTGGAGATTATGGCTCTCACTGTGGTTCATGGAGTCTCAGAGCCTTAGAAATAGCTTTGTAACCCTTTCCAGACTGACAGATAACAACAGCTTTTTTTCTGATCTTTTCAGGAACTTCCTTTGATCGTGGCATAATGTGCTTGTTGAATCTTTGTGCTGGCAACGTGACTCTGATGGTAAGGGTCAAAATAAGTGAGGTTTATATTGAGCAGGGCTGGCTGCAATCAAGCCTGGCTGTGTTCAATCAGCTGACTCTAATTATCCCTTTAATTGGGTTGATTTAACTAGGGGGCAATTACTGTTTCACACAGTGCCAGTTGGTATTGGTTAACTGTTTTCATTAAATAACTGAAATAAGTAAAAAAAAAAAAAAGTGTTATTTGTTCACTCAGGTTCCCTTTATCTAATATTACATTTTGTCTAAAGACCTGAAAACATCCAGTGTGACAGAGATGCAATAATACAGACAATCAGGAAGGGGGCAAATACTTTTTCATGCCACTGTACATCTAGCACCCTTTCCTGCTGCTGTTGGACTCCAGATCCTTGTGTTGGTTTAGAGCAGGCACGATGTGTGGTGTGTAGTGCACACTGCTGCAATTCCATTCCTGTGTGGTGTGACAGATACTTGATGGCAAATCATTGCGTCTGTAGCCCAGCAATTGTCTTGCTGCTGGGCTGTGTGCCAGTGTGCCAACTCTATGGCTCCCCTATGCACTCACCTTCCAATTTGCCTTCCTCCACACTGCTGCCCCCTTACCGACAGTTCATTACACCGGTTCTGGCTGGTCTAACCCTAGCCATGTCCTGCAGACTTTGGGGACCTTTGATAATCCCACATTAGTGGATATGGCAGCGAAGTTCTAGCACACAGACCTGTCTGCCATGGTGCGTCCCCGTGTTAGGTGCAGTGCTGGCACAGGGCCATTCTGGTGCAATGGCAACCAATTTCAACACAACTTGCATTCAAAAATTGGAATTGTTGCATGTTTTGGCAGAATGTGCTCCTTGTTTGATGCAGGCACCTTGCATCAATTTCTGGGCTTTGAAAATCGAGCCCATGGTGTTATCTTTCTTTAGAAAATCGGTAGGGGAAATCCTCAGTTCAGATTGTCCCAGTACAGTAACCAGCCAGTGAGGTATCTGGCAACAGAGACCAGGAAACAATGTGTCCTGGTTTCTGCTGCCTATTTTTGTTTGAAATTATTGAGCTGACAGAACATTCAATTTCAAACAGGCACCACAGTTTTTCTACTCTTAGTAAGAGCCATGCCTCTGACCCTACCTTTAGTGACGCCACCCCCGTCTGTGCAGTAACCATTAATCCATTCAAGATCCAAAAAAATGGGCAGCTCTACTAAACATACCCAAAACTCTTCCACTCAGGGAGTGAAATTCTTATCTATTTTAGCAGCAGCAGTTAGTTGCCTCCTGTGGTTACCTGAGCACTAGAAAAGCAGTTGCATTCCCAGCACAAAGTTTCTACTCCACATCACCATCAGCTTCCCCTGCTCATGGCACCGATAAGCATATATAGGGGAAAAAAAGAGGTGTACTGCACATTAAATGTGCTGCTGTCTTCAGTGCTTTTGAATCTTGACTGTCTTTTACCTCTTTGACTGGCGACTACACTCATGTCAATCCTTGCTGCTGTCACCAGCATCAACACTCCACACACATCACGCCAAGCTCAACCACAATTAGCATCCCATCTTTTGCCACAGTGACTGCTGCAAATATTTAAAAAAAGAACTAGTCCAGAACAATGAGAATGACAGTAAAACATTTCTCCCAACGGTGGAGACTTCAGACAGCACCACTACATTGACCGCGATCTCGTGCCCATGTTACCCAGCAACAGTTCCTCTAAAATAATAAAAGAGATGTACAAACCAGGTAGAAGACCCACAGTGGAAATGAAATCCTTGTCTAGGACAACTCTTCATAACATTCATTTTTCAATCATTCCTAGAAGTCAAGGTGTTGGTGGGAGGAGTCACAAAGAAATGAGCATTACATTTAAAACAGCAGCACTCTCTTCTGGCAGCTGTACTAGTAGAGGGACTGTTTCAAAATAAAATACATTTGTATTCCTTTATAGTAGTTTTTGAGTAGTTTTTCTACATTTTTAAATTATTTTAGAAATATTTCACAAATAACCCATTTTCTAAGTGCAATAATACAATGATTCCCTCCTGGTGGGCTGTATTGAGCTATATCAGCCCTTCCAGGGGCTATAAGGCTTTCTGCCTGTGACGTCGGGCTTCATTATGCCCTTGGGAGGTCTGATATAGCCCAATACCACCCACTCTGTTAGGTATTACTGCTTACTTGTGCCATTATATCATAGTGCATTCATAACTCATTCTGGTTTAGAATTTTCTGGCTCAGTAACAGTACTAATCATATTGAAATGTGAATAAATTTAAAATAAAAAATAATAGCTTGGTACAGTGAGCATAAAAGTTGTTCAGCAGAAAAATATCTACAGACTGGGCAGTGTTTCATTTATAAATACCTTTTAGATATTTTAAAATTAGGAAAAAATTGCAGAAAATTCATATTTTTTCACTTTTTCAATGAACAAATGCAAGCAACTTTAAAACAAAAAATGATAGCATGGTACTGTGAGCAGAAAAGTTGTTCAGCACAAAATATCTACACAATGAATGGGTTAAATTTATAAATATCTTTTAAATTGTTTATAATAAGTAAAAAAGGCAGATAATTATATTGTTTTCACTTTTTTGATGAGCAAATGCAAATAACTGTAAAAGAAAAATAATAGCATGGTACTGTGAGCACGAAAGTTGTTCAATGCAAAAATATCTACAAAATGAATGATGTTTACACAAAAATATCTGCAAAGTGAGTCATGTTTCATTTATGGATACCTTTCAGATTTCTTTTCACATTTTCAATGAACAAATGCCTCAAAAAAGCAGAAACAAAAGAACCGTATATCAAACTATTTCATTATGTACCAGCCATGATGTAAAGCTATTGAACTCAGTGAGAAAGAAGTAGTAGTAAATCTTGGAAACCACTCCATGACAAGTTCTGTAACTGTAAAAGAAGCCGAAAGTTAGTCACACATTTTAAAATCACAAGCACTTTTTTACACATTTCCAATCATTTTTATCCTAAAACATGTCTGTATAAACAGAACATGACTAGGGCCAGCTGAAGACATCATATTTATCTTCATTTAAGACCAATGATATTAAAATACCTTACTTGTGGCTTAACCACTTGTGAGATATATAGAGAATAAAGTATGGGTCAGAGTGTGTAATGTGATTTTACACACACAGTTGTGGGATGCTACATAAACCCCGAGGGCAAAGCCTGAGGGGGTTGTGAAAGCATCCCACAATGAGGATGTGTATAAAATCGAGTTTTTCACACAACCCGATCCATTTTTTATTTTACATAATTGCTGGGTATCGTCTTTTTGCCACAGCAATTATATAGAATATGTACATCAGGCTTACATTGATGAGATGGAATATAGAGGCTTACCTTTTTGATGTGGTTTTAAGTTTTTATTTTGCAGCAAAGATAAACTATTACTAGAACTATGAGATTCAGAATATTATTTAAAAAAAAATTGAAGCCAAAAAGGAAAAAACAGTTTAATGAAAGTCCATAGTTAGGCAGCAAGTGTTTGTAGGAGAGTCTGGTTACTGGAGCAACTGTGTCATGTGACCTGTAGAGGGGAGGGGGGAGAGAGAGAGAGAGAGAAGATTTGTTTAGGAGTGTGTAAAAAGGGTACCAAGATTTTTTTAATTTCAGTAGATGTATTTAAGATTTTTATAGGTATTAGGTAATTTTGACTGTGCTGTTTACCTTAGTCGGAGCTATCAGAGTTGTCAAGAACTTGTATTCTTCTTCTTTTCAGTGGTGGCGGCACAGCATTGAAAACGTTGACCTTCACAGAGCTGTTGAAAATGCAGCCAGTCCCAAAGATTGAGGTCAGCATGTTGCTTGAAGTTGACTCGGGAAGTACAATGTTGGATTCAGTCTGGAAGGGCTTCGGTTTTGAGGTGGATGGCATTTCATGGGCAGTTGTGTCAGTAAGCAGTTTACTGATTTGGTGCTGCTTGTTCTCCAAAACACCGAGTAGAGAGAGACAGTTGGAATGGTCGTGAGGCGAAAGTTCTTAGGCAGGGTTTTGATTATGGGCAAATGGCATACAGCTGCCGCTGGTCGCGAGAGAAAGTTGCAGAGGTTTTTTTTTCATAGAGAAGGTGCGCGTGTTTGCCATTATAAACGCTCCGTTATAACGGCAAATTACACATGCTTTTCTCTATGGAAAAAAATGATACCTGGTTATTATAATACCATTGGCCTCTCATGAAAATAAATATATTCAGTCCGACCATGTTGTGTATCTGTGTGTGTGTGTGTGTGTGTGTGTGTGTGTGTATATATATATATATATATATATATATATATATATATATATACACACACATACATATATATATAATGACAAGAACAAATATAAAACTTTCATTGGCCAAGAGACATCACCTGACCATACATTAAATCTCTATAAACACATGGTCAAGTGGCAAATCTCATTTTGCTTCCCAGAAAAACCTACTTAGGTCTCCAATGACTGGTTAATGTTACTGGATGATAAAAACTATGTTTGCACCTTATTTCTTAATCTTAGCAAGGCCTTTGATATGGTGGACCTTGATCTGCTGCTGCTTTAACTGCAAAATGTTGGCTTGGACTCCGATGCACTGAACTGGTGTTCAAGTTATCTCACTAGCCACCAACAGCAGATTAAAACAGATGGGGACCTCTCTCCACTGAAACCTCTCATGAGAGGTGTGCCTCAAGGGTCCATTTTAGGACCACTATTATTTGCAGTTTGCAGTTTACATCAATAACATCAATACTGGTATTAAATCTGCTAATATTCACCTTTTGCAGATGACACAGTTCTCTACATTGACAGACCCACCCCGGAGCTTGCCTGCAAAGACTTACAACTAGACTCTAACCTTCTGCAGCAAAATCTTCTTCATCTAAAACTCTTGCTAAACACCAAAAAAACTAAGGCAATGCTTCTTTTACCTTCAGCTGAAACATCCGGCCACTGCCCGGCACCTCAAATCACCACCTTACTGGGGGAAAATCTGAAGTTTATAACCAAATTCAAATACCTGGGCTTTTGGATCGACCATAAGTTGTCCTTCATTGACCGTATTGAAGAACTAGCCAAAAAACTAAAGCAAAGGCTTGGTTTGTTCATTCACATTAGGCACTTACTTATGCAAGATGCAAAAATTTGATTGGTTCAGTCCACCTTTCTTCCACTCCTTGATTATGCAGACTTCCTCTATGGACAAGGCCCTAGTACTGCCCTAGCTAAGCTAGACACTATCTACCACCGAGCACTAAGATTTATTACCAGTGCCTCTTACTCCACTCACCACTGCTCCCTATATTCTGAACTAGGATGGCTATCTCTTAAACTTAGACAACAGACAAATGCAGTCACCGGAACATACTGAGCAATTATCAGTAAGCTGCCCCAGTATATTTCTGATTGTAACCTGCCGATATTTCAAGGAATTACCCCCTTAGGAGCCTCTCCTTTATCACTCTAGTCATCCCTAGAGTTAGAACACGACTTGGAGAGGCTTCTGTAAGTCATGCCCTGCCTGTTCTCTGGAACAGCATCCAAAAAACCTTGAGAATAGCTTTCCCTGTCAAACTGGCCACTTTTAAAACTCTGCTGGCTTGTAAAGTGCTTTGGGATACTGTGTATGAAAAGCGCTATATAAATGCTGATTCTTCTTCTTCTTCTTCTTCTTCTTCTTCATTGAGTCTCACAATTGCTTTAAGTGATGACCTGTCTCACATACTGGTTCCTTACTTCCTCTCTTCCTTTTGCAGAAATGTCTTTTCTGCCTCATCTTTACCATTAGTGTTGAGTTATCCTTTATCTTTGTGTATATTATAAGCAAAAATGTTATATTTTATATAGCACCCTGCACATATTATGTTTTACCTACTTCATTTCTATGTAATCCTTAGCATACCTTGTACTACCTCATGCACTCCTTGTTAACTTTTTTCTTTTTTGTTATTCATTGTGAACTTACCCAGGTCCATCTTGTAAATGAGTTTTTCTCAATGGTGTTTCACCTGGTAAAATAAAGATTCATTGATAAATTGATAGGTGTTATAAGTATAATAAGCTGCTCTGGGGTGCACATCCTAGGATCTGAATGCACTTCCCAGAAGTGTGAGAATACTCTGCCTTCAGCCTTGTGCTTTACTACACCCATGGGGCATGCATTAAAATCCTATAATGCACACCATGTCATGGCTTATTACTTACATGTATATTTATATTCATTGCAAAAAACTCCATTATTGCATCAGTTAGGGTTGATAGCACAGTGACAAAAGTTTGGAAATGTGATGTTAGGGTCCCCCCCCACCCCCCACACTCCACACACCAACAGACATCGGGGTGTGCCATGGGATCATCAGGCCCAACTCTCATACCATTCCATGTGCAAACAAGTTCATATGTTACAGTATAGGAGAATAGGGTGAGAGTTAGGCCTGATGACTCAATGGCACACCCCAATGTCTGTTGGGTGTGGGTGTGTGGGGGTGTGTGGGGGACCCTAGCATTACATTTCCAAACTTTTGTCACTGTGCTATCAACCTTAACTGATGCATTAACAGAGTTTTTTGCAATGAATGTCCCTACTTTTTGAGAAAGTGTAATGTAACTAGTAACTGGTATGTGGTTGCGGGAGTGTGGGCCCTCTGGGCCCTGCACTCCCCTCACACTGCCCATTTTTGCATAATGGTATGTGTATGTGGGAGGAAGAAGAAGGAAACACAGAAGGAGCAGGACAGAGAACTGTACCAATTAAAGAAGAAGGAAGCAGGGAAGGCAGTCAAAATACCAAAGGTCCAAACTGAGAAAAAGATAGCCAGCTTAGTTCAGAAGGGGGATAAAACCTTTTTTAAGTACATTAGGGAGTGAAGAAAGACCAAAGGAGGGATAGTGAGGCTTAATAAAGGGGAGGAAGTTGGGAGGGTGACAGTGAAAAAACAGGGATACTGAATGAATACTTCTGCTCAGTATTCACAAAAGAAGAGGAGGGGAAGGTACCTAAGCCAATCAATAGAAGTACTCTGGATAGGGGGGTCGATACCAGCCCATTCACTGAAGAAAGGGTCCTGAAAGAACTCCTAAAACTGAAAGTGGACAAGGCAATGGGGCCTGACAGGATTCACCCCAGAATTCTAAAAAAACTAAGGGGAGAACTAGTGACACCACTGACTACCCTTTGTAACAAATCATGGGAGGATGGTGTGGTACCTCAGGACTGGAGGAGGGTGGATGTGATTCCCCTTCACAAAAGTGGGAGTAAGGCAGAGGCAGGAAACTACAGATCCATTAGTCTGACCACAGTGGTAGGGAAAGTGATGGAATCACTTCTGCAAGAAAGAATTGTTGAGTACTTAGAGGCCAATGGGGCACAAGACCCAAGGCAGCATGGATTCACAGTGGGAAAGTCATGTCAGATGAATCTCATAGATTTCTTTGACTGGGTGACCAAAGCAGTAGACCAGAGAGGGGCTGTGGACATGGCCTACCTAGACTTTAACAAGGCATTTGACACAGTCCCACAGAAAGGATAAATAAAGAAGCTATCTAGCCTAGCAGTGGGTCCCAGGGTGGTAGCCTGGGTAAAAATTTGGGTGAATAACAGGACACAGAGGGTAAAAGTAAACGGAGTCCACTCCGAAGAAAGAGGGGTTACTAGTGGGGTATGGCAGGGTTCAGTACTGGGACCGTTCCTCTTAAATGTCTTTGTAAGTGACATTGTAGAGAGACTAGAAGGAAAAGTATCCCTCTTTGCAGATGGCACAAACATCTGCAACAGGGTTGAAACACAAGGAGGAGGTGGAAAAGATGAGAAGGGACTTGGCAAGGTTGGAGGAATGTTCAAAAGTATGGCAGCTTAGATTCAGTGCAAAGAGGTGCAAAGTAATGCACCTGAGAAACAAAAACCCAGCGGAAGAGTACACTATGGGGGGAACTAACAACAACAAAAATGGAAAGAGACCTGGGGGTAATCATATCAGATGATCTAAAGGTAGGCAAGCAATGTGAGAAGGCAGTAAGGAGGGCTGGGGGGATACTGGGATGCATAGGCAGAGGCATCAGTAGTAGAAAACAGGAGGTTGTTATAACTCTGTACAGACAGTTGGTGAGACCCCATCTAGAGTACTGCTTGCAAGAACATAGACAGGATGGAGGCAGTCCAGAGGAGGGCAACTAAAATGGTGCAGGGTCTGCACCAGAAGCCATACGAAGAGAGATTAAAGGAGCTTAATACTGTATGTATGCTCTCAAAGAAAGGAGGGAGAGGGGGCATCATAGAAACTTTCAAGTACCTCAAGGAAATCAACAAAGTTCAAGAGGGTAGCATCTTTCAGAAAAAGAAATGGGCAAGAACAAGGGAGCACAGTCTGAAGATAGAGGGTGGACGGCTCAAGGGCAATGTGAGGAATTACATTTTCATGGAGAGGGTGGTGGACCCATGAAACTGCCTTTCTGAAGAGGTTGTGGGGTCAAAAACAGTGGGGGAATTCAAGAATGCATGGGACAGGCATAAGATAATTCTGATGAGGAGTTAGGAGGAAGTAGGCTTTTGGTTAACTGGGATCTGCAGCTTATCCAATAGGTAGGGAAATGGGCAGACTGGATGGGGAAAAATGGTCTTTATCTGCTGTCAAAGTCTATGTTTCCATGTAGTGCCTGCAATGGTTGTAAAAGACCTTCTGCTGCCATTTACTCTGGTTCAGCCACTCCACTCAACAGGGGGGGGATCTTCTGGTGGATTCAGGTGCTCATTTGGCATCCTTCAGTAAGAAAGACATTTTCTGTGGCCACCCCACACATGTGGAATATCTTACCAAATCAGCACTGTGAGATCTCCTCTGTTGAAGTTTTTAAAAGGGCTCTGCACATCCATCTTTTTTCCCTGTGCTTGAATGCTCATTTTATATGTTATGTATGGGATTACCCTGTGCTTGTCATTTGATTGACCAAGAAAGTTAGGACTCATGCACAGAAACCAAAAAGACCTGTGAGCTGTCTTGTCTCTTGCAGAAGCCACAGTGCCATGCACAAAGCAAATTTTACATCACCTTATGTTTCATGCAGGACCTCATGGGTCTTGTACAAAGTAAGTTACCACTGTATATTCTACAAAACTAAGGAAATTCTTTGCAAAAAACAATGCTAATGCAGATTATGGTTGCTAGCACAAAAAACTCAAACCTTACAATGTTTGGAAATGTGCTATTATGGTTTTCCATCTCAATGCCCACAAAGTTTGGAAATGCGTTATTAGGGCAGTCAAGCCCAAATCCTTCCCTTCCTTTACCCTTGTTATCCCACTCCAAGCTACAGGTATGGGTCCCTATATCAATGGTGTGGTGCCTCAAACAGGGCCAGCATTATCAACATTTGTAAATTGCATCCCAAAACCCCACCCCCATTGCCTAGCCTTGTGATCCAAGGCCAAACTAATGATATGGAGTCAAGCCACACATGTCTCTCCTTTGCATTCTAGGTCTGGAATTAGAATACTTGTGGTTACGGCTAGAGTTTTAAATCCATTTGTAATGTGACTTATTTTGTACAGAATACTGAGGACCCGTGTGCAAAGTAGCAAACGTGTTAAAGATTTCTAAACACTATACCTGATTGAACACTTGTAACTTTATTTCTTTAGGATACATACTTGGAACAACTTAAAGCAAGCAACGGTACCTGCTTGTGACATGCATACATTTTTATGTAGGGTCTTATTGAAGCTATATGAAACAAGTTAAAAGTGGATGGTATATATCCACTAGACAGTGTGTGAAACAAAATACTGTTGTTAAATGGATGATATACTCTACAAAGAGTCCACAAAGCCATACACCAACAGACATACAACTGTGTGTTAACTGTGCTACTTAGTACTGGATCTTTAGAAAATCACCAGGAGGGTAGAGGATGGGGAGCATTAGAATTGCTATTTATAGATTTTGAACAGGTTGGCCCTATGTAAAGTGCCACACCTTTCATGCATGGCCCCACACATGTAGCTTGGCCTTAGATAATGAGTAGGTGGCACGGCAGCTAAGCTTGACAGGCCTAACAGCACATTACCAAACTTTGTGGGATTTGAGTTTTGTGTGGTGGCAACTGGAATCTGCATTAACATAGCTTTTGGCTATTTATATGTGATGTCATCAGGTCAAATTTTCCTCATGAAAAATATTAGTGATATTTTCATTATAGCCATGGCAGAGGGTCTCTTGGTATATCTAATTTATGCCATGCCTTTTATTATACAATGGCAAGAAAACATTCTGCATCCTGATTGATCAGTGGCCACCTTAAACAGTGATGTTAGCTCAGCACAACATCACTGTATTTTTGGGTTCTTTATGACCCAAACAAGTTTGTCATGACCCAAATTAATAAGAGCAAACTATGACTGGTTCATCCTACCCCTGAGCTGCTACAGTGAGGTACATTGATGAGTCCTATGTAAGATGAAACACATGGATGTGTTTTCTGTTTTCAACCTTTGCAGATTGTTTGAGAAACCATTTTGCATCATACACCCTTGCTCAATGCAGAACCATTATAAATCCATTCATGGTGATTTGCATATACTTCCCATTATGCTTTGCATTATGGGGATGGGTGTGATTTTACATTTCTTGGAAACCTGACTTTACTGCCAATGCTCTTTCCTGGTAACCTTAGCCTCACCTAAGTTCTTTGTTTTGATATTACTTTCCTACTTTAGATTCACTATGACCGAACCAGTAAGACCAAACAATGGCACATCCTTCTCCTGGGCTGCTACAGTTGAGGCACATTGATGAGTCCTGTGTAGGATGAAACATGTGTCTTTGTCTTCTGTTTTCAGCCTTTGCGGAATGTGTGTGAGAGGCCATTTTACATCATATTCTCTTGCATATACAGTACTTCCCATGATGCTTTGCATTATGGGGAAATGTGTGCTTTTTACATTTCTTTAAAGCCTGGTTTTGTGGCCAATAACCTTTCTGCATAACCTTTTTCTTTTAGATCATTGTAATAAGGTGAATGAAACTAAAGCATGGCACTTTGAGCTCAAGAGTGCCCACATCATCCTGCAATGTACCTCCTTTACCACTGTGGCTATAGAGTGTGGCTAAATGGACATAGAGTGACAATATCACCAGTATGTTCACTCTAGACCCCCACACTGGCAAAAATATCACCATTTGCCTCGTTTTATCCTCACAGGTATGGCATAGATATATAAGTAATAATCTACATCAGGGTGTGCATTATAGAGATTTAATGCATGGTTAGGTGACATCTTTCAGACAATGAATTGTCTAGATTTGTTCTTGCCATTTTATTTATATTACAGGGGCGTGATAGCAACCTATAGTTAGGGTTGAGTAGGGTATTTAACTTTGAACTGTAATAGTTTCTCACCCATGCAATGGAATTGCACAAGATTTTACATACATGATCATACATGATCTGGGGCAAGGTGGCTTAATTTGATAAGTTTTGTGCTAGTTAGATATCCAGATTCTGAGATCTGGATAGTGTAAAAAGTGGAAAGATTTGATTTTTTGCAGTTCTGTTGCTCACCTACAGCTGAGAGAGTTTGGAACATTACTATGAAATGTTCTGTGTAGAAAGGGCTTGCCCTAAAATGGCATTGCTCATTGGTTTGGTGAAAAAATATTAATCTGTTCCCAAATTATAAGGATTTGAAATTTCACTTCTGAACATGTTCAGTGGGGTCCTTCATTTATATGTTTGATACTAAAGAAGAATTCAGACTTAGTTGTTTCCTTACAAAAGAAGAATCTTCTTTTGTCAGTTGAAAATCGTCTTGCATAAGAAAATTCTTCTTTCATATGGCATCCATATTCTTTTTAATTTAAAAAAAAAAATTCTGAAAACCTATAAAAATGATGCCCTGGAGATAAACAAACACATGAATCTCACTAAATGAGACCTGTTTAGTTAAATTCTGGTGAATGTGTTTTGAAAAAAAAAAAACACTCCAAAAGGTGGTTCAGGGACATCCCAAATATTCTAGCTGGAAGGCTTAGTGAGGGATCCCAATTCTTCTTTCATGAGCTGAGAGTCTTCATTAGTAATCTCAGCTCATAAAAGAAGATTGTGAGACTCAGTTTTTTTCATAGTCCTTTTAATGAGCTAAGTCACAAAAGAAGAAGGTCAGCTCACAAAAGAAATTTGAAAAAATCTAAGTCCCACCATCTTCTTTCATGAGTCAACCTTCTTCTTTCATGAATACTTTCCCCTGATACCACTTCTTTCAACCCCCTTACCCTCCAGGTCTCCCCCCAAAAGAATAGGTGTTGGCACCAGGGTACCCACCCCCCAGTGCCGCTGAAAATCATCTTGATACTGGGGTGTCCTGTCTCCAGTGTTGGCTTCTGTGCCCCTTCAATAAAGAAAACCATCCCTTATTGATCTTTTTTTTGTAACCTGAAAAAAGATAAATCCATCTGTAATCTGACCACTGAGGAACTCCCCCACACTGACACCCCACTCAGCACCCACCCCACCCCCCACACTCTCACTCACATGAACATGTCTCATGAAGTAGATCCACTCTCTGATTGAAGACAAGTCTTGCAGCTGGAGCCGATGACTGTGATATGAGAACATAGGGTAAGTGCAGTTTAATGTATTTCAATGGGGTTTAAATTGTATTCATAACTTTGTCATTTTTAAACATTTTTACACCAGATTTTCAACATGACCTTTTTGGGACCCCACCTCATGAACAAGGGTATTGAAAGTATGTAAATCCATCCCAAAAGGTGATTTTGTGGTCTCTGCAAAATCACTCTTTGGGCAGGATTTGAAAATTTTCCTCTGATCATAAGGTGGGGTCATAAGAAGTCTATGTTGGAAATTGGGGTAAAAATATTAATATAGTAGAGGTTATGGCTGACTGACATTCTCCAATACACACTCATAACTTTGGTAATTTTCAATATTTTGACCTCAAAGTTTCAAGACAGCCATTTTTCACACCGACTCATGAAGGTGGCAGCTGTCATTTTTCAAATCCTGGCTGAAATGTGTTTTCATGCTTGTGGCATGAAATGACATTCAGATGAAATTTTAGAATGTTCACCTACCAGCTTCATGAGGTGGGGTAATTACATGGCTATGTTGAAAACTTGGGTCAACATATTCAAAAACAACAAAGTTATGAGCATAAGTTTGAATTTTCTATGGTTGCTCATAAGTTTGGTCATTTTCAATATTTGGACCCCAAATTTTCAATGTAGCCATTTTTTACACCACCTCATGATCGTGATAGCTATCATTTTTCAAATACTGGCCAAAATGTGTTTTGCATCTGTGGTGTAAAATTATTTTTTGGTGGGGATTTGAAAATTTTCATATACAGGGTTCATGAGGTGGTATCATAAGATGGCTATGTTGAAAATTTGGTGTAAATATTTAGCAAAATAACTAGGTTATTACTGAACAAAAATAGAATAGTGAACAGCCAGTCATCTACAACAAGCTCAGGATTCCATCAAGGGTTCCTGATGAAAATGATGACCATAAGATCGCAGCCCAAGTGGTTCCTGATTTCATCAGGAACCTGAGATGGAATCCACAGCTTGTTGTACAAGACTGGCCATCCACTGCTTTTTATCGTATATTAGCAGCTTCTGTTCTGCAATACATTTATAAAAAAAAGTTGTTACATTTTGAAGAGAGGGTTGGGATAGCTTCGGACTATAGGTAGTAAGATCCAGATCAAATTCAATTAAGGAATGCTCTTTCTGAAAAGAAGATTAAACAGCTAGAAAACAGTCAATTTCAAGATAGTTGAGCAATAAAACAGTCACTTTCAAGATAGTTAAACTAGTCTAAAATGGAAAGTTGCAAAAAAAAAAACAGAACTGGTAGCACCAAGAAACGCATTTTTCTTAAAAAAATAACTGTCACTCTGGGTCTGTGTAACAGTCTTCTTGAAAGGTATCGCTACTAATGTCTGCCATTTCAGACATTTTGACAATTGCACTTCACCGATTTTAAACTGTGATGGTCGTTGTTTTTTTTCATCTATAACAAGCACTTCTGATGATGATTTGCTATTGTACCATCCATCTGACATCAGATGTATGAGAAAACAACAGTGTGATGTCAGATCGATGGTACAACAGCATTGAAGCTGTCACTGTATTCCATTTACAACAGAGGCTGATCAAATGCTACTGAAATATTTTTTTTAACTTCTGAAACCTAATAGACTCCACATTTGGGCCCTATGCATCTACATCTGTAGTTGCACAGAATTGCAGGGCTCTTTCTGCAGCCAGACTGACTCCTCACTTGGCACAGGGCCCTGAGGGCCTTGCCCATCTGCATCTGTGGCCACATGGAAATGCAGGGCCCTGAGGGTCCTCTACTTCCACTGCTTGATGGACTCCTCACTTGCAATGAAAGTACTGGGCCCACTGTGCTTCCACATCCAGATGGACTCCTCTCTTGGTGCAGGGCCCAGAGGGCTCTGCACATCTGCATCTGTAGCTGCAGGGGAAATGTAGGGCCCAAAGAGTCCTGTGCTTCCACAGACTGATGGACTCCACATTTGCCACAGGGCCTGAAGGCTGCATGCATCTGCATCAGTAGATGCACAGACAGATGAATCTGTTCCCACAAGTCCTAAAGGGACCTGCATGAATGAGGATATGATTACACTATCTCAAAAAGAAAGGAAATTCATTGCACAAAACACTACATTACTTAGGATTCAGCTTAAAATAACAAAAGTAGGAGAAATGTGGCATTATGGTTTCCAACCCTATCTCCCCACCCCCCCAAGTAATACAAGCCCACACAACCAGCCACCGACAGCCATCATCAGGTAAGACAAACAACATATAACTGTTTCCAGATGACACAAATGCAGCAGCACTGATGTGCTACCTTCATGGATTTTTGTCAGCAGCTGCATAAGAATAGGTCCTGTAGGGGAATGTGCTTATACACCCACATCTGTGTCTGTATGTCGTACAGCGTGTTCTGCAGACAGAAGGCCACATGGGGCCTGTGCCTTTGCAGAAAGAGGTACTCTTGCACATTTTATGAGGTACCTCACTAAGTAATGTGATCTGCTATAGTATGTTTTCTATATACAGCTGTGTAACTGAAAACCTGCTACCACCTTAAACAATTTCTAAATCTGCTGCAGAAACCATGATGTCCACATTGTAGCAGCACATCTTTCTGTGTAGTGGCAGGCCCCACAGGGGCTTGCAATTCTGCAGGCACAAGTAGGTGTATATGTCTTACACCCGTGGTTGAAGAGATGTATACCCTTCAGGGATCTGTAATTCTGCAGCCAGAAGTACTGTTGCAATTTTTGTATCTGAAAATCTGCTACCCCTTTGAACAATTTCTAGATCCATTGCTGAAACCATGATACCCACATTGCAACAGTACATCCATCTGCATAGCAGTAGGTCCCACAGGGGTCTGTCTTTCTGGATCCAGATGTCAGTATGTATATCTTTACCTGTGGCTGAAGAAGGGCAGGCTCTTCAGGGGCCTGTGCTTCTGCAGGCAGGAGTACTGTTGCAATTTTGGTATTATGTTTTTTTTGGCTCCCACACTTCTTTGTGTGTGTCTTACATCTGCAGCTGTAGAAACACAGGCCCATCAGTGTGCATGAGTACCTGTGGCTACAGAAGCACTAGTCCTTTACAAGCTTTCACTTCTGCAGGCAAAAGAACTTTTGTAATTTAGAATAATGGATTTATATCTGTGGCTGCAGGGACCTGTGCTTCTGCACACAAAAGCATTGCTGTGGTCTGAGTATCCTGGATTTCTATCTGCAGCAACAAGCGTACCTCTCAACCCTTTGTTCCCCAAATGTGGGACATTGCCTGTCAAAATGTGGAACAAATGGGCAAAATGTGGAACATTTCATCAAATCTTTACCTAAGAAGCTCAAAACACTGTTAAAATGTTGCATTTATGTTCAGAAAGTCTGTTATTAACTGAAAAATATATTTTTTGCATCATTTACTATGGATTTTTGCTTTAAAATGTTGACTTTGAATGTGGAACAAGTCCTCACAATGTGGAACAGGGAACTTTTGTGAAGTAAAATGAGGAATGTTCCTCGTAATGTGGTACAGTTGAGAGGTATGGCAACAAGTGAGTGTGCTGTCTTGCGGAGTTCATGTCACAGATAGAAGTTCACAAAGGTGTTTATCTTACCTGATGATTGCTGTCTGTGGTTGGTTGTACAGGCTTGTCCTTTTGCTACATGGGGGTTGGGAGGTTAAGGTTTGAAACCCTAATGCCACAGTTCCCTGCTTTTGTTGCTTTAAGTTGAACCCTAACTGGTGCATTAATGCAATTATTTGCAATGAATATATATAGTATACAGTGGTGTGAAAAAGTATTTGCCCCCTTCCTGATTTTCTCTATTATTGCATATTTGTCACACTGGATGTTTTCAGGTCTTTAGACAAAATGTAATATTAGATAAAGGGAACCTGAGTGAACAAATAACACTTGTTTGTTTTTTTTATTTCACTTATTTAACGAAAAAAGTTAACCAACACCAATTGGCACTGTGTGAAAAGTAATTTGCCCCTTACACTTAATAACTGGTTCATCACATTTTAGCTGCAATGACTGCAACCAAACACTTCCTATAATTTCAATATCTGTCTTTCACATCGCTGTGGAGAATTTTAACCACTCTTCCTCATAGAACTGCTTTAATTCAGTAACATTTGGTAGGTTTTCGAGCATGAACTGCTCGTTTCAGATCCTACCACAGCATCTCTATCGGATTTGAGTCTGGACTTTGACTAGGCTACTCCAAAACTTTAATTTTACTTCTTTTCGCCATTCTGATGTGGACTTGCTTTTGTGTTTTGGATCATTGTCTTGCTGCATGACCCAACTCACTTCAGCTTCAGCTGATGGAAGGATGACTGGACATTCTCCTTAAAATTTTCTGGTACAGAGCAGAATTCATGGTTCCTTTAATTATGGCAAGTCATCCAGGTCCTTAGGCAGCAAGCATCCCACACCATCACACTACCACCACCATGTTTGACTGTTGGTATGGTGTTCTTACTGTGGAATGCTGTGTTTGCTTTCGCGAGACATTATGGGATCCATGTTGTCCAAAAGTTCCACTTTGGACTCATCTGTCCATAGAACATTTTCCCAAAGGCTTGTGGATCATCCAGGGTGCTTCTTGGCTAAATGAGAGATGAGCATTTATGTTCTTCTTGGTTAGCAGTGGTTTCCTTGCTACTACTCTCACATGAAGCCCATTTTGCCCAGTCTCTTTCTGATTGTGGAGTCATGAACACATGACCTTATCTGAGGCAAGAGAAGCCTGCAGTTCTTTGGATGTTGTTTTAGGATCCTTTGAGACTTCTTGGATGATTTTTATACTGCGCCCTTGGAGTAATTTTGGCAGGCGCCCACTCCTGGGAAGGTTAGCTACTGTTCCAAGTGTTCTCCATTTGGAGATTATGGCTCTCACTGTGGTTCGATGGGTCCCAGAGCCTTAGAAATAGCTTTGTAACCCTTTCCAGACTGATAGAGGGCAACAAAATGTTTTTCTGATCTTTTCAGGAACTTCCTTTGATCATGGCATAATGTGCTTGTTGAATCTTGTCCTGACAATGTGACTCTGATGGTAAGGGCCAAAATAAGTGAGGTTTATATTGAGCAGGGCTGGCTGTAATCAAGCCTGGCTGTATCAATCAGCTGACTCAATTATCCCTTTAATTGGGTTGATTTAACTGGGGGCAATTACTTTTCACACAGTGCCAGTTGGTGTTGGTTAACTTTTTTCATTAAATAAATGAAATAAGTAAAAAAAAAAAGTGTTATTTGTCCACTCAGGTTCCTTTATCTAATATTATATTTTGTCTAAGACCTGAAAACATCCAATGTGACAAATATGCAATAATAGAGAAAATCAGGAAGGGGCAAATACTTTTCACGCCACTGTATCTGAGGGATATGACACAGCCCCACTACAGATTGTTAGTTTTCCCCGAGTGCAGTGTGACCTCATGACATCATAAGTGGTAAAGCCATGAGTGATGTCAAAGGTCAAACTGCTTGAGGGAAAAATAACAATGATATCTGTTGTGGGGCTTTGGCATATTTAATTTATGCAAGCCTTTTTTTCTAGTATTTATGTCTTTTTTTCCTATGTTTTTTATTTATAGTTAATTTAAAAGCAGTTGTTTTGGATGGTGAAGTGGTGTTTTAGGATGACCAAGTGGGACGCACATGATGTTGCATCATGTATCACTGCATCACTGTGTCCAGTTTCAGCCTTGCTTTTGTTAGTATACTGTACCAGGTGACAGAGGTTTGATGTTCTGGAGAGAATGAGGAGAGGCTGCCACTTGTACTGGAGTGCTGCTCGGGGTGAGTTAGTGCTGTGTGGAGATTGGGAACCAGAAGAGGAGATTGTGATTCAACATGGAGTAGATGGTAGGAGCAGTAGTAAGAGCCGCTGGACTGGGGGCCAAGAAATGATTCTGGGCTGTTTTAAATAAATAAATATTTTGCTTTTTTGGGAAAAGTGACTTTGTGTGAGTTTACTATTGCTGACAAAGATAGAGGGAGTGGTTAGAGTGGTGACATGAGCCGCTGGATTGGCAGTTAACAGGAGTGTTTTAAATACCCAAGGACATTAGGGCTAGTGATTTTTGTTGTGGGTTTGAATTGTTTCAGTGAGAAAGGGTATTTTGCTTGAATGCACCTACCTTTGTCTGAAAGAGGAGCTGGAAACCTGAAGCTGTGCAAGTGAAAGTCATTGGCTGGAGCTAGCAGCTCGTGCTGCCTGCCAGCTCCAGCCAGTCTCTACCTACAAATTCTGGGACCTGGAGCAAGGATAAATGCAATATTCTCCCTCTAGATCTGACCACCCTGGAAAAATTACAAATATTTTCTGGAATTTGTTCTCATAGGCATTTCGTAAATATAATATCATTTTTGTTGACCAGGAAAGGAGGCCTAGGCAATTCTGCCTATTTTTGGCCTCATTCCAGGAAACTGCAGATGCAAAGCAACTAAAAAGTGAACCAGATTAAGCTGTTGTTGGCATTCTTGGTAAATATGGAAAATTTGACCCGGACAACAGGAAAATTCACCTATTTTTTTCAAGAAGTGCCAAGGGATCATTATCATCCACCTGACACAACCACTAGAGCAGGCAAACAGGACCTTAGTCTAACATCTCATCTGAAGGGTGGCACCTCAGGACTGCAGCACCCCCTCACATTGCTGTATAGTGTCAGTATTGAGATTTTTACCCCATGTTTTCTGGTTGTGGGGCTAGAACCCAGAACCTTCCAATCTTACAGCCTATGAGGCAAGTGAGCAATCTGATAAACCACTAACACTGCAATATATATTATACTGGCATGGCAGCACCAGTATGGTTAGGGTTTATCAACAGGTTCTATGTTAAACCTCTAACTTTGCACCTTAATGGCTTTGGCAGCATTTGACGAAATGAGCTGAAATTTTGCATGCATTGCCTTGCAGACAAGGTCTAAACATGTGAAAAGTTTCCTACAGAGCTCTGAACAGCAAGCAGGAGCCTAACTGAAAACACCCCAGGATGTCTTGCATTCTGCTCCCATATGGAGCTCTGAACAGCAAGCAGGAGCCTGACAGAAAACACGCCAGGTACAGAGGAGCCCTCAGAGTAAGCTGCACAGTATTACTGTTTTACTAGTGTAAAATGTGTTCATTAAATGTTTTTTTGTCGGCAGAGTGTGGCTGATAGTTTCTTTCAACAGCCTAATGTCTGTTTCTAGCCTGTTTTAGTGAGGTTTACACTGTACCTTAAATGCAGTTTGTTTCTTGCCTGATTTCTTGAAGTTTTAACTGTACCTTAATTTGAATTACTTGCTGTCTCTCCATGGTGTTTCTTGCACTGCTGGCCTCTGAGCAGCGCATGTGCAGAACCTGTCTCCCATCCCCCATTGTACTGCTCCCCTCTGTATTCCCTCTTCAGTGTCCTTGTCTTTTGTCTTGCAGGTTCACTCCCCCCATTTAATTTGTGTCTATCTCCATTTTTTCAGGCTGTCCTGCATTCCACTCCCATACACAGCTCTGAACAACAAGAAGGAGCCTGACTGAAAACACTCCAGGTACAGAGGAGCCCTCGGAGCAAGCTGTACAGTGTTACTGTTTTCGCAGTGTAGACCATCAATGCGCAAGTGTGTCAACTGTTCTGTCCACCCTCCCACCCTGGTCCGACTCTAAATTTATAGGTCCCCAAGGTCATGTGATTGGTCACATGACCCCCTGCTCTCACTTTTCTAAGTCCCCACTTTTCTATTTGCTGGTTATACTTTGTGACCACTAGGAGTCACTAGTGCACCCTTCTCTGCTATATCTTCCCCTTACACTTCCAACCATACCTTTCCTTTCAATTGGCTACTTTCCTTGATTTGCCCTCCAGAATCCCAATATATCCACTCTTTTTTTCCCACCTGTCCTTCCAGGGCTTTGAACTCTCGACCCTCTATCCCATAGGCAAGCACTCTACTACTGTAGTATCTGCAGGGTCCAAACTTAGGTGAGCAGTTATCTGTCTTACTCACCTCGTTCACCTGCCTTTTAGCCCCATTGACCACTGCTCTACTCTACCCCTCTCCCTTAATCCTGCTCCAATTTCAGCCTGTCCCACTAGAGTGCCAAGGTAGATTCACCTTCCTCACCCCACACCCCTCAAATCTATCGAGTATGCTGTAATCCCAATCCTGGGACAATCTCCTGGTCAACTATGTGGTCTGCTAAATACCTACACCCACTTGTCCTTTTGATACCAATGGTCCCCAACATCCCTGTATGTCCTACTGCCACAACTACCCCCCCTCCAATGCTAATGGCCACAGCACCACGTTCATGCACCTTAAGTGCTCACACAGCCCACCATCCTGCTCCCATCCTGCCAGACTGTGTCAATGTGCACTCACGGCCCACCCTAACTCCCGTTCTGCTATCACACCTCGCCTTGCTTCTCATGCCCCTGTCATCTGAATCAGCTCCCAAACATCCAGTTATCCTCAAACCAAAACTACTTAAGCTCATGCTAATCCGCTATGCCCTACTACTATTACTGCTATTTTCAGGTAATGTACACCCTAACCCAGTCCCCCTGCAGCAACTACATATTAAAAATAATAACTCTAGTAGTCTTAAAATTGCTTTCCTTAACATCTGTAGTCTATTACCAAAGCTAGATCAGCTGAAAGTCTGGGCACAACAGCACTAGCTGGATGTCCTAGCCGTTGCTGAAACCTGGCTGTCTCCCAAAACTCCCAACTCCGCTACTGCCATAGTTGGATATACTCTTTTCAGAGCAGAACAGCTTGGAAAAAAAGGGGGGGGGGCTGTGCCATTTACCTCTCAGGCACACTACAGGGCCATGACCTTCCAGCTTTGTCCACTGGGAATAGGGTCCAGGCAATTGCAGTCAAAATAGCCTTGGGCAATAAAGGGAAGTCACTCACTGTCCTATCAGTTTATATCCCACCAAGGAGCACAGCTACAGGCTTTGATCATCATCATCATCTGAGTTTATTTATAAAAAGCACCTTTCTACAGCCAAGGCACTTGAACATAGCACAACCAATCCAGTAAATAATTCAATTTATCAGTACAATATTATATTTAAAATCAACAGTCAGAATATTATAAGTTAAAACCACCATATGCTGATTCAAAAAGAAAAGTTTTAAGAGCAGTTTTAAACTCCTGGATGGTCAGGCAATCTCGTATCCAACAAGGTAAAGAATTCCACAGGGTTGGGGCCACAAAACTAAAGGAGCGGGCCCCAGATGTCTTTAAGCAGACCCTGGGAATCTCTAGCAATCCCTCACTGGTGGATTGGAGAGGGTGGAGGGGGCAGAAGGGGTGAATGAGATCTTGCAGGTAACTAGGTCCCTGATCATGTAGGGCTTTATAGGTCAGCAAACTGACCATGAAGGTGATCCTGCACTGCACAGGAAACCAGTGCAGTCTGCGGAGCACAGGCATTGTGTGGCTGGCTCTAGATGTACCAGTCAACAGCCTGGCTGCCACATTCTGCACTAGCTGAAAGCGGCAGAGGTCAACCATCGGTAGCCCTAGGTATAGGGCATTGCAATAGTCAAGGCAAGAGGTAACGAAGGCGTGGACCAAAGTTGGAAGATCTTCAGGAGAAACCAGGTGTTTCACCCGGGTGATATTCTTTAGATGGTAAAAGGAAGTTTTGACGACAGCTGACACCTGAGATTTAACAGTCAAACCGTTGTCAATAATAATGCCCAAGTTTCGCACCCATTCTAAGGTAGTTAGCACCACACCCCCAAAACTTAATCCAGAGGGTGATCCTGCTGAAAAACCTGCCTCGTGATGATCAGGGTCCACAATCAACACCTCAGTTTTAGCTGGGTTCAAGCACAACCAACTTGCACTCATCCAATCCTGGCTCTCAGCAAGACAGTTGTTAAACATCGAGATAAACACATCCTGGCCTGGTGCAAAAGACATGTATAACTGAGTATCATCTGCATAGCAGTGAAAACTCAGACCATACCATCTAATAAGCTCTCCTAATGGCAGCATTTACACTGCAAACAACATGGGTGACAAGATGGAGCCCTGTGGTACCCCACAGGACAGGGGGAGAGGGGCTGAGAAATAAATTCCTGACACCACTCTCTGAGTCCTACCCTTGAGGAAAGATTGAAACCGTCTGAGTACTGTACCAGACAGGCCACAGACAAGCCACTGGCACTCCAACAATATCACATGGTCCACAGTGTCAAATGCTGCAGAGAGATCAAGGAGGACTAAGATGGACCACGTCTTCCGATCTTTTGCTATTAGGAGATCATTTAGCACCCGGACAAGGGCCGTCTTGGTACTCTGCCACTTCCTTAATCCTGATTGGAGATAATCATAGATATTGTGGCTGGTCAAATGATCATCCAGCTGCAACACAACCACCTTCTCAATAATCTTACCCAGAAAGGGTAGGTTAGAGACAGGTCTGTAGTTTGCCAAGCAGTTGGGGTCAAGGGAGGACTTTTTAAGAAGAGGCCAAATGACTGCCTCCTTCAGAGGATCAGGAAAGATCTCCCTCTCCAATGACCTCCAGACTATCTCGGCTAGGATTGGGCTGATCACATCAACGCATCCTACCAGGAGGCGTGTAGGGCCTAGATCCAAACCACAACTGGTTGGTCACAACATCTGGATGATCATCACTATGTCAGTGATTGCAGGCCAGCTAAAGTCAGACCAGGTAAACTGAGGGCCCGACATCTCCTGCCAACCATCACAACTTCCACTAGAGTGAGCCAGTCAAATATCGGACCTGATTGTGGCAACCTTATCGGCAAAGAATCGAGCAAACTCATCACATCTTTCCTCAGACAAAGCTCTTCCAGACTGGAGATAGGTTGGATTGCACAATCTGTCCACAGCCCAGAAGAGCTGAGCTGGTCAGTTCTGTGCAGCATCAATCTAAGTTTGTCACTATCCAGGCCTGATTTACACCAGTTATGCTCTAGCTTTTGCCCCACTCTCCTGAACTCCTTCAAGGTCTCATCAAACCATGGAGACCTTCGGTGGAGGGTGAGGGGGCAAACATGAACAGGTGCTATAGAATCCAGGGCCACCACCACCACCTTATTATAGGCAAGTACTAGATCCCCTGGATCCATGCATTCACTTGGTACACTCGATAGGTCCAGCACCCTCATTAGGCCATCTGAGATAACGCCCCTTAAAGGACGGTACCAGACCATCTCCGTAGAGGCAGGCCTACTTGGGGGAGCACTGAAACTGAACCCAATGGTGTGATGGTAATACCACCCGACCAGCTCCACCACCAAATTGGGTATCTCCATCTCCAGGAGGAGCACCAAGTCCAAAGATTGCCCTCCAATATGAGTTGAGGAGGTAATAGCCTGTGTAAAGCCCAGTGAACTTATTAACTGGAGGAAATTTTGACCAAACTGCGAGAGCTCATTGTCGACCTAGGCATTGAAATCCCCCAGGATCAGCCATCTGGGGAAACCCAAGGCCAGATTGACAATGAAGTCTGCAATTTCCTGCAGGAAAACTTTCCCATCTCCTGGTGGACAGTAGATGAGAAGAATCCTGCACCCTACACCATCATCCATAATACACTCAAAGGAGTTGGTGGTCCCCACTGGAACCTTCACTAGGTTCAGTTCCAATCTAAAACAGATGGCTACACCCCAAAATCTACGATCCTTCCTCAGGTGGTGTATCACCGAGTACCCAGACGGAACTGTTGAAACCAAAATCAGCAACAGCATTTTCTTATCCAGTTAGGAATTGGTGATGCAAGCCAGGTTCGATGATTCAACAAGATCTGCTATTAAAGCAGTCTTGTTCTTAATAGATCTGGCATTGCATAACACCACCCGAGTAGGATGAGTGACCAAGGAAGACTGTGTTACTTGCCTGCCAATAGCAGAGCCCTTGGCTTTGGGAATCAGGCAGAGAGAGCCCCTGTCCTGAGCCCACTTCATTTCAGGGTGTCTCCTTATTCCCACTACCCCAATCCACCCACTTCTTTCCATTCCTCGACCAGTCCCAGTCCCCGCCTTCCTCCTCCTCACTAACCCCAGAGCCCTGCACCACCTATACTCCTCCAGGGACAGTGAAGGACAAACAAAAGGGAGGAGGTTCCTGAGTCTGGAGGAGAAATATTGCCTGACTGTCCCTGCACCTTCCCAGCACATATTCCCAGTTAATAGCCCAAATAAATAGAAACCAAAGTCAACAAATACTAAATTAAACAAATACCCCACAGTCACCATCCCCCAAACCAACCAACAAGGACTATCAGATCATATAAAACTGATCAACTCATTAAAATAAATCAATCAATCAGCACTCAGCATCCTACAAAATACAGTCCGTATAGTCAAAAAGTCCATATAGTGTCCAGATGAAATTGAGGGTATATTACCAAACTACCTAATCACTCTGAGGTTGTTGCACTAGGTGACTTCAATATCAACTGGCTTGCACCTGAGGCTGGCCCTTTTAAGGATGCTGCTGCAGTTGTTGACCTCACACAGTTGGTTCAATCCCTTACTAGAGTTAATTGCAAAACTGGGACCCACACCTAATAGACCTCATACTCACCTACTGACCTGATAGAATTATGGACACTGTGGTACTACATGACTCCCTTAGTGACCACTCCCCAATCAAGTGTCACTGGTCATGTCAGCATCCCAAATGCCCTAATAAGTCATCCTACCAGCATACCCTAAGGCAAGGGCAACTTGAGCAATTTCAAGAATATCTCCATCTGTGCAACTGGTCACTAATTGACACAGCAACAACTGTGGACCTAGCACTAGGGAATTTCATTTCCCTTTTTAACAAAGCATGTGATACCTTTGCCTCTTTCAAAAAACAGAAAAGCAAATTGGCCAGCAACCCTTGGATCACTGCATCCCTCCTAGGCCTCATGACCTCCCGAGACCACCTCTGGCACGTAGCACAGGCCCCTAAAAAAACCTAGTGACTGGCAACTCTACATGGAGGCCAGGAATGTCTGCACCCATGCAGTACACCTTGCTAAAATTATTCATTTTTCAAGACCTGTTCTCTAACTCCTGGGGTCAACAGCAAAAAATTCTGGGAGAACATAAAAAACCTTATTGGCAAGCCCAATAAATCCCCTACTTCGGTGCTCAATGTAAATGGTGCTACCACTCAAGATCCAAAAGAAATAGCAGATATATTCAATACTGCTTTCACTGACCTGAGTGGAGTACTCCCTCCCAATTTGTTTAACGACCCTGCCTATCAGAACAGTGACAGAAACATGAATCTAACCCTTAACACTCCCCCTTTCTATTTCAAGTCAATAATTACAGTATCAGCTAAAAATACCTATTGCAGGCCCTCAGCAATTCTAGATTTAGTAGTGACACCCTTGATCTTAAAATGCTCTGCCTCATCCTAGACTCAGTTCTGACACCTCTCACAAAGATCCTCAAACCATCCCTCTGTCTAGGCCAATTCCCCTTGGTCTGGAAAGTGGCAGTTGTGACGCCTGTTCACAAGAGCGGTAACAAGGCCACGCACTCTAACTACCACACAATTTCCATCTTGCCACACCTCTCCAATGCATTAAAATGAATAGTTGCTGACCAGCTGACTGATTACCTAACATCCTATAATATACAATGCGCCCAACAACATGGATTCAGCAAGGGGCATAGCACCACCACTGCCCTTCTTGAATACACAGATTTCATTCATGAGGCATTGGATCATGGACACCTTGTGGGGTCAATCTACTTTAACCTCACAAAGATGTTCGATACTGTTAACCACACCCTGTTACTCAGGTCCCTACCCACTGTTGGACTCTCTTATGATGTCACAGCATGGTTTAAAAGTTACCTGGAAGATAGAATCCAATAGGGTAAAAATACATGATACACTCTCAATCAGACACCCGGTATACTCCCCCAAGGCTCAATCCTGAGTCCTCTCTTATTTAGCCTCTTCCTTAATACCCTTCCCCAAGTTTGCCCTACAAACCTGCTTCTATATGCAAACGATGCTGTGCTCTTCACCAGCCAGCCTGATCCTCTACCCCTCATCAGCAGTCTGCAAGAAAGTTTTACTGCAGTTGCGGCCTGGTTTTCCAAACATTAACTAATAAAAAAACAAAGTGATGCTCTTTGCCAGCCCTCACAACAAGTATAAAAACGCCCAGCTACTTGACTTGATTTGATTGATTTATTTAATCTGGTTAGTCCATGGGCCAAAGACCCATTGTCATGATCGACCAGAGTACAATAATAACATACATGTGATAAATACATTGAAAATCATAGGGTACAGATCCATTCATACACAGTATCCCAATAAAAGGATGATATAGTAGCCACACAAAAAATTTAATTACAGTATACAATTACTTTCACTGTCCTCTAACAGAAAATTTCTCAGAAGATGTCTAAATCTACATATTGTGGTACCGAGACAGTCCAATTAAGTCATAACTGAGTTACAAAATACTGTTAATTTGTAAAACAAAGTAATCAGTCTGAGAGCAGTATTCATCTTTGGTATGTGAAAATAACTGTATTCAGATGTACAAGTGGAAAATGAGTTTATATATTTTTTAAATAAAGAATGACATTTAACAGGAAATGTATTCATAGTAATCTTCTTTGCTAACAAACCAGTTTGAGATTTGAATCATTGTTCTGATGGAAGTAACCCAGCTTGTTTAAGAAGAACACAATGATGTGTTCGAATTGGTAGCTGGGAAGCAAATCGTGCTACCTGGTTTAAAAGTGTTCTAACCTTTACAAGTAATCCATCACAAGCATTGTAGTAAAACATTAAGCCATAATCTATTGTAGGTAGCAAACAACATTGTGACAATAATATTCTAGTTGTTGGGGTTAAGATAGATTTCATTCAGTACAATGTTCCTAGTCACTGATGTACAGTTTTTACCAAGTTAGTGATATGGTTTTCATAAGTTAAGCTCAAATTGACCATTAGGCCCAGGGATCTAAAACAATTCACTTGCTAAATTTCAGCCCCAGAAACAATATGCAGTAGTAAAACAGGTTCAAAATTAAGTTTTTTCCTATGATTATAAAATACCATAGTTTTCTTTTTTATTTAAGACCAATTTATGACAGGAGCTAAGATTGTTAGAGATACTTATCACTAACAACCTTAGCTCACCACTTGAACAAGTCCACAACTTTAAATATCTAGGCATAATGCTCAACAGTAGCCTATCCTTTAATGAACATGTAAATATTATTTTCAGAGCTGTAAGCATCAGGTTATGGCTTCTGTATAGATACAGGCACAGCATGTCCCAAGAAGCACTCTGCTTAGCCATTACTAGTTCCATCCTTTCAATTATGTGTGGTTCACTGCTCAGTGCTTATGTAACATATAGTTGAATGATGAATATGGTTGTTGGATACAGAGGCCAATATTTACTAGGTAATAGTATAGAATGTATTGTGCTTAGGTACTTGGATGCTTGAATAGAGTCATTTGATAATATTTGAAGGTTTTGGCCTTTCTCTGTATCCCACCTGTAGGAAGGAAGCTTGGTTTAGAATTATGAAAGCCCCCCAGTGGGATAAGAGTGCCGCAGAAGGAGGAGGTGTCGGGGAGGATGGTGGGTGAGTGCAACTCGTTCTAAGCAGCGTGGGAGTCAGCTGCTTCATTTAAATAGGCTGTGGGGGAGGAGCTCTTCCCCCACATAATCCAGGGCTACTCCCTGCAATTATGTGTGGTTCGTAGTTTAGTGCTTATGTAACATATAGTTGAATGATGAATATGGTTGTTGGGTACAGAAGCCAGTATAGAGAGGACAATGTTTACTAGGTAATAGTATAGAATGTATTGTGCTTACGTACTTGGATGCTTGAATAGAGTCGTTTGATAATATTTGAAGGTTTTGGCCTTTCTCTGTATCCCACCTGTAGGAAGGAAGCTTGGTTTAGAATTATGTAAGCCCCAAAAACAATAAATATCAACAATTGTTCAGTAACTGAATGCTGAAGAAGTTGTGCAAAACAACTTAATGATAAGAATAGATGATCACCTCCTGCAACTCTGGAGAGTGTGACCAGTAGCACTCAGGAGAAGAAAAACCCCCTTGGGGGGAAACCTCTGAGGACCCATGGCTACTGACCTGTCCATCCTTCTGGGCATACTGAAGGAGAGAGATCCCAATTAAACTAAATTAATCAGCTAAATCTGAATTCTAATTTGTAGAATTCAATCCAGATGAACAGAGCTTAAGGAAAAAAACTGAATAGTAAATGTCCAGTGAAGTAATTTCTTTCTAATAAAGTCTGAGTCCGAGAATCCATGTATAATTCGGAATGATGGAGAGTAGATATATTGAAGAACCATCTTCCGTATTTCAGTTGATAGAGGGCATAATCCATGGAATTGAATGATGGTGGATATGAAGTTGATGACTAACAAACTCAATACAGGAGACCAGAAGATAGTTGCATCCTAGCTTTAACATCAACGAGGCAGAATGAAATAGAAGTAGTACGACTTCCAGGTTTCTAATAGTAGGGCTTGTATAGTACGAGGAATGAGAGAAGGCTTGAGGCCAGGCTATCAAATGACAAATCCAGTTCTGATAAGAAAAATATAATCTTTAGGAACTGATATGAAGCAACGGCTATAGAGTTAAGTTGGAATGCTTACATGCTGTATAGATAATCAGACACACTGGTGTGATGTTATGAAGCATCCAAGTAGTAGAATGAGGTGAGCCCAAAAGGAAATAAATCAGTTGGACTGTCAATCTGAAGCGAGGCAGTAGGAGTAGGATGCACCAACGTAGGCAAATGAGAAGGAACAGGACGTGGCAACCAGCCCCTGAAGAAAGCGTAGCTGAGCAGACAGCTGGTGAGATAGGAGAGAGGCTGCCGATTCCAGCATGGGAAGTGCAGCTAGACCCAGGAATGTCCACTGGCAGAAATCGAGTGAGGTAGTCCCTCGATGATGCACAGGAATCCATCAGCTGGAGAGGTACGTAATCGCATGGAAGAAACTGAGGTTGAGATATGGCAACTGTATGAGAGGAATAACATGGAGAACTGAAGGTATGCAAAGTTTGAGGCATGAAAAGCAGACAAGACCCGAAGAGTCTGAGATGGAGATAACTGAAGAAGCGGAATCCAATGAAGTAGTGGTGTCACAGGCCTGAATTTGGTAGAGCACAAGCATGATAATGAAAGTCTGCAGGAGACGCCAACCAAGTCCTGGAATGGAAGCAGCAGCAAGTCCACGGCTGAGGTAACAGGGCAAAACATCCAAGAGATCAACCCCGTAAGCAGCTGAATGAGCACTGAGGTTGGCAGATAGCATTTGAGTGGGAGGACCAGCCACTTAGTCGTATAAGTAAGAGTTACCAGGCAGGTAGGGGAGCAAAAGTCAAGATGTTAACTAATGTCCTGAAAAGGTGAAGCAGCTGTGAGTCTATGGCTGGGGCAGCAGGAGCAGGTAGGCAAAAAGGAGAATGGGAATCTCCAGGCCCCAAGCTGAGCAAGGCAGAAGAAGAACAGAAGTAGGTGAACCTCCCAGCCCAAAGGGCGAAGGCAGGTCAGAGAAGCAGGCGAGTAGTAGGTAATCCTCCCAGCCCGATGGGCGAAGGCAGGTCATAGCAGCAGATGAGTACAAATAGTAGGTCAGCCCAATGTGCGAAGACAGGTCGTAGAAGCAGGCAAGTAGCAGGCAATGTTCCTAGCTCGATGGGCAAAGGCAGGTCGTAGAAGCAGGTGAGTATTAGGCAAATTTCCCAGCCCGATGGGCGAAGGCAGGTCGTAAAAGTAGATTATTAGTAGGTAAACCTCCCAGCCCGATGGGCGAAGGCAGGATGTAGAAGCAGGCAATTATGGTGCAAGAAATTTATAGGAACAAAGGACTTCCGAGCCTATAGGGGCCCATGTCTGACTATGTGCTATGGCTAACTTCTGGCCCCATGGGTGAGGAAGGTTGCAGAGCAGTAGTAGAGAACACAATGGAAATGTTGAACAGCATGCAATGGAGAGGTCATGTCCTGGTAAGTAGAGATCGCAGTAATACGTAAACATAGGGTAGAAGGATGCCAGTTCATGAGGAACGCAGTAGATTGCAACGTCAAGCTAGTCGTAAGGACCCTTAAGCCCTGGAGGGTGAAGCAAGTTACATGAGCAGGTACGGTAAAGAAGTGAACTTGTACAAGCTGCAGGCGTAGGCAAGCTGCATGAGGTAGGCATGGTAGCAGGAAGCAGGGCGAAATCATCCTAGGAGTATATGATAAATGGCAAACGACGAAACAAATCCATAGTAGGGAGCTCCTGGCAGGCTGCCACAGCAGCGAGTAGTCATCCGAAAATGAGGTAGGAGCAGAGAATGACTGAAGTGAGACGGCATGGTAAATGATCAAGGATAGCGAGGCAAGTCTCAAGGCATGGCTTGAGTATGATCCATAAATGGCACAGATGACGAATTGAAGGAGAGGTGAGAACAAGCAAATGGGAGCTGCAACCAGCACTGGAGGGCTTGAGTAAACCAATAACTGGAATGTTCACATCGATGAAGTGACTGAGACGTTGGAAAGAGGAATGACATGAAGTTAGCACTGGGCGAAGTGCTGGATCACCTCGAGGAGAAACTCAATTAAGTCCAATATACATAGTACGGAGAGTAAATGAAATAGCTTCAAAGGATTACAGAGCTATCATCTAAGGGTGCAGGCAAGAAATAGGCTGACCCAGACAATTTGATTGGATCAAGCAGCTCGGAAGAGGAGTTGCAACCGTGCAAGACAGGAGGTGTCAGGATGTCAATCGTCTCCACTAATGAAACTGGCAGCTACATTCATAGGGAGCTGCAAGCGGTTCGAATGCTGCAAAAAACTGACCGCTAGTGCGAATGCACTAAATAAGACACCAGATAGACGTCCGATTATGCAGCTCTGAAACAGATTGCAGACGCAAGGTCTGAGTAATACATAACAAAGGGAACAGAAATGCTTCTCCAGCAGGTGGCGAGCAAACTACAAAGTTTATAACCACAGTTGACTGACTCGCTGCAGCCTTCCCCATGAAGGCAACTGTTGCAACTGCCCCACATCTGTAAGTGATGGTATTGCTACTCAGCCCTGCAGTGCAGGTGAATAGCAGATAGAGGCAAAACATAGGGATGGCTGAAAGAAAGGTGCTACAAGGCGGACACACTCATGAGCAGCCGTAGGGTAGAGGTAGTGATAAAATCAGGCAGTTTAAAATAAAGGTACCCCGGGCAGGTAGTTACTATAGGACAAAGAGAGCTCAACTGTCCAATGAGTCATAGCAGCAAGGAAATGAGGCTGAGCAGCAAACGCAGGTAAGGTCATTTGATGAAAAGCGAAATCTGTAACAGAGGCTAGTAGATGAGTGCAGTGAGGGTGAAGCATTGGAGCAGAGCTGCAGCATGTAGGCAAAGAAGGCTATGAGGCTAAATACACGGAATCACTGCAGTAGCCTTTACAGTTTATATACAGGTGTAATGCTGGTACAAGCAAGGAAGTCATAGCTGGGAAGGAGAAGGGGGAGAGGAGGCTCCGAGAACGTTGAATGCTGTAGTCCAGAAGTGAGCGAGTCCTGAAATACGCGAACTGGCGGTGGCATGGAGTGGTGGCTACCAGAGCGAAAGACATAAAAGGAGTCAGAAGGTACAGGACAGCGAGCAGGAGCGGCAGCAGAGGCAGAAACAGCTGTGGCTGAATCAACGGCTACAGAAACAGCAGGGAAAGTAGGAGGTATCGAGCAGTATGGTGACAGACCCCCAAAAGCATGAAGAGGAGAAGCAAACAAAAAACACAAACAACGGGGAAAGAAGCAGAGAGGGGATGTAACAAACAAATGCAAACGGGCAAAAAAAAAAAAACAACAACAATGGAAGGAGGGAACTGGGGGGGGGCACACAAGCAGGAGAGAAAACAGAAGCAGTCACGGCCCAGCACGCTCAGGAGCAGCAGCAGTGCGATTACTTCTACAGCGTGGAGCCAGCTGTTTATTTAATAGGCTGTGGGGAGGAGCTCTTCCCCCACATAATCCCGGGCTACTCCGTGCAATTACTGATTTTTGGCTTATAATCTATGACTCTGCCACCAACACCATGCTTAAAAGATTAACTGTTGCCCTTAACAAGGCTTGCTGCCTAGTCACTGGCGCCCACCTATACACCCACACCTGTGACTTCTATGCCTCAGTGAACTGGTTGAACTTCCAGGGCAGACTCTCCTACCAAACCTGCCTGTTCACAAAGAAAATTAGCCTTGGATTAGCCCCACCCTCATTGCTGCAGCTCCTCAACAGGACATACAGTATAACCGCCATCGCACTAGAAGTATGTCCAATCCTACCTACCAGGTCCCTTTCTGCCGCACTACACAGGCTCAGCGAACATTCACATATAGAGCACCCAGCTGGCCAAATAATCTTCCACCCGACCTCCTAGCTGACACCAAAATTGGACCCTTCAAAACTAAACTTCGGCAGCATATATTGAAATGCAGCAGCTGTGATTGCCTAACCTAATTATTTTGAGTCCTTTTCCCTTCCAACCTCTACCAAGTCAAACTACTTACTAATCCTATCTATTTCCCTACTATTCCTACCTTTTCTCCGCCTCCCGATTATCCTTACTTTGTCTGCAACTTAGCTGTTTGATACCACCTCCCTTCCTCAACAACCTTGGCAAAGTCTTGCCTCTTTTTTTGTCCACCCCAAGTTGCCCCCCCAACTTTTCCTTGCCTTACTTCCCCCTTCAGCATAAACACACCCCACCTCCTTTCCCATCCCCCCTCCCCGTCACCACCCCAAGTCAATCTCCCCAACTTGTACATATTCTATGTTCTACTTCTATTTTCTCCTCTCCTTATCTTTGCTCTTATGTGCTTGGTCTTGGACATCCACATGCCTCTCTATACAATGCCTGCCTGGGCTGCTCACAACTAAAACTACCCTATTCTCCTACTTCTTGACCCCTAAACTTTTGAGGTTCATGACAAGATCATCCCTCTTACCGCTTATACATAGTGGGTGGGATATTCAGAAATGTGCCAGAGGCAAGCGCAGTAGCTGCACAGTGCAAGTACACTGCGCCAGTGTGCACCGAACACGATATTCAAAGGTTGCACATGATGGCAAGCACCAGCGTAACACAGCTGAATATCGCAGGGATGTGCCATAGCACAAGCAGGGCTGCACCATAGTGCAACCAGGGCTGCACCAGGGAGCAAACCAGCAAGTGCCATAGCGCAACCAGGGCTGCACAAGGGGCAAAGGTACATGGGCCAGGACACAGGACAACAGTCACAGTTGGGAGCATGCCACCAGAGCGGGACAGATCATCACCAGGTGCAGAGGATGCCAGGAGGGAGGCATGGCAGGCACACGGCTGCAGGCCCCCAACCATGCGTACCACAGTGGTGCACAGAGACAGTGTGGCACCAATGTGCACTGGCAAACAGCCACCGGCAACACCCACAGGAAGGCATGGGACATGCCCCTGGACTACAGCTGGCAACACACATGCCAATAGCACACAACACACACATCACGCAACATGAACAGAGTGCACATGTACGCTCCAGGGCACACCCACCAGCCACTGGGCACAGACCGCCAGGCACAATCCCCCAGTCAACCACAGATGTACCACTCAGCCACCATGCACACCCTGCAGCATGGCTCCACACACCAGCAGCAAAACAGACACAGACACAGATGGCTAGCAATAGAAAAGTGTATTAAAACCAAGCAACAATAAACTATGTACAGAACAACAAACAACAGGTACAGGGAGCAGGGAATGGGGAGGCCACAATCAAAACAGTAGGCCAGGGAAGGGAGGCAGGGGAACAGAGGACATGGCTAGGTAAGGGTACAAGGGAAGGAGAGGGAGGGAGACTGGGAAGGGAAGGGGGTGCAGGCCAATGGGCCCTATGGGCGTCCACACTCCCTACCGGCATCTGGTGTGCCATCTTCTCTACGGCTGGCACAGGGCCTGCTGTATCAGTTGCGCCACCTGGAACATGGCCATGGTGACTTGCAGTATCCATCACAGGAGGCTGATGTTTACAACATCCTGTTGGGCACCTGGGACAAAGGAGGGGACATAGTACGAGTGCATGTCCATATGATCATAGCCCACCCACGGTGCCCAGCAGACAGTGGTGACATGTGCCCCCTGATGTGACACACAGCCTCCCGCAGTGTGTGTGCCCACACGAGCCACCATTCTGACTATCCACAGCCTTGCAGAGCACTGCACACCAACACCACCCATGTGCCACACACCACAACCATGGCGGCCAGGCAACAGGGCTTAGTGGCGGGATGGCAGTGGCACGGCTGGAACCCGGGTGTACCCACAGCCCACCTGCAGCAGCCACACACATGTGCAATAGCCATGGCATGGTGCAATGGACCCCACTGGCAGTACACAACAGGAATGGCCATGTTCACAGGGGGCTGTGGCTCACCCCCTCCCTACACAACATCAAACTCTGAAAGAGTGCCTACCTGCTTGCTGTGATGCAACCTGCGCCTGTCTGGCAGCACCACCCATGTGGCCTGTAACCTGTGCCTGTGCCTGTGCCCCTGCATTGGCCTGCCCTCATCCACCTGCAGTGCCAGCCATCCATGCATGGCACCTATCCTCAGGGCATAGTAGGGAGACATTGAGAAGGACACATCAGTACCTGGCAACACCCTATGTGCCCCCTCCATCACAGAATGCCCCCTAGCCCTGTGCAGTGGTGGTGCAGTACCACAGCACACCCATTGTGTGCTGCCATGGCCAACAGAGCACGCAGCCACAGCCCCCCCACAGCATGGTGTGACACCCTGCTGGCCCCCACAGAACACTGGATTGGCACAGACATGGATGTAGTGCACTCACCTGGATGTGGCACGGCGCCCCTCCGGACACGTGCCAGCAGTGCCCGTAGCCTATCGGGGTCTCTCCTCCACAGGTCTCCGTAGTGGTGGTGGCACTGCTCCCCACTGCTCTGCACCCCAGTGGCCTCCTCCAGCCTCTCAGCCACCTCCTACCACACCTCTGTCTGTGACCGATCCAGGGGCACCTGGCCATACAGACATCCCACATGTGGCTCCACCAGGGCCACAAGCTTCACAAGTCCTACCTGGGACCAGTTGGGGGCCCTTGCAGTACTACAGCATGGCATGCTCAATCCTGCAACTGTACAACTAAAATAACACCCAGTAGCGCACGAGCCACACTTGCTGTCGGTGGTGACTCACTTGGTGATGCGCTGCCATTTCCAATCGTGCATCCACAGTGCTGCGCGATAGAGCTGGGGCAGCACTGGCACATGCTGCAGGGCACCCGGAGGGTCAAAGGGCACTCGCGGGGTCATAGGTCAGCACGCACACCGTGCGCGACAGCGGGATAGGGCACGCCACGCATGGTGCCCAATATGGGCATGTGGGCCCCACGGTCCATGGGCTAATCACGCTTGGGCACCATAGGGCATATAGCAGATGAGCACCACATGCCCAATAGCAGCAGAGCACTGTATCACGCATAGTGCAGTGTGCATAGGATGTTCCACCAACGTACGTGATGGCAGTGTGGCATGCGCACTGCCAGGCCTACTGCGCATGTCATACAGTCGTGCCATGGCTTGTGCATGCGCAACACCACTGCGCTATGAGCAACTTCACAATATTCAGATGAAATATGCAGATTGGTTGATCAGCATATCTGCGGTGCATTGAAGAAATTTGCATCTCATTTCAGTTGAGCATCCCCTCATTTGCATGTGAAGCACTATAAATGTGCCACGGGACTGCACAGGCACCAGACAGGTATTGCATCCTTCAGAGGTGAGCCTCCAGGCTGTGGGTCTGTCAGGACAGTGGATTGGGAGGGCGTTGTGTGTTGCAGCCATCACTGACCACATGTTCATACCCACAGAAATAAGCATGATGGATCAGGAGGAGGTTGAGGAGCGTGGGCCTGCACGGAAGCGCAGACCCAACTTCACGAGGGCAGAGAGCGATGTCCTAGTCGATGCCTACCTGGACCAGGAGTCTCTCCTGAGTGGATCAACAGGCACCCCACAGGCCCAGGTGACTGCATGGGAGGGTGTGGCCAGGGCTATGAACCAGCAGGGCAGCCATCAGAGGACAGCACAAGAGTGCAAAAAGAAGGTAGGCACAGACCGGAGGAGGATTAAGGAGAAGGTGGCCACCATCCGGGCCGCAAGGGCCTTAACCTATTGTCCAAATCCAGAAACAATTTCTTTTGGATCTGTGGTTAAAGGTTCATTTTGTGTTACACGCAAAGCGGGTATTAAACGTGTAGCTTCTGCTTATTTAATCCGGATGGCAAGCAACTTGACTGCCCTTTCACTTGATTCCAAGTATTTAAGCTTGGTTCTCTTAAGGGAAAGTTCAGCTTTTTGAGACATTAGGTCACAGAATTGAACATGCTATATATGTAGTTTAGTCCAGTCACTATCTGATAAGTGATGACTGATGTCTTGTTCAAGGAATTTGATAGAGTCCAGTAAATCCTTAACCTGGGCCTTGAATTGTTTGGATCTAGTAGATGCCAGGCAGATACACCCTCCCCTCATTGCACATTTCAAGGTTGCCCAGACTATGTAAATTTTAGAAACTGACCCCTGGTTGGTCTCGTAAAAATGAGTAATGAAGTCCTTGAGATGGGCTCGAGTACTAGGAAATTAGAGTAGTTGGTTATTTAAATGCCAAAGGGAATCTCTTCTAATTCCTGGGCCAAAAAGATAAGTAAGGGAGACAGGGGAATAGTCCGAAATGACTCATGGATGTATACATGCATCCAGAATGCCTGGTAGAATATGGGAACTGACCATTAGGAAATCTATTCTTGAACAGGTGAGATGAGGAGAGGAGAAAAAAGTGTATTGCCTTTCTGTGGGATTTAAAATTCTCCATATATTAACCCCACCCAATTCATTAACTCCTTTAAGGCTCTCTGCGCTGGGGAAAGACCAATCCTCTTGGAATCTGACCTATCCAGCTGCACTTGAGGAGTAATGTTCCAGTCCCTGCCCAGAAGTAGTGTTCTGGACAGGTTGGAGGTCACTAAATCTAGGGAGGATGTAAAGAACTGCGGGGATTCTACATTTGAACCATAGATAGAGCCAATCAAGATCTGTTGGGAGCCAAGGGATCCACAAAGTAATAAGTACCATCTATTGCTATCCCAAACCTGTTGTTCCAATCTAAAGGGTGTAAGTTTATTAATTAATATAGCAAGTCCCCCCCGTTAGTGGAGACTCCTGCTCCGAAAGCCTGTCCAACCCAGCCTTTGCACAGCAAGGAGGTGTCTTCTCTTCTGAGGTGGGATTCCTGGAGACATGCAATACCCACTTTAAGATGCAGTAAATGTTTTAGAATAATTTGCTTTTACATCTGTCTCGAGCACCCCTAACGTTCCAGCTCACAATGGTATACATTCCACACATTTATCAAAGATGAGGGAATAACTTGATAACAAAAGGCTCACAAAGATTAGGAGAACTAGACACTTGGTACTTCCCCAATTCCAAAAGAAACGAACCTCCTCTCCCTCCCCCAACCCCTAAAACCCTGTGAATATCCTAATTGCTACCCCCAGTTCTTCCAACTGCACTGACATAGTCACCATGCCAAGGGATGTTGTGGTGCAAACCCACGAAACAGACACCCCCCTCCCTCCTCCCCTGCCACTGCGCATTAGGTGACACAAAAGTGAAACAACATGTGTATATTGGTAGCCTATCGGATTTGTGCTTGAAGACCAAAGTGTAAGGCAGCTCCAGATACGAACAATGAAAAGATTGAACCTGTGATTAAACAAACCCGGCTGCCTGTTAAACTCACAGGAGCGGTATCACCTTAGAAAGTTCAAAAATAGCAGGTAAAGTTCACCAAAGTTCACAGAGATGAGCAGGAAGTCATTTCTCTTGTGTAGGATGGAGTTTCTTCCACTCGCCAACATATACATTAATGGAGCCCCATTTGGAGTCATTTACTTCCTGAGCAGGCCAAGAAAGCAAGCCACAATATGCCAAACCCAAAAGGGCCAAGTATTTCTCAACACCAGCCTAGC
This sequence comes from Neoceratodus forsteri, assembly GCA_016271365.2. Taxonomy (NCBI): domain Eukaryota; kingdom Metazoa; phylum Chordata; order Ceratodontiformes; family Ceratodontidae; genus Neoceratodus; species Neoceratodus forsteri. The sequence continues at coordinate 533,757,939 of CM057456.1, read as the reverse complement.
CCCAAGCCTGGCGATCTCTGATATATACAGTATGTTAGTCAGGTCTCCTTGCGACCTTTAGGGTAGGATGCTTTTAAATTACTATCTGCAAGAAGCAGTACTCACAAGCTGATCAGGTGAAATCATTTGAATAATTCTGGTAGCACTTTTTTTAGCTCAGTCAGAGCTTGCTCTTGTGTTTCATAGCTTAGCCATTGCTCTCCAATCTTGACTTGTAATACCACCGAGTATTTCACTCTGAATGGCTTTCCAGTGGCAATCAATTTGGAGATGAGAGGATGCAATTCCTGTCACTTTATTCATACAGACCCTGCGGGAAGTCCTGAGTAGTTCTAACTCTTTTACCTTCCCATTGAACCTCTTGCAGGGTCTTTACATGGGCCAAGATGTGTTGCTTATCCAAGAAATTTAGCAATTTAAAGATGAGAGGCCTGGAAGGGCAAGCCAGGTCATGGTGGTGGTGGTGGTGGGCGAAGTGCTAGGTGGGATCTCTCTATCACGTAGGTAGTTCAGTTCGGAGAGGGGCCTGCTATTTTTTCACAAAATGTTTGCAGAAAAAGTATTGGCAAGCTGTCTTCTTCATGCTCCAGTATCCCTATGACCAACAAGTTGTTTTGTCAACTTCTCCCCTCTAGGTCCTCTAGCTTCTCCTCTAGTTTTTTAATTCTCCAAGTGGCAATGACATGATCAAGCTCTGATTTGTCATGTTTTTTTCTCAGGATGCAAGTCTGACTTCACTGTTAAGGAGTCGATTGAATTTTTAATGTGGTGTATTTCATCTGTAATAGTAGCAATGGAGTCTTGCATTGGCCACATTATTTCGATGAAGCACTCCTCAGTTAGCGGAGTAGGCCGCATGGCAGATTTATTAGCCTGTGGTTTAGGCTGCTTAGAGGTCTTGCCCTTCTCCGGGGATGGTGGCGGAGAGTGCCGCGGCAGTGCCTTGCACATATAAACTTCCTTTGTGTCAGAGTCTGCAGGCACCAGAAGATCTTCAGTCACAATTCTAGCAGGTTAGAAGATGAACTCTCCAACAGTTAAATAGTTTAGCAGTAGGAATCAGTGGGAGAGGAACAGAGCTATGGGAGCTTGCTGCATATCGCTAGGCTGCCATCACATGACAACCAAGATGGCCACTTTCTCTGAAACTTCGACTGAGATGGATGTACAGGAGATAGTGGAGATGGTCTCCTCCACTGCCTTGCAGTCTCCAAAGACAGAAAACTTTTCAACGCTCCAAATACTTTGGAGGGAGCACCAGAAGACCCAGACAAATCCTACAGACAGCAAGAAAACTGGATGAGGAATGGAAGAAAATACTAGTCATTTTCAGCCCAAGGAAACCTCTACTGTCCAGAAGGCAAAATCTTTTGATTTAACTAAGGATTTGGAAGACCAGCTAATGCAGGAGGAGCAAGACTTTCTTTTAAAACAAAAAGAACTCTGTGAAGCAGTAGCTTTAGCTAGAACCATGACAACCCCAATGGAGGCTGTAAACACCATGGTTTTACTTCCTAGCAACCAACAGCAGGCCCAGTTGCAAACCTCAGGTGCACCTGGATGAACAGCAGTAACACCAGATCAAAGGAATGAGTCACCCGTGGAACAGGGGTCTGCTAAACAGCAACACAATTTTATGGCAAGTACATCTCATGCTCCTTTATTTGTGTTTGATGGGAATGAGAGCACAGCTAACAATAATGAAAACTGTAAAAATGGGGGTTGCAGTGGGAATAGTGCAGACAGGCATGGGGGTTTCTGGCCTAAATGGCAACCCTAGCAGAATGGAGACTACTACTGAGTGATCAGTTCAGTCTACTTTGCAAGGTGCTGGCTGGGAACAAACTGCAAGTGGGCAGTGGATGTCTGGTTCCTCTCCTATACAAGTAATAGGGAAAGAAATGAACATTCTGAAAGGAGAAGTTAAGACTAATGTATCAGAACCTATTGCACTAGTACCTGAGAATCCAGTGGATATTGAAATGTCTCCACTCCACATCCCAGAAATCTTAGAACTTACACAGAACCCACAGTTGACATAAACAGCCCCATCATTGCAACTGAGAAAGAAATAATCCAGGCCCAACCCTTGGAGCCAGCACTAGAAGATGCCAGGCCACATCAGGTTGCACCACAGGAAATACTTCAGACACCACTGACCAGGACAGACACCAGCATGACAGGAGGAACAGATCTTATGCATCTTTTTTCAGGGAACCAGTATTTATTTTAGTCTTTGGTAACTAGGTAAGGCCCACTAGGCACACATGCCTGTCTGCAGGGGTGACCTGGGAGCACTGGGTGGTTAAGTGACTTGCTCAGAGTCACACAGTATGCAAGTGGAGGTTGTGGGAATCAAATCCAGCTCTGCTGGATGTACCAAGCTCATTCACAGCTCGTTACTCTAACCTCTAGGCTATACTGCCAGCCCACCCAGTATATCCAGCTAAAAGACACAATGTGGTTTGATTAATTTACAAAGGAGGCCTAGAGGTATTTCTTGATAGCCTGTTTGTTGCTAGAACATTACTGAACACCTCCATGAGCTATACTACAGCTGAAATACATGCACTTATACATGTTTCTGGTGAGCAAACTTTTGAGGTTAGTTTTAAATTTAATAGTGGTTTGCAGAAATTTTGGGAACTTTATCATAACTTAAGGACAACACCCTTATGGTCACCTTTTGAAGCAATTCCCTTGCAAAATCGGCCAATAGAACCATAACTGTACTCTTCCGAAATGAGGGGGTCAGCGTGACTGACAATCTATACTGGTTAAAGAAAAGATGCACAGTTTTGGGAAATTCAGAGGCAATTCTTGATGATGAGAAGATATGGGCTGGAGGGTGGAGGGTGAGAATTGTTCCACATACCACAGAGACAGTGTTGCAACACTTACTGAATAGCTTTTTAATTAGACATGATAGAAGGCTTCTGTTTTATCAGGGACAGCCTAAAGCTTTCTACCGATGTGGGGAAACTGGACATATCAGCTCACTTTGTGATAAACTGAAATGTGCATTGTGTGGGGACTTGGGGCATACAAGTGGTCATTGTCGAAATGAGCAGCTTTGCAATTTGTGTGACACAAAAGGGCACTCATATCATACATGTCCCTGGGCTGCCCATAACCAGCCCAGTTAGTCAGATGGTGAGGAGCAGCGATTATTAATAACCATTGCACAGAGAACTAGGGGTAGAACCTTCCCCCACCCCACTAGGGGAGATGAAGTAGGAAGTGTGCAGCCAGCAGAAATGGATGAAAAGGATCAGAGGGAACAAACTCCTGCTGCTAGTGGCCACCAGAACCAGGCCCCACAGAATCTCCCTCAAACACACCAAGCTGTTAAATCCAGAAAGCCACAAGGAGAGACAACTCCAGTACTGGAGATGCCACCCCCTCCAAGGTAGACTCAGAAGCAAGGAAGTCTAGGTGGGCCACAAGGAGAAGGCAGGCTTGGTCCCAGTCTAAACCTGAAGTGTTAAAAACAACAGGAATCCCTGTTGCAAATAGATCTGAGGCCCTTACATACACTCTAGAAACTTTAGACAATGAATCAGATGAATCCTCAGTTCTCTCATCAATGCAAGATGGCAGCTCAGACAGGGAAGACCCTCCTCACCACAACCACAGAGCTCACTACCCCTTCTGCCATGATTCATCCCCCAACCAAAGCCAAAGCTAAACTGAAAAATGTCAGACAAACTAGGAGTTCAGTAAAGCAGCCCTCATGAGTTATTTAGCCTTTTCTCCCCTTTTTTCTTTTTCTGCTCAAATGAATGTTGATTTAGCACTGTACTCCCTCAATGTTAACAGTGTCAAAAATCATGGAAAACGGCAAGCTGTGTTCTCTCACATTAAATCACTTGGGAGTGGATTTATTTTGCTACAAGGTATGAGACTGCATACATTAAATGACATTAAGGAGGCCACGCAGTCATGGCCTGTTGGAACATTTTACTGATCCACAGACCCAGATACATGTTCAGGTTTAGCAATCCTTTTCTCAGCGGTTCAGTTTCAGTTAGTGAAACTCCTTGATTTATCCCCAGGAAGAGCACTTATGGTAGAAATAGGAATCCAAGGGGTCCTATACAGAATACTGAATGTGTATGCAGCTCAAACAAAGGCTGAAAGGATAGTACTTTTTCAAATTATTCAGCCCTATTTACACTCCTCACAGAATGTAATTCTAGGAGGTGACTTCAATTGCAGCATATCCCTAACTGATAGAGGTAGAAACATGAAAAGAAAGAAGTTTTTTTGTGATATGGCATTTCTAAGAAATATGGTCCAGGTAGCAAATCTAAAAGATACACACCATTGTACATCAGGATATACTGAATCAACATTCTACAAAGGTTCATTAGCTACCAAACAAAACTGAACAAAAGAGTAAACAGGAAGGAGAGGAGGCACCGTGGGTCATGTTAGAGACTGGAAATGGCACCACAATCTGCACAGGGGTTGTGTACAGACCCCCAGGTCAGGGGGAAGGAATGGACAAGGATATGATAGAAGGCATCCTTGGGATAGCAGAGAAAGGGGAGATACTGTTGATGGGGGAACTTAATATGCCAGATGTTAACAGGAGCACCTTAGCTGTTGCCACATCCGAAAGCAGGGCCATTCTTGATGCACTTCAGGTGGCATGCCACAGACAGCTAGTTTTGGAATCTACTCATGAGGGAGCAATCTTAGACCTCGTACTCTCAAATGGGAACAGAGAGAGGATCTCAGATCTAGAAGTGAGTAGCCATTTGGGAACAAGTGACCACCAAACAGTGTGGTTCACGATAAACTCAGCTACAGAGTCAAGCCATACAAAAGTGAGGGTTCTGGACTTCAGGAGGGCTGACTTTGGCAAGATGGGAGAGTGCCTTAGAAAAGCACTAGCAAGCAGGCTTGAAGAAGGGGTGGAGCAACAATGGGGAAATATCAGAACTGCCATCACAGAGGCAACAAGCCTTTGTGTAAAGCAAATAAACAAATCAAAATGAAAGAAAAAGCCACTATGGTTCTTAAAAGAGGTGGCGGTGAAGGTTAGGGAGAAAAAGATAGCATTTAGGAAGTATAAGAAAACACAGAAGGAGCAGGACAGAGAACTGTACCAGTTAAGGCAGAAGGAAGCAGGGAGGGTAGTCAGAATAGCAAAGGCCCAAACTGAGGAAAGGATAGCTAACTCAGTTAAGAAGGGGGATAAAATCTTTTATAGGTATATCAGGGAGCGTAGAAAGACAAAGGGAGGGATAGTGAGGCTGAATAGAATGGATGGTGGGTGGGCAGAGAGTGGCAGTGAAAAAGCAGGGATACTGAATGAATACTTCTGTTCAGTATTCACAAAAGAGGAAGTGGGGGAGGTGCCTAATCCAATTAACAGAAGCACTCTGGAGAGGGGGGTCGATCCCAGTCCTTTCACAGAAGAAAGGGTTCTGAAAGAGCTCCTAAAACTGAAGGTGGACAAAGCAATGGGGCCAGATGGAATTCACCACAGAATTCTAAAAGAATTAAGGTGAGAACTAGTGACACCACTGACTACCCTTTTTAACAAATCATGGGAGGATGGTGTGGTACCTGAGGACTGGAAGAAGGCTGATGTGATTCCCCTTCACAAAAGTGGGATCAAGACAGAGGCAAGAAACTACATACCTGTCAGTTTGACCTCTGTGGTAGGGAAAATGATGGAATCACTTCTGAAGGAAAGAATTGTTGAGTACCTAGAGGCCAGTGGGGCACAGGACCCAAGGCAGCATGGGTTCACAGCGGAAAGGTCATGTCAGATGAAATCTAATTGATTTCTTTGACTGGGTGACCAAAGTAGTAGACCAGGGAGGGGCTGTGGACATGGCCTACCTAGACTTTAGCAAGGCATTTGACACAGTCCCACACAAAAGATTAGTAGTCAAATTAACCAGCCTGGGAGTGGGTCCCAGGGGGATAGCCTGGGTAAAACATTGGCTGAACAACAGACACAGAAGGTAATTGTAAATGGAGTCCACTCTGAAGAAAGAGGGGTTACTAGTGGGGTACCGCAGGGTTCAGATTGGTCCAGCCTTTAATGTCTTTATAAGTGACATTGCACAGGACTGAAGGAAAAGTATGCCTGTTTGCAGATGACACAAGATCTACAACAGGGTTGATACACAAGGAGGTGTGGAAAGGATGAGAAGGGACTTGGCAAGGTTGGAGGAATGGTCAGGAGTATGGCAGCTTGGATTCAATGCAAAGAAGTGCAAAAGTAATGCACCTGGAAAATAAAACCCAGGGGAAGATTACACAATGAGGGGGTAGTAACAACAACAAAAATGAAAAGGGACCTGGGGGTAATCATATCAGATGACCTTAAGGTTGGCAAGCAATGTGAGAAGGCGGTAGGGGAGGGCTGGGGGATACTTGGATGTATAGGGAGAGGTATCACCAGCAGAAAACAGGAAGTTATCACCCCCCAGTACAGACAGTTGGCGAGACCTCATCTGGAGTACTGCGTCCAGTTCTGGAGACCCCATCTCCGCAAGGACATAGACAGGATGGAGGCAGTTCAGAGGAGGGCAACTAAAATGGTGCAGGGTCTACAAGAGAAGCCATACGAGGAGAGACTAAAGGAGCTTAATATAGATACCCTTGAGGAAAGGGGGGGGACATGATAGAAATGTTTAAGTACCTCAGTGGAATCAACAAAGTCCAAGAGGGTAACATCTTTCAGAAAAAGAGATGTGCAAGAACAAGGGGACACAATTTGAAGATAGATGGGGGACGGCTCAGGGGCAATGTAGGAAGTATTTTTTCACAGAGAGGGTGGTGGACGCATGGAACAGCCTTCCTGAGGAGGTTGGGGGTCTAAAACCATGGGAGAATTCAAGAATGCATGGGACAGACATAAGGCAATTTTTGTTGGGGGTAGGAAGAAATAGGCTTTTGGTTAAATAGGATCTGAAGCTTATACTGTAGGTAGGGAAATGGGCAGACTAGGTGGGCCAAGCAGTCCTTATTTGCTGTCAAAGTCTATGTTTCTATGTTTCTACCTGAATAGACTACTTTTTCATCACATCATCTCTTAACATGACACAAACAGGGGTATTAGTATCAGAATTCTCGGATCACAAGATTTTAAGCCTTAAAATCGGTAATAAAAACCGCCTCCATTATGGACCAGGGACTTAGAAATTCAACTCCTCCTTGTTTGAATCTTCAGAAATTACACAGGAGATAAAACTATTTTCTTGAAGCTAGGAAATCTGTATTTGTCTTATATGATGATCCCCCATTGTGGTGGGAAAATACTATCATGGACCTGTCACATCTCGTTAAATCATATACTAAAAATAGAAGAAGAACTGAATACCATCAGTATCTACAAAATAGAGTTCAAGTGCAGAAACCGTAATCACTGTCCCACCTAACAGGCCAAAATTTTGTTTTCCAAATACAAAAAATAAAACAACAGATGGCAGAATTTCATCGAGTACAGGCTCAGAATCTTCAAAATCAACATAGATTCTCCACGCAAGAAAAGAATATACCTTCCCCTTCGAAATGTGCAATAAAAATGCCACTCAAAAACAAATAGTAGTTTTAAGGGATGAAAACCAAATTCTATGTCCTGAATTACCAGACATCAGAAGGTTTGTTGACAACCACACACAGCTATTGTTTTCAACAGTCCACACACACGTACACGACTATGATGGTCTGCTACACGATTTAGAGAATCCTAGATGCACGACAGAACATGCTGAAAGCCTTGTGCAAGGTATCCATCCAGATGAAATACTTCAAGCTTTAAACACTTTAGTGAATAATAAATCTCCTGGTGGCGATGGCCTGACCAATAAACTATAGAAGTACATTGGTCACAAACTACTGGAACTTGCACAGGTGTTCTCTTGTGTACTCCGAACACATTCCCCCTCTCTAAGAATGACTAGTGGACTAGTAATATTTTTATTTAAAAAAAGGAGATGAAAGCAGTATTCAGAATTGGAGGCCTATTTCGCTTCTTAATACTGATTTCAAAATACTCACCAAAATATTGAACACCAGATTACTGAGGGTGGTTGAATATCTCATTTCCCCAGCTCAGACATGTTCAGCCCCAGGTAGGAAGATCACAGATCACCTAATCATGTTATGGGAATTATTTGAACATGGCAAGAGAAAGAAGGCAGCTGGAATGGTCATTTCACTAGACCAGCAAAAAGCTTTTGATTCGGTTCATCATGATTTTTTATGGGCGGTGCTGCTCACTATGTATACCACAAGAATTTATAAAATGGGTACAGTGCCTATATAAAACTGCAACAATAACCCCAATGGTGCAAGGTTGGAAGGGAGCCATGATTAGGGTAGGAAGAGGAGTACGACAGGGGTGCCCCCTGAGTCCCCTTCTTTTTGGTTTTTGTATCGATCCCCTTCTATGGATTTTAAATAAATATGAACAAATCCAGCATATTGCCCTAGCAGATAATAATCTTCAGCTGGCAGCAATAGCATATGCTGATGATCTGTGCATCCTAGTTCAGAACCCAAAATCGGCCTTTGAGGCCATTCAGATGTGTAACTAGTATGGAAACTACGCAGGTGTACATCTAAATGTTGAGAAATCTGATCAGGGACTAAGCAGTATTAGTGGAATTAAGGTAACATCAGAACCAATTAATATTCTAGGTGTATTGTACGGTTCAAATGTTGATGACACACTAAATTGGGGCAATAAAATAAAACAGGAGCAACAAATGATAGCAGGGTGGAACAAATGGAAACACAGCAAGCAAAAAAGAATTTACTTAATTAAAACATTTTTAGTGCCCATTTTATATCTCAGCCACATCTATCCACCACCTAAATCATTAGAAACTTCACTTTTAAGCACTTTCTTTCAAGCAGTCTGGGGCAGCCGCTTAAACCGCATCAAAAGAAACATAACATACTTGGCTATTAAACAAGAGGGACTGGGGATTATAAACCCCATAGTTTTCTTTTTTAGTATTTTTTTGTATACTAATATTAAACCACTATTGGTTTTTGAGGGTCAAGAATGGGCTACCCTAATGTTAGACACTAGCTCACAATGGCTGGCTCAGTGGGAGCACAGAAGACTGAGAATCCTTAAAAGGTTAAGACACCCCCAGAATATGTCAGGGATACATTTCAGAAACTAAAGCAGTGGAAAGTCACTAGTACAATGGTAATCACTAAAATAAAGGAAACATGCACGTGATACAAGGTAGTTCTTTTAGTGAATTACTAACCTTTCCAAACTGTCCAGCAGCTTACACCCCCTTCCTAGCCCTCTTAGTTAAAGAAAGTGGGATTCCAAATAGAATGTGGGACCTCCACTGGTTAAGCTGCTATGAGAAGATCAATGTAAACTCCAATCACAAACACAAGCAGCTAGAGGATCGACTCTGCAGTAGGCAACAGTGCTTCCAAAAACTAGAGACAAGCCAGGATTTATTCTTTGATCGCTCATACATTCAAGGGTTCTGGGCATTATTAGCCACGGAATGGAATGTACCTTGGTTTAAGACTATTACTTATGAAGCTTTAATGTGTGAACATTATATGGGTGATGCTTTCAGATGGAATGCAAGCTCATTACATATTATCTTAATAGTTATTAAATGGTTCATTTGGAATTCCAAATCACTATTTACGTTACAACAAAAACATATTACTCATACTGAACTTCTTGCTAAAATCAGATATGAACTTAATGACATATATACCAAAGAGGCCAGGCTGCTTACACATAATAATTTACATGCTCACTGGAGAAACATGCCCTGGATAACTGATACGGATGTACCCATCATTTGATATAGACAACAGTTCAGTTTGTTTGGTAACTGTTAAATCCTGAAAGTTAGTACTGATGATTACAGAATGAAGTTAATTATGTTGTTTTCTATATTTATTTTCTTGTATTGGAGGTCATCGCTCATTTTCTGTAACTCCATGATTAACCTGATTTATTTCTTATTGTAACCCCTCTACGTGTCCACTTTTGTAGCATGGATATACATAGGGGTATCTACGGGTTCGGGGAAGGATGAGGCTACTTGGCACAAGAGACCTAGGTTTGACTACTCTGCACAGGGGCACCCAAGTAAATCCAACTACAGGAAGCAATAACTGTAATGTCCAAAACCAGAATTGGGATTTTTCAGTGTGGCTTTATTTATTAACTCACTGAACATAAACAAAGCTCTGTATGGTCCCCCACAGGGCTACGTAACTGTAATGCAGATTATAGGTTAAACACAGCAGTCCATTTGAGGAATGAACACTACAACAGTTGTCTGGCTTTGGACCCATCAGGCACTCAGCCCGGACTTTGCATGCGCATTGGATACACAGCCCGACTGGCCCGGCTCCCCTGCCGACCACTCGACTGATGGTCCACTTGGCAATGAACCCAAACTCTACTTGGAAAGACATCCCATCAAACAAGGAGGCTGCCAAACTGTGGCTACCCACACCACTTGAAGTCTGCGACTCCTAGAGAGATTTTGTTTTCGTACTTCCAATTCAAAACTCCCATCAAACAGGGAGATTCCCATCAAACAAGGAGTATGTTCCCATCCTGTGGCTCCTCACACCACTTGAAGTCTACGACTCCTAGAGAGATTTTCAAGTTGCGACCCACGTCTGGATACCCACCCCATCACTGGCCAAGCGCATGAGGCAAGTAGCAAAAACACAGAAGAAATCCGTAGAGGTGGACCTGGTTACTAAAGATGGGGATCTATCCACCTCCAGCTCCCACAGCCCATACCCGGCCATTTCTCTGGACACACAGAACTTTAGACTTTAAAACTGTAGATTGACGTGGATGACCTGAAGCACCCCCTCTACAATGAACTTTAACACTTGAAACAGATGACTGCTCTATTTGTTTGTCCTAGTTGGCATAGTTCTCCCAAATAGCAGTCCCCAATACTTGAAATCCAACTGAAGAAAAGAAGTTGTTTGCCCCTTCCAATGAGGCCAAACACTCATCCATTCGTTGCAGGTGCCCCACAGGCGAAGAAATGTAACCTTTGCTGTTATACATGAACAGACTGAACTTAAATTAAAACAGGCAGCTTTCTTCCCAAGGTGGGAGAACGGGATTGCCCCTGGAACCCACAAAGAACTTTTCCTCACCCCCCCCAGAGGGAGTGGGGTAAACAGACACAACTGGTGTCCTTCTTGTTTGCTTAAGGACAAACTGAAGACTGACTTTGAATTCCCAAGATTCTAACTTACTCTGAGCTGAAGATTCCAAATGTGGCTCATGCAGCTGTGACAATTCTATAATGATGTCATCCCTCTAGTCTCAGCTGTGACTGAGGACAGAGTGAGACAGTGTGAAACCCATTTAACTGGAGTTTCACAAGCTGCCTTCCCTGCCTACCACTAGGTCTTACTGGGATTCTAGTAACCCCGGGTAACAAAGGGGTTACACTCGCCCTTGACCAGGAAAATGACTGTCCCCAGTCATTATGCACCCGGCCTTAGGCCATCCCACCCTATGTGCTACCTGCGGAGGGGGGTGATCAGGCCCCCTCCTACCATGTGCGAGCACAGGTAGGCAACACTAAGGGCCTAGAGGCCTACAGCTGACATATCAGCCTCTACTCTATCCACTTACTATGGACACCTAGTGGCTCTGGTAGAACCGTCCAGAGCATAGCCCTGCTAGATCAGCAATGCGGCCCCTACTGCAGGTCAGGGCCACAGCCTGTCCATCCCCCCAACCCTCTAGGGGAAACCTATCTGCCTCTAACATAACATCCCAAACAAAAACAAAACCCGGGGACCTCCCCGACCTTGGGCAGCCTGCAACTACAACATTAGGAACACAAACAGTACTTTAATTTCTACACATAAGCACTGAACGAGGAACTCCGATGAGCCCCTCCTCCTCTTCTTGTCTTCTCTTCTGTCTTCCAGGAACACCTGTAAGAAAAGACAAAAACAAAACGAAAAAACACACCCTAATCTGCATTTACGATCTACCTAAACAACAGTGACAAAAACAGCAACAACCCTTACCACACAGGAAAAACAGAACACTAAACAATCCCAAAAAGAAAAAATATATATATTTTTTTTTAGAAAAGTAGAAAAGACAGTATATGCATTAAGTACAGAAATGACATTGATAACAATACTCCTTTTGGGGAGATGGAATGCCCTAAATGTCCCACTAGTGACTACAAGGCCCGAAGGCCAGTCCATTAAAGAGTCTCTCCTGGGCCGGAGCCCCGTGAACATAGTCTTTTAAGGCCATAATCCTGAAGGGGAGAGTCTTTGAGGACAGTTCACACACTGTTTGAAGTCTGTAGTGTAAGGTGTGTATTGCAATGTCATAAAGATAGAATAAAAAGATTGTGACTCACCAGCCTCTTGAAGTATTCGAACTAAGCAAACCTGGTCCCTTCCGAAAACTCTCCCTGGCAGCATTTCTTCTGATACAGCTGGGCGGACATCTTCTGGGAACCCACAGGAGTGCACATCTGGAAACAGCTGGGCAGATGTCATAACTGGAGAAGGAACCTTAGAACAGGAACAAAAAGAGAAACAGCTGGTCCGGCGTCATCCGATTACCAGGCGATGAACAGGCAAACAGCTGGGCTGGTGTCCTCTCTGGATCTGAAGTCATCTGGTGGTAGCATTAAATGGTTATTGATTAGGGCAGTACACTGTGGACTGAAGAATGTGGAACACCTGATTTGTTGTTTATTCATATTGGCAGTTCAATAAGGTTACTTCACAGTGTAGATGTGGCAGTATTGACTACCACTGCTCGGCTCTCCATTTTGTAGGCCCGGGCTTAATTACTGGGAGGTCCTTGCACTGAGGCCAATAGTAGAGGGGGTCAGGGGCTTGAATTATTACTCCATCTGGACGCACAAAATTCACACAGTGGAGACTTCACGTCCCTCTCCGTCCACAATTCTCACTCTGTCCATAAACAGTGTCCTGCCTCTCTTCCACTGTGTATACTTTTCGTGGCACAGTCTATTCTTTATGCTGGTTAGCCCCAGGATGCACATGTTTCATTGCTTCATCCCAGATCCAGGATTTCCTGCAGTTCTCAATCTCCTCCCAGACTCTCCGAGGAAAGGTAGGAAAGGTCATACCAAAGATTTCATTGGCCTTTCTACGAACCAGTCTCTCCTCTTTACTTGCTTTGGTCAATCTGAGACCACTGGCCTGGCTTGGGGTGGCCAGTCCGGTTCTGCCAGCTTCAGATCCTCAACGAAATTAAAACGGATCCTGACTTCTTCTTCTTCTGGTGAAGCCAGGGCAGTGGCATCGCCACCTTCTTGAACACATTCCTCCGAGGCAAGATCTTGAGGCTGTGTACCCGTTCCTATCTCACAAGACCACTTAGGTTCCTCCTCATCTTCCTCTTCACTGAGGATCTGAGCCCAGGAGTGAGCAGTAGTTCTCACCCCTGAGACTATCCATTCATCACTAGGAGCGGAGGTCGACACCTCCCATTCAACGGCCTCCCGCATCTCATCTTCACCTTAGAGACTTGGGCTAGGCCCCCCCCACCCAGGGGTCTATTGACGCTTTATCTGAACTTGCCTTCTGAGATCCAGCATCCAAAACTTCAACTTCAGATTCAGTCTCTAATTCTGCACTCTCTAACTTTGTATCACACTCCCCGGGGACCTTCCTCCACAGGCTCCGCCTGATGCTGTGTGCTGCCAACTGCAGATTCTTGAAGTTGTGTCCATGTGGGAGCCAAGCGAATTTGAGGCGCTTTATACAAGCCATATTTTTGTAGACAACCAGCACAGCGAGGAATCATGAAGACATCCCTTCCAGCACTAAAGCACATCTGGCATACACGCACTGGATAATTAGGAATTGCCACATCAGGAGGGAGTTGCCCTCTATAGCACCAATTTTGAATGTCTCTCAATCTATTTACTGCTGCTGTTACTGCAACCCGGGCATGATCCGGGTAACGAGCTGGTCCTGAGGCCATAACTGCAGAAAGACAAACAAAAGCTCACTGTAACTGAAAGTCCCACTTTAAATGAACACACTCTGTAGCTTTAAAATGGCTCCTCTGCTGCTGTGTTTACTTTACTACCCCACCCTGTAATGGCGGCGACAGCACTCCTGTGCATCAACATTCAGACTCTGGGTCAAGCCACTGAATACCCGATTTACATCAGCTACTAATAACTTTTATTTAAACTGCACAACTTGCTCTTTTCTGGCTTTTCTCACATTTACAGGATTTTCCTTGGACTTTTCACATGCTGGCAACATTTATTTAATCACAGTCCCTTTTAAAACTTCAGGTTTCAGCACAGGATTGCCTGCTTTTACTAGTGTTGCACTTATTTTACAACCCACAGTCTCTCTCTGGCTGCAAACTTTAAACTGAGGCTACTTTCATTGCTATGCACACATTTAATGGCTTTACAGACTTGCACTTTCCAGCAGGATATCACACAATCGCTACTTGCAAAGCGACTATACAGCTGCACTCACATTTTATATGGCATTACTGAAAATCACTGATTTGAGCAGTTTTAAATCATTTACTCACTGTTATGGTAGCAGATTGCTGCGATGGAGGAAAACAGCCTGCAGCCAGATTTTTGAAGGCCTCGGGATTTCAAACGGGCGGGCAGTCTCCGCGATCGTAGTATTAATCACACAGTTCACTGATCCCACAACCGATAAGCGGGTTGAGCCCGATTTTGAACTAGAAAAGTCACTTTTCACTGTTTACAACGCTTTGAACACTTTGCGAACGCTCCTCCACTGCCAGTACATGCACTACTCTCTGTCTCCCTCTCGAATGCTGAAGCAGACACTGAAGAGCTGGCTGAGGGGCGGGACTAATGGCAAACTGACCAATCACACAACGCCATGCAAATAAGCCTCTTCTTCCTCACGAGGGCTCCTCTCCTCACGGCGATCGTCAAGCAGGCAAATTTAAAATGAAAAGATGCACTTTTTTTTTTTTTCTTCAACTGACTCCACGGCAGGAGCCCATTTCAACCATGTAACATTGCCATTAACTCTGCAGTCTCTAGTATTGCACAGAAAGCATTTCCAACGTCCAGGGCATAATTTCTCTGTTGCTACCCCTAGTTTTCCACACTTTTCTTCACAGAACTTTATTTTAAAACTGACAAACGCTGTAAACTATGTTGATGCAGGACAAGGACACACACTTTGGCTTTACAGCTCATTGGTAAACAGTTGGCATTTTTTAAACAGCAGCACAAGATTCACAGCACACAGCACACACTAGAGAAATTGCTTCAACTATTTTTGGGCTACCGACTGCCAGATAGCCAAAACGCTAGCATACTTGCCCAAGCACCTTCCTTCCCAAACAAATCCAAAGCGGTGCCTCCATTTTTGTAACCCCTCTACGTGTCCACTTTTGTAGCATGGATATACATAGGGGTATCTACGGGTTCGGGGAAGGATGAGGCTACTTGGCACAAGAGACCTAGGTTTGACTACTCTGCACAGGGGCACCCAAGTAAATCCAACTACAGGAAGCAATAACTGTAATGTCCAAAACCAGAATTGGGATTTTTCAGTGTGGCTTTATTTATTAACTCACTGAACATAAACAAAGCTCTGTATGGTCCCCCACAGGGCTACGTAACTGTAATGCAGATTAGAGGTTAAACACAGTGGTCCATTTGAGGAATGAACACTACAACAGTTGTCTGGCTTTGGACCCACCAGGCACTCAGCCTGGACTTTGCATGCGCATTGGATACACAGCCCGACTGGCCCGGCTCCCCTGCCGACCACTCGACTGATGGTCCACTTGGCAATGAACCCAAATTCTACTTGGAAAGACATCCCATCAAACAAGGAGGCTCCCAAACTGTGGCTCCCCACACCACTTGAAGTCTGCGACTCCTAGAGAGATTTTGTTTTCGTACTTCCAATTCGAAACTCCCATCAAACAGGGAGACTTCCATCAAACAAGGAGTATGTTCCCATCCTGTGGCTCCCCACACCACTTGAAGTCTACGACTCCTAGAGAGATTTTCAAGTTGCGACCCACGTCTGGATACCCACCCCATCACTGGCCAAACGCATGAGGCAAGTAGCAAAAACACAGAAGAAATTCCGTAGAGGTGGACCTGGTTACTAAAGATGGGGATCTATCCACCTCCAGCTCCCACAGCCCATACCCAGCCATTTCTCTGGACACACAGAACTTTAGACTTTAAAACTGTAGATTGACGGTGGATGACCTGAAGCACCCCCTCTACAATGAACTTTAACACTTGAAACAGATGACTGCTCTATTTGTTTGTCCTAGTTGACATAGTTCTCCCAAATAGCAGTCCCCAATACTTGAAATCCAACTGAAGAAAAGAAGTTGTTTGCCCCTTCCAATGAGGCCAAACACTCACCCATTCGTTGCAGGTGCCCCACAGGCGAAGAAATGTAACCTTTGCTGTTATACATGAACAGACTGAACTTTAAATTAAAACAGGCAGCTTTCTTCCCAAGGTGGGAAAAGGGGATTGCCCCTGGAACCCACAAAGAACTTTTCCTCACCCCCCCAGAGGGAGTGGGGTAAACAGACACTACTGGTGTCCTTCTTGTTTGCTTAAGGACAAACTGAAGACTGACTTTGAATTCCAAGATTCTAACTTACTCTGAGCTGAAGATTCCAAATGTGGCATATGCAGCTGTGACAATTCTATAATGATGTCATCCCTCTAGTCTCAGCTGTGACTGAGGACAGAGTGAGACAGTGTGAAACCCATTTAACTGGAGTTTCACAAGCTGCCTTCCCTGCCTACCACTAGGTCTTACTGGGATTCTAGTAACCCCGGGTAACAAAGGGATTACATTATGGAACTGAATGGATACCGTTGATTTTATTTGTATTGTATTGTTTGATTTTTCCCTTTAATAAACTCCCCTACTCTTTTTGAGAAGTGCCATGGGATCTTTAACGTCCACCTGAACAGCCACCAGATTAGACAGACAGGACCTCGGTTTAACATCTCATCCAAAAGATGGTACCTCATGAGTGCAGGACCTGGGCCACTTTCTAAGTCAAAGGGACTTTGTCTGAGGAGAGGGAAAGATTTAGCACGTGTGTTGGGGGAAGACGATCGCAGGGGCAGAGATGTGGAGGAGCTTAGGGCTTATGCCATCTGGGCTATTCTATGCAGGGTTAAGGGACATAAGTGCTTGGTAAACTTCCTGCTTGGATATAGGGGGAAATTGCAGCCACTGGGAGAGTGTGGGGGGGTCAGGGGAGGTCGATGTGGGATGGTTGAGAAGAGTGCAAGTGATGAAGAATTAGATGAAGGCATCGGCGATGGAGGTAGCGTCTGAGACCAGGGATCTGTCCACTGAGAGGGTAGGGGTGGCTGACTGGGAGGGGGTCAAAGAGAGTGGATTGTTTTTCAGACATTTGAGGGAGAGCAGTGGCTAGAGTGGAGGTGATCTTTGAAGTAGTCCACCTTTGCTGTTTGAATGGCCTTTGCACATGAGTTTCTTAGAGTACTGTATTCTTGGAGGTTGACCAGGGACCGAGAAGACTTGTAGATAGCCTGAGCCCGATCACACCATTTGCACTGAGCAATTGGGTTAGCATTGATCCATGGGTGGTGGATATGTTTGACTCTAACTTTCTTTAGGGGTGCATGTTTATTCCAGACACTTGTGAGTTTACTGACAAATAAGCCAAGGGCAGAGTCAGTGTCTAAAGCAGTGAACACAGGGGACCAATCAGAGCTAAATTGGTCTTGTAATAGGGTGATGAAGTCAAGCACCCTGAGGGATCAGTGCCATATGTATTTAGGGGCCAAGTGGAAGGGGCACACCTTCCTGATGCAGAAAGTTAGGCAGTGGTCATTGAAGATATCAGGGAGGGTGCCAGCTGAGATGTTGTGTTGAGGGTGGGATGAGAGTATCCAGTCCAACAGGGAGTGGTTTTGGGAGCGAGAGTTTAGGCAGGTTGGTTCCTTTAGGAGCTGAGTGAGATCCAGCAGATTGATATGTATAATGTAGGCTTGGCAGTTGGGGAGAGCCAGTTTAAACTGAAATCCCTAAGAAGGATTAACTTCCCAGTGGAGGTGTGGGAGGTGATGGAGGAGATGCAAGTTACTAGAAAAGTGGGTGAGAGTCTGAGGGAGGCATACAAAGCTCTGATATATAAAGCGAGATTGTCAAGGATGTTCAAATTTGTGATAGTATGCTCATGAGAGGAGGGAAGGGATTCATGAAGAGAGATGGTGAAAGAGAGGGATTGGTGAATGTAGATGGCTATGCCACCTCCACGTTTTCCTCGATCCTGACTGAAAAGGTTGTAATCTTGGAAAGAGAGGTGGGAGTCAGGGACCTTGGAGTACAGCCAGGTTTTGGAGACATACAGTACATCAGGGGAATGCTGGGTGGTCCAGACCTTCAGGCATCACATTTAGGGACAAGGCCCCTGGCATTGAGGTGGAAGATTCTGAGACTATTTGCTAGATTCCCTCGAGAGAAGCAGAAGGAAGATTAGTAAGGGGAGTAGAGAGGATCTTTTCCACCATTTGAGGTGTCGGATGGAGAGGGGGCGGCAAAGGGAGAGAAAGGTAGGGTGGCAGATATGAAGGAAGGATTCAAAGTTCAGAAGATTAGAACACAGCACTCTAGGGTGGATGAAGAGGTGTGGTGAGGGAGGGTGAGGGGAAGGAAGGGAACCAGGAAGAGGAGGAAGCAAGGTACACAGGAGGAGAGAATATGGGAGAGGAGGGTTGAGGAGTGCAGGTGGAGGATGGTAGGAGTGGGAGGAGTGATAGTATTTTTTTTTCCAATTGTTTAACCAGGTGAGACACACTAAGCTGAAAGCTTGTTTACAGGCCCAACCTGGGAGCACAGGGAAGTTAAGTGACTTGCTCAGGGTCACACAGTATGCAAGTAGGGGCTGTGGGATTCAAACCCAGGTCTCCAGATTTGCAGCTCAGAGCCTTAAACCACTGCGCTATACTGCCTCCCTGTATGGGGAAAGAAGACTAGAAGACCAAAGTAGAGAGGGAGTAGGTTCAACATGATATAAGGGAAGATTAAAAGGCTTGATAAAAGGACATAGCAAGGGGTGGTAAGAGGGCACTAGGGAGAGGGTGATGGAGTTACCTTAATAGTTAGATGCAGGGTGTTACAATAATTAACAACAGGCAGCTAGGGAAGGATACTATAACAAGACTGAATGAACTAGGTGTAAAAAATCCTGAGAAGTGGCAAGTATGGGACCCAGTTCGCTATAAAAATAAAATATACAGGGAGCAGATTGGTGCTGCACAGGTGCTTAGGAAGATGAGTGGCCGTCCAGGTGTCATAAACTTAAATGGCAACAAAAGAGTGAAAAAAGACTGTTGAGGGTATACTGCAGTGTGTTTGAGGAGGGAAAGCAGATTTAAAGCCAGTGCTAACAAGCAGCATACAGGTGAGAGCGTTGAGGGAGTGAGGTCAGAAAACAGGGTGTGACAGATTAATACAGGTTCAAGCGGCAGAACACAGGGTGCTGCACATACCTTGGGCAAACCAAAACTTGTGGGGGGGAGCAATTAAACAGAAAATTATAATGGTATTAGGAGTCATCGAGGGTAAAAGCTTAATTAACCCCTAGACAAATTGTCAGTCACTCGATGTTGGTGGGGATACCAAAATGCTCAAGGGTTCACACTGCCTGCTGGTTAGCAACTCAGGAATAGATTGATAATACACCTCAAAGGAGCGGTGAAATCAGGGTGAGCTTAGGTTCAGCAAGTGAGACATATCAGCAGGTTATGATCCCTTAACTGGTATCAATGAGGCAGACAGGGAGGGGTTTTTAACACCTATGTGACTGGGGCCAGGTGCATCCGCTTGTTGCAGGAAGAAATGTGGGTATGAAGGAATATTTAAAATAAAGAGAGACCATGGGTGGGCGGGTGGCTAATTCTTCAGCGGTGCAGAGCACAGTGCTGCTCCAACCAGAAACACTACCTTAGAGGAGCTTCCAGGTATGGCTGGGGGGACACAGAGGCATCCAGGTGGGGGGAAGGCAGGATCTCATTAAGTAATCCCTCTCAGCCCTTATCAGGCTGTGGCTGGGTCTGCTGTGGCAGAGCTCTCAGATGATCTGTAAAGATACAGGGCTAGAGAACATAAATTAGACCCCTAATTCCCTGTGTAGTCCACCTCAGGAGCCTGTCCTGACCTAGCCCACAACAGACATAGTCAGAGAATGCAGCGGGGAGTCAAATTTCAGAGGCTCACTGCACTGCATAGAAGCAGCCTGCAGTACAGGATTTAACCGCCTTCTGTTTTGAATTAGTTTCTACTCAGCCTACAGAATGTTTTCAAGGGATTACTGTGGCAGTGGAACTTAGTTCGAGTCACAGCTACATTATTTCTTACACAGTCTGCTGTACACTTCTAAGTGAGTTTTATGGCAGCTAACATTAATTCCTTGCACCGCAACTATTACATTAACTCCACTACAATTAATTCCTTGCACTGCTAATATTACATTGAATCAGCTACAAATTAATTCCTTGCACTACTAATATTACATTAAATCAACTACAATGAAATTCCTTCCACAGCTAATATTACAGTTTATTCAGCTAACATTAAATTCCTTCCACAGCTAATGTTACGTTTAAACCTAAACAGGTAATATTGGTATTTAGACTATTCAGCACTTGTAGTTAGCTGAGGCACTTTAAAATAAATTCTATACAGTCTGCAGTAGTACAGAGCTATATGACCTCAGTGGGATGATTACATTTCTAGGATGCCTGGCTAACAGAATAACTTCCTAAGGCACAATGAGGTATGATCCAGATCTTGGAATCTGCAAATCCGACTGGAACAAAATGTGGCAAATCAATAGACATTGCCACCCAGACCACGCATGCAAAATTTCATGCACTTCAATTGAATGGGGACGAAACTATCAATATATTTAGATACAGTATATACAGTGTATGTATATATACTGATTTATTTGAAGTTGTTGACCGGGAAAGGCATGTTGAGCTGAAGCTCACTTCCAGGTGTGACCCGGAGGAAAGGGGAGAAGGGAAGATAATATACATAAGCTGAAACTAGCATAAAGGGAAATAAATACAGATTCTGTGAAAGATGCAAGTAGCAAACATGCGGTAATACAGTGATATAGATAGTGTGAGCCTAACAATAGCGTAAAACAGCATTTACCAACAAAATTGCCTGTGGGGCAAGAGAAGGAGAAAGGAAGAAGGAGAAAAGAAAATGCAAAACAGGAGTATAAAGAGAGGGACAAGCTGGGATAAAGTGCAAGGAAAGTGCCCAATTTAGCTGAATCAAGGGTGAGCCTTCTGGGGGGGGGCAGAAAAAATGTTAGAGGTTAGCCTAGGCAAGGGCAGGAGACAGGCAACATAGATAAGTGGAATAAGGCAGGCTTTAGGTGAGAGATGGAAGGGGAGTGTCTAATGTGGAAAGGGAGGGCATTCCAGAGAGAGGGCAGTCTGTAAGAGAATGCATCTGAGCCAGAACAGGAGGAGGGCCTTTGGAGGGAGAAGTGTGGGTGTTCCTGGATCTGAGAGGGTAGGAGGTCTCAGGAGAGGGAGACAGAAGTGAGGAGAGGTAGGAGGGTAAGAACCCAAACCAGTATTTAGAGATGAAAAGGGAACAGTGAAGTAGACATCAACAGTGTAGAGAGATAAGGGAAAGGATCGAGTAAAGGTAGTAGTGATGTGAGGGAGGAGGGGCATTTAGAGCAAAGCGGCAAAAAGCATTGTAGAGGGAGTCAAGTCTGGCTAAAGGGGAGGCTGGGGCAGTGCCATACACTACACTGACATAGTCAAAGGAGGGGTTAATCATCTTGGTAAGGCGCTGAAGTCAAGTATTTAGGGAGAGGACGTCCTTGTTTGTATACAAAGCACCCAGTTTATGGCATAGTTTTGCATGGATGTACTCAATGTGCTTAGAGTTGTCGAGTCAAGAGTTGAGCCAGACACCCAGGTATTTGTAGTGGAGGCCTACGTCCAGTAAGGAGCCATCAAGGGTGCTGAATGTGAGAGGAGAGGGAGGGGGGGAGGGGAAGGAGGCAAATTTCTGAGGGGTTCCAAATGTCATAAACACCATTTTCTTGACATTTACCTTGAGGAGGTTATTGTGGAACCAATGAAGGACCGAGTGGAAGTCAGCTTAGAGCTGCAAAAGGTCAGCTGAGGCAGAGGGGCCAGAGGTGAAAAGATCTATGTCATAGGCATACATCTGTATGTTAACTATAGAGAAAGCAGATAGAAGATCATTTAAGAAGATAGAGAATAGTATAGAGCCTAAAATGGAGCTTTGGGGAACACCAGCATGGATTGAGAGAGAGGAGGAAAGAGGTCTCCACCAACAATGACTTGTTGGGTTCGGCTAGAGAAATGGGAGTTAAACCAGTTTATAGTTGCAAGAGAGATGCCAGCAGAGGAAAGCTCGTTAGTAGAAGGGGATGAAAAACAGAATTGAAAGCCTTAGCAAGGCCAATGAAAATGGTGGCAGTTATGTGGCCATGGTTCATACTGTAGAGGATGGAGTTGGTGACGCGAAGAAGTGAGGTAGTTGTGGAGTGATTTGCTCTAAAGCCTGATTGAAAGGTGGAGAGGAAGTCTGAGGAGTTAAGGAACTCAGTGAGATGTGATGACTACAGATTCTTGAAGTTTAGCCAGAGTAGGGAGCAGGGATATGGGGAAATAGTTTTCCAGAGTGAGGGGTCACCACCTTTGTTCAGGGGTAACACTTTAGTGATCTTCCTGGCCTGTGGGACAGTGCAGTTGTAGAAAAAGCAGTTCAAGATATGAGTAAGAGGGAGGGATATTTCAGGTGCAGAGATGCATAGGAGGCAAGGGTCAAGACAGTCAGGGCTTGACTTATTGGGGCTTAAGGAGGCAAGGGCTTGTAAGACTTCATGGTCAGAGCTAGGAGGGAAAGAGTAACCATGAGAGGGAGGCGAGGGGGGGAAGGGATGGGGAGAAAGGGGTAGTTGAGGGAAAAGCACAGGTAGTAAAGTAAGAATTAAGAGCAGAGGTGACTGAGGCTGGGTCAGTAATAGGAGAGACATTTATGGAAAGCATGGGCGTGGTGGATTGGACAGGGGGGTCAAGAAGAGAATGGAAGGTAGTCCAAAAATTGGTGGAGGTGTTTTGATTGGTGTGCAGAAGAGAGCAGAAATATATGGCCTTGGCTGACCTAATAGCCTTTGTGCATGTGTTTCTTAAGGCCCTGTGGTTGTACAGATCTAGAAAGACTTGTGTAACTTTATGATGGGCCCAGGCTTGGTTATGGGATTTATACAGCTATATCTACATACAGTATTGTAGTGGTGCAGAAATGCCACTATAGTTAGGGTTGAGCAGGCTGTGTACTGTTAAACCCCTACATTTGAAACTTAATAGCTTTGCCCATTTTCAACCAACTTGCATGACATTTTGCATGCACAGTCTGGGGGCAAGGTCTCTTGATTTACTAAGTTTTGTTCCTGTTGGAATTATGGATTCTGATATCTGTATGGTGAATTTTTGGGAAAAATCTGAGTTTTTTGCTGTTTTTTGTTAGTGTTTACAGCCCAGACAGTTTGGAATTTTGGTCTGAAATTTTCACGGTACACAGGGCTTGTCCCAGTATGGTGACTTTCTTTGGTTTGGTGAAAAAACATTAATCCATTCCCAAGTTATAAGGATTTGAAATGCTGATTCTGAGCATGCTCGGTAGGGTCTTTTGGATAGACGTTTCACACCCTACCAAGTATGCTCAGAACCAAAATTTCCAAATATTTATAACTTGAGAACAAATGAATATTTTTTCACCAAACCAATGAAAGGCACCGTTCTTTGACAAGCCCTTTGTACCCTGTACATTTCCGACCAAAATTCCAAACCATCGGGGCTGTAGGTGAACACAAAAAAAAACAGCAAAAAAAAATCTGATTTATCCTAAAAACACACTGTCTGGATTTTGGAATCCTCATGTCCAACTGGAGCAAAACTTGGCAAATTAAGACTCTCTGCCCCCAGACTTTATATGCAAACTTTCATGCAATTCCGTCGAATGTGAGCAAAGTTATTGATATATTTCTATACTGTATACATACTACTTTTATAATGGTGCAGTAGCACCACTATGGTTAGGGATGAGTAGGTTATTTAATGTTAAACCCCTAACTTTGTGCCTTAATAGCTTTGTCCCCCATGAGGTCGAAGCAACTACAATTTCAAATCCTTCTAACTTAGGACTGGATTAATATTTATTTTTTTTCCAAACCAACAAAACGAGCCATTCTGCAGCAAACCCTTTCTACCCTGAAAATGTCAGACTAAAATTCAAAACGGTCTGGGCTATCGGTGATGAAAAAATAAAACAGCAATAAACCCCGATGACCTAAAGGTGGGCATGCAGTGTGACAAGACAGTTGGAAGGACTAGTGGGATGCTGGGGTGAATAGAGAGAGCTACTGTATTGCCAGCAGAAAGAGGGAGGTGGTGCTGCCTCCGTATAGATCACTGGTGAGACCTCACATAGAATACTGTGTTCAATTCTTAAAGCCACATCTCCAGAAGGACATAGACAGAGTGGAGGTGGTCCAGCAGAGGACAACTAAAATGGTGGAGGGAGGGAGAGGAGGGGGATATGACAGAGACCTAAAAGTATTTTTCAGGGAAAAAAAGGCACTCAAGAACAAGGGGACATGTTTTGAAGTTGGAAGGGGACAGATTCAGGAGAGATGTGAGGAAGTACTTTTTTCACAGAATGAGTGATAGATCTCCAGAACAGCCTACCAGCTGAAGTGGTGGGGCAAAAACAGTAGTGGGATTCAAGAATGCATGGGATGGGCATAAAGGAATCTCAGTAGAAAGGAATGGGGGGGGGGAGAACCAGTCAGAGATCAAGTAGGATCTATGCTGATACTACAGGTAGGGGGAAATCGGCAGACTGCGAGGACCAAGCAGTTCCTATCTTACAACAAATTATGTTTCTATGTTTCTATAACATGGATATCTGGTGAAGTTTATTTTCACAGGCTTTATATGCAGTACATATTATAGGGGCACGGTCGCACCCCTATGGTTAGGGTGCAACAGTCAACTCTATGTTAAACTCAAAATATTGCACTTTAATAACTTTGCATCCATTTGAATGATTGGCATGAAATTTTGCAAGTGCCATCAGGGACCAAGGATCTCTTGATGTGGCAGGTTTGTTCCAGTTAGATGTGCAGGTGCAGAGATACAGAGTATCAAAAAATGTGAAAATTACCATTTTTGTGTAAATTCTTTGTCAAGCTGTTGCACAAAAATTGTGTGGAATTGTGGTCTGAAACGTTCAGGGCAAACAGGTCTTCAGTCACAGATGTGCCTTTTGAAGGTTTGGTGAAAAAAAATATTAATCTGTTCCAAAGTTATTACATTTCAAAGTTTCCCATTATGTCTTATGGGAAAATTTAGATGTGAGGCTCAAAATAGGATTCTTGATTATGATTGCGGAATCCTAGTTCACAAATGCAGAATCCTAGTTCATGCTGCCACCACTTTGTTTTCAGTTAGCAAGGCAAACAAAGTTAAATTTCTTAAAAAATACTGGCTTTTGGTAAACACCAACAGTTGTGTTTACCTAATCGGTGTCAGAGGGACCGGGTTCTGGGGTCAGTTTTTGGAAAAAAAGGTTCAGTAATGTGTTTATTTTATCAGTGGAATCTTTTTTCCACAAATTATGTAAATCTTTTACCGCAAAAGAGGATCCTTTTTCGTAAACTGCAGTAAAGGGTTCTGTTTTGCTGCGAAATAGGATCCTTTTTCGCAATTTGCGTAAAAGGATTTTTTTATATAGCTGTTTTTTGTCACTTCATTGCAAAGAAATGAAATTTTCAGGATACAAAGGGCTTATCTCACATATATTCCTTTTACTTGTTTGGTGAAAATATAGTACTTTGCTCTGGAGTTCTGTGTCTTTAAATTTTGCTTAATTTCCCATAGGATTACATTGTAATGGGAGGTGTTAACAGTCAAAGAACCTCTGTGTGCAAGCACTGAGGCAATGGTTACCTCAAAGGGCATTTGGCTGGGAAGCCAAGTTTCAAAGAAATACAAAATCGCATATGGCCCCCCAATGTAAAGCATCATGTAAGCATATGCAAATCATCACAGAATATTATGCTGGTTCAACTTTAAGCAGAAATGCATGGTGCTGAAAGGACTCTCACACAGTTTGCAAAGGGTGCCAACAGAAGACATAGACATGTGTTTCGTCCTATCAGGACTCATCAGTATGCCTTGTCTGTTTGGCACCCCAGTGGAATGAACCAGCTACCCTAAGATGGTCTATCTGGGTTATGTTGTGGTGAACCCAATTAAAACAAGAAAACAATTTAAAAGACAAAGAACCTCTGTGTGCAAGCACTGAGGCAATGGTTACCCCAAACAGCATTTGGCTTGGAAGCCAAGTTTCAAAGAAATACAAAATCACACATGCCCCCACAATGCAAAGCATCATGGGCTGCATATGCAAATCACTACAGAATGTTATGCTGGTTCAACTTTAAGCAGAAATGCATGGTGCCAAAAGGCTTTCTATAGGGTAACATGGCAATGTCAGGTGCTTCTTTGGGTCTGCACAAGATGGGATGAGCACTCCCACAGGCAAACAAAATTAGCACTACACTATCTCAAAAATCATGCATGGATGGGAGTCACATGCAAATATGGATACCATCAAAAATTATGGGTGGATGGCAACATGCGGCCCCATACACAAATATGAAAACTATTATGGAGTAATGGGAGCAGAGGCCTTATGGACAGATAGCAGTGTGGGGCCCAGAGGGCCCTGTGCTCCCACAGGGAAATAAGGATACAATCACAGTCTCTCAAATTACGGATGGGAGATCAGGGCCCAGAGAGCCCTATGCCCCTACAAGCAAATAAGGCTATGATTATAGTAGCTCAAAAAGTAGGGAAATTCTTTGCAAAAAAACTTTGTTACTAGAAATTGAAGCATAGAAATTGATGGCAGATAAGGACCACTAGGCCCATCCAGTCTGCCCATTTTCCCTACCTACTGCAAAAAACATAGACCCTCCTTGTTCTCCAGCTTTACCTTTTCATTCCTATCACTAGGGTTCCCCTGTGCCTGTCCCATGCATTTTTGAATTCCCCCACTGTGTTTGCCCCCACCACCTCTGCTGGGAGTCTATTCCATGCACCCACCACCATTTCTGTGAAGAAATACTTCCTCATGTTACCCCTTAGTCTACCCCTTCCAACCTCATGTCATGCCCTCTCATTCCTGAACATCTTCTTTTCTGAAAGCTGCTACCCTCTGATACCTTATTTATGCCCTTTAGATATCTGTAGGTTTCTATCATATCTTCTGTCTCTCCTCCAGGGTATACATATTGAGGTCTCCCGGTCTCTCCTCATATGACTTTTGGTGCAGGTCCTGAAACATCTTTGTCACCAGTCTTTGAACTGCCTTCATCCTGTCTATGTCCTTATGGAGATGCGGTCTCCAGAACTGGACACAGTACTCCAAATAAGGCCTCACCAATGAACCAATGCTATGTACAGTGGCATCACCACCTCTTTTCTTCTGCTGGTGATTTGAAAACACCAGCAGATACAGAAACATAGAAACATAGAATTTGACGGCAGATAAGGACCGCTTGGCCCACCTAGTCTGCCCATTTTCCTACCTAACGGATAAGCTGCAGATCCTAGTTAACCAACAGCCTACTTCCTCCTACCCCCCACTAGAATTGCCTTATGTCTGTCCCATGCATTCTTGAATTCCCCCACTGTTTTTAACTCTATGATCTCCTCAGGAAGGCTGTTCCATGCATCTACAACCCTCTCTGTGAAGAAATACTTCCTCACATTACCGCCGAGCCGTTCCTTCTCTATCTTTAAATTGTGCCCCCTTGTTCTTGCACATCTCTTTTTTTGAAAGATGCTACCCTCTTGGACGTTGTTGATTCCCTTGAGGTATTTGAAAGTTTCTATGTCCCCCCTCTCCCTCCTTTCCTCGAGGCTATACATCTTAAGCTCCTTTAGTCTTTCTTCATATGTCTTCTGGTGCAGACCCTGCACCATTTTGATTGCACTCTTCTGGACAGCCTCCACCCTGTCTATGTCTTTGCGTAGATGGGGTCTCCAGAACTGTACGCAGTACTCCAGATGTGGTCTTACCAACTGTCTGTACAGAGGGCCAACAACTTCCTGTTTTCTACTGGTGATGCTTCTCCCTATGCATCCCAGTATCCCCCAACCCTCCTTACTGCCTTCTCACATTGCTGGCCCACCTTTAGGTCATCTGCTATGACTACCTCCAGGTCCCTTTCCATTTTGTTGTTGTCAGTATCTCACCCCCCATTGTGTACACTTGCCCTGTGTTTTTGTTTCCCACGTTCATTACTTTGCACTTCTTTGCGTTGAATCTAAGCTGCCATACATTTGACCATTCCTCCAACCTTTCCAAGTCCCTTTTTATCCTTTCCACCCCACCTTGCATATCAACCCTGTTGCAGATCTTTGTGTCATCTGCAAAGAGGCATGCCTTCCCCTTCAGTCCCTTCACAATATCACTTATAAAGACATTAAAAAGGACCGCCCCCAGTACTGAACCCTGCGGTAGCCCACTAGTAACCCTCCTTTCTACAGGCCTCATGGTCTATCACGTCTGCTCAGTTGTGCAGCTCATAGTTCAGACAACTGCTGCTGCCCTCTTGCTCCTCTATCCATATTGTTCCCCAAGCTGAGTTCCCTAATCTAGTCAACTCCCCTCCCCAACTTGTATTCTGCCTTTGACAATCCCACCCCCTTTTAAAACTCCCTTCTGACTGCAGAAAGATCACCTCCTTCAGCAGTGCATTTCATACTGCCACCACTGTTTCCATGAATTAATACCTCCTTGTCTCCCTCCTGAACCCACCTCCCCCAGTTTCAGACTATGCCCTCTCATGATCCTCTCCCTCTTTAATCAAAACATGTTCTCAGTACTAACTCTATTTGTGCCCTTCAAGTACTTAAAGGTCTCAGTCATATCACCTCTGTCCCTTCTATCCTCCAGGGAGTACATGTTGAGCTCCCACAACCTATCCTCATAGGGTTTCTCTCCCATCCACCTGATCATCTTGGTCACCCGTCTCTGGACCCCCTCCAAAATCTTGATGTCCTTCTTTAAATAGGGGTGCCAGAGTTGTACAAAGTCCGCCAAGTGAGGCCTCACCAATGATTTGTACAGTGGAAGAATTATTTCCTCCTTCCTAGAAGTGATCCCCCTAGCAATGCATCCCAGCATTTGTTTGGCTTTGCCTGTCACTTTTCCACACTGTGCTGAGTGATTCATATTCCCTATGACAACCGCTCCTAGATTTTTTCCTCCACAGAGACAGATAACTGCTCCCCACCCAAATGGTAACTGTACTTTATAAGTGACATTGCAGAGGGACTGAAAGGAAAAGTATGTCTCTTTGCAGATGACACAAAGATCTGCAACAGGGTTGATACACATGGGAGGTGGAAAGGATGAGAGGGGACTTGGCAAGGTTGGAGGAATGGTCAAATGTATAGCAGCTTAGATTCAAGGTGAAGAAGTGCAAAGTAATGCATCTGGGAAACAAAAACTCAGAGGAAGAGTACACAATGAGGAGAGGTACTAACAACAACAAAAATGGAAAGAGACCTGGGGGTAGTCATGTCAGATGACCTAAAGGTAGGCAGGCAATGTGAGAAGGCAGTAAGGAGGGCTGGGGGATACTGGGATGCATAAGAAGAGGCATCACCAGTAGAAAACAGTAAGCTATCAGCCCTCTGCACAGACAGTTGGTGAGACCCCATCTGGAGTACTGCATGCAGTTCTGGAGATCCCATCTAGGCAAGGACATAGACAGGATGGCGGCAGTCCAGAGGAGGGCAACTAAAATGGTGCAGGGTCTGCACCAGAAACCATACGAAGAGAGACTAAAGTAGCTTAATATGTATACCCTCGAGGAAAGGAGGGAGAGGGGAGAGGGGCGACATGATAGAAACTCTCAAATACCTCAAGGGAATCAACAAAGTCCAAGAGGATAGTATCTTTCAGAAAAAGAGATGTGCAAGAAAAAGGGGGCACAATTTGAAGATAGAGGGGTGGATGGCTCAGGGGCAATGCAAGGAAGTATTTTTTCACAGAGAGAGTGGTGGATGCATGGAACAGCCTTCCTGAGGAGGTTATGGTTAAAAACAGTTGGTTGAATTCAAGAATACATGGGACAGACATAAGACAATTATAATGGGTAGGTAGGAGGAAGTAGGCTGTTGGTTAGCTAGGAACTGCAGCTTAACCAATAGGTAGGAAAATGGGAAGACTGGTCGGACCAAGCGATCCTTATCCACCATCAAAGTCTATGTTTCTATGTACTGTGGGTTTCCGGCTCAGAAGTGCATAACTTTTTACTTCTTAGCATTGAAACCCAGCTGCCAAGTGTTTGACCAGTGCTCAAGTCTTCCCAAATCCTCCTGGAGTACCCTCCCTCATTCCACACTGTCCACCACCGTATTTTGATATCATTGGCAAACAGGCTCATCTTGTTCTTAACCCCTTTAGCTGTATCAGGTATGGCGACATTAAATAGCATTGGCCCCAGAACTGAGCTCTGTGAGACCCCACTGATGACTGCTCGGGTGTCAAGAGCTTCCCTCCTACCACTACGCTCTGCTCTCTGTTCCTCAGCCAGCTCCCTATCCACCTGACCAGCTTCTCCTCTGCCCCCAGGTTCTTCAGCTTACTAGTCAATCTCCCATGTGGCATTGTGTCAAAGGCCTTGCTGAAGTCCAGTTACAGGACATTTTCAGAAGCAAAGATACGCTCAGTTAATGATGGTGCATGAGCAAAAGTCGTCAGCTTACTGGTGTAGTCCCAAAACAAAAAGAAGGCTCAGCACGTGTGAATTGGATAGTGAATGCAGTGTTGCAATTTTATTGTGGCAAGAAGCCTGGCATACACATAATTGCCCCAGCGTTTTGACCCTAATCCGGGTCTTCTTCAGTGGGTGGGTCTAAGGATTACAAACGTGGTTCTCATTTATACAAAATATCCTTAAAGTGACCTAACCCAGTGTGATAAAAGTCTATTTGCAAATGAAAACACAAAAAGTTGCTATTACAAAAACAACACAGGTAAAATGTTATTGTTTATGTCATGAATCACTGTAACTTTAAATTACAAAAAGTAACAGAGAGATTGTAAGAACCTATTACTACAAATAGGGCACTCCTGGCAAATACTCTGCTCTCAAAAACACACTCCAGTAAATATGTCAAATGTGTGCATACAGTTTTTTAGGTTTTGGGGTTGTTGTTTTTCCCTTATTTACTTAATCCATGAGTGATTTTTCTAAGTCAAATCAAAAGATATAGGTTACACTGTGTATCAGATCGAAATACTTTATAAGTTTACAGAAAATTCAAGGGATACCTACACGTCGGCTTTTTGCTTATGGAAGGTCAAATTCGCAGTAGGAGGTCAAGTGACCATAAATGTATTTTTTGTTATAATAAAACCTCAATTACCAAAAGTTTTTATGTAACTCAGGTTTTATTATAATAAAAATACATTTATTGTCACTTGACCCTCTACTGGTGACCTTCCAATAACAACAGTAATATATCCTTAATTTTGTAAACTTTAAAACTATTACTTCTGACACACAGTGTAACCTATACTCTTCTAGTCTGGTTTATAAATCACTCATGGATTAATAAATTACGAGTGAAAAAACCTAAAACTGCATGTACACATTTGACATATTTACTGGAGTGTGTTTTGAGAGAGAATGATTTGCCAGAGTGCCCTATTTGTAGTAATAGGTTCTTACAATCTCTCTGTTACTTTTATGTGATGATTATTTAAATGAATTCAATTAAATATGTGGTATTATACCCTATAACTCATGTAATTTAAAGTTACAGTTATTCACGACATAAACAATAACATTTTACCTGTGTTGATTTTGTAATAGCAACTTTTTGTGTTTTCTTTTGTAAGTAGACTTTATTCACATTGGGTTATGTCACTTTAAAGATATTTTGTATAAATAGGAACCATGTTTGTAATCCTCCGACCCCCCTTGAGGAAGACCCAGATTAGGGTCAAAGTGCTGGGGCAACTGGGTGTATGCCAGGCGTCTTGCCACAATAAAATTGCAACATTGCATTCACTATCCGATGCGTGAGCGCTGAGCCTTCTTTTTGTTTTAGGACTACACAGATACAGGCCATCAACTGCTAGATCACCACCCAGTGCCTTAGTCACCCAGTCAAAAATGTCAACCAGGTTTGTTTGACAGGATCTCCCCAGGGCGAACCCATGATGCTGGTCATCCTGAACCCATGCTGCCGGTCGTCCTGAAGACTATCATCTTCCAAGAAGATAGGATAGTCTCCATTAGTTTCCCAATGATAGATGTGAGGCTGGCTGGCCTGTAATTACCCTACACGCAGCAACAGGCATGGGGGTGTGTGCCCTGGGGTTGTCAACCCTACCGCTCACCCCATTCTCCTATACTGTACTCATATCAGCTTATTTACTTATGGAATGGGGTGAGCGTTATGGATGACAATCCCAAGGCACACACACCCACGCTTGTTGCTGCGTCCATGGTGGGGGTAGGGTCTTAGGGTTGGAAATTCTAACACAGCATTTCCAAACTTTTGTCACTGGAACCCTAACTGATGCATTAACAAAGTGTTTTGCGAAGAATAGATCTGTATAACTACTAAGTATACAGTAGGTGTATGGAAGTAGTTTCAAAATGTACCAAAAAATGTTGTTTTTAATGACTTGTGAATTACTGTTGAACTAAACCAATCAAAAAAATAAACAATTTACTTTTCACCTGGGTTATTTATTTTCCACCTGCCTACATCATGAATCACTTGAGTTGACAATCAATTTGAAAGACAGCTCAAATTAACCAAATATTAACGCAATCACTTAAAATCAAATCCAGTCACAGCACGTTTTCAAGATAAAAACTTTGCTTCTGCGGTCGTTTTTCTCATATTGCCTTTTATTTCCACACCCTCTTGTTTTTAATAAAACGCGATACCCATTCATTGTTCAATGGTAGCAGTCTACCTCCAGATGTAGCTGCAGGTGAGGTCTGGTAAGATTACTTACACTGATGTAATTTTACAGTAACACTTATACACTTTAAAGTAGTATAGTACATTTACTACATGGATGATAATATGTGTTACATAGTCAAGATTCTTTGCATGACTATATCTTGTTTCAGCATTAGCTCCCTTTCTGCTATACATCTGGATTTGACTGTGCAAAACCAAGTGTCTGCAGACATGTTCTGTAGCTTGCATGCTGTTGTGAAAATTTGGAATAAATGGTGCTTTCGCTGAGGTAGTAGCAAAGGCACTGTCATGTGGCTCACCTCATGACAGAGACCCTTCCATTATGAATTGTAGTGAATTGTAATGGGAGCATGTTGATACTGTTCCAATGGGTCTAGATCCAGTTATAATGGGGGGACACTGATATGGAAATTTTCATTTGACCACCCCCACCAAGTATCTAAATAGTCAACTATACCGAAGGTGAGGGGAAGAGGCTTATTTGATTGTTCTTTGCATTAAATTGTATTCATATTGTTCTTTGCATTAAATTGTATTCATAGTTTGTAATTTATTTCTAACTAATGTGTGAAATAATGCTATCCCTGTCTAGAATTGAATAAAATGTACTACCTCTGAGACCACTCTTATGGTTGTAAGCACAGGTGTAGCAAAGAATTTTTGACTTGTACTCGAGAGTTGATGTCACTGTTGCCCTCTACAAAGCAAAAGATGTGCTGCCCCACCATACAAACATAGTGACTCTATTTTAGTCAACAATATGTAGTAAGCCAATGTTCCTAATACATTCACAATATTTTATTTCATCTAAAACACACACACACACACACACACACACATATACTACCAGCCAGAGGCTGGTTGTCCTTTAGTTACTTTTAGCACCGACACATCAGCCACCTGCATATTTTTCCCCAAAGATTATTGCATTTTATTATGCATTACCAGCAGATGTTTCTTGAGACAAATTTACATCCTGGGTCAATGTCCAATGACTATTGCAACAATTATTCTAGCTCCTCACTGTAATGTCCTTGATAAGTCAAACGATAATAGCACACTATAGCAATGGCTCACTCTCAATGACCATAAAGTGTAATTCAGTTCAAACCTTGACAGTAACTCACACAAACCTAACAGGCAGACAGATATACTAGTAGTTCTCTTCCACATCCATAGCCAGCTATAGAGCAGACTATGGGCCCTACCACAAACACGATTTTGCATCCTTGTTCAATATTTAAGGAAAAATAAACACTTTTATTTTTCATATCTATCCAGGCACACATCTTAAAACAAGGAGTGTGTGTCAGGCTTCCCATGTCCAAATACTGGTCTCGATTACTTTTCAATTTAATTTAAGCAAATATGTCACATCAATGTTTTTCATAAGTGGTAACACTACCAAACTCCATTTCCTATGCCCAGGTATCTTTCCAGCCAGCAAAAACCCTGCACCTGTCACCCAGCAATCAAATACTACAAAAAGGCACAAAAGGCACTGACATAAAAAGAGCGCACTTTATGAATCAGCATGTATTGAATGAACCTCACTGTGGAGCCTCCAGCATCCACACTGTGCTTCTGCCAGCAGTCTTCAAAGACTCCAGACCCAGGAGTCACAGGCCTCAAGCTGTGGCCAGCCCACACTGAGGCCCATGCCAGGCAACTCAGAAAAACAAGCAAGAAAAGCCCCATACCTCCTTCAGTAATTCTGCATTGAGGCACATATGCTGGAGAACATACACGTATGTTTCCCCATTTTCTTCACATTTTATGGCTGTGAGTGGAGCTTGCAGCCATCTTGCTCTAGCTGGAAATATGGGATACCATGGAACACATTTTTGGAGTTTTCAGTGTATCCTTCCACAGCTACAAATCACCATGCCACTTGAATAAAATACTCCCTTCTTTCTGCTGAGAATGTTGTAGACAGAACTCCAAGCTGCTTATCAGATGGCCATTAGGAAACTGAAACAGGTTATTAAATATTGGTTGCCCATTAAACTGGAGATTTGTGTACGCCCATCAAAATGCAACAGCTTGCACATTTAAATACTCAGCATTTAAACATTTTCTTGCTACTAGCTTCAGCTGGACAGGTATTCTCTTTCAAGGAAGATTGATACCACATAAATGTCACCCTTTCCCAGCAAGGAATCTTCTAAAAAGATTTACACTGTTTCTTAACCTCTTAAGATACTATCTGATAAGCACTGTCTCCGACATATACCATGTCTTCTGTGAACTATCCAGACTAAATATATAGCAATCAGCAGGCATTTTTTACTATGCTTTTTGGGGAAAAAATATTTATATTGAGCTACAGCAAACACACACACTGTACACACCATCCTCATGGCCACGACATTCAAAATAAATACTGCAATCTAGTATGTTATAAAACAATAAAGAAACTGTTTATGTCAGTCTTGCTTATGTGGAACACAGTGAAGTTCAGTGTACAGTAGATTTCCTTCAAATATTTCTTATCCTATATTTTGTATCCTGTATAGCGCAGGTGAGATGCTACATCTCATTGTCACAGGGATCTGCATTTTACACATTTTTGCACTGTATTTACTTAGGATGTCCCAGATTAGATGTAATATATTGTTTTCAGTGGGGTCATGATTTTACCATTTGTATAATGTATTTATTCAGGGTAGCCTAGTCCAGATGTAAAATATAGTTTTCTGCGTGTTCTGATTTTATGCAATGCAGCATAATATGGTGTAGATTTAGGACCCCACTGAAAATAAGATGTCACATCTTCTGCGAACTATCCAGGCTAAATATATAGCAATCAGCAGGCATATTCTTGGAAAACACGTAAAAATGTGTAAAAGGAAGACCACATTGAAACTTCCTCTCAGCAGATTTGCATTGTGTAAATTCATTAGAAATAATGGGTAAAAACTTGACCACACTGTAAGTGATATTTTACAGGATATGCCAGTTGAGATTCAACATATCATATATCAAATCTCAACTGGCAAATCCTGTAAAAATTCAATATCTAAAATGGTTTAAATGCTTTACCCAAATGAAATAAATAATTTAAATATCGACTTGGCTAGTCTTTCCTCATACAGTAGGTCTCATCCCATATGCCCTGTGCCATTGTAGTTGCCCTCCACTGCACTACCTCCACCTCGTCTATGTTTTTTCTCAGATGGGGCCTCCAGAACTGGATGCAGTATTCCAGGTGTGATCTCATGACTGTCCTATACAGGGGGTGAATGACCTTTCTTTTTATACTCCTGATACCCCTCCTTGTGCATCTAAGCATCTGTCTAGCTGTTCTGGCCACTTTATCACACTGTCTAGTTTCTCTTAGGTCCTGCAAGATGATAACTGCCAAGTCCCTTTCCTGCTTTGTGACCATCAGTACCTCCCCACATAGTTTGTACTTCACCCCAAGGTTCTCGTACCCTATCTGCATGACCCTGCACTTTGTTGCATTGAATCCCAGCTGCCAATCTTCAGACCATTTCTGCAGTCTTTTTATTGTTTATGCCCAAATTTTGTCCCCGTTTTCTCCCGACTCTATGTGCTGCAGTCGTGTGTGCACCTGTGGAGGCACGCACACACTGTGGTTCTGCAGTGCCCTCCCACTGCTTGCCACTTGCCTGCCTGTGCTACCCTCAGGCCTGCACCTGGGGACAGCTGGACTGCGGGGGGGCAGGGTCCCTCCCCGGGAGAGGAGTGCTGCCTTGAGGCTGCTCAGTCCTGCTCCCTCCATCTCCCTTAACTGAACTTTGACATCCCAGGCTTACTCCCAAACCTGGGTCACCAGAATAGCATGAGATGTGACATCCAGTGGCTCAACCCTCTACACCACTGGGCTGGCTCTCCAGTTTTTTAAGGTCTTCCATCATTCTTTCAACACCCCCTGGCATGTCAATCCTATTGCATACCTTTGTATCCACTGCAAAGAGAAACACCTTCCCCTCCAGTCCCTCTGTAATGTCCCCAACAAAGACATTGAATAGGACCGGCCCCAACACCAACCCCTGTGGCACCCTGCTAGTAACCGGCCCCTCTCCAGAGTACTCCCTGTTTACCACAACCCTCTGACTTCTGCCATTCAGCCAGTTCTCCACCCACAGAACTATTTTAGGATCCACCCCTAGGCTGTACAGTTTTTTAATCAGCCTTCTATGGGGGATGGGGTCAAAGGCAAGTTTCTGAAGTCCAGATAGGCCACGTCTACCACACCTCACTGGTCCTACCTTAGTTACCCAGTCATGTAGTAGATTAGTACAATGAGTTAGTGCAAAACACAGTGCCTATCCAAAATACAGTAAAAGTTTGGCTTAGATATATAAGTAAATAAATGCCATATAATGGCTCCACCTAGCCACAGTGACAGCAGTTTTGCTGCAATCTTTCACATCGATGCAATCTCACTGACATCACTGATGCTTCCCAACAATGACCCGCAACACGCCGACAACAACCGCCACACTTAACTGTATCAATGCAGGGGTCTGCACATCCCCCATGTGGAGGGCTGTGCCCCTGCATCCCCCCTACATTGAATATCTAACTCCACATCACGCAGACAGTGGAGTTAGGTCCTTACCCCATCAATGAAAAATCTCCCTGTCAACACAAAGTCTGTCGACGCCGGGGTTTCCATGTATATGTGTGTATGTGTGTGTGTGTGTGGCAATGCTGTATGTGTGCAGACAGTGCACTGCTATGTTATACTGTAATATAAATGCATATATGTGTATTTGTATTAGTGTGTGTGTATCACAACAATTAGAAAATGCAGTGAGGTGGCTCTTTGGTTAGTGCAAAAAGTGCTAGTCTACATTTCCTTGCTATCTAGATCAGTTTCAGCTTTCTGCATGTCATTGCTTATTTAACTGAGGTGTCTAGTGGCAACTCCCCACCCTCTGATGTCCCTCAGAGCATGAAAAGAAGAAAATGGTCCCTTGATGTCTTTTCTTTTAATCTGTAAACATGTGTGTAGATGGTGTACTGCCATGTTACACTCACTGGAATATATATGCACACATGTGTATATGTATTAGTCAGTGTGTGTGTGTATCACAGCAATTAGAAAGTGAAGTTAAGTGGCTCAGTGGTTAGTGCAAAAATAGCTAGTTTTCATTCCCCTGCTACCTAGATCAGTTTCAGCCTTATGCATGTCATTTCTGATTTAAATGAGTATGTTGCTGCCCCGCTGTAACTGTCCCCCCTCCATGCCCTGCCCATCCCAAGCCCAGCCCACATCAGTCTTCTGGCTTGTGGATCTGCTCCTAGACCTAGTTCAACATCAATACCAGTGATGAATACCTGGCATTTACAAATGCTCGTTTTTTTATTCAAAAATGCTTTCATAGAACCGCACTCACCACTCATAGAGACAGCAGCAAACTGTTATCAGTGCTATAAAAACAGGTTATTCCATTCTAACACAAAGAATGGGCAACAAGTAACAGTGCCTAAGCACTCATTACTAGGACAATCTTATATTTCACACTGCCTTCAGGGCTTCATCAGAGATACATACAGAGGGTAACAAGCATGCATATATACAAAAACCATTAATTATCTGATTAGTGTTTTATCCAATGACAATGCACAAAGGAAATTACTTAATTCTCTAAGCATTGCTAGTTCATTAAAAGTGGCAGTCCAAGCTAGTTTATATGTTAGAACACAGGGTAAAGTGATTTGTGCTGTATCACATCAATAAAACACCTTTATCTAAATACATCCAAAGTATATTATTTTCCTAAACTTATTTCATCACCAGCACATATTTTCATTATTATTCACATGTTTAATCAAACACCATATAAGAATAGTGCACCAGATGCCCTCCCTTGTGTTTTTATTCCTGCACTGGTGTACCTAAAAAGAGCGAACATAGAAAATTATTGTAAGAAGATAATGTATTGAATTGCTTTTCATAAACATATTCTTTCTGCTAGAAAATCCAATATATGATCTTTCTATATATGATCCTTCTCAGGGTTAATCCTTATACCTAGTCTGCTGCAATTGCAACTAGAAAAATGCCTATACACTACAAAAAAGGGGGAGAGGGGAGTAAGTTATTTTATCTTATTTTAGTGGATGGACAAAGAACCTTTCCACAACAACTGACAACCTGTATTCACCTGTCATTTAAGACCTTAAATGGGGTGGGGGGGGAGAAGGGGGAAGGGAAAGGGGAAGAGGGAGGGGGGAGAAAAAAGGGTGGGAAGGGAGAAGGAGGGGGTACTGAAAATGATTTAATCATTCTATATGTACTACAATTATTTTTACCTTTTACCGCTCTTTCTTATAAATGGTGTCAATTCAAACTTTTCATTGAGTCCAGGCTGTTTGAGGGCATTAAGTTTGAAAATCCATTCTTGTTCAGCACAATCCATGTCATTTTCTAAATCACCTCCTCTCACATTTCTGACCATAAGTTTATGCCCATAGCAGTTATACTATGTTTCACACCTGGATTTTTTCAAAATGGTTTGCCATAGCATATGTTAAGTTTTTATTTTTAATGGCTTGTACAGTATGTGCTCATAAACCCTAAACCTTAATTTACGTTTAGTCCTACTTACATAGTAACCACCACAAGAACATTGTAACAAATAAATAACACATTCAGAGTTACAGTCTATCCTGCCTCTAATGACTTCCATTTTCCCTGTGCTAGGATTCCTGAATGTGTCCTGTTTGGTCATATACTTGCACATACTACATAGGCCACAAGGTTTCATTCCTCACTTTGATTTTGGTATCACGGTACGTGGGTGAGGTTGGTAACTTCTCACCAGTCTATCCCTTAAGTTTCTACCCCTCCTATAGGCCACTCTGATAGGTTTGTCTAGTATTCCTTTCAATTTTGGAGCCCCCTTAAAATAGACAGGTTAGATTTTACCATGTCCACAATTTTTCTAGTCCCACCACCACAGGTGGTAACAAATGTTATAACATCCACCTTCTCCCTATCTGAATTTTGGGGGATAAATAAAGATTCTCTGGTATGTGTACTCACTTCATTTATTGCTACTTCTAGCAAGTTCTCAGTGTACCCCCTTGTTCTGAATTTTTCCAATAACTCAACTGTTCTTTTTGTACAAAATTCAGTTTTGGAGCAGTTCCTTTTTACTCTTATAAGTTGCCCCCCTTAGGCATATTTCTGATTAAATGAGGTGAATGACAACTAGTGAGGAGTAGAATGGGGCCCAGTCAGAGAAGGCAAGATCGTGAAGGAGATTAGCAAGGTTTAAGGAGCATAGAGAATGAATCCTGTGGTAAGTTGGGGGAGAACGGGGAAGGTATAGTTTGCGAATGCAGAAGATCATTAGATGATCACTGGATATATTTGGGAATGTACCGGAAGAGCAGGTCCTGTGAGGGTGAGATGACAGGATCCAGTCAAGGAGGGTGTGGTTATGAGAATGAGGGTTTGGTCTTGTGGGCTCATTTATAAGATGGTGAAGGTTTAAAGACTCAATGTGTTGTGTGGTGGACTTAAGAGCAGCTGAAGCCAAATTAAGGTTGAAATCACCTAATAGGATGAGTTACCAGAGCTAGCAGCAGATGATAGAGAGGAGATAGTGCTACTCACCAAGTTGCGGGCAATTTTAGGGGCAGAGTAGAAAACCCCTATGAAAATGGAGAGAGAGAGAGAGAGAGAGAGAGAGAGAGGAAGGGGGTGATAGTTTAATAAGGAGGAGTTTATGATCCTTAGGGACAGTTTGACTAATAATAGTAGAAACCAGCAAGTTATGGTGATGGTAAATATCTACTCCACCATCACATTTAGAGTGGTCTTGTTGAAGAATGTGGTAGCCTGTTAGAAGAAGTTGGGAATCAGGTACTCTGGATGAGAGCCATGATTTCGTAAGGCAGACAATGTCAGGAGAGTGTTGTGAAACCCATACTCTTAGCAGATCAGTTTTGGAAAGTAGGCTTCTAGCATTAAGGTGATAAATAGGGAGACCTTTTGGAGGTGAAGGAGGTAAAAGGGTTGGGCCTGGATTTAATTGTATCTCACCAGCTAGTAGGAGGACTAGATGGAAGAGAAGGAGTTTGTAGTCATATTTGCATGTCTTAAACTAACTGTGGTGAGTGCTTTTGAGGGTGGGTGAGTGGAAGAAGTGGAGCGTTTGGAGGAGCTCTTTAATGAGGGATGGAAGATGCACACCACAATGTAGAGGGAGGGGGAAGCTTGATGGGGGGGTGTGAAATTGGGAGAGAGAGAGAGAGAGGGCTGGATGAGGAAAGAGATAGATAATGATTTAAGGCACAGAAAGGAGAACAAAGTAAGGAAGGTGTACAAGGCATGGAGGTACAGTAAGTTGTGAGGAAAAAGGGTAGTGGGATAATTTTAAGGGGGGACGGATAGCAATGGAGGAAAGAGGGCAAGCAGAAACAACAAGATAAGTAAGTTAGGCATAATGTAATGGAATGTGAAGAGCAAAGGAGAAAGGAAGTCACAAAATAAAACAACTAAAGTGAGGACTCTGTATTGTCTAGAAAAGATAGAAGAGTAAGAGGATTACAAGTAAGTAGGAGACAGTTAGATTAAATTTGCCCCTAGAGGCCAGTCTTTATCAACTACTAATGGTAAACTGAGGTGTTAGAATTCTAAGGCCTGTGAACCCACATGTGGTGCGAACCCACATGTGATCACCTAGTCACACACTCATAGCAGTTTTGAGAGGAAGAATGTCAAGGCTACTGAGTGGCC
The DNA here is from genome assembly GCA_016271365.2 of Neoceratodus forsteri. Taxonomy (NCBI): domain Eukaryota; kingdom Metazoa; phylum Chordata; order Ceratodontiformes; family Ceratodontidae; genus Neoceratodus; species Neoceratodus forsteri. The sequence continues at coordinate 533,716,080 of CM057456.1, read as the reverse complement.
TAGAGGAATAGGGACACAACCTTGAAGGAGTGAAGTGCAGCAGGTCCCAGGTTTAAGACAACCCAGGGAATATACTGTGGGAGGGCAGATGAAGGAGTTAAATCACAGAGGAAGTGGGATGGGAGAAGGAATCAAGTGAAAATATGATATAGTTAAAGCAAATAAGTTTATATGTTATCACTAGATAGGAGGAACAATGTCCCCCCCTACAGGACAATCTGTAATTACAGCTAAGGAAAAGTAGTAAAGGATAAAAAAAAGGGGCGGGGGAATGATTGTAGAGTAACAGCACCCCCTACAGGCAAGGCAAAATGAAAGGGGAGGTACTAGGATACTAGACGTGAACAGTGAGCAGTAGACTAGAGCGGGATACACATGGAGCAGTAGCGCCCCCTAGATGCCAGATAATATAACCAACTAATGGCAAACTAGGGAACTAAAACTACGGCGGGCAGGTCACATGATTGTAACCCCCTATAAGAGGAATGTCTTCCCAGGGTGGGGCAGCTGCCATGTTAGTGGTGGTAGGCTAACACCCCCACAACACACTCTCCCTCAGCTGTACCTTCACTTGCTCTGGCTCCTGAAATAGGATATCCTGTGCTGGGGGGGTCAGTACAAAGCACTTCAGTGTTGAGAGACCTGCAAGAAAAAGACAGAACTCTGAGTGACGCTGTTCATCTGGTAAGTTGTTGCCTGCAGTAAGGGTGGGAAACTAGCTGAGGGGGTGGGTGACTGAGGAAAACACACAGGGGATACCAACAAGCCTCACAGCTGAACAGTAGCACCACAGTACATGATACCAGTATTCCCCGCAGAGCTGTACCCAACACTGCTGCCCCATTCCTGGCCTTAAAGTGCACATAGCACAACTGCAGTATTACCCATGCAGGATGGAGAAAACCCTGATTGGGAAAAACATTCAGACGTGATCCTCTGACCACAATATCACTTTTAACACCCCCACAACATGCTTTCCCTCAGCTGTACCTTCATTTGCTCTGGCTCCTGAAATCGGACGTCCTGTGCTAAGGGGGTCGGTACAGAGCATCTCAGTGTTGAGAGGTCTTCACTTGCTCTGGGTCCTGAAATTGGACATCCTGTGCTGGTGAGGGGGGGGTGGTTGGTACAGAGCACCTTGGTGTTGAGAGGCCTTCACTTGCTCTGGCTTCTGAAATCAGACGTTCTGTGCTGGGGGGGGTCAGTACAGAGCACCTCAGTGTTGAGAGGCCTGTAAGGAAAAGACGGTACACTGAGCAATGCTGTTCACCTGGTAATCTGCTGCCTGCAACTGGTATCTCGAATTAGCTCCACCCAAATGTTTTTGTCCCATCACTGGCTGTGAGACTTTGGTATGCAAGTATAGGCCCTGAGCTGTATGAGTATTGCAATTTAGCACCCACCCCCACCCAGGGCTGCAGAGACCATTGATTAATTAGTGGCCTTCTTGTCATTCCTTACCTTATATGAGCAGGACTGTCATGACTGCAGCTTAACCAGCTTTCAAAGTTTCAAAACAAATGGATTGGACTCTGCCACAAAATAGGGTAAGGTGAGCGGTATCTGTGGAGGCTTGCTTGCTCTCCCTATTTCGTCATGTCTCAGTGGCTGCGTAGCAGTACACTGCAGCTCTACTCCTTTTTCCTTTTTTGGCTAGAGGTAGACAGGCAGAATACAGCTGGTTAGACTGGGTGGGTCAAGTGGTCCTATTCTGGGTGTTACTGAAGGATTAAGGCCAGTTGTGCAAGGAAACCAGAAAGGATTACGGTAGGAGGCTTGCGTCTAAAGCGATGCCACTCGGTCACGCCTCTTCCTGTCTATGCCCAATGCAATGGTAAATTGCAGAACAGTGATGGTAATATGACATAGTAAGCAGTTAAATAAACAGTGAACAGTGAGAACAGTGATGGTAATATGACATAGTAAGTAGTTAAATAAACAATGATCTGAATATACGCCACATAATAGTTGAAAATGTTTTGAAAGTTTCTGAAAGGACCCGGGGGGGTGTGGGAGGTGGAGCGCCCCCACAGAAGAAATAAACAGTTAACTGCATTAATAATTAAGTTACTGAAAGGACCCGGGGGTGTGGGGGGTGGAGCACCTCCACAGAAGAAATAAACAGTTAACTGCATTAATAATTAAGTTACTGAAAGGACCCGGAAGGGTGTGGGAGGTGGAGTGCCCCCACAGAAGAAACAAACAAATATTATTGTGCATATTCTATATTGTGCACCAATACAGTACATCACTTTAGTGTCATGCTTGATTTGATTGTGTAGATAGTGTGTGCAGTTTCACTCGCTTGCTCAGCTGCAAGGACACATTACCGAGTAGTCTCTGAAAGCTGCACAGCGATGCGATCTGGCCTTAATCCTTCAGTATCACCCTATTCTGCTGTCAGATTCTATTTATTTATTTATTTAAACATCAGTTTACAACCTTTGAGCCAGGGGCTCATTTGCAAAGGTGCCTCGTCACAGGTAGGACAAACACAGTACACACAGGCATTAATAAAATAACAGTGCACAGGATTTGGAGTAACATGATGACAACAAAAGGTTACGATAGACGTTACAAGTACAAAATATGTGTAGGATAGGTTGAGCCTCAGGTCAACCCGGGAGATCTATACAGTAAATGTCTAGCTGAGGCTGGCAGCGCAGTAGATAGGTCAGTAAATAGGAGAGGTAGGGGGTTTGGGTACAGCCACTCGGGGAGCTTTGTCTATGTTTCTGTGTCATAGCCTACATCCAGAATGCATACATAACTGCTGCACTATCTATTCCCAACAACTATACAGGGATTGGGGAATACCAGCAAACAAACATATTTGGCATTTCTAGCCCATTCTTGTTATACCTGTATGAGCTGGGACTGACAGCAAGCAGTTTGGTGAAAAGAGATGGCGTGGGGGGAGGCATCAATCTATGTGAGCAAGCAGCTCGGTCAGCTGAGATGGCATGGGAGACAGAAGAAATCACATTTCTGCCAGCATCATCGGGGTTTAGTCAGATAGCCTTAGTGAGCTAGCAGGGAAGTGGAAAGCTAAAGCCTAGAAGAAGAAGGAGGAGGTAGCAAATAGAACTGCCAGCATCCCAGCAGGAGCTCATTGCTCAGCTGAGACGGACAAGAAAGTAGGGTCGGGAAGGCCAAAGGATCACAATTTAGCAAGCAAGATCTCTTCTCATTTAGTATATGGTTGGGGTTGGGGGTAGGTGGTGAGGAAAGGGATCAGATTTCTGCCACAGCAACATTCCAGTCAGCTTAGCTGACAGGGACAGTGGGGGGAGACAGATTTTATGCAAGGACCCCATGTGACCTGGTTGCACAATACTAATTGTTTTTGTCTTTTTACTTGTCTTCAAGTAACTTTCCTCAATAGTCCTGCCAAGTTTACCAATGAGTCAGTCAACTCAACCCAGCCCTATCTCACTCCCATTGACTGATTCCTGACCTGAGCACATCTTTTTGTTGTCTTTGGTTGGTGAGAAAAAACAACAAAACTCGCAACTCTGGGCCAGCTCAGCCATCCTGCTGCCCCAGCATCTGATGCTGGTTCCCTCCCGAGTCCCTCCCTACTGTGCCATTTGCTCGAACTTGTTTTCAAATCAACAACAGCTGAGAAAATATGGGCCCTGAATAGCTACATATCTGTTGCTGCAACTTCTGCAACTGCAGTCACTCCCACACCAAGTTTCTATTCGCTGACTGCTGGTAGAGCTTCCCTCCTTTCATGTGCATCAGGTTTTTTGTCTGCAATCTAGGTGAGTTGGGGGGGGCACTGAGACAAGTCGCTGCTTCTAAGGTCCTTACACACAGCACTGTTCTGGGGTGCTGCCATCCACCTGTTGCCACACTGCCAAGGTCCTCTTTTTCTGCTGCTGCTGCTGCTCCTGCTGCCTCAGCCTGCATGCTGCATGGGAATGAGAAGGGTTTTGGTCTGATAAAAAGATGAACCACGCTCACCTCACCAGTGTCCCACTCAACAACAGTGCTGGCACTTAAACCTCCTGCCAGCTGACAAAGCAGCAAATTGGCATACAGAAGCCATCCCCTCTTCCATTAATTAAGCAGATGAGCACTCATTTAAACAAAAGCAATCCAGCACAGGGTCTGACATACACAGCACTCGGCATCAGCACCCACCCCCCACTGATCACTCACTGTGTACCAAACCCAGGCTGACACAATAAGCATTAAACAAGCACAGCAATAACTTTCAAGGCAAGATTTTATTAAACCGATTCCTTCTTTTTGTTGCCCCTGCCCTATTCTTACTGTACTTTGCAAAGTACACAGAATATGCCTGCCAATGCCCTTGGTTGTAACCATGGTCTCACATGCATTCTTAGGGTATGAGTCATATGAACTGATGGCAAGTGGTTTTAATACCCTAAGTATGCAAGTGAGATCACTCTTACTACCGTACAAGTGGTCTCAGAGGCAGTATTACATATAACTGATTGAGATCAATCAATAATATATGAAAATAAAAAAGCTTTCTTGAACATGTCCTTTTCTGGGGCAACTGCACATGAGACACTTTTGACAGAATAAGAGTGCCTCACATACAGAGGAAAGGAGCACTCTGGTCAGGAGAGTTTCCTTAATCTATAATTGACAGAATGGTTGTCATTTTCTTTTGAATAAACATATGAATGAATGAATGAATGAATGAATGAATGAATTCAATCAGTCAATCCCATTCATAACTTTATAAATTGCCTGTAGTTTTAGATCAGTTCTGGAGCATCACATAAGTACAGTATATATTGTCATCAACGTAATTAGTTTAGGGTAGGAGATCAACTTCATCATTCAACCATTTAAAGCCTCATAGCTTACTAACTTCTCCCAGATTTTGGCACACCCTGTGCGTATGTATATGGGTGGGATATATGATTCTGATCCTGTGTAATTCTGCATAGACATCCTTATCAAATCTTATGTTTATGACCAGTCGGCCCTACTCCACAGGACCCGTATCACATTGTCACTCACTGTCGTTACCAATGGGCATTTATTTTATTAATTGCTGAAAATATTCGGTCTTCAGGGATTGCCTCTACTTTTTCTTGGTGCCTAGTGAACCATTTTGTGACTTAGGGGACTGCACACTGTCTGAATTTTAGGGGCAGGATTTCTTGTGGCCCATGACCATCTCACTAACTTTCTTCTTGAAGCCTTCTGAATACCATCATGATTATGCCAAACCAATACTATTCATCTTCTTACATGTGAACTCTATTTCTCCTCTTTCTAAGCTGTTTTGTCTGATCACAAAACTATAATGATTACAACATTCTTGCCTTAATACAGTAAGATACTATCACTGCCTAAGCTACCTGCTGGCTGCTGTGCCTGCCCAGATGATTGCATGTCAGTACCTACCTTGTTTACTTTTTTATCATCAAATTTGCTCACAGGTAATTAATTCTGCTTATTTGTGCCCATAGGGTTGACACACATGCAACCCAGATAATTATGGATAGGTGTAACATTTTCCTGAACATTTACCTCAGATATAGTTAACCCATAAACACCCGAGGAATCCAGCAGAATCTGAATGGTGGGGTTGATGCACTATTTAAGCAGGTCTACTACCAGCTGAGACACTGACACATTATTAATATAGTGTATGGTGGAACACTACTCTGTATGGAAATCCATGCCTGGAACAGCATTGTTGTGCTGCACTCGGTGCGTCACAATCTTGTTGTTCTGCACCGAGTACGCCACTGGTGCAGTACAACAAGATCAAACGCATTCGCGCATGCACAGTTGAGTGGCCCATGGCAACGTGGAAGCAAGCATATGGAGGCAGACACTGAAGTAAGCCCTTTTTTGGACATAGGCTTGTTCTGGGGTTCACGGAGTACTGCTTACAGTTGCCCATACACTATAAAAGATTGTGTATGAGTAACCATACACAAACAAGGCAGTTGTGAGATCTCAAGTTTTCCATGGTAACGGACCTCTCAAGCTGCACTCTCGAGGTCTCTGGTTACCATGGAAACCTCTCGATCACAACTGCATTGTTATGCATGCTTGCTCATACACAATCCTCTATTTTTGTTTCTTGATTGAATTGTTTTTTGTTTTATTGAACTTTAAAAGAAATAACTCTGGCTCCGTGGCTCTGAGCAGTATGAGACCACTACATTAAGCTGGCAATCCAGGTTTTTGTCCAAAGCTTGGGATCTTAGGAGTGGCCAGCAGAAAGGACTCATGCTGTATATGCTAGTGCTCTCCATCTCTGAGATGGTTGGTGGATGCAGCACCACAAGCAGCTCCTGGTGGTTCCAAGGCGAAGGTGCCACTAATGGTGTAGGAGTCCACAACTAATTATGTACCCTGCCCCCACATAACCCTCTATTAAGGTCTGCACACTCTCACAGTCTTGGCCCCATGATTAAAGTGCTTCATCGTCACATCTAGTGCCTGCAGAGAGATACCCCACTTCTGTGGTTAGACATGCATCCTAAATGGAGTGCATATGTTGGAGAATCTGGAGATTTGTAATGTCATGAGAAAGAGGCCAGCTGATAGATGAAGTGACTTCTGTGAGGACTTGAATGAGAGGAATACCAGGGGACCAAGGAGGTGGCAAAAAGAAACTGTAAAAATGTAGCATCTGTATTTTGACTTCTGTTATCGCATTACTTAAGATGTTGGGTATGGTGTCTGTTTAGAGTCTCCATTTTCAACATTTTTTCCCCTTGTGGGCTTGCTGTGCCAGAATAGTTTAGGTATGCAGCTAAGTAGGGGGGAATGAGGCAATAAGACAAGAGATAACCTGAGTCAGTCGCCCTGCTATCTTCATAGTACTAAACAAACATATTGTTGCCCCCCAAAAGTTTCTTCAGTCTGGGCTTAAAAAAAATGCATAATACTGTATGTGCTAACCAAAGCTGAACCTGCATTTTTCCTCCCACCAGAACTATAGGGCTTGGAAAACCTAAATTATCTTGAAGAGAGATGCAAAAAATGTTATCAGACAAATCATGGGACTCCATCAGTAAGCACCAGAAGCACTTGTTTGAGCCAAAGTGAGCACAAAAAATAATAGTATTGAAATATCATGAACAATTACAACAAAATAAACCAGAACAGGCTACCATGGTTTGTGCGAGAAGAACTGCATCAAAATATATCCACTTAGACCAGAAAATTATAAACACTCAAGTGCCCAATCACATGGTTCTTGCTTCCATCAGTAACCTAGTGCAGGGTGAACTGTTGTAATGTTTGACCTGGAAAGGCACACTTTGCTATGGCAGCTAGTTGTCCAGTAAGTCGGGGAGGGGATTACATGAACCTGTTTTATTGACAGGGAATTTGGGTCAGGACAATGAGAAAACTTCCCTACTCTTCTGAACGGTGCCATGGGATTTTTGCCTTTTACTTGGATAGCCAGCAGAGGCAGGCAGCAGGAAAGGATCTTGGAATAATGCCTTATCTGAAGGGTGGCTCCTCAACAGTGCAGCACCCACCACCTGTACTGTACTGTACTGTATTCTACTGCAATACAATGCCACTATTGAGTGTTAGCCCAAAATCTAGGTGTGGAATTAGACTAGGCCTTCCAATCTTCCAGCCCTAGAGGCAGGGATGCTAGTTTCTGAGCCATGGACATGGATATACACCAAAAATCCAATGAAAAACAATGGGCACTCTATGATGATTAGTGAACATAATAGCTAGCAAATTAAATTAATCAACTTATGGTATCTGGTATGAGGGAAAAAAAAGCAAGAAAGGAAATAATATTTGAGCAATGTCTGAATGTAACCAAAGAAATGCAAAACCGACTAAAAATGTATACAGATTAAAGGATGCAAAATATGTCCTATATATAAACATAGAAACATAGACGTTGACAGCAGATAAGGTCCGTAAGGCCCATCCCGTCTGCCCATTTTTCCTACCTTGTGTACAGGTATGTGCCATAGACCTTTGCTCTGTCAATGGCCTATCTATTCATACTCATCTGTATTGCTCCTGTAACCCCCCTGCAAATGGGGGTTCCCAAAAGTCTTCCAGGAGCTTGCTTGAATGCTCCAAGCTTGGATGGTGTTCAGCATCTAAGCCGTTTATCTGTGAGTGCTTTTAGAGCCTCTGGTACTGTCTCTTTAAGAGCTGTCTGCCTGCAGACATAATTAATTTGGATGGGGGTCTGTGTGTTTCCCTGATTGAGTCCCACTCGACCTGCTGCAAAATCGCTCTGTTTCAGCTGTCACTAAGTGGGCAGAGTGAGCACTTTTCAAAGATATAACTGTTTGCCAGACATCAATTAGAGTAATAACGAAAATACAGTTTGTCTAACCTGCTTTTCTTTGCAGTCAGAACTGTGTTTGCCTAGTCCCCCAATCTAGTTTTGAACTGCTGAACTGGACCAATCAGTGTGGGGGGACCTTTGAAATGGAGCCTGCTGCTGGCAAATCAGAACTTGACTTTCATTGTGGAGCCAGCCACCTATGTACTGTATGGCCAATGCTTCTGGGAATTGTAGTTTGGACTTTGGCGCCTTTTTTCCACCAACAGGGGGAGTTTACTGTGAGTGACAGCCAAACCAGCCAACTGAACTGGGAGGAACTCAAAGGAAATGCCCAGCTCTGTCTACTGGAAAGATCAAATGAGTTGTGACTGTGAAGAGGGAAGGAGCTCTTGGCTCCTGCGCTGTTGAGTTTTCGTGCGGGAAGCTCGCGTGGAGCCCTGAAGTTCAGCCTACAACTGTTTGTGAGTGCCAGTGTGGACTGAATCAGAATTGTAAGGAGAAAGAAGCACCAGAAGTGAGGAAACCAGGCTCACCCTGTAGAAGACTGGAGAAATTGCTGAATCGCACTCGGTCTGTCAGGAACTGAATCTGCTGTGTGTTCTCCCGGGTATTGTGCAGTAATTGCGATCGGGATAGAGAAGCAGCCTGCCTGGTATAGTACTTTCCTTTTACATATAAATGTGTGTAGTGCTTGTGGGGAATCGCATTTCAAATCCCCTGTACAGTGAATTGAGTGCCTGAAGCTGGAAGTAAACCCCAGCTTAATCCAGACTACATCCATTTGCTCTGAACTGCCGTGGGGTCCAGTCACAAGGACCTTGTCCACATGGTCTGCTCCTCCTGGCAATCCAGGACAATCTGCCTTCCATTCAGTTTCAGCATTGAATTTGTGAGTACAAATCAGGGTAGCTCCCTGCCATCATCTAATTGCAAGTGTTCCATCTGATTACTTTTCCTTTCTTTCTTCACGAACTGAGCCTACCGGCTCCGGATTACAAAGTGGGTATTGTGCATGCATTTTCCATCCTCAGGGCCCCAACCAGCTGCATCAAATAGGTTAGCCTCTTATTGCCTGGGTACCCAGTAAGAGTGACATTTGGGACATTTGGGACTCTGAAATATGTGCACAGTACTGTGATTATTAATGTGACTGAATCAATTAACCTGATTTCCCCCTGTCCTTGTTACTGTCCCCTAAATAAATCAGATTTGGTTGTTTAGCAAAGTTACACTGCTTGAACTGTGTGTCTATGTTGAATTATTGCACAGTGGTTATTGTATAACTGCATCTAACTTTACGGCGGGTCCCCAGAGTCAAGCTGATTGAACCAATCCTGGGGGTAAGTGTATATTGCAAGGGTACTGTTATTGATTTGTGTGGGCCACTAGTGGGAAGAAAGGGGGGTTGCAGTGACCCAAAGGGCTGTGACCAAGTCATATCAGACTGTCTTAACCACGACCTCTGGGTGGAGGCACCCGCCATCGGATCCAGGCCCCTCAACCTGTTAGTGGCAAATCAGGCAGGGGTAGTAGCCCTTGGGATAGTGCCCCCTTGGGGTGATACTCCCTTATGCCTATACCATGCTTGTTTGAAGCCCTGCACTGTATTCATATCTACCACTTCTTGAGGTAGGCCATTCCATGCATCCACCACCCTTTCAGTGAAAAATAACTTCCTACATTACCCCTTGATTGGTCTACCTCTAATCTCATGCTGTGTCCTCTTATACTACTATTTTTCTTATATTGAAACATGTTAGACTCTTTCACCTTGTTAATGCCCTTAAGATGTTTGAATGTTTCGATCATATCGCCTCTCTCCCTCCTTTGCTCTAAGGTATACATATTGAGCTCCATTAATCTGTCCTCATATGTTTTCTGGTGCAGTCCCTGCACCATTTTGGTTGCCCTTCTGTGGACTGCCTCCATTTTGTTAATGTCCTTGTGGAGGTGCAGCCTCCAGTACTGCACACAGAACTCCAGATGGGGCCTAACCAGTGTCTTGTAAAGAGGGATTATTACCTCCCTCTTATGACTTGTGATACCCCTACTAATACACCCCAGCATCTCTCTAGCCTTACCTACAGCTTTAGTAGTCTGCTTGGATGATTTCAGATCATCTGTGATGATGATGCCCAAGTCTCTTTCTTCCTTTGTGATTGCCAGCAACTTCCCTCCCAACCAATAGGTGACTTCAGGGTTTCTCTTCCATATGTGCATGATCTTGCACTTCTTTGCGTTAAACCCCAGTTGCCACTCTTCCGACCATTTTGCCAGTTTATCCAGATCTCTTCTTATTCTGCCCACCCCATCTGAATCATCTACTCTTGCAGATCTTGGTGTCATCTGCAAACAGACAAACCTTTCCCTCCAGTCCATCTGCAATGACACTGATGAAGATATTGAAGAGGACTGGCCCCAGGACTGATCCCTGAGGTACCCCACTTCTGACTTGCATCTCTTCCGATTGTGTACTGTTTACCATCACTCTGCTTTCTGCCCACCAACCAGTTTGCCACCCAGTTGGCCAACTTCTGACCCAACCTGAGCCTACCCAGCTTATTAATCAATCTTCTATGTGGAACAGTATCGAAAGCTTTGCTGAAGTCAAGGTAGGCGACATCAACTGCACCCCATTGGTCCACCACTCTGGTTACCCAGTCAAATAAATCTATAAGATTTGTTTGACAGGACCTTCCTGTTGTAAACCCATGCTGTCTTGGATCCTGTGCTCCTATGGATTCCAGGTGTTGCACTATCCCTTCCTAAGAAGTGCTTCCATAATCTTGCCCACTACTGAGGTAAGACTAACTGGTCTGTAGTTCCTTGCCTCCTCCCTGCTACCACTCTTCTGGAGCAGGATCACATGAGCCCTTATCCAGTCTTCTGGGACCTCCCTTGTTCTCAGAGTCTCACTAAACAGCTCTGATAATGGCTCTGCTAGTTCCACCCTTAGCACCTTTAGTACCCTGGGATGTATGCCATCAGGTCCCATTGCCTTGTCCACTCTGAGCTTATCGAGCTCTTGTAGGACCCTTTTTTTTGTGAAGGGACTTGTGCACACCTCCCTAACCCCTGTGTCCATTGTGCTGAGCTGTGGGCCCTGCCCTACCTTCTCCTCAGTAAATACTGAGCAGAAGTATCTATTTGGACAGATGCTTTTCCTTGGTCCTCCTCCACACACTCCTCCTTATCCCCTTTGATCTTACCAATTCCCCCTCCGTATTTTCTCCTTTCACTAATGTACAGTATCTATAGAAAATCTTGTCCCCTTCTTTTACTGTTTGTGCTAGTGTTTCCTCAGTTTGAGCCTTTGCCTGGTTTGCTGCCTTCCCTGCTTCACTTAGGGAAGTTTAATATGCCTCCCTATCTTTGTGCTGCTGCATTCCCTTATATTTCCTGAAGGCCAGCCTTTTGGATCTGACCTTTTCTCCTACTGAATCAAAGTGGTTTCCTCCTTCTGTTGCTCTTGCTTTTCTCCCTAACACAATGGGATGCTGCTTCAAGTATTGCATCCTTAATGCTTGCCCACTTTGCTTGTACCCCTCACCTGTATTTCTTCTTTCCAGGGCTAGCTTAACTCTGTTGGCCATCTAATCAAGGTTAGCTCCTCTGAAATATCATATTTTTGCCTTGGAATGGGATGATTTAGTTCTAGTGGCCAAATTGAACCATACCATGTGATGGTCACTGGCCCCCAGGTGACCTTCTACCTTTAGCTCTATGATCCTTTCCCCGTTAGTTAGTACTAGATCTAGGATAGCCCTGTCTCTTGTGGGTTGTTGTACCAGTTGTTTGAGGTCCTCCCCCTGCAGAGAATCCACTATGTGTCTAGTTCTGGCGGATGTTCCTGCTGGTATTGACTAATCTGTATCTGACATATTGAAGTCTCCCATTATCAGAACCTCCCCTTTAGCTGTCATGTTTTTTATATCTTCTAACAGTAATGTGTCTATATTCTCACCCAGTCTGGAGGCCTGTAGAGTACCCCAGTTCATGTGACTGTCCCATCTCCCGCTTCCAGGGAGACCCACAGTTGTTCTGGCTCCTTATGTGTATTCTGAATTTCTGTAGCTTTAATATTTTCATTGACATAAAGGTCACTCCTCCCCCTTTTCTGCACCTCAGTCTCTTCTGAACAGTACATAGCCGGGTACTGAAGTCTCCCAAGTGTGGTTACTGGTGAACCATGTCTCGCTAATGGCTACTATTTCCGGTTTAGCCTCTGTCATTGTTGCCTGCAGGTCTGGGATCTTGTTTCCCAGACTGCAGGCATTTGCGTACATGATTTTCCATTGGCCAGATTTCGGTGTGTTAGCTGGTGGGCGAGGTCCGGCATTTCCCCTGCATGTCTTATGGGGAGATGGACCTTTTTCTTTACCTGGTGATGCAAATGAACTACAAACATGCTGAACTCCTGTTAGATCACTAGCTGAGGGGAGAGGGGTGTTCTTCCCATTCGATGTGTCAGGTGCTGCACCTCTCTCCCCATTTGCTAGTTTAAATATTCTGCAAAGATGTCAAACTTCTGCCCCAATGCACTGACTCCCTCCTTAGTCAAATGCAGTCCATCGAATTTAAAGAACTTTCGCTCCCAAAACTGTTGCCAGCTACTTATACATTTGTGTCCTTTTCCCTGGCACCAGCCCTTGAGCCACATGTTTAGCTTCCCTATCTCCCCTTTTCTGACCTTCCGTCCATCTGCCCCCCCTCTCCCAGATTGGCAGGATCTCAGAGAAGGAGATGCCAGACAAAATGGATGATAGTTTGTCTCCCAGCCTGGTCAGGTGTTCCGTGGTCTCCACAACTGATCAGCTGGAGAGATCGTTAGTCACTATGTGTACTAGGACATCAATGTTTTCTCTTGCTTTCTGCATGATTTTAGCAATGCGGTCAGTGTCTCTTCACACTGATGTACCTGTGAGACATCTGACGATTACCCCTGGCTGGAGGAAGGTATCAACTCCACAAATCATGGAGTCTCCTATGATCAGAAGTGTGTTGGATTTCCTTTTTGATTTTTTTGGTTTGGTCCCTGATTTGGGTGAGTTTTGCAGTGCCAGCTCCTGTGCTGCAGTGTCTTGCTCTTCAGCATCCTCTGCCCCTTTGTTTGATTTCAGAGATAGAGGCAGATACCTGTTTGTAGTTTTTATATGGTTTGTGGAGGTGATATGTTGGAGAGCATTGAGTGATGGGACACCCAATTTTCCCCTCCTAACCACCTGCCAGCCTCCCGGACCAACTACCCTCTGCGGGCGAGGTGCTTCTGTTGGATGTTGGGGAAATGGCAGGTGGTTCTTATATTTCCTCCTGAATATGCAATTTGAGGTGCACAATCTCTGCCCATGCTGCCTGGAGCTGAGCCCTGAGATCGCCAATGGTCCAGCATGTAGGACAACTTCCTAAATCCTGTATAACTGCCCTTTCAAAAAGTGTCCCGCAGTACCTGCAGTTAGTAATATCCATTCCAGTTGAGTTGACGAGTTTATAACCTGGTCCAAGTAATTAGAAGGAGGAAAATGAAAGCAAAAGTTTGATTTTTTTTGTTTGTTTGTTTGTTTTGGTATAACTTGTTATAACAAGTTAAATTACTTGTGCCCCTGTAAGTGAGGGCACTGTGTGGATACTCCTCTGATCCTCCCCTTCCTGCTTTGCTACAGGAAGTGTCACGACTGTGCTACTCTATAAAAGGAGTGTAGCATGGGGTGGTTGGGGATAGGAGTGGGTGGTTGGGCCCTTCCCCTGCCAAAAAAGAAGAACCACAGATGAAAGAAAGAGCAGAAACAATCAACCAACAACAAATGCAGTAGCCCTGAAAGGTTATCCTAATGGCAGATAAAACTATAAACTCTGTAAGCACCACCTGTAACAATTTCACAGAATATATACCCTGCAAAAAACACTTTGCTACAGAGAAAAATAAAGCAGTAACAGATGATATACTTTGCAAAGAACAATTTAAATCAGAGAAGATTACAGCAGTAAGCCGTAAGCACAAAACAGTAACAAACCTGCAGGCACACGCTGTAATAATGCAGCAGAAAGTATACCCTGCAACAGCAATTTGAATGAAAGAAGATTACAGTGGTAAAATCAATGTAAGCAAAAAACAGTAACAAATCCTGTGAGCACAAAAGAAAATAGTAACACACAGTAAATCTGCCTAGCCAAAAGAAGCCTTAATCTTTTTCCTTGCTCTGATAATGTTGTTCCTTGCTCTGTTCTTACAAGCAAACCTAGAAGAAAAGAGCTCAGGTGAAGCTAGGTGCCTTTGCCAGCAAACCTAGTCATCCACCTATGAACCTCCTTGGAAAATATTACAGTCTCAAACCACAAGGCAGAATGTGCCTGTGATGAGTCGTCAGTATAGATGACTCAGTATGTAATTAAATGCAAACTCTACAGTAAACTCAGAAAAGTGGTTAATCCAGTCCACAAGAACTGATATAAAATAATAAAACTGCATGCAATTAACTTAGCTACAGAGGCAGAGACTGTTTCAGTATCCCATGATTTGCTGTGGTAAGCACCTATGTCAGGAAAATAGCCTTACAAATCTTGTACTGCAAAACTTGTGAAGTAACAGCCTTTTTTCCCATAATTTACTGTATGTTAGTCTGCACCAATGGAATGAATCAAACAATTCTAAAATTACTCTTCATAAATAATGATGAATGTTCATTCTGTAGGGATGGCTTGTAAAATGATTTCTTTCTATAAACTGTAAGATTCATTTTTTAATTGTCAGATATACTGCTGTGTAAAAATTATATTGTTACTAAATGTTTTTAATGAATTACAGTACATGGTTGGTGTGACAATGAGAAATGTTAATAAAGAATACAATTAATTAATTAATGGCATATTATCTGCACACAATGCATCCTATTGTATTTTGTTCAAAATCCCTATTACCCAGGTAGCCAGCAATGTGAAGTTATCACTCCACTTAAAAATGCAAAATTATAAAAAATGTTAGCGTTTGATTGTGGTTGAGCAAGCCAGCCACAGATGCAGCTGTGCTAGATTTTTTAATACATGTATAGGCAAAGCCGCTGTCATGTGTGAGGCACTGGCATCAAAAGAACAAAGAGCATTAGGCTTTGACCTGTTTGGACAGCGACTAGCTTTCACCCAGCTAGAAACTTCAAACCTGAATGGGTTATGTGGTAGGTTCCACAACTCTAGAAGTTAACTACTGCAGCTTGCTTTTAGCAACTCTGCTTGCAAGACATATTTGTGTAGTATTTAAAAATTCTGTATTTTGAGTGCCATCTAGTGACAAAAGTCCTAACTGCATGACAGATGTTCACCACTGGTATAGAAAGCTAATCCAAGCAGACATTTGACAATATTCGTGCAGCTGTTTTTGAGCACATTATGAATTCAATTTTATCATATTTTTCATTTGAAAAAGAAGTTTCTTAGTGCACTTGTTTTTTGTAACGTCTGTGATTCAGGAGTTAAGCTGGCATGGTGGCTCATTGGTACAGTACCTGTTTCCTCTGTCAGTTTAGTATTTGTTCCCTGCACCCACTCACATACCTTACATTTGTATTCTGGCTAAGTTGGACTTCACTTTGATAAAGTCAGCTAAATATATTTCACCAGCATTTGGTGCCTCTTAATTCAGTCAGATGTGGCTCACTGATCCCTGTTTCTACCTGAGAGGCTGAGTTAAGTGCTTTTCTGTGCCTCCATTCATGTGTTTGGCATCATCCTGGCTAGGGTAGACTTTTTATAGGCAACAAGGTAGCTTAGTGTAGGAATTATACTTCATGGCCTTGGGATCTCTGGGGGCCTATGGGATCTCTGTCTTTAACAGTAGCCCCCTTTCCTATTACAGTATGTCAACACCAGAGCTGGGAGAGCTAGAGGGGCTCACTTCAGAGCTATGCAGGCTGAGCCCTGGCAATCCACCCTGTAATCTCAACATACAGCAGCAGTCTTAGCATGTAGTGACCCCATTTAATGAGGGCAGTGTATTTTGTTTACAATTTTCTATTTAGTTATCTCATCTCTAGAGATGGCTCTTCTGCTGGGTCACAATCACCATCCACAGCTTCTCTACTGTTTGCAACCCCATTACCCCTGGCTTGTCCCCAGATGCAGGGCCCCCCAGGCTGAATACACCTGTCAAGAAGTGTCTCCCAGTTGGAACACTCTATGGTGGGAGCTGCCAGTCACAACAGTGGGGCCCGAGAGTGCCCTGACATAGTCCTGCATGCTTTGAGGTTTTACCATGTTATAGACTCTCTAGATGCCAGCAAATGCAGGGCTCTTAGTACAATGCAGAGCCTGTTGAATGTCCTCCCTCTCTACTATACATCACCACTCAAGGTCACCCAACTGACAGTGTTGCAGCTGTGGCAGTGACCCTTCCTCTTCAAAGGTCAAGAGCATCCTATGGGATATTTCACTGGCACATGTATAATATATTACATTTTCATTATGCACAGTTTTGACCTGTGAAAATGCCAGACAAAAAGTCAGTCAAAAAGCATTGATGGTAAGTCTCGCTAAAAGTTATTCAGACTGTGGTTAATGTTTGACATGTGTTTGCCATCCTGCTTTGCCTGTCAATCCAAATATGCCTGTTGCTAGCATTAATGCAACTGATGTGACTGCTCCAGCTTGAACTTCAGTCTCTGTATTCACTGCTGTTGTTATCACACAAACTGCTGCTACAGTACCCCACCACCACTATTGCAAATATTGTAAGGACAGCTGCTGTGATAACCATGGCTGCTGCTGGCCTCACAAGTGTAATGCTTGCCACAGATTCAGCCAAGGCTACTGATGCTGTAGTTACTGTCACCACTAACCTCACAAATGCTCAGCTTCCTGCTGCCCCACCAAGCACTGCTCTAACTGTTCCTGATCATATTGTATGTTGCACAAGCACTAGTACCTCCACCACCACTGTATACACAAGCAGCAGACTATCCACCACTACTGTATACACAAGCACTAGTGCCTCCACCACCACTGTATACACAAGCAGCAGACTATCCACCACTACTATTACTACTTTGTTCCAAACACTTGCTGCTATTGTTGCCACGCCACTAAGAACAGCACCTCCACCATAAATAGTGATCCCTGCAGGTAATTCCTCTGACCATAAGGTGGAAAGTGTGGTGATATTTTTTGTGTCAGAGTATGTTCTGATCTTGAAGAAGAACAGGTGAATGGCACACACTGAGGAGTTAAAAAAATGCAAATTACAGTACTTTATTTAAAATAAATGCATAAATAGCTAAACAATGTTGGACAGATATAGTGCTTCAGGACTTTGTAGCTCCCTGCATGGTATGTTCTGACACAAGCAGAAGTAAAACCAAGATAATTGGTCCTGTGACATATTCCACAGGGACGGTGATGACCAGAATTAGGGTGATAATCAGAATTAGGGTGAAAATGCTTATCATAAATCCTCACGTCATTCTGCAAGGAAGCATTCTGGTCACACGTTTCCAAAACCAGCTGTCAATGATAGGGTCAAAACATCTACTACTGCTTCTCATCATCCATGTCTGATCCCTGCTAAAAAAAACAGTCAGTTCACCTTGGTTTTAGTACCTGCTAGTTGGATCACTGCTGTATCTGGTTCAGGTTCACAATTGTCTGCACCCACTCAAATGCCATCTGGTGGTTACAAGCAGTGTAAGAGAAGGTTGAGGGCAGATGTAAGTTCCAGTGACATCTGCCATATTTTTCAGAGCAAGAGGTTGATATAGGGTGAGATATGTGCTCACACTGAGGGCGGAATCTTGGCCATCAGAGAATGATGATAAACTGCACACAACATGTCTCTGGAACCAATGCTGTGGTGGATGATTTGGTCTGAGTACCAGCTGGTGTTCTTCTCTCACACCACTGCACAGTGTAATTAAAGAGAAGCAAAATCAGTACCTATTGGTGGTGGTGACAGTGGCAGTCCAAATGTGATTTAGCCCCCTATGGCAGTTGATTCAATCTCTAGGGAAAAGGCCACTGCACTTGTAGACCCAGAATAACAGAATGACCAAGTGAAAAAATAAATTAAGTGCTATTTACCGGTGTGGTGTCAAGTGGAAGAACTGTCTGACTAGGACACAAAGCCCCCTTGTTGATGCTGGAAATGACTACTACTACACATTCAGTCACTTCACAACCAGTCTGTCATTGCTTATAAAGTGCTTTGGGATACAGTGTGTATGAAAAGCACTATATAAATGCAGAGTTTTCTTCCTCAGCCTCAATCTCTCATAAGTAGGCACACAAGATGAGGCAACAAAAGTGCAGTTTGTGTTGCAACCTTCCCCACACTCAAATCACCATCTGACCCCTCTTGATCTAGGCCTGAGTACAAGGCCTTGTCATTTCATAAGCCTGCTCTTACAATAAAGAAAACATTTTAGGCTCACATAAGCTCACACAACATTTTTGCCCGTTTAACCCAAAGCCTTTCAGATCATGTAAGTCATTGTCATTGAGAAGAAGATGGAGTTTTATTTGTAGTTGCATTCTGCTGCCAATGATTTAGGGTTTCATAGGCTTCTACACTTTTTGCAACATCAGTACCACATCCTGTCTTGCACTCCTGTTTCATCCACTGTGCTGTTGAATATGTATGAGGCATACTGCACTGAGGTCACAAACTAGTGAGACAAACTGTTGGGGGTATGTCACTATATATCTGATATATGGACATGCACCAACTCTCTACATACATACCTCACACTGCACTCACCTAAACCACCGGCATGTGCTCATACTGTTAGAATGTCAGTCAACTCCTTCTTCTCTGACTATAGCAGTACCATAGCCCATTGGATGTGTGCTCTGCTTAGTGCTGGGTCCTTTTGAGCAAACATACAACTGCTAAGACCCATACGTTTTTACAAGAAGCGCTGAACTCCTAGATTAGCACAGCAGATTTCCAAGTTGGTTTCTTTATCACAGATAATGGGCAGAACATGGTCAAGCAGTACATGGTGTCAATTCCAGGGGACCTTTGCTTTGATCATATGTCTAACCTGGTGGTCAGAGGTGCTCTCCAGAGAAGCATGGGTGCTTGTCTCTGTTTTTGACACTTTTCTATATACACTTTTTCTGTTTCCATTTTTCTTCCCCTTCCCAGGGTCATGGTGTACACATGAGTATGTGAGTGTGGAGGTGTGTGCGCATGCCAGGATCTGGTGACCCCTTCCACCCCATCCCAGACTTAAGTCACCACTCCTACCACCTGCGCACCCATCAGGCCTCCACCTGTTGGGTGTGGGACTACGGAGAAGTGGGCATCCACCCCAGAGGGGAAATCCCACTCCAACCCCCCCAGCTGGCTCCCTGGCAACCACAGGTCATTCCCGAACCTGGGTTGCCAGCATGGCATGAGGTGTGTCGTCCAGCACCTCAGCCCTCAGTGCCACTGGGACAGCTTACTGTTTTTGACACTTAAAGAGATATTGCTGGCCATTTCCACCCTTCTACCAAGGCAAAAACACAGCTGCAATCTGTCCAGGAGGTAGGAACAGTTAGTTTGAGAAACAAAATATTTAATTATTATGAATTAGTTAGAGATAGCATCCTGGATTTCATTATTGTATTATAGTGACTTATCAAAATATATTAGATGATGGAATACATGAGTAAACATATGCCTGTTTTGAAGTGGTAATTCATATGAAAAACAGCTATTATATGAACCAATGGCCACAGAAGAGGAATTTAGTTTGGATTACAGAGGGACAGAGTATGTTTGTGTGAACAAGGAAAGATGGGGTTAAATTTAAAATTTGAAAATAACAGAAAATCTAGGTTCAATTCATGGACTTGTTTTTCCCTTAGAATATGGTATTGCTGTCCCTACCGAGCACCATTAAGATAATGGACACTAAATCAAGGAGCCCAGTAGATATAGGTATGCCGACTAACTTTAAATATGGAACCAGCAAGCATCACAAACAAGATGTGAGACAGAGCTTACAACTGAGGAAACAGGTTTCTGTTTTATGAAAGAATGCCACATGTTATACTCACCAATTTGTATGCCCTTTTGTGAAGAATAATTGTTAGCTACCAAATGATATGTTGAAAAAGTCAGAAGAACCTTGTACAGATGAAAAAGTTTTCCTTTAAAAGTGTTGATCCTACTAATTTCAACAATGTATCATTTGGAACCTCTCTTTATCACTAATATGCAAATGTACTTGGAAATATATTCAAATTCTTTACTAATGTATTTGAATTCATAGAAGAAGCACCAGTTTTTAAACTTTCCCAGTAGGGATCATCAAGTCATAAAACTATTTGAAGGGATGAAGTAATTGAATATATAACACTTATACAATGACAAGAAAAAGTCCTGTAATCCGATTGGTCAGTAAATATCTTTACCTGAGGGTAAATCCTGCAATGACCCATGGCTCAGGAAGGGCATTTATTAAAAAAAAACATAATTTAACACATTTTAAATTTATTTTACACGTGGGTCCATTGTATCATTACAATAAGGCTTTCTAAGATGTGGGTAACTGGGGGATTACCCACTTCTTGTGTGCTTAACTCACTTAGCAAATCCCCAAATCATCCATACCCTACTATGCTTATTGTTCAAGTCTTTAACCACTGACAAAGATCAAAAACAACCAATAGGTGACAAAAGGGTGGCTGACTTTACCCATCTCTGTAACCAGCTGCTCATTTAAAATTTGAAACTGATGTATGATGTTGTGCACTATAAAGAGAAAATGTGAAAGTATTTAAACAGTAAGGCATGGCAGGGTGTGCATTGTGGTGGGATACCGGCACACCGAGGGTGCTTCTGACACACTACGTTTGCCTTTTTCCCACCACGATGCACACCCTGGAGTGCCTTATTGTGATTATAATACTGTTATAAAAAATTCAACATGATTTTAATGATTAAGCAATAAACAGACACAAAAAATCTGAAGGTTTAACTTTATTGCAATTAAATTTGGCTATGACATTGAGATAAAGTTGTCCCATGCAGAACTAATCTGTATCATTTCACATTGTTTGCATTTCCTTTTGGTTTTTTTTTTTGGGGGGGGGGGTTGCATTTAAAAAAATGTAACAAAAGCAAAAAATCTGAAGGCTTAACTGTATTGCAATTAAATTTAGCCATAACATACTGTATAGAAATACTGTAGCCCCTTTTCATGTCTTGGACTGCCTTTTTTTTTTTTTTTTTTTTTATACATTATAAAGAAGCAAAAAAAAACTGTCTAACTACATTGTGACAAAATGTAAACACATTTACTGTATTCCCTTGCAGAGCTACCCTGCATCATTTGTGTATTTATTACATTTTACTGTTAGGTGTAACAAATACGATTTTAGTTGCTTTACAGTACTTATGTTGTGATGGGTTGGAGGAAAATGACACCATGCTCCTGGACACAAGCAGGCTGACTGTTTCCTGTTGGAACAGATTAATATTTTTTCTCCAAACCAGCCAAAGGCACATCTGTGGGCCAAGCCCTTTTTACCCTGAAAATTTCAGACCAGAAATTCCAAATCATCTAGGTGCTAGACAACAACAAAAAACAGCAAAAAATGCAAAACATTTTTTTAACTTTCTTCACTATCCGCATCTCTGCATATCTAACTGGAACAGAACTTAGCATGTCTAGAGACCTACTCCTTGAGACCATGCGAGTGAAATTTCATGCAAATCCATTGAACAGTTGCGAAAATATTAACGTGCAAAGTACAAAAGAAGGCAGTTTAAGATACTTGTCTTGGGTTTGAATTCAAGAGATGGAATGTTTACTATGTGTGGAATTCAAGAATTCAAATCTCTGCCCAGTTCTACTGGCAGAATGTTCACCCCTACTATCACACAACAGAAGGCCTTAGATGGAACCAGGGCTTCTGTTTTACTGTAGCAGGTTAAAGAGCGCTAACGCCTTCAGGAGAACTTTGGCTAAACATAACATTTAGACAGTTCGGCTTCTATTTCACATTAGTTCTGTATTCCTCCTCCTCATTATTTATTACTGAAGTAATTTGCACAAAAACAGGATCTTTTCTACTGAAGAGTTCATCTATTCCTGTTGCTTTCTTCCTACCTGAAGTCATAATGCACTGTCTGTGACATCACAGTTACTCCCATGGCAACATATTGTGATGTCACAGCAGAGGATTATGACTTGAAGTAGAGAGTCAGCTGTAGAGAAAGATGAGCTCTAAGGGTTAATGACCATGTATTCATGCAAATTTCCTTAGTAATAAATGATGTTGAGGAGAAATCTTTAGAATATATACAGAATGCAAGCTGAATTGTACCTAAATATTATGTTTTTAAAAGTTTTCTTTGAGGCTTCAGCAGCTCTTTAAACAATACAGATTTCCCCAGGAAGCAGGTGAGGATAGAAGGGGGATTGTTTATGGTCAAAAAAGAAACACCATAAATTAAAATTTTAAGTACTGTAGTACTTTATTTTTTAAGATGAGAGTGTGTGTGTGTATGTGTGCATGTGTGTGTGTGTGTGTGTGTGTGTGTGTGTGAAAAGGATTAACATTTAATTATCATGGGCCTGATTCTAGTACAGTTACGACTGATGTAACAGCACTTGCACCATGTAAAATGGTGCATGTAGCAACTTACGCCAGCAGTTGCAACATGTGCAATTCTACAAAGTGGCCACTGACATGACACAGGCCACATGCGCCAAACAGCAGTTATGCACCTAGTTGTGACATAAACCCCCTGCGACATGGCGCTAGGGAGTTTATGGCAGCAGTTGCACCCCATTCCAGAAGGGCACCAACAAAGACTCCAATGTTGGGATTCTACAAGAACCCCCGGAGGAGAACCAGTAATGTAAGTTACACCAGCATTTAGCTGGTGTAACTTACAGATGCCCCCCAGGGGTCCTGTAGACCCACCTGCAGACATGCCACCCTGTCCACCCCCCATGCCAGCACAGCCCAGTGTGGCTCCGCAGGGCTACCCATACCCCCAGCCCTACAAAACACCCATTGGTAGATGCCCTGCAGGGCAGTGTTGCCATCCCCTCACCCGTGCCCTGACCCCTGAGTTGCCGGCCGCAAATGCGGCAAAAACCATCAGGTAGTCCAGTGCCCCGATCATAGTAATATGAAGATAGTTCACACCAGTTCTCTGGTAGTCTATTGCCCCCTCATCATAATAACAATCATCACACTAGGTCCCTGGTAGTCTAGCCCCCCGATTAGTAATAACAATCACATTGCACTCAGGCCCCTGAAGTCTGGTGCCTCCACCCCGATCATAGTAATAATAATCGCACCCGTTCACTGGCAGTCTAGTGGCCCCCACCCACCCACCCACCCAGTTATGCAGTCCACCCAGCACCAGCCTCACTCTACCTCAGCAGGAGACTGGCATAGCTCACCTCTCACCTCAATGGCCAGTTGCCATTGAGTGCAGTGATGAGCTTACTGGAAAGACACACTCGGATATTAATTTCGAATGCATCCTTCCAGTAGCACCTATACTTCACTCAGTCAATGGTTGGCCATGGAGGTGAGAGGTGGGCTGTGCCAGTCACCGGCTGGGGACGGGTTGGGGGTGCTGGGTGGACTGGCACTTCTGGGTGGGGGGCCACTAGACTACCAGGGACCTGCATGCAATTATTATTGTTGTTACTATGATCGGGGGGACACTGGACTACCAGGGGCCTGGGTATGTATTATTGTTATTACTAAGGATCGGGGGCACTAGACCACCAGGGACCTGGTGCAATTATTATTGTTATTACTACGATCGGGGGCACTAGACTACCAGGGACCTGAATGCGATTATTATTGTTATTACTACAATCGGGGCACTAGACTACCAGGGACCTGATGCGATTATTATTGTTATTACTATGACGGGGGCACTAGACTACCAGGGACCTGGGTGCGATTATTATTGTTACTACGATGGGGGGCACTGGACTACTAGGGGCCTGGAGTGCGATTATTATTGTTATTACTATGATCGGGGGGGCACTAGACTACCAGGGACCTGGGTGTGATTATTATTGTCATTACTTTGACTGGGGGGGCACTAGACTACCAGCACCTGGGTGCTATTATTATTGTTATTACTATGATCGGGAGAGGGGTACTAGACTACCAGAGAACTGGGTGTGATATGCCGTCACTTTACTTTGATTGGGGGAGCACTGAACTACCTTGGATGGGTTATTGCTGCATTTGCAGCTGGCGACTTGGGGGTCGGGGCACGGGTGGGGATGGCAGCGCCGCCCTGTGGGGCATCTACCTATGGGTGTTTCGGGGGGTGGGCAGCCCTGCAGGGTGCCCTTGTGGCAAGCTGGGCAGGGGGTGGCAGTTGAGAACTGCGGTGCAGCCTGCGACATGCGACAGGACTTAGCTGCGGAGACCCTGCCCCTACTAAAATAGGGTGCATGGTCATTGTCGCAGTTGTGGGTGGCGCAAGTGTGTTCAGCGGCAACTTGTGCCACCCTTCTAGAATCAGGCCCTATGTTTTTAAATTTAAGGCACTTTTATTTTTGGGATCTAGTTCAAGGTTTTTAGTGAGTAAAGGTGTCAGCCACATTTGTGATGGCAGTCAGGTATGTGTTTGGTAAAACTGATTTTATATGTGAAGAGGCTACTGGTCCTTATTCCAGTGCTGTTGTAGTGGGACAACAGCACTGAACTCTGAGTTCCTTAGCCAATCAGATTACTGAATTTTTTTATAGCCATATTTATAAGTAATCAGTAACACATGACAAGGTGATAAGTTATTGGGTGATTACCACCCCCATCCCATTCCATGGGTTGGAAGCATGAGGCATTAGCCGAGTGCCCTTCAACCAAGGGGGGGGGGATGCGGTAAATACAGAATAATTGCAAGCTCTGAAGTGTGTTATTGCATTTCAAACATACCTTCAAATATCTTGGTGTCGCCCTTGACAGATCTTTTTCCTTTGCTCAGCATACAGAACAAATTGCAAAGGTAGTTGGTCCTAGAATTGGCCTACTATACAGGAACGGACACTGACTGTCCCAAGATGCCATGTCTCTCACCATAAAAAGCTCCATTCTGTCCATCATTGATTATGGTTTAGAAGTTTATGTTGCTGCCCCAGACTCCACCCTCAAAAGGGTTTCAGTTGCCCTGAATAAATCCTGCCAGCTGCTCCTTGATGTTAACTGCCTTACCCACACCTGTGACCTCTATGCATAAACTACCTGGCTAAATCTTCAAGGCAGAGTAAAATACCAAGTATATACAAAATCACACATGCCCCCACAATGCAAAGCATCATGGGCTGCATATGCAAATCATCACAGAATATTATGCTGGTTCAATTTTAAGCAGAAATGCATGGTGCTGAAAGGCCTCTCACACAGTTTGCCAAGGGTGCCAACAGAAGACATAGACACGTGTTTCGTCCTACCAAGACTCATCAGTATGCCTCGTCTGTTTGACACCCCAGTGGAATGAACCAGCTACCGTAAGATGGTCTACCTGGGTAATGTTGTGGTGAACCCAATTAAAACAAAAAACAATTTAAAAAACAAAGAACCTCTATGTGCAAGCACTGAGGCAATAGTTACCCCCAAAGGAACCTGTCTTGGATCCCCTCAGCCATCCAGAGGCTCCTCATTATGACCCCGAACCTCTGCTGCACAAGAAGCACTACCAGGCAATCAATTATTGTCCCCTTCTTTTGCACCTCACAGGCGCAAAGGTCATTTGCATACTGTGCTCCTCAATGGCTTAATGAACTTCCCCTGGCACAACCAATGAGCCCAAGCTAGGGTCGATCAAAAGAAAACTTTACCAACACCTTGCCTATCAAAGCAGCTGTGACTGCTGGCCAACCTGAGCAGCTGCAACTGCTTGCCTTGTTTTCTTCCTTCCTTATCCTCAACCCTACCTCTTCTCCCTCTCCCTCTCCCCTCCTACCCCCGGAGAACCCTATCTTTTCCCTCTCCTAATCTCTTCCTTGCACACATCTTTTTATCTACTCCTTGATGCACTTACTTCCATCCCTACATTCTTTTCTCCCTCCCTGTCCCTTCCTATACTTTGTCACTGAAATGTTATTCTGCTTAGTAGTGTAAGTACTGTAGCTCTAGTCCCGCATTGTATGCAACCCTATATTAACCTGTCTTATCAACTGTTTAAGATTTTTGCTGCACTTATATTTTTTGCACGTTCCTACTATTTTTGAAATTCATGTACTATCATTTGCTTCTATTTGAATTGTCTGCAACTTGTTATTTTCAACTGCTTGGAACCTTTGTAAATGAGCTTCCAGCTCAAAGGTGTATTCCTAGATCTCACTAAATAAACAAACACATTTATAAAATGGTGTCCAAATAAATAAAAAACACAAAACTAAATAAATCTTTCAATAGGGAATAAATAAATCTTCATCCCTGGTAAATAGGTTCTCATACCAAACTGCTGGGTTTGCCCCATAAAGAGGTCACACTGACTGGCAGGTGAGTCATTCATTTTGCTGGTCGACCCTTTTTTGTTTGTCCTTACTGTCACTGTTGCTGAGAATTCCTAAGCAGCGTAGTCATATTTCTACGCAGTTAGGTCAGACCTGAAAACAACTTCCAAGACTAGCAAGGCACTATCCAAAGCCATGCGATTACTAGTCAGTTACCACACACATCTGGACAACTGCTGACAAATCAGATAACTGGACTTGTCTTGCCCATTTTATGAGAATTTTCTTAAACTAAAGATCTTCAGAAAATGAAATAGAGTTGTTACAAATGCCCCCTGAGGTAAAGGCGCACTGATTGTGATGCAAGAGCTGACAGATCACAGATGCTGATGAAGTCCACGAACCAGAACAAAGACATTTTGTTCAGAAAGGTGGTGTTTCCAGTTTTACAATCTAAAAGAAAGGAAAAAGAAAGCTGCCACAGATACAGACTTTAAACCAACAGTCCTACTAGTACAGATGTCATCCATCAGACTGCAGACATGCTGTATAGTCTTCCTGTCATCACTGAAAGCCAGTCAAAGAATGTTTCTTTCCATAGTAATAAGGGAAAGTACAAAAAAGCTATTGTCCTAACGTGATTAACTGGATATACACGCAACAAGTGTGAAAATATTATCTATACCACTGATACCTAAAGTAACCAATGTTTACTGCAAAAGAAATGCAGTCACTGCTTCAAGCGTTGTTTACAATACTTATTGTTTTTGCAGTTTTGATGTTGATGGTTTAAACCTGTACTGATGTGTTTTCAAGTTAACCATGAATTTTTAGTTTTCCTGTAATAATTAGCTTACACAATGTTAACGTATTAAAGATTTATTTTTATACTACTTCTTGGTCACCATGAAAGATTTGCTTTGTAGCAAAACCTTTCACCATACTTGAGCCCATAAGTGAATATAATGAAGTCATAATTTTTAAGTACTTTTCTTAGAATTCATTCTCAGTTGAAAGTGAGATATCTTTATTGAAGGTTCCAGTCTAAAGTCACAACAAGAACCAGCTTGAGTTACATACCCTTGGCTAGGCCAGGATGTCAGCACGTGATGGAACAGCACATTTTATATTCTGCATCGCTCGATAGACCAGAAGCATGCCATACAACAGTTTTCCACTGAGCAGGATGCTAAGCAGGGTTCTACTAGACTAGAGTGTCACTGAGGGCATAGTCCAGGTACTGTCTCTATTCAAGAAGTGCACTCATCACTTTAAACTCTAATATGGCTTCCCAGAGTCGGGACATTTCAGCTGTCCCTCTCATGTAGAATGTACTGAGTAGAGCACTCTGGGCATGTTTGCACAAGCAGTTCAGGAACTCATTGAAGGCCTTAGGGAGTAGTTGATGTCAGGGTTTGTGGCCATGCATGACAACACTAGTTATGTGTTTGCAAACATGCTAGACCTCCGGTTCAAGTGCAAGGCATTGTGCTTGACCATGCAGAGCAAGTCAGTGCGTATGCAGCTGCTTGTTAGTATGTGAATGAGGAGAATGATAGCCCCCTTTCCTATTATATTAACAGTAGTGATGTGTGAGTTACAATACAGAATGCCAAGAACTGGATGCCACAAATGGGCAATAGTCAGCAAAATATATTAAAACAGATAATTTATGTTGAAAGCTTGGCAGTTGCAATATATACTCTATTTACATATTGGGACATTTTTAAAGAAAACTGACAGAGTTGGCAGTGGTGTCCTTTTTTACAAGACTTGCCTTATGTTTATGGCTATTTCTTTCTGTTTTCCCTCCTTTTGTGACCTGTTCTGCATAACCTCTGGATTTTCCTTACTGTTTACTGTATGTAACAATCCTTTCTGACACTATTTAAAAACACAGACTCTCAGACTCAGAGGATGCTTAAACAGAGAAGATGTATCTTACTGAATGCCAAATCCATAACACAACCACATTATCTTCAGACTCCTCACTTGCACTTCCTGACACAGTAGCTCTGGTTTTCTTGAAGGGAACCTTCACAAAACTAGCAACAGCATATCTGCAAATATTATAGAATTGTTTTTTGTTTGTTTGTTTGTTTGTTGGCTTCATGACCATTGCTGTGAAACTGACAATTATTTTTGGAATACAGATGTTGGCTGTGGTTGCTTGGTATTGACTTACCTTATGGCTTTATGATCACTGCTGTGACAATGACAATGATATGGGAAATATGGGTGTACCTGTTTGTTTTTAACTGCTCTCATGGCTGTATGACAATAGCTGTGAAACTGACAATGGTATTTGGAATGCAATTGTCTTTTGTGACTGCTTGATAGTCATAGAACTTACGGTCAGTCATATGTACAGTACCTGACAGCTGTTAAGCATTGTTCCAATGTATAGTATCTGTACTTTTGTATTGTTGTCTTCTCTTGTAAACAGACCTCTGAGCTCCCTACACACTGAGCAGGACCACAAACTCCTCAGAGCCAATGCTCCCTCATGAAGACAGTCTTTTAAGCACAGTTAAGGAGCAGTACCTTGTTTCTGTGGGCCATATTTAGTCCTAGCATGCAAATGAGCCCACTGAACATGCATGGCACTAAGAGGCCATTTGCACGCCCATTATGGACTCATTTGTATCTATCTAGTGAATGGCCCTGAACATCTAGTGGACCCCTCCCCACCATTGCCCATGTTTTAAAATCATATCTACTTCCCTGATAGTCTAGTGGACCCCTCCCCCCGATCACCCATGTATTGAAAGATCTTTATCTAGTTATACCTACTGAAGACCCACCACCTGCACACCCTCACTCCTGTCACCAGTATGGCTTCAAATAATGGGGGATATCACAGCCCTCCACTCACCTCCTCTGCCAGCCACCATCTGACAGTCAATGAGCATGACCGTGAGCTCCCAGTTGTGCCCAGTTACCGTCAGGCAGTGGCTGTCTGAGGAGGTGAACAGAGACCCTAGTCCTAACAGTTCCTAAGTTAGTCATTCCAAAGAAATTATCTTTAGAAACATATAACTTTGGAACTGTTTGGGCTAGGAGCTTCCTTTTTAATAAAAGCATTAGTCAGCCTAACATACTAGTAAAGGGAAATGCAGATACAATTGTGGATCATTGCTACATGTTGAAATTCCTAGCACTAGTGGTTCCAGTGTTAGTCCTTCTCAAATAAAGAATCTTTAGAATTGTTAGGGCTAGGAACTTATGTTGCTTCCTTGTGTTTTCTTAAAATAAAAAAAAATTTAAAAAGAAAATTGGATGTAGTTTCAGCATTTGGACTTGGCATAGCTGCAGTGGGGCACAGTGTTGCTGCAAAGACTGGCACCCTCCTGCATCATCCTTTGAAAATCTGGCTCGTATACAGCTTGGAGTGATTTACTGAAACCAAACATACTGGAAATGATCTGCCTCTTCGTATCATTTATGTAACCCACATAATTCCCTCTTCTCCTCATTCAGACTGATCAGTGAAGTACCATGATTAGAAACATAGAAACATAGAAACATAGAAGTTGACGGCAGATAAGGACCGCAAGGCCCATCCAGTCTGCCCATTTCTTTTTCTACCTTATAAATGTGCCATCGGCCTTTGCTCTGTCAGTGACCTATCTATTCATAGTCATTTGTATTGCTCCCTTATGCCTATCCCATGCCTGTTTGAAGCCCTGCACTGTATTCATAGCCACCACTTCTTGTGGTAAGCCATTCCATGCATCTACCACCCTTTCTGTGAAAAAGAATTTCCTCACATTCCCCCTTAATCGGCCTCCTCTAATCTCATGCTGTGTCCTCTTGTCCTGCTATTTTTCTTATATTTAAACATGTTAGACTCTTTCACCTTGTTTATGCCCTTAAGGTGTTTAAATGTCTCGATCATATCACCTCTCTCCCTCCTTTGCTCAAGGGTATACATATTGAGCTCCGTTAATCTGTCCTCATATGTCTTCTGATGCAGTCCCTGCACCATTTTGGTTGCCCTTCTCTGGACTGCCTCAATTTGGTTAATATCCTTGTGAGGTGTGGCCTCCAATACTGCGCAGTACTCCAGATGAGGGCCTAACCAGTAATAATGTATACAGAGGATTATTACCTCCCTCTTACGACTTGTGATACCCCTACTAATACACCCTAACACCCCTCAGCCTTACCTACTGCTTTAGAGGTCTGCTTGGATGATTTTAGGTCATCAGTGATGATGATGCCCAAGTCTCTTTCTTCCTTTGTGACTGCTAGCAACTCCCTCCCAGCCTATAAGTGGCTTCAGGGTTCTCTTCCTATGTGCATGATTTTGCACTTCTTTGCATTAAATCCCAGTTGCCACTCTTCTGACCATTCTGCTAGTTTATCCAGATCTCTTCTCATTCTGCCCACACCATCTGGATCATCTACTCTGTTGCAGATCTTGGTGTCATCTGCAAAGAGACAAGCCTTACCCTCAGTCCATCTAAGAGGTCACTAATGAAGATGTTGAATAGGACTGGCCCCAGGACTGATCCCTGAGGTACCCCACTTGTGACTTGCATCTCTTCTGACTGTATACCATTTACTACCACTCTCTGTTTTCTGCCAGTCAACCAGTTTGCCACCCAGTTGACCAACTTCTGACCCACCCCGAGCCTACCTAGCTTATTTATCAATCTTCTATGTGGAACAGTGTCAAAAGCTTTTGCTGAAGTCAAGGTAGGCGTACATCAACTGCTCCCCTTGGTCCACCACTCTGGTTACCCAGTCAAAGAAATCTATGAGATTAGTTTGACAGGACCTTCCTTTGTAAACCCATGCTGTCTTGGATCCTGTGCCCTATGGATTCCAGGTGTTGCACTATCCTTTCCTTAAGGAGTGCCTCCATAATCTTGCCCACTACTGAGGTAAGACTGACGGTCTGTAGTTCCCCGCCTCCTCCCTGCTACCACTCTTGTGGAGTGGGATCACATGAGCCCTTCTCCAGTCTTCTGGGACCTCTCCTGTGCTCAGAGACTCACTAAACAATTCTGCTAATGGCTCTGCTAGTTCCTCCTTTAGCTCCTTAAGTACCCTGGGATGTATGCCATCAGGTCCCATTGCCTTATCCACCCTGAGCTTAGCAAGCTCTTGTAGGACCCTTTCTTTGTGAAGGGAGTAGTGCTCACCTCCCTCCCCTGTGTCCATGATGCTGAGCTGTGGGCCCTGCCCTACCTTCTCTTCAGTAAACACTGAGCAAAAGTATCTATTTAGGATAGATGCCTTTACAGGGTCCTCCTCCTCACATGCTCCCTTTTCTCCATTAAGCTTAGCAATACCCCTCTGGACTTTCTCCTTTCACTGATGTATCTATAGAAAGTCTTGTCACCTTCTTTACTGTTCGTGCTAGTGTTTCCTCAGTTTGGGACTTTGCCTGCCTTACTGCCTTACCTGCTTCCTTAGGGCAGTTTGGTATGCCTCCCTATCTTCATCCCGCTGTGTTCCCTTATATTTTCTGAAGGCCAGCCTTTTGGCTCTGACCTTTTCTGCTACTGTATTTGAGAACCAAAGTGGTTTCCGTCTTCTTTTGCACTTAGTTTTCTGTCTAACACAATGGGATGTTGCTTCAAGTATTGTATCCTAATGCTTGCCCACTTTGCCTGTACCTCTCACCTGTGTTTCTTTGCCAGGGCTAGCTTAACTCTGTTGGCCATCTTATCAAAGTCAGCTCCTCTGAAGTCCCATATTTTTGCCTTGAATGGGATGATTTAGATGTAGTAGCCAAATTGAACCATACCATGTGATGGTCACTGGCCCCCAGGTGACCTTCTACCTGGAGATCTGTGATCCCTTCTTGTTAGTCAGTACTAGATCTAGGATAGCCCTGTCTCTTGTGGGTTGCTGTACCAGTTGTTTGAGGCCCTCCCTGCAGGGAATCCACTATGAGTCTAGTTCTGGCAGATGTTCCTGCTGGTATTGACCAATCTGTATCTGGCATGTTGAAGTCTCCCATTATCAGAACCTCCTTTAGCTGTCATGTTTTGTATATCTTCTAACAGTAATGTGTCTATGTCCTCCCTCTGGTCTGGGGGCCTGTAGACAACCCCAGTTCTTATGGCTGTCCCATTTCCTGTTTCCAGGGTGACCCACAGTTCTTCTGGCTCCTTATGTGTATTCTGAATTTCTGTAGCTTTGATATTTTCATTAACATGCAGGCCACTCCTCCCCCTTTTCACCTCGGTCTCTTCTGAACAATACATAGCCAGGTACTGAAGTCTCCTAGTGTGGTTACTGGTAAACCACGCCTCACTAATTACTACTATGTCCAGTTTAGCCTCTGACATTATTGCCTGCAGGTCTGGGATCTTATTTCCCAGGCTGTGAGCATTTGTGTACATGATTTTCCATTGGCCAGATTTTGAAGTGTTAGTTGTTGGGTGAAGTTTGGCATTACCCTGTGCATCGTATGGGGAGACAAACCTTTTTCTCTACCTGGTGATGCAAATGAATGGCAAACACGCTGAATTCCTGTTTGACCACTAGCTGAGGGGGAGGGTGTTCTTCCCATTCGACGTATGGGGTGCAGCACCCTCTCCCCATTTGCTAGTTTAAATATTCTGCAAAGACGTCAAACTTCTGCCCCAATGCACTGACTCCTCTTTAGTCAGATGCAGTCCATCAAATTTAAAGAACTTTCGCCCCAGAACTGTTGCCAGTTCCTACAAATCTGTGTCCTTTTCCTGGCACCAGTCCTTGAGCCACGTGTTTAGCTCCCTATCTCCGCTTCTTGACCTTCCGTCCATCTGCTCCCTTCTCCCAGACTGGCAGGATCTCAGAGAAGGAGATGCCGACGAAATAGATGATATTTTGTCACCCAGCCTAGTCAGGTGTTCCTTGGTCTCCACAACTGACCGGTTGGCAGATCATTAGTCCCTATGTGTACTAGGACATCAATGTTTTCTCCTGCTTTGTGAACAATTTTAGCAATGCGGTCAGTGTCTCTCCATGCTGATGTACCTGGGAGACATCTGACCATCACCCCTGGCTGGAGATGGGTATCAACTCCCCGAATCATGGAGTCTCCTATGATCAGAAGTGTTTTGGATTTCCTTTGTGCTTGTTTAGTTTTGGTTCCTGATTTGGGTGAGTATTGTTGTGCTAGCTCCTGTGCCGCAGTGTCCTGCTCTGCAGTGTCTTCTGCCTCTTTATTTGATTTCAGAGATAGAGGCAGATACCTGTTTGTAGTGTTTATATGGTTTTTGGAGGTAATGTGTTGGAGAGGAGAGAGTGATGGGGCACCTGATTTGCTCCTCCTAACCACCTGCCAACCTCCTGGACCAACTACCCTCTGCGGTCGAGGTTTTTCTGTTGGATGCTGGGGAAATGGCGGGTGGTTCCTATAATGTATTTCCTCTTCAATATGAAATTTGAGGCGTGCAATCTCTGCCCATGCTGCCCGGAGCTGAGACCTAAGATCTCCAAAGGCCCAGCATGTAGGACAGTGTCCTAAATCCTGTAAGACTGTCCTTCTGAAAATTGTTCCACAGTACCTGCAGTTAATGAAATCCATTCCAAATAAGTTGCTGGGTTTGTAACCTAGTCAGAGTAATTAGAAGGAAAAATGCAAGTAATGGTTTAATTGTGCTTTGTTTAACTTGTTATAACAAGTTAAATTACTAGTGCCCTGTAAATGAGATCACCTTGTGGAGGCCCCACTGATCCGCCTCTTCCTGCTCTGCCACAGGAAATGTCACAACTGTGGTACCCTATAAAAGGAGTGTAGCGTGGGTGGTTGGGGATGGGTGGGTGGCTGGGCCGTGCCCTGCCTAAAAGAAGAACCACGGACGAAAGAACAAGGAGGTAAGAGCAGAAACAATCAGTCAACAACAAATGCAGTAACCCTGAAAGCTTATCCTAATGTTAGATAAAACTGTAAAACCTGTAAAGCACCACCTGTAATAATTTCAGAGAAGATATACCCTGTAAGAAACACTTTGCTCCAGAGAAAAATAAAGCAGTAACAGAAGATATACCTTGCAAAAGACAATTTGAATCAGAAGATTACAGCAGTAATCTGTTAGCACACACCTGTAGGCACACCTTGTAATAATGCAGAAGAAGGTATACCAGCAACAACAATTTGAATCAGAGAAAAATAAAGCAATGAAATGTTAGCAACAAACTGTAGCAATCCCTGTGAGTAAAAAATAAAAACACCACCACACAGTAAATCTGCTTAGCCAAACTAAGTCTTAATCCTTCTCCCTTGCTCTGGTAAGTTTCTCTACTCTGCCTTTCAAGCAGTCTTAGAAGGAAAGAGCTCAGGTGAAGCTAGGTGCCTTGGCCAGCAAACCAAGTCTTCTACCTCCAAGATATCAACTAACCTGACTTTTAACCCTTCTTTCTGTTGGAAATTACTGACAGTTTGCCAGCTCCACTCCACCATACACCCTAATCCTTTGGAAGAGCTGTGGGAGGAAAAGCAATTAGCTCCTTCAATGTGAGAAGGAGACTGAAACACCTCTGAGACAACAAACCTTTTCAACAAACAAGAATAAAATAAAACACAGTGTCAAACAGTAATTTTGCTTAGCCCAATGATAAAAAAGTCACAAAAATGTAAGCTCCACCTGTATTACAGTAATTTCAGAGAAGATATACCCTGTAAGAAACACTTTGCTCCAGAGAAAAATAAAGCAGTAACAGAAGATATACCTTGCAAAAGACAATTTGAATCAGAAGATTACAGCAGTAATCTGTTAGCACACACCTGTAGGCACACCTTGTAATAATGCAGAAGAAGGTATACCAGCAACAACAATTTGAATCAGAGAAAAAATAAAGCAATGAAATGTTAGCAACAAACAGTAGCAATCCCTGTGAGTAAAAAAAAAAAACACCACCACACAGTAAATCTGCTTAGCCAAACTAAGTCTTAATCCTTCTCCCTTGCTCTGGTAAGTTTCTCTACTCTGCCTTTCAAGCAGTCTTAGAAGGAAAGAGCTCAGGTGAAGCTAGGTGCCTTGGCCAGCAAACCAAGTCTTCTACCTAGTCATCTATTAGCAGATGGTAATACCTGTTGGTCCATGTCTAACTGAGGAAGATGGCAGCCACGCTGGGCCACCATCTGTAAGGGCTGTGTGGAACTGGTTCTGTAACTTTTGCGGTTCCCCTGTTGCTCCTTTTAACTTTTCTGGGAGTTTAAATATTCCATGACTATTGCCACATCCAGAATACATTTTAAATTTGTTTTAGTAGAAAGTAGGTAGGGTAAGAGCTAATAGGTAGGGTCGGGCAGTGAGGCAGACACAGGAGGTAGCATTTTTAGTTTATAGAGTCTAGCAGTGTTCACTGTTTGTACTGTGGCAAAATTCATATGGTGTTCTAAGTTCTGAGAGTCAGGCATTTTGTTAAAGTCTCACCTTAACCGAAGTTATCTGAAGCTGCCTGGAGTACTAGCTGGAACATTCTTTTCAGAAGAAATCTTCAAGCTGCCTAGAGTTGCTGGCTGGAACATGGGAGTTGCCAGGAGCTGTTGGCTGGAGCATCTAAGCTACCACAGGAACATAAAGACTGCAGTATCTGTGGAGGAAATATTGAAGGTTTGTGTCCGCGATTGTCTGAGGGGGAGCGTTTTAGGGTAACTAGGAGGTGCAGTAGTGGGAGTGTTGCCAACATCTCTGTTGAAACCACTCAGTAACTGCACCAGTTCATTTCAGGATTTTAGACTGTTGGGGGTTTCGTGTCCAACACTGGTGAGAGCAGTGATTTTTTTTCCATACAGTCTGATATGTGATATGAATGGAGGGTAAGAAAACTGACTTTTGCTACTCCTGGTAACTGAGTTTGATGCTAGTGAGAGAAGCATTAAACAATAAGGAAAGATATTGACTTGACCTGACTTTCAAATCTCTCCCCCTTGGTGCTTTTACCTCCCAGCAGATGAAAAGAATGCTGGCCATCTATGCGGGATGGAGATGTGAGCACCTCTCTACTTTTTACTTTCTCTCTTTCGGACACTATCCACCACCAAGTGTTTAGTGGGACTAAGGAGTTGTCTTCTGCTGGGATAGTCAAAGTGTGTTTTCTGGACTAATTATAGTAATAATTATCAACCAAAATGTTGGACATTTTAGCTCCATAGAGGAGCAGAACTTCATCCTTACAGCACATTTCTTCTGAACGCTTACTTTAATATCTGACTCCATCACTGTTGTGGTTTATATTTTATTTATAGAGTGCTGGTTGGTGGTGTGGTGTGGGTAAGGGATACAGGGTTTAGTTAGTGCATGGCAGTGGTGTGTATGTGATTAGGGGTTTCGTTTTGTATTTAGAGAGTGGCTGGTGAAAGTATGATTAGTTTAGGGTTTTTCTTTCTTTTGCCTTGATTGGACAAATTTAAGAGGTTTTATTATAGTTTAAGTTGTGGGAAAGTGGGAAATGTGTAAAGGTCTTGGGCCCCCTTGTACTATCTATACTGTGTCCCTGCTGCATGACCTCTGCCCCTTTGTGGATGTCCCCCTCCCAGCAGTTTGCAGCGAGACAGTGCCAGGAGGTGGGTATTGAGACGGGACGGAAGTGCATGCGCTGGGGTACTGCAAGCATAGCGGAGGTAAATAATATTGGGGTGGTTTAGAATAGGAGGTGCCCTAGAGTTAGACAAAGCCTCAAAAGGGGTCCTGCATGCTTAGTTCCTGTCCTCAGAGCTCCCGCCAGACCACATGGGCAGGTAGTTATAGGGCCAGCAGCTTCTGCTAGTCCCCTTCAGGCAGTGCTGTGCAATGTCAGGTCGATGATGAACAAGATCGCTGTTATGGCGGACTTGATTTTTTCAGTTGACCTGGTTTGCATTACTGAGATCTGGTTGGGGGACAACACTGGGCCAGTATTGGAGGCGTCGGTCCCAGCAGGTATTCAGTGGTACACTGTCCAAGGAGGGAATGCAGCGGCAGGGGAGTGGCTATCTGCTTGTTTTAGATCCAGTTTGAGCTTCAACGTGCACCCATTGAGTTCTATCTTGTCATTTGAATGTGGGGCAGTGCTTGGGGTCCAGGTGGAGGCTGCAGGATTCTCCTAATTTATTGTCTTCTGGGATGGGGGGGGGTTCCTGCAGGAGGTAGCAGACTTTGTCACTGACAGGGTGCTGGAGTCCCCTAGATGGTTAATTCTGGGGGATTTCAATGCCTGGATCAATGATGAATCCTCGCTTTTCAGTTACAAACTCCTCCAGATGATGACTTCTCTGGGCCTCACACAGGTAATTACCTCTGTGACCCACTAACATGGCCACACCTTGAACTTGGTATTCCTACGGGGGCTTGATGTTACTGACATCAAAATTGATCAAGTCATTTGACCTGATTACTACATGGTGGAGTTCTTGTTTGGGGCCACCCACGTTGAGATGATCTGCTATCGCCCTTTAAGGGGATTGTCCCCAGAGGGACTTTTGGCGGTAATTGAGGTTTCTGGCATGAGTACTGCCTGTGCGATTTGCATGGGTGAGGCAATGGCAGCCTATAATGGGGCTGTTACCAAGGTACTTGATGCCATCACACTGGTCCATATATGACCCAGTTCTTCTTGCTTAAGATCCCCATGGTTTTATGGGGCTCTTAAGGAGATGAAGACCAATGGTCGGAAGTCAGAGCATTGTTGGTGGAGAACCCAGTCCATGGAGGACAGACTGGCCCTGAGAAATCATTATAATGACTATCGGGGGAAATCAACTGTAAGAAAGCAGAATTCCTGTCCAGGTCGATTGCTGCTGGGAAGAGCAGACTAGCTCAGGTATTTTGGGCTGTGGACAGACCGTTACATCCAGTCTGTCTACAGCCAAAAAAAGCATTTTCAATTGCGTTGTATGGAGAGTTTGCTCTGTTCTTCTCAGACAGGGTGCCCTCCATTTGGGTAGGGATCTCCCCAGTGGGACAAAATCTGTCCTGCAGTGGTCGGCCTGGTTTAAGCAGAGGAATTCCAATTGTCGGGGGGAGTTTCAGGAGGTTGAGGAGGCTCAGGTCATAGGAGTGATTTCAAAACTGCGGCCCACATACTGTCAATTGGGCCCTGTCCTGACCTGTCTCCTAGCAGGAGGGGCTAAGGCCATTGGTCCAGTGTTTTCCAGGATAGTCCGGTGTTCACTCTCAGAGGGGTACTTCCCCGGTGTTTTGAAGGAGGTGCTGGTGAGGCCCCTTCTGAAGAAACCATGGCGAATCATAGACTATCTCCAGCCTCCCATTTTTAAGAAAGGGTGCTGAGAAAGCAGTGGCTCTACAGCTTGAGGCACACCTCTTGGCCTTTGACATCTATGAACCATTCCAGTCCAGCTTCAGAGCTAGGCACAGCACTGAGACAGCATTAGTTTGTGTGCAGAATGACCTCCTCAGGGCAAGGGATAGAGGAGAACGGTCAATTCTCATTCTCCTCGATATCTCCTCAGCATTTGACATTATGGACCACATTGTGCTATTGGATCCCCTCAGAGTCTATTGTGGAATCATTGGAACCATCATCAAAGGGTTTGAGTCCTATCTCTCTGACAGGAGGCAAAGAGTGGTGATGGGGGATTTATCCTCCTCAAAGCCCCTGTAATGTGGAGTGCCTCAAGGCTTGATCCTTTCACAGATGTTGTTCATGGTGTACATGCTGCCCCTGGGAGAACTCATGAGACAATACTGTCTGGGGTTCCACTGCTATGCAGATGACACCCAGCTGTATTTGTCATTTGCCCCTGGAACCGAAAATGCCATTGAAGTGCTAAATAAATGCCTGTCCGAGATTCAGGATTGGATGTCCTCTAACTGGCTGAGGCTGAACCCTGACCTGACAATACAGAAGTGCTAGTGATTGAGCCTGGTCAACACTGTGATGGGAAGGCCGCTGGGGTGGTAACAGGTTTGATCCTGGGATCCACTCGGTTGATGACCTCCCCCAGGGTTAAAAGTTTGGGTGTTATTCTTGATAACAGACTGACTCCGGAAGCCCAGGTGCTGTCTGTCGTCAAAAGTGGGTTTTACCGGGGATCATGTGATGAGCTGAGTCTAGGAAGACGTCTTCTGTGCTGCTTCGAGGCCCAAAGCTACTTAAAAGCTTTAAATCCTTCGGGAACAACGGGAACTGCATTAAGAGAGCTTTATTTGATTGGTGAGGTGCCGGGGGCCCGTTATGTGGCGAGGTGAACGAAGAAGTGGTGATTCAACGAGTCGGCGTCAGTGTATGCGGTAAACACTCGGTGGAAGTACCAGGCCGAGCTAATAAATTGAAATGGAATCCGAGACGGTGGAGCCCCTTGCAGGGAGATCTCCTTCTTCCAAAAGGCCAAAACCCCAATCCCCCACCCCTAGTGAACAGGAGGAGGTGGCAGGAAAAGAAGGGGGAGCTAACTCGAGCAATGAGGACATTCAGGAAATAAAGCAACTTCTGCAGGGGCTGGTAGTGGATTTTGCAGCTGTTAAACCAGTGCTGCAATCGCTTGCTCAGAGAATGGGCGACGCGGAGGTTCGGATCGCATCTCAGGAAAGGAAGATGTCTGCAGTGGAGCAGGAGCTGGTGGTGGTCAGAAAGCAAGTTAAAAAACTTGAAGAGAGATTGGAAGATCAAGAATTGAGAAGCCAAAGGAATAACTTGATCCTGGCAGGGTTGCCTGAGAGGGCCGAAGGGTCAGACTGTGTTCTTTATATACAGGATATGCTGCTTAAATTGTTTGGCCCCACACCATATGGGGACGCCTACAACTTAGAGAGAGTGCATAGGGCTCTGAGAGAGGTACCACCACCAGGAGCAAGACCCCGAGTAATCATTATCCTCAACTATAAAGAAAAAGTTTATCTGCTGTCTGCAGCAAGGCAAAAGAAATCAATGCAGTGGAATGGTGCCACCCTGTGGTTATTCCAGGATCAAACACCTGCAGTGAGAGGAAAGCAGAAAGAATATGTGGAAATTAAAAAGAAATTATATCTGGCCGGAATTAAGTTTTGGCTACATTATCCTGTCACGTTGGTGGTGCGGCTTCAAGCAGGGGAGAAACGTTTCCTTACTGCAAAGGATCCATTAGAAGGGTTACGAGTGGAGCTCCCCCACCTATTTAGAGCATCGAGACGAACTGTTTCAGAGGCAATGGAGAGTTATGGGAATGACTGGACTGGGACTATTGAAATATAAAAGATTGCTAAATTTAATTTGTTGAACTTAATCTTTTATTTAGACTGTTTAATCGAGGGGTATTGAAGTGGGGGAGAAAGAAATTTCATCGATACATATGGGTTTAAAAGAGTTTATCATGGGGGAAGAGAGTTTGAAAGAGTTTAATATAGGGTTGGGGGACGGAGAAAAGCTGAAAAGAAGAGCAAAAGTAGCGGG
The DNA here is from genome assembly GCA_016271365.2 of Neoceratodus forsteri. Lineage (NCBI taxonomy): Eukaryota > Metazoa > Chordata > Ceratodontiformes > Ceratodontidae > Neoceratodus > Neoceratodus forsteri. The sequence goes on along the minus strand of CM057456.1, from coordinate 533,675,064 downwards.
GGGGGTGAAGGTGTTGGAATATGATGGGGATTGGTGGATCTGCCAAATATTTGAAATGGGATATGGGAGCCTTACATAGTGGATGGGGCGAGAGGGATGAATGGGCAAGGAGAGAGGGCTCTGATCTGAAATATTTAGAAGGGGGCAAAGTATAGAGAGATATTAGAAAAGTTAAGAGCTTAAAGGGGCAATATGTGGGGCCTAGCAAATTCCTAGCCAGCTGTAGAGAGTGGGTACAGACGCTATAAACGAAGAGAACTCAGAATGGTGATGACCACTTCCCATCCTCAGAGTATTAGGAGGGCGTATTCAAGGGGAGCCTTTTTCCCATCTGGTTTTCTTGTCCGGGGTTCCCTGAGATTACCCTGCTTCCTGTTACCTAGACAGCTTAGGAGAAAAGAAAGGGGAGATGGCTAGGGCGTTGGTTAAAATATAAGTAATAGACTTTGGCTAATAATATCTAGGAAGGAATCCTAGCCCTCGGGTGAGGGATTGAGAGCAAGCTAGGAGATGGCCTAATGTTAATGTTACTGTACTGAGTGGGTATATAAGGGCCCTAGGAGCAATCTGGGTGGGGGGGCAGGGTTCCGGGGTACTTGGACAGGAACAGGGAGAGACTATAAAATGGGGGACTATGACCAGGAAGGAGGGTCAGTTTATGTTGCACCCACTAATTAGAATTCGAAATAATATTGGCTAATATCCCTCTGCTATGATAAGGAGGCTACTCCTGAATAGCACAAATGAGGTTATAGGTAAGGATAGAGTGGAAAGCTAGATAGATTGAGGGGATGGGGAAAAGGGAGATGTAGGAAAATAAGGTAATCATTATGGTAAGATCCTCTTTTTGCCTAAGAATAGATCCCGGAGTTGGTGGAAGTCATGGAGGGGCAGGGGAGTAGTATAAGAAGGAGTTCATCAATGATCCGAGAAACGGAAGGCGGGCGATCTAGGAATTGGGGGCAGGGGGGAAGGGGTTGGGGATCTGGAAAGAGAGAGAGTCCATCATGATAGGAGCAATGGAGGCAGGCTTGGACAAGGCTTCAAGGGTCAACAGTCCCAGTATAAGTATTTGGCATGGCTCATGACGAGTGTTAGATTAATTTCGTGGAATGTTAAAGGACTCAGGGGTAGACGTAAAAGAATGGTAATTATGAGACATTTGGATCAAATGGGAGCCCATATTGTTGCTCTGCAAGAGACACATTTATTGACGGAGGAGCTGAATAGCCTTAAGCGACTCTGGGTTTGGCAAGTTTATGGGGTAGGCAAGGAAAGGGCCTCAGGAGGAGTAGCGATTTTAATTAGGAAAACCTGTTTGTACAGCGTGGAGCAGGTGGTTACAAGAGAAGATGGTAGAGGGAACTATATTTCGGGCTTAATATATGGTAAGGCTACCTCAGTGGCTTCTATATACGGACCGACGCCCCCTAACCCGGAATTCTTTGCCTCAACAGAGAGGGATATAGCTGTTTTTTCTGGGCATTCTCTTATTCTAGCGGGAGATTGGAATGCGTATGCTGACAATATAGGAGATAGGATCCCGCCTACCAGAGGACCATTAACGAAGGCCCAAATTGCTTTACATAAGCTGCTAGAGGTAGCGGCTTTGGTGGATCTGATACGGACCCACTCCATGGGGGGTAATATTATGACATTCTATTCGACGGCACACAAGACTCAATCTTGTATTGATTTTTTTCTAGTTAATAGGGAGGTACTTATGGGAATTAGGGGATTGACAATGGAGGGTAGAACTTTTTCAGATCATTCTCCGATTAAATTAATCTGGGAACCAAAATTAGGCCCACCTAGACCACCCCGATGGAGACTGAGTGACTCCCTAATGACGGAATCAGTAACTAAGGGTAAGCTTGAGGGAGCCCTGCTAGAAATCATACAGCAACAATTACCTACACTGCTCAATAAGAAGTTGGCATGGCCAACCTGCAAAGTGCTATATGCAGGAGTGGCTCAGGAGCTGGCAACACAGAAAAATAGACAGAGGAGGGCAAAAGAGGAATTTATATTAGGGGCCATTAACTCGTTGACACCACTTGAGGGGTCCACATAGGAAATTGATGGGGAACTGAAAAGCCTAAGACGGAAATTGGAGGATATTGTTTATGGCAAGGTAGACTTCTGGTTAGAAAAGATTAAAGCTAAATATCTTTTGATGGGAGACGTCCCTGGACACTTGCTGGCAGCTAGAGTTAGGGAATGGGAGGCGAGCAGAACGCTGACATCTATCTGGCATGGGGGAAGCTTATAACGGATCCTCAGGAGCTAGCAGACACTTTTGCGTCGTATTTTAAAGATTTATACCAGATTGGGAACATGGTGGGGGAGAAATAAATTAATGCATTCTTGGAGGGAGTATCTTTACCTGTAATAGACCCCATTCAAGCTAGTGAATTAGCGGCTCCTATAGGCGCAGCAGAGATTGTGGAGGTAGTCAGGTCTTTACCCGTGGGCAAAACGCCGGGGCCGGATGGTCTCACGGCAAAGTTTACCAGACTTATATCCACAATCTATTGCCTATGCTTCAGGAATTCTTTAATAATATAATGCAGGATGGAGTGTTCCATCCCCCCATATCAGGCATACATTACTTTAATCCCCAAACCAGATAAGCCTACGGATTTACCAGGTAATTATAGGCCTATAGCATTAATGAATCAGGACATTAAGATCCTTACAAAAATTTTGGCCAATAGCATTTGGAGGATAGCACCTGTTATAATTAGTCAGGAGCAAGTGGGATTTATGCCAGGGAGGGGGGCACATGACGCCCTGAGGAAGCTACATCACATCTTGAATTATGCATCAGACTCTCAACTACCTTTAGCCTTGATATCTTTAGACGCAGAGAAGCCCTTCAACAGGGTCTCCCATCCTTTTCTTTTTGCCACAGTGGAGAAGATGGGCTTTCCCGAAGGTCTTCTTAGAGGTAACAAAAATCTGCATGCTGCTCTGACAGCCAGAGTCCTATGTAATGGCTATATTTCACAGGAAATACAGTTGGAAAATGGGACCCGTCAAGGATGTCCTCTTTCCCCGATATTATTCAATATCTACCTGTACTTAGAGCCTCTGTTGAGAGCAATTAATAATGATAGATATATAAGGGGGGTTGAGATAATGGGATGAGAATTAAAATTTTCAGTTTTTGCAGATGACGTACTTTTGCATTTACGAGATCCGGTGGTCGGGTTTGAGAGGACTAGAGAACTAATAGGGCGTTTTGCTAAAGTCTCTAACTATAAACTAAATTTGACCAAAACTCAAATCCTCCCCCTGACGCCCTATGTATACAAGGCAGATTTTGCTCAGCTGCGAATTCAATGGGTGACTGACAAGATTAAATATTTGGGCATTTGGATTACAGGGAATAATGAGACAGGGGCTGAAATCAATATGGAAGGGACTCTGTCAGTTATTAAGGGTGACTTAGTAAGATGGAATAAGCTGCCCTTGAACTTTATGGCTAGACTCGGGCTTATCAAGATGAATTTGCTGCCAAGGTTGTTATACCCGGTGTATCTAGCCCCATATAGTATTGCCAAAAAGTGGTTCAGAATGATTAAAAAGCTACTCTCAGACTTTCTATGGAACCTTAAACCTCCTAGAAAAAAATATAATGATCTGCGTCTATCTCCCTCTTTTGGAGGGATTAAGCTGCCAGATCTCCATTTATATTATGTCGCGGGACAGTTAGGTCTAATGACCCGATGGGGTAGAAGTAATAAAGAAGAAGCTTATATCCCGGAATGGTTATATTTAGAGACTCAAATGATGAAGGAGGTAGACCTCTCTCCGGAGGCACCATTGTATGCTAACATAACTAATTGTTTTAAACAAGGGCTGGGAAGCCCAATTTTGAAGGCGGCGGAAGCGTGGTGGTCATTTTTGACTTTGGTCCAGAAAAAGGACCAAATGGAGGCCCAAGGACAACCACTGATGGGTAATCCCAATTTAGTCATAGGGAATCAGGTACTTTAAGTGAAGTGGTCTAGGTGGGTTTTAGGTTTGAAATTAAAGGATGTTATTCAGGATAATAAGGTGGTCCTCCCGGTACAGCGCAACAGAATGCCCTCCTTCCATAAGGTACAACTTATACGTATGCTGGAGGGGGTGCTAAAGAGATTAGGAGGCCTTACAGATTGTTCATTTAAATGGGATGAGCTGAGGGAGATTGACCCGAAATCTAGGTCCCTATCACAAGTATACAAAATACTTCTGGATTTCTTTGGTCCGAGTTCTCCTATGTCAGTGCCATATTGGGACAAAATGTTGGCACCTCAAAATATTGACTGGGCTAACCTATGGAAGAATAGCAAGTATATAGTGATACCTAAATATAGGAGCTTACATTTTTTTATTGTTTCTAATCTATACTTTACCCCTGTGAAGCTATGTGATAGAGGCCTTAGACAGATAGACCTGTGTTTTAGGTGTGGATTAGAGAGAGGAGACTTGCTACATGTGCTATGGGACTGTAGCAAAATATTGCCCTTGTGGGATTAAATAACGAGACGGATGGACCCAATGCTAGATTATTCGGAATTCATAACACCAGAGATATGCGCCTTAGGGGATCTATCGCAAATTGCTGGTGTTACACCTAAGTATCACTTATCCTTGATGACTGTAGTAATTAAATCATATGTGGTCCAGCATTGGAAGGATGACCAGCCCTATGCGTATAAGCATTGGGTAGGAAATCTTATTGGGGCTCTGGATAGAATAAAGAGACACTTACATTCAGAGGGGAGGAAAGGGTTATATGCCAAAAGATGGGCGGTATTGTAGGCAATATACTCTCAGCAAGGGGCATATGTCCAGATGCAGGTCTGTCTGTTGGGCTGTGACTAGCTGGAGAAACCTGGGCTCGAATGTGTAAAGGGCAACAGAGACATTAGCAAAGATTGGAGGGTTTGGTTCGCGATTGTATGTGATGTGGTTGGGACTTGGGATGTGAATATTAGTAAGAGGTTAGGGTCTGCTAGACAAATTTGGGGGGATGGGGACTCTCTCTCTTTACAGGGGACACAGAGGGGCACCACCCCATAAATAGGCATTAACTTAGCATGAAAGTGGGCTAAGGAGTATCTATCGGGTTGCAGATAATTTTCATTGGGGGTAAGGGGAGAGGGGTTGATTTGTATGCAGCCTGATGACCTTATTTTAAGGTGTTGATGAAGCAGGTTTAGATCTGGCTTGGAGGGGTGGTGTTACCTCTGTGCATGTAAGTAGTTAAATTGTATATAGTTTACACAGTCAGTTTTGGATTGTGTGCCCTGGGGTTTCCAGGTCTATGTTTGTCTTGTCTTTGTTTGGAAAATGAATAAAGATGTGTTCAAAAAAAAAAAGTGGGTTTTACCACCCAAGGAATATCACCTGAATTAAACCCCTGATTCCACCTAAAGACTTGGCATCACTAGTATACGCCTTTGTGACTTCCAGGCTGGACTACTGTAATGCTCTGTCAATGGAGGGATCCTTCTCTGACTGCAGCTAGTGCAGAACGTGGCGGCCAGACTACTGGTGGGCCTACTAAAGTCCTGCCATGTGACCTCAGTCCTGCGGGATATGCACTGGCTGCCTGTCAGGTGGAGGATCATCTTCAAGATGGGCTTGCTCACCTACAAGGTTCTGTATGGCTTAGGCCCTGGTTTCCTGTCTGAGCTCCTAACTCCAGCTGTTCCAGTACATTCCCTTCACTCCTGCACCAAGAGCCTCCTGGCAATTCCAAGAGCAAGACTGAAAACCTCAGGGGATCGTTCCTTCAAAGTGGCCAGCCCGGCCCTCTGAAATTCGCTGCTAAGATCTTTAAGGGAGGCCCCAACAGTGGAGGTATTTAAAAGGGGCCTGAAGAACTATATTTTTAAAAAAGCATTTTATGGTTACTTATAACTGATTTTATGTATACCAGTTGTAGTAATTGTAATACTATTGTTTGTATTGTCAGAACTCTGCCTTTGACTGTAATAGCACCCAGAGCCTCTGGGATTGGGTGCCAACATAGAAATAAAGTATTACTTACTTACTTACATGTCTTATGCAACCTACTCCACCCACCCACCTTCCCCCCATACCCCTGTAGCATATGGCTTCATGGCTTAGAATACCCACGGTGCTTTGTGCAGGTTCTAAAGCTTTGGATTGCATGTGTGTAGGTTGGAGACATACACGAAACCAAAAGAATTTGTTTTTTCTCACTCCAGAGCTGCTAACTGAATTCTAAATATTTTATTCTTTAAGACTGCTTTTAATTCTGAAAGTGTTACTGCTATGCATTGTCTGGTTATTAATTGGTGCCAAAGTGTAAAACTTTGTTAGGTGCCAAAGTGTTAAACTAGTCTGGCTGGGCAAAAACACAAAATGGATATTTAGCACCTTTTATGTGCAGTTTGTGTCAAGCCATTTGAGATTTGATAACTCCCAGTACCACTGGTACTTTGATTATATTCAGACGTTACAGAGCTATGAACAGAAAACAGCAACTTTAGTCATAGCAACAAAGCTTAAAGCACTCCAGGTTACAAAAAACAGAACACAAGGCAGCCCCTGGAGCTCCTCTCCACCCACCCACCCGCTTCTACTGCATAGAGCTCGGAGCTAACATCCCCCCAGGTACAGTTCTCCTCTTACCTGGCGTGCGGCGCCATGCTTCTCGTGGCACTGCTAAGTCTTGCCGCCCACCCTCCCAACCACCCTCCCATCCAAAGGTGGTCCCTTTTATTGCTACCAAAACCAATCAATGAACTTTGTACCCCCCATCACTCTCATCCAATTGGATGTCTCTTCACCCCCTCCCTTGCACAAATGGTTTAGCCCAAAGAATCCCAGGTGATTTGATTGTGCTGGCAGCACAGAGCTGCAACAAACTTTCTGCAGTTCAAGACGCAACTGTTTCGAATCGACACATAATCCACACCAGTACCCATCTCTCTGACCTTTTCAATTCCCAGTGAAACAGGCCACCCTCTTATATCCCATCTTTGATTTTACCAATAAATTCTAATACACTCCATTACTTCCTTCAGCCCATGCTTCTTCTCCACTTCTTCTGCTCCATGAACAGAACATAAAAGAGTTAATTACCCTCTCCTCCCTCATAGCACCTTGCATACTACAACCTCCAAGGCCCCCTCTTTGAGTCACTCCCGGATAGTGCCTCACAAAAGCTAGTCACAGCAACCTGCTAACCACTACACTCTAAGCCTATGCACTTTTAAGTCTAAATACAGTCTTACTGTGCAGTCTTCTCCCTGGACAGTCTGTCCCCCCCAGCCTGTGCTCTCTTGTCTCGCCTCACATGCCCCCTACAGGAATGAAAAACATTATCCTGCTTATCTGCTATGCCCCATACCTCCGTTCATCCTCACCCCCACTCCCAAACTCAAACTGCATATACCCATCCCCCCCGCTCCCAAATCCCCTCCATCCCCACTCTCCAACCCCTGCCCAACCCTCCTCCCCCGTCAATCACTGCCTACTACCTTCCCCTAGTCAAGGCCAGCACCTTACCCCCACAAATGGAAACAAACATAACCCTGCTCTGGTGTGCTAGGATCACTCCCAAATCCATCTTAATTACTAGAAGACGCAAACTCCCAGCCACGTACTCCTTTCTCCTACTCATCTTACTTCTTGCTGGGGATGTAGAATCAAATCCAGGCCCCCCAGTAGGACCACAAAGTTAAATTCCCACAAAAGCCTATGCATCGCCCACATGAACATCCGGAGCCTTCTACCTAAACTAGATCTAGTTAACTGCCGGCTGACTAAACACTCCCCTGACATTCTCTGTAAAACAGAAACTTGGCTATCCACAAGGGCCGCTGACTCCTCACTAAGGATATCAGATTACACACTGATTTAACAAGACAGCAGCAAGAGGGGTGGCAGGGTTGCGATCTACTTAAAGCAACCACTATCTTGCACTGTCTCCAAGCAAGAATCTGCTGTGGCTCCCATGGACTTATCCTTACCCACATCACCCTCCCCTCTACACTTCCAATTTTTATAGGGGTGATCTATGCTTCCCCTCAGTTGGCACACGATTCACTCATTTCATGTTTAGCCACCTTACCTCAACTTGCAGCAAAAAGTGAATTGATAGTACTGGGCGACTATAATCTGGACTGGCTCTCCCCCTCTTCCAAAGCCTCTATCTCCAAAGTGAAGTCTCTCAACCTCACCCAGTTAATCACAGAACCCACTCGATACAATACCCATTACTCTAACCATTCACTAACTGACCGGGTCCTCTCCTCTCACCCACACAGAATAGCCTCAGCTGGTATTCTCGCCAGTGCCCTAAGTGACCACTGCATCATGCACTGCACCAGAAAAACCCAGCTACCCAAATCTGCCCCGAAATACATAGCAGTACGCCCTTTAAATTCACTGGATATCAACACCCTCCTGCATGACCTAAGACATGCAGACTGGCACCAGGTCAGTTCAGCACAGGACGTTGACACAGCTCTAACCCGGTTCCTGCACAAATTCACTAAGGTTTGGGACTCCCATGCCCCTCTGGTCAAATATACGGTAAAGAAGCGCCACCATCCCTGGGTCTCTGCCTCTCTTATTGCCCAGTGTAAAGCCCATGACAAGGCATAATCTCAATTCAAATCTCTATAGACTTCCTAAACCAGACAAATTTATAACACCCTCCAAAATGCATGCACAAAGGCCGTAAGATGAGCTAAGGCTGATCACTTTAGAACGCACCTTCAAAATGCACAGCCATCCTTCTTCTAAAAGGTAGTACACTCCCTGATAGATCCTCCTATAGAATCCAACACACCTGCCCTAAAGCAAAATGGCCTACCTACCTCAGACCCTGCCAGTATAGCTGAAACCCTAAATAGATTCTTCACTTCCTGTGCCTTCCCAGCCTGTCTTTCATCCCCCCAAAGAAGCCCCCCAAAACAGACAAAACAATTCCTCCATTTTCATACCCATCTCCTCACTGGAAGTCCTGGACGTCCTCTGCTCCCAAAACATCACTAAGTCCAGTCCTGAGGAAATCCACGCTAAGCTGCTGTGCATATCAGCCCCTGAAATCACGTTACCACTAACTCACCTTCTAAACCTGTCCTTCTCCACAGGTACTGTCCCTCAAGCCTGGATATTGGCATGTGTAATCCCCCTAAATAAAAGCGATGACCCCTGCTACCAGGCAACTACTAGTCAATCTCCCTCTTCCCAGCCCTTGCCAGAGTTCAGGAAGTACTAGTCAAATTCAGAATGACTTGAGTTCCTTATGACAACCAGTTTCCTTTCCCCATACCAGTCAGGGTTCAGAAAGCACCACCCCACAATCTCTTCTCTGTTGCGAGTCACTGAGCACATCCAGTCTATCTCTGATCAAGGCCAATAAACAGCGGCAGTCTTTGTTGACTTGGCAAAGGCCTTTAATTCAGTCTCACACACCCTTCTTTTTAGCTCCCCCCCCCCTCACAGTTCAGTGGTTCAAATCCTACCTAAGCAACAGGCTCCGATATGTCAGAGATGGCAAACTCCTCCTTCCCCCCTCCCTATTCTCACAGGAGTACTCCAAGGCTCGCTCCTCGGCCCCATCCTAGTTTCATTATTCATAAATTACCTCCCTTCTGTATGCTCTAGTACCCGTATACATATGCATGTGGATGACACCATACTTTTCACCTCCAGACCAGTGTTACACAATGTCCAGTTAAACCTTCAACAAGATTTCCATAACAAGCAGACCTAGTTCCAAGACAATCAACTGAAAATAAATACCTCCAAAACAGTGTCAATGACTCAGGACTGCAGAGTTCCCCTTCCCCCCTTGCTATAACCTCCTTAGATGGCACACCACTGGACTGTTACAACGTACAAATTCCTAGGTGTGTGGCTAGACTCCCACTTGAATTTCTTGATCCACATGGAAACCATCAGCTCAAAACTATGCCCCAAGCTCAATATGCTCTACCAAAACAGAGACTCCCTCCCAGTTTTATGTGATAAAGGCGAGTCTGAAAGGCCGCCTATCACATAAAGTGAACACATAAGAGCCCATGGTCAAAAGGGTGATGGATATTGTACCAACCATCGCAAATAGTGATGGTCGCTACAGTACTTTAACACAGCACCCCCCCGCACCCCCCAAACTAAAATAACCAACTCCAAGGGGGGGGTGCGGACCATGGGGCAAGTTATTGGTTTTTAAAACAAAAAATAATTCAGCCTGTAGCGAGACTCTGACCCGGGTCTGCTTGCATTGCAAGCGGTGGTGTACACCTCTATGCTATGTGAGCAGCTCGGTGGGAAGTGGCCACACAGGATCCTATATCATCCTACATCATAGTCTGACTTGAGGGGGATGCAACTATGGAAGGGGGAGAAACTTGGGAGGGGGGTATACTTGATATTCTCGGAGGGGGACTGGTACGAAACTGGGCAGAAAAATTTGAAACCGAAAAGAGTAGCACCATGTTTTGAGCCCAGGTATGGGCAAATCTACTATACACAGTGTCAGTGACTCTAACCACTAGGCTACAGAGCCAGCCTGACACTACCAAGTACATTAGTCTTCACTGTTTCTTCCCTACATTGCTGATGGACACTACTTTCGCTGACATACACAGGCGCTATTTACACCACCTCACCAACATAGCATTTGCTATTGTAGACCCTCTGTTATTCCCTCACTGTTTCGCATTCGCCCTAATCTTGGGATACTGCACCAAAAGTCTCAGGAACTCCAATGTCACACGAGGGACAAATTCATGAAACCCCCTCAGGATATCCCCCTCATAATGCAGTGTGAAAGATAAGGAGGTCACCTTTTCCCATTGCCTCTCCACAGTTGATGAATACACATTCAGATGATCCAGTCTCTGCAAGTGTAGATGTGTTGTATCCTAGCTTAGATCTAAAATAGAAGGCTACCCTGTCCCCCTTGCACCCTTAAGATGCATGTATTGTGACAAAGTACAAATATGAGGATTCAACAGGTTGGATATGAGTGAGTTCTTCAAATAATGGGGTCAGGCAAACACTAAAAGCCACAACTTGAAATTGATGAGGTGGGATTCAAAAAAGATGAGAGGAAATTTTTCAATGAGACGGTGGAGGAGAGATGGAATGGGCTACCAGAGGAAACAGCGAATGCAGACTTCATCTTTAAGTATGAAAACAAATAGGACTGGTTCTGAGGAGTCATCTGGAACAAAGACAATCCCCAGTTTGCTTCCGCATGTACACTCACTTGAGTTTCTTCTACAAAGAGGGACCAGCACCGAGTCTCCTCCGCAAGAAATACCACCTCAGCATCCTGGACCTAATATATGCTGGTGCCATACGGCAAGGGTACTAGGCTATGTATCATTAGGACTATACAAGGCAAGTATTAGTACCTGGTATCACTGCACTGAATACCCATCTAGTTGCTCAAAGTCCAGAGCTCTCAAACTACCTTTTGCTGCTCTGCGGAAAATTGTGCTTCTCCTTCTCCTATGCTCAGGTAACATTGAACTTAATCCCAGCCCAGCAAAATCCCTCTCTTCACCTTCAGAGCTCACAGGACTTAAAGGTATTAGCATCATGCATGTAAATGTCTGCAGCCTCCTAAAGAAGCTCACATCTATTGAGGCTTGGGTATTTCACACTGTACCAGATGTTCTTGTGATGTCAGAATCTTGGCTTCGGCCTCCCACTCCTGATAAGGAGGTTAACATTCCCAACTATTTGCTGTACAGAACTGATAGGCAGTGGAGGGGTGGTGGGGTTGCCATCTATGTTAAGGATAAGTTTACTACCTCTATTATTGACTCCTCCTCTGTTGCAAATTAATTCAAATGCCTGACTATCAAAATTGAAATTTCACCTGCTGTGTCATAGGATGTTATAGACCTCCTTCAGCGGGGTCCCAGCTCCTGTCTCACTTCTCTACCATCATAGGCTCCAGTTCCCTTGAAACTATTATCTTGGGAGACCTTAACTATGACTGGCTGTCTAATGTTTCCCTACTTCTCAAATCTTTTTGCGACTTGTATGGGTTTACTCAATTTATCAATGAACTGACACGTGTTAACAAAACAACTCCTCAGAATAGTACCTTACTGGATGTCCTTCTCGTAAGTAAACTCTTTCTCTCATGTGGGAATATCCTCCGCGGATGTTAGTGACCACTGTTTTATAGCTGGGTCAGGGCTGATTCCAAACCTCAGTCAGCAGCCAGGTTCTTGTCTAAAAGATCCAGATGGAACTTTGATCCAATTGGTTACATTAATGATTTAAAAACCTCCCAGCTCTGGCAGAGCTTCTACCTAACCAAAACAGTAAGTTCTGCTTACGATATCTTCCACGAAATTGTAATGAATGCCCTTAATACCTATGCTCCAATGATAAAAACCCATATAAAGACCAGACCTCCATGCTGGTTCACTATAGACCTCAAGGCTGCTCTGTCAAATAGACATAAGCTTTGGAAAAAAGCGCACCAGTCTCATTCCCCCTGTAGACTGGTGCCACTTCAGAGCAGCCAGAAATCACTGTACTAAGTGAATTAGAGAGGCTAAGGCTAATTTCTTCCTTTCAGAACTGGACTCCACCTCAAACTGCCCTACTAAATTTTGGGCCACAATAAAAGATCTGTCTGGTCATACTGCAGACAATGTGCTTCACTCAAAAATTAACTCCGACAATGGTACTATCCAGGACAGAAGGGAGATTTTATAGTCTTTTAACAATCATTTTGCTACTGCTGGCCTTGCATTCGATAATTCTCCTGCTTGTATGCTACGGTGCACCAGCCATAGCACAGCTGTCAGCATGTAGTACATCGAACACTACCTTTTCATTTTCACCCACCTCCTTGAAAGATGTTGAAGACCTCATTCTTCAGCTGGATATAAAGAAAAGTGCTGGTGCTGACTCCTTCAATCCCTTCTTTCTAAAGATTGCTTACCATGTCCTCGCAGTACCAATAACCCATTTGTTTAATCTGTCCTTATCACAAGGGTCCGTTCCCCGCTTATGGAAAACTGCTTATGTCATTCCACTGTTTAAAGCAGGGGACCCAAGTGATCTAAACAATTACCAGCCGATTTTCCTATTACCCGTATTGTCAAAACTCCTGGAAAAAGTTGTGCATGCCCAGTTAAGAACTTTCCTTGAAACAACGAATCTCCTAAACCCAATGCAGTCTGGGTTCAGAGGTAATCATAGCACTATTTCGGCTTTGGCTAAAGTTACGTATGATTGGCAATGTGAACTGGATAACAAAAAATTTGTCTACACTGTTTTCTTGGACCTTAGTAAGGCCTTTGACACCATAGACCATGGCCTTCTACTCTCTGCATTAAATTCGATTGGCCTGGGCCCACCTTCCCTTCACTGGTTTAATGACTACCTTACCGACAGACAACAGCAGGTTATGGACGGAGGTCAGTTTTCCCCTCTTAAGCCTTTGACAAGAGGGGTTCCTCAGGGTTCCATCTTAGGGTCCCTGCTCTTTACCATTTATATTAATAACATTGATGCTGACATCAAGGAGGCAAACATTCATCTGTTCACAGATGATACTGTGCTATATTTAAGCCATACATCTCCTGTAGCTGCCTGCGAAGACTTGCAAAGTGAATTTAATCTGCTACAACAACAGCTTATTAACAAAAAACTTCTCCTAAATGCAAAGAAAACTAAAGCGATGTTACTTACACCAGTTAATAGTACAACATTTCCTGCTTCCATTAGCACGCTTCCCCCTATTACCACTCTATTAGGAGAGAACTTGGAATTTGTACCAAAGTTTAAGCATTTGGGGGTCTGGCTTAACTACAAACTCTCCTTTATTGACCACATAGAGGACCTGCTAAAAAAACTGAGACAGAGGCTTGGTCTCTTCTTCAGGATAAAACATTTTCTAACCTCTGATGCTAAAAGGCAACTAGTCCAGACATCGTTCCTATCCTTAATTGACTACGCTGACTTTATCTATAGCCAATGTACTGCCTCTCATCTTGGCAAGCTGGATACACTATATCACAGAGCACTGAGATTCATTACTGCCCTTCCCTTCTCCACCCATCACCACTCCCTGTATGTAGCAGTGGGATGGACCTCTCTCCAGCACAGGCAGAACAACAACGCCATACTTTGGGCGTACAGAGCCATTACCAATAAACTCCCGCATTACATTGCCAACAGCTTGCCACTAAACTTGATAAGTAATTATACGTTGAGAAGTAACTCTTTGATCACCTTGAAAGTGCCAAGGGTCAGCACACGGTTTGGGAGGTCGGCCATAAGCTTCGTACTGCCATCGCTCTGGAATAAGCTCCATAAATCCTTAAAATTAAGAACCCCAGTCAGTCTTGCTGTGTTTAAGTCTCTGTACACCAAAGCTGTCTCTGTAGTTTGCAACTGTTTCCACCGCCCTTAGTTGATCGCAGACTGCCTACTGCTGACTGCCTATATACACCCACCTCCCTTCTCCATTTAATGTTGTCCACTCAAATCTTCTCCCCTTCCTTGGTCCATGACCCCACATTTACCCTCCCATCCATTGCACCAGGCAGGGCACTCCTGGGCTTCCTGCACTATACCTGTCCTTGTCCAAACTCCCACCTTTAAGTGTAATTATAATTGCTCCTTTTCCCCCCTTCACCTTCCTACCCCATTCGTTGGCCGTCAGCTATGTTACTATGCATATGTGTATATATATGACTGCTTATGAACATGTATCTTAGCTATGTAAACTTTTTTTTATGTATGCATGTAAAATTTGTACAATTGTAATCATTTGTTTTGCTTCCACCTGTGTGATGCAGGTCCACCTTGTAAATGAGCTTGCTCAACGGTGATTCGCCTGGATAAATAAATATTTGATTGATTGATTAATGATTGATTGGTTTGCCAAAATTCAGTCACAATGATTGTCAGGCTTGGTAGAAATTTAGTATTGGGCAGAAAAGATGGATCAAAATCCTCACCTGTCCTAAACTGTTTACGTACCTATGTAATGGTTAGTAGACCAGTGAGAAACCGTGCAAGATGGCTGACACCTGCACACGTCCAGTGTCATTTCTCAGTCCGGTCCCAGTAAAGCACACAAGATTAACCGAGGAGTCTGCAAGCAAATCATTAATTATGGCAGTCATATTTCCCAGTGACCTCACATTGCAAAAAATGGTCTGGATGGAAGGAGTATGTCTACAATTATGCATGCTGTTCCTTTTCCTGATAATAGACTGCATCAGGAGAATCATGACCAGAATGGAAGGACCTCTGTCCAAGCCACCACATTTTGCTTTCCTGCCCAGACACCCCATATCCAGGCATCCACTTATGAATTCATTTGATTCCCACTTCAATCCCAGTCCACCCTCTTCAGAATCTCAAGCCTCCTCCAGCAGTGGAATACTCCTTTTGGAAGATAGGGGCTGAGGAAAGGATGAATATGGTGTAGCTGGTCAGGTGAATAATACAGCAACAACCCACACTGGAAAAGCTACAAATAGCTGCCTCCCAGAAACTGAACAAAAAATAAATACTCCCAGTAAAACCCCTTATGACCCAACAACCACCCTTTACAACCTGAAGGGGGTATACTGTATGAAGGCCCTGACACCTAGGTGCTCCAGGATCCAGGAATAACCCCTACCTCATCAGGACTGGAACACTACTTACTCAAATTATACTAAATGTTCCATTCACACAAACATATGCACATACCATTAAATAGCACATGAAAACAAATCTAAAAAAACTAAAAAATATAAATTATCAATGCAACAGTACTAAAATAATAATAATAAATAATTGTGGTGACCAGAAAAATTCAGTTATCTAGTCCATAAAATCAAGGTATTATAATTTCCAAAAAACACAGTCATAGTATTCAGATAAATTAGGATTCTAGTGACTGCTTCCAAATAGCTGATTAGCAAAACAGAGGAAGCAAAGCAGCCTCTTTCTTTGATGCAGAACTTCTTCCACAGTCCCCGGAATTAAGAGCCACAGACCACTTGATTCCACAATATCTCTACGTTGTTTTCCCAACTCAATGTTTACAGTTCCTAGAGTGTTTTTGAAACACTCTCACCAGCAACAGTAGACAACTGGCCAGCCTCCTGACTACCTAAACCAACGTGAACCACAGTTATACAAATCTTCAGTAGTGAACGTCATCCCAAGTGTTGCCTGTCACTAGACTGTCCAATACAGTTCTGGGCCTCTCCTTGCTGCACTAGTGATGCTCATCCATGATATCCCACTGATTCTGCACTCCACGCTCATCGTTAGAACAAGGGTCACTAGCTTTGGCGTGGTGCCTGGAGATCCATGGCTGACAGAGAGAGTAATAGGATCCCTTACTCTAGGCTTAACAAGACATACATCTCAGGTTCCAGGTGAATCTTCAGACTTGCTGTATTTGATCCACATACTTGTCAAAAAATGGTAATCAGAACTGCACAGCATACAAACAGCAACAAAGATACCATCAGGAACTGAATCGTTTCACACTCTTCCTGGTGCTTTGTCAAGGTAACCATGGCAAAGTGCTTGGGAGCATTGGCATGAAATGTTGGTGCTCCAGTGGGTTCTCACTGTTGCTGTTTGTATGCTGTGCCATTGTGATTATTGTCTTTTTTTAAATATGCCATATCTGGATCAGATAAAGCAAGTTTGAAGATTCACCTGGAACCTGAGGTATAGTTCATGTTACAGACTATAGTGTTGGATCCTTTTACTCCATCACCTCACACACCTATGCGGACCTGTTAGCACATCCCAAGGATCCACTATGGTTTGTGCAGATCTCATGAGCTGCTCCCCACATGCCCAGCTTCAAGTGCAGAATGTTACATCCAGCTTTTCTTTTTTTTTATACACATTTTTTAATTATTTTCCAGTCCCCCCCCCAGGCCATGGCGTACACATGCGTGTATGCACATGGAGGCACACACATGTACCAGGATTTGGTGGCCCCTTCTGCCCCTCCCCTGACTTCCATTGCTGCACTGTACTGCCTGTGCACCCACCGGACCTCCACCCAGTGGGAGGAGGACTATGGATGGATGGGCATTCACCCCTTTGGAGGGGACAGCTACAGCTCAATCCTGCTCCAACCCCCCTCCTGAGCCAGCACCCCGGTGACCCAAGGTTGTTCCCGAACCCGGATCGCTGGCATAGTGCAAGGTAAGGCACCAGCACCTCAGCCCTCTGCACTACTGGGCAGCCACATCCACCTTTTCTTAACAAGGTTAGCCCTCATAGGATTCCTGAGGATTTCTTAGATCTGTCCAAAGTTACAACTCTTAGAAAAGTCCAAGCTTCAGAATCTGCAGGAAGGTGAAAAAGTAGAGCCCAGAGAAAGAATATCTGGCACTACGGACTATCACAGAACATTAAAGGGCACAATATGGATATCTTCTTGGGTACTTTTTTCAGAGAAGCCTTACAGCTGGGCTCTATCATCCATTTTTGGAGGGGGACTGGGAGCCAGCTTACACTCAATAATTGCCCAGTTCTTAAACATAAAGTAAAGCAAAACCTGTTAATGAGTGTGTGGCAGATGAAAACTGTGATTTACAGTAATAGTAGAATTTTCTTTGATAATGACTTCCTGCCCACAGCTATGAAAAAAGGTGCCAGTACATACCAGTCATGCCAGCACTGTGCCAGCACCAACTAAAGTTTCAGACCCCATAACCCACATGCCTTGTATTTTTCCCCAAGGGCCAAAAGACTTTTGAGATCACTGAGGTGGTGGTAAAAGCCTTGAAAGCCAGAAGAATACCTATTGAGCAATGAAGAGATGCTACCCCCCCGACATGGATAGAAACTAAAGCATGGAGAGCAACAAACCCCTTGAAGAAACAGCATGCCACTGAAGAGAAGGAGGACATTATAGCACAATTGAAGGCTGTACCACAACCTCAGTCAGAGGAGGTGACACACATGGTGGACACTTAAACAAGTAACTGCCACCTTGCAACCCTCCTATCATAGTAGTGGAGAACCTGAGCCACTAAGGCAGGAGATGGGCTGCACTTGGAGGTTCAGGGAGTTGGGGGAGTTTGTGGTTATGGGGTCTGGCACATAGGCATGCTGCGTTAACTGAAATAGACCCTGCTGGGCAAGAATAGGGCTCTCCATTGACTATGGGCTTGCAGTTTGATTTTTGCCAAGTGCTGGGGAGGTGGGTAGAGGCACAGAGAAATAGCAGTGTTTTGCCACAGACAGCAACACTGAATGGACTGGATCAGAGATCCTCAATGCAATATCACATAATGGTAGCTGAGCACTCTCAAAGCACAGGGAAGTGGGCTGGGATGTTAAGGGAGCACTGGGCTTTGCTCCACTGTGATGGCGTGGGGAATTTCCCCATGGTTGGGGTGGCAGAAGCGGACCCCCCCGCCTAGTCCTTTTAACTAGCTGTGACTCACAATGCACTTACAGAAGTGACAGCCAATTTTTTGCCTTCTTTATCCATGGACAGAAAATGCCATCCTTATTCCTTCTCCCTGTCCTTGCTTCCCCTCAACAGCAAAGTAACTGGTCAAAGTTCTACTGTTAAATAAGATGTGATCCCTGTCTTGTGAGATCAGATGATGTGGCAGACATGTAAGGCTGACCCCAGGCTTCCCACTGAGTGCTCAGTTCCCCTAGAACTGACTCTCTCCTAGCTGGGACAAAATGGACTGTCAAGCAATGTGTACAGAATATTAACCGCCTTTCACCACAATGATACCGTCCCCTCTTGGTAAAGTAGATGTTTGTGATGCCTGTTTTTTTGCCAACTCCAATAGACAGGCACATTGTCTTCCCCGGAGGCTCCCAAATGATTCCCTATATAGATGACTACATCCCTGCTTCTTGATGTAGGAGTATTATCATTACCAGATCAAGGTCTAGTCTGCCCCCTTGGGTACAAACCAAACCAAGGTAGTGGTTACCTGGTCCTCCTGATGCCTCTGCCTGCTGACAGATCTGAGATACAAAATGGCAACTGTTGCTTGTGGACTCTCTGCCCAGACATAGCACTATAGCCAGCAAGGCTGTTGAGTGACTAAGTTTGGAACAATGGGCCTCTAATTATCCATGTGGGGTCACTGATGTATTTACTCCCTTACTCCAAGATCTACTCCCCCATTTGAGTCTCTCTAATCCCACTGTTTACCTGAGTCCCCTTCCCTATCCTTGTTTCTCAGCTTCATAGAAGCCAAAGCAGCTGCTTCAGATCCTCCAAACTTGGTGGTACCACCCTAGGGTAGTCACCCTGAATTACAGGGCTCTTCTAATGCAAAGCACCTGCCTTTAAAGTCAAGGACTTCTCTATTCCATTGTATAAAGTTCCCACTGTTTCGGGTGTATTCGTTATTGCTGTTAATTGTTATATATGTCATACCTAGGCAACAGGCTAGTCTAGATGTACTTTGAAGACTGAACATGGACATAACTCTAACTGTATCAGTCTCTCCAATGTTCCACAGGTGAGGTGGATGAAGGGGAGTATGGGGCCATGCGGAGTCCCGTACAGGTATGGGTTTGATCCCCTAGATTCTCATTTGGTCACACTGCGGTTAGACTGTACAAAGGGTAAATGAATAAATCCAGGTTAAAGATCTATTCTATTAATGTGAATGAGTTAAATAATCCTGTGAAAAGACTAAAGATATTTACAACGATCTGAAGAAATAGACTGGATGAGGTATGTGTACAGGAGACCCACCTGTCGCAAGCTGAGCTTACCAAGCTTATGAATTTTGGGCACTCTGCCATCTACTCCCCTGTTACAAAATAGGGTAAAAGGAGAGGGATGTCAATTTTAATTGTAAAGCACCTGCCCTTTTAAGAAATCAAAGAGATTAAAGACGGGGGGGGTGATATGTGATTATGCAGGGGGAGGTAGATGAAGCCACAATCACACTGGCCACAGTATACTTTTCTCCTGGTTCTGACACTCAGTTTCTTAACTGTCTTGTGAACCTTGTCCTGGATAACCAGTGGAGATTCCTGTGTATGGCAGGAGACTGTAAACTCTTAATGGACTCAGCTTGGGATTCCATGGCAACATGTAACTACTGAATCCCTATTGCTCATAAGCAATACTGTAGATTGCTCTCTACTTTGGGTTGGCTGGATATATGGAATGAATGTCATCTGGGGCAGTGGGATTACTCCCATTTCTTGCACCTGCACTAGACATACAGACATATCAAGCAAGTCTTCACCCAGAAGAAATATCTCCATTAGGTACATTCATGCACCATGGAACCCATATATTTTTCAGATCACGTGCCCCGTGTCGTGGAAATTGATCTTGGTCTTATTCCACTGCAAAACCAGTTAGTGGATAGATATTTCCCATCTAAGAGATGAACAGTTCCTAGATCTGGTGTGCACACAGATGAAAGACACACTGGCCAATAATGACCTCTGGGGAATGCAGCTGGCCCTGGTGTGGAACCTCCTCAAAGTGGTCCTTCAGAGCCACCTGAACAGTTACTTGGCTCACAAGGAAAAGGAGCACTGATCCCACTGTGAAGACCTCCGTGGGACACTCTCCTTTCTGTAACAGCAACATAAGCAAGGCACACTGTCTGACCCCTGATAAATACCAATCATTCAGAAACAACTGGATTACCTAGCCCAAGGCCAAAATGAAAACGACCTGAGATACCTCAGGCAAAAGTACTATGATGGAGGCCTCAGGCAGCCCACCTACTGACCAATAGAGTGAGAGGGCTTCAGAAGTGGGCCACGATTCACCAAGACCAAACACTCAGAATTGAAGTCTATAACAAGACACATCAGTTCTATTGTGGAATCATTCACTGCATACTATAAAAAGCTCTACACTGCAGACCTAGATAGATAGATAGATAGATAGATAGATAGATAGATAGATAGATAGATAGATAGATAGATAGATAGACAGACAGACAGACAGATAGATAGATAGATAGATAGATAGATAGATAGATAGATAGATAGATAGATAGATAGATAGATAGATAGATAGATAAAAACTTTTACTTTTTAACAGGAAATCGCTTTTGGGACTGTGAGGCCCTGCTTTACAAAGTTGTTCTGTAGTAAGATTACAGTTTCACAAAGAGTGTTATAACTTATAATACACGAGTTTCACATTAGAACATGTAATATTATAAAAGACACTCAGTAATAAAAGTACATATAGAAATGGACCCCCTGTTTAAAACACCCCCAAAGACAGACCACAAGAAGTATTCAGAAAATAATTTTACACTTCTTAATCATAAACATTGGCAAAATGCAGATCCTATGAAGAAGACAATAGGAGGACCAGGAAGCATTATACACAGGGGCCATAGTATATACATTTATCTTTCCAGGTAAAGTTCAAACATTGTTTAAACTGTCCTAGATTATTTACATTTCAAATTTCTGGGTCTAGTTCATTCCACAATTTTGACAAACAGAATCATCTTTGCATCCTACTGTAGATATTTACCTCCAAAGGGATTTTCAGATATCTGTGTTTTAAGTCCCTTAGGTTGTATTTAGTGGAAGCTTGTAAATAATTTGTTACTACCACATTTCCTCCTCTATATTGCACATGCTTTATACCCAACCTGTTTATTCCTTCAATTTCCAAGGGCATCTTGGTTTAATTTTTGTAAAAGACTACAGTGATGGGTAAGACAGAGACAGTTTAAAACATATCTGGCCATTTTATAGTATCTTTTATCCAATTTGTTTAGTAAAGTTTTTGACGCATGCTGGTATATTACACTACCATATTCTAATGTCGGTAAAAGTAATTGCAGGGCCTCCCTATTCCCAGTTTCTCTGTGAAGAAATTAGGTTCTTCTTCTGAGCATACCCAGTCTGGTACTGACCTTACCAGCAACACTGATTATATGTTCAGCAAAGGTAAGACTATTGTCTATTTACACCCCTAGGTACTTATAAGATGTGATGTTTTCCAAAATATGTCCATCTGATGTTTGTATGTCCAATTTTTGATTGTAAGATTTTTTGCCTTCAGAATTAAACATTACCTGGGTTTTCTTAATGCTAAATACCATTTTGGAGTTTAGTAACCAGTGCTGCAGGATTCAACATCTGACTGAAGGATTTTTTGTAAACTATCCATGTCTTTTACTCTACCTATTAAAGCCATATCATCTGCATATAAGTAAATCTTACTTCTTTTTATTTGTGATGGAAGAGGATTTATATATATTAGGAACAACAGGGGGCCCAGGACTGAGCCATGGGGTATACACCTGTAAGTTCCTTCCCTAGCAGTCAGTATTCCATTTATGTATACTTGTTTTGTACACTCAGTCAAATATGAGAGCATCCATGTCTGGACATGTTCAGATATACTTATAAGTGCAAATCCCCTTATCAGTAGGTTGTAGTCAATGAAGTCAAAGGCCTTTGAGAGGTCGATCAACTCTGCATCAACAGACTCCCTCGCCTCCATCCTATTTGCCACAATGTCAATGAAATCTGCCAGGGCGGCTCCATCGGCTTCCCAGTCATGAAACCTGCCTGGCACTCAGTTAACAGCTTATATTTTTCTAGATAGCCATACAGCTGAGTACATATCAGTCACTCAAGGACCTTCGAGATGGTTGACAACAAAGCTAACTGATGACAGTTTGGTTATCTTTGCCCCCCCCCCCTTAAAAACTTGGGCCACCTTGGAGTTTTTCCAAGATTCAGGAATATTTTTTTGTTGTAAACTTGAATTGAATAGACTAGTTAGAATTGGGCTTATTTGATCTGCTGAGAATTTTAAAAATCTTATTTCCACTTGATCTAACCCGATTGCCTTCCGTGAGTTTAGTTTTTTTATTTGTTTTTTTTTTACTTCGTTTATTTTAATAGCTTGGAAATAAAAACATGGTATACCCTTTCAAGTATTTCTTCTTTATGTGGATGTTGCTTGATGCCATTGTTTTGTTCACTACCTTCTTGTTCTATTTCAATATCTGGAAGGTGGCAGAAATATTGATTTAAACTATCAGCCACTTGCCTTGTTGGCATATCTCTTGCTTTCTCATCTTTCAGTACTATGACCAATTCTTCCTTTTTATGTCCTTCAGGATCTTTTATTAATTTCCAATACTGTGCAGGATTTTTGGTTTGACTAATTTTATTTTGGTAATATATTTTCCGGACTTTTTTTTATCATGCTTTTACATTTACTCCTGGATTTTTTGAATAAGTCCCAATTTTCTACTTTTAAGGATAGGTTTGCCTTTTTCCAGACCCTATTCTTCCATCTTATCTGTTTTTTAATTTTCTCATCAACCCACAGGTTGTGTTGATAGCTTTCTTTTGATGTTTTAAAAGGGGCATTTTTATTGCAAATCTCCACAAAAGTTTTTGTGAACTCTCTGTCATGTCCACTTCCGGAGTCAAATCTATATGTGTCCAATTTGTTTGCTCTATCTATTGTTGGAAAACAGTTTTACTGAAGTTTTTAAAATCTCTAATATACCTGCAGTTTGACATTCTAATAATATTTTGTTTTTTTACTATATAATCATGTTTTATCCTACTCGACCTTTGTATGTATGTTTACCTACCATTTCCTAGATGTGGAACCTTTGTAAACGAGCAGTTCCTGCTCAAAGGTATTATAATCCTAGATTTTTAATAAATAAATAAATAAAATTAATAAGTTAATTTACATTCACGATAACAATGATCTCCCAGGTTTGGTGGGCCCACTGTATGGTTCAGTAAGTTTATGCAATTTGTTATAAAGATTAAATCTATGATATTTCCCTGGCTAGAATATGTGCTTCCATATCAGAGGCCCTTTCAACCATTTTGGGCAATATACAGATTCTCAGATAGGAGAGGAAGCCATGGAAGACCAATTGAACCCAATCGTTAATACAGAAGAGCAGGAGGCCCTAGGCCATCTGAAGCAGAAATGCCTGGGTCCAGATGGGTATCGGGCATCTGGCAGGGTTTGTCAAAAAATTCTCCCTGAACAATCGCTCTTATTTTTCAGAGTTACTAACTCACTACTAGGAGGGGACTTACTCACCCGCCCCATGGAGCTTTGCTGTTATCTCAGTAATCCCTAAGTAGGATAGACCAGCAGAATACTGTAAATTACATTGACCAGTTTCAATACTCAATACAGACTATAAATTGTTTATGTCTATAACTGCAAAAAGAATGGATGTCCTCCTCCCTCATTTGATCCATCCTGACCAGAATGGATTTGTATGCTACTGCTAGATGACACATTGCTTAAGGAGATCCCTGCCAGTTCTATTCCACGCCTCTACGTTGGGCTTCCCTCTCCTTGCCATTAGCCTCGATGCGGAGAAAGCATTTGACCATGTGTCTTGGATCTTTCTTGATGCCACATTCTATAGATTTGACTTCCCCCCCTTCAGTGACTTAATATTTAAAATCTATAAATCACCAAAGACACAAGTCAGAGCAAACAACCATCTCTCCTCTATGTTTGACCTCCGGAGGGGTACCTGACAGGCTGCCCCCTCTCACCACCCCTTTTTATCAACTACATAGAATTTCTAGGCCAGGTGATCAGATAGCATGTGGCCATACATGGATTTCAGGCACTCAGTGGGTCAGAACATCATATTACACTTTATAACACAGGTTGCAAAAAATGTGCAACCCAATTGATGGAGTCCCTCTGTATGCCCATGCATTAAATTCACTTCTTAATGCACGATTCCATGGAAGGACTCAGGAAAAATGCCATCTGCACTCATTCCCTGCTTGAGAAAGCCAAAGGAGAACAGCAGCCATTAAAGTTTGTGGGGAAGCGCGAGAGTCCAGCTGTCAAAATAGTGTATAATTCTTCATCATCTGTTAAGGTATGAAGCAGAACAATGGCCCTGGCTTACTGTTGCCAGCTGTGGCTCTCTCTATCCCCCATGCAACAATGAAGTGCTGTTTTGCTGCAGAGCGGGGTGCTGTCTAATGACTGTTGCCTTAATCCTCCCAACTGACTTTGGCTCACAAGTAATCTATGATTGTAAACACCTTCCCCACTCATGCATCTCTTTTCCTTGCCTACAGAAGAGGGAGGTGCATTCCCAGAATTACAGAAGAATGGTAGGGGGTCAAGAAATCCTGTACAGGACCATAGCATGTAGACAGAACCAGTGGTGCAATACCCAGGAAGCATAATGGTGAGTTGGAGTGGTGTGCTGATCATAAAAATATCCTTACAGTGTTCTTGGTATGTCAGTCTCTCTGTCACATCCATGCTCGGGCACTTCTCTCTTCCACCATGCTGGTTTCCTGTTTCACAAGTCCAACTCCTAGCACTCCCTTGCTGCTGTGATGCTGTTGTCCTCAGACTGTCACATGATTCAGCTCACACCAGCACTCTTTGATATCAGAGCAATGGTGGATTTGTGACCTGAACTACAGCTGCCTCCCAGACCTGGGTAGTGCTGCTGGCACTGGCATGAAGGGCTTTTGCTGGATCTTCTATTCACTGCACAGCCCTCTCCAGAACAATTGGACAGACAAGCAGCACAGTGGCAGTTTCTCTTATTCTGCAACCGTCCCCCCCCCCCCAACAGTCACTCCCACTTCCAGAAGAGGAATCCAGTCAGGGCCTAGAATCCTGACAGCTCCCCTTTGATCTTACTTATGTGTCCATCCCCAGGAACCCTGCTATGTCACAGTGTTCCACCAATTATGCAGCCACCTGTCTGCACTACCAATTAGCACAGCCTGCCTCAAGTAAGTTGCTGTGATGGGATCCAGACCATGCTGGCCACAGCACAAGTCAGAAGAGCAACACATGGACAGTCTGCTGCTCCACTTCCTGCCTCCTCTGTGATGAATGTTCTTTGCATTTCACTCCTTCACACCAGTGAGTATTGCTGCTGCATGTTGGGGGACTTTGCAGGTGGACGGCCACTGTTATGGAGCCCACTGACTTGGGTTGTCTACATGTGCATACGGCTGAGCGGAGAGCTCAGTTGGGTTCAGTGGATAGCAGAAAAAGGTGGGGAAGTGGAAGCTGTGATCCAGGTGACAGTCAATAACAGGGTTCTCCCCTTTCCCCCCACTGTCCTAAATGCAGATATTACCCCTTTAGGCATGCAATGGGCTCCCCAATGCATTAAATACTTAGGGCTTTATCTTTATCGGGATGTTGCCTTGATGAAGAAGAATAACTTGGTTGACCAATTACTTATGCTTCAACAAGATCTGTCACGATGGAAATCACTTCCCCTATCCTTATGGGGCAGAATTAGTGTAATCAAAATGAACTTCCTCCCAAGACTGTTTTATCCTTTAAATATGCTTAATTTTTGGTTGCCCCTTTCATTCTTCAAACGTATTCACTCCATCATTTCCGATTTTCTCTGCATAGATAAGACTCCCAGGAGGTCCTATAGGAAACTCATAATGTCCAGACTGCAAGGAGGACTTAGACTCCCTAATTTCATGATTTACTATGTAGCGAGTCATATCAATAAATTTGTTAACTGACTTTCTCTGACTCCCACGGATCATGACTCAGGATATGTCCCCGATATGGTTCGAGCTGGAGCGGGACTTGATAAGTAGGACAGGTTTGTCTGCACCATCTCTTTTTTTCACACCCTGGAGGTCACTTCCTGCAACCCTAAAATACTCTGTGATTGGTACACCCTTATGAGTCTACTCCAAATTTTGTGCTTTACTTAAATACCAGCCATCGAAGGATATCTCCCAACCTATTTTGTGTAACAATAATTTTAAAATTGGAGGGTGAGTGATACCTTCTACTTGGTTATCACAGTTTCCTGATGTCAAAGTCAGTGATCTTGTTTCTCAAGGCGTGCTGTTTACCTCAGCTGATATTATACATGGATTCCATATGGGGTTTCTACTATCTTTAAGATTTATCAACTAAGACATGTTTGGTTACAGTGGTTTGGGTCTGGCCACTGGCTGGTTGATCACTCAGGGCTCCTGGTCTCTAAACCTCATGCGGTTGCTGGTTTACACTCTCTACTTCTTCCCCCCAGTCCCTGAGGTGGTAGGTATCTCCCCCTACTGGGATTCCATCTTTCCCCTCTCACTCACTAAATTCCAATCTATTTGGAGGGACCTGTATACCTTTGTCTCCCAAGACAGGCTTAGAATTGCTCAGATTAATATATTGCATAATCTTTTTTATACTCCTGAAAAACTGGCCAAAATGGGCTGGATGATGAGGGATACTTGCACTAGATGTGGGCAAGAGGTGGGCTCTCTTCTGCATATCTTCTGGATGTGTTCCAAGGTTGCACCTTTGTGGGACCTTATTGAGGCTAAAGCAGACCCTTTGCTGGGTTTGGAGGGCATGTTTCTACCTGAAATCTGTATTTCGGGTGATTATAGTACTGTCCAGGTGAGAGAGAGAAAATATTACATTGCTTTAATTTCTCTTTCTGTGAGGAAGCTGGCTCTCAGGCAGTGGCTGATCAGACCCCTCTTTCATCGAGAGTGGTTACAGGAGCTACTGTTCAGCCTTAGAGCCGGGCACATGATTGCCAGCTTATGCCAAAAACTTCAGTTATTTGATAGGAAGTGGGGTAAGCTGCACACCCTTTACACATCTTAGTTTCATCTATAATCTTTTGTTTAATTCTTGGGCCTTGCTATTGTTTTGGTTACTTTATTTATTTTTTTTGGACTCACTGGAGACACTCCTCAGGGGTGGGTTAGGGTGGGGGCTGGGAGAGCTTTGTTGTTATTAATACTGTTGGTGTTTGTTAATATCTATTTTCTGGTTGTTATGTATGACATTTCAATAAAGATTATTGAATTCCAAAACAATAAATAAATGCCAGGGTTCTAAATGCAGCCTCATGCTGCTTGCAATCCACACTGGCCAATGATGCTCATCTCTGGGAGCAGCATGGATCTGAGAAATGAGCCCTCTGGAATGCTATCTATGCTAGCTGAGCATGGTCTCTGACCAATGCCCTGAAATCCTGCAGACTACCCAAAGCTGGGGAGCTGCTTTACTACATGCATCAATGTGGGGCTGAACAGAGCACACACAGCTGTGGAACTAGATAGAAGCAGGACACCACTGGAAACAAGATGTTGTATCTCAGTTGGGTTATCCCAGGCAATTAAATAAAAAAACCTCAAAACTGCAATCACATTTACATTGTGTTG
Organism: Neoceratodus forsteri; assembly: GCA_016271365.2. Lineage (NCBI taxonomy): Eukaryota > Metazoa > Chordata > Ceratodontiformes > Ceratodontidae > Neoceratodus > Neoceratodus forsteri. Next base: position 533,646,906 of record CM057456.1, on the reverse strand, counting down.
CTTTCTCTTGACTCTGATGCCACACTCAAAACAAACCTTGTTTGACTTTGACTCTGCTAGGTATAAGTTACCCCCTTTGCAATGATAAGCGAGTAGTTGAATAACTAGCTGAACTTTAGGAGCAGAATACTATTACAAATAATTCAACTATCAGCTCATACAAAGGGCTTTTCAAGAAACAGAAACAGAACAAATGGGTTAAATATACAGAAAACAAGGAGAAAGAGAATTTAGATTTGGATGCAGGTTCTGAGACAAATAAGTTAAACGTGAGGGACTAATTTTAAATGTGAAACTGAATTATATTTGCTAAACACCTCTTCAATACCAGTCATACCAAACCCAAAAGGTTAAAAGAGTGTTATTATATATTGCTTTAATGAATACAAACAATGTATATTACTCGTATGTGGAAAGAAGCATTAATGCCTAAATTTGAATTGTGGGAAATTTATTTTTGGAACTTATGAGATTAGAGAAAAAACATTATCTGACATAAAAACAGACCTTGAGCCGGCCCACAAGGTGTCCGCATCCCGGGTTTGGGGTTGGACTCAGGAGTCAGAGGTCTGGCCAGGGAAAAGAAGAATTGAGCATCCTAGAGATGGCTCTCCTTCTCTAGGGGGTTGGGGTAGAGTGTCCAAAGCTTTACAGACCCCTGAGTGGAGGCTGGGGGTACCACTGTGGCAGGCACTGTCAGTCATGGGTGGCAGGGCAGACGTAAGGCTTCAGTCCCTGCACGTCATTGCATGCCCTGCCTAGGGGAATCCACAAGCAGGGGAAAAACTGTCCGGTGACCCCACCATTATGCCTGCCTGCCTGCTTGCCATCCCACCATGCCTCCCGGTTCCGACCGAAACAGTGTTCCATCAGTCAGCTCACCCCCATGGCCGCACCCAGGAAGGGCAAGCCCAGGAAGCCCTGCCAGTGGCACTAATGCCGACAGTAATCTGTCTGAGTTTCCATGGGGGGTCATCTTGGCAGCCCTGCCTTAAGTGGGCAAGCCAGGCGGTCAGTAGTCGAAATGTTCACAGTAGGGGGGCAGTCAAGGTAGAAAATAGGGATGACAGGCACCAAAAAAACACAGACCTTAAAATATTAGGAAATGTAGGGGCCCTGTCCAAAAAGCTATGGAAGAAGGAAGATTCTGATAGGGGGGCGAATATAAGCAGTTGGTCATTCAGGTCATATATAATGAGAGACTGTAAATAAATATAAATTTGATGCTTCTTTTCTGTGTTATTCTAAATCATTATAATTGATAACATGCTATTAGGCTTATTATAGCTCAATGTATATTTTACATTTAATACACTATTAATAAGAATAATTACTAAAGTGAAGGTCGATGTGTTATGAGTTTGCAACTGACTGTTACTTTTATTGATAACGGAAATTATTATTTACAAATGGACATTGTGTCCCTATGTTTTTACAGGGATATATAAAATCAATAAAAACTATCATAAAAAAAGGAGAAAGAAAATCTATAGTTTTTATTCAATTAACATATTGATAATGAGGAATGTCTTTCTCAGTATCTTGTTGTCTTTAACATTAATCGGTATCTACCAATCTTTTTAATGGACCCCTCAACATTACTATTTCAAGTACATTTGGCTAAATGCAGCACAGTCTTGTGCACCTCATGATCTCAATTCCTTTACTTCCAGGGTGGGGTCTGGAACATACTGTAGAACGCAAACATGCAACAGTCACTGAATATATAAGGTTGTCAGAACTCTTTCTGTTTAATTGATTAAACCATTGGTATTTCTGTTTCTTTAGAAAATATGCTTGGAACTAACAGTCCCATAATGAAGAAGCATTTTTAAGAATGTTTTCAACACATTTTTTTCACTCAGGCAATTTGTGGCTGTAAATAGATATCCATTGTGTTGATGTTTTTTTTTTCTTTTTCCTGTTCAGCTTGTATATATAATTGCCAACTGTAGTAATTTAAAAAGGTGTCAAAATATTAAGGAACCACTTTATCCATTTTCTGTTGAGGCTTTGAGTCAAAAATATAGTAGATTCTCATTTAATCGAACCCTGATTAACCAGAAATCCCTGTTATCTGAACCCTGATCACATCACCCCTTATTTTACCATTGCAATACAGTAATGTAACTGAATAACTGAAAAGCCCCATTCAGTCATTTCCTAGTCTCTATGGTCTTTAATTCATCGGATTAAAATGCTGTACATACTGTGCATACCCTTTTTTACATCCGCTGTTGATTGTCATGTACATGTTTTGTACTACTGTGTATTTTCCTGCCATTGTCTCTGTCATATTAACAATACTGTTTACATCACAGAACATCGTGTAGATTTTCCTTGTAGGGTTGATTACCTTTGAACTATACCTGTTATTTTTTTTTGCCTGCCAATTTTGTATTGCAACCTCCTGGTTCGTGTCTGAAAATAGTCATATTTTGTGGCTACAACACCTTACCCAGTAAACAAAAACTAAATAAAAATAAATGTAGGGTTTTCCTTGAGGCTGCCAATGGATCGTGGCAGCCTGTGATTGGTCGGCAATCATCAGCTGTACATCAGCTGTTTCCTTCAAGTTAGACAACTGTACGCTGCCTCCCTAGTACACGTCCAAAATCAAACTGCAGTCGGTGCTTACTTTTCAGAACAATGAGCACAATAAAGAGGAAGCAAACTGTGCTCACTTTGTAGCAGACGCTGGGAATCCTAGGTAAAATTGAGAATGGTGAATGAGCAGTGTCATTAGCTGCTGAATATGGCATGTGTAAAGCCATGATTAGTGACATAAAGGATGCCAAAGACAAACTGAGGCAGTTTGCAATGTCATTGGAGGGATCTTATGGGCTTGAAAACAGAAAGATCATGCGAGACTGCAAGGATGATGAGAGAGATGATGCTGTATACCATTAGTTCTGCCAGGAGAGGGTGAGGGGCACATCAGTTTCTAGGCCACAAGATCATTTCTGGTAGTGTCACCATCTGCAACAAAATGGAAATTCTGGATGCTTTTAATAACCACTTTGCCACTGCAGGCCTTGCTTTTGACAACTCACCTGTAAGTTCCCTACACTCGCAACTGGATGCCCTAAGTTCGGAACCTCCTCCAACCAACTCAGTCTTTTCTCCAACATACTTCCGTGAAGGAGGTCGAAGACCTCCTTCTAAAGTTGGACGACAAGAAAAGTGCAAACGCCAACTCTCTTCCATACTTTCTAAAAGTCGCCTTCTATGTCCTGTCTGCATCTATTACCCACCTATTCAATCTTTCTCTGTCCAATGGTACCCTCCCATCCCTATGGAAAACAGCGCATGTTATCCCTCTGTTCAAATCTGGGGACCCTTGTGATCTAAACAATTACAGACCAATTTCATTACTTCCTATGCTGTCCAAATTACTGGAAAAAATTGTAAACAAGCAACTGAAATCATATAAAGAATCTATGAATCTCCTAAACTCTATGCAATCCAGTTTTAGAGCACAGCACAGCACTATTACAGCCCTAGCTAAAGTTACCAATGACTGGCACAGAGACTTGGAAAACAAGAAATTTGTCTGCGCTGTGTTTTTAGACCTGAGCAAGGCCTTTGATACCATTGACCATGACCTGCTCCTTTCCTCCCTTAAGACTACAGGTTTGGACCCCCTTTCCCTCCACTGGTTTGCCGACTACCTCTCTGACTGATGGCAGCAATTTAAATCAGATGGTGAACTATCCCCCCTTAAACCTACTGTTTGCAATCTATGTGAATAGCATTGATAGTAACATAACTAACGCCAGTATTCATCTCTTTGCAGATGACACGGTCCTCTACCTTAGTCGCTCCTCGTCCAAAGCAGCCTGCAAAGACTTACAATCAGAATTCAACATTCTTCAGAGCCAACTCCTCAAGAAAAAACTGTTATTAAATGCTAAGAAAACTAAGGCTATGTTGTTTTCTCCCGTTCTACTGGATGCAAAGCCAGCCACTGCAGGCACCGTCCCACGGATTACCACAATTCTGGGTGAAAACCTAGAATTTGTTATCAAGTTCAAGTACTTAGGGGTATGGCTAGATTGTAAACTTTTTTTTATGGACCACATCGAAGACCTCCTAAAGAAATTAAGACAGAGGCTCGGTCTCTTCAGAATTAACATCCACCTCACCAGCAATGCCCAACGACGGCTGGTTCAAACTGTATTCCTCCCTTTGGTTGATTATGCCAACTTTCTTTATAACCACTGCCCTGCATTGAACCTTGCTAAACTGGACACATTGTATCACAGGGCCTTGAGATTCATTATTGGTCTACCTCATGCCACCCATCATTGTGCTCTTTATACAGCCGTGGGGTGACCTTCCCTCCACTTCAGGAGAAATAGAAATGCTTTACTGTGGACATACAAAGCCATCATCAAGAAACTTCCCCCATACATCTCTGATTGTCTCCTGCTTTGCAAACCTGGAGCTTATGCACTGCAAAGCTCAACCCTCATTTACTTGAAGGTTCCCAGGCTGAAATCACATATCGGGAGAATGGCTATAAGCTTTCCACTGTCGTCCTTGTGGAATGCCTTACAAAAAACAATGAAGCTTAGCTCCCTAATCAGCATTTCTTCCTTTAAGACCTTATACGACCTTCTAGTTAAAGAAACCTGTAACTGCTTTCACCGCCTCCAAAACCTGCATGTTGGCTGACCAGAGCGTTATGCCCACCTGCAATGTCATGCCTTCTGGAGTTCTTCTGCCGTAAGCTAACATACTAACATACTAAAATGCCAGCAGAATAGGTCTAACGGTCTTTTGTGTCTGCTCGTTTGGTCAGCCCCCACCCTGGGTGCTGACCTTGCTGTCCCCCTCGCCTTCTCTGGCTTCTCCCTTTCCAGTTCCGGATATTCTTGCTGCATTGGATTTTGCTTCCAGAACCCTTCCCCTGTACCTGTCCCACCCCCTCTTGAACCCCTCCACTGTCTCTGCCTCCACCAGCCCCCTAGGCAGTGCATTCCATGGCTCCACCACCCTCTCAGTGAAGTAGCACCTCCTCCTTTCTCCCCTGAATCTTCCCCCCTCAAGCTTCCACCCATGCCCTCTAGTGGCCCCTTCCTCCTTCCTTTGAAGCACCCTGACTGTTCCCCCTATTTACCCTCTTCATGTACCTGAAGACCTCTATCATGTCCCCCCCAGGTCCTTCTCTCTTCCAATGTGTACATATTTAGCTCTTCGAGCCTCTCCTCATAGGTCCTGTCCCCAAGTCCCAAATCATTTGGTTGCCTCCTCTGGACCCTCTCCAGGAGGTTAATGTCCCTCTTTAGTGTGGCCTCCAAAACTGCATGCAGTACTCAAGGTGCGGCCTCACCAAGCTGATTATACAGAGGAGTATCACTTCCCTCCTTCTGGAGGTGATCCCCAGCGATACATCCCAGCATCCTGTTGGCCTTGGCTGCTGCCCTCCTACAAGTCTCTGAGTTGTTCATCTTGACATCCACCACCACCCCCCAGGTCCTCTCAGCCATCGAGACTTGTAGCATTCCCCCAGGGTGTACACTTGGCCTGGGTTTCTGCCCCAGGTGGAGTACCTTGCACTTCCCCATTGAACCTCAGCTTCCACTTTCTAGACCATCTTTCCAGAGCCTCCAGATCCCCTGTGAGGCCACCCTCCCCTCCCCATCCACCACGCCCCAGTTTTGAGTCATCTGCAAAGAGACTCATCTCACTCTGATTCCTGTCCTTATGTCAGATCGTGGCGTTGAATAGAAGGGCCCAAGGACTGATCCCTGTGGGACCACTAATGACCCTCCTTGGGGATGAGGCTATCCCACCAACTCGACCCTCTGGGTCCGGTCCTGAGCCAATTGCCTATCCATCTGATCATCTGGTTCCCCACCCCCATTTCTCCCAGCTTATCCAACAGGCCCACATGAGGAACAGAGTCAAATGCCTTGCTGAAGTCTAGAAAGAGGCCATCCACTGGTCTACCCAGGTCCAAGGCACTTGTCACCCAGTCATAGAACTCCACCAGGTTTGTCTGACACGATTTCCCCGGGATGAATCCATGCTGTCTATCATCCAGGCACCCTGACTTATCCAGGTCCCCCCAGCCTCTCCTTGACAATTCCTCCATCACCTTGCCCACCACGATGTCAGGCTGACAGGCCTGTAGTTCCCTGCCACCTCCCTTGATCCCCCTTGTGGATAGACACTATATGCACCACCTTCCAGTCTTGGGGCACCCACCCTGTCCTCAGAGATGGTGAAAGCTCTGCCAGGGGTTTCGCCAGGACATCTGCAAGTTTCTTCAGCACTCTGGGATGTAATTTATCCAGCTCCGGTGCTTTCTCCATCTTAAGGGAGCTAAGGGCTTCCCTCTCTCTGCTGTGATTTCCACTTCTGATACCTCTTCTCCCTGCTTAGCCCACCCCCCACCTGCCAGTGATGCCTCCCCCTCTCCCCAGACCTGCCGATCGGTAAGGGTCCCCCCCTCCTCAGTATCTCTGTCTCCTCCCATGTATGATGCAGCACCCCATTTTCCCTGGAGAAACTGAGGTGAAGTACTCATTTAGTACCTCAGCCTGCTCCCCCAGGTCTTGTGCCCATCTCTCCCTGATTTAATCCTGCTAATCTGCCCTTCACCCTTCGTTTTCGCCAATGTATCTAAGAACCCTTGTTCCCTCTCCCTAATTTCCCTGGCCAGGTTCTGCTCCTTCCTTGCCTTAGCCGCCTCACCACTCTAGTGGCCCTTCAGCCATCAGCTCATACTCCCTCGATCCCTTTCACTCCTTGAGCACTTGAATTGCTATAGGCTGCTTTCTTTCCCCACCACCTCCTGGACCTCCCTGGTCCACCAACAAGGTTTTAGGCCATACCGCATTTTCTTCTTCTCTTTTGCACAGGTGCTGGTAGCATCCTGCACCCCTCTCTGATGATTTCCCACCTACTATCAGCGTCCATGTCTGACCCAATCCCATCCAAATGCTCCTAAGGATCCTTCCCATTTCCTTAAAATCCGCCCCCTGAAGTTGGTTACTTCCGTCTTTGTGCAGCCTTCTACCCCTCCTAGGTCCAGGCAGAACCAGACCGTGGCATGGTCACTCCCCGCCAATGGGTCCCTTACCTCCAGGCCCCCAATCTGGTCACTGTCTGCCAGGACCACATCCAGTACCCCACCTCCCTGGTCGGTTCCCTCACCTGCGGAGTTAGGAATGCGTCTTGAAAGACATCCAACAACCTCTGTTCCCTGGTCACAGAGGATGTCATAGTCTCCCAGTCTGTTCCTGGCATGTTTAAGTCCCCCAACATCACCACCGTTCCTCTGCCCAGTCTGCAGTGTCTCCTAACATCTGCCACCAGACTGTCCTCCAGCTCCTCCACCAGGGCAGGGGGTCTATACACCACTCCTATTTTTACTGTCTTGCCCCCTTGTTATCAAGGTGACTAAATCGCCTCCACGGTTCCCTCCGCCTCCTCTACTCCCCTATGCTGATGCAGTTTTGACCATCATTGCTACCCTCCTCCCTTCCCTTCCCCTGTCCTTCCTGAACATAGTGTAACCCTCCAGGTTCAGGTCCCAGTCATGTCCTGCAGTGGCCCAAGTCTCAGTGACCGCTGCCACATCCACTGCTCCCTCAGTTAGCATCGCCTGGAGCTCAGGCATTTTATTGCCCAAGCTCCTGGCATTTAGCAGGACTACCTTCCACCCTTTCCCTATAGTTCCATTTCCCCTGCTCGTGTTCCCATGGGGATTCTGTTTTCCCTGGTCTGCACTTTGCCAGTCGGCCTTTCCTGCAATCCCCTGGTCCCCAGGGTGGGAGACAGAGTCCTCCTTTATCAGCACCCCTTGACAGCCTTTTCTCCCATCCCACCCCCTTCACAAGTTTAAACCCCGCCACCAATGAACCCTCTATTTTCAACTTGAGGATTCCTCCCTCCAAATTGAGATGTAGTCTATCTCTAGCATACAGCTCCTTATCCTCCCAGGTCTCCCCAATCCCCATCAACCCATACCCTCTGGCCTCCACCACTCCCTGAGCCACTGGTTTATCTCCTAATTTTCCTTTTGTGTTTCCACTAGCCCTTGGCACCGGGAGGATTTCTGAGAAGGAAACTGTGCATCCTATGTCATGACAGACCCTGGCGAGCTCCCTGAATCTTGCCTGTATCTCTAGCTCGCTATTTCCCTCAATGTCATTTGTACCCAGGTGGACCAGTATGTCTGGGGAACGCCCACAATCCTTTGCCAGCTGATATACCTCGTGCTTAGCCCTGTGCACCGTTAGTTCAGGGAAGCATCTTGTTCTAACTGGCCAGGCTTCTCCCTCCCTATCCCATTTGATACCCCTGATCATAGAATTCCCCAGCAGGAGCACTCTGACCACTCCTTTTCCTCCACCCCCTTCCATGTCCCTCATCCTTTCTACCGGCCCCTCCACCCAGCTGGCTCCTTGTTCCTCCCCCTATCTGGGTGCCACATGCCACCCCTCCTTATTACCATGGCCACCCCTCCCTCCAATCCTATGCCTCTCCTCCTCCTGAGTAACCTTCTGTACCTTGCTAATTCCCCCCTCACTGCTCGCAACTGGTCCTTCTCCCCCATCTGCTAAACTAGCCAGGCTCATCCTCCCTTCCTTCCTGTCTCCATTTAGTTCCTCCTTGCTCATCGTGCTCCCCTGGCCTAAAACCCTCAGCTCCCTTTACTGAATCCTCCTTGTACTTCTGGTCCTTCTTTACCTTTCCTCCCAACTGGTCCTTCTCCTTGCGCTTTCCTCCCTCTTCCCCCTGCCCCTCCTGCTCTGATTCACTGCTCCCCCCATTCTCCTGCATTCCAGGTCCCCCCTGTTCTTCCTGCTATCTGGCCCCTGCCTCCTGCCTCCCACTCCCTTTCCGTCTCTAACCACCCCTGTCGTGGCTACATCACCCCCCTCATCCTTGAGCAGAAGAAGAGAATTGAAGCGGTTATTGAGTGTAAGCTACCCCACCACCTCTTGTCCTCCCCATGTAGCATCCCCGCCTGCTGCCCAGTCCCACCTTATCCTACCTGAATCTTCTGCCTGTCTGGCCCAGCAGTGAACAGGATTGACCGTCTGAAATACCTAATTTAATTATCAACCCCCCTGTGCAAAGAAATGCCTTAACTACCCTGTAACCAAGGTGATTTTTTCTTTTTTTTCTTCTTTTAAGCCCAACCATCCAGTACATGCTCTATCACTATGCCTTTTTATTCCTTGCACTATACTACTGTGTTCCTGTATATTTGTCCTGTACATATTGTTCATTGTTTGACCTGTGCTGTTATAATTTGTATTCCTATGTATCAGGTCCGTCTTGTAAATGAGTTTGCTCAATGGTGTTCACCTGAAAAAATAAAGATTTGATTGACTGATAGATTGATTTTAAAGGAAAAAGCAATCCAGCTGCATGCCAAGCTTGGTGGGGATCGTGGGAGCTTCACAGCAAGTGATGGGTGGCTGGATCACTTTAAAAAATGCCACAGAATTAGGCAATGGAGGCTTTGTGGAGATAAGTTAAGAGCTGCAGAAGGAGTTGCACCCTTCTTGCAGCAGCTTCAAGACCTCATAAAATCTGAGTCACTGACAGAACACCAAATCTACAATGCAGACGAAACCGGGTTGTACTGAAGATGCCTGCCTGACAAAACACTCACTTACAGCGCTGAAAAGGATGGCCCTGGCTTCAAAAAGCAAAAGGACAGGGTCACTGTCTTGGCTTGTATAAATGCCAGTGGCTCATGTAAACTGCCACTTTTTCTTATAGGAAAATCTCATGAGCCCAGGTACTTTAGGCACGTTAACTTGTCAGTCTTGCCAATTAATGGGCACCAGAAAAACACATGGATCGATGGGCCACTTTTTGTAAAATGGTACAAAGAGAATTTTATTCCAAGTGTCAAGAGGCATCTTATGTCCCCTAATCTCCCCCTGAATGCCATTCTTCTGCTTGACATTCCCCTGCACACCCTGATATGCCAATTATCCAGACCAGGGATGGGAGCATCAGCTGTCTGTTCTTGTCCCCTAACACAACTTCTAAAATTCAGCCCTGCGATCAGGGCATATTAGAAATTTTCAGGATGCATTACAGAAAGAGGTTGCTTCAGGCCTTACTATCGGACACCAATGAGGACATGACCCTATAAGAGACTGACAGATCCATCTCTCTTAAAAATGTAATCTATATGGGTGGAGAGGCTTGGGAAAAAGTAAAGCCAGAAACAATCACAAAGTCCTGGCATAAATCAGGCATCTTGAGCTGTGCCTCTTTCCCATTCTTACAACTGCACAATACATACCATAGCATAGTGCAGTATACTGGCAGAGTGGTTCCTATATGCAGGACCCACAGAAAATGGAAATCCCATTTAAATTAACTCCTGTTTATCTGAACCAGAAATGTGTCACTGGCATAGTTCAGATAAACGGGATTCTACTGTAATACATTTCATAGCATCCCTCACAATACCTTGAGGTTACTGATCTGTTTGAAAAGAAGTATTTTAATGCTTAAATAAGGTATGACGGGGGGGTGTTATGGCAGGGAAAACGGCCCACCTGAGGTGGGTTGAAGCACAAGGCATAGATGAGTGCTTCCACCACCTGAGAAGGGCCATTAGCCCACCATAACACACCCCCTGGAGTGCCTCATTGCAATTATGAAATGGGTAATTTTTAGTAAATTTTATGCATTTTTTAAAAATATTACTTTTATCTGGGCCATTGTGTTGGGATAACGGTCTAGCTGAAAGCTTCTCTTGGCCAATCAGGAGCCAGCATTCTTTCTACCCATTTCATAATTTTGAATACAGCACATACAAATTTATTATCCCCCCCCCAGTCTGAGTTCATTTCAGATCATGTGCTTATGGAGGCTTGAGCCAATAACAGTTTTTAATGTACTTGTTAGGGTACCTCAGTGATGTATTTACATGTATAAGGTTTCATTGGTTCCAGGACTCTGTCACTGACTTTTTCACTATTTACTCACTGAATCAGTGTAAGAAAATGTCATCTGTTTCCCTGCTGCTATCAGCTGTACCCTTAATTACCTAACCAGGAGCATAACAGTGATAATATTAAACTAAATAAATCTTTTTGACATTAAAAGTAATTATTGCAAAACCAATACATGTGGCTGAAATTATACCTCCAAAAAGAATCAAAGGTTTGCTTTCATAAATGACTTCGCGCTTCTTTCTGGATTAGTTTAACAATCCGTTACAGGTACATTTTTAAAAAGTGTTTTTTTTTTTCAAATTCCAGTAACCTTTACACAAATCTTATTTTTCCCTTTTCATTTTTCTGTGATTAAGTAACCATTTATTGAGATAGTACAGAATCACGTTAAGACTTTCAATGTAAAATCATTATGTCATTTTTCTGTTCAATGTCTAATTAAGTAACGTCACATTATCTTATCTTTTTTGATCACACACTCTGATTATATTACATACACACACACACACACACACACACACACACACACACACACACACACATAAACATCCAATGCATAACTGGTTGCAGTAGAATAGCATGTTTATCTGCACAAGTGGTAAGACCTTCAAATCTAACTCATTGTTTCCCCAGTTGTGAGGTATGAGTCTTGCAACTCATTAACTGGAATAAATGTGTTATTCCACTGCAACTCAATATGTACTGCCTACAACCCATTATTTATAATAGTAAAATGTTATTTATATTTCATGAATTGGAAACTCAGTTTACCAGAGCTAATTTCCAATTAGATCTTTAATACACAAAGCTACATTATTCACTTGTGTTACAGTTATACAGTTAAAAAGAGGCATCATAAGTATAATACAACTATATGACTCATAATAAACATGGGGCCAATATCAATTTTGTTATTGTATTACAAACATAGTAACACCCCCTCCATCCAGTCAAACTCCCCCTTAATATTTCTTCTTTCATTGGTGTCTAGTGGCACCCCACACCCTCCAATTGCCATCTTGTATAAAAATATAGAAAACAGTCCCTCATAGTCTTTTTTTTAAATCCATAAAAAATTAAATAATCCCTCACTCATCTGACTCCCTGAACCCGACCTCCCACGGAGCAACCACCACCCCATACTTCACAACACCTCCGCACACCCACACTCACCTGAACAGCTCCCAGGGTGAAGATCCACTCTCTGACTTGAAGACATGTCTTGCTGCTTCAACAGCCAAATGCAATATGAGAAACTAAGGTAAGTGCAGTTCAATGTATTTCAATGGGGTTTTACACTTTGATGCATAACTTTGCCATTTTTTCCTTTTTTTTCCTACCGCTTTTTCTTTTTGGGGCTCCATGGGCAGGCAAGCTGTGGTCCTCCTTCAGAGGAGCTCAAGCTACCCTACACACGTGGCTTCACTGAGCCTCGCCCAGTGACCCATTTTCCTGTTTTCTCCCCCATTAACTCGGGACACCAGAACACAATTGTGCATGCACATGGGGGTCACATGTGCTCTGTGGCTCTGGTGATGGCTCCTTCCTCTCACCAGGACTAATGCCTGGCTCCTTACAGCTAGGTTCTGCCACCTAGCCTCCACCGACTGGCAGCCAAGATCTGTGGAAACCCACATCCCTCCCTGGGACAGTAGAGCTGCCTTGTGGCCCCTCAATCCAGCTTCTAGCCCTCCTTCCTGGCCAACCCCCAGTGCCCTGAGCTCATTCCTGAACCTGGGTCACCAGCATAGCAGGAGGTAAGGCGTCCAGCACCTCAGCCCTGCACACCACTGTTCTGGTGTCATTTTTGCATATTTTGACACCAAATTTTCAACATGGCCTTTCTGAGACCCCACCTCGTGAACAAAGTTGGTGGAATTATGCAAATCTGACCCAAAAGGTGATTTTGTGATCACGTGGTGAAATCCCCTTTCAGGCAGGATTTGCAGATATTCACTACCTTATTCATTGGGTGGGGTCATAAGAAGGATATGTTGAAAAGCTGGGGTCAAAATATGTTAAAATGGCAAAGTTATGCACATCCATTGACATGTACCTACACTTCCTCATAACTTTCATAATTTTAAAGATTTTCATCCCAAATTTTCAGCATAGCCATTTCTCTACACTATCTTATGAACCTGACAGCTGTCATTTTTCACATCTTTCCCTAAATCTCTTTTCATGCCTCTGGTGCAGAATGATGTTGCAGTGGCACAGAATGATGCTTTGGAGGGGATTTTAACATTTTTAGTACCGGGTTCATGAAGTGGGGTAATAAGAAAACTATGCTGGCAAATTGGTTGCTGTTGTCCTACAAATGGAAGCAAAGGACCTAAAGGGCCCTGCACTTCCACAGCAAAATACATATATGCATCTATGGAGGGATGGAAGTGTAGGGCCCAGAGGGCTTGCACTCCCACAGGCAAATAAGGATATGGTTACACTATGTGAAAAAGGATGGATGGATGGGAGGCAAATAGGGATACAATTATACTATCTCAAGAAAAAAGGAAATTATTTGCAAAATCTGCATTAATGCAAGATTTAGGGTTCAGGCTAAAGCAAAAAATGTAGGGAAATGTGGTTTTAGGGGTTCCAACCCTGAAACCCCACCCCCACACCCACAACAAATCAGGGGAGCAGTCTTCCTTGGGGTTGTCAACCCAAAAGCTACCTGAACCCTAAATGTTGCATTAATGCAGTTTTTTTGCAAAGAATATCTGTATCTACACACACACACACACACACATATATATATGTATATATATATATGGCATTTTTGAATATTGTTACCTCAGATGTTCAACATGGTGTTCTAGGGCAGTGCAAATCATAACCAAATTTCACAGTCTCTTAGCAAAGTCATGTTTTGCATGTGATTTGAAATTTCGTGTAGCGTTGCCCATGACATGGGGTAATAATAAGGCTATTTTGAAAATTTAGGATGAAAACATGTCAACATGACAGTTATTGGCATATGTTGAAACTTAGATGTAGCCCCCCCCCAGTCCCCTGAGGTTACTAGAATCCCATCAGTGTCAGTGCTAGGTAGGAAAGGCAGCTGGTGAATAACTGGTTAAATGGTTTTTACCTGCTCCTCTCTGTTTACTTGTTCTCAGCTGAGATGAGAGAGGTGATGTCATTTAGAACTCTTGCAGCAGCATAAGCCATGGTAGCTAGCTGTGAGTGGAGAGTTTTAGAATCTTGGAGGAGTTGTTGGTTGGAGCCAGTGTGAGCAGTTGGAGGAGTGAGGAGCTGCAGTGTGGACTCTGACGAGAGCCTATTTTTCTTACCCTAGTGCTGAGAAACAGCTGCCTGCCAGTGGAAGTGGTGGAAACTGTCTAGCAGGAGTTCTTGATTTTTCTCATCCCCTGTTGAGATGAGAAGGACTGCAGAATAGATCTGAGGTGCAATCCCCTGACTTTGATCCATGATAGTGAAGCTGCCAGTTTGTGTACATCTGTGAGTAATCTGACCTTGGGTATCCCAGGAGAAATGTACCTGTGTTTTCTTTTGGGGTGTACTCTGACAAAGGGATTAATATACCAAGTTCTGTTCTGTTTTGAGACTGTTCTCATACCTTTCAAAGATGGCTGACAATCGTGGAGTCCCCAGTGAGACTTGACCCTTTGTTCAGAACTTTAATTTACACTCAGAAGTAGTGTTTTTCTTATTCAGGATGTGACAGACATTCCAGGATGCATAGTTCTACTGTTTTACTAAATGTTGTGGTGTAACTCTGAAAGAATAGCTGGGTATGAACATGGAAACAAGAGGTTGGCAACCCCTCATCTGGAGTGACCAATTCAGCACTATGGGTTCTGTAAGGGTGCCTGCTTATTCAGGTCATGGTGGCCAGTGCCTGAACAGAAAGTTTACCCCCGGTGTGGGTTGTTCTAAATTTTTGAGCACCAGTGTGCTCCATTGTGGCCAGTTGCCACATTACCTGAAAGTTAAATCTTTTGCCATATGGGAATTGTGTGCTCAGTTGTGGCCAGTGCCTCTAGAAGGAAAGGCATGTTTCAGCTGAGGCTTTGCTGCAGAAGTGAAGTTAAAATCCTATGCAATATGGGATATGTAGAGTTTCTGTCTGATACAGATGTTTGCTGTTCTGCCATTGCCATGTGTCATGAAGTGTAAACCCTTGGGGGTCCACCTTTGCTTTTGTGTACCATCTTTGGAATAAAGCCACACTTTAGAATCCCAACCTGGTATGGACATTCTTGTTACTGCTTCCTGTGTGTGATTACTGGGTACCACTCCAGAAGTGCAGACCTAGCATAGCCCTAAGCAAAAGTTCTCTCCTCAGGACCTGAGTAGTAATGGTCATGTATGTAGATTTGCTTATGTACACACCCACCCCTTTCTGACCTCTAGATGAAATAGCGAGCCTGGTATAAATTCCCAAAGCTAGGGATGGTACCAAAAAGTGTCCAAAGTAGTTTGGGTGCTCAGTAGAGGGTACCAAGGGGTAGCTGACTGTGTAAAGTACCTGGCATGGGGGTTACATAGACAAGCCATAAATGTGGTAATGTCAGTACCTAATGGTTGATCTATGTATTTATAAAAGTTACACATGGCCCTATTTTTATATAAACAGTAAATCCCTTTATGGGTGTTTGCTGAGGCACAGTTACACCATGTCACGGGTAGAAGGTGCTCAGCTTTGCTCTGTGCTTTGCAATGCTGCTGACTGTGGGGTTAACCTTGTACAACCAATGGCCTTTTGCGCCTTATTGCTTAAATAACTGAATGTGTACTGTAATAAGAATGTGAGTACTAGTAGAGTAATACTTAAATACCCACTCTCAATTTCATGGGTTGTGCACATCACTACAAAATTATGTCCTAAGTGACCATAGGATAATATTGCAAGTTTACAAACGCATAACTCTGTCACTCTTTGCACTTAAGAGATAAGGTATATATGAAAGAAGCGGTCTCAGTTGGCACTACAAGATTAATGCTTGATAGTCACTGAGGGGCTCAAGGTACTCAGCTGTGTCTCATGCCTTACTATGGTGCTGATTGTGGGGTTAATCTTATACAACCAATGGCCTTTCATGCCTTGTTGCTTAAATATGTGTGAATGTATAGTAGAAGAAGAATCTGAGTACTAGAAGAGTGATACTTTACACCCAATAACAAATTCATGGGTTGTGCATGGCACTGCAAAACTTGCTCTTAAGTGAGCATAGGATAACATTGCAAGTTTACTGACACATAAGTCCATCACTCTTTGCAGTTAAGGGATGTGGTATATATCAAAGGAGATGTCTCAATAGGTACGACAAGACTAACACTTGATAGCCACAGAGAAATCATGGCAGGGGCTGAAGGTATTTGGCTTTGCCTCATGCCTTGTAATGCTGCTGACTAAGGGGTTAACCTTGTACAACCAACGGGCTTTGCTGCCTTATTGCTTAAATAGGTGCAACTGTATAGTGCAACAAGAATGGGAGTACTAGAAGAGTAATACTTAACACCCTCTTCACAAATTCATGGGTTGTCTACAGCACTGCAAAATGGTGACCCCATGATATGGGAGGAGTCAAATTGAGTGACTTAGTTTGAGCAACTCAGTTTGATCTCCTGTAATAACAGCAACCATTAAAGAAGAGCGAGGAGTGGTTATAGTGAGTAGGGAAGCACAAAACGGGATGGGTTATATGGAGCAACCGGGATAGGGACCTACAGTATGGGGAGCGAGGATGTAGCAGCATTTCGGCCAGGCAGTTCACAACTGGCCATTTGGTACTGCAGTTAGAGCCATGCATCTGGTGTGGGCAACCCGGGTTCGGAGCTAGGTGGGTGTTAATAAATATGCATTTGTTTTTTGTAAGGTTATAATATTTATTTTTTTTGTTTTTCATTTTCCCCCCACCCAATGGGTGTTCTGTAGGGTCCCCACTCATCAATTATTTGCCCCCCCCTCAAATAGCCCCCTCCTGAATTTTTGCCCTTTACTCCAGAGTCAGGCCCCCCCTCAGAGCTGATTACAAAAAAATTAGGGGGCTCAGGGGGCAAAGTCCCCGGCATAAAAATATTTGTGTAGATCACCCATGTAGAGAATGTTTTGGAAACTCACTCTTTTTGGTTCTGCATTAGTGCGCATCTCTGTTGTTGCATTCAGCGATGTGCACTGGCACATATTGCAGTTGTGGTTTTGTCTGTAGCTGATATCACATGGCACCCTGCAAAATGACCTCCCAAGTGACCATAGGATAACACTGCAAGTTTGCCAACACATATGTCCATCACTCTTTGCAGTTAAGTGATAAGGTATATATCAAAGGAGATGTCCCTATGGGTACTACAACACTAACACTTGATAGCCACCAAGAAATCATGGCAGGGGCTGAAGGTACTCAACTTTGCCTCATGCCTTGCAATGGTGCTGATTGGTTAACCTTATACAACCAATTCCCTTTCATGCCTTACTGCTTAAATAGGTGACACTATTTAGTACGACAAGACAGTGAGTATTAGAAGAGTAATACTTAATACTCACTCACAGATTCATGGGTAGTGCGCAGCTCTACAAAATCACCACCCAAGTGACCATAGGCTAACATTGCAAGTTTACCATCACATGAGCCGGTCACTCTTTGCAGTTAAGGGATAAGGTGTATATCAATGGAGACATCTCCACAGGTACTACAAGACCAACAGTTGATAGGCACCGAGAAATCATGGTGGGGACGAAGGTACTTGGCATTGCCTCATGCCTTGCAGTGGTGCTGACTGTTTGGTTAACCATATACAACCAATGGCCTTTTTTGCCTTATTGCTTAAATAGGTGTCAGTGCACAGTACAACAAGAATGTGAATACTAGAAGAGTAATACTCAATATGCACTCACAAATACATGTGTTGTTCACAGCGCTGCAAACTTACTGCCCAAGTGACCATAGGATAACATTGCAAGTGTACCAGCACATCACTCTGTCACCCTTTGTAGTTAAGGGATAACGTGTATATCAATGGAGACATCTGAATGGGTAGTACAAGATTAACACTTGATAGCCACCAAGAAATCATGGCAGGGGCTGAAGGTACTCGGCTTTGCCTCGTGCCTTGCAATGGTGCTGACTGTGCAGTTAACCTTGTACAACCAATGGACTTTTGTGCCTTATTGCTTAAATAGGTGTGAATGTGTAGTACAACAGTGACTGGGTAAGAAATGCAAAGCAAAACTATATTGCAAACCTATAGGAATGTAAGAATGAAAATTGCCATATGATAACATTGTTGCTTCAATGACCCATAAGAGTATGGAAATTGGGAATTAAGGGACAATGCATTTATATAATTCAAATGGTCACTGTGGACTATCAGTTCACTGCATAACAAATAGTAAGTAAAATGACATGTTGGAAGAATATAGGAAATCTGCCATGATAATTCTAATAGGTTTACACTGTGACTTCAAAAAGGTATACATCAGTCATTATTTCCATTCATGGTGCAATCAATATAGTGATGAAAAGGTGTCATAGAAGTTGCATTAGCTGCTTGTCACATACTATTGCATGTATCCTTTCACAAACCTTAGGGTTAGCTTTGTCTTTATATGTTTTAATTTAAAGGTATGGTGCCTATTTGTCACTAAGAAGAAATGCACTTGTAGAAATTTAGTGCTCTATAACTATTTTTTTCCTTTTCTTTCTTTTTCTTCTTTTTTTCTGTTACAGATTCTGCACAAACTTATTATTTGAATTGGAGTACTCTTGCTGAAAGAAAAAAGATGCCCTACCAGACAACAAGCACAAAATACTAAGGGCCCCATATTCAAAAGTGGCTTGCTGCATCACGTAGTTTTGTGCCATGCATCTCAGATGCACCAGCACAAAACATTGATAAATTCAGATGATGCACCATAGAATGCAATCACACAAGTCCAGCAGTGGGAGATGCGTGGTGTGGCAGGTGCCCTGAAACCTGTGTGGGGCATAGGAAAATGCACGATGGGCAGCCACATGCACTGAGTGTACAATTGCAATATTTATCCAGAATATGCAAATGGACTCATTGCACAGTCCGAGCCCATTCTCCACATTTGCATCTCATTACTGGAATGTATTCAGTCCATTTGCATACCTGCTGCATGTACAGATCCAACTCTGTAGGGCAGCCCCACCAATCCACAAAGGTGAACAGGAGGTACTGCATCATAGTCGGCTGGTGTAATGGTATGTGTGTGTGGGTGTACCGCAGTGGCCCGAGTACAGTGCATCCACCCATGGCCCTGTACAGGGTCAGACTGGGGTACAGGGGGCTCACCTGGGCAATGGTTACAGGAGCCCACCTGGACAAGCAAGAGGGGTGTCCAGGGTGACACACTCTGGTCTGTGTGCCACACAGCTCTGACACACTAGCCCTGCATACATCATACAGTTACCTACAGTACCCCACAGACCCCATAATACTGGACAAGGGCTGAGGCATGCGAGGGAAGGTGCACCACTGTGGGTGGGTGTCACTGCTCAGACCCTGGACCATTCTGATGATGATGATGATGATGATGATAAAACTTTATTTTTATACAGGAAATTCTAATCATTAGGATTATACAATCCTGTTCTCAAGATAGTCCTGTTTGTATTTCACTTAGTTACAACTAAACATAAAATATATAGCAATACTCACATAAAAACAAAACATAAATAATAAACAACTTTTCAATTATCCAACATTACCTTAAAACACAAATACTACTAAAAGAAATTACAAAAACATAAACATATATCCTAAACATACTCATGTACAACAACATTCTATTCTATAAAATTTTAGAATTTCATTTTTAAAAATCATATGATCTTCTAGAGATCTTATTGGAGGGGGTAGAATATTCCATACTTTAGCTGCCTGACATAAAATGGAACCATTACCGTATTTATTATAAATTCTGGTAGGATAGACTCTATATCTATGTACCGATCTCAATAACTCATGCCTACCTTTATTAACTTTAGGGAAAAGTGTTTGAGTAATATAATGTTCTGATAAAACGTTTTATATTTATGTATCAGTATTATCCAATTTTTTTGAAAAATTATTTCTAAAGGTTGCCAATTCAATTTTATAAGCATATTACAATGGTGAGTTCTATATGGACACTGCAGAACATATCTAGCTATTCTATATTGCACCCTATCCAATCTAATCAACTGATGTTTACTCATTGTTCTATAAATTATATCCCCATAAGTCAAGGTTGGCATAATTAACTGTTCAGCCACTTTTTCCTGTCCTTAATCTGTAAACATTTGGTAGTTCGTCTCAAGGCTCCTAATTTCTTAGTCACCTTTTTATGTTATTATCTATGTGAACATCGAAAGTCAACATGGAGTCAAAATGTCACCCCAAATAACAATAACTATCCACCTGTTCTATTAATCTATTTGTATGTGATACGATATGAATCTGTGATTTAGACTTCTTATTTGAAAAATGCACCAATTTAGTTTTTTTAACATTCATCAAAAGCCTTAACCCAGTGAGCCACCCCCCCCCACCTCGGTAAAGTCCGCCTGAAGCTTCTGTTGAAGATCCATAACAGAACTGATGGTGGTGATAATCGCAATATCATCAGCATAAAGTCTCACAGCTGAGTGTCTCACCACCTGGGGTAGATCATTAACAAACAAGAGGAATAACAAGGGTCCTAAAATGGACCCCTGTGGAACTCCTCTGCCCACATTTCTAGATGTAGACAATGTCTGTGAGATCTCCACCCTCTGAGTACATCCTGTTAAGTAAGATTTTATCCAGTTTCTAGGCCCATCAACTATACCTACATCTTTTAATCTATCCAGTAAAAGGGGGTGGCTCACCAGGTCAAAGGCCTTCGACAAGTCCACAAATACAACAGCAGTTTCCAGACCCAAGTTCAAAGAAGTACAAACCAGATCTTTAAACTCCAGCAATGCTGTAGTTGTGGAGTAACCCTTTCTAAACCCCGATTGATAGGGTGTTAACAATCCATATTTGTCCAAGTGTTCGGAGATCTGCCTATTTACACATTTCTCCAAGCACTTGGACAAGATGGAAAGTAAAGCTATGGGCCGATAGTTGTTCAATTCTGTGACGTCACCCCCTTTATGTATGGGGATGACCTTGCTTTCTCTCCAGGACAGGGGAAAGCATTCAGACTGTAAGCTCCAATTAAAAATATAAGTTACCGTTGGAGCAATATAGTCTGCCGCTAACTTAAGAAATCTACCCTCAATTCTATACTGCCACCAGCACTACCAGGCCACCTGGGTACCAGAGCCCCAAATATCACCATGGGCACATGCCACCACTGGGTGGTGCCCTGATGGCCACATGGGTGTAGGCCATGGCCCCTGTTACATGTGCTGTATTGTGACTGTCCACACTACCTGTGTGCCAGGGATGCACAAAATGGCACCAGCATGTGGTAGCTGGGTGTCTAGGTCCCTGATTCAGTGTGAGGAAGATGGCCATCTGGGTGGTGCCGGGGTGTCACAACACCTGTGGCTTTGGATACTGCCCTACTGGTATGTCTGCTGTGTGTGGGTGCCTGTAGCACATCCTGGTGCAACTCCAAGGGCGGTCTCACCTCCAAGGGCTGTCTCAGGAGCACCTCTCTGCAGTTCAGCAGCCTGCCTGTGGGTGGCAGGCCAATTTAGGCCATTTTTCTGGTGTTCTATTTATGGGCAGCACATTTCTGGAATGTGTGGAACATGCGCTGCCCATTTTTGCTGAATATTCCTCTGTGCAGCTCATTCATGTCCCCGCCCCCTGTTTCTGTGCCGCATACATTATCTATGCATGATTGTGCATTCTGACATGTGTGACACATTTGCATTCTGACATGTGTGACACATTTCTGCACATTTGAATATCGCACTTCCATGCATTTCCCAGGATGCGCATCACATCTCCACTTTGGGTCACACATCTCTTTTGAATATGCGGGCCTAAGAGACTGGAAGAGTATTTAGTAACCATAGGTTGCCTTACAAGGCTGATGGTGCAGTATTAGGCTCTACATGTGAGGCAATGAATGATGCCTCTGGTTTAATACAAAATAAAAACATAGGAAACTGTGCAAAATGTGGTCACAAAGCTCATTGTCTGATACACAAACAAATGCGACACATAATACAGCTGATCAAAAAAAACAAATCTAAAATACATCATAAAACAGAGAATAACACACGAAAACTGAGACAAAAGTGTCACTGTAGCCAGCAGTCATCACAATAGAACATAGTATTTTAGGATGTTGCCTGCTAGAACAAAGACTGACCAAATGATATCTGCCATTATGAGACGTAGTGCTAAGAAAATAAAAAAAAAATGTATATTTATTTGATGAAACTAAGTCTGAAAGCAGAATTGTGCAGATGGCCATCAATGTACGACTATGGCTGTGGGCAATACATGATGGCTCAAACTGATAATTTGAACAAAAAACTTCTGAATATTAAAGTGAAATTAGATGAGTTTCATATCTCAGCAGAGACAACTTTTGCTTAATATTTGATGGATGTTGTCTACATACTCAACATACTGAGGCATATTTTTGGGAGGAAACTTACCATCCATACAGTAAGCAAGTGGCAGTATGTGTAGATGAAGCAGGAAAAAGCAGGGAGTGTTTTGCCACTGCTACAAGATGATTTGCATGAGATGGATGAAGAGAATGACTTGACTGCAGAACAGAGAAAGGCGAGGTATCTCACACTGATATGTGATGACACATACCATATTAGACAAAACTCTTTTGATGAGGCGAAAAATCTTCTGTAATCCTTTTGTCACTGCCAAGAGGAGTGAGAAATACAGAGTCACTGAAAACATTGATAAGTTTGAAATGGCCATTCTCTGACATGTTTGCAAACTGGAACTTGTGACAGCATGTTTCATCACATGTGCATGAAAGCTGCACACAACACAGATATGCAAAAATTTGTAGCAAAGTGTATTGTGTCAGAAGTGCTGTCAACAACTTTACAGGATTGGATTCTTTGTTGTCTGAAGGTGACATGGAAGCTGCACTTCATTTTATTAAGCAGC
The DNA here is from genome assembly GCA_016271365.2 of Neoceratodus forsteri. Lineage (NCBI taxonomy): Eukaryota > Metazoa > Chordata > Ceratodontiformes > Ceratodontidae > Neoceratodus > Neoceratodus forsteri. Next base: position 533,623,909 of record CM057456.1, on the reverse strand, counting down.
TGAAAGACTGTAAAGGACCTTATGATGATTTGTCAGGACACAAACCAGACCACGTATTTACTGTGCAACAGTAAAAGAATCAGACTTGACTCATAAATTAAGTAATGAAATTGTTACATTTGAGCAGTTTAAGAGACAAAGATTTGAATATGAATGTGTCTTTTGCAACTGCCTGTTCTACCGTGACCAAACGGTAAAGGCTGACCTCTCTAATATTCATAGATGCAATTTATTTATTTATTTAACTTTGTTGATAGGTACACTGGCAGTAAATGCCTTTTTCAGTCATGACCTGGGTACAATACCACAGACAAATGGTAAAAATTATACATACATGATATAATACATGATGCAATACATTGGGAGGTGAAAGTATATCGTGTCATGACTAATACAAGGCATCAGACATGGAACTATACTAGGGATTGAGATATCGTAATTTGGTGCAGAGGAACATACAACAATATGTTAGTAAAAAAAAATAATACAATACAAATACAGCAGGCAGGAGAAGATACAACGAATCAAGCAGGTACAAAGCATCAGGCATCAGATAAGGGTGAGAGGATTGAAAAGTAAAGTAAGAGCATTATCAGGAAAAGGAGATTGGGAGGTGTACATGAGAATATTGCAGGGGATGGGAACTTAAGAGAGACAGAAGAGTTAAAGTGGGAGAGAAAGGGTGAAGGAAGAGGGTGGAGATTATTGAAAAGAGGGGCAGATATTACTGGTAAAGAGGGAGGAAGATCAGAGACGGGAGTGGTATGTCTACCTATGTATTATGTAGAGGGGCAAGTGCATAGTTGTGTTCTAAGGGTGAGAAGGGGGGGTTAGGGGAGGAAAAGGGGAGAGGAATTTCAGGAAATGGGGAGCAATGGTAATGGGGGTATTAGGGAGGGGGAACAGGGAAGTAGTTGCACATAAAGTTGGTGAGAGGGTAAGTGCATAAGGGTGAAATGTGGGGTTGATTGGCTGCTTATCTACTGCTAAAGACTAACTCTGATCTACAGGAAATAGTGCACGTGTTCCTACTGTTTCTGAAAGATAAAATCAAATGTTACTGCCTCCTAGATCTGTTTTAAACAGGATGGAGGCAGACATTACCCCTCTGGAAATAACAAGCCTGAATTTGTTTGAGCATATTCTAATCCAGACAATGAAGCCATTCCAAACAATTCTGAGACTGAATACAAAAATGAGAAACATGCCACAGAAAGAGCTTATTAAATCACTGAAGGGATCTATTATGTACCTGCCACTTCCACTCCAGGAAAATGTTTAGACAATGACTAGGGACAACAGCATTGTCACTTTGGTGACTGGTGTTCCAACCAAGTCAAAAACAATTTGATAGCACATTGTTAATGCAGAGACAGTTAAAAATACTCTACATTATGTAAAGGGTAGAAACCAATTCTATGAGGACTTAAATGTAGATCACCTTGGTGACACTGACATCAAGTTTGGAATGCTAGATGCTCAAAAAGCAATGATTGAGAAGATCTCAATTAATATGGCTACGGATATGGCCTACCTAGACTTTAGCAAGGCATTTGACACAGTCCCGCACAAAAGATTAATAATCAAGTTAGCCAGCCTGGGAGTGGGTCCCATGGTGGTAGCCTGGGTAGCAAACTGGCTGCACAACAGGACACAGAAGGTAATAGTAAATGGAACACATTCCAAAGAAAGGGGGGTTACTAGTGGAGTACCCCAGAGCTCAGTACTGGGTCCAGTCCTCTTTAACATCTTTATAGGTGACATTGCAGAGGGTCTGGAGGGAAAGGTATGCCTCTTTGCAGATGACACAAAGATCTGTAACAGAGTTGATACACAGGGGGGGGTAGAAAGGATGAGAAGGGACTTGGCAAGGTTGGAGGAACGGTCATGCACATGGCAACTTAGATTCAATGCAAATAAGTGCAAAGTAATGCACCTGGGAAACAAAAACCCAGAAGAGTACACAATAGCAGAGGAGGTACTAACAACAACAAAAATGGAAAGGGACCTGGGGGTAGTCATATAAGATGATCTAAAGGTTGATAAGTAATGTGAGAAGTCAGTAAGGAGAGCCAGGGGGATACTGGGATGCATAGGAAGGGGCATCACAAGTAGAAAAAGGGAAATGGTTATCCCTCTGCACAGACAGTTGGTGAGACCCCATCTGGAGTACTGTGTGCAGTTTTGGAGACCTCATCTACGCAAGGACATAGACAGGAAGGAAGCAGTCCAGAGGAGGGCAACTAAAATGGTGCAGGGTCTGCATCAGAAACCATATGAAGAGAGACTGAGAGAGCTTAATATGTATACCCTTGATGAAAGGAGGGACGGGGGCACATGATAGAAACGTTCAAGTACCTCAAGGGAATCAACAAAGTCCAGGAGGGTAGCACCTTTCAGAAAAAGAGACATGTAAGAACAAGAGGCACAATTTAAAGTTAGAGGGGGGACGGCTCAGGGGTAATGTGAGGAATTTTTTTTTTCACGGAGAGAGTGGTGGATGCATGGAACCACCTTCCTGGGGAGGTTGTTGGGTCTAAATTAGTGGGGGAATTCAAACATGCATGGGACAGACATAAGGCAATTGTAGTGGGGGATGGCAGGAAGTAGGCTGTTGGTTAACTAGAATCTGCAGCTTATCCAGTAGGTAGGGAAATGGGCAGACTGGGTGGACCAAGTGGTCCTTATCTGCCATCAAAGTCTATGTTTCTATACAAATGAGAATGCGTATGAACAGTACACAATATATACTCTGTATGCCAAGGATCCAGTCACTGATAATATTGACTTGTACCAGATGAAGCAGGTTGAAGGGAGTCCTGCTAGTATCTGGGAGAGCACATTAGAAGTGCGATGCTTTCCTGATCTGTTTCCACATGATACTGGCGATCAGTTAGATGAATGCAAGGTACGTGTCCCTGGAGCTGATCACTGAGCGTCCAGAGTTTTGCATTCTGATGGTAAGTCCAGACAAAATATTCAGTGCTTATTTCGCCTACTGGGGGAGAATAAGTTAAGCATACTGTCTGTATCCATTCCCCATACTCTGCTTCTGAATACATATTTGCACAGTATGACAACTGCACAGTTGCTTCAAAAGTTACAAGAAAAGGAGGAGACACTACAGGTAAATCTGAATCTATTCTTTCCAGTATGCATGGCACCAAAGAATATTGGTACCAAAGGCACTCCGAAGTTATGTGTATGCTATGACAGTGTGGTGCAGCCCCTTTGTTTATTACTCTAAGCTGTGCATAATAGAGCTGGGAAGAATTGGTAGATATTCTCAGGTGGGCAAATACAGAGGTAGATGGCATATCATCTATCACTCTTAGTGAGACGTGCTCTCTATACCAAGTGTTCATGTCACAGTGCTTTCATTACCAATTTTATGCACTGCTCAGATTCATTCTGTTAAAGACCAAGCCACCTCTTGGTATCGTAGAACACTACTTACAGTATGGAGAGTGGAATATCAGGCACATGGGGCTTCTCATATTCATATGCTGCTGTGAATAAAGGATGCTCCCCACATTGGTAACAGTGAGGACTCTTAGATCCTCATGTTTATCATACAATACATTACTTGTCAGACCCCTGACAAGAACAATAGTTCTACGCTATGGAAACTAGTGGAAAAGTTCTTGCATCATTTGTGTCACAAGTACTGTCATTAGAAGATGAAAAATCATGGCAATTGGTACACAAGGTGTCACTTTAGATTTCCAAGACATGTTTGTGAACACGGGTGTAAGAATGACTTGTTCTTTGCCACATGCCATCATCTGAAAGCAAAATCAGCAAAATGAGTGTATGAGTTACCCAGAAAGGAAAATGAGCAATTCATAACACAGCTTTGTTGCTGATGTGGCAGGTGAACACTGATGTGCAATTTTATTTATTTATTTATTTATTGAAAAGTTTCACCAGGAAAGGCACACTGAGCAACAAGTTGCTCATTTCTGGAGCACACTAGGGGGGAAGGGAGTTGGGATGCAACATTTTTAGCATAATTAACATACATAGAAACATAGAATTTAATGGCAGATAAGGACTGCTTGGCCCACCTAGTCTGCCCATTTTCCTACCTAACAGATAAGCTGCAGATCCTAGTTAACCAACAGCCTACTTCCTCCTACCCCCCCACTAGGACTGCCTTATGTCTGTCCCATGCATTCTTGAATTCTCCCACTGTTCTTGACTCCATGACCTCCTCAGCGAGGCTGTTCTATGAATCCACAACCCTCTCCATGAAAAAATACTTCCTCACATTACCTCTGAGTCATCTCCCCTCTATCTTCAAATTGTGTCCCCTTGTTCTTGCACATCTCTTTTTCTGAAAGATGCTACCCTCTTGGACTTTGTTGATTCCCTTGAGGTACTTGAAAGTTTCTATCATGTCCCCTCTCTCCCTTCTTTCCTCAAGGGTATACATATTAAGCTCCCTTAGTCTTTCTTCGTATGTCTTCTGGTGCAGACCCTGCACCATCTTGGTTGCCCTCCTCTGGACAGCCTCCACTCTGTCTATGCCTTTGTGGAGATGGGGTCTCCAGAACTTCACACAGTACTCCAGATGGGGTCTCACCAACTGTCTGTACAGAGGGATAACAACTTATTGTTTCCTACTATTGATGCCTCTTCCTATGCATCCCAGTATCCCCTCAGCCTTACTTACTGCCTTCTCACATTGCTTGCCCACCTTTAGGTCATCTGATATAATTCCCCCCAGGTCCCTTTCCATTTTTACTGTTGTCAGTATCTCACCCCCCATGGTGTACTCTTCCCCTGGGTTTTTGTTTCCCCTGTGCATTAACTTGCACTTCTTTGCATTGAATCTGAGCTACATACATTTGACCATACATACATACACACATACTATACCTACATACATACTTGAAATAACATAATTACTATACTGGAATTGCATTGCAACACACACAAAGGGGGTTACATTTACAGTGCTTTACATTAAATGTACAGAGTCCAAATACTACACAGGGAAAGGGAGCTACATGGGTATAACCGTAACATTTAAAGCTCAGAACTAAATATAGTTGGCATTGTTTAGGCATTTAAGGCGATATACAGGGCTGACCTAACTATATTATGTAATGCAAGATCAGGTTGCGAGTCAGTATATAGTTAAGTGGCTTTAGTGATGCCTCGTAAGAGGAGAGTAGGGGGAGCTTAGGCACAATTGCAAGTGTGAGAAACAGTTTTTTGTATAAAGATGTAGAGATGGATGAATGTCTAATTTGAAGGGGGAGTGAGTTCCAAAGACTAGGGAAGTAGTGGGAAAAAGCAGCCTAACCAGAAGAGGTAGCTCGGTGCGGGACTACCATTGTCCTGGTGTTATAGGATCTCAGGGAGTGCGAGAGAGGAAGAGGGAGGGATAGGGAGGAGGAGAGATAAGAGGGAAGAGAACCAAACCAGAATTTAGAAATAAATTTAGCACAATGGGAAAGCTACCTGTTTTTGACAGAAGGGAAGGAAAGACAAGGGATTTGTAGAGATCGCAGTGATGAATGAGAGGAGGGGAGTTCAAAGTAAAGTAACAGAAGGAGTGGAAGAGGGTGTCCAATTTTTTGCTGACAATTCCATAGCCCTATAATTGGCTATGGTGATACAGTTTACAGCACTGCCCTAAAGTCCACCCTCACAAGACTCGACCTCCTCTTCCACTTCTTCTGCCATTTTGCCCTAGACTGCCCTCCCTCAGTGCACTACTATGATCTCTACAAGCTGCTAGACCTCCCCTTGCTACATAATCAGAGACTTAGCCACTGTGCAAGGACCATGGCAAAATTCTGGACACGAACCCTCCCCCCCTACTTTGAGTCTGCACTGGCAGCTCAACCCCCCTCTGTGTACTGTCTCAGGAACACTGACTCCTGGTCTCTGTATGCTCCACATATGTCCACAGCCAAAGGCCAAGCGGCTTTCAGCTATCACTTGCCTAAACTTTGGAACTCATTGCTGGCTGACATTAGGCACACAGATAACTCTCAGCAGCTAAACCAGCTCCTCAAGTCATCCCCCCCCCGTTCATGCAGTCTGTGCCACCGTAATGTTTCATATCCCAACCTGCACCCCTAACCTTAACCACTCCTTGGCTCGTCTCTACTTGCCAGGTCCCTGACCCTAGTCTAGTGTCTGGTGTATCCTGGCCATTGCACCTGCCAAAACCTATGTGTCCTCAAGCGTTACTTTATCTCACACTAATTGCCTAGTTGGACTGTTGGTCCATTGGACTCAATAGTAGTTCCACTCTGTTAGTTGCTGCCTTTCGGCATCTAAATTATTTGCTTTGTTACTGTACTGTTTAGTTCCTGTTATGATGCTGTACCTGCACTGTGAATTGTCGTGTTAAAATGTTGTACTTGTCCTGACCTTTTTCCTCCTCCCCCGGGACGCATCTGGAATCGAGGGGTACTCAGCTCAGTATGCCTTCCTGGTGAAACTCTTAAATAAATAAATAGATAAATGGTATGTGATTTTGTACATTATCAAAAATGAGCCAACATGCTTGCAGGAGCTTTAGGAAGATTTGTCCAACTGTAGCAGATCAATCACTTCTAGGCTGTGGTCTCTAGGGCTAAAACTCTTTTACACCATGAATGTGAAGCCTACAAAGCCAGTGACTAGTTGATCAGAACATGCCTATATGGGAAATCTGAGTAAATATGATAGCTGAATGTGAACTGCAAAGAAAACAGATGTTGTGTGCTGCAATCTCATGATCAGATTGACGAGCTTGCAGCAAACAGGCCATCTTCAACAGATATCTTGAGAAACAATTTGATCAATACATACTATCCACAAAGCCACAGAGCCATGGAGAACATGTGTCTCTTTCGAGTTGCACAGTGGTACGACTACAAATCTGGCATTCAGTCAAACCCTGCAAAACAGATTTACCAAGTGACTGGCTTGGAAGGAAGTCTGCTAAAAGACATAAGTCTAGGTTGATTGTTGCAAACTCACTCTAAAAAATGCAGAGTAAAGGCAGCATTACTACTCTGCTCTCTTCTTCATCTTTAAGTCATGGAGGCAGGAAAGGACATTGAAAGATGACTGCAACACACTGAGGAGTAATTCAACTTGAGCTGTGAGACTTTCAAGACTGAAACTACAGCTGCATACTGTACATTAACAGATCAGAGTTAGAGAAGGAGCAGCTAGAAAAGGCTAGACAACAATTGAAGGAAATCACTCTGGTAAATTCTCAGGAAAATTGTGACCCAGAGGGAGAAGAAGTTTTGGGAGCACCCCTCCCTGTCAATGATCAGACGATATGGATGTATGTGGCATCATAACAAGGAGTGTGCTTGTGATGAGCACAGATGACCATGTGTGTTTGTAAGTAGTTCTGATAGGACAGGCAAGAGTTTCCTTATTGAAGCCATTAGTGCAGAAATATGGAAACATACTGGAGTACTGAATCAACATCTGCATTTGCGACAGCTTCTAAAGGACTAGCAGCATACAACTTAGGTGGAGTAACACTGCACCACCTTTTTATGCTGCCTGTAGAACACATGAAAACATGTGAGTACTGCAAGCTGTCATTTGAAGTCACAATTGAACTACAGACCATGATTGACAAAATGGAGCTCTAGATTATTGATGAGATCAGCATGGTTTCAAATGTTATGCTTGACTTCATTCACCTACATCTGCAGGAGATTGTTGGCACAGATGACAAAGTTCTCATTGGGGGAAAAATATTGTGGTGTTTGGAGACCTTCTTCAGCTAGCACCTGTCAATGATCAACATATGTTTTCTAAGCTGTCAGTGGAACAAACTAGAAAGACAATTCTGTGCACTGGTGGAATAAACCTATGAAAGTTACTCACCTATGCCGAACTATTTCAGAACATGAGACAGAGTGGTCACTATCAATACAAGTTTCTACTTGATGAGGCACACATTAGAAAACTGTCACCATCCAATACATCCCTGTTAAAGACACATGCCATAGGCAAAAGTGATAGTTCCATGTCTGATACATGCAATCTGTTTTCTAAGTTGTGCACTGCTAGAACACACATTGTCTGTTTGATGCCAAGACTTTAAGCAATGTGCTGGATTCAAGCAAATTATGCTGGAGAGGCAGCAGCAACCAATTCTCATTCTATCATCACCTGATTCAATTGATGATGTCTGCTTAAGTCCAAAGATGGTTGACCATCTGAAAGAACTGACCTTAGATATGTTACAGACAGCTGGTTTGGAGGCAGCTGTTACAGTGTGTAAGAATACATGTGTCATGCTACATTGTAATCTTGATGTGGATTGTGGACTTGTCAATGGTGGAATTGGGCACATAACTGATTGCCAATATAATGTTCAGAAAACATTTGTTGAGATTATTGTGGTGAAATTTGACAACATTGATTACCCACAGAGCACCGAGAGATGTTCATTAAAATTCCAGCTTATGAAAGACATTTATGTAACAAGAAAGCACTTTCCACCATGTGTTGCATATGCTGTGTCAATTCACAAGTCACAAGGTTTGAGTTTGGATGCAGCAATGATTGATATTGCCAATGGTATCTTCAAAGATGGTATGAGCTATGTCACTTTGTCTCATGGTAAAAGTTTGGCAGGATTGTATTTCATAAACATTGCACTGAGTAAATGTCATGCTGAGAAAAAGTGCATTGTTGAGTATAATTGCTTGTGGACTCTGTATCAACCCAACCTATCTATGACCCCTGTACCAGGTGATGTAGTGATATGGGATGTCTCTTTAGACATGTCACACACATTGAAGAGGAAGAAGTCTACTGTACATGATTTCCACTATCAGAGGTCATAGGTGTTACTGTCGTTGATCACATCCTATCACCTCCAGCAAAGAAGTGTCTTGGTCTCTCTGCGACAGTAACATTTGACAACAGTACTGAAGTAAACTGCTATGCTAACTCTGCAATGCAGGTGTTCCTTCATATGCCAGAGTCTGTCAACACCATCACTGCTTCTCGATCAACAATTTTGTCCAATTCACCGAAGGAAGTTGTAAGTGCCAGTCTACAGCAAATTAACACTTTGCAGTCACAGACACCACTTTGAGTAGCTCTGGCAGCTTATCATTGACATAGGACATTTGCTAGCAGTACTCAGCAAGATGTTACAGAGTTCATGATGGTCATAATGAACACATTAGAAGGTGAACACAGTTCCAGTAAGGCAGTACTTCACTGTCAATTATGTTTGCAAACATATCTGTTTGTCCTGTGGTAATGTGGACAAAGAAACGACAAATGACGTGCTGTGAATTTTTCTGTTTGTCCTAGATGACCCCATCTGTGAAATTCAGAAAGTTTTTAGCCATGCAAAATCTGTCTGGGAGTGCTGTAGGTGTGGCAGGAACAGTACATGTTCACTCATAGTAACTCATGCTGCAAATTACCTCATGTTTGTACTACTACAAGTTGACTCACAAGGGAGTCAAAGTTGTAACACTGATAACAGACTTTACTGTAGGTAGAGTCATGTTTGGACACATGCATTTTGACATTCATGCAATAATTTTCCACCATGGAGCTTCTGAAAATTCTAGTCATTATGTGACTTGGCTCAGATACAGTGGTCGGTAGAGTGTAATGATGCTATAGTCACCTTTAAAGAAAGATTACCAAAGAATTGCAACTATACATATGTTCTGGTTCTGAAAAATAAATAGTTTGTACAAGCTGCAGAACACTACTTCCTTGCAATGTGCCTCTCACTTACCTAGGTTTAACAATCATTGATAAACAAAGATCCATTGGACACATTAAACACATATCAATATCATCACTCAGTGTCTACTGTAACAACTATTATTTATTTTATTAATTTCTACATATAATAGCTGGATTGCTCTACTGATTAAAATGAACTGTTTACAGTTCGAGTGGGCCTTTACAAGGGTGTCATATTGTACGTACAATCAGTAAGCATATTGTATCTTGGCCCATGGAGACTTTTTTCATGTCATACCCCCCAGAACAAATTCTAGCCAGAGCCGATATGGCTGTGGTGAGCTGCCAAATGACCAAAGTTACACGTGTGAAAAGAAAATTTTGAACAATCAGGTGTAACTCGGCTATTTTTTGGAGTTGTTTCACCAAATGTTCAACATGGCCTTTTTGGGCCCCACCTCATGAAGAGGCAATGGAGGAATAGAGGGAGATGTGATGGGGAACTATACCTATTTTAAAGCTCTATCTAAATCCACTCTAGATCTTGCTATATTGTCTGGTGACCATAAATTCTGGCACCTACTAAACATTCCTATCAGAACAGATAGTGACCATTTGCCTTTAATATTGGGTACAAAAGAAGTATCTAATGGGCACACACTTGTTAACACTATAGTACCTATGGACTATAGAATGAATAAATGACTTAGGTGGGACCTTACATTGGAACATAGGACTATGGCATAGATAATACTTTATTTGCAACAAATAGATGTTCTTGAGTTGATAAATTGGAATGCTGAAGAAATATGGGTAATTTTAAATACATTATTTAAACAAATTGAGAACAGTTTGTATAAGCCAGTATTGAATTATGGAACACAAATCAAAAATCAGACTTCGTTTGACCAAGAATGTGTGGTATATAAAAAGTACTTAAGGAAACAGATAAAAAAGGTCAAGGACTATAATGGTAAATCACAGTGCTTAATTCTAAAAATAGAAAAAAAGAAATACAAAAAAATGCTCCTAGGAAAAAGAGTTTGCTTTTTATAATGAAAAATGGAAACAGATGTTACAAGTTATAGAAAGGAAAGATGACAGGAGATTCTGGCAACTAGTAGTGAAAGGAACTAAGAACTTAAAAATAGTCCAGATTCATACATACCCAAAGCACAATGGATAGAATACTTTGAGAAGATCTTTTTTGATCCAGAAACAAAAGACTTTAATCATCATGAGATGCACACTCTTGGTCGGATTACTAAAAAGGAGGCATATTTTGCTATAAACACACTTAGTAACAACAAAGCTCCCAGGCTGGATAAAATACCAACTGAAGGGTTGTTTTTGTGTAACACAGTCTTGAAATGTACTATTGGCTGCATTCTGTAATAAATGCATACATGAGAAATGTATCCCACACCCCTGGAGAGGGGCAGAAATTGTCCCTATCCACAAAAAAAGGAGTCTGTCAGAACTATCCATGTACTGACCAATCAGTCGTTTAGACACAAACCTGAAAATGTTCTCAAAAATCTTGTTAGATCAGTTATTAGTACAAACTCAAAATACTTGAGGGGGGGAGCTAAATGAAGCCTAGCAAGATTCCATCATGGATATTCTACCATGGATAACTGTTTTGTCTTGAGTCATTTAATACACAAGTACACAGTAACCAGAAAACAAAAATTATATGTTGCATACATTGACCTATCAGCAGCTCTTGGTATGATACATAGACTTCTCTTATGGAAAATCATGTCTGATCAGGAAATAGACCTATCCTTAGTAACAATAATAGCTTCACTTTATAGTAAAACCTGGGCTAGGGTTAGAGTTGGGGGACAGGGTCAACTTTCTAAACCTTTTAGAATTAACTATGGAGTCAGGCAAGGCTGTATCCTTGCTCCCACCCTTTTCAATATTTATATGGATTTTTTCATTAGAAATTTAGATATAGTGGATTCAGGTACCCCAAAGATAGGAGTTAGGTCAACCCCCATATTAGTATACACAGCTGACCTTTTATTAATGTTGCAGACTAGGTGTGGTTTACAAAAACAATTAGATGCCCTGGAAAAATACATACAAGAGTTACAACTGAAAATAAATTATAATAAAACTAAAACAATGACATTTGGCACCAACAAATTAAGAAATCAGTGGAAATTGGGCAATAATAAAATTGAAAGTGTAACACAGTACATTAGGTTTAACATATACCTCTAATAATAAAGGGATGCAACATCTGCAAATAATTCATACCAAGGTTAGGAAAACAGCTATTGGATTAAGAAGAGTTGATTTCTTTTATGGAGGCCATACTATAAGGCCACTTCTAAGAGCCATCAAATCTAAATACTAGGCACAAATACTTTAAGCTGCTGAGCTTTGGGAAAGTAATAATGTAGAAGCACTTATGAGTCCAGCTTATAAAATTATACAATCAACTCTGGAGCTAACGCCATCTTGCCCAGCAGTATATTTAAGGGCAAAGCTTGGACTCCTAAATATAAACTCCTACACTGATGGGAGGAATGTCAAATTCTGGCTACATTTAACCAGATTAAGAGGTACTCAGTTACCCAAACTATGTTTTCAAGAACAACTAAAATTGATTAAAAATCAGTTTGGGAATGCAAATTGGTTACAGAGGATATATAATAAATTGGATCAATATGACTTGATAGCATTAAAACTATAGAATGCAAAGAACATTAAGCTTAAAATACAAAAAGTATATACAGACCAAAATAGATAATTACTGGGTTCAAGAGAATTTGCTTAAAATATAATGCTTGAGGTATGCAAAATGATATGCACTAAATAACCCGTGTTTTGATTTCAAATACTATTGGGATGTGTTACTGGACAAAGAACTAAGGAATGTATTTATTAGAGCTAACTTAGAACTGTTAGAAAGCAATCTGCGTAAAGTGAGATATAACAAGTTGCCAAAAACATAGGCATTATGTGACTGTCACACATGGGAAAGGAAGGATATACTCCATATGCTATGGTGCTGTCCATGGTATATTGAACTCAGACAGTATTGGATATGCCCTTTTCTGGACTGGCCTAACTTGACAAAAAATGAATTGACATTTATTTTGTTTAATATTGCAGATGATAACACTATTAAACATATATGGCAAAATTCCTTCAGGATAAGCAAGAAATGGAAGCAAGAATAATATTAATTCCCCTGTGTGTAAGAGCACATCTTAGACCTTGTGCTTACATGGGTTGCAAAAGACTTCTGTTAAAATATAAATGTAATGACATTTTTTACATCTGGGTTTTAAACTTTTCTATTTTTGTCATAAGTCACCATTTGTATTGTGCTTGTAATTTATATACCGTAAGGCTTTTTATGGTCGGCAATAAAAGATTGATTGATTGATCTCATGAAGAGTGTCACTGTCATTTTGTTCACTTGTCCAGAAAGGTGATTTAACAGAGCGACTGAGCCATTCTGTGCACAGGTGTGAAAACATGTTTCAGGCAGGATGTGAACAATGACAGCTGTACGGTTAATAAGGAGGTGTGCAAAAATGGCAATGTTGAAAATCTGGAGTGAAAATATTAACAATTGGCAAAGTTAGGAGCGTGTGTAGAAACTGCACAATGTACGCTTGTAACACAGTAATTTTTTGGAATTTTTTCACCAAATTTGCAACATGGGCTTTTTGGGACCCCACCTCATGAACAGTAGCACTGCCATTTTGTTAATCAGTCCTGAAAGGTGATTCTGTGCAGCAACAGAGAAATCATCTTTGGGACCAAGTAATGAAATGACAGTGACAGTGTTCATGAGGTGGTGTCACAAGAACCCCATGTTGAAATTGTGGGGTTAAAATTCCTTAAAATGGCTGATATAGCAACATAAGTTGAAAACCCCATTGACTGCTATTATACCATGCTTACCTTTGATTCTTCAGTTTGTAGTTTGGCTTTGTAGAGTGCATATGTGTCCTGGTCCAGAGAAGATAAAAGCACCAACCTCTAGAGGTAAGTATAGGGTAAGAGGGGTGCAGAGAGGTGGGTGCTCAGTGGGAGGGTGAGGGATGGGAGAGTGGGGACTGGGGCAATGACGAGGGACCATTTTCTTTTTGACAGGTAAAAAACAGAAGACATCAGGGGATGGTTTTCTTTCTTTACAGGAAACAAAAACAAGAAAAAAAACATACATTTGGGCACACTGGGGTGGGCTCCCAGTGTGCCACATGAGTTGAGGGGGATACATCATGCTGACATGGGGACTAGACACCCTGATGTCGGCGCAGGGGAAAAACAAGAAAAAAACTAAATTTGGGTGCACTGGGGTGGGCTCCCAGTGTGCCATATGAATTGGAGGGTACATGATGCCAACACAGGGATTGGGCACCTCAATGTTGGTGTGGGGAATGGAGGTAGCAGGGAGGACAGCAGCAGTGGGAGGGAGCAGGAGGGTTTTAGTTGCTGCCAATTCTGAGAGGGAATGGAGGGAGTGGGAAGGACAGGAGCAGTGGGAGGGTACGGGAGGAGTACCATCCGGAAGATGGTGGTGGTGACACAACTGCGCATGCACGGCATTCATGCATGCATAGTTGCATTGAATGGCATTCTGCCATTCACAAGATGGCGGTGCCAGTATAACTGCGCATCCGCACAGTTCTAGTCCCAGAATGCAGAAGTAACAGCTGAAATAGTGTGGCTGTTACTCTGTAGCGGCCGACCGTGGTGGAGCATTACAAACTCCGTTGGACTTTCAGAAGGATACTTCGGAAAGTCTAGTGGAAGGTGCCATGATCGGCTGTTTTAAGGCAACAGATGAATCCCAAAACAGCTGTAGGCTCCACTCACCACCATAAAAATGCACACTACTGTCTCATTCAGATGCACACATAACATCATGATCAAATAATTTGTGGCAAACCGCATTCTTTTAACTACACTATACTGAAAGGCTTAATAATGGCTACCAATGACGACTAAGATGTCTATATACAGTATGTATATATTGCTGAAAATGTCTTTCTATGTAAATATACTGCATTACCATTGTTGTACTTACATACTTTGAAAAATAATGCAGTTGGTGTCTGTGTGCATAGCTGCATATATTAGTTGGTTTAGTTCCCTGAACACAGTTTACATAATTAAAGAAATAAATGTTTCTGTAGTTAAGTAATTGCATGTCACTTTAATTTATGTATTGCTTACAAAAATGTAAAACCTTTCTAAGTGACAAGATGAAAACTAAATTTTGAATTGTATTGCAATCATGGACCTAGTATGCTAGTTATCATGTGTTCCTGCTTTTCCATAGGATCTCCTTTATTACTGGGTCAAGTGAGATATTTTCCAAGTACAGTCTTGTCAATAGTTGTAAATAGTTCAGACATCTTATGCTGTACATATATTCTTAACACTCATTCTGTTTTACTTTTCTTAGATGACTTATCACTTCTTTGTGCAATAAATGATTAATTGTCTTTATTAAGGTACTTGGTTTTTCACCCTCTCCAAGAACATAGATCTAATTTGGTACTAATTCAATTGGCATTTTCCAAATATTTTTTTAAAAGTTATATCCTGTCTTCTATGTGTTTCTTCATACGTTATAACTTAATGTTCAGTGGTTTTATTACAATCCATTCACATACAGCTGATAAATAGCATTTGTAGCATGAACATGGTATGTTAAATGATTTTTTAAGAAAAATTCAATTAGCATGTGTCAAACTCAAATTGACTTGCAAAATGGCTTCTTGCTGAATATAACTGTCAAACTTACTGTGCTAGAGAGTAATGCTGAGTTTAATTATAGGGTGTGGACACTGACTTGAGTACTTCAATAGACATTACAGAAGGTATCTGCTGGTACAGTGGTCTGAAAAGGTATACAATGAAAGAACTATATCTTTTGAATATCTTCTCATAAAGGAAGGGAATTCTTTGCTGAAAACTTCATTAGTGCATCAGTTAGGGTTCAGATTAAAGCTACAAAAGTAGGGAAATGTGACATTAGGGTTTCCAACACTGTCTGCACCCCTTCCCCAACAAGCAGCAAAAGGGGCAAGGCAACACAAGCAACCAGAGACCGCCAGCATCAGGTAAGATAAACAACAAACAACTCTCTGCAGATAACACAAGAGACATCCATCATCATGGTCCACTACTTCTGTAGCCATGGATACACATGCACGCTTCAATACGTTCATACCCCCTTCAGGCTGCTGAAGACACCACCTTAGAAACAATAAAATAAAACACAAAGGAAGAAAAAAAAACGGAAAAGAAAATTATGACCACACTATTATGTCCACATATGCATGACAAGAATTCCTGCTTGTGAATCTACTGTTCCAGTGTTGACACTACTTGGCATGCTATTATTCTTGTATAGAAGCACACTAAAAATGCAACACATTTGCATCGAGTTGTGATATCAATGCTGCTCTGCTAAAAACACATCACTAAGTGTGCTATGATAACATTACATTCCTATGGGAAAGTGATTCTACATATTTAGATTGTTAACCTTTTGTTATTATGGGATATTTTTCAACAACATTAGAAGAAAAACTGTATATGAAAACAAAAATTATGATGAGACACCGACAGTTGTACCAACACTACTATCTGGTTGTGATGTCATGACATACCACAACTTCTGTGCATAAAGTGACATGAAATCATAATTTCATGCAAATATCTCTAGCAAACATAAAATCTCTATGCTATTACACACAGCCATGGTCATGCCTTGGACTTGATGTTCTCACTGGGGCTTGAGGTAACTGACCTAAAAATTAATCTGGCCATGTGTTCGGATCGCTACATGGTAGAGTTCTCATTTGGGGCCCCCATTAATCCTTCCCCTATAGAGATGGTCCACTACTGCCCTTTGAAAGGGTTGTCTCCAGAGGGACTGATGGCAAACTGGATCTATCTGGTGTGAGTATTGCTTGTGCGATGGGTACTGGTGAGGCAGTGGCAGCTTATAATAGTGCTGTCTCCAAGGTGCTTGACTCTGTTGCATTGCTCCATATATGACCCAGGATTTCCCACTTGAGACCCCAGTGGTTTGATGGGGCTGTCCAGGAGATGAAGACCAGGGGCCAGAGGTTGGAGCATTGTTGGCTGAAGTCTCAATCGGAGGAGGACAGACTGGCTTTGGGAATTCACTACCGTGGATATCAAAGGCAATTAACAATAAGAAGGCAGTGTTCCTGTCCGGGAAGACTGCTGCAGGGAGGAACAGACTGGCTTTCCTCTTTCAGACAGTAGACAGACAACTCCATCTTGTCTCTCTGCAGCTGAAAAGAACAACTTCAGTCACTCAGTGCGAGGAGTTTGCTCTGTTCTTCTCTAACAGGATGTCCTCCACTGGGGCTGAGATCTCTCCAACAGAGGAGACGCAGTCCTGCAGTGGCAAGTCGTGAATTTTCAGAGGCACTCCTATTGGCTAGAGTGAGTATAGGCAGTGGGGGTGAAAGAGGTATGCAAGGTGATTTCGAGGCTGCAGCTCACATACTGTGAACTGGACCCAGGCCCAGCCAATCTCTTAATGGGATGTGTTGAGTCCATTGGTCCAGTGTTCACTGAGATTGTCCAATGTTCGCTTTTAGAGAGACTATTTCCCAGTGCCCAGAAAGGGGTACTGGTGAAGCCCATCCTAAAGAAAATATTACTTGACCCTGACATCTTTGCAAATTATAGACCAATCTCTAAACTCCCTTTTTTGGATATTATCGAGAATTTTATTTATTTATTTATTTAGATTTTGTTTACCGGGTAAGCCCACTGAGACCAAAGGTCCCTTTTTCAGGGACGACCCGGGATTAGTTACAGAAAGGACACAGAGAACAATAATTACATTAATTAAGTTAGTTACATTTGTTACATCACAGTATAATGAAGTCATTAATACAAGGGTAGCAGGAGGGTTCGCATACAGATTCATATTAAAATCTATATGTTAAGATCTCACACATTATATACAGTATGTACATAAGTTCAGCCAGAAATCAGAGACCACATTAGCATTTCAAGTACAGTCAAAGATAGAGATTAACCAGTGAAAGGGCCCAGGGGACTGGTCTAGGGAGCTAGCGGTTACAGCCACAGAGACTAAGATTTAGAAGATATAGTTTGAGTCCATTTTTAAACTGAGTGAGAGTGGTTGAGTTTGTCAGACCAGGTGGTAGGGAGTTCCATAGGTGAGGGGCAGCAAATTTGAAGGAACGTTTGCCATGGGTTGAGCTCATTCTAGGGGTGACGAGAGGGTGACTTGCAGATGAACGCAGGGTTCTGGGATGTTTTCTGGGGGAAAGAAGTTCACTGAGATGGGGAGAGGGACCTAGGTAAGTAAACTTGAAAGCTAGACAGGCAACATGATAGGCTAGCTTATGCCGGAGAGAGGGCCAGTTTAGCTCCTTTAGGGTGTCACAGTGATGTTTCCTAGGGGAGGAGTTAGTGGCAAAACGGGCCACACGGTTATAGAGTACAGAGAGTTTATTATATTCCATCTCACGGAGGAACTGCAGAAGAGGAGCACCATATAGGACGGATGGAAGGAGATTGCAGCAAGCGATAGCATGACATGCAGTAGAGGATAAGGAGTATCCCAGTCGGTGCAGGAGGCCAAGCTTTTGATGGGTGGACCTGGTTATTGAGTCGATGTGGACTTGGTAGGTCATTTCCTGGTCTAGGTGGACCCCGAGGTATTTGAAACTAGGCATGACCTTGACTCTTTTTCCTTGGCTGGTACAGATCTGGAGGAACTGGCCTCTGTCAGAGCCCAGTCATCTCGATCCAAACAGTACCGCTTTGGTTTTTGCATCATTAAGTTTAAAGGAGTTCACAGAGAACCAGGTCTCAAGGGTGGAGAAACTATTCTGCAGCTTAGTTGAGATGACACTGGGTTGTGGGTCACTGCAGTAAATGACAGTGTCGTCAGCATACAGAGTGAGATTGCTGCAGAGGCTGCTTCCCTCAGTATTATTCAGGAAGAGTGAGAAAAGCAGGGGGCCCAGGATTGAGCCCTGAGGTACCCCAGCAGTGACCGATCTAAGACCAGACTGTACGCCCTTCCAGCAGACCTTTTGGGAATGGTCCCTCAGGTAGCTCTTGAACCAAGAGTGAGAGTGGTGATCCAGTCCCAAGGTCTGGAGTTTAGAGAGGAGGAGGTTATGGTTGACCAGGTCAAAGGCCCTAGATAGGTCAATGAAAAGGGCGCCCGTTGGGGAACCTTGGTCCATGTAGGAGAGGATGTCCGTAGTGAGTCGGATAAGCGCAGTGTCAGTACCATGGCCCTTTCTAAAACCATCCTGAACATCGGCCATGAGAGAGTGCAGCTCAAGGTAGTCTTGGAGTTGGTTTGAGACTAGCCTTTCCCGAATTTTCCCCAAGGGACTGAGAAGGGAAATTGGTCTATAATTTCCCATAGTAGTAGTAGTAGTAGTAGTGGCTCTGCAGCTCAAGGCATACCTTGTGGCCTATGACATCTATGAGCCCTTCCAGTCTGGATTTAGGTCCAGGTATAGCACTGAAATGGCATTAGTCAGGGTGCAAAATGACCTTCTCAGGGTGAGGGATAGAGGAGAACAGTGAGTACTTATTATTCTCTGTCTCTTCTCAGCATTTGACACTGTGGACCATGTAGTGTTGCTGGATCACCTAAGGGAGCTCTGTGGACTCACCAGTACTGTCTTCAACTGGTTTCAGTCCTTTCTCACAGACAGGGTAGAGAAGGTAGTGATGGGAAGTTTCTCCTACTGCCTGAAGCCCCTGCTATGAGGAGTTCCCCAGGGTTTAATCCTGTCACCTATGTTGTTCACAGTGTACATACTTCCCCTGGGTGAGATCATCAGACAGCACAGCCCGGGTTTTCACTGTTATGCAGATGACACACATTGCCCCCCATTGTCATCCGACACCTATTTTAGGTGTCGTGCGTTGGGTATTCTCAGGAAGCATAAGCGAAAGTGGAGAGCTGGGCCTGCTGGGGGACAGGAGGGTGGTGGGCAGATTGGGGTTCTGGGGTTCAGGAGATACCCTGGGATGAAATGGGGTCAGGATAGGGGTTATTCTTGTCTTGTCCCCATACCCAAGGGTTCTGATTTTAATGGACAGGTGCCAAGGTCTTCCTCGACAGCTCATCCCACCTTGGTGGTGTTATGCAATGCCAGATCTATTAAAAACAAGACAGCTATTACAGCTGATCTTGTCGGATCAACTTATCTGGCTTGCACCACTGAGACCTGGCTGGATGAAAATCCAGGCCCTATATTGGCCTTGGCAATTCCAGCGGGGTTCTCGGTGATACACCGTCCAAGGCTGGATCGTAGGGGCGGGGGTCTGGCCATTATGTTTAAGACTGAGCTGGGCCTTGTGGATGTGCCATTGGGAAGTACCAGATCCTTTGAATATATCCTGGGAGAGGGTGTAGGCTGTAGGATTCTCCTCATCTACCAGCCACCAGGTGACGGTAGAGAATTCCTGCAGGAGATAGGAGACTTCATCGTCGACATGGTGTTGAGGTTCCCCAGACTGATAGTTCTGGGGGACTTCAATGCCTGGGTCAACGATGAACTCTAGCATTTTGGTCAAAATCTCCTCCAGCTGATGATGATGCTGGACCTAACACAGGTGGTTACCTCCTCGACCCATGTAGGGGGTCATTCATTGGATCTGATCTTTCTTTTGGGTATGGAGATAGCTGATTTGGGGGTGGAACCAGTCAGCTGGTCTGACCATCACAACATAAGGTTCAGTTTCAGGGCCTCCTCCCAATAGGTCTGCCCCTACAGAGGTGGTTCAGTACCGCCCTTTAAGAGGTATTAACCCCAGTGACTTAATGGCGGTACTGGATCTATCGGGCTTGTCGGGTGAATGCATGAGTCCAGATGATCTCGTACTAGCCTATAACAAGGCTGTGGGAGATGCTCTGGACAAAATTGCTCCTGTTCGTGTTCGGCCTCTCGCCCTCAGTCCAAGGAGCCCTTGGTTTGACGGCTTCTTGAAAGAGTTAAGGTGAATTGGCCGAAGGTTGGAGAGAGCCTGGCGGAAGTCTGGCAATGATGCTGACAGGCTTAGGTTGATGGCACATTATGATGGCTATCAATCAGAAATCACCCGTAAGAAGGCAGAGTTCCTGTCCAGGGAGTTTTCTGCTGCACAGAATCGACCGGCTCAGCTTTTCCGGACCATGGACTGATTGTGCAATCCAATCAGTCTCCAGCCCAGAGAAGCTTTTTCTCAGCTAAGATGCGAGGAGTTCGCTCGTTTTTTTGCAGATAAGGTTGCCAGCATCAGGTCTGGCATCAGTCCGACCTCCCCTATGAGGGACTGCAGTGGTCGACAGGAAATGGCATGTACTCAGTCTGTCTGGTCAGATTTTTGCCAGCTGGAGTTCAGTGACATTGTGAAGATCATCCAAACATTGCGACCAACTAGTTGTAGTTTGGATCCGGGCCCTACACCTCTCTTAGTAGGATGTGTAGAAGTTATTTGCCCAATCCTTGCTGACATTGTCTGGAAGCCTTTGGAGAGGGGGGTCTTTCTGATTTCTAAAGAAGAAGCAGTCATTCGACCACCCTTTAAAAGCCCTCCTTGGATCCAGATTGTCTAGCTAACTACCGGCCTATCTCTAACCTGCCATTTGTTGGTAAGGTTATTGAAAAGGCAGTTGCGCTGCAACTGGACGATCATCTTATAACTCACAATGTCTATGATACTCTCCAGTCTGGTTTTAGGAAGAAGCATAGCATGGAGACTGCTCTTGTGTTGGGTATTGAGTGACCTCCTAATGGCTAGAGACTGAAAGGCATGTACAATTCTGGTCCTTCTCGATCTCTCTGCTGCATTTGATACTGTAGACCATGGTGTGCTGTTGGAGTGCCTGCGTTTTTTTTGTGGGCTGTCTGGTACAGTCCTCAAATGGTTTCATTCTTACCTCACAGACAGGCCTCAGAGAGTTGCCACTGGAATTTATTCCTCTGGTGCTCACTCCCTGCCTTGTGGGGTACCGCAGGGCTCCATTTTAGCTCCCATGTTGTTTGCAGAGTATATGCTGCCATTGGGAGAAATCATCAGGCAATACAGTCTGGGTTTTCACTGCTATGCAGATGATACCCAGTTGTATCTGTCCTTTCTGCCTGGCCAGGATGATGCACTCTCCGTGCTGAATAACTGCCTTGCTGAAATCAGACTTTGGATGAGTTCCAGCTGGCTGAGACTGAATCCGGATAAGACTGAGGTATTGGTAGTGGACCCAGGTCATCCGGGGGCGGGTTTGGGAGCTGGACAACCATCAGGTTTGTCACTTGGCAGTATGCCGCTCCCTACCTCCAATCAGGTGCACAATCTGGGCATTATTTTTGATGACGGTCTGACCCTCAAATCTCAGGTGTCAGCTGTCATCAAATCCTCTGTTTGCCATCTGAGGAATATCGCCCGGGTGAAACACCTGGTTCCCCTGAGTGATCTTCCAACATTGGTCCATGTCTTTGTCACTACCCATCTTGATTACTGCAATTCCCTCTACCTAGGGCTACCTGGGGTTGATATCTGCTGCCTGCAGCTGGTGCAGAACGCAGCAGCCAGGCTTTTGACTGGGACTTCTAGAACCAGTCATATTACACCTGTGCTCTGCTAACTACACTGGCTGCCTGTTTGGTGGCGGATCACCTTTAAGGTTGGTTTATTAACCTTTAAAGCCCTACATGATCAGGGACCCGGTTACCTGAAAGATCTCCTGATTCCCTATTGCCCCCTCCATCCTCTCCATTCCGCCAATGAGGGATTGCTGGAGATTCCCAGGGTTCAATTAAAGACATCAGGATCCCGTGCTTTTGCTTTTTCAGCACCAACCCTGTGGAATTCTCTACCTCATTGGTTGAGAAAATGCCCAACTGTCGATAGTTTTAAAGTTGGTTTAAAGAATTATTTATTTAGTTTAGCTTTTATTTAGTTATGGTTGATACATTTTAATGTTGTTTTAAATTTTTATTATTATGTGTATGTTTTTATGTACAGTGCTTTGGCTCTGAAAGGAGCTATAAAAATAAAGTTGATTTGATGTGATATTCTATATGTCAATTGCACCCAGGATGAGTGATGCCATGAAGATGTTTAATAAGTGTCTGGCCAGGATCCAGGACTGGATGTCTTCTAGCTGGCTGAGACTCAATCCCGACAAGATGAAGGTGCTAGTGACTAAGCCTGGTCATTGGCAAGATGTGGGTGCTGCTGGGATGTGAACAGCGTTATTCCTTGGCCCTACTCCTTTGGCTGCATCTACTAAGATGAAAAATATGGGCATGATCCTTGATGATGGATTGAAACTTGAGGTTCAGTTGTCATCCGTTGTTCAGAGTGGTTTTTACCACCTTAGGAATATTGCCTGGCTCAAAACCTTAATTCCAGCTGACAACCCGCCTTCACTAGTACATGCTTTTGCAACATCTAGACTCAATTACTGCCACGCTCGTTACCTCGGGGTCAGTGGACAGGTTCTCCATCACCTGCAGCTAGTGCAGAATGAAGCAGCCAGGTTGCTGACAGGCCTTCTGGGGTCTTGTCATGTGACCCCAGTCCTGCGTGACCTGCACTGGCTGCTGGTGAGATGGAGAATTACCTTCAAGGTGGGCTCACTCACCAATAAGGGCCCATACAGATTGGGTCCTGGCTGCCTGAGTGACCTTCTGACTCCTGTCCGCCATGTGCGCTTGCTCCACTCCTTCACTGAAGGCCTCCTGGTGCTTCTCAGAGCCCGGCTGAAGACCTCTGGAGATCAATCATTTGAGGTGGCAGGCTCAGCCCTATGGAACTCACTTCCAAGATCTCTGAGGGAGGCCCCATTGCTGGAGGTGTTTAAGCAGGGTCTGAAGGCATATCTTTTTAGAGAGGCACTGGTGAACTGCTGAGGAATCCTAGAAGTAATTGTCTGCTGAATTTTATATTTTAAATAAGGATATTATTTATGTATCGTTGTTTGGTCCTTGTTGTTGTTTTGATATATGTCTCTGTATCTGATGTCTTGTATTTATTTCAAACTCTTGCCTGCCTGTACAGTGCCCAGAGCCTCTGGGATGGGGTGCTAGATAAATTCAACTTGACTTACTATTTACTAACTTATTACGATATGACATCACTACTACTAACAGGTTCTGACTGTGAAGTCATACATATGTTTGGTTGTGCACCATTCTATTATGATTCTTACTGTTATGTGAATATGACACCATCTCAAACCAGAAAGAAAAATGTAGCCATCAATGCATTTGCATATTATATTAATTCATAACCTCTACATTGTGATGATACTATTCAAGTGTTTTCTCACAGTATTCACAGATTTTTGAATCATTGGTGGCCACCAATGTAACAGGTAAGTGTCTTAGTGAGCAAAAAACAGAAAACAATGTTTATGACACTTTCATATTTATGGAGTAATGGTATTCATTTGTTTTACAGTGACATACAAAGTGTTACATTGAAATGATAATGGAATCATTACATTACTTCATAGGTGCACAACATTGCCTGTCTGACACATGAAGAAAAAACTAAGCTACAGCCTGAAGTGGGTGTTTATGTCTTGAAGTCTGCATGTGTATCCATGGCCATAGAAGTGGTAGACCATGATGATGATGGGCAGGATTTTCAAATGGCTTAGACTGCTGCAAGTCCCAGGTGTGCCAATGATATGGCGCATTGGGCATGTGGTGATCTAACAGGATTTTCTATCCTGTGCGACACGTGATACAAGTTAGATCAACTTTTTCTGGTCTAACCTGCGGCGCATATTTGGTGCAAGCTGCTGTAAATTGTGAAAGCTGTTGCAGCTGTGCCGAGACTGTGAAACTGGGTGCAGTTGTGGTAATGAGGTTTTGCACTCTGCCAGACCCTGATTATCCTGGTGCAGGGTTGGTACAAACCCTGTGCCACACTTTGAAAATCCAGCCCAATGCCTCTTCTATTCTCTGCAGAGCATTGTATGTTGTTTGTCTTACCTGATGATGAATGTTTCTGGCTGCTTGTGTTGCCTTGATCCTTTCTCAGCTTGAGGGTGGAAATGTGGAGTTAGGGTTGGAAACCCTAATGTCACATTTGCCTACTTTTGTTGCTGTAATTTAAACCCTAACTGATGTATTAACAAGATTTTTTGCAAAGAATATATCCATGTGTGTGTCCTGAAAGAAAAAACAAGTACTGTTAGAAATGAGTTTCATATGCAGATTTAGACCTTCCCGTTCTTTCACAGAGAGCCCTTGAAAACTATTTAACTCAATTTACTTGGAGAATAATAAAGTAGGACTTGTTCCCACTACTCCCATGCCAATCAGGTGGCCTTGTATGACATTAGATGCTCAGACCTGAGACAACATTCAGATTCCTCTCACCTGCCACGGTGGAGTTTTTTATGCTTTAGTACAATATCTAATTAAACTGCTCAAACCACACAGAGGGTGCTATTTTTCAGTTCAGACAGGATTTCTTTTGAGGAGTGAAACATGTAGAAACCACAAACAAGCAGATCAAGTTTCCAATATAAACTATCAGCTTCACACATTATGATAGTGAACCATAATTTCCTACTCCGTGCTGTGCTCATACCAGACTTCCATTAATTCAGATTGTTTTTACTTTCCTACCCCCACCAAAAAAAAGAAAGAGCTACTGTAGTGTGCTGCCTGAAACTAATATTAACTTTTAAATGTAGTCAACTACTACATCTCACGGTATATCTGAAGTAATCTTTTCTTTTCCCTGTTGATACTGTCACAAACTGCAAGTCTGCATCCGTCCCAGTGCCCCTTTTGTACTGGTTTATAACAGATCTCCACCCTAGTTCACCCTATACTGTGTCCAGTACCCACACTTGCCCCTCTGCGAAGTTGGCATGCCCTGGACAGTAGCCCAGTCACCAGTCCCCCTGGATCAGGCCATGACTGTCTACCCAAACCTTAGGCGGTGTGGGGTCTTGTTTTCCTACAGTATGCTTTACTTTATCACTTCCCAGTATCAGGAAGGACTACCTTGATCAGCTATGGCAGCGCCTCCTTCAGAATGACAGATACTGCACAAATTCACAAACATACACTTTCACAAACTAGCATGACCTGTCACTTCTAGCTTTCAAAATAGTTGCTATTCATTTACAATATATAATACAAAATAAACAAGGATTAAAGGTGCATTCAGGAAAAACATATGAAAATAAAGGTCCTGAAACAGTAGCCACAAGGACTTAATTCTAACTCAGGCTAGGCTTACACTTACAGACAGAAATGTTCCATTAACTTGCAGAAGTAAATGATCAGCTTTCTACCACAAGGAAAGTTTCTTTCTCTTCTCTCAGTCCCATGAGATATCCAGAATTACACAGATTATCTCCCTTGTGTCCCTACTTCCATGGAGTAGCCTGAGCTCTCATCAGATCTGTTAGCCTTCTCCTCTCTGAGTGGAGTGTTACAGCCTTAAATACACAATTGTGAGCACCATTAATTTATACATTGGCCTGTTGTCTGACAAAGATTCATGCCAACACTTTAAGAACCTCCATTAATGACCAAAACAAAGCCATCCAAGTTCAAATAAGCGGACAAATGCCCTAGTCATAAAAAATGGACCCCACTTCCAATAACAGGTGGTGTCTATTAGCACTTAGAAAACGGGTATAGATATATATTCACTTTGATTGGCTAAGGCAACCAACCAGCTGGTCCAGTATCAGGCAGCAGAGACCGGGAATTTAACAAGCCCCAATCTCTGTTGCCTGACTACATTCAAAAATAATTGTGCCCAATTTGAAACTGCCACCATGTTGTTGTCTCACTTAGTGAGAGATACACCCCACCCATTGCAAGATTTTACAGCTCATAAATGTCACTGAGGTTAATTTGCAGCTTAACAATACTCCATAGTATTAATTTTTTTTCACAAAACTTAAGTTAACATGTCTCGATCACGGCTGGTCTGAAGATCAGTTTCCCAAATGGTATCAGCCATAGCTCTTACCTCTACCCGCTAACACAACAGTAAGCTAATTTGCTGTGAAACAACAAAAAGAAAAACACAGTCACCTTTTTGGTAGTGCCACTATAGCAATTACTGTATCCATCTTTCAGTCTCACCATGTTGCAGAGCACAAGGCTCTGTTCTCGGCATTAATAGGCATGTGGGTGGATGGCACTGCAACGGGCAGGCAGAATCACAACAATTACAGGAATAGGAGGAAGGTGGGTAAAAAATAAAGCTATTTTTGTCCATCAGCTTCTCTGCCATCCACAGGGAAGGGAGCAAGTACACCACAGGAAACACTGCACAAAATGATTTTGAGTGAGTGTTTGGGGGGGGAGAGTGTGATGGCCACAGTGATAAAAGTGAGACATCCATGAACAGTGCCCTCTGCTGGAAACTGGAACACATAAAGGGCTACTTGACAATAATCATATGGTCATTTGTATGTATTTTATTTTATTTTTTTATTTTAATTTTTTTAACTTTTAATTAACATTTTATAACTAACCCACTTTCTAAGTGAAATAATATCCTCCGGCGGGCAGTATGAGCTATACTGGACCTTCCAGGGGCTATAAGGATCTCCACCTGTGGCGTCGGGCCTCATTATGCCTCAAGGCACTCTGGTATAGCCTAATACCACCCACTCTGTTGGGTATTATTGCTTACTTAATCATTGCCATCCCTAGATGAATTAGTATGTCACTGTCAGGGAATAGATGTCTTAAGCAGATTGTTGTATAAAAATAATACACATGTACCCCACACCTCTTATCCCATTTCTGATGCTATTGTTTTGTGGCAATACCACACTGTGATTGTGTAGGGAGTGCTATGCCCCTTGGTGGGGCAACCAATCTGCATTGGCTTGCTGTGTACCTTTGCAATGCTGACTAATCGTATTGTACACTTGGAATGCTAGACTGTAGCACAATGAAATGGTGTTCTAACCAATCAGGTGCTGCAGTCACGCAAATGGGTTATGGCCTGTGTCCACAGTGAATTTTCTGCCATACAAGTGTGGCTGCAGCTTCTGCAAAGGCCAGCCCACACTTAACATTGATTTCCAATAGTGTAATATGCCACTTTCCTTAGCAAGGGTTTTTGACTCAAGTACACTATGGGATGTTCTTCACCTTCAGAATTGATCTGGTTCAGTGTACTGCCCCCACCCCAAAGTCTGATGTGTCTGTGTGCACTAACAATTTTAGGTCATAGCCAGTACTAGCTAGTACTGAAGTCTGGCATAGGTCCTTTATTAATTGACAGAAAGCCTTCTCGCCATATTCTGTCTAGTGCACCTTCTTAGGCATCCTCATTTTGGTCAGATTAATGAGGTGAGCAGCAATAGTTCTAAAACTAGCAAAAAAATTCCACTAGTAACCCACAGTCCCCAAAAATGCTCACACCCATCTTTTAGTTGCAGGAGTAAGCCATCATTGTATACAGTAGTTTCTACCACCATAGGTTCAGGCCGGACATGTACCACCCTCCCGGTCAGTGTCCTAAATATGCTACTACTGCCATGCCCACCCACCACTTCTCTGTTTTAACTGTCAGCTTTGAAGCTTGCAGTCTATAGAGTATCTCCTCCACATATGTCAGA
Organism: Neoceratodus forsteri; assembly: GCA_016271365.2. Taxonomy (NCBI): domain Eukaryota; kingdom Metazoa; phylum Chordata; order Ceratodontiformes; family Ceratodontidae; genus Neoceratodus; species Neoceratodus forsteri. The sequence goes on along the minus strand of CM057456.1, from coordinate 533,595,591 downwards.
TGCTCCTCCCAAGTCTGGCTAAATACAAAAACTTTATCCATGTAAACCAGGGTGAAATCACCTAACCCAAGCAACACTTGGTCAACCAGTCTCTGAATGGTAGCTAGTGCATTTTTGCATTCCAAATGGCATGACCAGAAGTTAATACAGGCCAAATGGAGTAATAAATGCTGACCGCTTTCTAGTATCAGGGGTTAAAGGGACTTGCTGATAACTCTTTGTCAGAATAACTGTCATTAGGTACCTAACTTTTCTTGTGTCTCATCTCTCCATGACATACCATCAGGCACCACGACAGAATTAAGCTTCTGATAATCCACACAAAACTACAGCATTCCATAATTTTTAAAGATGAGCCCCATGGGGGAGGCCCAAATACTTCTGAACTTCCAGATAACCCAGAGGTCCAACATCTCCTTTCACTCCTGCTCTTTTATGTGCCGGTTTACATTATCAGCGACTCTATAGGCTTACTCTTTCAGTGGTGCCTGAGTTCCTGCATCCACTCAGTGTTCTGCAAGTGGGGTGTACCCCAGCACTCTGAGAGAAAGGTGCTGACAGAATTCAGTACCCCTTTCATTTGTCACCTGTGCAGGCATCAGCTGTTCTGAGAGTGTCAAAGGTCATTGGTGCTTCCCCTCTATGGTATACTAGTAGCTCTTTTTGGGATTGTTGCCCACCCGTACTCCCTGATTGAAAATATATCATTTATTTTATTATTTATTTCAAACATTTTATGAAGAAGGACATACTGAGCTGGTAACAGCTCGTTTTGAGATGTGTCATGACCATCTTTGCCCTGAAATGATAAGGTTTCATCATGTCAACATGGTAAACCCCTCAGTGTATATCTCATGTTGGACAGTTTCAAGCATAGTTCACCTCATTGCCCTGTTTTACCATTATGCCCATAAACACCTTTAACCTCTCCTTTGTGTTGAGGACTACTGTACAACACTTTTCCCTGGAGTGGCAGATCATTCCACATTAATTCTCAGAGTATCCATACTTGTTATGCACACAGGAGTTCAAAAACTGAAATCCCTGTGGACTCCTATGGGACTTCCCTATAGACAAATGGAACATGAGGCAAACATTTGCCCCACTCCATTCCTGCTGCTCTGCAAATGCCATAAGCATTGTCTTAAGCCTGCAATTGAAATGATTGACAAGGTCATAGGTTTGGGGATGCTGAATGAATCACAGAGCCGCTGCACTCCACATTTTCCCCACAAACTCCTCATCAGAGCAGACATGATGTTTGTGCCCTGGTTAGATGAACTCTCCAGAGAAATCCAACCTGGCAGAAATCACCAGCAGCTCATTTGTCACCTCTTCTGCCTCAATGGAAGACATTGCCACAGCCTTGGAGTGCCAAGTAACATAGCTCACCACTACTAGAATGTACCTCGTTCCAGAGTTCAGTGGCACACTCAGGAGTCCCACAGTTTGTACAGATACCCATTGAAAGGGAACCTCTATTATGGGTAAGGGCATTAAAGCTGCCTTGGCCTTGTCTGCTTATTTCCCCACTCATGGACATTTATCACAAGTATGACAGTACTCAGTCACATACATACACATGCTGAACCAATAGAAGTTTTGTGTCACTGTCAGTCTCTGGTTAGTCCATCTCATCCCCTTGTGTCCCACGAGTGGGATGTCATGTGCAATGCTTTGTAGCTATACTCCTCATGGACTATCAGCTGTTTACAAACTTGCCATTCCTCTGTACCTCCTTGAAGTAACCACCCCCAATACCATAACCATCTTCCCAGGACACTCTGCTCTACCTCCCTTCCTGAGGGGACTTGTTCAGGCTTAACTCCTAATTCCATAAGCCATCTTCCCAGTACACTTTGTTCTATTTCCCTTCCAGAGGGTCAGGATCAGAAATGGGTGCCTGTTCCCTTAACTCTCTCAAAGATTTATCTCACTGTAAGGCCTACCTGTTCTATTTCTTGGCTACCCTCCCAGCTAAGGCATACTCCAGCCAATAAAATGGGTACCTTTGTTCCTACTGCTCAATTTGCTAGGGCAAATTCTTCAGGCAGGGTCTGTACATGCTTAACTCCCAATATAGTAAACTATCTTTCCAGTATACTGCGATATAACTGTCTTCCTGAGGGTCAGGGTCAATACTGGCTGTCTATTCCCTTAACTACCTCAAATACTTTTCTCTCTGTAAGGCTTCTCTCAGATCTGGATGCACTATAGCAAAAGTAGCTCTTTGATCTCTGTAGGATTGCAAAAGCTTCCAATTTGTTTTCCATCTTGTGTTTGTCACCTGATCACTCTGACTGGCCCCTATCTGGACCAGTCCCTCTGGCCCCATCACCTGACTTCCCAGAGACTTCCATTTGTCATTGGTATTCTGCCACAGGACCTGCCCAGAGGTGCTCAGTCATCAGTGTGGGACCTGCAAGGGACCAGACCATCATCACACTGCTTTCAGAGGGTTTTGCCTCCATTGTCTCCCTTGGGGCCCATGTGTGTGCACTGTCATGATATTCATGCTCTTCCTCCTTGAAGACACCCCCAGTGTCCAAGCGTGTGGTTCCCCCTCCCTTGCTGTCTCACAGTGGTACCACCTAGATTCCTTTAGGTGGTAGCCAAGCTATGGGACAGACATTCCTCCTTCCCCAAGGGAGAAGAGGTGTCCTATGAATGCCCAATCATCCTTTCCTCAGCCAGCCCCCGAGTGACCTAGGTCCATTCCCAAACCTGGGTCCTCAGTGTGGCAGACAGTGAGGCAGTCAGTGCTTCAGCCATCCATAACACTGGGTCAACCTGCATCCTGTTGATTTCACGTACATACTTAGCTGAATTAGGATACATTGCACCAACCCTGCCAAAGGTAACATTATGAGATCTTGAGGCAGTAGGATTCTCTACCCCTGTTCCTAGTCCTTTTGCCTTACATTCTGGACAGTTATATCACATGAGCTCCACTTGCTGGCACACATAATGCTTTCTTTCACCTGTGCTGTGTTAGGTTTAGATAGATAGATGTGCCCTACCCTGGAGTCAGGACTAACTGAGTTCTCTTCAGGCTGCCCTGCTGGCTTTCCTGTCCCTTTGACCCTGACTGTCCCATTCCTTACATTCTTATGGTTGTAAAAGGCCTGTTAGATGTATACCTATCAGCAATCTTGGCTGAGTTCCTGTCCAAAACTGGGCTTTGTCCACCAACCACACTCTTACATCATCTGGACAGTACCTGAAGAACTGTTCCAGTAACACAACCTCTATAATTTTCTCAGCAGAGGAAAAAAATTGGCTAGTTGTACCCACATTTCCATGAAACTCTCCACATGGCCTTTTTTAAAATCTAAAAGAAAATCAGTCTGCATGCATCAGCTGTATGTTTATAACATTTTAACAACACATCTTTAATTTTGCCGTGGTCCTAACTGTTGTTTACTTTCATTTTGGAGAATGCATTGAGGGTCTTTCCAGACCATAATGAAGTAAAATCGCGGGCCCACGTTCTCTTGTCCTATTTGGAATGTATTCATATTTTTTTAAATATCTGAAAGAATGCCTCAAGTAAATCTCATTTTTTAAAGTGAGAAAACATTTTAGAATTCGGTTTGGAACTGTGTGCTGATCCCCCATTCTCATCCCCACTTCTGTCTCTGGATAGCTACCAACTTAATCGCTTCATCTCAAATTCATGTTAGCGCTGTGCTTCCTCCTCCCCCTCTCTCTCTCTCTCTTTCTCTCTTTCTCTCTCTCTCTCATCTATCTGCGTATTTCCCGCTTGGTTTTCTCTGACTCTTGTTTGGCTTTTTCCATCCATGACTTTTTCAGCAGAACTGCAGCCTCTTTACGCACCTTTTCCAGCTCAGACTGCATCTTCCTCTTTTCTAGCTCATGATCAGCTGTTCCACCCAAGATAACTGCTCTCAGTGTGTCCTGCTGCTGCTGTCACTGATGCTGTTGTGGCTGTGGCTACCACTGTGGTTACTGCTCTTCTGGCTCTGCTGTTGCATATGCTCCAGGTGCTGTGAGTGCCTCTGTTCTGACTCCTTTTAATCCTCTTCCTTGCTCAGCTCCATTCCTTATGGGCATTATCTATACATTGGGAAGATCCACCCCTGACCATTGCTTGTGACACAGGGCCTCTTTGCTCATCCTGATTTTTTTCCAACAGAGCCTGCTTGAGCTGTTTTTTATTGAGGGAATCATAGATAATGTCTCACTTCCTGCATTGTTCCCACAGATGCACCAGCCTTAACTTGCTGTAATCTGTGCAAACTTTTATTTCTAGTAACCTGACCATTCACTGCAACCAAAAATAAAAGGAAAAGGAAACCAAAATAAATTCTGAGGGGCCTGGGTTCAGTTCCCAGTAGGTCACATTATTTTTTTTTTACTACAATTTGTGATTTAAGTTGCTTAGCAGTGGCTAGTACTGCACCAAAAACATTTAATTGTCATCTTGATTATTCCTAGTTGAAGGATATGCAATACCAAAGAAAGGAAGTGTTTCCAAGAACCTCAGGTCCAACCATGAGGGCCTGTAGTTCAGTGGTTAGAGCACCAGGATGGTATTCTGGGGACCTGGGTTCAATCCCCAGTAGCTCACATTATTGCTTTCTCACTACAATTTGTAAAAGAAAATACTCGTGCCTTGTTTTGTGACTGATTAGGTATTTTGTGCAATATTTGAAGATTTGTCTTAGGAGTTTGCATATTTTGAACAAGTACCTTCTTAGTAACTACCAGATGCATGTCTGCTGCTGGCTGGTACTTGCACACTTCACACATATGACACACACTGCCACCAGATGTCAGAAAGTGCACATCTGGCTTTACTCCATCAAGCCTCTCATACTGGCTCATAACAGACCTTCACCTTAGTTTGCCACGTACTGTGTCTAGTGCCCACACTGCACGTCTGCTAAGGTGGTGTGCCCCAGACACCTGAACCCTTTAGCCCAGTCGCTAGTCCCCAGTGAGCAAGCCAAGGCTGAGTGCCTGAACATCAGGTGGAGTACTATCTTACTTTCCCACACTTTGCCTTATCACTTCCCGGTATCATGAAGGAATACTTAGTCCATATTAACTATCATGGCATCACTTCTGGAATGATGGATAATCCAGAAATGCACAAAAAAAAACTTCTAAAAATAGAACAATCAGTCACTTATATCTTGCTAAATCATTGCTATATATTTACAATGTATAATACAAAGTAAAGAAGCATTAAATGTGCATTCCAGAAAAACATGAAAATAAAGTTGTGTTCATCAGTTACCGCAAGAACGTAGCTATAACTCAAGCTTGGCTTAACATATGAATAGAACTTTAATATTAACTTGCAGATACAAATGATCAGCTTTTCACCAAAAGGAACATTTCTTTCTCTTTACTCAGTTCCATGAGATATACAGACTTATTCAGGTTATCTCCCTCTTATCCCAACTTCCATCCCTAACCTAGTAGGGAGACATCTGCTGTGAGCATCTGAGTGGGAGGCATTTGAAGGATGGAAGTACCTTCTCTGAGGTTGTCTTTGTACTTCCACCATTACAGTGCTCATAGGAACTGTATTGTGATGGCGACTGGACAGTTTCAGGGGATCTGACCTTTGACACCACTACTTTCTTAGATGGTACTGAACAGCCCTCATCTGGATGGGCCAAGGGCACTACAGTTGTTGCTGATGCCATGTGGTTTTGATGTTGCAAGAACTCTCTGGCAGGTGTTTCCCTTCCTGCTTGAATGGAATTCGCACATGCTACCAAGTTGTCCACCCTGTTTAGTGGGAGGAAAACTTTCCCCAGCAGGATGGCCAATTTTGCACATATGAACTCCAGTACCTGATTGGGTTCTAGCTCTGACATTTGCAGATTCAGGAGGAAGCCTAGACTCTTTAAAGTGCTCCTTACTAATTGAATGGAGTGCACTGTTTTTTCCTTTGTTTTCACTGAAATAAGCCAACAGTCCAGGTAGGGGAAAAACACTACCCCTTCCTTTCTCTCACACTACCATTGAAAAGGAGCTTCATTCAACTGAGTGTTATCCTTATTCCTGATTTGAATAAAAAGGTCTATTACTACTACTACCACCTGAGTACCTAAAAACCTCAGCCCGCTGGCCTGCCCCCCATTACCAGCCACCAATCCACCTCTGACACCAAACAGCCTCCTTTCTATTTCAAACAAGTCACAAGGCTACAGACCATTAAATATGTCAAGAGGGTCCTTGGCAAAACTAGGATCGGTAGTGACTCAATTGATATGAAGCTTGTAGCCCTTTTTCTGAATGAACTTGCTCTACCGCTCATAAAGATCTTTAATATGTCCCTAAGAACTGGAGTGTTCTCAGACAAGTGGAAGACAACTCTTGTCACCCCGGTATTAAAAAATGGGGACAGAACTAGCCTAGGTAACTACCGGCCCGTTTCTATTTTATCCCCCCATTCTCAAAAGCACTTGAAAGAATTGTCTTGGATAACTTACTGAATATTTGCATAAATATAATCTACTCTGTCCACAACAACATGTGTTTCAGCAAAAACATAACACTATCACAGCACTCATCAGCTTTACTTCCCACCTGTATGATGCCTTGGATTCCTGTAAGACAGTGGGGTCTACAGTCTGCCAGAATGGGTGGGGAGGGTGGATATGGTAGACAACTTCAAAAGAGCCTGGGATAGGTACATGGGCCTTACAAGCAAGAGGAAGGCTGGTAAAGGAGGGGAAGGGGGTCTTTCTGGGGGAGTTACGGGCAGACTGGATGGGCCATGGGGTCTTTTTCTGCTGACTGTTTCTGTGATTCTATGGTTGATCTTCATAGACCTCACTAAGACATTCAATACAGTGAACTATCAGATCATTCCTGACAACCTTCTAAAGCTTGGCCTATCCCATGACACTATCACCTGGTTTAATAGCTGTCTGTCACACAGATCACAATGTATGAGGATAGGAGTGGTAACATCGGACCCAAGGGAAGTAAAATTAGGGGTCCCCCAAGCTCAGTTTTAGGACCCCTACTCTTTAGCCTTTTCATTAACACTCTGCACAATGCATGCCCAACTAAGATACTGCTTTATGCAGACAATGCTGTAATCTCTGTGCCTGGTAACCACCTGTCTGAAATTACAGCAAACCTACAAAATAGTTTCAGAATGCTTGAGGCCTGGTTCTCCCAGAACTGGCTCCTCCTAAACTATAAAAAAATTTAAGTCATGCACTTCTCACTTCCGCACTCAAAGAAGAATGTTGACCCCTTGACTATCCTCACCCTAAAGGGTCATGCCATTGAGCAAATAACATCCTTTAAATATCTTGGCACACACCTAGATGACACTCCGTCCTACTCAACACACATTGACCATATAATTAAATCAGTAAATGCCAAACTTGGAATCCTTTATTGCCACAGGCATTCAATGACCATAGAGGCACTGAACCTAGTAATTCAGAGCTCAATACTGTCCACTATAGATTATGGGCTAGTCATTTACACTGCTGCCACGGACTCGGAGCTACAAAGGATTAAGCTATTATTTAACAAGGCCTGTCAGTTGGTTCTAGGGGCCAGTCTACTAACTCACACTTGTAGCCTCTACTCTGACACAGGGTGGCTCCCTTTGTGCCTCAGAGCCAGATACCAGACTTGCCTTATTGGGAAAAAGGCCCTCCTGGGTCTTGTTCCTGACTCCATGGTTACTCTGCTCCAATGCAGTCTAACCACTAAATTAATCCACAGTTCATCTAAAGGAGTGCTTCGGGTCCCCTTCAAGTGGACTTCCTTTGCCCAGCAACCTCTTGTATACCGTGGGCCTCTGTGGTTCAATAAGCTCCCCTCATCCCTCTTTGACCTTGAAAAGATTGGCCCATTCAAAAGAGAGTTCTGTTTACTTCTTGCCCAAGTAAACCACTGTGACTGTCCTACATAATTTTCATAATATGAACTCCACCACTTCCTAACTAGCTCACCTGGGCTTTTTCCTCTTTGGCTGTTACCTTTCTATTGACAGTCCTCTTATATTGAACTATCTTACTGTTGTGGTTTGATTTTGTTCCTATCAATGCACTTGTCAATACCAGTCCTCTGCAAGTAGTGAATTCTGGGCACTGCCAATTGAATCATTTAATGTACTATTTGTTTTGTCTAGTGTTGTTGTCAGTCTTTGACATGGAGCCACTCAAGGCTCTGCATACTGAGAAATTATAAGTTGTATATGTTTTGTAATGTACCGTTTGCGTTCATGGACTTGGAACCTTTGTGAAAGAACCATTATGGCTCAAAAGTATTAATCTGAACCTGTAATAAATAAATAAATACTACTGCTACTACTACTACTTTCTCAAATGTGCTGCAGGAGGCACTAAATAAACTAAAAGCGAACAGAGCCATGGGACCAGACGAGTTGCACCCCAGAATCCTTAAGGAAATGGGGGCAGAATTAGCAGCCCCTCTGGCACTTCTATTCGTGAAATCCTTTAAGAGCAGAGTGGTACCCGAAGACTGGAAAAAGGCAATAGTGGTTCCACTTCACAAATTAGGCAGTTGCAAAGAGGCTAGTAATTACAGGCCAGTGATCCTCACATCTATAGTACGAAAACTAATGGACACTCTACTCAAACAGAGGATCACAGCATTCCTCAAAACCAGTGGCCAACAAGACCCTAAATAGCACTAAATAGCACAGTTTCACAGCAGATAGGTCATGCTAGACAAATCTGCTTGAGTTTTTTGACTACGCTACAAAAATAGTGGATGACAGTGGGGCAGTAGATGTGGTTTACCTACACTTTAGTAAGGCCTTCGACTCGGTTCCACACAGAAGGCTGGTAAGGAAGCTTGACCACACAGTGGTTGGTCCAGAAGTAGTCCGATGGGTACACAACTGGTTACAAGACAGAACCCAGAGGGTACAGGTAAATGGAACACAATCAATGGAAGGCAGGGTGACCTGTGGGGTGCCCCAGGGCTCAGTGCTGGGGCCTCTTCTCAATGTTTTTATAGCAGATATCACTGACAGACTGGAAGGGAAGGTGTGTCTGTCTGCAGACGACATCAAGATATGTAACAGGGTGGACACCTCAGAAGGAGTGAGCAAGATGGAAGCTGACCTCAAGAAACTAGAAGAATGGTCTGGAGCATGGCAACTGAGATTTGATGCCAAAAAGTGCAAGGTCATGCACATAGGAAAGAAAAATCCAAGAAAGGAGTATTACCTAGGAAGCAAAAGGCTGGCGGCCTCAAACCAGGAATGATATCTGGGAACTATGATCTCAGATGACTTAAAGGTTAGTAAGCAGTGTGAGAAGGCAACACTGAAAGTCAACAGAATGCTGGGCTGCGCTGGGAGGGGAATCACGATCAGGAGAAGGGAGATGATACTACCACTATATAGGTCGCTGGTCAGGCCTCACCTGGAATACAGAGTCCAGTTCTGGAGGCCTCACCTCAGGAAGGACATTGACAGGGTAGAAACAGTACAGAGAAAGGCGACAAAAATGATTCAGGGTCTGCAGTACATGTCCTATGAGGAGAGACATGGGGAACTGAATATGTACTCCCTGGAGCGGGGGGGGGGGTCATTGAAACATTCAAGTACATAAAAGGCATTAACAACATACAGGCACAGGAACTTTTTCACTTCAAGAAGAGTTCCAGGACCAGGGGACATGACCTTAGGCGGCAAGGAGGGAGGTTCTCTACCAACACCAAGAAGTTTTTCTTCACAGAAAGAGTGGTAGATGCCTGGAAGGACCTACCCCAAGAGATTGTGGGGGTCAACACTGTGGGGGGGATTCAAGAATGCATGGGATAAACACAAGAGACTCCTGACTGCAAAGGGCAACTAGAGTATCAAAATAGATCTAAAACAAATGGGCAGATTAGATGGACCTAGTAGTCTCCTGCTGACATCAACTTCTATGTTTCTATCTACAGCTAAGCACTTTGTGAACAGCCTTGGTACTGAGTTTAGACCGAATGGTAAGGCTGATAACTGGTACTGACCAATTCCAAGCCTGACTCTCAGATACTTTTAGTGGATGGGTCTCATTTGGGACATGAAAGTATGCATCGTTATGGTACAGAGACCCTAGTCGGTCTCCTGTTTGTAAAGATGGGATCATGGTGCATCTTTCTTAATTTTTATTTTTTTATGTGCCTGTTTAGGAACCTCAGGTGCAAAATAGATCCTCATTCCCCATTTGTCTTGTTGATTAGGGAATATCTGGAGAAAAGGCATGTTCCCCACTGAGGGATCTTGAAAGTGTCGAGAAAACCAGCTATGAGGAAAACATATTCCTCAAAACAGAAAAAATATTTCCTTCTGGTTGACTTCACAGAAAATCTCACCTTTGAAGGCAGGGTTGTCTGTAGTACTGGAGTATATGGTACACTTACAGTGGGCTCAGTTCTTGAAGATTGATGCAGGGATTTCACAAGCCCTGCATCAAACCCTGTGCCCTGAACACTTTGCTACACAGTGCACCTAATTCTCTTAGGTCGTGTGCCTTTGCAAAACTTTACCCTTGTTTACAGTGGCTTGCACCAAATACTCTGCACAAACCCCATGCAAAAGTTGGCAAAGTTAGATCGCAAAAGCTGGTCTAACTCACCACATGTGGTGCACAGGAGGCTCGAGACTGAGAATCCTGATTGCCACCCCAGGAATGCTGCAAGTCCCATGTGCCATGCATTTGGTGCACCCGAGGCTTGCGGCATTCAAATCATTATGAGAATTGAGCCCACAGTGTCTTGGTCTTAGACCAGCTACTTTTTGTTTTCTCTATTATGTTTTTATCCAGCATGTTTTCCCTGTTTTCATCCACTCCCTTCCCTGGGCATGCACACACGTGTGTGGAGGCATGCACACCGCATTCCTAAGTGCCCTCCCAACTTGCCCCCACCTCCCACTTGTGCTGCTACCGGACCTCCACCCAGTGGCAGCGGAACTACGGGGGAGCAGCAAAAATCCCAGGAGAGGTGAGCTGCCATTACACTGCTTGATCCTGGTCTGTCCCCCCCCCATGCCAGCACCCTGATGACCTGAGGTCATTCCCAAACCCTGGTTGACAGCATGAGGTGTGGTGTCCAGCATTTTGACCCTCAGTGTCAGCAGGCCGACATCAGGCCAGCTGCTTTAAAAGTGCATTTGGCAGACGTTTCAGCTTACATGTCAGCTAGGAGAAAAAAATCCATTGCCTCATAGCCCATTTTCTAAAGATTTTACATAGGTCTGAGCCACTTGTATCCCCCCTGTGAGGGAACCAGTCCCTCCATGGGACCTGAATATATGTTTTACCCAGCTGGTGGAGTCTCGCTTTAGCCTGAAGTAGCCTTAGGAACTCCTAAGATGGCTCTCTAAAATGTATTTGATAAAATTTCATTTTTATTGGTATCTCCACCTCACCATAAGTTAGTAGTTTACAGTATAAGATAACACAAACACAAGCATTAAAGGCTCTTTAGAGATGTCTGAACCAAGCTTCAACCATACACTGTATTAAGAACTGCACAGTTTTGCCTACCTTGTAATTGTGCTGCAGTACAGTTGTGAAGTTCCCCTCAAGTGCCTAGCTAATTTGCCGGTAACTGGGCAAACGAGGAAGTAAAATCTACAAAGAGCGTCATCAGAGGAGGAGGGGCAGCACCACACAAAGCTCGTGCTGCACAAGCACGAGCACCACTCAGCAACAGAAAAAAGGGATTTCAAAATAACTTTGCAGAAACCAGAAGGACATTTTATAAGGTTTAATAATGTTTTTGGGGTGTATTTGTTAAATTGGGACAGCTTGACCTATAGATATTTCGAATTGTTTAGGTCACAGTACTTTTTAATGCTTTAAGTTATAAATAAAAGGTTAATATTTTACTTAGCTAACCTATTGATTAGTGATAACTGAGTTATAAGATTAGTGCTTTTAGTGCTTCTCTTGATTTTTAAGCTAACTCGAAAAATCAAGTAAAAAGGTGAGAGAATCTTTATTAGATTGATGGGTTTGTTGGTGGGTGTAATTTGCTTTATGCAATTTTGTAAATTAGCTACATCTGATTCTGCAGAGAACAGAATTGGGGTGTATCTGAATCTCTGTCATCCTAGAATAGGGCAATTAAGAACAAAAAACTTAATAAGAGGGAGAAGTCCCTTTAAAATGATTAGACAGCAGATTCAGAGCACTCTTACATTTGTTCCCTATAGAAATTTTTCCTCAACTGACCAGATGCTCTTGATATCCCTAGTTCTTTGTGGGGATACTGAAACAAACACAGGGCCTGAGGATGGAGCCATAAAGTTAGTGTTAGATAATGCTAGAAGCCTAATCAAAAAAATGGACCTCCTCAGAGCTTTGGTTGATTTGGAAAAGCCAGATGTTGCTATCTTAACAGAAACCTGGTTAAAAAAAGACATCCCACAATCTAAAATTGAACTTACTGATTTTTATTGTTATAGACAAGATCGAGGGTCATGGGGGGAGGGGTTATAATTTATACTAGATATAATCTGAGCTTTTCCAAGGTAATATATACAGGGAAAATAGAAGGAATTGAATGTTTGTTGTTAAAATTCCATACAATTAATCTTATTGTGAGAGTTGTTTATTCTCCACCTAAGATTAATACTAAAGTCTTTTGAAAAATGTTTACATACCATTATGGAATGTATAGGTTAAACAAATGTGATAATGATCGGTGATTTTAATGCTGCTTGGGGACGTCCAAGGGGTCGGGTCCTGGAAAATTCTATGAAATGTTTAAACCTGGTATAGATAACTGATGTGCCTGCAAGGAAAGGGAAATTAACAAGCAAAGGTAGTATACTGGACTTGTGTTTTGTTTCTCCAGAATTGACTGTAGTAAATAAGGGAGTTGGGGAACCAAATTTGGGGGATCATAATGTAATTACATGTGTTATAAATTTGGGAATCAAAAAGTTCCAAAAATGAAATCCTCGATAGAGTATAAAAAGAAGCTATGCAAAATTTAACAAGCAGTTAATTCGAAAGCATTTACAGGGATTACCATGGTGTAGAATTTTCCTAATACCCAAGCTGAATTTAGCTGTACAGGAATTTACACTTATGTTTATTGAGGCATGTGATCAATTTGAACCTTGGAAAAAAGTTAATCAAAAGCAAAATCATTTGCCCTGGGTGACTCCAACTATAAAGAAGTTAATTAGGGCAAAAAACCAACTTTGGAAAAAAACAAATAAAACTTTGAAATCTGATGTATGGGACAGTTTTAAAAAAATAAGAAATAGGGTGGTCCAGGAAATTAGGAAATCAAAAGCCACTTATTATAAACTAAGGATTAATGAGTCAACTGATCCTAAGAAGTATTGGTCCTTGATAAAAAATCTTACTAATCCCGTTAAAAATCAAAAAGAAATAAAATTGAGACATAACGGATTTATTTTTGAAGTGGAAAAAGCGGCGGAAATATTAAATCAATATTTTATTGAACTTCCAGATTTGGATGTGGAAATTGAAATCAAAAAGAATAGTGTCCAATATATGGATTTAAATAAATAATTAGAAAATTGGAAGGAAAATCAAGCACCACTGTTCCGATTTAAAGTAGTGACAACTTCAGAAGTATATAATATAATAAGTAATCTAAAGATAAATAAGGCTTGTGGTCCTGATAAGATAGAAAATAGACTCCTAAAGGAAGCTGTACAGGAAATATCACCCATTTTGAGGTATATTTTTAACTGGAGTCTAAGAGAGGGATTCTATCCATCAATACGGAAGCAAGCAAAAATAATCCCAATAGATAAGGGGGGTGACTCAATGGCCACATCAAATTATCGTCCTATAGCATTATTGTCAACAGTTTCAAAAATTCTGGAGAAAATTGTTCATGGACAGGTAATGAAATATTTGGAGAAATATCAGAAAACAACCCTGTTTCAGTCAGGTTTTAGACAGGACAGGTCCACAGATACCGTGCTTACGGACTTCCTAGACTTAGTTGCTACTCCCTTGGGGGAGGGGAAGTCAGTGGGTGCGGTATACGTGGACCTATCAAAAGCATTTGATTTGGTGAATTATTGTACTTTGATTAAAAAATTGAAGTGTATGGGAATAGAGAAAGAGACTTGTGGATGGTTTGCATCATATTTAGATAAGAGAACTCAATTTGTCATAGTAAATGGTCATAAGTCTGGATTGGGTTATGTGACAAGGGGGGTACCCCAGGGTTCAATCCTGGGGCCCCTCTTGTTCTTGGTCTATTTGAATGACCTACCAAGATTGATAAAAAGTTCACAAGTTAAACTTTATGCAGATGATACGGTTCTGATTGCATCAGGTAATAATTCAGATGAAATAGTTCAAAAATTACAGGGTGATTTTATAGTAATGCATAATTTCTTTTCATTGCTTGGATTCCTGATAAACAGTAAAAAGACACAAACGATGTATTTTGGTAATGAGAAGAAAAATAAAACATCCTCAAAATTAATAATTAAGACCCAGGAAGGAAAAATCTTAGAGCAACACAAGTCTACAAATATTTGGGTATTCAAGTTGATCAAAACTTAAATTTTGATCAACATGTAATAGAATTAATTAAAAAAACAAATTCTAAATTAGGGGTTATGAGACGAATTTCAAATTGTTTAACAAAAGAAATGCAATTAAATATAGCAAACCAATTAATATTACCAGTGATTGATTATCGGAGTCATATTTACAGACATACTTCAAAAAAACAGTTACAAAATTTGGATGTTCTTTACAATAAAATAGCAAGATTTGTATTAAAATGTGACATTGGCACCCATCATTGTGAGATGTACACTGAATTAGGCTGGAATTCATTAAGTCAGAGAGCTGAGAGAAACTGGCTGAACCAAATAAAATGATTATTTAAAAATGATTCACAGTATCATTTGACAAGAAAATTAATAAAACCTGATCATGGATTAAATTTGAGGAAACAAGGTGCCAGAGATTTCTTGGTTCCAAAAATAAAAAACAGTTTTGGTAATACAGTATGACCCTTCAATATAAAGTTTCAACTAGCTGGAATAGACTTCCTCCTTTTCTTATAGTCCCAGATTTGTCTTTTTTAGAATACAGAACCGCAGTAAAACATGAACTGCGTTTTAGATGTTTGTGTAATAGGTAGCTATAAATATAAGTTGTTTGATCATTATGTTGTATTTGAGGTGTAAACTGTATGAATGGTACTGTGTATTGAATGTAATGTATTTAGCAAATTTTGAAACTATTTAAATCTTTGTACAACACGGGATTGCCTTGTAAATAGGGATTCTTTGAACCCTAATGGCAAAATTTCTGTATAAATAAAATTTTTACTACTACTACTACTACTAAATCTCATTGAACTTCCATGGAGGCTCTCCGCTATCCTCATTTATTTATTTATTTATTTATTTATTTATGACTTTGATAATCAGGTGAGTGCACTGATCCCAGGGACCATTTTCAGGCACGACCCAGGCCATAACACGTGGCGAAGGGTGACAGAGGAGTACATGGTAACAGTAATATACATGAAACAGATTTGATACAAGTAACAATAGTAAACACAATACACAGGTTTGATGCATAGGTCCTCTGAGAACAGTGAATACAAGGTTTCAGTATCGGACATGAGGAGATTTGGTACAAAACAAACAAATCGTAGGCACAGTGTACAACGTGTGACTGCATCGTCCAGTGAACAAGTAATAAAACAGAATACTCTGTAAAAAATATATACAGTATGTACAGGCAAGGAAGTCAAATATTACTGTGAAAAATACAATATAACAGTTGTAGGTAGGAGAGTTGACTAGTGTGGGTAGGTGGGTAACCCCTGGGATGGGGAATTGACTAGTGTGGGTTGGTGTCAGACCCCTGGGAGCAGCGGCAGGATGAGTTTGCCAGGAACCAGACTTCAAATTTTCTTAGAGTGGTGCACTTAGAAACAATAAAATATCCAAACAACACTAGATGCACCCACTCATATAGTTCATCCCACACCTCAATGTGGTTTCATCAAAGGCATACATGTGGTGAAACGTAAGGCCTTTTTTACACTGCTCTTGCATGTATTGTGTCTGTCCTAGTGCTCGTTGTCTATTTTTTGTTCTATATTACGATGGAATTTTTAAAGAGATTCAAAGATTAAAAGAAATATTATTCTAAAATCTGAAGTATTTTTCCATCTGTGGTACAATCAGTATAAAGCATTAGTCTCACTTCTTACTGGGATGAACTATAAGAGCGGGTGCATCTAGTGTTGTTCGGCTCTATTAAATCTCAGTAGTCCCAAAATGCCCTGTTCAGACAGTAAGATGGTCAATATGACTGTTTCATGCATTATTAAACTATAAACCTAGATATAGAAAACTATCTCTGACATTAATATGCTTATCATTTTTTCACCATTGAAATTTGGAGCTCATTTTCTCAAACTCTGCAATTAAATATTTAGTATATTTATTTTCAAGTTCAGAGAGGAAGACATATCAAATAGATTACCCAACAGTCAGTACTGCCTGCTAGGATTCACTTGATTTGACATTTCACTACCACTCTGTTTTTTTTTCTCTTGTTTTTTTGTTTTGTTTTAGTTATTTTACAATTACCAAGATTTGTGTCTCCAAATTCCTATCTGGAAAGGCCATTTCTCTCTTTGCCTTTTGTTGCTGCTAGGTGCCAGGCCCCAACCTGCTGGCCCCTCATCTCCTGCTTGTCCACCCCTTTTCTCATTTTCTGTTTCTCTTTTTTTGCAGGGCCCAATCTTCTATTCCCAAGTCACCTGTCTGTTTCACCCCTCAGAGATCCTGTAGGCTGCTTCCAAAATGGGGTCTGTGTCCTTGAGATTTTAACACCCTATGTCCACGTTATGCTTTCCAAGTATGGTACACCCTTGTTCCTATACACACATTTCTTTGAAAGATTTGTTTCTGCTGCCCTGGCCAGTGTCAGCTACTCAGAAAGGGCAATGGCATACACAGGGGATTCTCCTCAAACCTCGCTGATGAGATGTACCTGTAGATCCATCTTGCCCCCCCCCCCGGGTAGCTACACACTACTATACCCATTTTTTCCATCATGGGATGACTCCATCAAGATCCTTTTGTCTCTGTAACTCAGAGTGCTCAGTCCCATTTAATTTCCATGGATGCATGGTGAAAGGGTTTCTCAGTTATAAGTGGGGGAAATCAAAGTTGCCTTTGACTTGTCCCCAACCATCTCACCCTCTGGCACTGCTGACAAATCCAGCACTAGTTTTTCACATCTGTAAAGGTGCTTGGTCATAAGAAATTACACATACTGTAAGTTGATTATTTGTGTAGCTAACTCCCACGTGTAAAGAGAACGGAATGTCATGGGATGGGGCCAGGGGCTGCTTCCTGTACTCCCTGGGGAACACTAGCTGCCACAGCACCCTTTCCTCTAGCCCTCTCTTAGGCACAAACTCTGTAAAACAGCCTAATCTCCCAGGATACCTCTTTTTTTTCACATTTTGCCTTAGAGTCACTGTCAGCCCTGGCTGTCAATTTTCTCAGTTTTTGTAGGGACAGGTCAGCTTGCTGAGCTCAGCTAAGCTCCTCATGCTTCAATCTGACTATAGTATGCCCTCCTTCAGTTGAAGATCTGCTCACAACTGGGGCTTCCACTGTCTGTAGCTGTGGCATAAAACTGCTGCTCCAAGCTAGTCCCTCAGCCGCACTTGTTATTCCCTTTGCTACTGAGGTATGGGTTGCTTCTGGCTGCACTGACCCTTCTCTTTTAAATCCTTGGTAGCCTGTCACCAGGCCTGACTACAGGTGGTGACAGGGATGACATTTCCTCTCCTAACAAAATTATTGCCAAAACTTATATCAACAGGGAGATCTGGTATTACTCCCACCTCCTGTTTCCCTTGGCCACATTCCCAGCTGAGGCAGACCTTTACAGTAAAATAGGGCACAGAATCAGTCACTCCCCCAAATTAAAGTGGACTGACCTGGAGGAATCTACTAGGGCTGTGCAAAATTTAAATTCCGTCAGCAGAATTCTTGCAAAATGCAGAATTCGCTTCCACAAAATACTGTGAAAAACTGAGGAACATTTTTGTGAAATTCCGACTTAAACTGCAAAATTTTGTCATGTATTGCAACCTTCTGCAACCGTTGGTAACTTCCCTTGAGCCTGATATCTTAATTTTAACTGAAACATGGTTAAATGCCAAAATACCGGATCCCTCCAACAACAACATCCCAGGCTACTCCATACTCAGGCAGGACAGAGCCCGTATGGGAGGCTCGTAGCCTTATATATCTTATCCTCACTGCAGTTTACTACCATCCTCTCATCCTCCTTACCATCCAGCTATGAAGCCCTAGTTGTAAATATTACATTGCCCTTCTCCTCCCCTATCTTTATTGCTGGTATCTATTGCAGCCCTGGTATCAAGCCCTCTGCTACTCTGGATCTCATTACCTTTATAACATCCCTCTCACACAAAGGTGAATTATACTTATTAGGTGATGTAAACCTAAACTGGTTATTACCAACTACCTCCAAGATGCATAACAACATCTCTACCCTCAGTCTTTCCCAACTCATCCAAGAACCCATCCATCTAGATCACAAAACTCTAAATCACACACTGCTAGACTTGGCCCTCGCCGAGTCATTAAGTCAGGCATCCTCCCAGATGCCCTCAGTGACCACTATCCAATATTTGTGGTCAGAAAGGTCCACAGACCACAACCACCACACAAAACCCTGCAGCTCCAATCTTTCAGCTCCCTAAACTTAAACCCCCTCCTCACCAAATTAACCAACACTGACTGGTCCCCAATGGTCTCTGCATCATCTGTCGACCTCGATTACTTCCAGGTTAAATTTCTAGACACCTAGAACTCCTATGCCCCTCTCAGACAAACAAGAATTTGTGGCAACCATCATCCCTGTATCACTCCTGAGGTAATGACCTGCCTCAGGTAGCATGATAAAGCTTGGAGAAAACACAAGGCCTCCCAACTCCCATCAAACTATACTCTATACCGCAGGCTAAGAAATGCCTGTACAAAAGCTACCAGATTAGCCAAGTTCAAATATTTTTGTTCCTCCTTCTTAAATAATATTAATGCCCCCTGAAAATTCTGGAAAGTGGTCCATTCTCTTCTTCCCTCTTTGCACCCCCACCCCCGACGCTTAACATTAACAACACTTTAGTGTCCGAACCATATCTAGTGGCTCAGGAGTTTAACTCCTTCTACACCTTCTGTGCCTCAACCCTTCTAAAGTCCCTCCCCTCAGTCCCCTCTTCCGTGCACTCTCCTTCCCCTATCCCACCTCCCTCCTGTGCCCACCCTTCCTTCTCCTTCTCTCCTGTCTCTTCTGTGGAGACACAAACTGCCCTCTTAATCCTTCCAAAGGCTCCTCACTGGATGATCTTGACCCAAACCTCCTTTACCTCTCTGCCTCTGCTATTGCTTACCCTCTCTCCCTAGTCCTAAATCTCTCCTTTAAGACCTCCTCCGTCCCCTCACCCTGGAAACATACAGTTGTCCTCCCCCTCCTGAAGGGTGGGGACCCCCCCTTCCCTGCAAATTATCACCCAGTCTCCATCCTCCCTACTCTTGCCAAGCTCCAAGAACACTTGGCCCTCTCTCAGCTAACTTCCTTTCTAACTGACTCTTCCTTTTTCACTCCGTTCCAGTCTGGTTTCTGGAAGAACCACTCCACCACCACTTCCCTCCTTAGGCTCACTGACTCCATCCTCACCAGAATGGATAACGGCCTCATCACCTCTGCTATCTATGTCGACCTTGCCAAGGCTTTTGACACTGTCTCTCATGCCCTTTTTCTTGACTCCCTTATGGTTGCTGGTCTGTCTGCTCCTGTTCATAACTGGTTTTGAGCCTACCTCACAGGCAGAATGCAGTCCATCAAGATCCAGGATAAAATCTCTACCCCCCCAATCTCAAGAGGAGTACCCCAGGGCCCAGTACTTGGTCCCATCCTCTTCTCCATCTTTCTAAATGACCTCCCTGTAGCCTGTTCCCCCTCATCTTCTATCCATATGCACACTAATGACACGGTCCTGTACACCTCTGGTAAATGCCCCATCGATGTAGCAACCATCCTTCAGCATTACTTCCACCTGGTTTAGCTATGGTTTGCCTCATGTCAGCTATTCCTAAATGCAAAAAAGACAGTCTCCATGACCTTTGGCACAAGGCAGAGACACTTTCTAGACTTCACCCCTACCCTCTTGTCATATCATTGATGGAACAATCCTTGAGGAAACCTCCTCTTTCAGATACCTTGGGGTCTGGCTGGACCAACACCTCAGCTTCTCTGGACATATCAACGCCATTCTGAAAAAGCTGTGCCCCAAGCTTGGTGCCCTATTTAGAAATCGTGGTTGTATCCCTCCTACAGCATGACACAAACTAGTCCTAAAGATGAGCCTCATAATTTTCGACTACTGTGATGTAGTCCATGGTGCCGCTCCCAGATCCTCCCTGACCAGATTGGACTCTCTCTTTAACTCTTTCTGTCACTTTGCCCTTGATTCTCCACCACATACTCATCACTGCAACCCATACCATGCCTTGTCTTTTCCCCTTTTAGCTAGCAGATGCCTCGCTCAAAGTGCCAAACTCACTTCTAAATTCTGGTTAAGGGAACTTCCCCTCTACCTCTCATGCTCCCTCTCCTCTCCTCTTCTCCTCCTCCTCCCTCCCACTCCCTCAGATGTGCCGACACTTGTACTCTGCTGATTCCATGCCGTACCACCCTTATTGGTCAATCAGGCTTTTCCCACCACTTCCCTAAATTCTGGAACTCCCTTCCCTCCCCAATGCGACATTCCTCCTTCCCCCATTCCCTAGCCTTTGCCCTACATAACTTTCTTTCTGACAACTGCTCCTGCTTTAGTCCTCCCTAATTAAGTTCCCCTAACTAAATGTCACTTCTTGCCTGCTCTGATATTCACTCAGCTTGTTTTCCTTTCTTTCTTTCTTTCTTTCTTTCTTTCTTTCTTTCTTTCTTTCTTTCTTTCTTTCTTTCTTTCTTTCTTTCTTTCTACTGCTACCCTCCCTCCCCACATCTTTCTACTTCTAAGCCTACCGAGCTTCAGTCCCTGGCAGAGTTCCCTGCATCCTGGAAGGGCTAGCTCTAGGCCATTTCCCCCCACTTCCCTACTCCCTCTCTGACTCCTTACTTCTCAGCACTTAAATAAGTATCAGTCTACTTATACCTAAACAACTTACACTTCCAGTCCTGTCCTGGCAGTGCATCTCACTGTATGCATAAATTCTCAGTCTTGTTAAAAATTTTAATTCTGTAATCCTCTCTTCAGATGTTTAAAATTTGTGCCATTTTCACTGTTAATGTTTGTACTTTTACACATTACTGTCAAATGCTATTGTATGTCAAAATTTTCACATCCTATTGTCCTCCCCCCTCACCCTGGATCACACTAGGAGACAAGCAACTAGATGTTCAGTGTGCCTTCCTGATGAAACATTTCAATAAATAAAAAAAAAATAGGCCTACCTAGACTTTAGCAAGGCATTTGACACAGTCCCACACAAAAGATTAATATACAAGTTAGCCAGCCTGGGAGTGGGTCCCAAGATGACAGCCTGGGTAAAGAATTAGCTGGAGAATAGGACACAGAGAGTAATAGTAAATGGAGTCCACTCTGAAGAAAGGG
This sequence comes from Neoceratodus forsteri, assembly GCA_016271365.2. Classification (NCBI taxonomy): domain Eukaryota; kingdom Metazoa; phylum Chordata; order Ceratodontiformes; family Ceratodontidae; genus Neoceratodus; species Neoceratodus forsteri. The sequence goes on along the minus strand of CM057456.1, from coordinate 533,573,928 downwards.
GGGTTACTAGTGGGGTACCGCAGGGTTCAGTATTAGGACCGGTCCTCTTCAATGTCTTTATAAGCGACATTGCAGAGGGACTGGAAGGAAAAGTATGTCTCTTTGCAGATGACACAAAGATCTCAACAGAGTTGATGCACAAGGTGGGGTGGAAAGGATGAGAAGGACTTGGCAAGGTTAGAGGAATGGTCAAATGTATGGCAGCTTAGATTCAATGCTAAGAAGTGCAAGGTAATGCACATGGGAAACAAAACCCAGGGAAGAGTACACAATGAGGGTGAGATACTAACAACAACAAAAATGGAAAGGGACCTGGGGGTAGTCATAACAGATGACCTAAAGGTGGGCAAGCAATGTGAGAGGGCAGCAAGGAGGGCTGGGGGGATACTGGGATGCATAGGGAGAGGCATCACTAGTAGAAAACAGAAAGTTATTATCCCTCTGTACAGACAGCTGGTGAGACCCCATCTGGAGTACTGCGTGCAGTTCTGGAGACCCAATCTCTGCAAAGACATAGACAGGATGGAAGCTGTCCAGAGGAGGGCAACTAAAATGGTGCAGGGTCTGCACCGGAAGACATATGAAGAGAGACTAAAGGAGCTTAATATGTATAGCCTCGAGGAAAGGAGGGAGAGGGGGGACATGATAGAAACTTTCAAGTACCTCAAGGAAATCAACAAAGTCCAAGAGGGTAGCATCTTTCAAAAAAAGAGGTGTGCAAGAACAAGGGGGCACAATTTGAAGATGGGGGGTGCAGCTCAGAGGTAATTTAAGGAAGTATTTTTTCACAGAGAGGGTTGTGGATGCATGGAACGGCCTTCCGGAGGAGGTTGTGGAGTCAAAAACAGTGGTGGAATTCAAGCACGCATGGGACAGTCATAAGGCAATTCTAGGGGGTGGGGGTAGGAAGAAGTAGGCTGCTGGTTAACTAGGATCTGCAGCTTATCCATTAGGTAGGGAAATGGGCAGACTGGGTGGGCCAAGCAGTCCTTATCTGCCATTAAATTCTATGTTTCTATGTAATGTGGTGACCTGTGGAAAATATTTCCGAAGAACTGATTGTCTTTCTTTTATTTAGTAAGTAAAAAAAACTGGTGTAACTGGGACCCTGGGATCAAAACTGGGAAGTGGAGATGTTGGTGCAACAGGAAGGAGAAACTGAATAACTGGGAGGTGATACTGCTGCAACTAATATTGGTGGAACTGGGAGTAGAAACTGGTGTAACTGGAATGAGACACAGATATAATATGCTATGGTGAAATATGTGTAATTCTAATAATAATAGATTTATTTATAATAATAAAAATAATAATAGCTTTATTTTTATGGTGCCTTTCAAGGCATCAAGGTGCCTAACAAATTTTAAAATAACATATCAAAATCCAGATCATACAGTAATATAAAAACCAATAGTCCATTTACACAGTTATCCATTCACTAAAAACTTGGATCCACAAGTAAGTTTTCAAATCTTGTTTGAATCCCTCTACAGTCGTGCACTCCCATAACTGACGGGCTAGAGAGTTCCAAAGGGTTGGGGCCGTGTGCATAAATGCACGGGCCCCAGCTGATTTCAAACACACCCTTGGAATCTCTAGCAACCCTTCATCAGCTGAGCGGAGCAATCATCCGGGGCAGTAGAGAACCAGAAGCTCTTTCAGGTAATCCAGGCTTTGTCCATGTAGGGCTTTAAAAGTCAGAAGACTGACTTTAAAGGTGATCCACCACTGTACTGGCAGCCAGTGCAGTCCGTGCAGCACTGGCATAATATGAGAGGATCTAGGAGTTCCCGTCAAAAGCCGGGCCACAGCATTCTGCACTAGCTGCAAGTGGTGGATTTCCACCCCAGGTAGCCCTAGATAAAGGGAGTTGCAGTAATCCAGGCACAATGACACAAAGGCGTGGACCAACATAGGAAGATCACCGGATGGAACAAGGTGCTTAATCCTGGAGGTATTCCTCAGATGGTAAAAAGAGGATTTGACAATGGCTGACACCTGTGAATGCAGAGTCAGCCCTTCATCAAAGATTACCCCTAGGTTCCACATCCATTCAGAGGTCGGGAATGAAATGCCCCCAAGGAAAGTCCAAAGGGCACACCCACCCCTGGCACCCCTATCCAGCACACTGGATCTACAACCAACACCTCAGTCTTTTCTGAGTTCAACTTTAACCAACTGGAATCCATCCACTCCTGGATTTCTGTGAGACAGCTATTAAAAACTGAGAGAGCTCCATCCTGGTCAGGTGCAAAAGAAAGGTACAGCTGGGTATCATCTGTATAACAGTGAAACCTCAGCCCATACCTTCTTACAATGTCTCTGAGGGGCAGCATGTACACTGTGAACAACATGGGGGACAACGCTGAGCCCTGAGGAACCCCACAAGACAGAGAAACTGGGTCTGAGAAATAAATCCCGGACATCACTCTCTGGGTTCTTCCAGTGAGGAAGATGTAAACCACCTGAGGACTGTACTCGACAGTCCACAGATGAACTTCAGAAAGCTAAGCAGAACCCCATGGTCCACAGTGTCAAATGCTGATGAGAGAGCAAGAAGAACCAAGATGGAACATTTTTTCCGATCCCTAGCCATCAGGGGATCATTGAGCACCCGAACCAGCACTATCTCAGTACTATGTCTCTTTTGGAATCCGGACTGGAGGGGTTCATAGATGTCATGGATGGTCAAATGGTTCTCCAGCTGCACAGCCACTACTTTCTCAATAACCTTCCCTAAAAAGGGAAGGTTAGAGATTGGTCTGTAGTTTGCATGGCAGTCTGGGTCCAAAGAAGCTTTCTTCAAGAGGGGTGTTACCACCGCCTCCTTCAGGGAGCTAGGAAACTCACCTGTTTCCAAGGAGCACCAGACTATCTGTGCTAGTACCAGACCAATGGAATCAATAGAACCCAAAATCAGAGAAGTTGGTCCTGGATCCAAACTACAGCATGTAGGACGAGCACCTTGGACAATCCGCATGACATCCGTGAACTCCGGTCGGCCAAAGGTACTCCAGGAAATCCGAGAGGTAGTGGCCTCAAGCCAATCCACAGCAATGCCTACAGAGTGTGCTGGCTGGAGTACCGCCCTGATGTCGGCCACCTTAGATGCAAAGAATTGAGCAAGCTCATTGCACTCTATTTGTGAAAAGGCTTTTTGAACTTGTAGGCAGGCTGGGTTGCACAGTCTGTCCATAGTTCAAAAAAGCTGAGCTGGTTGATTCTGAGCAGCCACAATCTCCCCAGACAGGAACTCTGGCTTCTTATGGGTGATTGCAGATTGATAGACTTGGTAATGATCCATCAATCTAAGGCGACCGGCATCAAGGGCAGATTTCCACCAGCAAACTTCCAACCTTCGTCCTAATCACTGCATCTCCCTCAGAGTCCCATCAAACCATGGGGACTGAAGGCGAAGTGTGAAAGGACAAATACGGACAGGAGCAATGACATCCAGGGCTGCTGAAATGGCCAAATTATAGGCCATCATGAGGGCTTCCGGATCACTGCTTGCCACTAGGAGGGACGATAGATCAAGTACTGCCGCCAGGCCTTCAGAGCTTACATCTCGTAAAGGGCAATACCTGACCATCTCCACAGGGGTAGGCCTATGAAGGGGGAGCACGAAAATTAAACCCCATGGTGTAGCGATCAGACCATCTGACTGGTTTCACCCCCAGATCAGAGGCTTCGATCCCCAGGAAGAAGACAAAGTCAAGAGAGTGACCGTGTTTATGGGTAGCAGTGGTAACTATCTGTGTAAGGCCCAGAGATGTCATCAACTGGAGAAAGTGTTGTCCAAATTGTGAGAGTTCACCATCGACCCAGGTGTTAAAATCTGATGATCCTGGGTGACTCAAATGCCATGTCAATGATGAAGTCTGCAACTTCCTGAAGGAACAGCCTATCATCCCGGGTGGATGGTAGATGAGTGTAATCCTACAACATACACCTGCTACCATGGTACACTCAAATGACTCTGCCTCCTCAATTGGCACACTCATGAGGTTAAGTTTGGTCTTAAAACAGACTGCAACCCTTCCCCCCGTGATCCAATCTCGGGTGGTGAATCATCAAGTACCCAGCTGGAGTTAAAGCCTCCAAATAGGGCCAGAATTCTCATTCAGCCAGGTCACGGTGATGCAAGCCAGGTCCACCGTTCCAACAAGATCTGAAATAATTGCAGTCTTGTTCTTAGTAGACCTGGTATTGCATAACATCACCCGTGTTGAATGAACCTCGCGGGCCATCCTGCCCACCAAAACTGGTAGTGCCCTTGGATATCGAAACCAGACAAGGCAGACCCCTACCTTGATTCCATTTCACCCCAGGGCATCTTCTGAATACTATAGGATGCACTAACAGAACTGTGAGGAGAAACAATTTCAGCTGGAAGGAGATATTGCCAGGGTATAAAATTCCTATACTTTAGGTGCCCCAAGGGGTACCATGTGATAACAACACCACCAAAAAGGGCGCTGTACTAAACAGCGACTACATATTGCAAACGGCAATAAGAACGACGGACACCACAGCACCCTACAAAATAAGTGATCTAACATTCATTCCTAGAAAAACAACAGAGAAACATCATTCTGTGTGGGGGCTATGCCCCCTACAACCCCCTTTGTGGGGGAGCCTTTGCCCTTCACACCCCCCATAACTAATATAATCAACTCCGGGGGGCTTGACACTGGGGGAAAGAGGAATCACAGGAGAGGGGCTACACCATGGGGGGGCTGCCTCTGCACAAGGGGAGAACATTGGGGAGAGACAATCTCAGGGGAAAGGAAGTCTAAAAAAATTTAAAAAATTAATGAACTAGAGACACCGAAAACCACAAAAACAGCAACACCACTCCAGTCCCAAACCTAGGGTCCACCAGCATCGCAGACTGTCACCTAACCCACCATGCTAGATGGCCAGCTGGTAGCAGCTCTCCCAAACACACCTTCTATCCTTCACATAATACCTCTGCCTAGCTATTCAGTCCATAGCTGTCCTTTACTTTTGCTGTAATTTCCCTCGCTATTCATTCATATTTGCTGTCTCCACAGTTGCTCAAATTGAGTCGCTCAATTTGAGTAGCTCATATCACAGGTTCCCGCCCCAAAGCAAGCACTTTTATCTAAAGACATCTACAGCTCCTCAGTGCCTGCACACTGGAGCAACTGAGGCATTAGTGCTACTGTGTCTTCATTTTTTTCTCCTGCACTCCTACATTTTTTTTTTATCTCTCCCAGCCCACCCCCATCCCCAGTGCCTCTGCCATCTGCGATGGTGCAGCGTTAACATTACATGTCTAAGTTCATGAGAGCAGTTACCCTTAGGTGTGATGGAGAAACCAGCCAGGACCAGGAAGGAGCCATGCGGTGGAGAGCTTGTCATGTGACCACAAAGTCTGTGCACTAAGAATCGTGCTGACTCAGTCATGCTGCTGGTGTAACATGACAGGTGCTTTCTGTAGGCATCACATTACAGTCTAGAGTGGAGGCATTAATTGGCTGCTGCTGGCAACTGGTCCTTCCCTCAATAAGTGTTGCTGGTGAGTGCTATTCAGCCCATCAGAACATGTTGTGGTGGGGAGTTGAATTGGTTGTCAGAGCAGCAGGCAGCACACAGAAAAACGTCTCTTTAAGGGCTTTAAATCAGTACTCACAAACCATCCTTTTAAGGGCTACTGATATGGAGCTTTAGGGACCCTCACCAGTGCAGCATGATATATAGTTAAAAGCCCTTTGAAGGACTTGGAGATACATAATTATAATTTATAAGGACCTACTCTATCAGGGCAAGCAAGCATCAAATTCATTTAAAAAAGCCATTTGCAGGGCTTGAGAACTAACAATAGTCCTTTTAAGGACTAGAGACATGTAGGCAGGCAGGAGAAAAATCATAAAAAAAACTGTTCCGGGATTAGGGAATGCAGGCTGCTATTACGTCCATTTTCTGGGCTTGTGGGCTAGTGAGTCCCTTAAAGAACTGAGTACATGCAGGAAGGAGAAAAATCATTACAAAAAATGCAAAAAAAACTACGTAAACCTCAGAATATCTTGCAAACTGTGAATTCCTCTTTCGTTGTTCAGGTAATAACTTGTATTTTAGTCACTATTGCTGCTTCAGCTGCTTTCACTTCCATAAGTACCCAGCAGCTCCAGTGTGCAGCATTAGTGCTGTCACAGGTTTGCCTCAATTATGTTTGTGCTTGACTCAGACGTTACTGCCTTTTGCTTTAGAGTTACATCCTGTCCCACAAAAAACTAGCAATACTGATGCTGGCCAAAGCTGATTGAGTACCCTCCCAAATTGTGGGAACATTTGACACTAAGCAGAGGGTGCCAGCACCACCTCCATTCCTACCACTGCTTGATGATGAACATATCTTTGTCCACACATTTCTACCACCTCAAGATCCATTTTCTCTCATCACCCACAAGTGTGCAAACAAATAAGTATCTCAGAACACCAAAAATCATACCTCTCAACCTTTTGTCCCACAAATGTGGAACATTGCCTGTCAAAATGTGGAACAAGTGAGCAAAATGCAGAACACCTAATCAAATCTTTACCTAAGGAGCTCAAAACACTGTTAAAATGTTGCATTTATGTTCAGAAAGTCTGTTATTAATTGAATAATTAATTTTTTCCATCATGTACTATGGATTTTTGCTTTAAAATGTTGACTGAATGTGGAACAAGTCCTCATAATGTGGAACAGGGAGCTTTTTTGAAGTAAAATGAGGAACGTTCCTCGTAATGTGGTACAGTTGAGAGGTATGCCAAAAATCAATAAACTAACAATTATATGGCAGACAAACACTACACACATCATTAGAGATTTCACAAAAAACTTTCAGAAATAAGAAATGACACAAAGTGCTTTGAAATATAACTTTTTCATTTACAAAAGTAAGTTGCAAAGAGCTGCAGATCTTTCTTCTTCAGCACCTGCTGTTAAACTGCCCAGCAGAGTAGGAGGAGCAGTCATTTGAGAGGGGGTTGGGGGGATGGAGGGAGAGAGAGAGAGAGAGAGAAGGTTGCTACAGAAACTTACACTTTGACCCATAGACTCCCACCTAATCAAAAAAAGATCAGGTGACAACATTACTTGCAGAATTTTTTTGTGTGTTCTGAGGAAAACGTTAGCGAACAGTGGACTTTTGGGATGTCCACAGAATTTTTGAAGAAATTACAGTAAATTACAGTTTTGAATTACTATGTAATATTTAACTTTGGAGAAGAGGGACAGTATCACTAAATTAAGAGACAGGAATGGTAAGAAAGAGTGTTCTGCCAATTCAATTCCTACCTAAATTAATTAAATCACATGACTACATACCTTGCAGAATACATTTTCCGCAAATTACACCTCTGAACAGGTTTTTTTTTCCTGTAATAAATATTTTCCGCAGTTCATTACATATTTTCCACAGTACACTTAATTATTCAGCAAATCAGGTGAAAATTCCATGGAAAGTGAATTTTGTCAAACGTGAATCTCTGGCGAAATTCTGCAGAAATCGTGGAATTCTGTACATTTTTCGTGGGAGCAGAATCTGCAGTTTTCACCCAGACCTAGAATCTATCCCTCATTGATTAAATTCTGCTTCAGCATAGAAAGAGAAACACCTGTGTCTCTTAACCCTTGTGTCATTTTACCACTGATAAACACAGGGTGCATATAAGCAGTGGAATTATGGTAGCAATCAGCATTCACCACCCAGGCCACTAGGTGCTGCTCTTTCAATGGGTCGTCCCCTCTCACAGCACTGTGCCACTTATTTTTATTCTTCAGGCAATCATATGTAGAGATCCAGTGAATTTAAAATCCGCTGGCAAAGTGAACGTCAAGTGGCCACTTTGAGTTGGCACTTCGACATGCGGAGTGCCCCATAGGAAAATGCTCACTTCACCTTTTTATTATTACTTCGCGTTGTCATTCCACCTTAAATGCGAAGTAAGGCAGAGTGACAACAATATTGGCAGCATCCCACCCACACAGTCACCAGAATGAATGAGCATCCCCAAAGTGCTACTTGCTTGTGTCCAGAAAACTCCCCAGTGCTGATGAAGTGAAATGAGAGTTTAACAAGAATTGCAAATTCTCCCAGAATTAATGGTGCACTCAGTCATGCGCGCAGTGGTCAGATCACACATGGAGTCACCAGAATTAATGTGCATCCCCAAAATGCTACTGTTGTGTGTTCAGAAAATTCCCCAGTGCTGACAAAGTGAAATGAGAGCGTAACAAGAAATGCAGTCTCCCAGAATTAATGGTGCCATGCAAACGCACAGACAGATTAAGATTGCACTGCACACGAAAATACAGTGATGGGAGTCACGTGATGCTGTTTCCTTGCTAGCTGCACTCTCTGTATGCTCCGCTTAACCCCTGCCTAATTTTAGTGTATTCTGCTCACCTTTCTACAAAATTGTACCTGGACGAACCCGTTAAGGTTGTGGACATCAGGAGGCAGTCGCTAGTTTTGCTAATGGAGGAGGAGATGCCGAAGGTTTTGCCAAAGTGCACACCACCCGCAACTCCCGAGAAGGCCACGAAGAAGTCGCGGGCCCTGCCATCACAACTCTCCCAGCCCTGTAGCCCAGGTAATGGAGGGGAAGAACCGCTGACGGTGTCGCGCTTCCTGGAGAATTCCGTCCCTTTAAGGCGGAGATGGCGGAGATGGCCTCAGAAATTAAAAATATTACAAGCGCTCTGAACGACCTGTCTAGAAGAACCACGGACAATGAAATCCGGGTGAAATCATTGGAGAACAGAGCGGAGAAGTTGGATGGGGCGCTCACATTGATTAATCAGCGTGTTGCTAAACTGGATATGAAGACTGAGGATTTGGAGGGTAGAAGCCGGCGCAACAACGTTGTTTTAATCGGCTTACCTGAGAGAGAGGAGGGAGGGGATCCAGTTAAGTTTTTTCAGCGGTTTGTGGAAAAGATTGCCGGCCCTTCGCCCTTCGGTTCCTGTTACAACATTGAGAGAGCACATCGTGCCTTGCGACCTACCCCCTCCAGGAGCACCTCCTCCCATTTTCTTGGCTAAGTTTCTGAGCTACCAAGAAAGGCAGTTGTTTCTTCAGAAGGTTAAAGAGGTCAAGATGCTGCAGTGGGAGGGTGCGAATCTCAGGGTGACAAGATCTGCCACTGTTGGTGCGGCAACGAAGGGCGACCTTTCACCCGCTGGTTTCCAAATTAATAGCGGCGGGCATCAAGTTTAGGATTACCTACCCTGCGAAGCTGCATGTCCTCGTGGATGACACCTGGAAGGCTTTTGAAGATGTGGATTCAGCCCTAGAAGTGCTCCAGAGGGTTCTGCCTAACCTGCTCAAAGCTAAATGAGCGTGATAATGGGCCCCCCCAGGAGAATGGATCTAGCTGGATGTGACTAGGGGGAAAGCTGGTGCGAATTATTGTTTGAAAGGGTGCAGACCCTCCCAGTATGTCTGCCTAGTCTTGTGAAGCCTCATTAAAGGGAGCACCGGAACGTTTACCAGTCGTTGTTTTTGTTCATGCTGCAACCCGAGAGTTTCTATGCCCAAGGACATGTCGGGTGTTTGAGAGACCGGATAAAGGAAGCAGATCGTTTTGAAGGCTGAATGGCGGTGCAACTCCCTTTCGGGTGGTGTGGGAGAATTTAGTGACACTAAGGGAGATGCTCATGGTGGATGTTGGACACTTTTGAGAGAGGAATGAACGATGGGTCTCTTTAGCATGAGTTTTTTATTTTTCTTTTCAGGGGTATTCTAGTCGGGCAACTGAAATGGGTAAACGTGGTATTTAGGGGCTAAAATAAAGCTCCGAGTTTATTCAGGTATTCCGGGGTTGCATATCTAAAGGGTGCAGGAGCTCATGTGCATACGGGTGCATATGCACAGGGTTTTTGCTAGTTGGAATGGGAATTTGAGGTCTTTTTTTTTTTCTTTTTTTTCCCTGCACCCGAGTAATTTAAATAGGGTTCTGGTGAAGGGGAGAGGCTATCAGGGGTGCAGTTTGACCATGTGGAATTTTTGCAGGTTTTTCTTTTTTTGTTTATTTTTTGGGACTTAGGGCAAATCAGAATAGTTGTTTTGGGATATTTTTTCTGGAATGGGGATGGTTAATATAGTGTGGGGAGTTAGGTTGGATGGTCTATAACCGGGTAAAATTATTGATAGGGGTAGGAAAGGCTCACCTAGGTACTGGGTTCTGAAACGGAAGGGGTGAGCGGTTCCCGGCATAGTCTAGCTGGATATTGGGCTAGGGGGGTGGCGGGGAAGTGGATGAGGCGGCGGAGCGAGCTGTCATCATGGACCGCGATGTTGTGGGAGGGTCCATTAGGGGTGTTTTTTAAGGGTATGGGGGTTTAGTTTCTTGGCCTGGGGTGTTTGAGGGGTGGGTGGGGGTGGGTAACACAAGGCTCTGAGGTAGCAGGTAAGGGTAATTGGATGAAGGATGCTAAAGCTGATTGCTGGCTTATTGTATGGGTCTATGGCATCTCATAAAGTTTTTAAATTTTTAAGTTGGAATGTTAAGGGGGCAAGACAGAAGTCCAAGCAGTACAAAATTCTAAAGCACATAGGTGCTTTAGGAGCAGATATAGTGTTTTTGCAAGAGACACATTTATTAAATGCCGAGTGTAATAATATGAGGCGCCTTCAGGTTGATAGTTTCGCTCACAAGGAAGCTCCCAAAGCAGAGGGGTCATGGTTTTAGTTCACAGGGTCGTCCTTTACTCCCTTCAGACAGTGCAAGACAAGGCGGGTAGATACATATTGGTTCTTGGGAAGTTACAGACTATAGAGATTCTAATTGGTTCGGTTTATGGTCCCAATTCGGATACTCAGAACTTTTTCATGCAGTTAGTGGAAGTTTTGTCACCTTTTGCCAAAGTCCCTATTATTATTGGTAGGGATTTTAATTTGGTGGTGGACCCTTTATTGGATAGGTCTAAGCCCACAAACTTAGGACTTTCACCGGCCCAAAGAGTCATGAGGGACTGGGTGGATCAATTTGGTCTATCGGATGTGTGGAGGGTTCTCCACCCTGGAGACCGTGAGTATACTTTCATATCTTCCGCTCATGGCACAGCCTCCCGTATTGACTACATTCTGCTCTCTCGTACCCTCCTTCCCGGGGTATTAGGCTCGGAAATACAATCAGGGCCCCCCTCTGATCATGCAGTTGTATCGGCATCGATGACCTTCGCTTCCCTACCTAAGTGTAGTAGCAGATGGAAGTTAAACAATCAAATCTTGAGAAACCATAATATTGTCAAATATATCTCCTCTCAAATAGATGAGTTTGTCCTAAACAATGTGAAAGAAGATGCCCGTCCAGACATGGTTTGGGGGCGTTTAAAGCTTTTATAAGGGGGGTTCTGATAGGGCAGACAGTTAAAGGAAGAGAGAAAAGAAGCGACTCATGTCAGATTTACTGGCTCGAATACGACTCAGGAAGATCAACCTTCTCACTACCCTCAGAAAGAGATAAACAAGAATTAATTAAATTGAAGGATCTTTATCTTACATTATTAGGGGAATAAGCTGAATTAGCTTTAATCAAAACTAAAGCTAGTTATGTGGACCGGGGAAAAGGGGTAAGCTTCTGGCAAGGCGTATCAAACAACTGAGGCCTCCCAATAATTCAGGCGGTCCAGTCCAAAAAGATGGTCGGATTATGACCTCCCCGAATGAGATAGCGGAGGAGTTTAGAAGTTATTTTGAATCCCTGTATAGTCCAATGGCGAAACCCCCCTCAGAGGAGGAAATATTGTCCTCTCTTGAGGAGTTAAATCTTCCTTCCCTTGCAGAGCAACAGAGGGTGTTCTTACCACTGGGATTTCTCAGGACTAGATTGAGAAGGTTATCAAGGGGCTCCCTCTGGACAGAACACCAGGACCAGATGGTTTCTCGCCTAATTTTTATAAGGTATTTTCCAAGCAGTTGTCACCACTCTTGGTGTCCTTGTTTCAGTATATTCTTAGTGGTCAGGCTGTGGATCAATCGCTATCTGAGGCACTTATTGTTTTAATCCCGAAACCTGATAAACCTCTTGAGCAACTTGCTAGTTACAGGCCCATCTCTCTGCTTAATTATGATATTAAAATACTGGCGAAGGTGTTAGCAGACCGTTTAAATAAGATTTTACCTGATTTGATTGGCACAGAGCAGGTTGGATTTATGCAGGGAAGGTCAATAAGTGATCATTTGAGAACAGTGGCGCATGTCTTCTCTGCGTCTGAGGAGAACAGTGACGCCATGGTTCTGGTCTCGTTAGACGCGGAGAAGGCGTTCGATAGGGTCCACTGGCGGTACTTAATAGCCACAATGAGGAAATTTGGTTTTCCAGATCTATATTTTGCAATTTTGCTATTTTACCTTAATCCCACAGCTAGGATCTCTTGTAATGGAGTGACGTCGGATCCCTTTAAATTATACGTTGGCACTCGTCAGGGGTGTCCGCTGTCCCCCCTTCTTTTTAATTTATATCTTGAACCCCTTATTAAAAGTATACTATGTAACCATGATATAATTGGTATTAAGATTCGGGATAGTATTGTCAAGGTAACAGCCTACGCGGACGATCTCCTGGTATATATTTCGCACCCGAGTGCCTCTATACCTGCCCTATTGAATACGATACAAGAGTATAGTTCTTTGGCCAACTATAAGCTGAATTTGGGTAAAACTGTGGTGTACCCCCTTAACAGGAAGGTTTTCAAACAGGAGATGATGGAGCTGGGCCTGACGTGGAACTCGGAAGTCATCAAGTATTTGGGTCTTATTTTATCTAGGGACACGAGGCGAGTAAGGCACCTAAATCTGGACGCCTTGGTTCATACAATAGATTTAGATTTAAAAAGGTGGGCAAAACTTCCAATTTTGCTGTGGGGAAGGATAAGTTTGGTCAAAATGAACGTGTTTCCTAGGATGTTTTATCCCCTAAGTGCTTTGAATATTTCACTCTCGCTTTCTTGGTTTAGGAAGATTCATGGGCTTATTGCCAATTTTGTGTGGGGGTATAAGAAGGCAAGAATGGCCTATCATAAGCTGGCAGCCCCCAAACCATTGGGCGGGGCTTAGACTACCGCATCTGGGACTCTATTATTAGGCGGCCAGGCTACAAATATCTGAGGTGGGTGCAGGGTGCCGAGACTCAGATATTCCTTTATGGTTACAGATTGAATTAGCCCTCATTAAGGAGCAGGTCTTGTTCCTGAGGCTCTGTTGTATATTAGTCCCAATCTTCTACCAGTGTCTCTCAGGAAATCCCCGATTGGGATTTCTGTGAGGGCTCATACGCAGCTCTACGGTTTCCTGAAATATTCTCATGTTAGTGACCCATCCCAACCCATAAAGGGTAATCCGCGGTTTCACATCGAGGGCAGACTTATGAAGGCTACCTGGTTAGCGCCGGGGGGAGAGTGTTGTATAAGAGATTTAATCTCAACAGATGGATACGTGCTTCCTGCATCTGAGATTATGAGCAAATTTAAGTTGTCAACCTCAGCGATTTTTCAGGTTTACCAGCTCCGCCATCTCTTAGTTAGTAAATTGGGTAGTTGGTTAACACAGATTCCGAAAATAGAATTCTCGGAGAAATTAAGGCCCATGGCAGGTCTACCTCATGCTGTCTCAAGCATTTATGCTACGTTATTTAATTGGGCCTATTCCCAGAATTTAGCACCATCTTCTTATTGGGCCTCCGTTTTTCCCAGTAGGGAACTGGATTGGACAGCGTTGTGGCATAGTTGTCATAAATTGATCTCTCAGGATCGCCTGAGATTGATTCAGTTTAAAATACTCCATAATATTTATTATTCCCCTCAGAAGTTGGCGAGTTTGAGGATAACCCAGCCACATCTTGCGTGAGGTGTCAGCAAGGGGTGGGAGATCTGTTGCATATATTTTGGAGTTGTCCGAAGAGAGTGCCACTCTGGACTAGTATCAAGAATGGGGTAGACCCGTTGTTAGGCTTGGGTGACCTTTTACACGGAAATTTGCCTGTTGGGAGATGTAGCTTCTTTCCATTTAAAAATAGGAGGTTTCATATATCTTTAATCTCGGCATCCCTCAAGAATGTGGTTCTCAGACACTGGAAGGACTCTGTTGTGATCAGCTATACAGAATGGTTAGAAGAACTTCTGGCCATCTCAGAATTGAGAGAATGATTGCCATTCTTCAAAATAAACTTCCTAGGTTTAATAAAATCTGGGGCCCCTCTATACTTGTTACTCAATATAGAGATGGATTTTTCTGTTTTCAGTGTTTGGCAGGTCCTCAGAGCCTTGTGTGGGGTGGGGGGTTCGGTGGGGGGCAGAGGATGTACCGTAATCTTGTTGTTCTGTGCATGCATGTTCATTTTATATGGAGGTGTTGTGTCTTACAGATACATTCTCTGTACAAAAACTGTTAATAAAATCTTAATGGAAAAAAAAAAAAGATTGCACTGCACACTCAAGGGATGCATACGAAAAGGCACAACACCACCTAATCAGTGCTCACAAGTCACAAATCCAAATCTGGAAAGGAATACATTTTGCCAGTTGGGGGATTAGTGCATGGCAGTAACAATCCGCTACTAGTAAAGATTCCACAAAGCAATATTTAAAAAATTCATGCAGGTGCCATGAATAGCAGGGTCACACTGCTGCAATTGCTCTATAACACAATAAAAGGTGTCTGATTTAATGGCATGCATCGCACACACACTCACACACACACACTCAAGTAATGCATAGCAAATTGAAAACCTTTAGTAAAATAACCAAATGTTTTAAACAAATTGTACACTGTTGCACCACTACAATCAGCAAAATAATTTCAAGAATTACTGAAAATATTACTGTGTGTACATTAACACAGTTATACAAGAAAAATATAACCAAAACAGAAAGACTGCCTTTTTCTCCCAGTTAATCTACCTACACCACAAATACGCCCCTTCCCCAAAGCAGACTTCACAGTACACAGACTGACTGTTCTAATTTAACATTCAAAACCCACACACAACAATAAACACTCAATGATATGAGCACAGAAGAGTTTCCTACAATCGATGTACTAAATTTTGAGCAAAAAATGTTACCCAAAAAGGCATTTTAAACAGCTTTTAGAGGTTTTGAATTGCAGAGCTCTGAGAGCAAACTGTCTCCAGCTACCACTACACACACACGACCCAGGCCAGAACTGAGGCTGTGCTGAACAATCTAGAGCCCATGTGACCTGCAATCCCATGAATCACTGCAGAATTTCATTTGGAGCTCAATTACAGGGTTAAGTGAGGCAAATTACATTGATTTCAAATGTACTTCACCTTAAAATTGGTGGAGAAGTGGTTTGGGGAAGGCAGAATAATTCAAAGTCATTGGTTTCAATGGACTTCACATTCCTTATTATGAAGCAAAGTATTCCGCTTCACATTGTGGAGTTTGCCGCAGATTCTGCTTTACTCAGTAAATCACTTCATGGAGCAAATTGGGGCCACTTCGCCCACCACTACTTACAGTACTGTAACTCAAATGCTGTACGGGAAAGAACGCGAATGCCTATGGCTGTACTTCCCCAATGAGCTGTAACACAAAACTCCCCGACTTAAAAATGCTTATTAATTAGTACAATGGTGGAGTGGTGAAGCCTGGAGAGATACTACAAAACATGCTTACAATACATCCAAGTAACTAGTAAAAAAATTTATGTTGTGATTCGTGATGTGATCGTGAATCGTGATTTATGAATGCATTTGTGATCGGGACGATGAAGAATGTGATTTGTATCACGAGTGACTCGTGATGATGGTCCTGACTTAAAAACGCATATTAATGAGTACAATGTTCATGCAGAATTTATGCACCACACCTCTCCAGTACTCTGAAGGGAAGCCAAAGAAACAACTGTGACTTAAGTTACAGATGGAAATTGGGCCCTAAAGAGATGCAAATGCACAGACAGATTAAGATTACGCTGCACACTGAAGAGATGCAGATGCAAAGGCACAACACCTAACCAGTGCTCACCATCAGAAATTCAAATCTGGGCCGGCCCGGTGGCACTGAGGGTTGAGGCGCTGGATGCCACACCTCGCGCTACACAGGCGACCCGGGTTCGGGAACGAGCTCGGGTCATCGAGGGGTCGGCAGGGGAGGACTGGGATTGAGCATCGGGAGACAGCTCTCCTGGTCCTGGGGTGGAAGGGGGACTCTACACCGCACTGCGGTGACCCCTGGGGATGCCCGGAGGTACCTTACCTCATGCAGTGCTGTAACGAGGGGGGACCACAACGGACATCTGCACATATCTGCGCAGATGTCATTGCACAGGAGAAAATAGCAGCACAGGCCTGAGGCAGCTTGATAGCTGCAGCTCCGCTGGCCAATGATGCCTGGAGGCATGTGCCAGTAATGGCTTCTCGCCAGGCATGGGGGGCTATGGGGGGGCTCCCTTTCACAGGTGTAGTTGCGTCTGCCAGCTGGGCATGAGAGCTTCAGGGTCAGCGGCAGAGTGGAGCGGTGGCTGGATGTAGAGCAGGACTGTGGCTGCAGAGGAGAAAAATGTTAAATGTTAAAAAAAGAGAAATTCAAATCTGGAAAAGAATATCTTTGCCGGTTGGGTGGGTCGCGGGGGGGGCAGTGTACTGCACTGCTGCAGTAACAGTCACTAGTACTAATAACAGTAATGATACCACAAAGAAGTACAAAAATCACACAGCTGCAGTGGATAGCAGGCTCACATTGTTGAAATTATTATGTGGTACAATGAAAGGTGTCTGATTTGATGACACACATCACAAACATACTCACATACGCACTAAGTAATGCGTAGTAAATTGAAAACTTCAGTAATATAACCACATATTTTAAACAAACAAATTATGCACTGCTGCGCACAACAATCAGCAAAAAAAATGGCAAGAATTATTGAAAATATTACTGTGTGTACATTGACACAGCTTTACAGGAAAAATGTCACCAAAACAGAAAGCACTGCTTTTTTCTCCAAGTTACTCTACCTACACCACAGAAATGTCCCTTCCCCAAAGCACACTTCCACTGTCTCTCAGTACACAGACTGAATGTTGCACATTAACATTCAAAATCCACACACATACAATAAACGCTTGATGAAATGAGCACAGAAGGGTTTCCTATAATCGATGAACTAAAGTTTCAGCAAAAAAAAATGACTCAAAAAGGGTTTTCTAACAGCTTTTAGAAGATTTGAATCACAGCGAGCTCTCAGAGCAGATTGTCTCCTAGAGCTTCCTACACACACTACCCCAAACTGAGGCTGTGCAGAACAATCTAGAGCCCATGTGACCTGAAATCCCATGAATCACTGCAAAATTTGCAAGGCGAAGTGAGGCAAAGTGCATTGTTTTCAATGTACTTTGCCTTAAGAATTGGTGGAGTACTGGTTTGGGAAGCTGGAGTAACGCGAAGTCATTGTTTTCAACGGACTTCGCATTACCCATTATAACGCAAAGTACTCCACTTTGCATTGCGGAGCACTCCGCGAATTCGCCATCACTCCACGAATCACTTCACGGAGCAAATTGGGGCCACTTCACCCATCTCTAATCATATGGGGATTGTCTCAGTTTCTGGCATATGAAACACCTCCCCACTCCTGATTCCTTAATTTTGGGAGCATTATGGTCTACCTTAGGTGCAGGTTCAGGGTAGTTTAACTTAGGCTCCCCCTCACCACACCAAATTCCCTTAAAACATCATGATGCTCCATCCCCATTTTATCTGAACTGAATGTGGGGACAACAATTGCACTCACAAATCTTCAGGCACTGTCAAAGAAATTGCTCCATCAAAACCCATATTTTACTTATTCAGCAGTATTTGCTTAAGCAGCTTCAAACAATCTTTATGTAACATCGCACTACTAAACTTATATTTCCTAAGCGACCTCAAACAATCTTTGTAAAATATTGCACAACTGAACTTATATTTCCATGTAACTGTCCCCAGTGCTTCCTTAAGCCCCTAAATTTGAGAATATATACTTTGATAGGCAATTCAAAAGCACTTCAATAAAACATGTCTCACTTCCACATTTATTTATTTAGTTTAAATACCAGGTAATTACACAACATAATAGTTTGTCTATTTTCAGGCACGACCTAAGAGATTATAACAGAGGGGAACAGTACAACAAAAGAAAATGGCAAAATCATATATTACAGAATCAGAGGTACAAACTACAGCACCAAATAAATATTTATAATGGATAAGGAGAATTGCAAACATGTACATATTACATAACAAGTATACAAAGTGACAAGTGCAAAAAGACATTCAGAGTTAAGAAAACCTAAATGTTGATCATAAAATCAGAAGAGTCCATGTAATAACTGACAGCAAGAAACAGGAGCACACCTGTGAGAATGATAGTAATTATGAAAGGCCTGGAATGAAAGACACTGTCTGATCTTAGATGCAATGGGATTCCATAGTTTGGGAGTAGTAACAGAGAGGGCAATCTCACTTATTTTAATTTTAGTCTTAGGTGTGAACAAGAGGTCAAGATCTGATTATCTTAGGAAATATGGATTTCTGTAGAGCAGGAGAAGTGAGACAGAGAGGGGTGACTTTTCCTGAACAATATTGTAAATAACATCTCTTTGGGTGAGGTCTCAGATGACATCCAAGTTTCAAATACAAAGTACAATGGTGTACATGGCAGTTGGTTGCCAGGGCAAAGCAACGTATATTATTATTTATACAACATGTGTGGGTCTCATTTCAGGAAGATAAAAGAGATATCTCACTGACCACATGTGAAACATCACTGATTTATAAAATGGGTAGGCTAAATCAAGCACAGTGATTGGCTAGTTACCCATGCATAAAATATGTTCCATGCATGGGTAAAAAAAAGGACGGTAGTAAAAAGGCTAAAATCAGTAAGCCTTAGAACGTTGGCATTTAAAAATGCCGCCATTGTTGTTTCCTCGCTAAAAGCACTCTCTCCTGCTTACAGTACAAAACAGTCGGCTCCTATGACCACAAAGTACAGGTGTTCGACGTCCTCTAACCCAGTTTCAACCAGCACAAGGGATTACTAGTATGTTGTGTTGCTCACCAGACTGAGTTGGTGATGGGTCGGGCTGGAAAGTGAAGTGAGCTGCATGCCATTTCTGTGATGTTTTGTGTGCTCCGGAGGACAAAGAGAGTCGGACTGCTCACTTAGCACTTCATACACCACAGTCTCACGGTCTGAGCAGGTTGTCTGTCCCGCTGTCAGCAGAGCTGGCCACTGGGGAGTCAGGTGGGCTCGCTCACGATGACATGGGGAACAGCAACATTAGCGGGGCATGGGCAGTGCAAGTTGGGGGAGAGACTGGCGCTAGGCAGTCATCAGCATGCAAGAAACTATTGTGTGATACTAGAGAACCTGTGGGCGAGCCGACTGCTGCAGCAGTGAGTTATACCAGCTCACTGCAACTGTGCTTAGTACTCAAAGCCTTCAGTTCAACAAAAGTGACTTTTCTTGAGTTTTTTATAATTTACGGCTCTGAAGTAGCGGTGAGCACAGAGTGAGACAAATGGTCCCTGGGTAACACTACAGGAACAGGTAGCTGGGGGTGAGGGAGAGACGGATCGAACACTCACCGATGCTATTAGGGACCCGTTTCACTGCAGCACTGTTTTCTCCTCAGGTGAGCAAACTCCAATGAAAATTGAAATGCTTCTCCATCTGAACACAGGGAATTCAGTGATGGCAGCTGAGGCTGCTGCTTCCCGGTAGCCAATCAGGTCCCTGAACCCCCCCCCCAACATCCCTAGGGCTATGAACCAATTACATCATACCATGATGGGCGGAAGGACTATTTGATCATAAATACACATAAACAAATGTGTTTTTCAATAGAAAAAATGAATTTTTTGTAAGTGTTAAAATTTTAAAAAGAAAGAAGGCCATTTTATAAGTGCAATAAGACACTCCAGGTGTGTGCATGGAACAGATTTTACCACACGCCAGGGGCTAAAGGCACCCAGCCAAGGCCTCATGCCTTATTAAGCCCTGGGCCGTGCGGTAAAATCTGTTCCATGCACACCCTGTCGTGTCTTATTGCTTGCTTATAAAATGGGTAGGCTAAATCAAGCACAGTGATTGGCTAGTTACCCTGTCGTGTCTTATTGCTTACATCTTCAAACTGGGTATGTCACTATGGATATCTTTTCATGCTGGGAATGTCACAAAAGGTTTGGAACTCATTTAGAATGTTCGGCCTTAGTAGCAGTCGTAAGCGTATTCAAATGCAAAAACTTTAAAATGAAAAATGATAGCATGGTACTGTGAACACAAAAGTTGTTCAGCACAAAAATATCTACAAAATGAATTGTGAGCATTATTTTAAGATTGAGCACTGGGTCATGTGATCAGAATGCTGACTAGAATCCTACTGAATTTTGATTCGTTTGCAGACTGTTTTTGCTTATAGATAGGGTTTAGTAATTACCTGCAGTGTGCCTTTGGAGTGCTTCTTGCTTTCTTTGTGGGATGGCTAACTTACCTCTGACTCCTGTCCCACCCCAGCTTGTTTCCCATTCTGTCCCTCTGCTTTCTGCTTTCCTGTCTCTGGGACCCCTTATGTTCTTTGCTTCCAGGCACAGATGCTGAGAGCCTTACCAGTGGCTCTCCCTCACTCCAGCAGCTGGCTTTGCAGCCCCCCTCCCCTTCCCACAACAGATAGTGTACCTGCTCTAGTCAGCACCACCTCCCACCCAAGGCAGGAATTTCTCTTATAGTAGAAGGAGGGTGTCCTATGACCAAGGGGAACTAACACCCTAATCCTCCATTTGCACATTATACTTCCAAGCCACTAGATGGCACCACACTCAACCTAGCAGCCTGTGTTAGACCCTAATAGAATTTAGAGGGACCCTATCAAGCATCCCAGCAGTTCATGTCTCACCACTCCACAGTGTAATTCTGGAGGTGAGTTAGTCCCAACTCCTTCCTTCTGGGCTATCTCTCCCCTCCTCATGGGATTGAACCACAACCAGCAGTGTATGAACTGTTCTGAAGGCAGGAACACTATCCACTAGGCCACGAAGCCCTTAGAGGCTCTACCAGGGCCCATTCCTCATGTACCTGCATTCATCACCCAGATCCCAAATTGAAATCAAAAGCTGTACCCAGGACTTAATTTAGGATCTGGTTTGCCCTTATCAATCAGCCCCTAGCCTGAGGTGCACAGGTCCATTAAAATCTAAAAACTCCCAATCTTTTGGGACATCTCTCCCCCTAGTGGGATTGGAACCACAACCAGCAGTGTATGAACTGTACTTAAGGCAGCAACACCATCCACTAGGCTACGCAGCCCTTAATGATTCTACTAGGACCATTCCCTCCAGTACTTGTAAGCAACTCCCAGATTGTAAAGAGGGCTGGCAGTATAGCCAAGAGGTTAGAGTAACAAGCTGTGAATGAGCTTGGTACATCCAGCAGTCCAGATCTTGGTTTGATTCTCACAATCTCCACTTGCATACTGTGTGACTCTGAGCAACTCACTTAATCGCTCAGTGCTCCCACATCACCCCTGAAAACAGGCACTTGTGCCTAGTGGGCCTTACTCGGTTATCAAAGACTAAAATAAAAATAAAATAAATAAATAAAGAGAACTCAAAATCTGCCCAGGACTTAAATAGGATCTGGTTAGCCATCATCACTCAGCTCCCAGCCTGTGGGGCAAAGGCTTTAGTAAAATCTACAAAGATACCTGCCAGGCCACCCAATATCTTCAAATCCTGCACTGGGATTTGAAACCCTACCCTTACACACCTTACCTAATCCCCTCAGTAGTCAGCCACTCTAACCACTAGGCCATCCCAGCAGTAACAATGTGTCCCAAGCTGGAATAACCTATTAAATTTTCAAGCACCCCCCCTCAACATTCTTGAAACTTTCCTGTTTCTCTGCTCTACCAGATAGACAAACCATCCAGCTAGGTCTGCCCCTTACCTGCAGCCACAAAACCCTGATTATGACTCTACTATTTCCCACAGCTACCCAAGTTATACCCCCCATCTGCCTAGTTGGCGCTACTTCCCCTGAGCTACCCCTGATTTTGATCAGATCTCTACTCCCCAATCCCACCACTAGCCTACACAAATAATGCTAAAATTAAGCAAGGGCATAACAGCCACCATGCTCACACACCAATGGAAATCCCCAATCTCCAGGGCTCTCCTAACCTTGACTCTCTTCACTCTTTGGATACCCCCAACAACAGTGATGTGGGAGCACACTGAACTGTCAAAGTCTATTAAAACTGACCCCCAAATAAAACCTGTTCCCTGGGAAACAGGAAGCAGCATCCCCAACACATATAAATCGACAGACAAGTCACTTCTGCCATTCTATCAATACTAGCACACACCAGCCCATGACTGGTAAAAGTATCCCTGCCACAAGAACTACACGAGCTAATCCCCCTATCGACCCCAGCCCACTACTATGAATCAGAAAACACAGATGATGCCAATGCTGGAGGAGCTATCTTAGGCAGCTGCAGATCCTCCTGCTAAGATTAGGTAATGTGCATCCCAATCCCGGTCCACCACCAGGGGCTAACCCAGTCAAGACCCCCCAACTAACCCTGAAAATCGCCTCCATGAACATTGGTAGCCACCTTCCAAAGCTAGCACAACTCAAGGCTTGGGTGAAGCAAGTTCAAGCAGACATAATCTCACTCATGAAGACATGGCTCTCCCCTTGAACTCCAGACACCTCCATCTCACTACAGGGGTACAATCACCTCAGACTAGACCGAAAAGGTAAACGTGGTGGTGGCTGCCTAGTCTACCTATGTAACACATTGCAAGGACATAAAATCACCCTCGACAACACATCAGGTGACTGTGAGTGCCTAGCCGTTCACATACTACTGGGGAATGTGAAGGGGAATCTAATCCTTGTGACAGTATACTTTCCCCTGGAAAGCAACACAGTGGGCTCGACATTTTCACTATGCACTATAAACAAGTGACTCAAAACCAAGAAACAATAGTAGCAGAAGACTTTAATATTAACTAGGCAGCAAAATCAAGCACCAGTTTCAAGGACCACATTCACAGTCTGTATCTCACTCAAACAGTCTCAGAAGGTACCAGAACTAACTACAAAACAGGAACAAACATCCTCACAGACTAGGTTCTAACTACTCACCCAGATAGAATAAAGGAAGTTACTATGATGCCTGATGCTCTGAGTGACCACTCTGTGAGCAAATGGTCTGCCAAACTTGATTGGTCAACCTCCAAAATTATCTACAGTAGGGTACTCTACAAAAGGGCATCAAATGCTTTCAAATCGTACCTGGCCAATTAAAACTGGAGCCAGCTGGCCTCCACCCCTAACACAGAAACAGCTTTAGACAACTTCATAACTGAGTTCAATGCAGTTGCAGACAAATATGCCACATTCAAAAAGAGGGTTGTTAGTGGGGACTCTGCCAACTGGGTTACACCATCACTGCTCAAAACAATAAGGGACAGGGACAATCAATGACACAAAGCCAAGGAATCCAGCAGGCAGGCACACTGGCAGGAGTACAGAACAGCAAGGAACAGACGTACCCATAACATCAGACTGGCAAAATTCAATTTCTGTAAGGAACAGCAGACTAGCTGCTGGGTCAAGAGAAAGGTATTTTGGAAATTCCCTAAAGGACCTTATGGGCAGGAGTGACAAACTGTCCCCAACAATGCTCAATGTAACTGGATCCATCCATCTCGACCCCACTTAGATAGCCAGCATGTTCAAAACAGTCTTCATTGACCTCAGTGCAGTCCTCCCTCCAGAGGATAAAACCACAGCCACCACAACCAGTCATGAAAACGTATATAGAGACCAAAGTAGGTCCCAGTTCTACTTCAAAACTGTCTCTGTAAAGGATATAGTCAGCTATGTTAAGCGTGTACTAGTGAAAACTAGGATGGGAGGTGAAACACTTGACATGAAACTAATTGCCCTAGTCCTCGACTAACTCACAATTCCATTGATCAGACTTTTTAATCACTCCCTAAGATATTCCCAGTTTCCCATTGTCTGGAAAAGTGCCTTATTCTCTCCAGTCCACAAAAGTGGAGACCACACCTCAGTCACAGACTACAGACCAATATCCACCCTCTTTCCCCTGTCCAAGGCTCTTGAAAGAATTATATCAGATCAACTTGTCACATACCTCAGCAAATACAAAATCCAATGTATGCAGCAACATGGGTTCCACAGAATACACAGCACCTCCACGGCCCTGACTGAATACACCGACATGCTACACAGGTCCCTTGATAAGGAGAATCTAGTGGGTTCAATCTACATAGACTTTACCAAGGCTTTTGATTTAGTCCATCATGCACTGCTGCTATCCAAGCTCCTGGCACTAGGCCATTCATTAGACACAGTACTCTGGTTAAAAAACTACCTCACTGACAGAACACAATGGGTCAATATAAATGGGGAACACTCTGATGCCAGACCCATCACCTCAGGTGTGCCCCAAGGCTCCATACTGGGACCAGTATAGTTCAGCCTCTTCATTAACCACCTTACTGATGCTTGCCCTAGTTCCATAGTCGTCTGCACAAGTAACCTTTGCCAGGATATACTCACCCGTAACCTCCAGCATAACTTTGAATCCATGGAGAAATGGTTTCAGCAGAATAAGTTAGTGATCAATTACTAGAAGACCAAAACAATGCTCTTTTCTAGTGCAAATAGGAGGGCTAAGTTACATCTGCTCAACATCCGCAACAGTAAGGGAGAGTAACTAGAACAGGTTGACTCATTTAAACATATTGAGGTCAAAACTGACCAGACAATGTCTTTTGCATCACACGTAGATTAAATCATATGCAACTTAAAGAGGAGACCGAGGGCCCTCTATAGACAGAGGGACAACCTCACCCCAGAATCCTAAAGAGTGACAATCCCAAGTTACATCCTTCCCATAGTAGACTACGGTTATACAGTATATGGTAGTGCCACAGATACAGTGTTGAACAGGATCCAGCTAGTTTTGAACAAAGCATGCTGCGTTGTTACTGGGGCTGACAAACTCACACACGTATGCATCCTGTACTCCCTCACACCTCTGCACAACAGAATAAAATACTAGACCTGCCCCCTAGGCATGAAAGCAATTACAGATCTGACACGCCAGGGCTGCAAGCTCTCCTAAGTCATGCCCAAAATCCTTACCCCACCGGGGCATGGCAAGTGGTACCCTGGCAGTGCCCTACAACAGAACAAGTCTAGCCAAGTGATCCTTTGCAACCAGAGCCCCTAGCTGGCTTAACCAACTCCCAGTCCCACTAAAGACACCAGGTAAGTTGGATCATTCTAAAAGGGAGCTACTAAAAATGCTCCTACCCAGCACCAATTATGGCTACACCTCCCAGTAAGTCCCCACAAGCACTGGCACCTGTCACCTACACTACAACATATCTCCAGCACTGCAGTAGCAGCATGTGGTACTCACAAACATGACCCTGCCACACACAGGCTTGTGGTGCCTACACCTAAACTCTCCTCTATTCTCTGACTGCACGTGCTTGTGCAACCCCTTTGTCTCCCTGTGCCATAAAAGCACACAGATCTATCCCCAGACAATGGCCTGTAGGGCTGCTACCATGACTTAAGCCCTCTATTACTGTGAATTTCCAGATCCATGGAAGTGTAACCCTTATCTATCTATGTTGTAATAATGTAACCAAAATATTGTTGTCAATACCTACTGTATGCCTATCTGTTAATTACTGTGATGTGTCAAGAAGTATTGTAATTGTATTGCTGTTTGACAAGGTACCTTTGCAAATGAGCATCTTGTTTGAAGGTATTTATCTGAGCAATAAATAAAATAAATACAAAAAATAAATAAGTGGTGTTTCATTTATGGATACCTTTTTTTTATAATTGGCAAAAAACAGCAAAAAAATTCTTTTTTTTTTTCACTTTTTGCAATGAACAAATGCAAATAACTTTAAAATGGAAAAAAGAGAGACCCACACTTGTACAAATCAAATATGACATTGGTGAGAGTGAGGCAGTAGAAATATATCCACTAGCTGTCATTGAGCTCTAGATATCCCTCTCATGGTTTTGCCACTCATGGGATATCAAGAGTTCAATGGCAGCTCATAGAGATATTTCTGCTATCCCATGCTCACCCATGTCATATCCCATATAAGTCATGTCCCATTTTTGTAGAATGGATTTAGAGGTCATCGTGAAGGCAGACAACCCACAGAAGTTTGGAGAGTAGAATGACATGGGCTATGGCAATTGGAGCTTTAGAAGTGAGGTTATAACTAGCCTTGTATGAGTGCCTTAGTCTAAATTTAATCACCATGCAAATGGAGGTCATATTTAGAAAGAAATCCAAGGAAGGGTCTATTGTGACATCTCAGTAAGTAAAGGAAACATAGATAAGAGATGTGCATATGACTGATAAATAAATTGTGCAACTCTTTAACCTAAGGGCTGAACCAAAGAGCATAGGTAGGGAAATGTGCATCATCCATTCTGGAGAATGCATTGAAGGCTTTGTTCATGCGTAATGGCATGAGATGAGTTGCCCCAGATGTCCTGTCCGGTTTTAACTGCCCACAAAATCTTTCAAAAGATTCAGAAAAATGTAATGATGATGCATCTTCCAGTAATCTGGAAACATTTTAGAATTCATTTTGGCTTCTAGGTGTGGGGTACTCTTCCTTGCCAATATTTACATTTTGTGTTTGGGGCCTCCTGTCACAGAATCTCCATCTCTCTTGTTTGTGCTCTCACTCTCTCGTTCTCATTTCACATCTGAATCTCATCAATCAATGAATCAATTTTATTTTAATTGTTCAATCAGACCATTGCAAAAGACAATATTTATATAACATACATTTATACTACATGCAACTAAAATCATAGACAACATTAATAAACCAAAGTCTAATTTTAGTTACAGCTACCAAAAAATGTGTTACTCTGTCTAGGCAGTACTCATCTTCAATAGTCATAAGGATGATAGCGATGTCCCTGTTTTTCAGTTAATTATATTAAATCATTGGACCTAACTATAATTTTCTAGTTTCTTCATACCATAGTCAAATGTAAGTCCCTCCATTCATACAATTACATTCTCAAAACTACTGCTTTTTTTTTTAGTTATCATAGCACAACATTATTACTTTACTTGGAAAAGTTTCAAATCTGAAACTTGTGAATAAATACATTTTGATGGGATTGGTTAACACAAGCAAATAAAATCTTAATTTATGTCTGTTATCATTAGAGATCAACCAAGGTGAGTATTGAGATTCACTCATCAGTTCTAAATCCCTACTGGCCCGAGCAGAATGTATTTTCTCGCTCACATATTTTTTATATTTTACACTGATCAAAATATTCTTTTCATTATATTTCCATAAAGGTATTTTCATTTTATTTTCATTTTTTTTTCATTTTTTAATTTTTATACTTGTAAGCAGGATGAGCAATGCTGCCCATTTTCACCAGCGACAAGTTACAAAACAAACTTTACATATGTTTTAAAACAAACATTTAAAGACAATATAAAAAAGACAAAGACAATTAGCAAACAGTTATTTAACATGAACATGTACAAATGTCATTATCCATCAACCAATCTTTTAGTCTAGATTTAAAAAACCACACTGTTGTACTTCCCATAATGTCATTAGGTAATGAATTATAAAACAAAGGTGCCCGAAATAACATAGATCTCTGACCAAGAGCAGTTTGGAACAATGAAATTTCGTAAGTAAATTTGGTCTGAGATCTGGCACCAGATCAGGTATAAGATCAAAATCATGAAGCATTACTTTCAGATGCCAGAGCCATGAAGACTGCAAACACTCAATTTCTTCCCCTTGTATCTTCTCATTTTAACATTGTTTTTAAACTATCACTAGACATTCTTTTTTTTAAAGTAATTTTTTATTATGGCTAAAAAGCACACAGTAACAATAACGTGCATTACAAGCAAATAATTTCTGGCCGGGGAAAAATCCCTTTGGAGATAAAACATTAACATGCAGTAAGTCATACAGGAATCCATCAGTAAGGTGGTTATTAAAACTGATGAATCCAAACTGGAGTAACTTTGTAATTCAACTGTAATGCTCAGTTCTATACTCGACAACCCTAAAGTGTGTGAAGCAAAGAGCTGCCACCTAAGGACTGGGTTCCTAGTGAGACAGGGTTACAATTCACAGCAGGCAGTCACAGAACTCACCCTCAGCTTCAAAAAAACTGTTGTCCAAACCAGATTAGGTGCATAAGACTATAACAGTTTTACTAATACAGCAGCAAAAAATCAGCAGCAACAGTGGATATAAAGTGCTACCTGTAGGCTTTATCAAAGCATACAGCCACTGGTGTCTGTACTCATTTTATACACATTTAATTGCATCATGTGACCCTCGGTGAGTAGCCCTCTTAAAGTGACACAAGTGATATTTTAAAACTTTAAAGTGCAAGTGCATTACTACATCCATTCACTCATTCAGGGTGCATATTACATGTTAAACAAATAATTATACAAAATGTTTCCCAGGGTTAGTGATGCAGCGAATTTAAAATCCGCCTGTGACGTGCATACGAAGTGGCCACTTTGCATTGTCACTTCGCTACACGGAGTGACCCATAAGAAATGCTCACTTCGCCTTGTTATTATTACTTTGCATTGTCATTCTGCTTTAAACGTGAAGTAAGGCGGAGTGACAACAACATTGGTAGCACCCCACCCACACAGTCACCAGAATTAATGTGCATCCCCAAAGTGCTACTGTCTTGTGTCCAGAAAACTCCCCAGTGATAACAAAGTGAAATGACAGCATAACAAGAAATGCAAAGTCTCCCAGAATTAATGGCGCACTCAGTCATGCATGCAGTGGTCACAGAGTCACCAGAATTAATGTGCATCCCCAAAATGCTACTGTCTTGTGTCCAGACTCCAGAAAATTCCCCAGTGCTGATGAAATGCTACTGTCTTGTGTCCAGAAATTCCCCAGTGCTGATGACGTGAAATGAGAGCGTAACAAGAAATGCAGTCTCCCAGAATTAATGGTGCACTGCAAACGCACAGACAGATTAAGATTGCGCTGCACACTCAAGGGATGCATACGAAAAGGCACAACATCTAACTAGTGCACACAAGTCACAAATCCAAATCTGGAAAGGAATACATTTTGCCAGTTAGGGGATTAGTGCATGGCAGTAACAATCCACTACCAGTAAAGATACCACAAAGCAGTATAAAAAATTCATGCAGGTGCGATGACTAGAAGGTTTACACTGCCACAATTACTCTATGGCACAATAATAGGTGTCTGATTTAATGGCACACATCACACACATCGCACACACACTCACACACACACACACAGTATAAGTAATACGGAGCAAATTTAAAACCTTTAGTAATATAGCCAAATGTTTTAAACAGACTAATTATACACTGCTGCACCACATCAGTCAGGAAAAAAATTTCAAGAATTACTGAAAATATTACTGCATGCACATTAACACAGTTATACAAGAAAAATATAACCAAAACAGAAACACTGCCTTTTTCTCCCAGTAAGTGTACCTATACCACAAATATGTCCCTCCCCCAAAGCACACTTCACAGTACACAGTACACAGACTAACTGTTCTAAATTAACATTCAAAATCCACACACAACAATAATCACTCGATGATATGAGCACAGAAAGATTTCCCAGTAAATTCTGAGCAAGATAAATGACTCAAAAAGGCATTTTAAACAGCTTTTAGAGGTTCTGAATCGCAGAGTTCTGAGAGCAAACTGTCTCCAGCTACCACTATACACACATGACCCAGGCCAGAACTGAGGCTGTGCAAAACAATCTAGAGCCCATGTGACCTGCAATCGCATGAATCACTGCAGAATTTAATTTGGAGCTCAATTACAAGGTGAAGTGAGGTGAATTACATTGATTTCAAATGTAATTCACCTTAAAATTGGTGGAGAAGTTGTTTGGGGAAGGCGGAACAACACAAAGTCATTGGTTTCAATGGACTTCGCATTCCTCATTATGAAGCGAAGTACTCCGCTTCACATTGTGGAGTACTCCACGGGTTCCGCGTTACTCCATGAATCACTTTGTGGAGCGAATTGGGGCCACTTCACCCACCACTGCTTATAGTACTGTAACTCACATGCTGTACAGGAAGGAACGCGACTGCCTATGGCTGTACTTCCCCGATGAGCTGCAGCACAAGACTCCCCGACTTAAAAACAAGTATTAATGAGTACAATGGTGGGGTGGTAAAGCCTGAAGACACACTACAAAACAGGCTTACAATACATCCAAGTAACTAGAAAAAAATTGATGTGATTCATGACGTGACCATGAATCGTGATTTGTGACTGCATTTGTGACCGTCATAATGAAGAATGTGATGCGGTGTCGATGGTGTGAGAGATAGCCAATATGAAACTGAATTGGGAAAGTGAATGCCTACGGCTGTACTTCCCCAATGAGCTGTAGCTTAAACCTCCCCAATTTAAAAACACGTATCAATGAGTACAGTGGTGGGGTGGTGAAGCCTGGAGAGATAATACAAAACAGGCTTACAATACATCCAAGTAACTAGAAACAAAATTAATGTTGTGATTCGTTTACGTGATCGTGAATTGTGATTTGTGACCGTGATAATGAAGAACATGATTCGGTGTCGATGGTGTGAGTTAACCAATATGAAACTGTATTGGGAATTCGAATGCCTACAGCTGTACGTCCCTGATGAGCTGTATCTTAAAAAAACTCCCCGACTTAAAAACATGTATCAATGAGTACAATGGTGGGGTGATGAAACCTGTAGAGATACTACAAAACAGGCTTACAATACAAAGGCACAACACCTAACCAGTTCTCACCATCAGAAATTTAAATCTGGAAAAGAATACCTTTGCCGGTTGGGGTGGGGCATGGGGGGATGCAGTGTACTGCAAACTGCACTGCTGCTTTAACAGTCACTATCACTAGTACCAGTAAAGATACCACAAAGAAGTACAAAAACTAACACAGTTGCAGTGGATAGCAGGTTCACATTGCTGAAATTACTATGTGGCACAATGAAAGGTGTCTGATTTGATGACACACATCACACACATACTTACACACACACAAAGTAATGTGTAGCAAATTGAAAACGTCAGTAATATAACCACATGTTTTAAACAAACTAAAATTATGCACTGATGCACCACAACAATCAGCAAAAAAATGGCAAGAATTATTGAAAATATTACTGTGTGTACATTAACACAGTTATAAGAAAAATATCACCAAAACAGAAATAACTGTCTTTTTCTCCAAGTTAATCTACCTACACCACAGATATGCCCCTCCCCCAAAGCACACTTCCACTGTCTCTCAGTACACAGACTGAATGTTGTACATAACATTCAAAATCCACACACAAACAATAAACGCTCAATGATATGAGTACAGGAAGGTTTCCTACAATCGATGAATTAAAGTTTCAGCAAAAAAAGATGACTCAAAAAGGCTTTTTTAATGGCTTTTAGAAGGTTTGAATTGCAGAGAGCTCTCAGACCAGACTGTCTCCTACAGCTTCCTACACACTGTACCCTGAACTGAGGCTGTGCAGAACAATCTAGAGCCCATGTCACCTGGAATCCCATGAATCACTGCAAAATTCACCTTCGGAGTTTAAAAACAAAGTGAAGTGAGGTGAAGTATATTGCTTTCAATGTATTTCGCCTTAAGAATTGGTGGAGTAGTGGTTTGGGAAGGCGGAGTAGTGCAAAGTCATTGTTTTCAATGGACTTCGTGTTACCCATTATAACACGAAGTGCTCCGCTTTGCATTGCTGGGCACGCCGCAAATTTGCCTTCACTCCGCGAATCACTTTGCGGAGCAAATTGGGGCCACTTCACCCATCTCTACCCAGGGTGTATGAACAACACACATCTATTACAACCAAAATATCTCATACCGAGACAACACAAAATAATTCTAAATATATCTGGTTATTCATGGGATGAGATACAAAAACTTGTATTAAACACAAAGGCATCTTCTCTTGTATACCCTATAATAGTGCTCTAATGAGACATTCTTTTATAGTATTAATATGCAAGGGTGCATAGGAGTAAAGGGAAAGTGGGGTTGGGGGCTGTGATAGACAGTAATCAGAACGAGTGGTCAGCAAGTCCTGTGACAAATCCAAATATGAGGGTCATAGCTCACAATGGTTGTGGCTACTCAAAAACAGAGTCCTAATGTAAAAAGGCTGGAGGTGTGAGGAACACATTCCATCCGAAAGGACCTGTAAACATAGAATAGAGAAAGGTATAATGAGATGTACGAAGAGAACATTCCAAACCTAAACAAATAATCACTGTTAATTTTTCTGCAAGAACGGTTCAAGTTCAGTTTTATCATTTAGTACCCTGGCTGTGACATAAGCTCCTGTAGTATAAATCCAGAAGTTCTCACGTTTACTGAGGGCTATTACCCTGTCACCTCCCCTTGGGCCCAAACACATTTGCTCTATACCCTTGAATGAAAGCACATGTTCTTTTCTGTTTCTTTCTGTTTTGTACTCCCACCAAGAAAAAGAAAAGAGCATTTAACCAATATAAGAAAAAAAACAAACAGCAGAGAGTTGGCAAAGATTTAAGGTAAGGGCAAATAGAATGAGGCTACAAGAATACCGAAGGAAAAACTTGAATATAACTTAGCAACAGTGACTAAGGACAATAAAAAATGTTTTTTAACTATATAGGATCCCTGAAAGGTAATGAATCCAAGGTAAGGCCATTAATGAAGGATGATGCCCTAATATGGGATGAACAAAAAACAGCAGATGTATTTAATTCCTATTTCTTAAGTATATACAAAATGAAAGAAGTGGAACTAGGAGTAGATGAGGCACCAGAAAAACTAATAGTTTTTACTACAGAAGATCTAATTAATATTATTGGACAAATTAAAATAAACTCTTCTGCAGGCCCTGATGAGATCCCTAACAAATTCTTAAAAGAACTGGTGAACGAACTATCAGAAATATTACTCCTACTATTCAACACATCTATAAGAGAAGGTGTAGCAGTAACTGATTGGAAGACAGCAACTATCATACCAATTCATAACGGTAAATCCAAACAGAATGTGAATAATTATAGACCTATCAGTCTAAGTTCATGCATTGGTAAGATTATGGAACATTTATTACAAAATAAAATAAACAAGCATATCATTCATAGTGGAAATGTAGACATCACACAGTATGGATTCACAGTGGGTAGATCATGCCGGAGTAAGTTGATGAACTTCTTTGAGCCAGTGAGTCAAGCACTGGATAATGCATTACCGGTGGATGTTATATTCTTGGACTATCAAATAGCATTTGATACAGTCTCTTATAAGGTTTTGATTGAGCAACTGGTAAAAATGAATTTACATCCTAAAATTGTTAGGTGAATAAGCACTTGGTTGAAGGAAAAATTGCAGCAAGTTAAAATCATTGGACTTAAGTCAGACTGGGGTACAGTTACCAGTGGGGTACCTCACGGCTTGGTACTAGGCCCAGTCTTATTTAACATTCTGATTGCCAGATAGAAAACTACAGATATTGTATGGATTAATAAGTATGCAGATGATGCCAAATTAGGATGTATCATGAATGACATACCTTCAGTTGAAATGTTACAAACTAATCTGAACAACTTGGCATTCTGGGCAACAGAAAATAAATTAACATTCAATACAGATAAATGCAAGGTTACGCACTTGAGGAAAAATAATAAACAAGCAACATATTTTTTAAATAATATTCAATTACAGATGGTTCATTCGGAAAAAGACCTAGAAATAAATATCACAAAGGATCTTAAATTTACAGAACACAACAATAAAACAGTTCAAAAATGACAAGGTATGATTTCATGCATGCTATATCATGTAAAAACAGAGAACCAGAGGTGTTGATACCACTGTATACTAGTCTGGTAAGATCACAGATAGACTATTGTGCCCCTCTTCGTATACCTACCTCATCTGGTAATTTGGTAAAATAGAAAAGGTGCAGAGAAGACTGACTAAACAAATTAAAAATCTTTGCAATAATCAGTATGAAGAAAGATTAAAAATATTATGACTTTACTCATTAGAATCTAGATCTGTGAGAGGTGATAATTGTCTATTATTTAGGGCAACTAAAGACCCTGCCTTGTTTGAAGCATTGTGTTTTGAATGGCATCATAACAGTAACAATACGAGGTCACATAAATTAAACTTAAAACCTATATAAATTATACAGTTAAGAGGAACAAGTTTGTTACTCAGAGATCTCCACCTATCTGGAATACTCTTCCATTGGAAGTGGTAACATGTGAAAATAGGGAACAGTTTAAAATAAAGTTAGACTTCTATATGGGGAATAGAAAATATGCCTATAGCCACTAGATAGTGGCAACAAGTTCATAATGGGCTTGCCCCTCCAGCTTGTATACATCTATGAACCTATGAACCTATAATCCAAGTTGCCATTCTCTATGGCTCTTGTGTGTGGGCCACCCATGTGATGAGAGCTAATGCCAAAGCCAGAGGACTGAATGATAAAAGTGAACTTGAAGGAATGTCTCGTTAGAACACCATTACAGAGTATACAAGAGGAAATGCCTTTATGTTTAATACAAGTTTCTGTATCTCGCCCCATGAATAACCAGATATATTTATAATTATTTTGTGTTGTCTAGGTATGAGATATTTGGGTTGAAATAGCTGTGTGTTGTTCATACACCCTGGGAAACATTTTGTATAACTATTTGTTTAACATGTAAGCTGTACCCTGAGTAAATGAATGGATGAAATAATGCACTTGCAGTTTAACGTTTTAAAATATCACTTGTGTCTTTTTAAGAGGGTTACTCACTGAGGGTCACATGATGCAATTAAATGTGTATAAAATGAGTAAAGACACCAGGAATGTATGCTTTGATAAAGTCTAATCGGTGAGACATTAGCTCTTTATATCTGCTGTTGCTGCTGATTTTTTGCTGCTCTATTAATAAAACTGTTATAGTCTTGTGCACCTAACCCGGTTTGAACAACAGTTTTTTTTTTAAAGCTGGGGGTGAACCCTAAAGTGTGGTTATATCTAACAGTTTTAAGAGAAAGTAAATAACCAAATGTATCCAGCCTGCTGGCACAGGGGTAGGACTACCGCCTATGATGCCGATGCCCCAGGTTTGGGAATGGACCTGAGAAGTCAGACAGCTGGCTGGGGAGAGGAGGACTAAGCATCCTAGGGCCCACTCTCCTCCTCAAGGGAAGTGGGTGAGTGAGCATCCAGCACATGATTGACCCCTGGCAGAGGCCAGGGGGAGCAGCTGCTGTAACTGTGTCACAGGGGAGACGTGCTAGGCGTCAGCACCTTGTGCGCACTATGTCATTGAATGCCATGCCTCCCACAGAACAAACAACCAAAAAAAATGTCAGCTCCCCATTGATGACACCTGCTCCTCCGGTTCCATTGTGCCTGCCCATGACACCCGCTTGGTGACCGAGTACAGTCCTCCCTTAGGTATGGCCCGGCCACATGGACCCTCCCTGGGTGGTAAGCCAGGGTGGAACACTGGCAGTTAGGGGTCTGCCAGGAACCAATGCCATTCTCAAAGCCTGCTTGGTGGCCCCACCCAGGGGGCAAGCATGGTAGGACCAACATCAAAGTAAGTCAAGGGGAGGTGAGTGGAGGCTAGAGGGAGTGGGGGCTGGGCTAATAGGAAGAGCTGGCACCAAAAAAGACTATAACAAAAATAACCCAATGTAGGGGATAGTTTTCTGGAAAACCATTGAAAGTAGTAGGAAAGAGTTGGGGGAAGAGTGTGGGATGAAGGCAGTTTGTATTGTTGGCACAGTTTTAATAAGTACCCAATTCCCCTTCTCCTATCGGCCCACATTTTTCCCCTTAACCTACTCCTGTTGGCTGGGGAAGAAGTCCCACGTGTCGTAGGCAAGAAATCCATGCCTCTTCATATGTCCCTAGGGCCCCTTAAGCTTTAAACTGAACTTTTATATGGGAGCCCTGCCTGGACACACCTATCTCCCACACTTTAATAATGGGGGGAGGGAGTGTAACCTGTCTCCATTTCGTTAGCACCTGCCACTTTGCTTCCATTGCCATGGTGTATAGCATGGACTTATATTGTGAGGCCTGCAAACCCAGGGCATTACAATCCCCAAAGATCCAGACTATAGGGGAGTGCACGATGGGCATTCCAGCAATTACTTCAGCTATGGCTCTGATCTTGAACCAGAACAGGTGCAAGCAAGTACATGACCATATAATGTGTCCTATGTCCCCAGCTCCAACCTAGCATCTCCAACAATGATTTGGTACCTGGAAGCCCATTCATCTAAGTTTCTCAGATGTCTGGTGACACCTATCCAATAGCTTCTTTTGAATAAGATGGTACTTAGGGTCTGAAGATCCCTGGTCTGCAATCTTAAAGCATTTATCCCACATATCAGTGGTGATTGGCAGTTGGAAGTACTCTTCCCATCTCTACCTGTGTGAGTCAGGTCTGGGAGGTGTCATTTTTAGATGAATCAGTACACCAGACCCGCACACTAATTGGTGTGTCTCAAATACTAATCTATCATTTGATCCATTGCCTGGGGCAGTATTTGTAGGCTTTGCCACACCAGTGTTTTGGGGCATGCCTCAGCTGTAAGTAGCTCCAGTGGTCTGTTGAGGGTAAGTCATATTCTTTGTAAATCTCTGAAAGATTTTAGGGACAGCATATTAGGGCAAATTAGTTGTCCTAAGGTCTCTATTTCTTTTCCTTGCCAGTGTTTCCAATACACTGCCCTGTCCCCGCTCTTTATCTCTGAATTGTTCCAAATGCAGTCCTGAAGGCCCAAGGTAGAGGTCTTCCATCCTGCCAGCCTCCTAAGGGTTTTCATACAGTTCCTCATATATTTAAATGGTAATAAACTGCTCTGCACTGCTGTTTTCCATAAGGTAGACAGACACAGGGTTACCCTGTGCCAACACTGTCTGTAACTTTGGCCAACAATGCCTTTAACACTGCTGGAGCCAGACACTGCATGGTGCTTTGAATTCACCTAGTGATGTGGTAAGACTCCCATTTGATAAGGGCTCTCAGACTGGTTCTCCCGAATCTTGGTTGCTTACCTGTCAACATGAAGGCCGAGAATAGGCAGTCTTCCTTTTGCCACCATATCTTGTGGATTGGTATGGGGATATTAAATGTACAGTAGTTTAGCTTTGGTAGAGCCATACATTTAATGGCTGCAATGTTGCCTAGGAGGGAGAGATTTAGTTTCTGTCATCTCTCAATCTCCCCTGAAAGGCTATTAAGACCAGCTACAAGTTAAGCAGTACCTAGTCCTCCAGTCTAGTTATTACCTTCAGGCCTAGATAATTGAGTCCATCTGGAGCCCATGCCAGTTTCCGACCTTTTATGTCAACCATTTGAGGTGTGCAGTCTTCCTGAGGGAGCAGCTCCATCTTAGCCCAATTTATGATCAGGCCAGAGAAGTGCCAAATTAGTATAGTAGGTTCAGAGCTACTGGGAGTCAGGGATGTAGATCTACTATTATTAAAAGCAATTCATAGGCATATAGCAGAGCTTTACAAGTAATATCTCCCACTTCTATCCCCCATATTTCCCATTATGTTTGAATGGCAGTGGCTACGGGCTGTATAGCCATCAGTATACTATCATAAGGGCATGGGAACAAGGGCACCATAATGTGGGTGCACCTCAAGTGGGCAAATGGGACTTGAGAGCATTGTGCGGTGAAGACTTCACTCTGCCTCATGCTCCCCAATGTGCCCTGGTGCTTGGTGAGGACATCACTCTGCCTCCCCCTTCCCAATGTGCCTGGACACAGAGGTGACTGTAATAATGTTAGAGGGTGCAGGGGCAGAGCCCCCTCATCGGAACACATTATATTCCATCGCGTCATCTGGGTCCGTGGTGTGGTTGCCAGGTGCTGTCATTACTTGCGGTCATTTGACTGCGCTTGGCTTTCCTGCACTGCATTTGCTGGTGCCCATATGTGTAGGAACCATGACCATCATGAACAGTAGTGGGACAGAGGCAGACCTGTCTTGTCCCCAGGTGAAGTTGAAGGCTAGATAAGATAATGCAGTGAGAATGGTCACCTTTGAAGAATGATAGACTGACTTTATAAGCCCACTAAAGCTGGATCCTACCACAGCATGCCTCAATACCTTAAATAGGTAATGCCTTTCCACTAAATTGAAGGCTTTAGCCTCATTAATGGAGATTACTGCTCCTGCAGTATTCCTTCTCTTTGCACTCCTCAATTATATGAGTTTGGGCTCTTAGATTGTCTGCCCCCTGCCTCCTTTCATGAAACCTGCTTGGGTGTGGTGTATGATGTTGGGCAAGGCTTTCTCCAGCTGCCTAGCCAACACTTTTGCCAGAATGTTGACAGCAGCATTTAACAAGGAAATTGGTCTATAGTTTACACACTGAAACAATCCTCATGCAGCTTGGGCAACACTGTTATGGTGGCCTCTAACATTGTAAGGGGGAAGGGGTTGTCACTCCTCCATCTGTTGGAAAACCAAGTATAACTGTGAGACCAGATTGTGAGCAAAGGCATAGTTTCATGTTAAGACCATCAGGGCCTGGGGCCTTCCTTCATGCCATGTTTCTGATCACCTCATGTATTTACTCCACTTTCAAAGGGGCTTCAAGCTCAGTACTATGCTGTTCCAATATTTTTGGCACATCCAGCTTATTTAAAAATTGGCAGATAACAATGACCTGTGATTGTGAGCACAAGATATGTCAGGTCTCAGAAAATGTTGAAATATTAATTGCTCCAGAGCTGACTAAACGCCCTAGCTCCATGTTGATTCTTTATATGGGAGATGTGGGCCTCATTTGCCCATTTCATTAGGTGGTATGGCAGTGACTTAGAGTGTCTTCTCTCTCTCTCTCTCTCTCTCTCTCTCTCTCTCTCCCCACCCAGTAATGCTGATTAATGTAAGAAAAGAACATGCTCAGCTTGCTGATTTAGTATAGTGTTCAGCTGATATTTTAATCATAGCAACTCTTGTTCCAATGCATAGAGAGATTGGGTATATTGTACAGGGCGTGCTCTGCATCACTACATTTTCTCTGCAACTGCTCCATTTCTTGTTTTCTCAGCTTATTGATGTGGGATAAGTAACCAATGATTCAGCCTCTGATGAAAGCCTTCAAGCAAAGTGTTTACTCTGCTATATCTGGGTGCTGGTTTAACTCAAAATAGTCTGAGATCTCCTTTTTTAACACAAGCACAAAATCAGGACACTGTATCAGGGGAGAATGTATTTGCCATTGTAATTTGGCCACTGTTTGCAAGAAAAGTACCTTGATCAACACTGGGGAATGGTCAGAGACTGAGATGGGATGAATTTTTGTATCCATTAATTCTGGAACTGCTTGTACCATACCGCTGAGAGCAGAAGGTGTAGTCCCTAGATGTAGGGTGAAATAGTCTCCATAGATCTTGTATGGCTACGTCCCTGCACATGAGGTCCATAGCTGATCTAATCTGCTTGTGAGATGGCCCCTTAGCTTGCTCCCATGGAGTTCTATCTAGCAATGGCTCTCTTACCATATTGAAGTCCCTCCCCCACTATATGTGTGCTATTAGAAGTGGAAATAGCTGATATTTTCTGGGCTAGGATGTGGAAGAAATTAGTGTTGTCTGCATTCAGGCCATAGATATTTATTTGCAGCAATTCCCTTATTTGTATTTTGCCTTACACCATTACCCATCTACCCTTTCTGTCAGCTGCCCTGTCTTAAGTTCCACCAGTAGGGGTAGCCCCTCTTAATCAGGATGGAGATGCAGCACTTTTTAGATGAGAAGCAACCTGATATTTCTTCCCCTACCCATTCTCGACACAGTTTCACTGCCTCTGTCTGCAGAAGGTGGGTCTCCTGAAGGAGTGCCATATCACATTTCATACCTTTGAGGAATGAGATGATTTTTTTCTATTTATTGGGTCACTTTCTCCTTGAACATTCTGAGAGGCAAATTTCAGGTCTGTCATTTATATAGAGAATAATGCCTGTGCGGGTGTGTGTTATGAGGACTTTCACACACCCGAGGTGTGTGATAATCCATAAACCCTGACACCAAAGCTCGAGTAGTTTCTAAGATTATCATGCACAGAGTGTGTGCTAAAAATCTTCATAAGACAAACCCTGTACAGGCATTATTTTTTATAATAACTGGTGCAAGGTTTAGACAAAAATTGTAAGCTGTATTTGTGTGAGTGAGCATGTCTCTGAGCAACTGCCATAGTCACACAAATAGTGTGCATTCTTTTGCACTTCAGTGAAGTGAGAGCACAAGGAACAAAATGCTGTAAAAACCCTCTGTCGAATTATTACAGAATTCAATGGGTCATTATGGTGTTTTATCAGGACTGCATATCCAGTCATTATAGATGGTCACCAGTTATTATATCTTTATTATGGAGTGTCTGAATGTAACATGCATACGTATCAAAGTATACTTACCTGACCACCATCAAGCAAGCCCTATATTCTATCCCAAAGTGTATGCAGAGAAGGTAAGGAGGAAAAGGCACAAAAGGAGACACATAGGTAGAACCAGAAGAGCATCTGTAATACAAATAATGATACAAGAGAGATTTAGCTAAGGTAGGACATAAACAACTTTCTAAAATGGGCAAAGGATTTTGAGCAATCTAATTGGTTGTTAGCCATGCATTAGAAGCATCTAATGCATGGATAAAATTAGTACTGCCAACCTGGATGCAGTACATGTTCAAAATCCTTGTGCCATTAGAACTTTTACAAATGAAACAGATGCAATTTTTTTACCCCACAGTAGCCACTGACAGTGAAAAACTAAATCTGAACTGTTCTTCCTTTCTTTTTCGACTATTTTCTTCCCCATGCAGCCATCCACTTTTAACATGCCCTGTACAATACATACAAATGTAGAAGACCTGCCAGAAAGAAGTCTTTACTTTTTTTCTCAATTTAGAGGCTGCTTACTGTTCCATTACTTACAGTCCAGTCAGCCACACAGCACGAGAAACATTGCATCTCCGTTCCTCCACTCACCTCTTTCATCCTGCTTGCCCACTCATACCCCCCTCCCCCCATAAACTGGACTCAGCACTAGAAATACATAAAACATATACAAATGCAGAAAACAAAACCAATCAACTCTGAACTCCGCAACTGTGTATGTTGGGGGGGTGCCATGGTAACCATGACAACATCACTGTTACTGATCACTTCTCTGTTCCTCCAAAGCAAGCACTCCCTTCACTAAAATGTACTGCTGACAAGATGAACATTAACTGAAGACAAGCAGGTGATTTATTTACTTTTTTTTAAACTCCATTACCAGAAGAATGCTCTCCTCATGTCTCTTTCCTCTCGCCTGCCTAACTTTCCGCTTGCTCAGCCACACACAACAAGAAAGATTGCACCTCTACTCTTCCACTCACCTCTTTCATCCTGTTTGCCCACTCATACCCCCCATAAACTGGTCTCAGCACTAGAAATACATAAAACATATACAAATGTAGAAAACAAAACATTAACTCATAACTCTGTCAATGTATATGTTGGGGGGTGCCATGGTAATCATGACAACATCACTGTTACAGATTGCATCTCTGCTTCTCTGTGGCAAGCACTCCCTTCATTAAAATGTACTGCTGACAAGATGAACATAAACTGAAGACTAGTAGGTGATTTATATACTTGTTTA
The DNA here is from genome assembly GCA_016271365.2 of Neoceratodus forsteri. NCBI lineage: Eukaryota > Metazoa > Chordata > Ceratodontiformes > Ceratodontidae > Neoceratodus > Neoceratodus forsteri. The sequence continues at coordinate 533,532,101 of CM057456.1, read as the reverse complement.
AACTCCATTCTTTCCTCCCGTCTGCCACACTGTCCACTCACTTACTCACCTGTCCACTTGTTCAGCTGTACACTTGCTCTGCCTGCTGGCACCTCACAGAAAATCTTCCTGGCATAATAATAATTAAAATATAATATAAATATAAAATAATAAAAGAAGTACATCTGTGATGGGTGAAGGGTGCTCTGGCAACCAACTGTCACTACTGTAAATAAAGTACAGATACAGTGGCCACAACAGGATGAAAGACATAAGGGCAAACCAAGATGTAACCAAACTGTGATGGGTGGAGTAACTATTTTACAATAAACTACATAAGAAATGTTCATTGTTTTCTAAATCAACATAAAAATGTTGATTCTTACATGCATATAAAATATAGAAGCCCATTTTATAAGTGCAACAAGCCACTCCAGATTGGGCATTAGACAGTACTAATGCATGGCTAGGGGGCTGGATGCACTTGGCCTACGGCCTCATGCATCACTACACCCCCTAGCCGTGTGTTATAACTGTCTAACATACACCCCATTGTGTCTTATTGCTTACATAACATTCATCAAACCACTACTCCATGTTCCATTCACATTCCATTGTATTATGAGTCTTATTATTACTAATTTGATTATTATTTTACTAAGGTGTAAGGAGCTGAGAGTGTGGCTGGACCATTGACACTCCTATCCATCTATCCATAATAAGACAGTGTGTTTCCATTTAAAATATGAGAGTCTAACCTGTCTTTGAATTATTGTTTATCTTTGCTAATTATGATTTCAAAAGGGAGTGTATTCCATCGATTATTCTTTGGGTGTAGAATGCTTTCCTCTTGTTAGTGTTAAATTCTCTGGGTCTTAATTTTAATGGGTGACCTCTAGTGCCCTTCTGGTAATTTTTGAATTCAAAAAGACTCAGTTCACTAAATAAATAGTTGTCCTGCATATCATAACAAAGAAGTAGGTCCCCTCATATTCTTCTGGTCTCCAGTGACATAAAATCAAATTTCAGTAATTGTTCACTATTGGGTAATGTTTTAATATTATAGAACAATATCCATTAATACAAACTCTCTGAGTTCTATTATTCAGCCATTTTTGTGTCCATTGTACAATTCTATAATCCAACTTTAGATTTAATAATTTTCAAATTATTGCTCTATGTGGGACTGTGTTGAAAGCCAAAGGTGGTCCATCATTAAAGAAGGAATACTGGTTGCCACAGAATGAGTGCATTAGGTTCAGGGGGAAGCACACAAGAGCCAAAGCGCCCAGCTGGTTAAATTCTGGGGTTTCTAAGACAGTAAGGGAAAAGAGGTTGGCCTATAGAAAATTCAGGAAGACCAAGAGAGAGGTGGATAGGGAAAATGACCTAAGGTTGGCTAGTGAGGCAAATAAGGAAGTCCGGTGAACAAAGGCACAGAAGGAGCTGCAGATAGCTGAAGGAATTAAGAAGGGGAGAAGGCTTTCTTTCGCTATGTAAGTGAGAGAAGGAATAAGAAGGAAGGGATTGTTAGGCTTAAGAAAGGGGTGGAGTGGGTGGAGGATAATGTGGGAAAAGCAGAGATACTAAATTAATTCTTCTATACCGTCATCACCAGGGAGAAGGATGGACCACCGCCTTCAGGAGGGAAAAGAGGAGCAGGGGGGAAGGGAACACAGATGTACAGTAGTGATGGAGGAGAATAGAGTGAGGGAGGGGCTGCTGGCATTGACGGTGGACAAATCACCAGGCCTAGACAGAGTACATCCAAGGGTAGTAAAGTAACTGACTAAGGAGCTGGCAGGGCCACCGACAGACCTATTTAATAGTTTACTAGAGTCAGGTGTGGTACCGTAGGACTGGAGAACAGCACATGTAGTGTCCCTCCACAAAAGCAGTCCCAAGGATGACCCAGGGAATTACAGGCCAGTCAGTCTGACCTCCATTGTGGGCAAGCTCATGGAGATCATACTAAAGGAAAGGTTGGTGGAATATCTAGAGAAGCATGGTCTCCAGCATGCGAGGCAGCATAGGTTCATGGGGGGAGATCGTGTCAAACAAATGTGATTGACTTCTTTGACTGTGTCACTAAGACAGTAGACAGGGGCCAAGCGGTAGACATCCTCTATCTTGGTTTCAGCAAGGCCTTTGACTCTGTGCCCCACAAAAGGTTGATCAGGAAATTGGTGGATCTCAGAGTTGGGAAAAAAGATGGACAGATGGGTGGAAAACTGGCTGAGGCACAGAACCCAGAGGGTGGTTTTGGGGAGAGAGTTATCTGGCATCAGAGAGGTAACCAGTGGTGTCCCGCAGGGCTAGGTGCTGGGGCCCATGTTGTTCAATGTCTTCATCAGTGACATTGGGGATGGCATTAAGGGCAAAATGTGCCTATTCGTGGATGACACCAAGCTTTGTGGGAGTGTCTACACAGCTGAAGGGAAACGGGACCTACAGGAAGATCAGAAAAAGCTGGGGAGGTTGTCCAGAATCTGGCAGCTTGGTTTTAATGCTAAGAAATGCAAAGTTATGCATATTGTAGCCAAGAATCCCAGGACAGAGTACTACCTGGATGGATTCCGAGAATCTGCATAAGAAGAGGAGAAGGACCTGGGAGTGATGACCACTAGTGACCTGAAGCACTCCACACAGTGCAAGAAAGCAGCAGCAAAGGTGAACAAGATGCTGGGATGCATATCTAGGGGGATCAGTAGTAGGAGAGAAGAGGTTATACTACTCTTGTACAGGTCACTGGTAAGGCCGCATCTAGAGTATGGAGCTCAGTACTAGTGCCCACACCTCAAAAAGGACTTAACCTACTGGAGAAGGTCCAGAGGAGGGCTACAAAGATGGTAGATGGTCAGCAGGATAAGGCATATAAGGAGAGGTTGAGGGCCCTGAACTGCATATGCACTCTCTGGAAGACAGGAGAGAGAGAAAGGGGACATGACTGGGACCTTCAAGTACTTGAAAGGGATAAATAAGGTTGATAAAGAGAGTCTGTTTAAGCTGAGTGGCAACCATCACACGAGGGGGCACAGTCTTAAGCTGGAGGGTGGGAGGTTTAGGAGGGAGGGCAGGAAGCACTTCTTCACAGAGAGGGTGGTAGACACTTGGAATGCGCTGCCAGAAGAGGCCATCTCATTGAAGACAGTGGGCAGCTTTAAGAGAGGCTAGGATAGGCATATGGGGAAGGTAAAGATCATGGGTAGGGAAGATGGGAGGAGTGGGGATGGAGAAGAGGGACATTAGCTCAAGCTGTGGACTCTGCAATATGAGCAGACTTGATAGACCAAATGGTCTTCTGCTGGCTTTTTCATATGTTCATGTGTTCATATGAAAAGTCAAGATATATGCAGTCCACTGCTGAGCCTCTAGCCAATGCTCTAATATGTTTTCGTAAAAACAAAGGAGATTTGTTATACACGATCTGCTTGAGGTAAACCCATACTGTGCTGTACCCTGAGTACCATGTTTCATTTGGTGTCAGTAATCCTATCTTTTAGTTTAGATTCCAAGATCTTCCCAGGCATGGATGTAAGACTGATATGCCTATAGTTATTACAGTTTGCCTTGCATCCGTTTTTATGTATGGGTATTACCATAGCAGATAACCAGTCAGATCGGACTTCGTTATTTAGTAATACTGATAAGGATAAGTTTTTTAAGGGTATAGATATATGCATTGCTAGGAGTTTTAGCAGTCTTGGGGATATGCTAGAATTTTCTAATTCTCCAATGCAAATCCAGTGCTAATAAACAAATTATTAGAGGTCATGAAATCCATAGCAGTAATCATGACCACTTGGTCGGTCATGAGGGAATCCCCATGTGGAGGATGGTCCCCGGACCACCTACTTACTCTTGCCTCATACCGAGTGCATCACTGGTCTCTACTTATTCTGGGTATTCCATACCATAGTTGCCCACACTGCACTGTACTCTAAACCCATTTAGGTAGTGTTATTTCAGCCTGTCTCAGTATCTAGTCAACCCCTCCACACCATCTGAGGAGTACCTCCATCCCATTCCTTAGCAGCTCATGGGTGGCACAATCATGTAACCTTCAGTTGACATGCAGTCACCCATGAGGGAGGGCCACACACAGCTGGGTGGACCAGACAGATCATCTATCACTCTGGATTTTCACCCAAAGCACCCGCATCATTCTGCTACAACCCCTTCTGTTCTAGCTCAATATCTGTCACCAGCAAGTTAAGCTGTATGGTGGGGGGGCATCTCCAAGCTGAATCCATGAGCTTTGCAAGGGTGGTATGCACAGCTACTGTGTTCTGTCTTGAGTCAATATTCGTAAGGGGAGCTGCAGTCAGACATTAGACTGGGATCACCCCTGATCACCCACAACTGCTGGAGGGTACGGATTTACCATCCGCAGCTCTGCTACTGCAGCTGAGCATCTGATATAGTGCCAGATATTTGCCAAGGCTGATCTGGGACCTTATCCCATTCCACTCTTGTTGTGCTACCCCTTAACTAGTCACAGAGATTCTGATTTTGCAGCTAGCAGTGTTGAAGAAGAGGGCCCCATTCCCTCTGCTCTTGGTAGTGGGGCTGCTATCAGCACTCAGTTCTTCTAGCTCCTCATCTGACAACAGGCCCCACCAGTGGCTTAGCAACACTAATCAAGAATTTGATCTGATCCATATTTGATAGCTTTCTGCCATCTCTAAAGCTCAGTGGGAACTACATGACAAAGCTCAGTTTATTTCTCATTCAGCAACACAGGCATCTGGGCTGGCAGTATAGCCTAGAGGTTAGAGGAACAAGGTGTGAACGAGCTTGGTACATCCAGCAGACCAGATCTGAATTTGATTCTTACAACCTCCACTTGCATACTGTGTGACTCTGAGCAAGTCACTTAACCGCCCAGTGCTCCCAGGTCACCCCTGAAAACAGGCACTTGTTCCTAGTGGGCCTTACCCGGTTACCAAAGACTAAAAAAAAAAAAAAAAATCGCCTCTCGCTTTTCCAGTACCTGTAAAAGAGGGAATATAGGTTAAGGTGCAAGAAACAGACATAAGATAGCTATTTAACATCCTTCCCCATAATTTCCATGTTCAGATATCACTTGTTTGCAGGTCTATGGCAGCTTAGTGCATACCATTGGACTGAGGTACTAATCCATCATGAAATTCACAGTCACATGATCAAGAGAGAGCGCCTGGGATCGAGCTGTCTCCTTTCCAAATGTGTGACAGTGACAGCAGCTGCTTTCCAAATTTCTGAGAGGGATCCTCAGTTGTTGCTCAGCTCCCTCATGAGCATTCAAACTTCTCTCTTGAATATTTGACCGCACTCAGCCCAAATCAAATTACAGGAAAGAGTATAGTTTTGTCACAATGAGTCAAACTAAGATTAAAAATAAAATAAAATCAGAGCCCAACCATGGAGATTTTCAGTCAAAACCTTGGTTTAACCTCACCATTGATGACAGACTCCCTCCCTCCTAGTACCTGGCATTAATCAGTGGAGCTTGGGGCACTAATTTTGATGGGCTTAATCTGATTTGACCAGAGTAACCCACAAAACACACCAAGTCTGCTATCTATACTAGTGCCTGGTTCCATGCATTTTGTCTGAGTCCATAAATGCTATTTCACCTCTTGACCATCAATTCTATGAGATTCGAGGGGTGTGGGCTGCAAACCATATTCCATTCCCCCAATCCATACAACCCTCCCCACTGGATCTCCCTTGCCTCTGTTATTTAACATTGGAATGTTAACTGAGCACTGTCCCTCCATAGAGAAGCAGTGACCCACCCACATGAGGTGTTTGACATCAGTGACAGTGGATAGTTGGATTTAAGTGCTCCATAGTTGGCCAGATGCCTTTTAGCCACTGTGGCCTAGCCTGGTAGATGGGATAGAGTGAGAGAAAAATAGGAGAAACAACACACGGAAAAATCCATAATAAATGGATTTTGCAGTTCAGTGGTAGAGGCACAAGTGACAAGGGGAGGGTGATGACGGAGGTAGGTGGAGCCTGCTAGACTATTAGTCCACAGTCTGCCCTCGGTACTGGATGCATCGGGATGCTGTAAATTACAAACCTGCAGTAATGACTTTGCCTTACAGAGAATATTGCTTTCTCTAAGACGAAACTGATTTGTACAGAGGCTGACTTACCTGCAACATTAATGTGACATAAGATGATGTTCTATTCAGACTGGTTTGTGGAAGCCCGTCAAGTTAAAAAAGAGTGTAAGTTCTTGTTCCTTACAAAATTGTATCTGTCCTCTGTATGGAAAACATTTTCAATAAACTTTAAATTGAAAGAAAAAGAAACAAAGAATGTAAGTTATTTTTACCCTTTGGCATTATAACACCAGCTAAACAAGAACAGAAGAAACCAGCTCCTAAAAAACGTCACCCTAGATTGACCAAATAGGCAATGGAACCTAAAGAAAAAATGATCATACAAAGGACTCCAAAGAGTTTCATTCTAACTTAGATTTAAATGATACTACAAAAGTAGCGAGAAGTGATTCAATCCCCAAAAATGCCAAAGTTGAAGGAAATGAAGCAAAATCTGAATATCATAAAAAAGATGATGTTGGGAAACAAAACTCCTAAAAACTAGGTAAAATAATCTTTTTAGAGAAAGAGCTAGATAAGACAGTCACACAGAATGTGGCTAGCCGGGTGCAGGTAAATAAGGCACACCTGCAGCTCATAATTAACCAGGCAATTCCCCAGCAACAACAAAATGAAAAGCAATCACAATTTACACAATGCCAGAGCCCACCCCGTGCACTGGATTCACAAAAGATTAAAGAGAGAGTCAAGGATGCAGCACCTCAACAACTTATTAAGTCACACCAGCCTAAGACAATGATTGTTCCACTACAAAACTCAATTTCTAAGGATGGAAACGTTTCAACAGATCAGCTGCCCATCCATACAAAGGAACTGTTTTTTTTCTAAAAGAGTTGACCACAAAGTAACCCAAGCCAAACCCGTATTCGGATGTGGACTCTCAAAACAGGAAGAAAGTAACCCCCAATCAAGCAAACTCTAGCACTTAGGTAACACTAAAAGAGGGGGAACAAGCTGGAGAAATCATTAACTTAATCACCAGACTAAAGGAGCAGTATGGTGAATGATAAAAATTGCAGAACTCAGACAGCCCTTCACAGGAACTGCAAGAATTGAATATACAAAACAGTATCTCTCCATTAAGGATGGACTTTCACTTTTGTGTAATTTTACATCAAGATTTAAACAACTCCACAGACGATAATCAACATGGGACATCTTCACAAAGATGACAAGACATTTCAACAGAAACAACTACCCAGATAAGTAACTTTTTTCTCTTTACTCAAAAACCTGTGGGGGAAGCCCTTACCATTTCTACAATACAAGATTCCTTGGCAATAAATAAGGGTCCATACATCTTTAGACCCGAAGCAGTTAGGTCTGGTGGTTTTGGCAGAGACCATGCAAGTGATAATAACTCATATAATGAAATGTCAGAAAGCCAACCTAGGCACGTATGACTTTTGATAAAATTCAGTCAATGGATGTTAAACTATCTAGACTAATGGAATTACGGCAAATGGTTAATAATCTTCACCAAACTGTTAACACATTGGTTGTAGAAAATCAAACTCTTAAACAGCACTTAGATACTTCCCAGAAAAAAACTGATAGATCTGGAAGAGCAGCAAATTCCTTTGATAAGAAAAATAAAAAAATATGGAAGCTCAACAGAAAGAATTCAAGGAAAAACTCCTTAATTTATTTTTATTTATTTATTTAAACATCAGTTTAACAACCTTTGAGCCAGGGGCTCATTTACAAAGGTACCTTGTCACATAGAGGACACAGACAGTGGCACAGGAGACAACAGATAATACAGGTTCAAAGTAAGTGTCATTCAAGGTTACAGTTGGTTCCAATACATATAAAGAATAAATAGGCTAAAATAGGGTTAGTGAGGAGAGAGGTAAGGGAGGATGGGGGGTAAGAGGGGAGTAGGGCTGGAAGCAGAAGGAAGGGGGAAGGGCCAGGAGGAAGAGTGGGATGGGGAGGTGGTGAGTAGGAAGGGGGGAGTGCAGCTCGGTGAGCGTTGTCAGAGGGGAGGTTTTTTTTTTTTTAGCGGCAGCGGCATCTGCGTGAGATGAGCAGGTGATTTCTGAGACTGCGTTTAAAGCATGCTAACGAGGGAGAGTCGGAGATAACAGCCGGGAGGGAGTTATACCAGGTGGGTGCTCTGTAAGGGAACGCCCTTTGGCCTTGCGAAGTTCTAGCTCTTGGAATGACCAGTGTTGTTTTGGATGAGCTGCGGGTGTTCACAGTTGGACTAGCTCAGTGGATTGAGTCAGATAAGCCAGAGGGGGATAGGCCATGGAGGGCTTTAAAGGTGAGTTGGCATGTTTGGTACATGAGCCGCTCATCCAGGCTGAGTAGAGAAGCCATGGAGTACAGCAGACAGGTGTGGGTAAGTCTAGGCGCACCGGTTATGAGTCTGCAGGCTTTGTTAAGTGTAAGGCGAACCTTGCTCAGGGCCGTCTGATCTGCAGCCCCATAGACAGGAAGGCCGTAGTCGATGAGTGATATGACAGAGGAGGTGACAGCCAGGCGGAGGGCGTCCGAGGGGAGGCATTTTTTGTGCCAGTAAAGAATGCCCAGCCGTATGTTCGCGGCAGAGTTCAAGGTGGAGATGTGGCCATGGAAGGAGAGGGCAGGGTCTAAGATTATTCCAAGATATTTATAGGACTGCACACATTCGATGGGGATATTGAGGGTGGAGTGGACAGTGAGAGGAAAATTGCTGGACTTATTTTGGGGGTGGGAGAAGAGCATGGTTTTTGTTTTCTTTAGGTTGATTATGAGTCGGTGCTCAGTGAACCAGGTTTCAGCAGAATCGTAGACTAGCTGGAGAGAATTCTGGAGCGAAATGGGATTACTGTCAGAAGCGATGAGTACTGCATCGTCAGCGTAGAATAGGATCTTACCTGCACATTTGCTGGGTAGCGAGTTGAGAAAGAGGGAGAAGAGTAGGGGTCCAAGAATAGAGCCCTGGGGGACTCCAGAGTGGATAGGGTAGGTGCTGGAGAGAGTTCCACTAACTTTCACACATTGGGAGCGGGCTGTGAGATAGCTGGTGCACCAGGAGACCGGACCAGTGGCAAAGCCTAGGTGGCTCTAGAGTGGCTAACAGGAGAGGATGCGATACGGTATCAAAGGCTTTAGACAGGTCAATGAATACTGCACCAGCCATGGAGCCAGAGTCCAAAGATGTGTGGAGGAAGTTGGCGAACTCCAGGAGAGCTGTATTGGTACTATGACCAGCTCTGAACCCATGCTGCTCAGGGCAGAGACCATTGTATTTAGAGAGGTAGCCAGAGATTTGAGTGGCCACAATTTTCTCTAAGGCCTTAGAGAGGGGGGGCAGGATTGAGATAGGCTGGTAGTTACCTGGAAGAGTCCTGTTGCCACCTTTGTGGATAGGGGTAACTGTGGCGACCCTCCAGACAGCAGGGAATTGTCCGAGGCAGAGGGATTTGTTAAAGATGCAGGTGATAGGTGAGATGACCTGGTCCAGGACCTGACGTAGGAGACAGGGATCTAGGGAGTCGTTACCGATAGTGTTACCCTTTAAGGCTTTAAGCAGGTATGGCCTGACTTCTTGTGTGGTGACACAATGCAGGTGAAACAAGGGCGCGATGATGGATGGTGCAGTCCTGGGGGGTGGAGGACTGAAGAAATTGCCAGGAGCACTGGGCTAAGATCAGTAAAGGAGTTATTGAGGTGAGTGGCAATGAGGGCAGGAGCAGAAGAGACAGTACCATTGATGTTAAGAAGTGAAGGAGGGGGGACCGGGAGTGACCATTCAGCTGCTTGACATTGTCCTAGAAGGACCTGGGGTTCCCCCAAGAGGAGGTAAGGGAGGCTTGATAGTACTCAGCCTTTGCTTTGCGGATAGCCCAGGTGCACCTGTTCCAAGCCGCAGCATAGGTCTGTCTGTCTGCGGGGCGGCTAGTTGCAACAGCAAGGTGCCACAGGTTGTCTCGCTGCTTAAAAAGCAGTCGAGGGTAGGGGTGACCCAAGGGCATGTCTTACTTTAGACCCACGAGCAGTTATAGGCGTAAGATGTCACAGGCAGAGTTGAAGGTGTTGACAAAGAAGGCCAGCGCCTTGTCAATGTTAGGTGTGTTTAGCAATGGAGACCAGTCTGTATGTGCAAGGTAATGCTTTAGGTCTTTCAACCCACCAGGTCTAAGCTGCCTCCGAAAGGTGGTTTGAACAGAGGGCTTGGGCAGAGAGGTAACCCAGTTGAAGAGAACAGGGGAGTGGTCACTAAGGCAGTCAGGGAGTATTTGGATATTGTGGATGCGGCTTGGTCTGTTAGTGAGGACCACATCTAGGAGTGTGCTAGAGCCCCTTCTGGGGTTAATTCTAGTAGGCTGGGAGACTAGTTGGTTTAGATCAATAGCAGCAAAAGCCTCACGGAAGGAAGAGGATGAGGGGCAAAGCCAATTAATGTTCAAGTCACCCACCAGGATCTGGTCAGAGGGGTTGGGTAAGGAGGTGAGATAGTCAATTAGTGGGCCCAGCACCTGAGATTGATTCTTTGGAGGTATGTAAGCCGTAGTCAGAAAGATAGGACCCCTAGAGGGGTCAGGAGATAGCTTTAGTGTTAGGGCCTGGGCCTTATGGTCAAGGTCAGGGGGAGGGAGGGCTAGTCCAATGAGAGGGTCCTTTACATAGAAGGCACATCCCCCACCTCTCCTACCGGCCCGGTCCAGCCGGTGGGCCGGTAATTATGAGTTAGTTGCCAGAAGGAAAAATATAAGAATAGCTGGAGTCCCAGAATCGTGGGATTCCAACTCTACTTTGAGAGAAATGTTTAAGAAAATTGCAGCTGCTTATCTTGAACTAGACACAGCTGAGATGCAAATAGAGGTGGACAGAATACATAGATCTTTGCTTCACAGGCTGGGGGATAATGCTCCCCCTTGGCCTATTGTGGTAAAACTGATGAACTCATTAGACAAAGACTTTGATGACTCAAGTCAAAAGAAAAAAAGAATCCAGTTAATGGGAGCTCATATTGCTGTTTACCACAATCTTCCTGGGGAAATTCTGAATGAAAAAAGGAAACGTAACTTTCTCAGAACTAAACTATGGGACAAAATTACAATGGTTTTACCTGCAAAACTTTGAGTTATTGTGGAGGGACAGAGATTAACTCATGCAATAGTAGACAAAACTTTAAAAGTTCTTTCAATGAAAATACTAACTCTGATGACTTTTTTATTGAATACTCTGTAGAAACATTGTAATGCCAGTCTACAATAGGATATGAAATTTTCTTTTTCTTCACTAACCTAGTTTATATTTGTTTTACAGCAGAGTCGGTGGGTTATTTCTTGAGTATTGAGGGGCACAGAAGAACATATTTGGATTGAAAATAGACTGATTATATTAATGGTGTAAGAAGAAGTTAAAGATCTTAAAAGACATAACACTTGATTTTAGGACATACATTTGTTTGTTTTTTTCTTTTTCCTTTTCCCCTTTTTGTTTTAAGGTAACACTAACCTTGTCTACGTTAGTTTTACAATGGATCCTGTGGGTTATTCCTCAAGTATGAGGGACCCAGAAGATTGCACACTGGATATAACAATATATTTGAAAATATTAATGGTGATAAAAGACATATATGACATAACATGGGAGGGGCAGTTGCAGAGTAGGGGTGCTAGCTGCTAAATCAAACAGACTCGATAGACCAAATGGCATTTTTCTGCTGGCAGTTTCATATGTTAGTATGTAACATTAGTTTTTTTTCTGTTTCTTTTCTTCTTCTTTCTTATAGCATCTCATGAGGGTGGAACTGGGACCACTTCAGCCTAAGGGTTGTTTGGCAACAGCTGTTGCTGTAGGGGGTTTGGGTTGTTGTTATTACTCTTCTCTTATGTTTGGAATAATTTTTCAGAAGATTCAAGAGATCTTTTTGTTTCAGGAAATGATGTTCCACAAACCATGACAAGAATATTGGGAGGGACAAAAATATGTTTGGTATTGGGGTAGGTTCAAAATAGGTAACTTTGTAAGTAGGAGGAATGAATTAGTATCTGCAAGAGCCCTATTAAAGCCAACTTTAGTATCTACTTTTATTATGATGTCATATCTAACAAATAGTTATGGCTAACAAGATAGTTAAATGTGCCACACTTAATGTGAACTGGATTAACACTCCAGGTAAGAAATCCAGAATTTTAAGCCATTTCAATACAATATTATAGCATTATAAGAGACCCAGCTAATAGAGTTTGAGCTAAAAAAAATGGAAAAGAAACTGGATCCATTAGATAGTTTCATCAGTAGAGACAAAAAAGATTGCTGAGGTATCAATCCTACTTAGGAAGAATCTTAAGAGACAAATGATCTGACAGCAAGGGCAGGATTATCTTATTCAACATTACTATACAACATACTACACCTATTACTGTAGGTGTAATCTATGCACCGTTCCAGGATTATGCAAATACATTGGGAGCGGCTATTAACACCTGAAATCAAGCAGATTAAAAATCTGTAAACCCACTGGTATGATGTCAACACCTTATTTATTTTATTTATTTAGTTTTTGTTGACCGGGTAAGTGCATTAGACAAATCCTGCCTAGTTTCAGGCACAACCCGGGGGAGGGGGATAAACCCATCTCATCTACATCACGTCAGTGGGTTTACAAAAAAGAATGTCCCCACTAGCCAGTATTCTTCGCAGAATGCTATTGCTAGTCTCAGTAATTAATTCATACTGCATTCCAATCACAGCAGTTTGCTGTTACTGAAACTAGCGATCGCTGTGGTGGATTCAACATGTAACTCCGGGCCCTGTTTAGATACCTCATGGATGTTACAGTCACTCCCTCCATGGCAAAGATTCTCTTCATACACCAGATGTCTGGGCCCAATTTGAAAACTTAGCATGGTAACGTCCCACAGTTCTCCTTCATACGCATCAGCGTGACCTCGTCAAGTCAACTGGATGTTTTTTTTTCCTCGTTGTTCTCTGCAACAGATTTACTATTTCAAAAAGTTTGTTTGCGGTTAATAGTTTTTTTAATTGTTTTAACTTAAAGAAGTATTACATGGAATAAAAAAGCTGGATACATTTCAATGAAACCACAGACTGTTACATATGTCTGTATAAGTTCAGTTAGAGCCTGGCCATGTCTTAAGGAGCAGAGCATAACAGGCCGGCATCTAGTTAACTGTATTGCTCCCTGAATGCATGCATACACCTGTCCCACAGGAAATTACCTATGAAAATATTACCAGCTGATGCTCTTGCTCTGTAACTACCATATAATTAGCTTACCTAGACCATTCTTGCTGGTACTTGCAGTGCTGGTATAACCTTAGAACTCTAGGAAGGTCCAGGGCCGCTGTCCTCCGATCAGGACCTACAAAATACAAGAGAACACACACAAAACAAACCTATCTAGCCATTATCAGTGTAAAAACTAGCATTTACTCATGTTGTTCCAAGTTACCAGTAGATCAGGGGCCCCCTGAACCACAAGAAGCATCTCTCCTAACCCAGCACCAGACTTAAACACGAGAGGAGGGTTTGCATTAATGGTGTTACACTTATTCAGCTGATTCCCTTCCTAGGTTTCAAGTACATGATAAAGGGTTTCCGTAGGTTGGTATATTTAGGGAGGGTGTTGGCTACAGTGTGCGACATTCTGGACCAGTTGGCAACCTGAACCAAGGAGCTAAGCATCTCCCCCACAGAGAGGATTACCTGAGTCCTCCATTTACACATGAGGAGCCTTTTTACCTGCATGCTTAGTATCAGGAGTAATTTTATCTCTGAGAGGCATAGATGGGGGACCGAGGTCTGGATTCCTAGTATCAGCAACTCGGGGGACTTAGGCAAGGGTTTCCAAAATATTTTGGACCCCAACTCACAGGCCTCATGCCAAATGGGCTGAATCAGCCTACTAGACCATAATATATGGAAAAAGTCACCTGGGCACTCCTGACATCTTTATTTATTTATTTATTTAAGAATCAGTTACAACCTTTGAGCCAGAGGCTCATTTCCAAAGGTACTTCGTCACATAAAGACATACATTGCGTTTCGGTTACATAGCAAAGATTTGCAAAAAATCAATAGGCATTCACCAGAGGTGCCACGTCACATAGTGGTCGGACAAATACAATTGGGTACAGGGTACATGTAATTGATAACAGGTATTACACAAGTCGGTATCAAGTGAGCATTCTGGTAGATAAACATTGAAAACAGCTGGCACTGGCCAGGTTAAACCTAGGCATGGTGTACAGGAAGTGGTGGAGGGATGGTAGGGTGGAGAGCTGCCAGGGGCATTGTCCAAGAGAAAGAGGTGGAGGCTATGTTCAGAGACAGGAGCAGTTACGAGTGCTGAAAGATGTGGTTCAAGTGCGGTTTGAATGTGGAGATGGTGATGGCATTGGTGATGGTGGCAGGGAGAGAGTTAAACCAGGTTGGGGCTCTATGGCTGAAGGACCTCTGGCCACAGCTGGTTCTCGTTCTGGGGACCTTTAGAGTGGTCTTGTAGGAAGACCGTGTTGCAATGGTGGAGGGCCCTGGTGGATGGATGCCGTTACCCAGGGGAGAGCCTGAAGGGTTTTTTTGTGAGGAGACAGGTCTGGTATCGGAGCCATTCATCCAGGGTAAGCAGGTTAGCATCGACATATAGCTGACAGGTGTGTGTGAGCCTGGGGGCACCAGTAATCAATCTGCACGCTTTATTCAGGGTTAGGTGAATTTTGTTGAGTGCAGTGGTGTCGGCAGCACCGTATACTGGTAGACCATAGTCTACAAGGGACAGAACGGACGATGTAACAGCTCTCCAATAGAGGTCAGACTGAACCAGTTTGGCTTTGGCAAGGACTACAGGAGTCCTATACCATGAGTGCAGTATCTTATTCTGTATTAGCTTGCTTCTAGTATCAGGGTATGCCCCATGTGCGAGCTTTAGACAAGTCTTCCATTCTAGATTTGTAATAGGGGCATGCAGCGCCTGCTCCCATTTATGCTTGGACTCTTCTGCTTGGGACGGGATGGTGTTCTGAAGGGCAGCGTATATTTGGCTTGACTGGCCTCTTTCTAGGGCCAGCCAAGACTCTACCTGGGAGACTTGTTGTCTATGGTGTTGCTTATGAGTGTAGTCAGAGATCATACTTCTTATTTGGAGAAAATGCCAGAAATCCCTTGGGGAATCCCATATGTAGTCCAGAGCCCTTCAAATGATTTGAGGGTATCTGTGCCGGGGATAAAAATGTCTCAGAGTATTGACAGCCCTCCTAGTTCCCATGAAGGCCAGGAAACTGGTTGTGTGTTGATAGTGATCTCACTATTGCCCCCCACAATGGGGTGAGTTTTAGGGGAGAAGGTGGGTACCCAACTTCCTATGCACCTTGGCCCAGTAATCCAGAGAGGGACCTATAGCTGGATGAGATTAAATGCCCTTGGAAGGGCGATTAAACAACAACAATGACAGTTGTGCTCACTCTCAGACCACTCTCTCCATACCTAGCCACTGAGGGGTATTGTGCTCTGGGGATGGGAACCACTTTAGGGTCTGAGCCATCTGAAAGGCCCATTTATACCCCTCCAGCCACAGAAGACCCCAGCCTCCATCTGTCCAATGTGCTCTCAGCTTGTTTCTGCTGTACCTGGGCTTCATACCCTCCCATATGAAAGAACCCAGCAGGAAGTCCAACTTAATAAACCAGTATTGGGGGATTTTTCAAGGGAATGTGAGAGAGAAGGTACATAATTTTAGGAGCAGTGACCATTTTAATTGCCGACCCTTTTCTGCGAGCATGAGTCGGAGAGACTTCCATCTATCCAGCTCTGTAAGAATGGCTACCAAAAGTGGCTTCATAGTCAGGTCCCAGAGTTTATGCAGATTAGGGGAGATAATGATGCCGAGGTAGGTGAGCTCCTTCGGAGCTCATTGGAGCCCGTGCTCAGTAACCATATGGGAGGTGCATTTAGAGTTTAAAGGGAGGACCTCCATCTTGGATTGATTAAGTCTAAGCCCTGAGAAGGTCGTAAATTCTGACAGGGTGTTCAGTAGTGGAGTGCGGGAAGTGGCAGTATCTGCTATAGGAAGCAGCAGGTCATCAGCATACATGAGAATAGGGTATTCCCTTTCTCCCACCTAGACCCCAGAGATTAAGGGATTCTGCCTAATAGCTGCAGCGAGAGGTTCCACTGCCAGTACAAAAAGTAGCAGGGAGAGTGGGCATCCCTGACGGGTGCCCCTATCCAATATGATGGGGGTGACAGCATTGAATTGGTGAGTACCCTAGCTGTGGGGGAACAGTATATTGCCCCGACACAGGCCCAGAAGCCCGCCCCCAACCCCATAGTGCAAAGCACCTGTTGGACATAGTCCCACTCCAAGGAGTCAAAGGCCTTTTCAAAATCTATTGCTATAGCGGCAAACAGAGATGACAGTGTTTTGGCCTTATGGATTAAGTTTACCTGCGATCTAATATGATCTGCACTAAAATGGCCCTTGACAAAACCTACCTGGGAGGGATGGATCAAGCTGGGTAGAAGAGGGTTGAGACTGTTAGCTAGCACTTTGGCTAACACCTTGCTGTCAGCAGTCAAAAGGGATATAGGATGGTAGCTGGATGCTTTAAGAGGGTCTTTACCCTTCTTAAGCAGGATAGTGATGGTCACATCCCTAAGGGAGGGGGGAGGGCCCCTCCACATAGTACTTCAGTGAACAACTGTTGTAATATCGGAGAGATCATGGATTGCAAAAGCTGCCATATTTCGATGGAGAAACCATCCCCCCAGAGCCTTTCCCTTTTTAAGAGAGAGAATATAGTCTCTGCCACCTTTTGAGGTGAGATCGGGGCGTCTAAGGCAATGGCCTGAGCCTCTGATTTTAGGAAGATGTAAGATACTAGAAATGGAGGACACCCTTGGGGTCGGTCGGGAGCACTGGAAGATTTATATAGCGTGGAGTAGAAATCCATCATTGCATGATTAATTCCTTCCATCGAGGTGTGAGTCTTACCACCTACATCCACTAAGGCAGCAATGTGACTTTCGGCTTGCTGCTTTTTGAGACAGTATGCTAGGAGCTTACCCCCCTTCTCTCCCCCTTCCCAATATTTGTGCTTAAGCCTAATAATAGAGATCTCAGCCTTCCTAGATACAATTTCTTTCACGTGCATCTTCAGAGAGGCCTGAGGGAAGGAACGTGGAGGAACTTAAAGTTAGCTTCCGCTTCTTGGAGCTGTTTTTCCAGCCCCTTAAGGTGCTGTTCTCTCCTCTTCCAGTGCCTGCTCACATATCCCATTATCACCCCTCTTAGGGTAGCTTTAAATGCCTCCCAGATGGTACCTGCTGAGGTATCTGCTATATGATTATTCTGAATAAATTCTGAGGCTTTCCTTTGAAGGTAGGGGGGAAAGTCTGGGTCGCGTAGTAGCAATGGATCCAGCCTCCAGGGCGAAGATGTAGGGGGAGGAGGGCCCCAGGTGAAGGAGAGTTGCAAAGGGGCATGGTCCAAAATCACCAACGGATGAAAGAAAATGTCAACAGTGTTCCTGGTAATAGCTGGAGAGGTGAGCCTGAAATCTATCCGACTAAGGGAACTATGTACTGGGGAATGGAAGGTGTAATCATGTTGGGAGGGGTAAAATATCCTCCAGATGTCTGTAAGGGCCATATCTTGCTGTAACTGATCCAATGCCATTGCGGCCCTGGAGTGGGGCTCCGTGTTTGAGGGGGATCTGTCCAAGAGTGGTTCTAGAGTGAGATTAAAGTTCCCCCCATTATTATAGGGATATCATTGGGGGCCAGGGATCCCAGCACCTGGGCCAGCTTATGGAAGAAGGAGGGCGAGTCTTCATTCGGGGTGTACACATTGCCCAGGATCAGGGGTCCCTCCCCAGTATTCATGAGCACAACCACCCATCTGCCATCAGGCTCGCTCACCTGATGCAGTGGTTTCCAATGTAGCTTCTTGTGAAGCAGTATCTCAACCCCTGTCTTTCTGGAGGTGGCTGAGGCATGTATGACCTGACCTACCCACTCCCACCTCAGTCTATCAGGGTCCCCCCAGTGAGCTTGGTCTCCTGCAGGAACGCAACCTTTGCTCCCAGTCTTTTAAGGTGATGTAAAACCTGCTTCCTTTTTTGGGAGTATTAAGCCCCCTAACGTTCCATGTCAAACAGGTAGTATCACCGGTTAGTAAGAGGGAGCAAATATCTATTTAAATAATGTATCAAGAGAAACCAGCAGGCTGGGAGCATGGTTGATCCATCCAAGACAGGCAAGTCTCTGTAGGTCAACACCAGGTCTGGAGAGAGTACATAAGTCAGGTCTTCCCTGGCAGTAGCAACTGATCTTATGCTATCAGCTAGCAGTAACTCCATGTGTGTCTCTTGCATTACGAACAAACAATAACAAGTATACAACCTATATACAGTGTGCAGTTTTCCATGCATATTGGGGAGATAGAGGCGTCCCGTTGGTCACAGAGCCCTGCTGTTGGCCGGCCTCTATTACCAGGGCGTTATCCTGCAGTACTAGACCCCCCTTTGCTGTAAGGTGAGTTAAGGGAGGGAGTTCCTACTGGGTCCCTCGAGCAACCCAATAAGGAGGTTGATCCGGTTTGCTAGTTACAACCCCAGAGGGGTGTGGAAACTGCTCCAATAGTATGGAGAGGTTAGTGGGGCACTAAAGATGAAATTGTGCAGTGCCGCTGCTGGACTGGAGGGATGGGGGGGAGTTGAGGGAGCAATGCCCTCTAGAGTCAGTGGGCCTGAAGTTATCCCTGAGGGAAGCATCAGTGCCCTCATTGCAGGGAGTCATTATGAAGATAAAATGTGTATGTGTGGGGAGGTTACACCACAGGGTCCAGGGAAATGCCTATTATGGACCCGCCGTGGAGCCCACCATTTCAGGACTGTATCCCAGCCACTGATTCAGGATTATGGGCCAGGCTTCTTTAGCCCTCGAACTGGGCCCATGTCAGGAACCCAGTTGCCCACCAGGTGGGGCCTGGGCCTCCTTGCTTTAAACCTTAGGGCATCAATAAAACACAACATGCCTTGCTTATTAATCTCAACAACCTGAACCTTAACAACAGCTGTAAATAAAGCATGGAACATAACCTTACATCAGGATTCTCCCCCCCCACACCCCACCCCACCAGTGAGAGGGAGAAAGTCCCACAAAATATCTGCTAGAGTTTATGGAGGTGAAGGATAACCCTCCATGCCACTGAGTTATATCAAGGTCTCCCTATCAGACCATGTAGAACAAAGTTTGTTGGTCAGCCCCTGCGGATCCCTCCTAGTATGGGAGTGGGGCATGTCAGCTGCATGGTGGAGGTGCGAGGCGAGGAATAAGGTCGGGTGGGAAAGTCCCGGCAGTCACCAAACTCGGGTAGAGCAGATATGCCTAAACATGCAGTGGACAAAGTTGCTTTCTGCGGTTGCCGAGAGATCTACCCCATCCTCACCCCGGACCTGAAGCTCTCCAAAGATTATCAGAGGGAACCAAAAGGGAACAAAAAAGAAAGCTACTTATCTGGCCACGCTGTTTAGGTCTCGCTGGTCATCAGCCCTGAAGATGAAGTCTGCTCTGGTCAGTCCACACTGGGAACAGGAACTCTTCCAGTAGAAGAGGCCTCACCATGGTTTTCAGGCGCTTTTCGCGCTTACAATCATAGCTCCATTCCAACGTCTGGTGTGATGAAGCTGGAAGGGACAGGTAGCTGGGTTTCAACATAGATGTAGGCCTGCCATCTTTGGACCCACCTAATATGCATGGGTGTTGATCTGGAGAGCTGGGGTGCAGGAGTTCATACTTATTGGTGGTGTGGAAAGCCTGTAGGGTGCCAGGAGCTGTGGTATCCTTGTGCGTGGCTCCCGATGTGTCAGCCTGCTATTGCTCCGAAGGATGTTCTTGGTGGCCATACTTTTTTAAGGAGTGCCTCTTTCAGTGTGCCTTTGGGGGGAGTTCCCACTGCTGCTCTCTAAGATCCTTCCAGACCGCAGGCCAACTAACTGGAGGGGAGGAGAGGTGATCCAAACTGACTGCGCTGACTATTACCGGTGAGCCCTTGGGGTAGTGGCGGTGGCTTCCCTCGGCCAGTTGTGGCATAGAAAGTCCATAAGGGAGTCAGGAGAGTCAAAGGTAACCAGAACCCCATTGTGGATGACCTGCATTGTGGCCAGATACCACAGGGAAAAGGGCAACCCAATTTTATGCATTGTATGCCTTGCCTCGGTGTAGGCACTGCATCTATCCGACAGATCCTTAAAAAAGTCCTGGAAAATAAGGATTCTGTTTGCTCTCCACATTACCTGCTGTAATTCCCGGGCTCTGGTCAGGATCTTCTCTTTTTCCCTGTAGTCCACAGATTGGGCTATAATAGGCCGTGGCCTGTCCTGGGCCTGGGGCATGGGGGCTAGCGTGCGGTGTGCGCATTCTACCTGAAGAGGTTTCAATGGATCAAACTGCAGCATTTCAGAGATGGCTAGCTGCAATAACCCTTTGACATCCTTCCCCTCCACGTGCTCCAGGAACCCCAAGAATCAAAGGTTGTTGCGGCAACCTCGGTTCTCAAGGTCATCTAGCTTGAAACGTATCATCTGGATAGACTGCTGTTGCTCCCATAGTGCTGCCTTCAGGTGCTGTACTTGCACCTCCATTGCGGAGACCCCCTGTTCTGTATTCAGCATCCTGGCCTTCAGACTTTGGACCACCTGGGTGTTTCGGTCTGTCGCCACAGTGACTTGCAACATCTGCGCCAGGAGTTGACAAACATCGCTTCAACTGAGGGCTGTTCCCAGGATTGAGGTAAGCACACAACAGCCATGCTGCAGGCCTGCCTTGCCAAATAGGCTGCTCCAAATAATGACAGTTTTCCCACTGAAAATGAATGGGTTTTTTTTCACACAGATGAGATATTCAGAGTCATTACATAGTACTTCCACAGTTGTGGTAGGATGAAGAGGTAATACCAAGTGGAGAAAAAAGGATTTTAATGGATATGTCCCTCTGGGTTGTCAAGCTGTTATCTAAGCTGCCATCCTGTTTAGCGCCCCTTATTTCAAAAAGTTTTAATATATTTATCAGTCATTTCTGTGTTGGTGATGAGGAGAAAATAAAATATTTCACTCTATTGAATCTGGTGTTGGTGCTGATGTTTTTAGAGGTAAGATATATAACCTTATTGGGGTGGGGGGTTGTTTGGGAACTTGGTCTGAACTATTTTGGAGCCCCATACACTATAAATGCAAATGCCTAGTGCACAAGTGATAACCAAGGATGAAATCACCTCTCATGGTTGCTAGGACAATGGTAAACCTCTCAAGCTGCACTCTTGAGGTTTACTGCTACCCTAGCAACCACTCGAGGTGATTACACCGTGGTTTTCACCTGTGCACTAGGCATTATTCTCTATTTCTTATCTGAAATAACAAAAGGCCTAATAACACTGAGTGCTAATAATATTCAATTGATGGGTGATTTTAATGCCTTGTTGCATTCACTATTAGATAAAACCTCACCAGTTTTAATTATTAACATGAAAACCTCAGGGTTTTTAAGGAATTTTTGGGAAAATCATTATTTAATAGACTCCAGGAGATTCAAAAGGCATACCAATAGAGAATATACTCATTACAGTGGGAAGAAGAACACGTTCACAAGAATAGTTTACATTACTATGTCAAAAACTCTGATTCCCCACTATGATGGTAGCTTTATTAGATCCATTATAATTGCAGTCGACGCAGTGGTAGAAATATCACTTAACTTGATTTCAAAAAGACAAATTGGACTAAAGCCATGGACATTTAACAATGAACTACTTCAAGATGATGAATTTAGAGAAAAAATTAAACAAGCTAAAGTGGAACATTTTTCCTACAATTACTCTGGGCAATGTTATATAACATCTCTACGAGATCCACTTAAAGCAGTATTGAGGGGTATCAAAATCTTGCATCAGGCTTGAAGAAAAAAAATAAAAGGAAAAATGAAGATAAGATTAGAACAAGATCAAAAGAATTGGATAAACTAGTCATGATTGACTCAAAGAAGTATTACCATCAATGAATGAATACAAGAAATCAAATGCAACAAATAATTTAAAATGAAACCGAACAGAATATCAAAACAATTAAGTGTTCAAGACACCTACAAGGGGACAAGATGGAGGAATTATTAGCCAATTTACTTAAGAAACAACCATAGAATCATAGAAGCTGTCTGCAGAAAAGGACCCCACAGCCCATCCAGTCTGCTGGTAACCCACCACAAGAAGACCCACCCTCTCCTTTACCAGCCTGCCCCCTGCCTGTTAGGCCCAGGTATCTATCCCAGGCTCTTTTGAAGCTGTCTACCATATCCACCCCCCACCACCCATTCTGGCAGACTGTTCCATGCCCTTACCACCCTCTCGGTAAAGAATCTCCCCTGATGTCCCCTCTGAATCTTCCCCCTCTAGTTTGTAGGTATGCCCTCTAGTGGATTTGTTCTTACTCATTTTGAAGATGCTGTCAACCCTCACCTTGTTTATGCCCTTCAAATACTTGAATGTCTCCACCATATCCCCCTCTCCCTCCTCCTCCTCCTCCAGTGTGTACAGGCCCAGCTCTTCCAGCCTCTCCTCATAAGGCTTCCCCTGCAGCCCCCTCACCATCTTGGTTGCTCTTCTGTGGACCTGCTCCAGCCTGTCTTTGTCCCCTTTTAGGCCTCCAGAACTGGACCCCATAGTCCATGGGTGGTCTGATCATGGTTTTGTAAAGTAGCAGGATCACCTCCCTCCTCCTGCTTGTGAATCCCCTCCCTATGCATGCCAGCATTCTGAGTGCCTTTCCTGCAGCTCAGTCACACTGACTCCAGACTTTCAGGTTGTCTGAAATAGTGATCCCCAGGTCTCTTTTCTGTTCTGTTACCTCCAGACCCCCAAGTTGGTACTTTGCCTTTGGATCATTTTGCCCTATGTGCATAATTTTGAACTTTTTTATATTGAACTGCAGCTGCCACCTTTCTGGCCACTCCTCCAGCCTAGCCAAATCCTCCCTCATATCCTCCACCCCCCTTCTGCCATATCAACCCTATTGCTGCATATCTTCATGTCCTCCACACCACAAATGGACACACTTTCCCCCAAAGACCCTCTGTAATGTCCCCAATGTATATGTTGAAGAGTATGGGTCCCAACACAGACCCCTGGGGAATCCCACTCATCACCCTTTCTTCCTTTGAGTGCACCCTATTCATCACAACCCTCTGCATCCTCCCCTCTAACCAATGTTCTAACCAGCTTGTGAGCTTGCTCCCTACTCCTAAGCTAGCTACCTTGCCTATTAGCCTCCTGTGGGGAATGGTGTAAAATGCCTTCCTGAAGTCCAGGTAGGCCACGTCCTCTGCCCCCCTTTGGTCCCAAATCTCCATCACTCTGTCAAAGAATTCAATCAGGTTGGTCTGGCAAGACTTGCCACCTGTGAATAGATGAAACAAAAACAGCAGAATTTGATTACAGGGCTTAAAAATCAAGTAGGAATATTGCAGACTGACTTGGAAGATTTGATCCCTATCGTCTTTAACTATTACAAAACTATCTATCAATCATCACTGATATCTGATCCAATATTAATTATGAATTTATTCCCAGAAATTCAAATTTCCGAAATCCAGTTAGGTAATACAGAAATTTCTATTTCAGAAATAAAAGAGGTGATTACATTTTTACCAAAAAACAAAAGTCCTGGACTAGATGGTTTTACAATAAAATGTTATCAGGCTTTCCACAATGAACCGGTTCCTTGGATTTTGCAAATGATTCAAGAGGTACAAGAAGGTTGGACTAAGCCAAGGTTATATTAATCCACAAGGAAGGGAAAACAAAGGATACACCAAATGGATGTAGACCAATCGCACTTCTAAACATTGATTACCAAATTATAGGCAAAATAATAGCAAATAGAATTTTACAGGGTATCCCGCAGGTTATTCATCAGGACCAGCTGGGATTTATACCAGGTAGAATGATTGCTAATGCTTCCAAAAGAGTTCAGTTATTGTTTGAACATGCTCAGAAATGTACAGAGAAATACTTTGCATCGTCTCTTGATGCCAGCAAAGCATTTTACTTGATCAACAGAGAATATATGCTTAATGTATTAAAAGTATGTGGCATCCCACAGCACTATATCTACATTATAGGACAGTTATATCATAATCCAGAATCCCAGTTCTTAGTCAATGGGACACTTACTAAAAAATTGCAAATGCTTAATGGGGTAAGGCAGGGTTGTCCCCTCTCTCCAATTTTAATTATATTGTGCCTCAAACCACTTTTATAATTATTTACAGCTAACAAATATATAAAAGGAATGACCGTAGATCAGGATGAAATTAAATTAAATGTATTTGCTGATCACACATTACTTATGTTTAAGGATCTAAATACTTACAGTCCAGCTATTTTGAAGGAAATAGATGAATTTGTTGAGTTCTCTGGATATCGCTTAAATCAACAAAAATCCATCAGATTTCAAATAACTCAGGGGGACAAGGACAAAGATTATCTTTTTTTTAATTAACTATTCTTTATTAAGAGTTTTTCATCCAGCAACAACAAAATGAATCAACTAAACAACAAAAACAATATCTAAGGAATTATCAAACAAAACTGACAGTATTATATGACCAATAACTCTAAACACCTAAAGCCGGCCTCTGATCTGGAAATGGGGATTGCTCAGTACAGACTGGGTAAGGGCTTTACTCCATTCCACCCTCAGATGAGTTTGGAGCTGTAAACAAAACTTTAGAGACCAGAAAATGGGGGTGATCTAAGGAAAGGTGGTAAACTAGAGAGTTTAAGTTATATTATACAATGGCAAGAAAAAATCCTGGACTGTGATTGGTCAGTTTTGGGCTGGACCCATGGCGTTATCCCAGCACGTCGCTACAGGTCTAGTCTCAGCACTGTGAACCTGCTGCTGAGCATTTGATTGATTGTTTTATTGAGCTTTTGCTTGATTGTTTCATCTTCTCTTAAAAACCAAAAATATTTTTCCACACAAAACATCTTTAAAATTATTTTTTATTCTGTATAACAACGATCCATTGTATAACAGGAATAATGCACTCAGGCGTGTGTCGTTTGGGATAGCATACGCCTGGGGCATTGGGCCTTTTCAGCCCCTGTGACCTCGTGCCCAACCCCAGGCCTGGTGTTATCCCAGCACTTTCACACACTCTGTTGTGCATTATTCCCTTAAAAAACTATTGAGCTGCATTCCAACTGGAGCCACGCAAGTTGTTAATTCTCTGAAGAATTACAATCTACCTCACTACCCCATCGCAACCACTTCACACTGTGTAGGGCTAAATGATATAGAAAAAAATCAGGAAGCTGGAGCCCCAGCCCCTTTCCTTCAGCTGTATAGGTTTGAAATAGGCTCAACAAACCGATCCTCCCCTACACAAAAACTGATTAATAGATCTCTGGAGATGGAGAAACCAGGATTTCGGTAAGAAAAATACACATCATTCCCAAGGGACACAACAAACACGGGAGAACATTCATTTTAATGATGCTAACCTGGCCCCAGAGTGACAGGGGTAGAGCCGACCGTCTCTGAAAGTCTAACCAAATAACCTGGGGAGATTCACCTTATGTAAATCTGAAAGGAACTGTGGCACCCGGACCCCCAAATAATGTAGCGCCTTTGATTCCCAAGTCAGACCTAAGCTTTGCATCTCCAGCTTAGAAACTAACCATTCAGTGGCATAACCTGGGTCTTCTCCATGTTTAGCTTATAGCCCGCTGTGTCCAAGAACCTCTGTATCTCCATTAATGCAGCAATGATGGAAGTAGAGGGGTCTTCCACATGTAACAACAAATCATCTGCATAAACAGAAATGGCATACCTAACCCCTTCAACCAAAATCCTTTTCACAGCCAGATTATTCTGCAAATTAAAGAGAAGGATTTCTAAATAAAGATTCAACAAGGCTACCGTTCTGAAATTGAAAAGGAGCCGAGAAGAGCCCGTTACAGCAGATTCGAGCCATGGAATGAGTGTACAGAACTCAGATCCACTTACAAAAATTAGATGGAAGGCCAAATTTATTAAGTACTGCAAACAGATACAGCCATGAGACTCTATCAAAGGCCTTTTCTGCGTCCAGGGAGACCAAGGCCACAGGGATCTTGCTCCCCAAGATGCAGGAATCAGATGGAGGAGTTTGTGAAAATGATTGCTTGACAGGCACCCCAACATGAAACCTACCTGAGCTGGGGAAATCAAGTCTCCCAAAACTGATTTTAATCTGGTCATCAAGACCTTGGCCAGTAACTTAACTTCTGAATTTAGCAGAGACACTGTCCGATAGCTAGATGGGAGCAATTTGTCTTTACCCTCCTTACATGGAGGGTGGGGTGTTTAGGAGGGAGGTCAGGAAGCAGTTCTTTCCAGAGAGGGTGGTGGACACTTGGAATGCACAGCCAGAAGAGGTCATCTCATTGAAGACAGTGGGTAGCTTTAAGAGAGGCTGGGATAGGCATAGGGGGAAGGTAAGGATCATGGGTAGGGAGGATGGGAGGAGTGGGGATGGAGGGCAGAGACATTAGCTCAAGCTGTGTACCCTGCAATATGAACAGACTTGATAGACCAAATGACCTTCAAATGCTGGCTTCTTCATATGTTTGTATGTCATGGATCAGGGAAATTCAAGCCAAAGTGAAGGAGCGATCGGTCAGACCCTCCACTAGCCAGGAGTTAAAGAAATGAGTGAGAAAGTGGGAGAACTTCTCCCCAAACATTTTATAAAACTCATTGACAAAACCATCTGGCCTGAGCCTTATTTGCAGGGAGTCGACTGATCACCTCCCGCACATCCAAATTACTTATAGGATGCCCTAACCTCTCCTGCTACTCCAGAGACAAACAGGGAAGGAGAAGGCCTCCAAATACTCCTCAGTGCTGACCTGTAACTCTTGGGTAATTGGGTTGTCTGCATACAGATTATTATAATATGTCCAAAATGCCTCCACAATGTCATGAGGATGGGTAAGAACCTGCTCCAGTAGATTCGGCCTGAACCTAGGAATGACTCTCACCGCTTCCAGATGTTTAATCCTCCAAGCAAGCATTCTTCTGGCCCCCTCCTCCGATTCAATATAGAGTGTTTTAGTGTGGAACAGGGCTAGTTCAGCCTTCTCCATGAGCAATTCATAATACTTCACCCATAAAATATCCAATTGTCCCCGAAAATTCCGGGGTCGAGGTAGGTGATAGCCAATGCTCCATACTCCTAAACTCTGATATAAGACGTCTTCCTCACGCAGTCGACACTTCTTACACCTGGCCATGAGATGTAAACATTCTCCCCTCACCCCACATTTCAGTGCCCTCCCCCCACATAATCTAACTCGCCACCGATCCCTTGTTCTCTACTAAAAATTTAAGTAAAATTCCCACATGTGTTGAGTGGAGTCTTTGTCTTTAAGCAGCTGGGAACTGAACCACAATATCCCATCCCTTTTCTCACTCTTGGCCAAACTCATTGTCAGGGATACTGGTGAATGATCAGAGATAACACACGGTAGTATATTGCAGGCAATAAGGCCAGAAAGAGAGGACTTACTCAGAAGAAAATAATCTAAACGTGAGAAAGTCCCATGCAGTGAGGAATTAAATGAAAATTGTTTCCCCTAGAGTTCAAAATCCGCCATGGGTCTGTAAGCCCCATCTGATCCATGAGTTTCTGGAGACCCCATTGGCCAGGGGAGAGCCTTTTTCTCTGAGACCATGAACTATCCAAGTCATTTTGGAATATCAGATTCCAGTCCCTGCCCAGTATGATCAGTAACCCAGGGAATGAGGCAAGCTGAAGAGCCAGCTCCAAGAAAAAAACAGAGGAGTCAACATTCAGCCCATAAATGAATCCTAATGGAAACTCAGGGATTCCTATTTGGGTGTGGATGAGGATAAAGCATCCTGTCGGGTCCCAGGCTTCCCGTATTAGTTGAAATGGTAAACTCCTTGCTACTAGAATAACCATCCCTCCTTTCTTTTAACTAAATCCTGCCCCAAAAACCCGACCTACCCAGCTCCTCCTAAACAGGTAAATGTCCTCCTTCTTTAGGTGAGATTCTTGAAGCATGGCCAAAAGAACCTGAAGGTTATATAGATGTTTTAAAACCATATGCCATTTCTGTTTGCTCTGCACCCCCCCTAATATTCCATGATATAAAGTTATTTGTGACCTTGCTGGCTATTTATTCGGATCCAGTAATTATGAAGACCAGTAAGTGTACCCTTGCTCTCAACAACCCGTAAATTATACAGCTGTTGAACAAACACACCTGCGCTCTGAGAGGACCCCCCCCATTTCCCAAAGAAGACACCCCCATATGCCAGAAACACAAAAGGTCTCCTGCCTCTCACCTCCCCCCCTTCATCAGTCCCAGCTGAAATAACAACCAAACCACCCCTATAGAACACCAACCAACTCTCAGTCCTAATAACTGTCACTCCCAAAGCCATCAGTCCATGATGAAAGAATCCATCCACATTGAGCCCCCTCCCTCTGCCCCCTGCCCCGGCATTCCCTGAATAGAGACCCCTCTGATCATAACTAAAAAATTTGTAAGGAAACACCAACCACAATATAATCCCACTATTGGTAGCCACATTTACAGCTTTGTTTCTGATTGGACTGCATTTCTCTTAGGCTCTCTGTGGCCTTTGCTGGCTTGGGGTTTACTTGCGCTTTAATTTTTTAACTCAGAACTCTGCTTGAATTTTCTCCATCCCCTGACACTCATTAAATACTGTTGATTCTCCTCCCATTCATGGTGCTTAATCTCCATTGGCAGACTCCTGTCTGACTGCAAACCATAAAGGGGATATCTTTAATCTTACACCGCTCACAGGTAGAAATAAGGATTACTCTTAACCAAATAAATGTTTACTTCCAGTTACTTCGAAGATTCCAAAATGCAGCCTGTATTGTTAAGTCTTACTTGCCTCATAGGTCTAGTCCTTCATTTCCTTAATCTTTGTACTGTGCCTACACAAGTAGCCACTTTGAACAATGCCACTCCTTATGAACTTTGTCCTCTCCCTATTATGCCAGTCCTATTCCCTAATGTGGTTTTAGCTTCTCATCTTCCTCTACACTGTGGCACACTTTTTACTTACTATAGGTGTTATTCCCTTCTTACAGCTTGTCCCATTTCTGAGAACCACCCTACTTCTTTGAGCCGAGTGCTTCTATATGCTTTCTTGGGTCCCCTTGGAAACCATACTGTCAGTACGTCACTCCCTTCCACCCACTGGAACAAAAGAAGTAGGACAAAGATTCTTAAGCTGCTACTAAGTGCCTTCAAAAAACTTCTGTTGCAGCTTCTGATTTTTTTTGGCAACATAGAACTAAACCCAGGGTCAATCAACCCCGTCACTATGCCCACAGAACTGGCACAATTAAAAGGATTGAAGCTACTCCATTTAAACGCTTGTAGCTTGTTAAGGAAGTTTGAACCCATTCAGATGTGGGTTTGCCATACCATGCCAGATGTTCTGGTAGTTACCAAAACATGGCTTAGATCCTGAACCCCGGATTATGAGATCAACATCCCTTACAATGTCTTCAGAAATGACAGACATTCTAGGGGGCAGGGGTTGCAATCTATATTCATGACAAATAGTCTGCCTCTGTAGTAGACTCCACTACTATGCTGAAGGAGTTTGAATGTCTGTCAATAAAGGTTCTTCTCCCTCCTTCTACACCCCTCAGTATTATCGGTTGCTACAGACCTCCCACAGTGGGGCTCAGGGTGACATAACATCTATCCAACACCATGGAAAAACTGTCCTCGGAGGTCTTCATTTTGGGTGATCTCAATTTGGACTGATTTGCCCCGGCTCCAAACTGCCTAAAGAATGTTTAAAACCCTTCCCATAGTACCTTATTAGATCTAATTTTAGTAAATAAACCTCACCTCATCTCCCATTCTGGTCTATTGTTCAATGACCTAAGTGGCCACTGCTCCATCACCTGTGTGAGGTCTACCCCTAAAACAGCTTCCACCTCAAGATGCACTTTCAAAAGAAGTTGAAGCAATTTTCATCTTCATGCGCTTCTGACTGATCTCCAGTTTTCACACTGGCAAGATTTCTATTTGGTCATCACTGTGACTGAGGCCTATGGGCAATTTCAGAACATAGTCCTTGGAACGATAAATTGGCATGCACCCCTAGTGAAGATCTGCACCAGGAAAAAATCTTGCCCATGGTCTACTGCCAGCCTGAAATCTGCACTGAACCACAGGGATGCTTTATGGAAAGAGCACGGAAAACCAAACTCACGACAGATTGGACAGCCTTTAGAGTGGCATGAAATCATTGCACCAAACTTATCAGAGCCAAAAAAGTGAATTACTTTTGCAATGAATTAATTTCCTCCTTTATCTGTTCAGCTAAATTTTGGCAGACCTTAAAGGACATTGAGGGACACAGTCCGGTTAGTACCCTCCCTGCAAAAATTTCCACTGGTGATTCCTTCACTACCAACAAATAAACTATTTTAGACCTTCTGATAACCACTTTGCCACTGCTGGCCTTGCATTTGATTTGTTTCCCACCAACAATCTTCGTCTGCAGCTTGATCCCCAGGACCTGGTCTACCTTACCTCTGCCTCCCTTGATCATGATGCCCTCTTCTCTTTCTTCCCTAACTCATTAAAACAAGTAGAGGATCATCTCCTGGAGCTTGATACCAGGAAGGGTATGGGTGCTGAGCTTATTGACCCCTACTTTCTAAAAATAGGCTATCATGTTTTGTCTGCCCCATTACCCACCTATTCAATATGTCCCTTGAACAGGGTGTTCTCTCTTCTATCTGGAAAACCACCCATGTTATCCCCCTTTTTAAGACAGGTGATCAGAGTGATTTAAATAACTACAGATCCATAACCCTCCTGCCTATCTTATCCAAACTGCTCGAAAAAATAGTAAATATCCAACTTAGAAAACATTTGGAAGATTTTAACTTACTGAACCCAGTCCAGTCTGGATTCAGACTGCATCATAGCACAGTTTCTGCACTTGCTAAGGCCTCCAATGATTGGCTGAAGGCATTGAATGACAAAAAACATGTGTGCGCCTAATTTCTGGACCTTAGTAAGGCATTTGATACAGTGGACCATGATTTGCTTCTGCTTACTCTTCATAACATTGGCCTGGACTCCCCTATGCTAAATTGATTCACAAATTATCTCTCAGGCCATCAATAGCAGATTAAGCCAGATGGGGACTTCTCACCACTGAAACCTCTTTTGAGGGGTGTACCTCAGGGGTCCATGTTAGGCCCATTACTGTTTACAATATATATATAAATAATATTAATGTAGCTGTGAAGTCAGTAAACATTCATCTTTTTGCTAACGACACCGTTCTTTACATCGCCAGGCCCACATCAGAACTTGCCTGCAGCGACCTACAACTGGATGTCAACCACCTGCAGCAAAATCTCATCCATCTAAAACTTTTGCTAAATGCCAAAAAACAAAGGCAATGTTGCTTTTGCCCCCAGTCAAAACACCCAGTCTTGATCTGGCACCCCAAATCACCACCCTACCAGGAGAATCACTAAAATTTGTGGTCATATTTAAATACCTGGGCATCTGGATTGACTACAAGCTTTCTTTAAGTTGAACATATCAAGGAAATAGTGAAAAAACTAAAGTAAAGGCTTGGTCTGTTCTTCTGCATCAAGCACTCACTCACAGGGGAAGCTAAAACTCATTTGGTTCAGTCCACCTTCCTCCCACTCCTTGATTATGTGAACTTCCTGTATGGGCAAGGCCCAAGTACTGCACTAGCGAAGCTTGTCACATTCTACCACTGTGCACTCAGATTCATTATGGGAGCCAAATACTCCACCCATCACTGCTCACTGTATACCAAACTAGGATGGCTGTCACTTAAACATAGACAGAAAAATGCAGTCACCTGGACCTACAGAGCAATCATCAATAAACTTCCTCAGTATATTTATGTTTGCCTGTCTGTACTGTGGGAAACTACCCCCTAAGGAGCTACTCCTATATCACCCTTGTTGTCCCTAGAGTTAGAGCGTGTCTTGGTGAAGCATCTATAAGTCATGTCCTGCCCATCCTTTGGAACAACATCCAAAAGACCATGAAAATTGCAATACATAAATACATAGATACATAGACAGTGTCGGCAGATAAGGGCCTATGGCCCACCCAGTCTGCCCATTTGAGCTTGTAAGTTCAGTTTATGTTTTCCAAGAAGTCTGTTGCCCATTAACCCTGACCTCCAGAATTCCTTTATGTCTATCCCATGAATTCTTAAATCCCGTGATTGTTTCAGCCCCCACCACATCCTCTGGCAAGGTGTTCCACTTGTCCACCACCCGTTCTGTGAAGAAATTCTTCCTCATGTTTCCTCTGAATCATCCTCCCTCAACTTCATCCCATGCCCTCTAGTCCTGGAACATCTTTTCACTTAAAATAGTGTATTCCTGCACCTGTTCCTCCTGTAAGATGCTTGTATGTCTCTATCATATCCCTCTCTCCTCCTCTCCTCCAGGAGTACATGTTCAGTTCCTTCAACCTGTCCTCATGGAATTGTGATGCAATCCATGCACCATCTTTGTTGCCCTCCTCTGAACCTTCTCTACCCTGTCTATGTCCTTACATAGGTAAGGTCTCCAGAACTGTACAGTGTACTCAAGGTGGGGCCTCACTAGTGTCTTGTATAGTGGAATTATGACCTCCCTTTTCATGCTGGTGATGCCCCTGCCTATGCATCCCAGCATCCTATTTGCTTTACATAGATACATAGATACATAGATACATAGATACATAGACAGTGTCGGCAGATAAGGGCCTATGGCCCACCCAGTCTGCCCATTTGAGCTTGTAAGTTCAGTTTGTTTTCCTAGAAGTCTATTTCCCCTTACCCCTGACCTCTAGAATTCCTTTATGTCTATCCCATGCATTCTTAAATCCCGTGATTGTTTCAGCCCCCACCACTTCCTCTGGCAGGGTGTTCCACTTGTCACCACCCGTTCTGTGAAGAAATTCTTTCTCATGTTTCCTCTGAATCGTCCTCCCTCCAACTTCATCCCATGCCCTCTAGTCCTGAAACATCTTTTTCGCTTAAAAATAGTGTTTTCCTGCACCCTGTTCCTCCCTGTAAAATACTTGTATGTCTATCATATCCCTCTCTCCTCCTCTCCTCCAGGAGTACATGTTCAGTTCCTTCCAACCTGTCTTCATAGGACTTGTGATGCAATCCATGCACCATCTTTGTTGCCCTCCTCAGACCTTCTCTACCCTGTCTGTGTCCTTACGTAGGTATGGTCTCCCAGAACTGTACACTGTACTCCAGGTGGGGCCTCACTAGTGTCTTGTATAGGCGGAATTATGACCCCTTTTCCTGCTGGTGATGCCCTGCCTATCATCCCAGCATCCTCTTTGCTTTACCTGATGCCTTGTCACACTGTTTCCCTACCTTGGGTCATCAGAGTGACAACCCCAAGATCCCTTTCCTGCTTGGTGCATGCCATCCTCACCCCCAACTGATATATTGTGCCAGGGTTTTTGTGCCCATATGCATTATCTTGCACTTCTTTGCATTGAATTTCAACTGCCAAACCTTGACCATTCTTCAAGTTTCTGCGGTCCCTTCTCATTCTGTCTACACCCTCTGGTGTGTCTACTCTGTTACAGAGCTTGTGTCATCAGAGAACAGTGAAATTCTGCCTTCTAGATCCTCGCTTATGTCACTGATGAGAGATGTTGAATAGGACCGGTCCCAGCACTGATCCCTGTGGTACCCTCTGGTCACTCTTCCCTCTGTGGAGTGACAGCCATTTACCCACCCTCTGTGTCCTGCCACCCAGCCAGTTACCTACCCACCACACTACTGTCCTGCCCACACCCATATTCCCCAGTTTGTGTAATAGTCTTCTATGTGGCACAGTGTCAAAGGCCTTGCGAAGTCCAGATAGGCCATGTCCACTGCCCTCCCCTGATCCACCTCCCTAGTCACCCAGTCAAAAATTCAATGAGGTTGGTCTGACATGGGCCTCCCCTGGTGAAACCATGCTGCTTTGGGTCCTGTAGTCCATTGACAACCAGATGTTCCACCAATCTCTCCTTCAGTAGTGCTTCAATGTCTTTCCCACTACCGAGGTGAGGCTGACTGGTCTGTAGTTCCCTGCTTCCTCTTTGTTCCCACTTTTGTATAAGGGGACTACATCTGCTGTCCTCCAGTCTTTGGGTACCTCCCCTGTTTCCAGTGATTGGCTAAACAGGATAGTCAGAGGTTCAGTCACCACCTCTCTTAGTTCTTTAAGGACCCTGGGGTGCACCCCATCTGGCCCCATTGCTTTATCAACTCTTATTATTTCCAGTTCCTTCAGGACCCTTTCTCGTGTAAAGGGACTTGTGTCCATTTCTGCACCATTCTCGCCCCTTGTACTCCCTTCAGACCCATTACCCCCCTCTTCCTTAGTAAAGACTGAGCATAAATACCTGTTCAATATGTCAGCTTTGCTGTTGTCATCCTCCACTGCTCCCCCCTCCCCTTCAGTCTCCTATCCCTCCTTTGTCTTTTCTTTTTCACTATGTACCTGTAAAAGTTTTGTCCCTTTACCCACTGATTTTGCAATGTGTTCTTCTGTCTGAGCTTTGGCTTCCCTTACTGACTTCCCTGCCTCCCTTTGTTTCTCCTGGTACTTCTCCCTATCCCCTTCTGCCTGTGTCTTTTTGTATTGCCTGAATGCAATCTTTTTGGCTTTCACTTTCTTTGCTACCTCTTTGGAAAACCATAATGGTCTCCTCTTCCTTTTCCTCTTGCTAACCTGCTTAATGCATAATTCTGTTGTTCTTATAATCCCCATTTTAAATACTGCCTACTGTTCCTCAACCCCTGATTCCTGTCCCATTCCCCTTAATGCCTCTTTCAAGTATCTCCCCATTTTCCCAAAGTCTGCCCCCCTAAAATCCAGGATACGTGTTTTTGTGTGGTTTGGTTCTGCTCTCTCTGTGATTTCAAACCACAATGACTGGTGGTCACTGTTACCCAGGTGCTCCCCCACTGTTACCCCCATCACACTGTCCCTGTTTGTGAGCACAAGGTCCAGTATTGCCTTCTGCTGAGTTGGTTCCATGACCAGTTGCTTGAGGAAGGCACCCTGAAGAGAGTCCAGGATAAATCTGCTCTAGTTGATGCTGCTGCTGGGATGCTCCAGTCCACGTCTGGAATATTGAAGTCTCCAACCAGTACTACCTCACCCTTGTCTGCCATCCTTTGGATGGCTAGCATCAGCTCCCTATCTGTTTCTTCCTCCTGGGCTGGTGGTCTATAGACCACACCTGTGCGGATGGCTGGCCCCATTTTTCTTTCCAGCTTAACCCACAATATCTCTCCCCCATTTTGTTCCTCCTGGATCTCTGTGGCCCTTATGTCATTTTTCACATACAGTGCTACTCCTCCTCCCTTCCTGCCTGCTCTGTCCTTTCTGAATATGTTGTAGCCAGGTATGGCCATCTCCAGTCATGGTTATCATTCACAGGTTTCAGTGATGGCCACAATGTCCAGGTCTGACTGTACCATGACAGCCTCCAGATCTTCCATCTTGTTGCTAAGGCTCCTGGCATTTACACACATGGCTTTCCATGATTTGACCTCCTAGACTGCTTCACTGTTTCTCCAGCCCCTTCCTTGGTTGTCATTTATCCCTGGTTCTCCTTGCTGTCTGCCCTTCTGCTGAATTTGCCCCTTCTGCTTATCCACCTTTTGGACACTAATCTCCATCTTTTGCACACTGCTTTGCAGAGATAGCCACTCCTCTGGTTCACTGGTTCCACTGCTAGCTGTGGGGGGTGAGCAAGTAGGTACCCTCCTTGCTGGCCTGCCACCCCTTTGCTAGTTTAAATGCTTATCAATGTAGCATTTAAACTTATCATTGAGTGCTTGGATTCCCCTCCAGGATGGATGCAGGCCGTCAGGCTTGAACAAACCTCCATCCCTCCAGGTGGGTCCCCAGTCACCAATGAATCCAAACCCTTCCTCACAGCACCAGTTCTTCAACCATGAGTTAAAGTTCCTGGTGCATGCACTCCTATGCTCTCCCTTGTCTCTCACAGGTAGTACTTCTGAGAAAGTGACAGAAGTAGCTACTTGCTTGAGACCCCTCCCCAGTTTCCTAAACTCTTCCTGAACTTCCTTTGGCTCCCCATTTGCCAAGTCATTAGTACCTAGGTGGATAATGACATCCAGCTCACCCTCCTTTCTTGCCTTCCCAGTGATCCCCAGTATCTTCCTTCCATCCCTCCATGCCATGGCACCTGGTAGGCACCTCACCTCCCTGTCCTCCCCCTCCTGTGTTCCTAGCTGGATCCCTCTTACGATGGAGTCCCCCACCAGGATTCGCTTCCTCCTCCTCTGGGGTCCACTGCTTTCCCCACTGAGGTCACCTCCTTGGCTAACCTCCACATCCTTTCCTTCCACTTCTCTGGGTACCTCTAGTTATAAATACATAGATACCTGCTGTCTTGTCACACTGTTTCCCTGCCTTGAGGTCATCAGAGATGATAACCACAAGATCCCTTTCCTGCTTGGTGCATGCTATATCCTCACCCCCCAACTGATATATTGTGCCAGGGTTTTTGTGCCCCATATGCATTATCTTGCACTTCCTTGCATTGAATTTCAACTGCCAAACCCCTGACCATTCTTCAAGTTTCTGCAGGTCCCTTCTCATTCTGTCTACACCCTCTGGTGTGTCTACTCTGTTACAGAGCTTTGTGTCATCAGTGAACAGTGAAATTCTGCCTTCTAGGTCCTGCGCAATGTCACTGATGAAGATGTTGAATAGGACTGGTCCCAGCACTGATCCCTGTGGTACCTCACTGGTCACTCTTTCCTCTGTGGAGTGACAGCCATTTACCACCACCCTCTGTGTCCTATTGCCCAGCCAGTTATCTACCCACCACACTACTGTCCTGCCCACACCCATATTCCCCAGTTTGTGCAATAGTTTTCTATGTGGCACAGTGTCAAAGGCCTTGCTGAAGTCCAGATAGGCCATGTCCACTGCCCTCCTGATCCACCTCCCTAGTCACCCAGTCAAAAATTCAATGAGGTTGGTCTGACATGACCTCCCCCTGGAGAAACCATGCTACCTTGGGTCCTGTAGTCCACTGACAACCAGATGTTCCACCAATCTCTCCTTCAGTAGTGCTTCCATGATCTTCCCCACTACCGAGGTGAGGCTGACTGGTCTGTAGTTCTCTGCTTCTTCTTTGTTCCCACTTTTGTATAAGGGGACTACATCTGCTATCCTCCAGTCTTTGGGTACCTCCCCTGTTTCCAGTGATCGGCTAAACAGGATAGCCAGAGGTTCAGCCACCACCTCTCTTAGTTCTTTAAGGACCCTTTAAAATGCTGTTTGCTCATTCCTTCTATGAGTCATGTAAATGCTTCCCCTGAGATCTTACAGTCCTAACTTTTGGTATCCAGCCCTCCCCGCATCTCCTACCTGAACTCTATCTCCTTTCAGTCCTTGTGTTGGTCTCTAATACATTCTGTACAATAGTGTTTATAGTCTGTAAATATTATTTAATTATGTACAGTGTATTCTGTAAATAGTATGTTGTTTTTTTATATTATACTCTGTATTATTTTACTGTATACCCTGTATTGCTCTCATTGTGCACTGTGTACTTTACCCAGGTCCATCTTGTAAATGAGTAGTACTCAATGGTGTTTCACCTGGATAAATAAAGATTGATTGATTGATTGACTGATAATAAAACTTTAAGCTAGAGTACAGAACAATAAAACATAAAGTCCCACCCTTTCAACACTTTTAGGAAGGTGTAAATAATCGGTGGCAAACAGCCACCAAGCTGAGCCCAAAGTATACCCACCTTCCACCATAGATGCCTTATACCCTGTCCAGTCCTTATACCCTGTCTGGTGACCTGACACCCCTTCACACCCGATACCCACCATAGGCAGAAAATAAGTAGAGGTAGGCACATCACACCCTTCCTCTACAGGGGAGCTAACTCTGGGACATTCACCAGGACACACTCCTCTGTACCCATACAATGAGCAGGATCCCCTAGTAGACCAACCCTCACTTCAAGAAAGTGGTGCCACACCCATAAATGCATCATTCCCATCTGCACTCCACAATAAGGGGTGAGACAACCAAAGGAACCAGACCTGCAGAATGCCTCCAAATCCCCCACCCAGCAGCCCAAACAATAAATTCAGGAGCTATCTCAGGGAGAGAGGTCAGGGTACGAACTCCCTCCACCGACACTGAGCTTGACAGTAAGTACTCTGAAGAAGGTGTTCTTTACTTGTGAAACTGGGCTTTCTCAAAAGGGGGAAGTGGGGACTTGCCCTCCCTACTCCAACACTAAGCCCCACTAGACCACTGTTGAGTCCAAGTTGAGGGGCGACTAAAGCATTTTCCGTAAAAACCCTATAGCCATAAATAAGCCACTCACCCCTTCAAACCCAGGGCATGCACAGTCAAAAACCACTTCCAGCAGAAGGACCTTAAACCAAGTGGTAGCCCTGAAGCAACAAGTATATGGAGGTGCAGCCAAAACCAAATAAGAGCAAGCTGCGCACTTTGTCTGCCCTGTAACACCAGTCTTCAAAATTGGCAGTGCGCAGAGAGATGTT
Organism: Neoceratodus forsteri; assembly: GCA_016271365.2. Taxonomy (NCBI): domain Eukaryota; kingdom Metazoa; phylum Chordata; order Ceratodontiformes; family Ceratodontidae; genus Neoceratodus; species Neoceratodus forsteri. The sequence goes on along the minus strand of CM057456.1, from coordinate 533,493,340 downwards.
TCCCTGTGTCCCCCATTCCCAGCAACAGGAGACAGGATAACTCAAGAGTCACATTATTCTGTCCCAAACACTCCCCATAAATAAAGACATGTACCTACCTTTAGCAGATTGGGGGAGGAGGGAAGGGATCACACCGGCACTGGTCAGAAAGTAAGAGCCTTGGTCACGCAGGGCAAAAAGGGGAGGAGATTAAATTAAGCCCATATTCTACAACTAGAAACCCCCATTCCCTCCCTCTAAACCCTCATACAGATCAGTAAACTCCATAACATGTTGGCAGTCCCGGTAATGCAACCGATCACAGTCCTTATGTGAACAGCAAAACTGAATGGAAGCAGAATCTTGCGACCCTGGTCAGGTTATAAAAGCACTGCACAGTGCAGTCCAAGTAGAGTCAACCTCCTTCAGTGAAAAATTTTAAGAGCTGCAGGAATACCATGGTGCCAAATTACCATGTAGATGCCAAAGCCGACCACCAACCAGAAAAGAGAAAAAGAGAAAAATAAAAGTGGGAAGGCTTAGTAAAGAAATCATAGCAATCCTGAACATCAAACTCCCAGCAGCTGCAACATTATATTACTAGACGAACTACCTTCTGCCATCGCACCAAGATTCTGCAGCGATCTGAAAAGCAAAACTCCTTCACTGTGAAGCTAACATATTTGGGATAACAAAGGTGAAGGCAACTAAAAGTCCCACATTTAGATCCATCCAAACTCTAATTATGTAAGTCCCCAGAAGTTCACAGAGCCATTACCAGATAATACTCCTATGAGTCACTTGGGTGCATGGAAGAGATCCACGAATAATTTCGGAAGCTCTGCTTTAGCCAGGCACTGGAATTAAAAGCTCTAGGAGAGCCTTTGTAGGTAATCTGTAACTTAGCATTTTAAACCGAATTTGTGCTGCCAAACATTTCTGTATAAAGGGACCATATTCTACTCATTTGAGTCAGACCGAGCAGGGCAAATCATGGGTCATTCTAATCTTATGGCCTTCCCACAATGGCTCTTTAGTGTCCTTTAATTTGGCCAGCACATGCACTTTGTCGAGAAAGTCAAAAATTTAACGATTAGTCGGCGAGGTGGTGAATTCGGATGAGAGGTGGGTTGCAGCACCCTATGAGCCCTCTCTACAACATATGTGGAACCATTCAGAAATGGTCCCTGCGACCTCCTCATAAAATGTCTGAGCAAACAAGATAGCATTCAGCCCCTCTGAACCTTCTGGTAACCCAATTAATACTATGTTATTTCACCAGCTACGCCCCTCCAAATCCTCAATCTTCTCATCTATTCTTGCCAGCATCTTTTGGAGGGACACAGCTTCCAGATCATGGCAGTCCCACCAATCCTTCAGGGAACTGACCCAGACTTCAGCATCTCTGACCCATTGTGAAAGTTGTTCTGCAGCCAAAAGCATTGATTTTAATTCTTCAGTGATATTTTGCAGGACCCTCACATCGAAGAAATCTCCTGCAGAAAGCAATCCTCTGACAAAGGCTTAACCACCATGGCCTGTCCCTTGTTATTTTTTGTGGGCCTTCTCCTTCTCTGGAGTGGCAGGAGGGGTATGACGCCATCCTACCGCTTTCATCTCCACATCCATCACCAAAAGTAAGAACTGGTTTCCAGGAGTCTCCAGCGATTAACAAGCCAGGTAATAACTATAATTTGTTGAAATAGTACACTACACTCAGGATTTAATATAAAATTGTCGAGGTGGGGAGTGGAGCCAAGGTGAACAACCACTTACTCTGACAGATGCATCGCTTGACTCCAAGATTATCTTAAGTTGAACTCATTTGCTAAGGCAGATCAATTCAAATATTTCGGGATAACTTTGACAAATAAAGTTCAAACTTATATTATACTTGACTTTAAGAAAGCAAAAGAAAAAATAAGTAATAAGCTTCAGAACTGGCAAAATCTCTCTCACTGTGGGAGAATTGAGGTACTCAGAATGATGGCACTACCACATTTAATCTTTGTCCTGCAGTCCATGATTGGATGTCTGCCACCTCAATGGTTTTCAGAAATAAAATAAATATTTTAAAAATTCCTATGGAGAGCGGGGAACACCATATTGCCTGGGGACATCTGATTACCCCCAGAAGTCAGGGATGTTTGTGTTGCCCAGACTGTTATTCCTATTCACTGATTAATATTCTGGCGTTCATATGGGAGTGGGCCTTTTTCCAAATCAGATCATTTAGTTTTACAAAAAATAATCTCAGGCTCCAACCAAAAAAACAGAACTTCAAGATTTACTTTTTCAATCTAAATATAAATAATTGAATAAAATAACCATTTTGAATTTGTGGGTTAAACAATTTGCCTGGGCTAATATTAAAATTGGTTCAGATAATATCCCATGGCTTTTTGGAAGGATATCATTATAAAAAAATGAAACTAAAACTGCTACTTCAATAAAGAAACTCCTGGACAGAAATAGAATCACAAGATAGGCTGTCCTTTTGTAAAATGGGATATTGGTAAGTTAAGAGCTATTCAAAGAAAATGGTAAAACTGGACCTAAAAGGAATTACAGTACTTAGCTTATCTAGCCTTATTTAGGAAATTTAAAGAATTTTTTTTAGTTGTTTAAACAGGAGTTAAATAATAATAATGAGGTACATGGTCTAAACTTTAAATTAAAAATAAAAGAGCAGAGGAAACTGGTTGGAGCCTCCCTGAGTAAATTATTATTGAGGCTTTATTCTAAATTAATAATGAACTAACAGATAGACCGCTCTAAGATTCATCTGGAGTGAAAGAAGGAATTAGGAATGAAATTGTCATGCAATAGGTGTCATGCTATTCAAAGTCAGGCTAACAAGTCTATAATTGCAGCAGAGAATACAGTAAATCTGTTCAGTTAAAATTTTTTAACAGGGCTTATAACTCACAAAATGATACACAAGATTAGAGCCACCTATGATCCCTTCTGTTGGCACAAATGTGGCAATAAGGTGGATTTGATTAACTGTTTATGGATCTGCCCAATAATATTTAAATGGAGGGAGCTAACAGCTAAGAAGCTTTCACATTTTTTGGAAAAGGAAATTCCTTGTAACCAATTAGTCTTACTATTTAATGAAAAAGGAAAGTTGGTGTTGTCAAAAAACTATATAAAACAATATGTTTGGCAACTATGGCAACCAAAAGAATTATTTTGGAATGATGGAATAACCCAAGCGTCCCCGATGAATTTGAAATTAAATGGTGGTTTATTTTAAAGGATACTTTAATGTTTAAAAATTTATGGACAACTGTGAAATTCAGAACAATGTATTGAGCTCTTCGTGGAAGGAACTGATGAAGTTAATTCCTCCTCTTATGAAATGTTGGTGAGTTGGGACGTTGGGGGACATGGGGGGGTGAGGATTTGAAGGATCTCAAGGTAATATGTACCTATATCAGTCTAATGATTTACTGTATTTCTGTGAATGCATTTATTTATTTATTTATTTATTTAGCTTTTGTTGACCGGGTAAGTGCATTAGACAAATCCTGCCTATTTTCAGGCACGACCCGGTGGAGGGGGATACAGATGAATGCCAACTGATCTTGAACCAGATTAAGCTGTTGGTGGTATTTTTAGTGAATGAGGGAAAAATTTGGCCAGGACACCGGGGAAATTCCCCTACTCTTTTTCAATAAGTGCCATGGGATCTTTAACATCCACCTGAACTACCACCAATCCAGGCAGATGGGACCTCAGTTTAATGTCTCATCCGAAAGACGGCACCTCAGAAGTGTAGCACCCCTTTCATGCTGCACTACAGTGTCAGTACTGGGATATTAACCCAAGTGCCATATGTGGGAACTGAACCCACAGCCCTCTGATCTCCCAGCCTCAGAGGCGAGTGTGCTACCTACTGAGCCACTGACACTGCATACAATGTTAAGTTACATGTATTACCCTTTGAATATTTGCTATGGAATTTAATGAAACATTGCTAAAGAAAAATCCATAATAAGTTCTTTATTCACCATTCAGTCGCCACTTCCCTCAATTATTTGGTTGGAGCTTGAACCTGCTGCTATTTAAAATCCACCAACTCCACTGCAGTTTCTACGATACTGGACCAGCTTTGCTGAAAAGAGTTGTTGTCCTCCAGGGGGAGTGGCATATGAAGTGTCCATGTCCAGTTTGTCCTCCCCACTATGGGGTTCTGCAGGTGTCAGGGTCTTGCTGGTCAACTGTGTTTCCTGTAAAATCTTACTTTGAGATTCCTGCTCTGAAGAGGGTGGACTGGAGCTCGATGTGGAGTACTTCCATCCTTTGCCCCTTGATCTTCTGTGTCCCACTGTCTGTTCACTTCTTGGGGTTCATCACATCCTCTTGCCTGCTGTTTTTTTGATTTGACAGACTGCCAGGCCTCATCTGGTTGCTGCTGTGGGGCCTCTGCACCTAATATATTATTTTCCCACCTAGCATATTATTCTATTCAAAATGGATGCCAAAATTATCATCACATTACACTAGGAGGTATCCCTTTACACCTGATCCTAATTTTGGTACTTGTCTTAGATCCCAGATACCCTGCCATGGCAGCCACCAACACCAACAGCCACCAAGAATACCTTTTCCTGTGCAGCAAACTGGCTCATTGGGAGACCCACAGTACTCCACTTTTTCCTACGCATCCAGTGCTACTGCACTTATGGGCCTCTACTGTAAGGATGAGTCCTACTTTGCCCTTAAGACTATTCTCCGGCCTTCACCTAGTGTTAGGCCCACCTGCCAAATGCACCTCCCGGAATTCACTGAGGTGACAAGCAAAACCCAGCTACCCAAAGTTAGACAGAAAACTTATCCTAATCCTATTGCTGATCTCGGGTAACATCCTCCCTAACCCCAGACCACTGCCTACTAACTCACAGGCCACAGCTACTAAGGGGCGACTAAAGATCGTGGCCATGAACATCTGTAGTCTCTTAGCTAGGCTAACTCAGCTTGAAGTTTGGGTGGAATACACCCAGACAGATGTCATTGTTCTATCAGAGACCTGGCTCTCCCCATGTAATGTGGACTTGGTAGTCTCCATTCCTAGCTACAACATGCAGCTGGACTGCACCAGTAAAGGTGGGAGTGGCTGCACAATCTACACTCACAGCCACCTGCAATGCCGCAAAGTCCCACTGGCTCTGGTCAGCAAGGACTGTGAATGCTTAACAGTAAAAATCATACTTGGCAAAGAGCATAAGTGCCTAAATGTTATGATCACCTACATCCCACCCGACACCAGAAAGTGGGGCTTGAAGCCTTAATTACTACTCCCAAGGTAACAAGAAAAAGGAGACTATTATCCTGGGGGATTATAACTCCAACTTGCTTGCCAACACGAGTGCCATGCAGAGAGATCTGGTCTCTGGACTTAACCTAATGAAAAATGTCTCGAGCATCACAAGGACTGACTACCGCACAGGTACTAGCACCTTGATTGATTGGGTCCTAACAACACACCCAGAAAGACTAACTAATGTCAAGGTTCTCCCTGATGCCATGAGTGATCATTCACCTATCCAATACGAGTAATCGGCCAAACAGACCAGGTCCCCCCAAGATTGGTGAGGAATAGGGTTATAAAAAAATGTGCCATGACTCACTTCAAGAGCTACCTTGCAGGCATAGACTGGAGCTTCACTGATAAATGCCCCTCTGTTGATACAGCACTCCAGCTATTCATCTCCCACTTCAATACAGCTGTGGACAAGTTCAATTCTTACTGTAAGAAAATAATAAAGGGAGGCAATATGGATTGGGTCACCCCTCAACTGCTCGATATGATGCAGCAGCGAGGCACACTTTGGCACCATGCCAGGGAGATGGAAGCAACTGCAGATATGCAAAGGTACAAAGCAGTTTGTAACAGGTGTACATGGGAAATCTGGCAGGCCAAGGCCACGTACCATAAAAACCAACAGGCTCAATGCTGGGGTGATGGGAAGAAGTTCTGGACATCGATAAAGAACCTCCTACGGTCAGGTGACAGGTCCCCCTCGCCTCTATGCTTCAGCATAACAGTGAGGCAATACTAGATGATGATACCATGGCCAATATCTTTAACACAGCATTCTCAGATTACAGCACAGACCTCCCCCCCAGTTTGGCTACGTAGCCCACCAGGGTACCAGCTACCCTCTTTCCTAATTCCAGACCAGATGCCAGTACAAGCCCTAACTTCTACTTCAAGCATGTAACTACTCAGAAAACAAAAAAAATACCTAACTAGAGTGCTAGGCAAAACCAGGATGGGTAGCAATGGTGTTGATAAGAAATTGGTAGCCATGCTCTACCTGAGGTCATCATACCAATAACAAAGCTGTTTAATCTGTTTCTCCACTTGTCTGCTTTCCCTTCTATCTGGAAATCTGCTCTTGTAACCCCAGTGCTAAAAGGAGGTGATCAGGCAACGGTGTCTAATTACAGACCCATCTCCATACTGTCCCTACTCTCCAAAACACTAGAAAGAATTATAGTTGACCAACTTACAGACCATCTGCACAAATACAACCTCTTCTGCCCACAGCAACATGGCTTCCACAAGATGCATAGCCCGAATACTGTCTTAGTTGGTTTCACATACTACGTGCATGAAGCACTTGACCAAGGCCAGCTAGTTGGAGCTATTTATACAGACCTTACCAAGGCTTTCGACCTTGTGGATCATCAGCTGCTGTTACATAAGTTAGGTTGCCTGGGGCTGCCCCCAGGAACAGTCGAGTGGTTCACTATCTAACTAACTAACTGGATGATCCCAGTGGGTATAAATTAATGGATTGGTCTCCCAGGCTTGTGAAGTCACTGTAGGTGTCCTCCAGGGCTCTATACTGGGCCAGCTCTTTTTCAGCCTCTTTGTGAACAGTCTCCCAGAGGCATGCCCTTTGGCTAGGATCCTGCTCTATGCAGATGACGCAGTCATCTTTCTGCATGACTAGTGCCAAGAGACTGTCACCAGACACCTGCAGCACAACTTTGACATGCTGCAGGACTGGTTTAAGGACAGCCTATTAGTACTTAACAGCAAGAAAACAAAGATAATGCTCTTTGCTGGGTGTCAAAAGAGAATAACTACTGCACCCTTCTCCATAAATGACATCTCTCACTCCACCCTCGAGCTACTGTCCCCCTTCAGGTACCTGGGGATCACTATTGATGAGTCCCGTGCCTTTGATGAACATATTCGTACTATCACCACCACCGCTAACAAGAACTTATGGGCCCTCTACAGGCTTCGGTCCTGCCACACTCCAGAAGCCAGGTATCAGGCTGTTTGAGGTACAATCCTACCAATCCTAGACTATGGAATTGTGGTCTATGGTGCAGCCACTGACACCAGCCTGCACAGAGTCCACACCACCCTAAACAAAGCCTGCAGACTTGACTTAAATGCTGATCACCTTACACACACTTGAGATCTGTACATTAGAACAAAATGGCTTCTTCTCAAGGACCAGATCAGACTCCACTCCTGTCTCCTGGGGATGAAAACCCTGCTTGGACTTGCACCACCATCGTTACAGGCTTTATTCTGCCCTGCCCCTTCTAAACATGTTACGAGAAGTGTTATAAAACACACGCTTGTGGTGTCATTCAGAAGAACTGCCCTAGAGAGTCGTGCCTTCGCAGTCAGGACACCCACCTAGCTAAACTAGCTCCCTCAAGCCATCACAGGCCTTACCAGCATTAGTCACTTCAAATCCAAACTTCAGAATTCCATCACCCCACCTGCACACTACTACTGTTCTACCTAACCCCTGAAGCCTTACCTGAGTACCCTTCTAGACTATATCCTTTACATACTCCACTGAATCAGCCTCCCCGCTCTCTTACCTATTGCCCACTACACATCCACTGAGATGTTTCTACCTTGGCCTCCTCTAGTTTATGACAAGACCTCTTAGCTGCTATTTGTGTGTACCTAGCTGTACTGTTAGCACCTTATTTATATTGTCAGTGTTAGATTGTTCCTTATGTACTCTGTGTCTAAGACTGTACTATACAATTTGCCTCTGTCTTTACTACTCAATTTCTTGTATTATATTAGTTTGTTAATGAATTACTAATATGTTTATGACAATGCCTGTTAGCTGCTAATGCTATTTTTTACTCATGTAATTGTCCCCCTCCTTTGATTGACGAGGATCCTCTCTAAATGAGCTCCTAGCTCAAAGGTTTGTAATTCTGATTCTTTAATAAATAAATAAATAAAATGGAACCCCTTATTCTTTTTTTGATCCATGTTTTCTCATTATAGTTTGTGACACTGTTTAGTTGCCAGCTGCAGACTACTGTGAGGAGGCAGTGGTATCTTTCCACCTTTTTTTGATGACCTCAACCCAGCTGCTGGACATGAAGAGCCACTTCTTGGGGCATAGAAAATGATATCTGTTTACCCTCATGCTGTACTTGTAGAGTGGCTGGATATTTGAGGGCAAACGGGTTAATTATCCTGGCTAGATCTTTTTTGACAGGGCCAGAAAGCTTTTTTCTCAGTCTGCTAGAGCCTTTGAAAAGTCCTGAAAGATATGAACTTTATGGCCATTCAAACTCAGCAGTCCTTTCTCCTGGCCAGTTTCAGGACTTGATCTTTGATACTAAACCTTAGGAAATAGGCTAGAATAGGTCGATGGGTGCCTCTTCCTGGATGGGGACCCAAGGATCTGTGGGCTCACTCTATTTTCCAAGAGGTAGTTCCAGTAATAGTCAACCATTTTAGGTAGGGCAGCTTGAGGAAACCTACCCACATCCCCTTTCTCGTTGCCCTCAGGAAATCCCACTATCTTTACATTGTTCAGATGTTCATGATTTCCTAGGTCATTGACCACCTTAGCCCAGAGGTGTTGGACTCACTGCTCCAGGTACTGGGTGTGATCTTCCTGAACTGAAGCCTTTGTGTCCATTCTGCTAGTAAATAGTTCTACATCTGCTACCTGTATCTCCATTGCTTCCACCCTGTCCCCAAGATCTTTGACACTCTTGTAGATGCTGGGGATCTCCTGAATAAGACTGCAAAGAATTTATTTAATTTCTGCCATGTCTGTGCTGTTCTGTGGCAGCATGCTCCGATGCTATTTCCTGTGCTGTTCGATCAGTTCTGACAAGATGAGTCAGACAACGACAGCTCACAAACTTTGTGGTAAGATCACAAACTATTTTCAGAGTTTAGTAGCAGTAGATGGGCAACAGCTATTCTTGCCAAGTTAGGGACCCATCACTCATTTTACTGGGCAGATTTTAAAGGATGTTTGATCAGGGTTAGAACGCTTGAAACTTAAGCAGCCACATTCTCTGTGACTTGCCCATGTGCCTCTTCACTAGACATTCTATTTTTTTCTTAGTTTGTTTCTCTGCTTGTGTCACCAGTCCTGGCAGCATCCCCCCAGCCCCATCACCAACCTGTCTTGTGGAGTTTTGGGTTAACCACTACTTGCACATAGCTGTATCAGTGGCTGGCCAGCCATATAGGATTGTATGGTGCCTACAGGGGAAGCTGAGCAAGCCAAGGCATTTTCCTTATTTTTCTCCATGGGGCAACTGCATGTGATACATGCATGCATGTCTGTGCATAGTGATGCATATGCATGCTGTGTCAGCACATGACCACCATGTCTGTTGGTTCCCCCGGTAATGTCACCCATCCTCTTCTAGGTGGTGGGCAAGCAGAGAGACTCAAAGTCCCCACTACCTGAGGGAGGAGAGCTGTCTTGGGATGCTCAATCCTCCCTCACCTGGCCAGTTCCCCAAATGACCCTGGTCCATTCCTGAACCCAGATCACCTGCTTGGCTGAAGCTGAGGTGCCAGCACCTCAGCCCTCCACACTGCTGGGCTGGCTCTCACTAGACATCCTTGACAAGATTATCCAATAATTTATTTTCCTGATACATGATAAAGTCACAACATTGGCACAGCTCCGTTCAGCACTGAAAAAGGTAATGAGCACTGATTTAGGAATGCCCACTAAAGCATTGAAACATTGAGCCACTGGTCTATCCAGAGTGCAGTTCAGTTTATCAGCCCACACTTCTGTTCTATACAGGGCATGTGCACTATATTTAACCCTCAGTGCACATAAAGCATGCATTACTGAGATGCCCCCTCACTTACAATTACATTTTTTCATGCCCAATATTGTTTTCTTTAATTTCACCACCACATTCCTAATATACTTTGCACCGAGAAACACAGAAGCATAGAAACATAAAAATTGTTGGCAGAAAAGGAACGCTTTACCCACTTGGTCAGTCCAGATTTTCCCTGCCTATTCTGTTTCCACAGACCCTACCTGATCTATTGTACATTACCCCCCCCACCGCCTATTTACCAATATTCCCTTCTGTCTGCCCCACGCATGTTTGAAGTCCCACACTGTTTTTGCTCCCACCACTTCAGCTGGCAGGCTTTCCCAGGCATTCACCACTCTTTCAGTGAAGTAGTGCTGCCTCACATCCCTCTTAAAGTCCCCCTTCTAGCTTCATTGCATGCCACCTTGTTCTGGTACACTTCCTCATTTGAAATACACTCCCCTCTCGTACCCTGTTCACCCACGTGAGGTATGTGTAGGTTTTTATCATGTGTCCCCTCTCCCTCCTCTTTTCTAGAATGTATATGTTGCGATCCCTCAGTCTGCCCTCGTAGGGTTTTTGATGTACCCCTTCATCATTGTAATTACCCTCCTCTTGACTGCCCCGTCCTGTCTATGTCCTTTCCGTGATTCAGCCTCCAGAACTGGACACAATGCTCCAGGTGGGGTCTCACCAGTGACCGATACAGTGATGACACCACCTCCCTTATCCTGCTGGTGATACCTCTCCCCATACAACACAGTATCCAATCAGCCCTGCCCACTGCCTTGTCACCTTGCCCCACCACACTGATATCATCAGATATGATAACCCAAAGGTCTCTTTCCTGCTTTGAGACAGTTAGTACCCCCTTCCCAACAATTTTATACACTTCTCCTGGGTTACTATGCCTTAGGTGCATGATATTGCACTTTTTGGTACTGAACTCCACCTACGATGCTTTCAACCACTCCTTATGTTTTCAAACGTCCTTACTCATTCTCTTTACCCCCTCCTGGGTTTCCAGTATCCAACCTATTACAGATTTTGGTGTCATCTGCAAAAATTCAAATTTTCTTTTCAGATCGTCTGCAATATCACTGATGAAGACAATGAAGAGGACCAGTCCCAGTACTCAGCCCTGCAGTGCTGGTCGCTCTTCCTTTATTAGAGCGAGTGCTGTTTACCACCACTCTCCGTTGCTTATTCATTAAGCAGTTTTTTACCAAGTTTACCACTTTGGATCCCACCACTAGACTGCCCCATTTTTTTTTCAGTCTCCTATGTGGCACAGTGTCCAAGGCCGTGCTGAAGTCCAAATAGGCTACCTCCACTGCCCTTCCTAAATCTATGTCCCTGGTCACCCAATTAAACAAAATCAATCAGATTTGCCTGACATGACCCCCCACCCCCACCCCATGAATCTATGCTGTCTTTGGTCTTACAAGACCCTTTGGATTCAATATACTCCACTAGCCTTTCTTTTAACAGGGTTTCCATCAATTTCCACACAACCGATGAGAGACTCACTGGCCTATAGTTGCTAGCATCTCCCCTGCAGCTGCTCTTATGGAGCAGGACTGAACCACTCCTGTTTCCAGTGAGTTGTTGAATAAGGCCCTAACCGGTGCAGCAAGCATATCCCTGAGTTCCCTTAATATCCTTGGGTTTATCATGCGCAGTCCTATGGCATTGTCCACTTTTAGATTTGCAAGTCCCTTCAGGACTCTTTCCTCTGAAAACAGACTTATGTCCACCTCCCTCCCCCCCACCATGTTCCTGCTGCTCCTTGATGAGCCATCCTACGCTTCCTCTGCTGTGAAGACTGAGCAGAAGTACCTGTTCAGCATGACTGCTATTTCCTGATCCTCCTCTGCACAGTCTCCCTGTGCCATCTTCCTTGTATTCACTATCCCTCTCTTTATCTCCCAGTTCTCAATTATGTGCCTGAAGAAAGTCTTGTCCCCTTTTGCTAAGACTTTGGCTATCCTTTCCTTACTTTGTGCCTTTGCTCCCTTTACTACCTCTCCTGCTTCCCTCTCTTTTATCTGGCACACCTCCCTATCCTCATTCCTATCCTTTTCTTTTTTAGCTTCTGCCAGAGAACAAGCAGAGCACCAGGAGGAAGGACCTGCTGGTATAACTAAACTTCTCTACTTGGACTAAGAACTAGAACTCTTGTACTGGGACCTTCAATTTAGGGTAACAAAAAAAAAAGTTAGTCTGTTTGTCAGAGTTAGTTGAAGTGAATTGTTATCTGTTATCTGTGTTATCTGTGTAGTTATATAGGTGCTTGTCACAGGTGGCTGAAGGGAATTATCTGTGAAATTAACTAAGTGTAGAAAGATTTGCAAAGTAGGGGGAGTGGCTTAGCTAGAAGGAGCCAGGCTAAAACCATATTTAAGCACTAACCTAGACAGCTTCTGCCAGAGAACAAGCAGAGCACCAGGAGGAAGGACCTGCTGGTATAACTAAACTTCTCTACCTGGACTATATTGCCCACCTTCCCTCTCATCCACCCAAAGGCAGTTCTACTTTTATAGGCACAGGATTTAACTGACAACAGGAACTTCCTGTTTGGGAGCAGGAAGTGAGTGATCACAGAGCCACCAAAGACTCACCATCCTAAAAGGGCAAGAGTAGCTCTCCATCCCCCCCAGCTGCTGGAGGTCTGACTCTGAGCAAGTAAGGAGACTACTGAGAAATATAGGAACTTCTTGTCTCAGAACAGGAAGATAAGGAGCTAAAAGGGTACAGAGGTGTAAGTAGGGACAGAAAAGAAAAAAAAAAGAAATAAACAAACAAACAGAGGAAAGAGTAACTGTTCCAAACAACAATTTGGGGGCCAGAAATAAGACATGATGGGAGTGGTGCAGTGCAGTGGCTGTGGCACAGTAGTCTTCTGAGAGACGTTCTGGAGGATGCGGTGTTGTCCCATCTGTAGGCACCTCTCTGGGCTGCGGGAGGAGGTTGCTCATCTCCAGACTGAGTTGGCCAGGATTTGTGGGACCTCCTCTCCCACCCAGGGACCACCAGGGTCACTGCCGTTGCCTCAGAGGTTGCCAAGAAAGAGGAGCGATTGGACCACAGTGGGCTCAGGGAGGGTGAGGGTGGTGGAACAGAGGTCATCCCTCCAGTTGTACTTCTCCACAATTTCTATGCCATTCTGGAAAAGTGTGGTTCCTCTATGGAGGCACCCACAGTAGAGACCAAGGAGGATGCTGGGAACCTCCACAAAGGAGACCCACAGGAGGGTGGCATGGGACCCCACAGGGGAAGGAAGTAACTCCTGGTTGGGGACTCCATTGTTAGGAAGGTAGAACTGGGGAAGGAAGGGGAGAGGGAGGTAAGGTGCCTGCCTGGCGCCATGGCTTGGAGGGACAGGGAGCAAATTCTCAGGATCACAGGAGAAGCTGCACAGGGGAGGGAGCTGGATGTCATTGTCCACCTAGGGACAAATGATCTGGCAAAGAAAAGGATCAGAGCAGTGCAAGAAGCATTTGTGGAGATGGGGATGGGCCTTAGACAAATAGCACGCACGGTAACCTTCTTGGAGGTGCTGCCTGTCTATGGAACAGGTGAGGCTAGGGTGCTCCACACCATCGGATTCAATCAGTGGTTGAAAAACTGGTGCAGAGCTCAGGGATTTGGCTTCATTGGGGACTGGGGGTCCACCTGGAGGGATGCAGGCCTATACTGGCGTGATGGTCTGCATCTGTCCAGGAGGGGAACCAGGATCCTAGGTGATAGGTTTAAATGCTTCATTGGCAAGCATTTAAACTAGCCAGGGAGGCACTGGAGGAGCAGGAAATCTAGCCCCAAAAAATCAGGGTACTAAGTGAGGTGAACACCAACATAGAGATGTCAATAGGGAGAAGCGCGGGGGTAAATGGAGAAAGTGACAAATGCAATAAGGACAGAGATGGGGCAAAAAGGGGTAAGGCCATCAAGAAATGGAGGGTAATGAGTACCAACACTCATAGTCTGGGCAACAAGCTCCCTGAACTGGTGGCCTTGATGGAAAAGGGATGTCTGGATATTGTAGCAGTCACAGAAACACAGTACACAGAGAACCATTACTGGGATGTTAACATACCAGGGTACACAACCTAAAGGAGAGACAGGGAGGGGAGAAGAGGGGGCGGAGTAGCTCTCTATGTAAGGGAAGCGATAAAAGCAACTGAACAAAAGAGTAAACAGGGAGAAGAGGAGGCACACGGGTCACCTTAGAGACTCTAAATGGCACCACAATCCACACAGGGGTTGTATACAGACCCCCATGTCAGGGAGAGGGAATGGAGAAGGATATGATAGAAGGCATACTTAGGATGGTACAGAAAGGGAAGATACTGTTAATGGGGGACCTTAATATGCTGGATGTCAACTGGAGCACCTTTGCTGCAGCCATATCCAAAAGCAGGGCCATTCTCGATGCCTTCCAGGTGGCATGCCTCAGACAGTTAGTTTTGGAACCTACTTATGAGGGAGCAATCTTAGACCTCATACTCTCAAATGGGGACAATGAGAGGATCTCAGATCTTGAAGTGGGTAGCCATTTGGGAATAAGTGACCACCAAACAGTGTGCTTCACGATAAACTCCGCTACAGAGTCAAGCCATACAAAAGTGAGGGTTCTGGACTTCAGGAGGGCTGACTTTGGCAAGATGGGAGAGTGCCTTAGAAAAGCACTAGCAAACAGGCTAGAAGGCGGGGTGGAGCAACAATGGAAAAATATCAAAACTGCCATCACAGAGGCAACAAGCCTTTGTGTGAAGCAAATAAACAAATCAAAACAAAAGAAAAAGCCATTATGGTTCTCAAAAGAGGTGGTGGTGAAGGTTAGGGAGAAAAAGATAGCATTTAGGAAGTATAAGAAAACACAGAAGGAGCAGGACAGAGAACTGTACCAGTTAAGGCAGAAGAAAGCAGGGAGGGTAGTCAGAATAGCAAAGGCCCAAACTGAGGAAAAGATAGCCAACTCAGTTAAGAAGGGGGATAAAACATTTTATAGATATATAAGGGAGCGTAGAAAGACACAGGGAGGGATAGTGAGGCTGCATAGAATAGATGGTGGGTGGGCAGAGAGGGACAGTGAAAAAGCAGGGATACTGAATGAATACTTCTGTTCAGTATTCACAAAAGAGGAGGTGGGGAGGTGCCCAAACCAATTAACAGAAGCACTCTGGATTGGGAGGTTGATCCCAGTCCTTTCACAGAAGAAAGAGTTCTGAAAGAACTCCTGAAACTGAAGGTGGAGAAAGCAATGGGGCCAGATGGAATTCACCCCAGAATTCTAAAAAAATTAAGCAGAGAACTAGTCACACCACTGACTACCCTTTTTAACAAATCATGGGAAAATGGTGTGGTACCTGAGGACTGGAGGAAGGCAAATGTGATTCCCCTTCACAAAAGTGGGACCAAGACAGAGGCAGGAAACTACAGACCTGTCAGTTTGACCTCTGTGGCAGGGAAAGTGATGGAATCACTTCTGAAGGAAAGAACTGTTGAGTACCTAGAGGCCAGTGGGTACAGGACCCAAGGCAGCATGGATTCACAGTGGGAAGGTCATGTCAGATGAATGTAATTGATTTCTTTGACTGGGTGACCAAAGTAGTAGACCAGGGAGGGGCTGTGAACATGGCCTACCTAGACTTTAGCAAGGCATTTGACACAGTCCCACACAAAAGATTAATAGTCAAATTAACCAGCCTGGGAGTGGGTCCCAGGGTGGTAGCATGGGTAAAACATTGGCTGGACAACAGAACACAGAAAGTAATTGTAAATAGTGTCCACTCTAAAGAAAGAGGAGTTACTAGTGGGGTACCACGGGGTTCAGTACTGGGTCCAGTCCTTTTTAATGTCTTTATAAGTGACATTGCAGAGGGATTAGAAGGAAAAGTATGCCTCTTTGCAGATGACACAAAGACCTGCAACAGGGTTGATACACAAGAGGGAGTGGAAAGGATGAGAAGGGACTTGGCAAGGTTGGAGGAATGGTCAGAAGTATGCAGCTTGGATTCAATGCAAAGAAGTGCAAAATAATGCACCTGGGAAACAAAAACCCAGGGGAAGATTACACAGTGGGGGGAGTAAACAACAACAAAAATGGAAAGGGACCTGGGGGTAATCATATCAGAGGACCTTAAGGTTGGTAAGCAATGTGAGAAGGCGGTAGAGAGGGCTGGGGGGATACTGGGATGTATAGGGAGAGGCATCACCAGCAGAAAACAGGAAGTTGTTATCCATCTGTACAGACAGTTGGTGAGACCCCATCTGGAGTACTGCGTCCAGTTCTGGAGACCCCATCTCTGCAAGGACATGGACAGGATGGAGGCAGTTCAGAGGAGGGCAACTAAAATGGTGCAGGGTCTGCAAGAGAAGCCATACGAGGAGAGACTAAAGGAGCTTAATATGTATACCCTTGAGGAAAGAGGGAGAGGGGACATGATAGAAACGTTTAAGTACCTCAGTGGAATCAACAAAGTCCAAGAGGGTAGCATCTTTTGAAAAGAGATGTCCAAGAACAAGGGACACAATTTGAAGATGGGGGATGGCTCAGAGGCAATGTGAGGAAGTATTTTTTCACAGAGAGGGTGGTGGATGCATGGAACAGCCTTCCTGAGGAGGTTGTGGAGTCTAAAACTGTGGGAGAATTCAAGAATGCATGGGACAGACATAAGGCAATTTTTGTGGGGGGTAGGAAGAAATAGGTCGTTGGTTAAATAGGATCTGCAGCTTATCCTCTAGGTAGGGAAATGGGCAAACTAGGTGGGCCAAGCGGTCCTTATCTGCCATCAAAGTCTATGTTTCTATGTTACTTCCTAAATCACGTCTTTTTTTCCTTCACCTTCATGGCCACTTCCCTAGAGTAGCATGATGGTTTTGTTTCCTCCTACTTTTGCTCGCTTCCTTCATGCCTTCACTATCCCTTCCATTAAATTTGGGGTGGCAGGGAGGCAGTATTGCACAGTGGTTTAAGGCTCTGAGCTGCAAATCTGGTGACATCTGGCAGACCAGACCTGGGTTTAAATCCCACAGTTTCCACTTGCATACTGTGTGACCCTGAGCAAGTCACTTAACTTCCCTGTGCTCCCAGGTCACACCTGTAAAAAAGCTTTCAGCTTAGTGTGCTACTCCTGGTTAAACAACTATAAAAAATAAAATAAAAATACAAAAATTCTCCACTCTTCCTCTACCCCACCCTGAAAATCTTCCTTTGTTAGGTTCCTTCTGAGGTAGTCTCCCATTTCTTTAAAATCTGACCTCCTAAATTTCAGGACCCTTATCTTCATGTTGTTTGCCTCCGCACTTGTCTTTATGTTGAACCACATTGTATCACTGGCCCCCAGGGAGCAGCCCACTGTGATGTTTGCAGTACTGTCTGTGTTACTAAGCACAAGGTCCAGTGTTGTCCCATCTCTAGTGAGTTCACTGAATAGCTGCCTGAGAAATGCTCCCTTCATGGAGTCATGGATGGCTCTACTTCTAGCTGACACTGCAATTGGAGGGCTCCAATCCACATCTGGTAGACTGAGGCCCCAACTAGCATTACCTCCTCTTTTTTTCCATCTTGCTGATGGAGTCCCCTAGTACTTTATCCAATTCCTAACCATGTGCTGGAGACCTGTTTATCACCCCAGCATGAATAGTGGCCCCAGCGCCTCTCTCCAGGGTGATCCACAGCACCTTCAGCCTTCCCTTTCTTCTAGGGTCCCATGCACTTTAATAGCCCTGATACCTTCACTCACATATGGAACAACCCCTCCCTACCTCTTCTGAACAGAGAGTAGCCTGGTATAGCCATGTCCCGGTCATGATTTTCAGTGCACCACCACTCAGTCATGGCCACCCGATCCGGGGCCACACCCACCATGATGGCCTCCAGGTCCAGAATTTTATTTTCAAGACTCCTTGCATTTGTGCACATGGTTCTCCAAACCATTTTCTCTCCCTGCCAACCCTCCCCTTCTACCTGTGATTCTCCCTGTAACTCCTCATACCTCCCTTCTTCCCTCATTACTTTTTCTATTCCTTGTCTCCTCTACAACTCTCTTTCTGCCCCCTTTGTTCTTGCCCCCTTGTCCTCCATCTTGTCTACACTCCCTTTGTCTTGCACCCCTGCCCTGTTTTTTTTCTTCTCTTTCTGAGCCTTCCCTCCTTGTTGTTCAGTAGTGGGGAAGGGTGCCGTTTATTTCTCCCTTAGTAATACAGTCTCCTCCCTTGGCTAGTTTAAATGCTCATCCAAGTAATATTTAAACCTCCCACAGAGGACTGTGGTTCTCTTCTCAGAAGAATGCAGGCCATCACCTCTGTAGAGATCCATATCCTTAAAGGTTGACCCCCAGTCCCCAGTGAAGATAAGCCCCACCCCCGCTCCATATGTCAATAAACTGTTGAAGTCTTTGGTGTGGAGTGCCCTATCCTCCCCTTGACCATACACAGGTAGTACCTTGGTGAACACCACCACATGCATACTAACTGCTTAAGGCCTCTAGACAGTTCCCTGAATTTAACACTGCAGTACCTCTGCTCCATCTCTCACCATATCTTAAGTCCCTAAGTCAACAATGACATCCAGCTCCTACCTGTGACCAGCCACCCAAGTGATCCTCAGGATCTGCTCTCCATCCTTCCAAGCTGAAGTACCAGATAGGCACTTTGCCTCCCTCTCACCTCTTCTTCCTGTTCCCAAGTCTATCCCCCTCACATTGGATTCCCCCACCAGAAGCTGCTTCCTGTTCTGCTGAGGGCCTCTTTCTCCCACTCTGGGGCCTCCCCTTCAAGGACCCTCACATCCTCACTTGTCACCATGTTGGGTACCTCCTCATAACTGTCCCATCCTGACAGTACAGTGAAGGGATTTTGCAATGGCGTAGGCTGAGGAGTGTGTACCCTACCCGACACCCCCACCCTTCTGGAACTCACCATGGTCCAGCATCCTGCCTCTGCCTAGGCATCCTCTGAGGCAGTGGTGGCAGACTTGGTAGCTCCTGAGTGAAGCAAAAGGCCCTTTACATCATTGTCAGCTGAACTTAGATTCTGGCAACATCTGCACTCAAGTCAGAGAGATGCATGCAAATGGAGCAGCACCTCAGTCCCCAGAATGTGTCCCGAAACACTGCGGCTCCACACTCATTACATTGCACTACTCCCATGTTGTTTACCTGCTTTACCTTTATTACTGCTGAACTTTGTTTGTCCCCTTCTGCCTCCTTCCTATATCCTTTTCCACTCTTCCCTTCCTATCTCCATTTGTATGATATTTAGTTTATTACCCTACCCTAGATAGGGTGGTACCTGCTTTCCCTTCTTTCAGTATTTCTATTGGCTAAACCCCTCCCAGAACCCCACTGCCTTGTTACTCAGTCTTTTAACCTTTTTCCCCTTCTCTTCCTTAACTGAACTGGCTAAATTACCTTACCCCAGATAGGATGTCTCCTGTTTTCCCAGTGTTAATAGCTACCTGTACCTAAGTCCTGTAATGTTTATCCTTATCACTAAACCCACCACCTGTAGCTATCTGCCTTGTATTTTTTAAACAGTTTGATGAAAAAGTCATGCCCAGGTATACATAATCATGTACCATACCCAAAGTTTAATTCCCTGCTCTCCATTTACAACACATCTTGTCTGATCCAACACCATTATATTACTTTTTTTGATTAATCATTAATTTTAGTTTATCTGAAGAGTTTGCCAAAATATCCAATTTCCACTGTAATCCAAAGCAAGACAATGAGAATAACACCAAATCATCAGCGTATGCTAACACTGGACGTGTTTGTTGGCCAGTTTTAGGAGAGTCAGAGGAAGGATCGTCCAAGTTTACAAGTAAATTATTAATATAGATGCATAACAATATAGGGGCCAGGATGCAGTCCTGTCTCACTTCCCTACTGGTAGAGAATGTACCTGAGCCCACACTCTAGCCCACATAAGTCCTCCATGATGCTTATCAAAGATGGCTTTATAACCCTTGCAAACATAACTTTCAATAGCAGTTCTCTTGATAGTAATTCTAACACTGAGATGCTACCAATGTAGGCCTATATATGTTTTGCTTCCTTAAGTAGACATATTTTTCTAGAAGATGATGAAAGACAAAACAATTATCATACTACTCCCTGTTCTAAGATCTGTCTGGAATTAAGATGCCCCCCCTAAATTATCTATCTGTTCTAGAAGTGTACCTAATACAGCCTTCGAGAAAATTTTCAGAAGAATGTCCAGTAGAGTTATTGGTCTACTCAGGTAAGATCTATGTCAATTTTTATATATAATCATGGTCTCACTGCCCTCCTATGAAATTGGTACATATTTGTCCATTACACATTTATTAAAGATCTCAGATAGAATGAGGTTCCACAGTTCTTCTAAGCATAAATAAACTTCAGCCAGGATACAGTCCATAACAGGACCGTTTAATTACTTAAAGACTCTAATTGCACAGTAATTGGAAAAGTCCCTCTATCCGCCAAGGACAATAAAGGCCTTAAGGATACAGGTGAGTTACACTCTTCATAAAATTAATTTTTTTTAAATTGCTAACCTAATTATCAACTGAGATATTTGTACTGTATCAATTCTAATAAAAAAAAAACTAACAGATCCTTTGGCTACCAAAAGCCAAGAGGCCTGGATATTATGATGGTGCTGTCTCTCTTACTCTTGGGGCTTTTCCTCCCACTCCTCTTGCATCTGGATCTCGTTCCAGCAATTTCTCTTGATTCTCTGCCTGAAGCTTTGACTTCGGCAGATCGGTCTACACTTTTGCTTTTTGTAGTAGTTCTGTGTCTACCTTCAACTTTATTATGGCAAGCTCCAGTGTTACCATCTTAGTCTGGTCACTCAGCCACCCAGACTTTGGTTCCTGGCTCACTCTAATGACGTTGGTCTCACAACTCTTGCCAGCCTCCTCTGTGAAGGCTGTCTTATCATTCTCCAGGTCACTTTCCTGAAGGATCTATATAAGATTTGACCTTGTCTGCTCTTCATAGGCAAACCCACTCCTTTTGCACAAATCCTGCAGTTGTGCTACAGTAACCCTGTCACATGTTCCAGGTATTGTGCCTTCTCACTGTACTACATTAATAAAAAAACAAAACAGTGATGTATAAAATATTTCCCTTTTTTATGTTGACTTGTGCGAATGCACAAGCAACATCTTGTGGTAGTAGGACATTTCAGAGGTGTGTCAGTGTTGTGATAAATACAGGGAATGCTTAAGTGGATGAGTCCCTCAGCCGTCGACCAGCAAGCATGCTGCCAATGACAACAATTTCAGAGAGAGCCACAGAGTTGAAACAAATCTGCCGCTGCAATCAGAGACAGGCTCATCATTGCATCGGCAGATGACACGCCTCCGTTACATGCCTTTCGTGGTGAAACATTTCAATAAATATGGTGGCGTCTGCCATCCACCACCACAATCCCCAGAAAGCCAACATCAGGGTGCCCAATCCCCATGTAGGCATGCCCCCCCTCACATTAAGTGGCTTACCATAACATGGCAGCTCCTGCTGCCCACCACACACTCCCAAAAAGCCAACATCAGGGTGCCCAATCCCCGTGTTGGCATCCCCCCTCTTAATGTGTCTTTCCTCTTAGTGTGTCTTTCCTGGTTAAACAGTTTCCCCTTTCCTTTCTGACACTGGGATGCCCACTCCCGGTGTCAGATGTGCACCCCCCACCACTCGTCTATATGCCTTAAAGACATTGGGGTGCCCAATCCCCATGTCGGCATCCCCCCCAGAATTGTGGCACACTGGGAGCCCACCACAGTGTGCCTATTTTTTTTGTGTGTCTATGTGTGTGTAACCTGTAAATGAAGAAAACCTTCTCTCATAGTCTTTTGTTTTCCCTGCAAACAAAAAAAATGGTCCACCATTTTCATCCTTGTCCCCCTCCATCCCCAATCTCCCTCTGAACACCCATCTCCCCGCACCCCTCCTCACTCATACTTACTCTCCGGAGGTTGGGAGCCATGATCTTCTCTAAACCGGGACATGTCTGCACTCTTGAAAGCTGAACTGCGAACTGAAGAAAGATGGTAAGCTTTATAACGGGAGGCAATGGAGGGTTTCAACTTAGGTCCATATTTCAGCCATTTTTTGGAATTTCGGCCCCAAATTTTCAACATGGGGTTCTTGGGACTCCCACCTCATGAACATATCACTGTCATTTAGTTTCTCAGTCCTGAAAGGTGATTTAGTGGTCACTGCGCGAAATCACCTTTCAGGACCGATTAACGAAATAACTGACACTGTTCATGAGGGGAGGTCCCAAAAAGCTCATGTTGCAGATTTGGTGAAAAAATTTCAAGAAATGACTGTGATACAAGCATGCATTGCGCAGTTTCTACCCATGCTCGTAACTTTGCCAATTTTTTTATATTTTCCCTCCAGATTTTCAACATTGCCATTTTTTTCATACCTCCTTATGAACAGTATAGTTGTCATTTTTCACATCCTTCCTGAAATGTGTTTTCACACCTATGGCACAGAATGGCGTAGTCGCTGTGGGAAATCAACTTTCGAGACAGATTAATAAAATCACAGTACCACTTTTCATGAGGAGAGGTTCAAATAGGAGGCAGTATAGTACAGTGGTTTAAGGCTCTGAGCTGCAAACCTGGAGACCTGGGTTTGAATCCCACAGCCCCCACTTGCATACTGTGTGACCCTGCGCAAGTCACTTAACTTCCTTGTGCTCCCAGATTGCACCTGTAAACAAGCTTCAGCTTAGTGTGTCTCTCCTGGTTAAAAAAAATGCCCATGTTGAAAACTTGGTGAAAAAATTGCAAAAAATGATTACGTTACAGGCGTGCATTGTGCAGTTTCTACGCACATTCATAACTTCATACATTTTTCATATTTTCACTCCAGATTTTCAAAATTGCCATTTTTTCACACCACCTCATGAACAGTACAGCTATCATTTTTCACATCCTGTCAGAAATGTGTTTTCACACCTGTGGCACCAAATGGCGCAGTTGTGGTGCAAAACCACCTTTTGGGATTGAGTAACAAAATGTTAGTGCCACTGTTCATGAGGTGGGGTCACAAAAATCCCATTTTGAAAATTTGGAGTGAAAATACCAACAAACGGCCAGGGCATTAGGGTTTCCAGCCGTAACGCCCTACTCTGTAGAGACAGACAGGCATCGGGGGTGTGACTTGGTATCATCAGCCATAATGCTCATGCCATTCCACCCCACCCTGCGGCCAGTGACAGGCATCAAGGTGTGCCTTGGGGTCTTTGGCCCAGTGTTCACCCCATTCTCCTATACCGCATCCATCTCAGCATATTTTCTAATGGAATGGGGTGAGTATAAGGCCTGAAGACCTCAAGGCACACTGTGACACCTGTCAGTGTCTGCAAGGTAGAGTGAGGTGAAATGGCATGACCATTATGGCCAATGACCCAAAGGCACACCCCCAACGCCTGTCAGTATCTGCAGGGTGGGGATGGAGTTGGCGTCAGTTCAGTACTTCACTGCCATTTCTATTACAGTGTCTCTGACTGATGACTGTATTTGTTTTTAACAGTTTTTATATTATTGTTTGTATATTTTGTCTGTACTCAGTCTTTTTGGAATGCGCCTTGGTATTTGAAAGGCGCAATATAAATAAAGATTATTATTATGCATCTCTCTAACTTCTGCACTACCAATGCCAATGCCAGCAAGCCAACATTCGGCATTGACAAATACTTGTTGTATATGTTACTCTGTGACTGAACCAGTCATAATTACTGCCAGTGCATTTCTATATGTGCTATGTAGCCACTTATCTTTTTCACACATGCTAGTTAGGTGGCATTTGTAATTCAAAAATGTCCCATGGGATTTTGTGGTAAAAGTAATTCACCTATTTCAAGGTATTAAGCATACAACAAAGTACTGAAAAAAAAGGATGTTGGCAATCCCAAATTCTATTGGGATTGCTGTAATGACATCATCAATATGATACACTTTTTTCCCTTCTCTGGTACTATTCTGTCAGGTACATCTGGCTTTTTGTTTTGTTTTGTTTTGTTTTGTTTTGTTTTGTTTTGTTTTGTTTTGGTTATTGGCATTAAATTGCTCTATTTATGATATCTGATTTATCATTTTATTTATTTTACTTTTTTTTTGCCATTATGTAGTATTTGCTTTATTTTTAATTATTATAAATTACTAAGTGTTTATAACTCAAATAGGCTTAAGTTTACTGATTTATTCTGATATGTATGATCTCAATTCCCAATTAACTCAGTCTTATGTTTACCTCTTTTACAGTTGTGCATGCTGAATGAATGCAGATGACTAGTGGTACTTAACAAGTAAACAATCCTTTACTGATGAAGTCACTTGTAAAACTCGGCATACCTGCAGTCAAAGTGGTAAGATATGAGATTGACTTTACATGCTGTATAATATACAAATTGTCCTTAAAGAGACAGGGGGTATATGCTTGTCACTGCTAAAAAATCCACTTCCAAAGCAGAGTTCACTTCTTATTCTCTTTAGTCATTTCCAACCCCTACGTTTTGCTCCTCAGAGCTTGTTCATGGGGCATTTTTCATAAAGCAGTTTCCATCTGTTTAAAACAGAAATTGAGCATTTTAATATCACCACTTAAATTCCACATACATCATATATATTATAATAAGTTTGGAATACCTGCTAGAGGTGGAGACTATAAAGAGTTATTAAATAAAATGGAAATGAAATGGATTTTTTTATTGACGACATTAGATCCTAATATAGGAATGAATATAGAATGTAACTGGCAAGCATGTTTTTAGAAAACAAAAACAAAATGGAAAAGTAAAAGTTAACACTGGAGTGCACCAATCTGCTGGTAAAATAGGTGGTGTGTTTAGAAATGTATAGTTTAAATAACAGCAAAGATATATCCCATAGTTCCCTCTCCCATCTGTCTAGAAAATTTTCAAATAATAATAATAAGTTGATAAATAATGAGAAAGTACTGATGAGATAGTATGATGGTGTTTAACGTTAGTAGAGTTAAAAAAAAAAAAATTCCCAGTGTGGCAATAGATTCGCTGTTGTGCCCCTTTTGCTTTAAAAAATTGTGGAAAGCAATGTAGCACTGTAAGCACCTTGTATCTGGTGATTGAGAAGAAGATACTAGAGCCTGTTCGCTGATACCGATTCTTTCCAAATCTGGGAGAGAATGTACTGTTGCTTAGCAACAATCTCGGAGAGATCCAGGAGGTACACAAAGTGATACGTCACTTTGATGGTAAAAGTGAATAGGCTCAAGAGGTAAGCCACACCTCTTAAGAGCTACAGGTAGCGAGGAGAACGCCATTACCAAAGCAAGCAGCCTGCTAAGTAAAATTCTTTACATTTATAAAAGGACTGGCAGACTGCGAACGTAAACAGCAACCTGAGGTAATGTGAATAGTAAACAGAGCATTTAAAAAGTCAAAGTAATAAAACTCAAGTCTAATGAATAACGTTTTGAAATATTTAGATTTAACTGAAATGCCGAACAAACTTTAAAATGGAGAGAACCGGAAAGTTAAACTATTGGTGAAGGCATAAGATAGTGATGGAATAATGAAATAAGTAAAGCAGATTGCTTGCTGAGGTAAGGGATAAGGTAAAAATAAATGAAAATATTTAGAAACATAGAATTTTGACGGCAGATAAGGACCGTTTGGCCCACCTAGTCTGCCCATTTTCCTACCTAGCAGATAAGTTGCAGATCCTAGTTAACCAACAGCTTACTTCCTCCTACCCCACACTAGGACTGCCTTATGTCTGTCCCATGCATTCTTGAATTCCTCCACTGTTCTTGACTCCACAACCTCCTCAGGGAGGCTGTTCCATGCATCCACAACCCTCTCTGTGAAAAAATACTTCCTCACATTACCTCTGAGCCATCCCTTCTCTATCTTCAAATTGTGCCCCCTTGTTCTTGCACATCTCTTTTTCTGAAAGATGCTACCCTCTTGGAATTTGTTGATTCCCTTGAGGTACTTGATAGTTTCTGTCATATCCCCTGTCTCCCTTCTTTCCTCAAGAGTATACATATTAAGCTCCTTTAGTCTTTCTTCATATGTCTTCTGGTGCAGACCCTGCAATATTTTGGTTGCCCTCCTCTGGACAGCCTCCACTCTATCTATGTCTTTGCGGAGATGGGGTCTCCAGAACTGCACACAGTACTCTAGATGGGGTCTTACCAACTGTCTGTACAGAGGGATAACAACTTCCTGTTTTCTACTATTGATGCCTCTCCCTATGCATCCCAGTATCCTCCCAGCCTTCCTTACTGCCTCCTCACATTGCTTGCCCACCTTTAGGTCATCTGATATAATTACCCCCAGGTCCTTTCCATTTTTTCTGTTGTCAGTATCTCACCCCCCATTGTGTACTCTTCCCCTAGGTTTTTGTTTCCCAGGTGCATTACCTTGCACTTCTTTGCATTGAATCTGATCTGTCATACATCTGACCATTCCTCCAACCTTCCCAAGTCCCTTCTCATCCTTTTCACTCCATCTTGTGTATCAACCCTGTTGCAGATCTTTGTGTCATCTGCAAAGAGACATACTTTTCCTTCCAGTTCCTCTGCAATGTCACTTGTAAAGACATTAAAAAGGACTGGTCCTAGTACTGAACCCTGCGGTACCCCTCTAGTAACCCTCCTTTCTTCACTGTGGACTCCATTTACTATTACCCTTTGTGTCCTGTTGTCTAGCCAATTTTTTATCCAGGCTACCACCTTGGGATCCACTCCAAGGCTGGCTAACTTGTGTATTAATCTTTTGTGTGGGACTGTATCAAATGCCTTGCTAAAATCTAGGTAGGCCATGTCCACAGCCTTGCCCTGGTCTACGTTGGTCACCCAGTCAAAGAAATCTATTAGATTCATCTGACACCACCTTCCCATCGTGAATCCATGCTGCCTTGGGTCCAGTGCCCCACTGGCCTCTAGGTACTCAAAAATTCTTTCCTTCAGAAGTGATTCCATCATTTTCCCTACCACTGAGGTCAAACTAATTAGTCTGTAGTTTCCTGCCTCTGTCCTGCTCCCACTTTTGTTAAGAGGAATTACATCCACCCTCTTCCAATCCTCAGGTGCCACCCCATCCTCCCATTATTTGTTAAAGACAGTAGTCAGTGGTGTCACTAGTTCTACTCTTAGTTCCTTTAGAATTCTTGGATGAATCCCATCAGGCCCCATTGCTTTGTCCACCTTCAATTTTATTAGGTCTTTCAGGACTAATTTGCTCTAGTTCGGAAAGCATAAATAGTAAATGCCAGTAAGAAAGAATCTGTATATAATATTTAAGGAAGTTCAATAGAAAATTAACTGAATGTATGACAGCAATTGTTTTAATACTGCTTTGGTTTACTGAAAAAGAAAGATGTTTGAAAAGGGTAAGGCTCTAAAAATGAGAGGTATGTAGGCAGCTATGGGGAAACAAGTCTGATACTGAAGTAAATGATTTTTTTGCCCAGGACTTAGAACGAGTGGCTTTGTGCAAATGATAGTTGTTTGCTGTTACATTTTCTACAGGAGCTGATTTAAAATAGCCTGATGGAATATATTTATTAAAGGATTAACAAACAACGGAATTTATTTGGTAATTTTAACACAATATTCCAAAATGATTATAATATATATGATGTATGTGGAATTTAAGTGGTGATATTAAAATGCTCAATTTCTGTTTTAAACAGAAGGAAACTGTTTTATGAAAAATGCCCTGTGAACAAGCTCTGAGGAGCGAAACGTAGTGGTTGGAAATGAATAAAGAGAACAAGAAGTGAACTCTGCTTTGGAAGTGGATTTTTTTAGCTGTGACAAGCATATACCCCCTGTCTCTTTAAGGACAATTTGTATCGGTTTGCACCTTCGAAGGGGGCATTTAAGATAACCATTTCCCAGTCGTTCCATTGTTTAACGTGCTGTATAATATGTCAGAATAAAACAAATGAACCACTAGTGGAGAAACAGTGCATACAGCAAACTTTTGGACTGTATAACAGAAAAAGCATGTTATGGTGATCAACCATATCCTGAAATAAAATGGAGACTTGGTAATAATAATACAGTGCAAACACTGACATTGATTGGTGCTTCCTGGAGCAGATCATGCTATCAGAATGCAGTTAATGATGGAATGTGCAAAAGAGTTAAACAGTGTTATGAAAAACAGCTTTCTGATAAAGCTTCTAACAACAAACGTATTTCTGACAGTCCTCTGTGTTCACGTGTCTCCTCACCATTTGCACGCCCCCAATCACAGCCACATGATACAAACTTATGCTTTTTCTGTGATAAAGGATCAGTTAAGACCAATCCTTTACACAGAGTTTCTTCAGACTGAGCTGAGAGTGAACTTTGACTTGCAGTGGAACACAGTGGATATGACACATTTACTGTAAAACTCAGTGCTGCCATTAGCCTACAGATGCTTTTGCTATTGATGTCCAGTACTATTTGTGATGCTGGACCACTCATGTTACTTATGTTCTCCGTAGACCAAAAGTTGATGACACATCCAGTAGTGAAAATATAGCAGATGTAGTTACAGCAGATTCTGAGTTTTTGAATTTGTTGGAAGGAGAACTCAAAGATGGATATGTACTTTGCACAGCAACATTGCATAAATATGCAGTCTGCAAACAAAGTTAAAAAACCACATATCATTCATAAGAAAGTGAAGGAGCTTATCAAGAATAACATTCCTGAAGCTGAATTTCATGAACCAAAGCATGTGAATGAGTCTCAGCATGTTAGTGTTAAGCAAACATGTGATTTGGTCATTCAACTTGTGGAGGAAACTGAAAGTAACATTGATGCTGACATGAAATATATCTATGATGCTGCCTGTTTGCTCAGAAAAGCCATAGCAAAAACCAAATGGTGGAACTTCAGTGGTACTCTCACAGATGTTACTGAGAAGCATTTACCAAAAGAGCTATACAGCTTCTTTAAGTGGGTGTTGCAGGGTCCAACAAAAATGCTTTCTATGGTCAAGAAGACTGCAGAAGTAAACAAACATGCTATGAACTTAGCCCAGAGCACAGTGGTTATGAGCCTGTCCAGTCGTCAAGTTCACAACAAACAGTCCCAGGTGCTGACGTGCAACCGTGAAATGCCACAGCAGTTGGCTGTTGGTCTAGCCATATGACAAGTATATCATAGCAAGAAAGTAGAAAACATTCTTCATAAGTTTGGGATATCAATGAATTATACCTGGCTTCTCAGACTCGAAACAACGATAGCCCACAGCGTAATAGAGAGAATGCTATTGAATAATGGTGTTTATTTGCCCCCTGACATTGTCCAGGGAAGACACATCTTTTTTACTGTAGGTAATGTGGACTTTTCAGAAGACACACCAGATGGTGAACGAACACTACATGCCACTGCCATGGCAATCTATCAGCAATGTTCTGTACAAGACACACTGCAAATTACAGCTCAGTGATGGTCAGAATCCGAATTGTTCAATCAAATAGAGGCCAAATACAATTATAACTCTCCTGGACTGTCTTATGCCAAAATAATCCACAGTCAGAGAGTTCTGTCTTCCCTTCATTTCAGTTGATCATAGCTCAAGAATCACTCTCTGCTGAATGCCTTCCTGATTTTGCCTGGGTTCTAGGAAGAGCTCTGGTGAGATCTAAATTAGATACAAGAACAATAACAAAACACCAGCATGGCAACACAGATGTCTACATGCTTGATCTTGTCACATCAGCTGAAGGTGTGAACATTCAGACTTGGGCAGCTTATAAATCAATCATCAGTGAACAAATGCCTTTGACATGTATTGGTACACCACCACTGATTGCTGCTCCTGCACATGAGTGGCAGACAATACTGACAATACCAGCAGTTTTGAAACAAGCCCAAAATATCAATGCAAAAGTAATGGGCCCATATCATAAAACTGTTGTTACATCTGACCTGGGTCTTTACAAACCAGCAAAGCAACTACAAATGTCTCGTACTGACTTAGATCACCTGATCCTCCATCCTGGGGAGTTGCACAATGTGATGGCTCAACTGTGGACAGTTGTGGCATATATGGAGAATAGTGGCACTGGTTTTTGTTGGACTGAAGCAGACTTGTATGGAGATGCTACGGTGAAACACATCATTGATGGAAATCATGTATAATGAGGAGTCAATGCCCATATGACTATTTTGCAGGCATTTTTCACATTGTATGAGGAAGCATTTTGAAGTTTATTAAAGACTTTAAAATACAGAGAATAGATCCATGGCACACATGAGTAATACAGCATACATAACATGAAATACATGGTCTATCCACCTCCCCTCCATCCACCCTCCCATGTCCTCACCACCCACCCAACCCCCACAGAGAGATCCATTCTATACTTTATGGGTTAGTTATAGAGGTATTATTACTTGCAGGCTACAAAGAATAAAGGGATTGTAGATGTCCCCATATCTTGTTAAATCTTTTAGACCTATTATGTAGACTAGCAATAGCTTTTTCTGTTTGGAGGTTGGCCAGGAGCTCTTGAAGCCATTCAGTGTAAGTGATCTCTATATTATCTTTCCAGTGCTTCAAGACTACCTTCTTAACTGACATGGAGATCAACGCCATGTGATATTTGTGGTTTAATACTGGGATGGTTGAGAAATCCCCTAGCAGGCAGATTTCAGCTGAAAATTAATCAGTCAGACCAAGAAGAAGATTGGCCTGTTGCTTAATTAGGGTCCATAAGGGGGCAACTTTATGACAGGACCAGAAAATATGCAGCAAATTGCCCTCCTCTTGGTGACACCTCTTGCAAATTGGAGACACTGCAATGCCAAACTTGACCAGTTTTTGAGGGGAATAATAAAGATTATGTAGAATTTTAAATTGCATGAGCCGAAGCCTATCTTGGGTAACCAATCTGTGACAAGCTTGCCATAAGTAGGACCAGTTAAAAATCCTGTCTGGGAACAACGAAGATCAATAAGTTGTGGGGCCAAAACTATTTGGGCAAACCCAATTGTATAACATACTATAAAGTTTTGAGACAGCTTGAGGGAAGCCTGCTAGTGGACTTAGTTCCTCTCGAAAGGCAAAAGTTGTAGATAGAGGAGGTATAACTCTAGAATCTGTAATAAGGAGATGATACATTTGAAAGACTTTGAAAATATTGGATGTCGGGAAATTAGCCTTTTTCAAGATCTCCAGAGGAGAAAGCCAAGTTCCACCTTCCTTGACAAAGAATAGCAGAGGGCAATCTCCTAGCTGTGGGAGCCATCCTGACGAAAGGAATTTCCACCCTAATTTAACATTAGGATTGCCCCTCAGGGGTTGAGTCAAATCTAAAGTGTGATTATACTTTAGGAAAGTGCATAACTGGGAGTGAACTCTGATAGATACCGCTATGGGTGTACTTTTATTTTGGAGAGGGAGGGAATTACTTACGTATGCAAAAGTGCAGTAGGGGAGACTACTTGGGTTTTGATGGTCTCTAACTCTATTTTGAGCCAGACTGAGATGAAGAGAAGAGAAGTTTGAGAACCCTCCACAGATAGCCATCTGAGGTACTTATTAGTATGACTTGCCCAGTAGTATAAGCCCACATGTGGCAAGCGTAGTCCCCCCCTTATCTTTGGGGGCAGTTAGTTTATAAAATGCCATCAGAGGTCTTTTACCAGCCAGATAAAAATTTGTAATGAGACTATGGACCTTTTTGAACAATGACAGAGGGAGCCAAATATTTAGATTTAGTGGGTAGAAAAGATGGGGAAACACATTCATTTTAATTCAGTTAATTTTACCCCAGAAGGAAACTGGCAGGTGGGACCTTCTTTTTAAATCCTGAGTAATTAAAAGAAGGAGGGAATCTAGGTTTAGTTTTAAAAGATGGCTCGGATTTCTTTCAAGCTCAATTCCCAGATATTTCAAGGAGTCTGATTTCCATGAGAGCCCTAAATCAGATATAGTATGTTTTAAAACTTTATGATCAAGGGGGAATACTACTGTCTTTTCTATATTTAGTTTATAGTTAGACATTGCACTGATGTCTTTGATGATTTTAAGCATGTGGTATAGATTTGTCTGGGTGTAACAGCTGCAGGAGAAGGTCATCTGCATAGGCTGATACCTTGACCACCTGACCATGGATAGGTATACCTTGAATATCTGGACAATATGTCAACCTGCAAATGAGAGGCTCTAAATATAAATTAAAGAGAAGTGGTGACAAGGGACACCCTTGCCGTGTACCAGATTTTAAGGAGAGAGGGTCAGACATTGCCCCATTACAGGTTATTCTGGCAGTAGGAACAGAGTAGAGGGTACCTATCCATTTCTGGAATTCTGGGGGGAAATCAAATGCATTTAATGTATGTAGTAAGATGTGACAGTTGACCCTGTCAAATGCCTCCTCGGCATCCAGGGAGACCAAGGCCGCTGGGGAGGTGGCATCCCTGGATGTCGAGAAGACATGCGACAGAATACGTACATGGTCTACGGATGACCTTCCCTTCATAAAGCCCACTTGCTCCAGTCCTATGAGATCTGGAAGTACTTAACCTATCTGACCAGCCAGGAGTTTGGCCAGTATCTTAATGCCTTGGTTAAGGAGCGAGATGGGCCTATAACTTGACACTGAGTGCAGGCATTTGTCAGGTTTGGGTAAGAGCTCTATCAGAGCTTCAAACATGGATGCATCTGATTTCACCCCCGAGAGAATGTGTTGATAAAGAGGAATAAGGACAGGAATTAAGTCGTTTGCAAAGGCTTTATAAAAGTTAGGGGAAAAACAATCGGGACCTGGAGTTTTGTCTGTAGGAAGGTCTCTAATCACTTGAACTAATTCTGCCAAGGAAATTGCAGCGATCAGGGAGAACTGTTGTGGCTCTGTAAGAGTGGGCAGATTGGATTCCCTTAAGTAAGCATCTAGACATCTCCTGGAGGGAGGATTAGACATTGGACCATATAATTGTTGGTAATAACTCCGGAACTCTGCCACAATGTCAACTGGGGAAGTTTTTAATGTGGCATTGTCTAAGGAGCAAATAGCTTTGACAAACCTGGAGGATTCTTGCTGTTTGAGCAGCAAAGCCAGCAAGCAGTCTGCTTTCTCCCTTTGGTCCATGTAGGAGGCTTTGGCCTTCTGTATGGCAAATTCAGCTTTTTCTCTCAGAAGCTTCAAGTAGGAATCCTTCAGTTTAACTAACTCCTTTCTAAACTGTTCTGTAGATTGGGAGGACAGTTTTTTTCTCTTTGTCCTGGATTTGGGAAAGAAGAGAAAGAAGTTGGCCCTCTTGTTTTTTCTTCTTTTTGAAGCCAAACCAATCAGGATTCCCCATGTGTAGGCCTTTAAGGTACACCATTCTACATCTGGTTTACCAGTGGAATTAATATTAGCCGAGTTGAAGATTATGATCTGGTCCGAGATACATTTGACCATCTCTGGATTTTTTAAGAGTTGGTTTTTAATTTTCTAGTGCCCTCCCAGTTTAGGGAGAAATGAGAAATTAATCATACAGGAAACCAGAGAGTGGTCCGAGGGCAGGCCTGGGTGGGTAGAGGAATCCAACACCCCTGATATAAGAGATCCTGTGATAAGTAAATAATCAATTAAAGAGAAAGACCCATGTACTGGGGAAGTAAATGTATATTCTCGAACATTAGGGTGATGGACATGCCAGATATCACACAGGCCCATTTAGTCAGTCAGTTCCTGCAATGCTCTCTGTGCCAGAGAGAGACCCTTGCAAGAATTTCCAGACTGAAGGATGTGAGTCATCTAGAGTGAGCTAGAGGAAGGTGATGCAAAGTTAATTCTACATGCTTTAGATGCAACCGTTTTTGGTGCCACTCAACTTCACATTCACTCTCCAGACAAAGACGTATTTGTACTTGTTATTAGATACAAAATCATACATGCCCCCACAATGCAAAGCATCATGGGCTGCATATGTAAATCACCACAGAATATTATGCTGGTTCAACTTTAAGCAAAAATGCATGGTGCCAAATGGCCTCTCACACAGTTTGCAAAGGGTGCCACCAGAATTATTATTATTGTTATTAGATGCTATCCTCAGTTATGCCAAGATATGGTATTTGTGACTGGAACTGGACAAAAGCACAGGAACATCCAGCTTAGACCAATCTATGAGGCTCTTGTCCCAAAGAAAGGATTTCATGCCTTCAGTGGAGCTGACATTGCCAGTTCTTTTGCAGGAAAGGGAAAATTAATTGCTGGAAGGCATTTCAAAATGCTTGTGAAGATGTTCTTATGGCCTTTGAGAACCTGGGCAATTACATAAAGCCAGCAGAAGATACTCTTGCAGGACTGGAGAAGTTTGGATGCCAGCTTATACCTCCCAAAAAATGTGATGATGAAGGTGAAAGAACTGAGATGGTGGTTGTTTAAAAAGAAGCAAGCACAATTGGAAAATCTTGTCCCTACAAAGAGTGCCCTACTCCAAGCAATCACGAGGGCTCAGTATCAATGTATGATCTGGAACAATGATGAAGTTGCCAAACCTGAGCTGCCCACACCACATGAATTCAGCTGGAAAGATGATGGAGGCCAGT
The DNA here is from genome assembly GCA_016271365.2 of Neoceratodus forsteri. Taxonomy (NCBI): domain Eukaryota; kingdom Metazoa; phylum Chordata; order Ceratodontiformes; family Ceratodontidae; genus Neoceratodus; species Neoceratodus forsteri. Next base: position 533,458,714 of record CM057456.1, on the reverse strand, counting down.
GGAAAGACGCTATGACTGCAGAATCACCAGCGGTAGATGCTGTGCTTCATCTGGTTAAGTGCAGTTGTGCAAAAACAAAGTGCTCAACAATGCTTTGTACATGTAGAAAAGCTTGCCTCAGCTGCACAGGATTGTGCTGCTATTCTGATGAGGATGTGAGAATTTCGATTACTGAGGATGAGGGAGACCACATCGACAGTGATGATAATATAGACAGTGATAATTATTTAGATATGGAAAGCGATATTGATATGGAGAGTGATGATGATTGGTGATTCACATATCTATCTATCGGCACTCCTTGTGACAAATTGACTACTTGTTTTGAAGCAATGTCAGTTTTGTAAAAATTATAAGTAAAAAAGTATCAAAAAATTGCATAAATCTCCATTCTGTATGTTTTTTATTCGCACTTTTTTTATTAGACCACTTGCTTTCTTGATACAAGTTTTCCAATGGATATATAGTGTTTACATGCAAATTATGACAAAAATGTATTGCACAAATGTAGTCCAACCTCTCTCATGTTAACATTTTGTCATTTTTTGGTGGGCATCTTGGATTCTGGCCATCTTGACTCTCATAAAAATTCATGATTGCCAACATTTCTCTTTTTGGGTGCCTAGGGTCTCCTCACATGTTCAAATAGTTGTTTAACATTTACCAATAAAATCCTATGGGATTCCACATGCCGCTGTACTACACAGTATGGTTCCCACTGTCAGCTACCTAGCAAATGATAAAGTCGGTGCACAAGAAAAACAAGTGAATCCAATAGATAAATGCTCAGTGTATTTAATGTGCTCAAAGTACAGCTGATCATGGACCCCAGCACTTCGAACCTTTTGCAGGTTTTTCATCGGGGGATGGGTGCACAAGAACATGCCATGCACATTTTTTAAGGACAGTCTTAAAGGGACATGGCCCATTACGAAAAATAGTGAATATGTTTATGCAAATATATAGTAATATGCAAAATAAGTAAATGCTTTTTACAGATCTACAATAAGATAAGTAAATACATTTTAGTATGTACAGGCTGAATGAAAATAAACTAATCAAATGATTCCAATATTCTTAACATTAAATATTTAATTTTAACAGTCCCTTATTTGGATAGAGTTTTTTAGTTTCTAAATATTCTTAAATATTTCAAAAATCAATTGGAGCAAGCTTGAAACCCATGGTGGAAACTGGAAACAGATCCCATGGTCTCCTGAAAGGAAAAGGAGAAACAACAAAGAACTCAATCAATAAAGGTCTCAAATATGGAGTAAAATAATGCCCGTGGAAACATGAATTACAAGTAAAATGTCCCAATCATTGTTAAGTCCTAAAGGAAAAATGGCTCCTAGATTAAATATTAGTCTATTCTCCCTTTGTAGTAATGTATCCCATCTATGACTCCCTCTCACATTTGATTTCACATGATCAATACCCATAACCTAAAACTTTGCAGTGATAACCTATGTTTCATACACCATTGGCTGCCTACAGGGGTGTCTCCCCTTTAGTTTATAATAGAGCAAACATGCTCTTGGATTCTTTCTTTGAGGGGGTGAGTAGTCATGCGAATATACAGTGATGGACAGTTGCACCATAAGGCATAAATTACAAAGGGTGTCTTACAAGTAATGAAATGGCAGATTTCAAAGTTGGCTCCATTTGTGGGACTAAGGAATTTACTTCCCTGTGTAATGTACTTGCAGATATTGCAATTCCCACAGCAATGTGAGACCATACTCCTTATAGCAGAAAATGAAGATCTTGGCCTTGTGGGGTTTACTGAGTAATGGCTGTTAACCACCATGTCTTTGATATTTTTGGCTCTTTTGTAGACCACTCTTGGAGACTCACCTATGTTCCCTTTCAGGTCAGGGTCTGCCTTCAGCATACTCCAAAATCTTTTTAGTGTCCCTGCTAACTTAGGGGTCACTGAGTTGTACTCAGTAATGAAATTGACCTTGGTGCCTTGTTCTTCAGTGCGTTTCTTAGGGGTCAGTAGGGTATATCTGTCTACAGAGTGGGCATAAAATTCTGCTCCATGAAACACCTCATTATCATAACCTGAATAAAGTAATTTAGAGTCAGATAACCATAACTGGTAAGACTCTTAGGCACTACTAAACCTCTGTTACAAAGATTCCTCATTTGGTATGTTTGTACAGTAAGTGTTGGTTTTCTGAAATAAAAGTAACTCCTAACACTGTGCCCTTCAATATTGTTATGAACAATAACTGCATTCTGTTTGTCCCTTCTAAGGAGCAAAGAATCCCAAGCTAAACTTCTCATATGTATAATTGTGGTGGCTATCTATGTGGCAGCGTAGGACACACCAAGATAACTTACTATAAGCCACATCCAACTTATCAAGCAGGTGTTCACTGTGCATGCATGCCTATAGACCAAGTTACCATACTCAAGCACAAGCAAGATGAGTTAAGTAGAATAGGTAGACCTTGCTTTCCTAGTAAGTAAATGGGCATTTCTTCTTAAAGCCCCATCTCTAGCATTAATCTTTTTTTACACTGCTTTCAATGTGCTGATCTAATATTAGAGCATTATCTATCCATACTCCTATGCATGTGTACTCATTAACTTTACTCATTTGATCTCCCTCTAGTAATCTAAAAGTCAGATTTATATTATGTGTACTCTGTAAGCATTGTCTGTGTTTTTTTTTTCAGACACCGTACTAACCTAGTTTCCCTAAACTATCTTTTCAGTGAATAAAAATCTTTTTGTAGATGTGACTCTATTTTTTTGACAGGAGCTATGACTATATCACCCATATACAGTCTGATAACTGAATAAGTTATGATATCTGGTAAGTCAATAATATAAATCAAAAATAACAGTGGTCCCAAAATGGACCCTTGAGGGACTCCCCTAAAAAGCTTGCCACCCTTAATGGACACACAGTTTTCCACCACCACAAATTGGGATCTCTTTGCCAAATAGGTTCTAAGCCAGTGCAATGTGCCAGATGCTACCCCGATCAATTCCAGTCTCTTAAACAGAATGGAATGATCAGCCACATCAGAAGGTTTTGAAAGGTTGAAAACTACACGTGACTTACTCAGGGATGCTAGTTTACCATCCCACCACAGGCTCCTGCTCTCACAGGGCAAGGACATGCTCTTGATCACTCAGTACAAGGCCTCTTGGGTATACGAATTCCCACTAGGTGCTTCAGGTATACTGTACATTTCCCATGCTCTGTATCATAGGCATTTTAACATTTTAAGTGGGTAGTACTCTCTCAAGGGGAAGATCATGGAACTGCCCAGAAAATAGATTACCTGTACTTAGTAAAACATTGCAGTCTTAGATATATTAACTATACATTTTTTCTCACCCTGTGTTTATCCTCTAATCACCCTGACTGGCCCCTTTCTGGACCTGTTCCCCCTGGCCCTTACTGCCTGACTTCCCTGGAACTTACTTTTTACATTGTGACTTGCCACAGGACCTAACCAGAGGTACCAAGTCATTAGTGTGGAGCCTGTGTGGGACTGGGCCATCGTCACATGTTGTTGGAAGATTTTTCCCCTCCATTTTCTCTTCTGGGGCCCATGAGCATGCAATGATACAAAATGCATGCTCCACCTTGGTGGAGATGCCCCCAGCATCTGAACCTAGGCTCCCCCTCCCTCTTTGCTATCCCACAGTTCTGCCACCCAGATTCCTATAGATGGCAATCAAACTGCAGGACTGGCATTCCTTCCTCAGTGAGGTTGGAGAGCTTTCTTATGGCCACTCAATCCTCTCTCTCTTAGTCAGCCCCCAAGTGACTCAGGTCCATTCCTGAACCTGGGTCACCTTTGTGGCAGGAGATGAGGTACCTAGCACCTCAGCCCTCCCTATTTATTAATATTTACACATTTACAATATGTATGTAATAACTGGGGACTGCTTTTTTCCATAGGAAAAATGGGTTATAATTTGCCACTATAACCTGTGAGTTATAGCAGTGAACACGTGTCAGATTTTCCAATGGAAAATGAAACTGACAGCTCACGCTCACTGAACAGCTTGGTAATGCCTGCAACTGAACACAAGAAAACATTACCAAACAGGACTCTGACAGATTCTCCTTTTTGAGAGTAAACTCACCTCAGAAAAACACCACAGGACATTTCTTTCCCCCGGTCCCTAATGTCCTCTATCTAACTTCTTGTATTTTTCTCTCTCACTCCCCCCCCCACCATAGAAATGTAGCCACCTCTCAACCCCACTCATTTGCATGTCACCAGGGTAAAAAAATTTTTTGGAGCTCAGCCTTACACAAGTTTAACAAGAATTTGGAAAATAAAAAAGAACAGTTTAAATGTTTAATAACACAAAACTAACTTTGCTTAGTTCTCAACACTACTGGGACGCAATTACTGTCGTCAGTCTCATGTCATTTTCTTGATGGTGATGTTCGGCTTCAGTGTTCAGGTCAGTAAATTTTGTAGCACAGCAGAGAATAAAATTAACCATTTTCATATAAATTAGCATTATTCAAGTACTACTTTGCAGAAATTATGTGCTTCCGTAGTTGCCTCTGAATAAAAAATGTTACAATAAATCACACACACACACACACATTTTTACAATGCTTTATTTCTCTTGTAGTAGCTGGCAAAAAAAGTCCTCAACAACTACATAAAACAACACATGGGGAGGAGCTCAGGATTTGAATTTTATGCACACCATCTGTGTGGGATGCTTTGATAAACCCCTCAGGCTTTACCCTTGGGGTTTATGTAGCATCTCACACCTCGGGTGTGCATAACATTCTCATTATACATTCCTCCCCCTTGCATTATTCTATATATAGTAAACTAACTGTGTGATAGGGCCTAGCACTGTCTAAGTTTTGGGAGGATTCTGTACTATTGTCTTTTCCTTTCAACAAGTCTGTTTCAACAATACCCTAATAATATCCTATACTATTCTTTATTTTCCTCTTAGTTCAGTCTGACTGGCCAACTGCCAAACCTCCTCCCCATTTATCTAGCTTATCAGCTTTTATTTTCACCATTCCTTTTCTAGTCCTGCCCCAAAAGCATCTCAGACTGAAAAGAAAATGCACAAGAAAAAATGTAAGGGCCCCATATATGAAAGTCCCAGCCTATATTGCACAAGTACCTGTGCCACTCAACTGAGATGTGCCGGCACAAAATAATGGCATATTCAGAAGATGCACCATGAGATGCAATCGCGTACATCCTACTGAATATCCCCATAATGCTTGATCATGCAGTGGGAGATGTGCAAAGGAGGGAGAGAGGTGATATGATCGAAACATTCAGACACCTTAAGGGCATTAACAAGGTGAAAGAGTCTAACATGTTTCAATATAAGAAAAATAGCAGGACAAGAGGACACAGCATGAGATTAGAGGGAGGCTGATTGGGGGTAATGTGAGGAGATTCTTTTTCACAGAACGGGTGGTGGATGTGTGGAACGGCCTACCTCAGGAAGTGGTGGATATGAATACAGTGCAGGGCTTCAAACAGGCATGGGATAGGCATAAGGGAGCAATACAGATGAGTATGAATAGATAGGACATTGACAGAGTAAATGGCTATGGCACATTCATAAGGTTAAAAAAAATGGGCAGACTGGATGGGCCTTGTGATCCTTATCTACCATCAACTTCTATGTTTCTATGTTTCTCCCACTGGAATCCTTACAAATGTATTGAAAATGTCTGTGTTGCATAAATATTTTAATCTATATTTGATGGTTTTCAGAATATTTATACAGCACAATCATTTTCAGAATCCATTTTCTACATGATCTTTCAAAATCTTCATACTGTTTGATGGTTTTCAAAAAACATTGTCAACGAAAACCTATACAAAGGTTTTGAAAGCTTTGCAATGATTCTTTTAAGTCTATGTGTTTCACGATGATTTTCAAATGTATATGCTGTGCAAAGGTTTTGAGTTACAGTACTGTTTAAGTTCTACACAAACAAAACATTTTATGTACGATATTGATACACCGCTGGTTGATAAGCAAAAGAGATTAACACTGTCTCCTTCCAGTACTCAAACAGCTCCTGGCAGATGACGGACTGCAAAGGTGATGGTTAAGGGGTAGTAATCATTAAAGAAAAACAAGACAGGAGCTTACACTGTCAGTAAGTGAGGGTGGTGGATGGGGGTGAATAAATACGGGAGCATTGTACTTAAATGTAAAGGGTTTGTGAGGAACAGGTAGCATGATGCACACAATGTTTTTGTTTAATTTTTATTAGATATCTTTAAAAAAACAAATGTTCACACAGGAATACCACAAAAAATTTTTTGAAAACCTATGTGCTGGTTGAATATTTTGATCATCTATATGATGGTTTTCAAAATCTTTGTGCTGTATGTTGGTTCTCAAAGTCCATGTGTTGCACAGTGTTTTTCAACATTTACATGCTGCATGATGGTTTTAAAAATCTGCATGCTGTGTGACAGGTTTAAACATCTGGATGCTGTGTGACAGTTTTAAAAATCTGCATGCTATGTGACAGTTTTAAACATCTGGATGCTGTGTGACAGTTTTAAGAATATGCATGCTGTGTGACAGTTTTAAATATCTGTATGCTGTGTGACAGTTTAAAAAATTGGCATGCTGTGTGACAGTTCTAAACATCTGAATGCTGTGTGACAGTTTTCTCAAAACATTCCAGCAGAAATTTTTCATGATGGTTTTGAAAATCTACATATTACAGAAAGGATTTTGAAGGCACCATAATAAAAAGTCTCTAAGTTTCCCACAAACAAAAGGTTTAAAGTGGAGAAACAAGAAAATCGTTGAGTACACAAATGACAAAAAAGAAACATTGCATGCATTTTATACTACAATTAAAGTCATGCAGTATGCAGACTAAATAGTAAGAAAGATATGTTTCATGTAACGCTTTGTGTGGGGCCTGCAGAATGCCTTCACAAAGAAAGTTAGCACTCATGCACAGAAAAAAAGGGCCCTGCACATCTTGTTTCTTGGAGAACTCAAAGAACCCAAGGCAAAATAAGTTACCATTCTACTTTCTAAAAAAGCTAAGGCAAAAAATTGCAAAAAAAAAAAACATCTTTACACAAATTAGGGTTGCTACTATGCAAAACATGAACCCACAATCTTTGGAAATGTGCTATTGCAGTTTCCAACTGACCCGAAACATCACAAAGCAGTACTTATCTGATACAGTGTCCTGTCACAGTGTGGTCAGTATCCTGTCAGACCCATATAAATAAAGGCAAAAATCAGTCATTATGAGGAATAAACTATTACAGAGCAGCTAGGTCCAGCAGGAGGAGCTCACAGAGGGAGTTTTTTTAAACAATTGGGTAGGTGAAAGGGGGTACCTATAGGGAGTGAAAAGGGAAGAACAAGTATGCTGAGAATCCTTTAAATCATCTGGACTGGTGGCTCAGCAGTGTGGTTGTAGTGCTACTTCCCACCATGTAGGTGACCCATGCTCAGTAACAGACTCAGGTCACTCGGGGGACTGGCAGGGGAGCAGAGGGTCGAGCATCCCTGAGATCACTCTCCTCTTCCAAGGCAACGGCCATGTCACGTTGCTCATTGATCAACACCATGTGGATACCTGGTGGTGGTGCAATGTGAGCAGCTTGCAAGGGTGTTGTGCCACCCAACTGTGACATGCACATGACTCCACATAGGCACGCGTTAACATCATGCATCGTGTGCAGCAGGGGTCTGGGAAAAAATGAAGGAAAAACCTGTTACCAGGGCAGATAATGAAGCCACCAGCTGTCATAGTCCCCGAACCACTGACAGGGGTTCAGTCAACTGAACAGGATGAGAGTCTCCTCAGGGGAAGATGCAAAGCTGTTCCCCTCCTGGTCCCACCACAGTGGAATACATGGGGGTACCAAAGGTCTAAAGTACATTTCTGGGATGATGGGGATGGGGATGGATGGTTGGTGGGAGAAGTGAGATTGGTAGCCTAAGACAGAAAAAGAGCTGTTATTGGAAAAAAGAATAACAAATCTTCCAGAACACAGCTGTGTTATGGGCTGGCTATAGTTATGTGACCTGGGTTCCCTCACCAGTGTCACTGCTCACCACTGCCTTCTTCCCTCCCCTCCAACATAGAAATTACATCCCCCTGGCCCCAAACACATTTCTTCATAATGTGGTTGATTTTAGAGATTGCGACCCCAAATGTTCACCATATTCTTATTATTACCCCACCTTATGAACTTGACAGGAGTCATTTATGAAATCCTGGCCAAAATGTCATTTTGAGGCACAAGCATGAAAAGATGTTTTGGGCAGGATTTGAAAAAATTATTCTTGTCATGTTCATGAGATGGAGTAAAAAAAGGGCTATGTTAATTTGGGTCAAAATTTTGAAAAATAGCAACGTTATGAGTAAATATTGAAAAAATGTAATATTTTTTCAAAACTTTGTTGTTTTTTGTTTGGTTTTTGGATTTTGACCCCCAATTGTCAATATAGTATTTTTAGTACCCCACTGCATAATCAAGGCAGATGGAATTTTTTACATCCCATCTGAAAGGTGATTTTACTGAGCGACTGCAAAAACATGTTTCAGAGGGATTTAAAAAATTACACTTCCCTTGCTCATGAGGTGGGGTAAAAGAGAGCTATGCTGAACATTTGGGGCACAAATATTAAAAATAGACAATGTTATGAACAAAAGTTCAACAAGCATTTGTCAATGCCGAATGTTTGCTTGCTGGCATTGGCAGTGGTAGTGTAGAAGTTACAGAGCTGCGTAATAGGAATGGCAGTGAAGTATTGAACTGAAGCCAACCCCACCACCACCCTGCAGAGAGTGACAGGCATTGGGGTGTGCCTTTGGGTTGTCAGGCATAACGGCCATGCCATTTCACCACACCCCACCCTGCAGACACTGACAAGTGTCACAGTGTTCCTTGGGGTCTTTGGCCCTTATGCGCACCCCATTCCATTAGGAAATACGTGAGATGGGTGCAATATAGAGAATGGGGTGAACTTTGGGGTTGAAGAGTCCAAGGCATACCCTCGGCTGCCTCTCACTGGCTGCAGGGTGTGGAATGGTATGAGCATTACAGGCAAGAATCCCAAGTCACACCCCTGATGCCTGTCATTCTCTACAGGGTTAGGCGTTATGGTTGGAAACCCTAATACCTCAGGCATTCGTTGGTATTTTCACTCAAATTTTCAACATGGTTTTTTGTGACCCCACCTCATGAACAGTGGCAATATCAGTTTGTTAGCCAAAAGCTGCTTATGCACAGCGACTATCGCGATTTAGCACCACAGGTGCAAATACATTCGAACAGGATGTAAAATGACAGCTGTACTGTTCATGGGGAGGTAAAAATGGCAATGCTGCAAATCTGCATAAAATGTAAAAAAAATGGTGAAGTCACTGAGCGATATAGAAACTGTGTAACGACAACTGCATATAATTAGGTTGGGATTTTTACAGCAGATTGTCAACCCAGGCATTTTGGTGCCTCCGATCATGAACAGTGTCACTGTGATTTTCTTTATCTGTCCCAAACAATGATTTCCACAGCGATCACGATCTCTGCGCTGAAAGTGTGAAAACACACTTCGGCCATGTTGTGAAAAATGACAGCTGTACTGTTCATAAGGAAGTGTGGAAAAATGCCACTGGTGAAAATCTGGACTGAACATATTACAAAGCCATGAATGTCTATGTTTCTATGTAACTTACGAGGGTGCGTGGAAACTGCGCAATGCTCACTCGGAACACAGTCATTTTATGGACTTTTGTCACCAAATTTGCAACACAGCCATTTTAAGACCTCTGCTCATGAACAGTGTAACTGTGATTTTCGTAATCTGTCCCAAACATTGCTTTCGCACATCAACAGCACCATTGTGCGCTACATGTGCGAAAACACATTTTGGGCGACATATGAAAAATGGCAGCTGTACTGTTCATAAGGAAGTGTAATAAAATGGCAATGTTGAAAATCTGGAGTGAAAATATTAAATTGCAAACTTACGAGCATGCATAGGAACTGTGCAACGTACGCTCGTAAAACAGTCATTTTTAGGAATTTTTTCACCAAATTTTCAACATAGCCATTTTAAGACCTCTGCTCATGAACAGTGTCACTGTGATTTTCTTAATGTGTCCCATACATTGATTTCGCACACCAACTGCGCCATTGTGCGCTACATGGGCGGAAACACGTTTTGGGCAAGATGTGAAAAATGACAGCTGTACTGCTCATAAGGAGGTGTGGTAAAATGGCAATGTTGAAAATCTGGAGTGAAAATATTGAAAATTCTTGAACTTACGAGCGCAGTAGGAACCGCGCAACGCACGCCAGAAAACAGTTAGTTTTAGGAGCCACCTACCTCAAAATAGGCTTCTGAGAGCCCACCTTATGAACACTGGCAGTGTTGTTTTGTTAATCAGTCCCGAAAGGTGATTTCACCCAGTGACTGTGAAATCACCCTTTGGGCCCGAATAACACCATGACAGTGACAGCATTCATGAGGAGGGGTCCCAAAAACCCCATGTTGAAAATTTGGTGCAAAAATTCCAAAAAATGCCTGAGTTATGCAACAAAGTTGAAAAAACCCTATCTATCCCATTATACAGCTTACCGGCATTTGATCAGTTCGCGGACGGCTTCAAGAGGCAGACGTGTTCCCGTCCACCGAAGATCGCCGCCAGGTCCGGAGGTGGGCATGGGGTGAGGGGGTGTGGAGGCAGGTGCGAGTGGGTAGGTGCGGGTGGGGGGCAGGAGACTTATGGGACCGTTTTTCTTTACAGGTTTTTTTTTTTTAACTGACGACACAGGATGTTTGCCACACTGGGGTGGGCTCCCAGCATGGCACAAGGATGGCTGGTTGGGGGGGCATGGAGCTGACGGGGGATTGGGCATCCCCGTTGGCCATAGCATCTATTGCCATGCTGGGGTGGGCTCCCAGCGTGGCACCCTGTACTCTGGGGGGGACAGTGGAGCCGACAGGATTGGACACCCCCGTCAGCTATACCATGAGTTGCCACGCTGGGGTGGGCACCCAGCGTGGCATGTGGAAGGCTTTGGGGGGAGCGCAGCACAGCCGACGGGATTGGGCACCCCGCTGGCTATACAGTGTGCGTGAGTGCAGCACACACGGCGCGGCATGCAGTTTTGTGTGTGTGTTGTGTGTGTGTGTGTGTGTGTAGGGGAGCTGCGCATGAGCAGGCGATATCTGATCGCTGCTCACTGAAGCGTAGCTCCCCCTTTCAACTGTACGCCACTGCATTTTGGAGCTGTCATAGACAGCTTCAGCATGCATTGAAGGACTGGGGCCACGCCTGCCAACACACTGACTGAATTGGAAGAGGGGGTGACACACCTCCGAAAACTCGGATGATGGCACTATATTTCTTGCACATGCGTGCAAGCAAACATAAAAATGCATGAAAACCTTGTTAACTGAACTTACCTAGTTTTCAGACAGTTCACTGTCAGCCTTGGTAACAGCAGCACATTCTCTGGTCATGAGAGGATTACATCAGTGAACTATATAAAGGTAAGTGAGGGGTTGGGGTGGATCCCAATCAAAGTAACAGATCCATGGGTAGACCTTGACCTATAGCTTGAAGCAGCAGACCCATGGGTAGACCTTGACCTATAGCTTGAAGCAGCAGACCCATGGGTAGACCCTGACCTATAGCTTGAAGCAGCAGACCCATGGGTAGACCTTGACCTATAGCTTGAAGCAGCAGACCCATGGGTAGACCTTGACCTATAGCTTGAAGCAGCAGACCCATGGGTAGACCTTGACCTATAGCTTGAAGCAGCAGACCCTTGGGGCATGGCCTCAGAACTGTAGCCTACACCCATGATGCACAGCTCTGAACATGTTGGGCATGGCCCCAGCCCTATACCTCAAAGTAGTAGAGCCATGAGGCAAGGCCTGGGAACTGTCAATTGGCCTTGGATCATGAGGGTAGGGATGGATTCTGTTCCTTTGTCTCTTTATAACCTTAATGTAGGCATTAACATAGTGTTTTGCTGTATAGTGCCAGATGCAGTGTATAACTTGCTTCACACAAGGCCCTCTTGGCCCGGAACAAAATAACAGCAATTAAGCCCTATTGTCATTGAGTATTTTGCGACACGTCATTTACTGCAAGTTACTGCAAGGTGCTGTATTGCATCATAGGTGTTGTCACTGTATGTCAACTGTTTTAGAAGTGTAAATCTTTTGTAATTGCGTGACTTTTACTGTAGAGCAAATTGCATGCATTGTTGTTTTAGTCATATTCCTAAGACAGTATGGTGTTGCATTTCACCGCTATGCAAGTAATACTCAGCTATACCTGTCTTGTATACCTGATGAGAGAATTGCAGCTTCTGTGTTAGGGTGGTGTCTTTGAGAGATCAACAACTGGATGGCCACCAACTGGCTGAGCCTTAACCCTTGTAAAACATGTAATGATTTTCAATCAGAGTCAGCATGAGCCAGCAATAACAAGTGGTGAGGCCATATTACCATCTTTAAATGGCAACACCCTCCAATCTGTGAATGTGGTAAATGATCTGGGGGGTCATTGTAGACTGCAAGCTGACAGGAACAATACGTGTCAGCTGTATTCTGAAAAGGCTTTTTCACCTGAGTAACGACTCCTGGGTGAAGCCACATTTTGCACCTGTGGACTTGATGACAATAGTTCACACATCTGTCACATCTAGACTGGACTACTGTAATGTGCCATATTAGGGTTCTCTGAAGATTTGATGCATGCCCTGAAGCTGGTCCAGAATGCTGCAGCCTGGCTGGTGGCTGGAGCATTCTGTAGGGAACACCTAACATTCAAAAAAACAGTTTCTGGCACACACACTATCCTGAAAAGAGGGACGCAAACATCAAAAGAAGTTAAATTAGCACTTTATTTACCATAGAAAAAACATACGTGCCGGCAGACTGATGCGTGACATGTCCGAAACATGTCAGGAGTCAGTCTGCCAGCTCGTATGTTTTTTTTATGGTAAATAAAATGCTAATTTAACTTCTTTTGAAGTCTGCATCATTTTCAGGTTAGTGTGTGCCAGAAACATTTTTTTTGAATGTTTGGTGAAGTTTCTTTGAGCACCACGTCCCAGTGTGCACTTCTTAGGTTGCCTGTAGGGAACACCTCATGCTGGTTTTGTGCACTCTGCACTGGCTGCCAATTTGGTTGCATATTACCTTGTAGATAAGTTTGCTGACATTCAAGGCCCTATATAGTTCCAGTGTTGATTACGTTAAAGATCTCCTGTCTCCTTACACCCTTATCAACCCTCTCCTCTCCATGAAAGTGGGCCTGTTTGTGGTCCCCTGATTCTGTTTGAAGCTGTCTGGGGACATGACATTTGGGTTTGCCAGGCCACTTCTCAGGAAATCTACCCCCAGCATCCATTCTGCTCACATGGTGGAGGTTTTCCAGTGATCGTTAAAACCTAGTCATTTAATGAGGCTTACTCTTTTTTTGTAATTATATTTTTATTAATTTTCAGTTAAATATATACCAATGTGGACAGCATGAAACTACCAACTATACATATTAATTTACTAAGTCATTTTGCATGGATTGTTGTTCAAGATAAACAAAAAACATAATTACATTAAGACAAAAACAGGTATTATGTGCTTAAATCTCATTTATACAAGACTAGTTTATATTAAGCAAAGAAAAAATTATATTCCTCCATCCTGAGTATGCCTGTTACTACTTAAATAAATTCAAGAGAAGCTAATACATGCTGTTTCTTTTGACTGATGAAAAATATGTTATATCATACAGGTTTCAATTTAAGTCAAGGTCGATATCTAATCCTTTATGAGTCACATCTGTGTATTATTATACTGTACTACAAAAAAACAGACACCCTCTACATTTCATAAGCATTTATCCCTAGCAAATGTCATATCATTCTGTTATTCTGGTATGCTTTAAATTAAATTCTTCAAGGAAGAAGGGAAGAAGAACATTCTGTAGATGAGCTTATCACAGAAAATACAGTATTGAAATGCCTGCCATGAAATAATAGGTTCTGGTTTTCCACCTTAAATGCATAGGCTGACATTTCTTTTTATGAGTGTGTCAGTTACTCCATATCCTCTTCCTTAGAAGGGTCTCTCTCATATTAAAACCTGACAAATTAGTTTAACTGATCACTATCAAAGAAAAGGTGTTAGTCTGCTTTGCATATTATTTTAACTTTTGTAGGTAATAGTAGATGAACAGTTGCACCCAATTCCAGACTTTTATGACGATATGTCAAGAAACAACAACAACATTGCTGAGAAGCATATGAGAAATCTGGGTATAAGAAAAAGTGATGTCCTTGGTAGCTTAAAATTACCTTTATTCTGGACAATTTAATAATTAAAGGATACCTAAACAACATTTTGGCAACAAACTATTGAAAAATCTGACCTCAAACAGGACTAAAGGAAAGGTTGTTGAATTCATTAATGCTAAAACTACATTTATGTAAGTTATCTAAATGTGGTTCCAAAGCATTTGAAAAATGTAAAATCAGCCTTCCAATTTCAAAAAACTGCCTTATCTGCTTCTTAAAAACGCCACCAAATGTGTTAAGTGACGACATCATCAGAGCCAAAGTCAGAGAGTTATAGGGCTCTCTATAGTGCTAACTAGTTCTTTTTTCCCTTTGTATAGAATTCTTTCACCAAAATGGTCTAAACCATGTGCATTATTTCGAGCAATACACATGTGAGGCTTATGGTTCTGTTCATTTTGTGTACTTTAACATGCTGAAATTGTGTTTTAATCCAACCGACTTTCTCTTTGGCAAACCACAGTGCAGTACAAATCTTGAATAACCTGGTGGTCTATCCAGGATGCCACAATGGGGAGTGGGGGGGGGGTGCTGGAAGTATGTGCATACTTGATATGCACTTATTAACATTTTTATGAAACCTTTATATTTTCTGCTATTATACTTTTCTAGTACGTTTTTGACAGAACCTACAAATGTAATCCATAGTTTGAATATAAACATTTGTATAATCAATAGATCAGACTTCTTCAACAAAGTGAAATGCAGCAGCAGCAGCAAGCAAGTAAGTTACAATGGGGTGCATCCGCACCCTTCACCACCCCATAGATCCACCACTTGTTTGTAACAAAGTTCTTCTGTAGTCCAATGCCAGAGTTCATATTTTCTTGGAAATCAAAAATATGCATGTCTTGTCTTCTTTTCTTTATCCATGGGAAATAATAAGAAGAAGAGTCGGTATTTATATAGTGCTTTCATACACATTGTATCCCAAAGTGCTTTGCAAGCAATGCTAGACTGGTATTGAAGTGAAGGAATGTGTAGTGGCAGCCAGTTGACACATTAATACCCACACACAGCCTTGGACAATTGCATGAACTGGTTTTATGGGAAGGGGAATGTTGGCTAGGACAATAGGGCCAGGTAATGATCCTGGTGCTGGCAGCCCCACATCTTATTTCTCACAGTGATCTGCTCATATTTCTCCCCTTCTGTCTTCCCCCTTCCCTGAATATAGCAGCACCTTGCAGGGGTGGCATTCTCAGTCCCCCCTCTGGTATTCATTCTCACTACTTCTCCCCACACCAAAAACTGGTGAGCTCATCACCTTTATGCATCATGAATGTAGGTAGTACAGTCCTCAGTTTTTTTGGCATCAAAAATAAACAAATCTTTCCAGCAAGTCAGGCTGATAGCAGCAGGGGGCAAGGGGAATTATAGGTTTTCCTATCCTTAAAAGATCCAGGCTACCTTTGATTAGGAACTATTAAATGATGGGTGTGCACATCATTATACATGTCATTTAATAGTGCCTAATCATAGGTGGATTAGATTTTATATGGGTAGGAATGCCTATGTTTTCCCTTGTGCCCTGCTGCTATCAGCCTGGCTTACCAGAAGATCATGTTTATTATTAATATGTAAAAATGACATGTGGGACTGTACTAACTGTATTCATGATGCAGAAGGGTAGTGAGCTCACCAGCTTTTGGTGTGGGAAGCAGAAGAGAAGAATGAATGCCAGAGAGGGACTGAAGAGGCCATTCCAGCAGGGTACAGCAATATTCAGGTTAGGGGAAGACAGAGAGGGGGATGTTGAGCAGATCACTGTGAGATCTGAAATGTTGGGCTCCCAGCACCATGATCACTACCTGACTGTGAATGAGAGCAGCCAGCAATGACAAATACTCAGTGGCAGGGCTACATTTAAAGTGCTACTTGAATTCAGTGTAGGGAGATTACTCTCAGGTGGGGGGTGGGTGTTGATGTTTGTGAGGACAGTATTGAGGGAGCTGTGTATAGATCATTCAAGATTTAGAAGAGTAGTAGCCAACCAGCTCGTATTGTGGAGGTGGGCACTAAAAAGTACTGGAGAAGATTTGCAGGGAACTGTCCTGTTGGGTTCTACAGATCACAGGTAAAGGAGTAGACTGACACTGGAAGTCTGGTGGATTCGCTCAAGGCATTAGTATGCCTCTCCTGCTAATAATATTGTTATCCATAGTAAGCAAAACCCTTATGAGGGCATGAACAGCAGTTTTTCTGGTGAGTCCTGAGGCTTATTTCTTGGCCTTCCATGAAGACCCAATTGTTGGTTAATGAGGTGGGACAAAAAAGCAACAGGGGAACTGTACATACTGCCTTCACTGTGCATTGAAAAAGGTTGCTTTTTTTTTAATTTTTTAACAGTGTTTTTTAACAGTGCCAGCTGATAATCCATATTGGTGTAGGTATGCACAACTCTCAGAGGTATACGATTATAGTCTGAGGTGTGATAATTCTCTTCATGAGACCGCAACATCATATGCAGCCCCGGGCAGTACTAAGGACACGGTATGGATGGTGGGGTGTTCAACAGAAGCCAGGCTAGGTGCAGGGGATTCAATTGGAAAAAGAATACAAGAGAAGCTTTTTTTTGTGGATTAACAAGAATGCATGAGCTTTGGAACTGGACAGGACCAGTACTTCGCTGTGTGACCCTAAGCAAGTCACTTAACTTCCTTGTGCTGCCAGGCCACATCTGTAAACAAGGTTTCAGCGTAGTGTGTCTCTCCTGGTTAACAAAAACAAAATTCAGGGCATCACATAACCATTAGATCATCAAGTATTTGAAGGGTTGTACTGTTCTGCAGTTTGCCAAAGAGAAAGTCAGCTAGATTGCAAAACATTTTCAGCAAGTTAAAGTAAATAAAATGAACAAATTCATAGCCTAACGTGTACTGATCAAAATAATCCACATGTTAACACATGGTGTTGATCATTCTGGTAAAACAATTCAAAACAAAGAGGGAAAGAAGAACTAGTTAGCCTATAGGAATCTATATTGGTCTCTGGCTCTGGCTCCAATGATGTCATCATGACTCATCACTTAACACAGTTGGCAGACATCTTAGGGAGAAGGCATGGCTGTTTTTTTGTAAGTGAAAGGCTGATGTTTACATTTTTCAAAAGCTATGAAACTGCATCTATATTATTTACATAAATACACTTTTAGCATGAATGTAAACAGTAGCCTTTACTTTACCTCACTATGAAGCCAGATTTTGAAGTTTGCAGTTTTAAAAAACTGCTTGTTTGGGTATCCTTTAAATATCTGTCCAATTAGAAAACAATTGCAATAAATACTGTTCCTTACAGGTGGTGGATTTATTTGATGCAGTGTCATTGGGGGTTTTGGTAGGAAATGTAACAGTTTCTCAATAATTTTTTGTCACCCTAAAAGCCTTAGTTAGAAAAGATGGATTTTCATCTGAAAGTTCATACACTTTTTTTTTTGTATTATTTATTTATAATTTTGCAGTACAAAAACAACAAAATCATTACAGCATAGGAGGAAAGCATCCAGTTATCATAGAAATGGCAATACCTTACAACATGTATATGCCTCTCCCAGATAGTTACCACAAAGGGGGAAACCCCATATCTCTCTATAATACCGATTTCCATAGCATACAGCTAAAGAAGCATACAAGGGAACCAAGACTAAAATGTTTATGATACCATCAAGAACAAACAAGCCAGCTTAATCTGCCGGTTAATATAGTTCCCCAAATAACTAGTCCCCTTTATTATTTCAACAAATATTCTCCCATCCTCCCACAGCCTTCTATATCAGAACAAGAAGAAAAAAGAATGACCCATAAACATAATACGTTGAGGCACTAAATAAACTGCCTACTGTATCCCAGATGCAACTCTAGCATAGATTATGCAGCAAAATGAGCTGCTTTATATAATCAGTCCCACGTATAAATCAAGTCTGTGCCCGAGCCATGTCCCACCCTTTCGATTCCAGAAACAGTTTTTAATGGCCCTTATGTAGCAGGCTAGATAATACAACTTAAGATAATTAGAGTCAGGTTTATATTCCTTGGCTAGAATTAAGCTCCCCAAATAACTTTACTTATTTAGCTTTAAAAATATCCCTTACTAGCCAGGGTAATGTCCTAGCCCACTCTCACAGACCTCGAGCAAATTCAAGGCCATGGTGAATTCAGGGGACCTCTTCATCTGATAAGGCAACCTCTCCTTCTTCTGCCTCCAACTCTTGCTCAATGGTCTTCACCATCTTTTCGGCATCCTTTGGATCCTGGAATTGATACTGTCGCCCTTGCCAAGTGAGTCTCAACCAAGCGGGGAAAAGGAGCTGATGCTGAATTTTAAAATGTCTCAATCGACTGCGGATTCCATCGAAGCCTTTCCTCCTTATGCGGGTGCCATACACAAGGTCTGGGAAAACTTGAATAGCATTATCCCCATACTTCAAACAGCGCTTCCATCTGGCCTGGGCAAGTACCCTATCTCGATCCCAGACCCCTGTGCACACCACCAGGAAAGTCCGTGGTGTCCCCTCCTCCAATAAATTCTGTCTTGGTGTAATTCTGTATGTCTTTTCAACTGCTAAAGAGGAGTTCTCTTCCGAGAGTCCAAGAATCTTCGGGAACACATGTCTGGCAAAACTCAGAGGGTCATCTCCCTCTGCTGACTCAGCCAGACCCAGTATGTGCAGGTTTTGTTCTCGGGCTTGATTCTCCACCAGCTCAAGTTGCTGTCATAGCATCGTGTTTTCTTTAATAAGTTTTGTGGTGGTGTCATAGGCCTTCGTCATAAGAGTTTCCGATTTCTGGACTGTCGTCTCACATCTGTCCATTCTGGCCTCCAGATCTGTGACTCATGGTATGAGAGAGTCCAGTTTTTTGTCCATCACCTGAACCGACCTGACCAGTTGACTTAGGGTTGTTTGTATGGAGTCTAGAGAAGCGCCTGTCGGCACAGCTTACTCGGGGCCGTAGCTTCCATGAGTTCTGGGGGCCTCTCCTCCCTCTGTCATTGGGTTTTCTTTGGGGCAAAAAAATCTGATGAGGATGCAGCAGCCCCATGATTCTTCCCCATAATCACTGACTCTGAGGCACTACCAAACACCCCCAGTGCTCTGTCTTCAACAAATTGGTCTAAAAAGTACACTTTAAATCAATAAAAAAATAGAGGCCTAGGAGCTCAGGAGAAATGCTGCTTCCTATAAGCTGCTCAGCAGCGCCCCCCAAGTTCATACACTTTGATGTAAATGTCTCTTACCATCTCTGTCTCTATACCAACCAGTAGGCTAACAATCTGTGCATTCTTATTCCTTGTCTCATTCTTAAGTTTTCTAATTTATAGTTATAAGCATAGTTTTCACAAATTACATTGGCAGTGTTAGCTTCCACATCTTGAAACTTGGTAGATAATCCTGAAATGACTTGCTTTCTTCTTAATTTGTACTGAAACATTATCTATTTTTTCATGATAAAATGTGGCATAATTTTGCATGAAGTCTAGCCTTGTATTGAGGGCAATAAAACTTTTATCATATTTGTCAGTCCATTTTAGGATCTTCTCTTTGGACTTACCAAGCGATTCAATGGTGTGCTCAGACCCAACAGAATAAGGTGTGGAGGGACAAATATCTTTTGGAGACTGATAAGCTATTTTTGTCATATATATATATATATATTTTTATCATGACATTATTTGTCACCACCACCTCAGACCTGGCAGGGGCTGAGCCCCCCCCTTCAGAGGGGTACATCCTCCAGCCCATTGAGGCCATCATGGGTCCTGCCAGGTCCCAGTATTTTTCCTCCATTTTCTACCCCCTGTGCCCACACCAGTGAAATGGGTGCAGCAGCTGTCTCCACCTCTGTGGAGGCAACCATGCACCCTGGGCATGGGCCAAACCCCTCTTTTGCTGACGCACACAGCACAAATCCTCCACCCCAAGGAAGGAGAGTAATCCTCTGGATGCTTAATCCTTACCTCCCTGGCCAACCACTAAATGACCCGAGTCCATTCTCGAACCCAGGTCACCAGCATGGCATGAGGTGTGTTGTTCAGTGCCTCAGCACCAGCAGGCTGGCTTTGTATTGTATCTTTTGACACATTACTAGCAGTCTAATGTTGTCCACAAAATCATTTTTTCTAATAGCAGAAACATCTTCTAAGACAATATATAAGATGACTGTTTGCTTTTCAATTAAATTTGATGCAGCAAGTATTTGCACAGTAGAGACAGTCATGGGACCGGGTGAGCCAGGAACACAATCCGCTTCAAAAGCTGAATTCATGCAGAAGTATACTCTTTTTTAAAAATATTTGTTTATTGATTTGTAGAATTATTCTCAGATAAAAGTTTTATTAAAACATAAAATAAATCAAATATAGAGCATTAAAAAGAGAATAATGGATAGGTTACTGTTGATCACTGGGAGTAATACCATAGAGAGGTTCTGGACACATGAACCTCGAGAGTGAAGCTCGAGAGGTTTCAATGTGTCTAGAACCTCGAGATAGAATTACTCCCCAGTAATCAACAGTAACTTATCCATTATTCTCTTTTAATGTATGGATCCAGTTTGGAAAGTTTTGCAGGAGTAGGAGAGCAGAGTAAAACTTACAACAGTGACCACAATGTAGGCGAGGTGGTTTCCAGCTCAGGATCTTGGATGACAAGTCAGGAGAAGGTGGTTATGGCCCAGCATTCTAGATAGTGACATCACTGGTCATAAACAGTGAAATGTAGTGGGTCACCAAGTCATCCATGACCAAAAACGGGACAGATAAAGCTGCACTAGGCAGTAAAGAGAAAACAAATGCTGCAA
The DNA here is from genome assembly GCA_016271365.2 of Neoceratodus forsteri. Classification (NCBI taxonomy): domain Eukaryota; kingdom Metazoa; phylum Chordata; order Ceratodontiformes; family Ceratodontidae; genus Neoceratodus; species Neoceratodus forsteri. Next base: position 533,437,572 of record CM057456.1, on the reverse strand, counting down.
CTAGCACCAGTAATTTCTCTCGCTAAGGGAGAGAGCTGCCAAGTTTTCTGTATTGTTCTGCCTGCCCACACAGGAAAAGCAGCCAATCAGAAGGCACACTTTAGAAGACATCGGGAGGGAAACGAGCACTTGTGCTGTTCTGTTTTTCTGATAATTCTATCATTCAGGTCCTGAATTATAGTATTACAGCACTTGAACAATAGTATTATCACTCCTGAAGTGTGCTAGTATCACTCTGGGAGTGTTAGTATTTGTGACACTTGGACAGCTGTTTCTGATCGCTGTATCATTTTTTGCAATATAAAAAATGGGTTATGGACTGTCTCATGAGAAATGCTGAAACAGCATGTGAGATCACACACACACACACACACACACACACACACACACACACACACACACACACAGGTTTTAGATACAAGGTGTTACCTGGAAAGCCAGAAGCTAATTGCAGGCTAGAAGATACCTAACTGCCAAGATAGATCATAAACTTTTAATAACACTTAGAGGAAGAAGAGCAGGTTGTGACGTTTTAGTGCAAAGTCATAAAATATGCCTTGATGTTCTGGAAAGCAGGAAGCTGATTGTAAGATCAAAGGAATGTCATTTGAAAAAAAGAAAATGAGTTTTGCTGAGGATTACAGAACTTAATACTTTGAAAAGACATCCTGTTTTTGTATATATGTATTTTTTTATATTCTGACAGAGGAGGAGCTAGGTGACCTCACACAAAGGGGTGGGCAAATACAGTGTTTTTTAAACAATATTCTGTTTTCCTTCAGGGACACTTATCTACTCTCTTCCAAAGAAACATCTTTGAGCACTTTAAGCAGGTATTTAGAGAGAGAGACCAAATCTAAGTACTGTAGTAGGAATTGCACTGTTAAAATCTTGTTCTTTTAAAATATTTGTATGTTCTTGTGATATATAGTTCTGTATTTTATGTTTTACATATTTTTTTATCTATTTTAGTAAAACTCTATTTTTAGAGCGTACTTGGTCTGTCTTTGAATTTCTTTCCTTTACAAGTGAAGTGTATATGGTTAAAGCAGATACTGTACATAAGCTTGAATGGTGATACCAAACTGAAAAAGGTAAGCGTTTTAATCTGACGTCTTTATTAAAGTTTTTAAGGGTTCATTTCTGTACACCTGGTTACGTGCCCATAGGCAAAGATATCTGGCACCCCTGAAGACAGATTTATCTGAGCCTGTGCATTGGGTATGCTAGCAAGAGGTTCACAGTTTGAATCCCTCCAGAACTGAGACCAAAGGTTGATCCGAACCCACAAAACAGACAGGAGGGTTACCCTACTTCTGTTAACTGTTCACAAGACTGCACTCAGGGCTTGGCACTTTGGGAGTAGAGAGCTGACCTGCTGAGTGGGTTTGCGACAGATTGGTTGGCAGCAGTGGCATAAATTTTGGTATCACAAGCTTTTATTGTTCAGTGTGTCAGCTTGAGACCATCAGCTCACTTGCAAAGAAAGAAAAAGGCAGTCATTTTATTTTAAAAAGGAAACAGAACTATATCACTTGGTGTACAGTCAAGTTCCTACCCATTTTATATTTTTTACTAAAGTGCAAGTCAGAATAGCAGTAGTTAGGAAAGATGGCTTCCAACTACAGCAGGCACACTGTAGATTACTTAAGGCAGTTGTGCGGGGACAGAGGAGTCCCATTTGAGGCAAAAGCCAGCAAGCAGAACCTCATAGATGCCCCGATGGTAGCAGATACCCAGAGCAGCGAATCACAGACCGTGACTGAAAAGAACCAAACCTCAAGTGTGGCAGGGCTAGTGGCCAGTGCAGTGTCCAGATCCAATGAGAAGGATCAACAGGGCCACTGTCAGTGAAGGGCCACAGCAGCAGGAGAAGGTCACCAGTATCCTGGATCCAGAGGTACTCAGGGTACAAACTGAGATGCACAGGATGGAGCTGGAGTTCCAGGAGAAGAGAGAATGAGAAAGATGAGAGGCAGAGTGGGAATAGCAGGAGGCAGACCATGAGGAGCATGAGTGCCAGCAAGCTGCAGAAGAGAAGGCAGAGTGAGAATGCCATGAGGTAGAGCGAGAACACCGAGAGGCAGTGCAAGAACAGAGAGATGCAGACCATGAGGAGCATGAGCACCAGCAAGCTGCAGAGGAGAAAAGAGAGCGAGAACACCAAGATGCAGACCGTGAGAAGCAGGAGCACCAGAGGCAACATGAACTGGAGAAGCTATGACACCGACCAGCTGCACCAGAGCAGGTAAGTGGCTTGGGTTTAACTGGGACTACAGGACTGGGTTACAAATTAAATTCCAAATTAATAGCTGAATTTAAAGATGGATGCCTTTTTAAATTATTTTGAAAAAGTTTGTATTCAGGCTAAAAATCCTAGAGAGTCCTGGAGCTTTCAGCTCTCCCCGCTACTTACCGGGAAAGCGTGGGATGCATTGGGTCAAATGGACAATGAGGACAGTGATGATTACAGCAAACTTAAAGCTGCACTGTTAAAAAAGTTTGAATTAACTGCTGAATCATATAGAGCTAAATTCCATAAGCTCAGGAGAAGCCCTGACATGAGCTACAAGGAGCTAGCCATGAAACAATGTCAGTTTTTAAAATGTTGGTGTGAAGGAATTGAGACAAACTCTGTTGATAAAATTGAAACTGTGATACTGTTAGAACAGTTTTTCTGGGTGTGCCTAGCAGAGCTGTAAATCTGGCTGGAGGACCGAGATCCCAAAACAGTGCAAGAGGCTGCTGAACTCTTGGACTGCTATGCCAAGAGCAGACCTGCTCTGAGAGCGAATGGGGCAGGTGTGGTAGCACAGAAAGGGAAAAGTGCACCTTCAGGGCAGCTAAAACCCTCACTGCCTCCACCAAAACCAGTTAGCCCCAGGTTTCAAAGAAAAGATTTCTCTGACAGAAGAAATGAATGTTGGTTGTGTAAAGAAACTGGGCATATTGCCAGACCGTGTCCCAAAAAGGTGAGCAATAATACACAACCAGGTGCTAGAAAAGAAGTGGGTTGTTTGTGTGTCCCTGGAAGCATGCCAATGAACATGAGGGAGCATGTGCACCCAGTCATGGTGAATGGTGTACAGACGCAGGGGTTAAGGGACACAGGGGTCATCCCTGACCTTGGTAAAGGGGGAACTGGTATAGCCTGGTCAGCTTATACCCAATAAATATGTCACTGTACAGGACTTTGCGAGTGGGGAGAAAACATTGCCCCTCGCTAGTGTTCTCTTAGACTGGGGTGAAACAGGGGGAACTGTGCAACAGGTGGCTGTAGCCAAAACATTAGCAGTGGATGTGATCCTGGGCAACAATCTCCATCAGGGGATGGTATGTGCAGTTACCTGTAGCCAAGCAGCAAGGGAAAATTGTAGTTCCCAGAATCCCTCAGAAGTCATTGTGGAAACCACTGAGAGGCTGGTTCCCCAGCTTGTGTCTCCTGATACGGAGATTAATGAAGAGGGGGTAGAAATTTCCCCAGTAGCAAGTAACCACACAGCTACAGAGGGTTACTCCAAAGAGGGAAGGGTGACCCCTTGTGCGAGGGTTGGGATTGACAGTGATTCTGACTGCCCTGATGCTAGTGCTAGAGACCCTAGTTTAGCAACTAAAGGGGACCTGTCCCATGCCTTGGGAATGTGTGAGGGGTTTGCAGCTGCTCAGAGAAGTGACCCTAGTTTAGAGAAGCTGAGGGCTTGGGCAGACTCAGATGGCACACAGGGAGGTGACAACAGACATAAGGTTTATTGGAAAAATGGACTTATGTATACACAGGCAGTACAGACAGAGGGAGGGGTGCTAGGCAGGCAGCTTGTCATTCCCCAGGGGTATCGTGAGCAGTTGCTCAAGATTGCACATGATATTCCCTTGTCTGGTCATCTGGGAATTGTGCGCACAACACAGCGGTTGGCCCAGAATTTCTACTGGCTTAACTTCACCCAGAAGGTGAAGGAGTATTGCAGGTCTTGTCACCGGTGCCAAGAAATAGGGAAGGCTGGCAAGAAAACTCAAGCTGCCCCGATTCCATTGCCCATAGTGGAGGAGTCATTCCAGAGGGTGGGAATGGATATTGTGGGCCTTTAAATACCCCCAGCTCCTCAGGGAAGAGATTCATACTGACTGTGGTGGATTATGCCACCTGGTACCCAGAGGCAGTCGCCCTATCCTCACTAAGGACAGACAAAGTGTCAGATGCCTTACTTGGGATTTTCTCCCATGTTGGGTTTCCGCAGGAGGTTATCACTGATTGAGGGGGTTCCTTCATGTTGGACCTGATGAAATGTTTATGGGAGAAGTGTGGGGTGGTGCAGAGATGCAAGACACCGAATCACCCACAAGCCAATGGGCTTGTGGAAAGATTCAATGGTACCCTAAAGGCAATGCTCCGGGTGTTTGCTGAACAACATGGGAGGGACTGGGAGAAATACCTTCCCCACCTGTTGTTTGCATACAGGGAGGTGCCCCAAGAGTCAACAGAATTTTCCCCCCTTCGAACTCTTATATGGACACCGGGTATGTGGGCCCCTATACTTGATCTAGGAGGACTGGGAAGGCAAGCATGCCACCCAGGGAACTCCCATTGTGGATTACATCCTTAGGTTTAGGGAAAGGCTGAAGGAGCTTATGGGGATAGCCCAGAACAACCTAGCAGCTGCCCAACAAAAACCAAAAGTGTGGTACGACCGCAGAGCCAGAGCTCACTCGTACATAGTGGGTCAGGAAGTCATGGTCCTTATTCTGGTCCAGAAAGACAAGCTGCAGGCTGAGTGGGCAGGACTGTACAAAGTGGTTAGGAAGGTAAATGATGTGAACTACATTGTGGAGTTCCTGACCGAAGACAAACAGAAAGGATGTACCATGTCAATATGATGAAGCTATATGCAAATAGGGTTGACATGGTGTTTGCAGTGTGCAGTCCTGGGGAGGGATGGCAAAGGAGATCCCCTTCTGGACTTGTTGGAAGAAAGTAAGTGGGAGTCCTCTGTGGAGGCAGTAAAATTGTCTCCCCAGCTGGCCCCGGACCAGATCTAGAAAGTAAGGGAGGTTTTAGCAGACTTTGCCCCATTGTTTAGTGCCAAGCCTGGACTAACCCCCTTAGCGACTCATGATGTGGAGACAGGGACACAGATGCCCATATGGCGGACAGCTTATCGGGTGTCAGAGGCTGTCCAAAAGGACATTAGGAAGGAAGTGGAGGAGATGCTGGATTTAGGGGTAATCCAGAGATCCCACAGCCCCTGGGCCTCACCTGTAGTCCTTGTGCCTAAGCCAGATGGCTCTACTTATTTCTGTGTGGGCTATCATGGACTGAATGCAGTCACGAAGTCAGACGCACACCCGATGCTGCAGACGAACAAACTCCTGGACAAGTTAGGAAGGGTGACCTACCTTACAACCATTGACCTGACAAAGGGGTATTGGCAGGTAGAGTTGACAGACAGGGCTAGGGAGAGGTCGGCCTTCATCACTCTGATAGGCTTATTTGAGTTCAAAGTAATGCCTTTTGGAATGAAGAATGCCCCCGCCACTTTCCAAAGGTTGATGAAGCAGGTGTTAAATGGTGCTGAGGAGTACGCCATGGCGTACCTGAATGACATTACCATCTTTAGTACCAGCTGGGAGGAACAGCTATCCCACCTTAGGGAAGTGCTGGGCAGGATACAGAGGCCTGAGCTCACTGTGAAAGCCGAGAAGTGCCAGATGGCCATGGGAGAGGTGGCATACCTTGGGCATGTGGCAGGCCATGGACAGCTTTGTCCTAACCAACTGAAAATAGAGGTACTCCAGGCATGGCCCAGACCAGAAACACAGAAGCAGGTCAGGGGTGTTCTAAGGACAGCAGGGTACTACAGAAAATTTGTACCCAATTACAGTGCCCTGGCTGCTCCCCTATCTGACCTGACAAAGAAAATGATGCCCAAGAAATTTACCTGGGGCCCAGCCTATGAGGAAGCCTTTTCCAAACTAAAGGAGGCACTATGCAGTGCTCCTGTTTTGACAAGTCCTGACTACAGTAAAACCTTTATAGTTCAAACTGAAGCCTCAGACATGGGTATTGGGGCAGTACTGAGTCAGACATCCAGCCAAGGGAAAGATCACCCAGTAGTGTACCTGAATAGGAAGTTACTTCCAAGGGAGCTGACATACTCCATGGTGGAAAAACAATATCTTGCCATAGTGTGGGCCCTAAAGAAGTTGGAGCCATACTTATATGGCCAGCATTTTGTGGTGCAGATTGACCACAACCCCCTGGTTTGGCTGATGCATACAGGAAAGAACAATGGTAGATTGCTAAGATGGAGTCTTGCTTTGCAAGGGTATGATATGACAATATTACATAGGGCTGGAGCCAAAAATCAGAACGCAGATGGGCTGTCTAGGGTCTATGAGGACTGAACTGATTTGAGAAGCTCATCCCATGCTGGGGATAGAGCCCCTAAGTGACACTTGGACAGCTGGTTCTGATCACTGTATCATTTTTTGCAATATAAAAAATGGGTTATGGACGGTCTCTCATGAGAAATGCTGAAACAGCATGTGAGATCACACATACACACACACACACAGGTTTTAGATACAAGGTGTTACCTGGAAGGCCAGAAGCTAATTACAGGCTAGAAAATACCTAACTGCCAAGATAGATCATAAACTTTTAATAACGCTTAGAGGAAGAAGAGCAGGTTGTGACGTTTTAGTGCAAAGTCATAAAAGATGCTTTGATGTCCTGGAAAGGGGGAAGCTGATCATAAGATCAAAGGAATGTCATTTGAAAAAAAGAAAATGAGTTGTGCTGAGGATTACAGAACTTAATACTTTGAAAAGACATCCTGTTTTTGTATAGATATATTTTTTATATATGCTGACAGAGGAGGAGCTAGGTGACCTCACACAAAGGGGTGGGCAATTATAGTTTTTTTTAAACAATATTCTGTTTTCCTTCAGGGACACTTTTATCTACTCTCTGCCAAAGAAACATCTTTGAGCACTTTAAGCAGGTATTTAGAGAGAGAGAGATACAATCTAAGTACTGTAGTAGGAATTGCACTGTTAAAACCTTGTTCTTTTAAAAAATGTGTATGTTCTTGTGATATATAGTTCTGTATTTTATGTTTTACATATTTTTTATCTATTTTAGTAAAACTCTATTTTTAGAGCGCACTTGGTCTGTCTTTGAATTTCTTTCCTTTACAAGTGAAGTATATATGGTTAAAGCAAACACTGTACATAAGCTTGAATGGTGATACCAAACTGGAAAAAGGTAAGCATTTTAGTCTGAGGTCTTTATTAAAGTTTTTAAGGGTTCATTTCTGTACACCTGATTAGGTGCCTGTAGGCAAAGATATCTGGCCCCCTGAAGACAGATTTATCTGAGCCTGTGCATTGGGTATGCTAGCAAGAGGTTCACAGTTTGAATCCCTCCAGAACCGAGACCAAAGGTTGATCCGAACCCACAAAACAGACAGGAGGGTTACCCTGTTTCTTTAACTGTTCACAAGACTGCTCTTGGAGGTTGGTACTTTGGGAGTAGAGGGCTGACCTGCTGAGTGGGTTTGTGACAGTATTATCAAGATTTTTTGTATGCTTTAGTAGCATATTAAATTACATATCCATATATTAAATAGCTTCAATCTGCAAGTTTGCAACATCAACAATTAATAACTCATTTTATCATCACACAATTAATTTCCTCTAAGAGTGGGGACTGCAGTACATTCATAGTAGCATTAGTTAAATTCCAGAATCAAAATACAAAGTCTGGCAATGAAGCATAGAAATGAAATGTCAAGTGGCACACAAGTATTAGTCTTTAATATTTATTATTAGCAGATAATAAATCAAACTGGATAGGAGCAAGGAGCCATACCAAACTTACCCTTAAAAATGTTTTCACTGAAGTCCACTTATAATCAGGGCAAGGGTAAAACACTTGATGCTGTTTAAATAGATCAAATTCATTTAAATAAGTCAAATCTTTCTCAAAGTAAGGAAGTCCTTATCCGATTAACGTATGAGTCTTGAATCTGTTCTTCTAAATCGGGTAAGTCCTGTATTTCCATTTCATTATCATCCTCCTATTCCCTTTTTCACATTTACTGACCTTTCTCAAGTGCTTTACTATTTTTCCCTGAGAAATGTGGCAATTTATCAGGTTCAGGAAAAACATGCTTTTTGTTTTAGTAGAAAACTACACATTTAAAAGGATGGAGAAAGGAACTCTTTGCTCCTAATTCTCACAGTTCTTCCCTATAATGCAATAGCTTTCTTCTTCTGTCCTAAGAGGAGACATGTTCAGAAAATATGGAAGAGACGGCCTCTAAATTCAAGCATACCTTTCTGCTTTACTGTTCTGATAATTATGTCTCAATCCATATCGAAGACAAGATTGAAGAACAAAATGGTTTTAATTAGTGAGTTGTCCATTGTTCTTACGTTTTCCAAAGCTTATTCAGTTGAGGATAGTTGGTAGATGGTTGGGTTTTTTTTCTGTTTGTTTTTTTGGGGGGGGGGTTGCAGGAAACTGTTTTCTGGAAGCCCAAATGCTCTAGTAGTAAACATCAAATTGGATTCCATTAATGTCAGTGACTCAGAAAGCATTGCCTTAACAAGTTCTCTTAAAGACTCAAACTGAGCATCCAAACTGATGGTTAAACCTAAAACTCTTACATTCATATAACAAGCCTGGTTTCCTAACATTTCAATTGTTTTCTTAAATGCCAGTAGTGCGAAAGTATTAAAGGTAAAAAAATGCTTCCTTTGCCAATGTCTTAATTTTGAAACTTTTTAATCCTTATCCATTTCTGCATACTGTTGTTTGAACTTGTCAAAGAAACATAGAAACATAGACTCTTACAGCAGATAAGGACCATTTGGTCCAACTAGTCTGCCCATTCCCCCTACCTGTTTCATCCTAAATGATCTATAGCTTACTCTCTCTTTCTTGTCACTAGAATTCCTTTATGTCTGTTCCATATGTTTTTAAATTCCCTTACCATTTTTGACCCCATAACCTCTGCCGGAAGACTCTTCTATGGATCCACCACCCTTTCTGTGAAAAAAATACTTTCTCATGTTACCCCTAAGTCTACCCCTCCCCCCCATCTTCATATCATGGCCCCTTGCCATTGAACATCTTTTTTTTTTTTTTGAAAGATAGCACCCTCTTGTACCTTATTTACATCCTTCAGGTATTTGAAAGTCTCTATCATGTCCCCCCCCCTCTCTGTCATCTCCTCCAGGGAATTCATATTGACTTCCTCCAGTCTCCCATCATATGACTTTTGGTGCAGCCCCAGCACCATTTTTGTTGCCCTTCTCTGAACTGCTTCTACTCTGTTTATGTCCTTCTGGAGATGACACCTCCAGAAGAGGACTCAGTGCTCTTGATGAGATCTTACCAATGTTCTATACAGTGGCATCAAAACCTTCCTTCTGCTGGGGATACCTCTCGCTGTGCACCGCAGCATTCCACTGGCTCTTCTCACATTGTTTGGTAACCTTTAGATGATCAGATATGCTTACTCCTAGGTCCCTTTCCTTTTTCGTGGCCGTCAGTACCTCCCTCCCCCCATCATGTACTCCTCTCCTGCATTTCTGTGCCCCATGTGCATGATCTTGCACTTCTTTGCATTAAATCATAGCTGCCACATCCTTCAGCACTTCTCAAACTTGCTTAGGTCCCTTCTCATTTTCCCTACCTCTCCTGGAGTGTCAACCCTGTTGCAGATCTTCCATCTTCATAGCTTCTGCAAAGAGAGACACACCTTCCCCTCCAGCCCCTCTTCAATGTTGTTAATGAAGACATTAAAAAGGGCTGGTTCAAGCACTGATCCCTGGGGGACCCTGCTGGTCACCCCCCTCCTTTTGTATTGAACTCCGTTCACCACCACCCTCTGTGTCCTATCACTCAGTCAATTTTTGACCCACTTTACCACCCTGAGAGCCACTCCCAGAATGCCCAACTTGTTTACTAACCTCCTATGTGGGATGATGTTGAAGGCCTTGCTGAAATCCAAGTAGGCCACATCAACCGCCCCTCCCTTATCCACCTCCTTAGTCACCCAGCCAAAGAAATCTTTTAGATTTGTTAGAAAAGATCATCCCATTGTGATCCCTGCTGCCTTGGATCCTGCACTCTGTTGGATTCAAAATATATCACAGACCTTTCTTTTAGTAGTGATTCCATTAGTTTCCCCGCCACTGAGGTCAGGCTGACTGGCCTGTAATTGCCAGTCTCCTCCCTGCTCCTACTTTTGTGGAGAGGAACTACATTCACCCTCTTCCAGTCATTTGATACCACACCTGTTCCAGCAAACTGTTGAACTGGGCTGTCACTGGTGCTGCCAGCACCTCCCTGAGTTCTCTTAATACTCTGGGATGTATCCAGTCTGGCCCCATTGCTTGTCCACTTCAAATTAGTGAGTTCCTTTAAGACTGTGTAAGGTCCACCCACAAAATTACAGTGATTCCCAATTTTACTATTAAAAGATGAACTCGTAACTTTGATTCTTGGGGGTATATTTCAGAGCTAAGGGATTCTCTGCAATGGCAGGATTTTTATTTAGCTAAGTCATTGACCACAGCATATGATGTCTTCTCCGAAATTGTGTTAGGGGTCATAAACAAATTTGCTCCATTGGTGAAAGTCCGTAACAGGGGCCAAAATTGCCGATGGTTCATGGAGGATTTGAAGGGTACCCTGAGGAGTAGGGATATGCTTTGGAAAATTGCCAGGAAATCCAATCTCCCTAATGATTGGGTTCTATTCAGAAGGGCAACAAATTATTGCACCAAGTTGACTAGAGATGCAAAAGCACATTTTTACCGTACACAGCTAAAGCTAGTTTCCAGTTGTTCTTCTAAATTCTGGAACACAATCAAAGTGATTGAAGGACGTTCTTCCGGAAACCATCTTCCTGCCAATATTATAGTTGGTGACTTTGTAGTCTCCGATAGGCTTTCCATCCTTGACACTTTTAATAATCATTTTTCTACTGCTGGTCTGGCCTTTGACTGTTCTCCTGCCTGCTCTCTCCATCACCAGCTGGCAGAGGACACTCTAGATACACCTATCTGCAGCCCATCATTCTCTCTCCAGCCAACATCCCTGAAAAAAGTCGAAGACCTCCTCCTACAGCTAGACTCCAAAAAAAGCGCTGGAGCTGACTCTATTCTTAAAGGTCGGTTACCGGGTCCTTGCAGTTCCAATTACACACCTCTTTAATCTATCTCTGTCTCAGGGTGAACTCCTGCCCATTTGGAAAACTGCGCTTGTGGTCCCATTGTTTAAATCAGGTGATCCTAGGGATCTTAACAATTACAGGCCAACCTCGTTATTCCCAATTCTGTCCAAGATGCTGGAGAAAATAGTGAGTGTCCAGCTACAAAACTATCTGGAATCTGAAAACCTGCTTAATCCCTTACAGTCTGGATTCAGGGCTCTGCACAGTACAATATCTTCCCTTGCTAAAGTGACCAACGACTGGCTAACAGAGCTGGATAATAAGAATTTTATCTGTGCAGTGTTTTTGGATTTAAGCAAGGCATTTGATAAAGTAGACTATAGCCTGCTTCTTTCTTCCCTTCAGAATATGGGTCTAGACGTCCTCTCTTTAAGATGGTTCTCAAACTATCTCTCTGATTGATTTCAGCAAGTAAAGGCTGAAGGAGAAGTCTGTCCTTTAAGACCCTTGCTGGGGAATGTACCCCAAGGTTCCATTCTGGGACCCTTGCTGTTTGCTATCTACATCAACAATATCGACACAACCATAAATGAAGCAAAAAAACATCTTTTTGCAGACGACACAGTAATTTACATCAGCAGCCCTTCCACTGTAACTGCACAGAAAACCCGTCAAAGCTAATTCAATTTGTTGCAGCTTCAGCTACTAAACCAGAAGTTACTGCTTAATGCTAAAAAAACTAAAGCACTGTTCCTATCACCCCTTTCACATGCATCAAACCCTTCTGTCGATGGAACACTTCTACCTATCACCACCATCCTGGGTGAGCAGCTGGACTACGTAACTAAATTCAAGTACTTGAGTGTCTGGATAGACAATAAACTCACCTTTACTGATCACATTGAAGAGCTGATAAAGAAACTTAGGCAGAGACTTGGTCTTTTCTTTAGGATAAATAACTTACTCACTAGAGATGCCAAGCTGAAGTTGGTTCAAACCACCTTTCTCTCTCTCTATTGGACTATGCTGACTTCCTATATGGCCAGGGAACTGCTGGTACTCTAGCAAAGCTAGACACACTATCACCGTGCCTTGAGATTTGTTACAGGTTTACTGTATTCTACCCATCACTGCTCTCTGTACTCAGCAGTAGGATGGACATCCCTCAGCTGCAGATGCAAGAGGAATGCTGCTTTTTGGACATACAAAGCGATCATAGGAATGCTACCTCAGTACATCTCCGTCTGCCTCCCGATATGTTCTCTTGGCAAATATGCCCCGGGAAGTGCTTCCTTTATTGCTCTGTACGTCTATAAGGCAAAATCATGTTTTGGCAGAGCAGCACTATGATATGTACTACCCCAGATGTGGAAAAAGCTGCAAAAAACCTTGAAACTAACCCATCCTATCTCCCTGTCTAACTTCAAATCCCTTTACCTAAGTCATAATAAAGAGCCATACACCCATTTCACTTGATGCCGTTAATCCTATAACTCTAGCCTAACTTGAGCCTTGCCTCTACAGTTACACTGTGTTTGATATTTATAATTTTGTACCCCCCCTCTTCTGCCTTCCCCTTCCCATGCCCTTGCTTTTGCCTCTTCTGTCATCTCTGGCTTGTTTCTCATTACCCCCTTGTCTCTCTTCTCCTTCTGAACCCTCTTGTCAGCCGGATGTAGTTTCCCCTGCTATTGCTGCGGTCCATTATCATCTTCGTGTTTTTGTTCCTTTTCTTTTTCTCTCCATTCAATTCCACTATATCCCTATTCCTGACCGTTCTCTTTACTCTGTTGTTGCTACCTCCTCTGAAATACCTCCAGAATAGCCTATTAACCCTCATCCTTACCCTGTACCTTTACTTTAGTGTATACTGAGCACTTATTATTCTGCTGTACTCATTGACTGCTGTATTATTTTAAATTGTTGATAAGTGTATATACTTTGCTTGATGTGTCATCAGTTTACCCGAATTACAACTGTCTTTCTGTACATGCTTATGGTTGTTAATACCTGTTCATGTTTTTCTTAGTGTTGCATTTATTTTCTGCATTGTATATTATTCAGTGTATCTTCTGACCTGTTTGTATCCTGTATACCCCAGGTCCACCTCAAAAATGAGTTATGCTCAACGGTGATCGCCTTATTAAATAAAGATTTTGATCGATTGATTAATTGACTCTCTACTCCTTAAACGGACTGGTGTCCACCTCCCTCCCAGTGGTTCTTCCTTTGCCTATCTTTGGTCCCTTCCCTTCTTCTGTGAATATTGAACAAAAATACTTGATCAGGGTTTCATCTTTTTCTTCCCCCCCACATTTCCCTCCTTCCCTTTTTAGTCTCACAGTTCCACTCTTAGTCTTTTTTGTTTCACTTATGTACCTGAAAAAGTTCTTGTCCTCTTTTGATATTGCCTGGGCTATTTTGTCTTCTGTTTGTGCCTTTGCACTCCTGACTGCTTTCCCCACCTCCCTCTGCTTTTCCAGATACAGTTCCCTGTCTTCTCTCCTCTGTGTTTCCTTGTACTTCCTGAATGCCACCGTTTTCACCCTTACCTTCTTGTCCACTTCCTTTGAAATCCGTAGTGTTTTTTTCTTTGTCTTTGTTTTGCTTACTTGCCTAATGCACTGGCTTGTTGCCTCCACTATGGCTCCCTTAAGATTCTCCCATAGTTCCTCCACCCACCCCTCTTTTCTCCTTCTCTGCCAGTGATTTCCTAAGACATTCCCCCATCTTTGCAAACTCAGCCCTCCAGAAATCCAGGACCCTTGCTTTTCTGTGGTTTAACTCTTCTGCTGTTCTCACATTGAACCACACTGTACTGTGATCGCTTTATCCCAGTTGGTTCCCCACTTTTATGTCTGTAATTCTGTCCCCGTTGGTGAGTACCAGGTCCAAAGTTGCTCCCACTCGGGTGAGCTCCATCATTAGCTGTCTTAGACACACCCCCTGCAGGGCTTCCAGGATGTCTGTGTTCCTGGCTGAGGCTGCAGTCTGGTTGCACCAATCCACATCCAGCAGACTGAAGTCACCTACCAGCAGCACCTCCCCTTTAGCTGTCATTCTGTGGATGGTTTCTACAAGTACCCTGTCCAGCTCTTCCCCTTGTGTGGGAGGTCTGTAGATCACACCAGTACAAAGTCCTGTTCCATCCTGGCCTCCAATTCTGCATTTGTTTCATAGGCACTCATTTTTATTTATGACACTGTCAATTTTCAGTTTTACTTTCAGTTCCATCTAGGGTGGAAAATGGTCCTGAAAGCACAGAGTTCATGTCTTTGAAAATGTTGACTTCAATATTTGGCTAACCCAGCAGCAATGAGGTTATTTCCATAGGTAACTCTAGCTTCTGAGTTTTTTTTTTTAATCAGGATTGAGTTCAGTCTTGCTAAAACAGGGAGAAAACTTTTTAGAGGATTTTTGACCTGAGTGTAAAACGGCTAATGACTTCAGTAAATGATCAGACTCATCCAGGGTTTCACCCTGACCTGTAATACCTGTGGGCTCTCAGTTTCAGAAGATGCAATGTTCAATTCTGTTCAGTTTTGCAGGTATTCCCTGCACTCATTTCCACAACAAAAATACATTTATTCTCTTTTTACCAGTGTGTACAGCTTCGATGTGCGTGAAGGCTTCTCTTTGTGTTTCTATTGGGTTTGGGATTTTGTTTGTGTTTTGTTTGTTGGGTGATTTAAAAGCTTTTTACATTCTCAAACAAGCAGCTGTCATCAGAGGAGAAGACAGCTCACCTCAAATGTGCTTTCTCTCCAGTGGCCATCTTGGAGGTAGATGATAAGGACTTGCTTTTGTCAGTCATACTGTATGTAATGTAAATGCTTATGCATCTAGCTAGTGCCTTATTTAAAATGATATGGAGTTGTAGTAATGCATTATGATTTATTTATTCTCTTCTCTGTAATGTAAGGCCCACTGAGCCTTCCGGATAGGGTGCAATAAAAATAAACTTTGCTTTGCCTTGTCTAGCCACGAGTGAAGTGCCTGAGGTCAAACTACTCAAGTGCAGACAACATATTTATCACAGTAGGGTCTCATTCGCATGTTTCATTTATGCAGTTGGTCCAGATCTGAGAAGTACTGGTATTGTTTGCAGTAACAGATTCATTTTTTTTTAAATGTAAAACTTGAATTTTTTTGAAGTAGATGGTCAGTTTACATGTTGTAAGGAGGTCACCAGGGAGGTTGGTAGGTGTGCCATATCCCCCCCACCATGTCATGTGAAAACTGCATCTGGATTGGCTGCCAGACAATAACAGTTGTTGGTTGATTGCCTGCCAGCAAATAAGGAAACAGCTTTGCCAAACTGTTTGGTGTATGGTGGGCAGTGGGCAGTGGGTGGTGGGTTACATAGTGCAATGAATGACACACAGAATTAGAAAAAGACAGTGTCCAGGATTTAATAGTGTAACTACATTCTCAATTTCATGTAATTTAGAAAAAAACATTATTTTGGATCTTCGTGTTACTGAGGTTTTAGTTAGAGGGGGGAGGTCTGTTGGGAGAACAGAAATGTCAGGTGGAGAGCAAGACAAACTGGAATATATATATATATATATATATATATATATATATACATATACATATATATGTATATATATATATATATATATATATATATATATATATATATATACACACACACATACACATACATACACATATATATATATATATATATATAGTTATGGTAGCATGGTAGTGCTACCATAGTTAGGGTTGAGGAGCCGTTTTAAGATTAAAGAGTCAAAATTTGCACCTTAATAACTTTTCCACCATTCAACAGATTTGCCTGAAATTTGGTATGCATAATTGGGCATGGTAGATCTTGGGATCTACCAGCTTTTGTATTGGTCAGATATACGGGTGCTGAGTTATTAAGCCACAACGAGTGGCACAATACGCTTTTTTGCAATTTCTTTGCTCTCACCTACAGGTCGCACAGTTTTCACAACCAGTCCAAAAACTTCAGGGAACGTGTGGCCAGGGTGCCTGATGTGCCTTTTGAAGATTTCATGAAAAAATATTAAACAGTTCAAAAGTTATTCAAATAACAAGTTCCCATTATAAGTCAATGGGAAAAGTTAACAAAAAGTTCGAAAGTGTTGCAAATGCAGTTTTTACTTTCGCAAATGACCCTTTTACTTTCACAAATCCGCCATTTTGTTTTCAGTTGGTAATCAGAAAAATGCTTGGCATTTAAATTTGGGACCCTCTAGCAACCTAATTCTTTTTGCAGTCACCTAGTCATAGCCTCAGGATGCTAGCCATGTCTTTATTTTGGGGTAAAGCACCGAAGAAATATGTTTTTCAAGTTTCTGAAAAAAGTACTTTCACAAGGTACTTTTTTACCTGCGACACTTTTGAATGAATTTGCAAAAGCTTTCGCAAACTTCGACAGTACTTTTCAAGACTGTGGCCAAAATGACAGGAGTTCTTTGTCACCCTGCTGCAAAAGAGCCGTTTACTCTATTGGGCTGAAATTTGGAGGGAAGGCAGTCAACATCTCACAGATGTGCATTTTGGTGGTTTGGTGAAAATATATTGCATGGCTCCCAAGTTACGGTACTCTGAAGTTGACATTTTTTCCCCATAGACTAACATGGTGGCGTAAGCCGCGCCGTTCGGGGCTCGTATCTCGAAAACGGTGTGAGATACAGATTTTTCATCACGACTTACTATGGGCTATGTAATGCAAAATGGTAGCCAGGAAAATAGTGATTTCTGTGAAATTTCAATTTTTTTACTACATCATACGGTTGCTGAGATATTTTGCAATTAGGTACTTCCAATGCTCGTTTTCAGCTTCCATTGGCATTACAATGCATACATTCTTTGTATACACTGTCTTTCTCTATGCAGTTGTCCACAAAAAAAAGAGTATGCGCTTCTGTTACTGTTACACTTATTGTTTCTACTTGCGTTTATGTCCCTGTTTGCGTTACCGTACCGTGTGCATTGCCCTCTGCGTTGTCATTTGTGCTTGCATTTACCTTACTGTTACCATTTCCGTTTCCACCTTGTGTTTGCGTTGCTGTTCCTGTTACTATCTGGGCCCGCACTCCCGCTGCTGCATTCAGGGCCCTGCGCTCCCACGACTGCATTACATTCACTATTTCTCATCATCATTCTCAAAAAGAAGGGAAATTAGAGACAAAAAAAACTCAGTTTTAGTGCATCAGTTAGGGTTGTTCCACAGTGACAAAAGTAAGGAAATTTGCTGTTAGGGTTGAAACACCCTTTGGACCCCTCCAGCCCACCTCCCCAACCGCATTGGGGTGCTCATTGGGGTCATTGGTCCTCCCCACCTCCCCAACCGCAGTGGGGTGCGAGTTGGGGTCATCGGTCCAAACTGTTGCCCCATTCTCCTATTCCTCAGCTTCCTTACACATGTGATGGGGTGACAGTTAGGGCCAGCATCCCCAACGTGTACCCCAATGGCAGTTGGGGGGTGGGCTGGAGGGGTCCAAGGGGTGTTTCAACCCTAACAGTGAATTTCCTTGTTTTTGTCACTGTAGAACAACCCTAACTGATGCACTAAAATGGAGTTTTTTCCATATATATATATATATATATATATGCCATATTTAAAAACAAATTAGAAAGAGAAGCAGGGTTTAAGTTTAGGAGCAGTTCGGTACAAGAAATATAAGAAGGAGAAGCAGGGTTCTGAGTTGGGACAAAAGAGAAAGTGAAAGCAGTTGTAAGCAGTCCCAGTGGTAGTTTTATTTATTTTATTTATTTATTTCAGTCTAGGATTATTACACCTTTAAGCACAAAGCAGCTCATTTACAAAGGTTCCACATCAGTGGGGAGGGTTACAAACAACAGAGGAGGACTAACATCGGTTAGCTAGCAATAAACATAAATCATGAATAAATTGATACAATAGTAGCAGACAAGAAAATCACTATAACTAGCATATTTCAAAAGGGCATCAAGACAGTAGAATGATGCAAGATAGGAGAGAAGTGGGGGTTGGGGGAGAGAAGTGACAGAAGGGAAGTGAGAGACAGCCAATGGCCTTGTCATACTAGGCAAACGTGTGAAAAAAGTGTGAGTTTATTTATTTAATTATTTATTTATTGAAGGTTTCGGAATTACATACCTTTGAGTCATAGACTCATTTCCAAAGGCTCCACGTCAAGGAATAAAAGCACAGAACACTGGATACAACAATTAAGGCAGGGTACAGAGAGTGTAAAAGCACAGTTACATGGATACAATACAGTAGAATATTACAGAGATGCGGTCTATACCTGTCATTAGCTAAGCAGTTTCTCTGTAACATAGGGACTAGTTATTGTCAAGGGTAACAATGCAGTGTGAGAATTTATACTTTGTCAAAGCATATCAAACATGTAGTTAAAAAATATTGACAGCACGCTGTGGCTTAGTCACAGGCTGGGAGGCAGTAGATAGCCTGGTTATGGGCAGGTGCAGGAGCAGGAGGTGAGGAGGTGGCTCCTGAGGGCTCCTTTGAAGGGACCCAGCTTGGGGAGGCTGGTGACTGATGGAGGGAGGGCATTGTAAAAGGTAGGAGCCCCTGACTAGAAAAGATCTCTGCGCCAGGGTTGTCCTGACCCTAGGGACTATCATAGAGGCAGTGTTAGCCCTGCTGGTGTTTACTGTGGGCGCTTTGGTATTTAGGGATGCTGTGACACCAAGAGGTGTTAGACCCAGGAGGGATTTTTTAACCATGAGACAGTCCTGATACTGGAGCCTCTCATCAAAGTTAAGGATCTGGGTAAAGTAGTAGAGGGTGCATGTGTGCGTTGTACAGCCTGCACTGGACAGGAGCCCACAGGCTTTGTTTATGACCATTTTAATTTTGTTGATAACCATGGTGTTAGCAGCGCCATAGATTAATGGACCGTAGTCGATCAAGGACATGACAGATGAGGTAATAGCTAGCCGAGTGTGGAGATGTGGGCATGGAAAGTGAGGGTAGGGTCAAAGGTAACCCCTAGGTATTTGTAGGAGTAGACCTGTTCTAGGGAATGGAAGGAACAGAAGTTGGGCAGGAGGTGGTGGTAAAGATGGGTGAGGTAGGTAGAAGAGGGTGCACGGGGTGGTATAGTGGTGATGACATGTAGGCTATGTATATAAACAGCTTATGATGCATTTGCTATGTGTATAAATATCAGTCAGGACATTTATACACATAGCTCAAAATAAAGAAATGTATTATACGTTTATTTATTGTGGACACACCTATTGCATACAAACATATACACATATACACATATACACATATACACATATACACATATATACATATATACATACATACATACACACACACACACCAATGACCAAGGTTTGGAACAAGCCAGAGCTGATCTGGGGTCAGCCAGAGGGTGATGATTGAGCCTTCCATTGGATGATCTCCTGCTCCTCAGGGAATGTAGGGCCATGTGTCTTGCTGTTAGACCACCACCTTGGTGACCATGGGTGGTAGTGTAGGGGAACTACATGCATAATGAATGGGGAAGGGAGTGCATGTGCATTAGTGCATCAGGCTCGCCTTCACCTAATGACACTGATATGCTGTCAGCAGGAGGGCACTCAGAAGAGTGATAAATAGCACTGGCCTGAGAATTATAATTGACTTTATGCTTCACACAGGGCCGAAGCAATGCAAGCACTAAGGTACTATGGCTATCTAAACAGACAGGAAATTTGCTGCAAAAATTATTTATTACACAAATTAGGGTTTGTAAAGCATCAAAAGTAATGAAATCCAATGTTAAGGGTTTTGACCCCTAATTCTGCCCACTCCTATGCACCACCCCATGAACTCCAACAAATTGAATGCCAAAGTACAACTCAGATCCCAATCCTAAAGGACCCTGCATAATGAAAGTTAGAACTCCAGTCCTGTTTCATGCAATGTAGTTAAGTCTCATCTACTACTTTACACAGGTCTTAAAGGGCCCTAAATGTTCTGCTTCATGCAGGGCCCAAAGGACCCTGAGTGAAGCAAGTTAGAACTCAGGTCCTGTTTCATGCAGGGTCTGAAGTTCAAAGGGTAATGAAATTCATTGCAAAAAACTAGGAAAATACATCATTAGGGTTTTGTAGCCATAAAACGAGATAAGTCAGGCCCTGCATGAAACAGATCCTAAATCCTAACTTGCTTCCCACAGGCCCCTTCAGGGTTGATATCTGGATTGTGCTTTGGTATTCCATTCAGTCATATTCTCAGCGGTTTTGCATGGAAGTGACATGTCTCTCAATTGTCCCTATTTTCAGGGATGCCCCTGATTTTGCCTCAGAAATGTCCTCTGTCCCTCCTAAATGTGTCATTGTTATCACTGAAGAGTAAAGATTTTAATGAAATAATAATATCAGATATTAGTGTTACAGTCTCCTTGTTAAGAAAATGCTGTTTAAACTAAGTAGTGTAGTCTATAGTTTCTAGAGCTGATATCACCAATTTTTTTTTTTTGCAGATGTATACCTGTTTTTGTCATTTGTCCCCAAGTTTTTTAAGCCTTGTCTCAGATTTGTGAGGCTATAGGTTGAGAGTTAAGGTGTGGGCAGAGTTAAGGTTAAAAAAACAAGCATTTGTTAATGCCGAATGTTGTCTCGCTGGCATTGGCATTGGCATTGCCAGAGCTAGAGATGCATAATAAGAATGGCAGTGAAGTACTGAAGAGATGCCAACCCCACCCCCACCCTGTAGAGAGCAACAGGCATTGGGGTGTGCCTTTGGGTCGTCAGCTATGACGCTCATGCCATTGTACATCACCCTACCCTGTAGACACTGACAAGTGTCATGGCATGCTTTGGGGTCTTTGGACATTATACTTACCCCATTCCATAAGGAAATATGCTGACGTAGGTGCAGTATAGGAGAATGGGGTGAATTTTGTGGCCGAACAGTGCAAGGCACACCACGATGCCTGTCAGTGGCTGCAGGGTGGGGGTTGGGGTGGAATAGCACAAGCATTACATCCAATGATCCCAAGTCACACCCCTGGTGCCTGTCAGTCTGTACCGGGTGGGGTGCTACAGTTGAAAACCCTAACACCGTAGGTGTGCGGTGGTATTTTCACTCCAAATTTTCAACATGGGCTGTTTGTGAGCTCACCTCATGAAAAGCGGCACAATCAGTTTGTTAGCTGAAAGGCGGTTTTGCACAGTGGCTATGCCGTTTGGTGACACAGGGACGAAAACACATTTTGGGCAGGATGTGGAGAATGACAACTGTATTGTCATGAGCATGCATAGAAACTGCGCAACACACGTCCGTAACCCAATTATTTTGGGGAGTTTGTTAGCCACATTTTTAACATAGGCATTTTGGGACCTCCCCTCATGAACAGTGGCGCTATGATTTTGTTAATCTGTCCCAAAAATTGATTTCCCACAGCGACCAGGCCATTGTGCACCACAGGAACGGAAACACATTTTGGGCAGGATGTGAAGAAAGACAGCTGTACCGTACATAATGAGGTGTGAAATAATGCCAGTGTTGAAAACCTGGCATGGAAATACTGCAAATTTGCGAAGTTACAAGGGTGCATGGAAACTGCACAACGCACGCTTGTAACACAGTCATTTTATGGATGTGCGGCTCCAAATTTTCAACATAGGCATTTTAGGACCTCTGGTCATGTACAGTGTCACTGTCATTTCCTCAAACTGTCCCAAAAACTGATTTCACACAGCGACCGCGTTATTCTGCGCTGGACGTGCAAAAACACATTTCAGGCAAGATATGTAAAATGACAGCTGTACTGTTCATCAGGAGGTGTGGGAAAAAGCCAATTTTGAAAATCTGGAGTGAAAATATTACAAATTCATGACGTTACGAGCGTGCAAGGAAACAGCACAACGCACGCTCGGAAAACAGCCATTTTTGGGAGTTTTGTCACCAAATTGGCAACATAGGCTTTTTGAGAGCCCCCCTCATGAACAGTGGCACTGTCATTTTGTTATTTGGTCCTAAAAGGTGATTCCATGCAGTGACCGTGAAATCACCTTTCGGGACCTAATAACGCCATGACAGTAACTGAATTTATGAGGAGGGGTCCCAATAACCTCACGTTAAAAATTTGGGGCCAAAATTCCAAAAAATGACCGAGATATGCATCAAAGTTGAAAAAACCCTATTTATGCCATTATAACAGCTTACTGGCATTTCTTCAGTTTGCGGTCGGCTTTGAAGAGTGCAGAAGTGTTCCCAGTCCACTGTAGATTTTCGCGCCGGACTCCAAGGGTAGGTATGGGGTGAGGCGGGTGTGGGGAGGCATGGTGCGTAGAAGGTGGGCTTGGGTTGTAGGAGGGGGGCAGGGAGATGGTGAGGAACCATTTTCTTTTTTCACAGGTTTAAAAAAAAAACATCGCGGGACTTTTTTTTTTTTTTTGCAGACATGTGGCACACTGGAGTGGGCCTCAGCATGCCACCCTAAGTGTTTTGGGGGATTCTGTAGCCACTGGATTGGGCACCCCGTCGGTACATACTGAGGGGGGGACACAAGCAGAGGGATTGGGCACCCTTTTGGCAAGCAACAAAAGGGAGGGGACACATTATGCTGATGGGGCGTGGACTCCCCCATCGGCAAATTACAAGGGGATGGAGGATAAACGCCAATGGGGATTGGGCCCCCCCTCGGCAGAAAAACTGTTGGGGGTGCATGATGATGAGGGGGATTGTGCACCCCCTCAGCATACATTGTACATGGGAGGGGGGTAATTATGCCGACGGGGAGTGGGCTCCCCTGTCGGCATTGTGACAGGTGGTGGTGGCAGTCACTGCCGCCATGTTGCCTGCACGTAGGGAGGCGTGTTGTAGTCCAGCTGCATGAGAGCTTTGTTCTCATTGCAGTGGACCTTTTCTTAGATCTGGTGGCCTCATTAAGGATGCTTGAGGTCACCGCCTGCTGCTGGCTGATTGGAGAATGAGGGACACACCTTCTGATGCATGCCCTGCATTCGCCCAAAAGTGACCGCACCTCCAAATCTGCTACTAGCACAAGATGTTGGCTGCGCAAGCACAAGCCAACATAAAAAAAACCCAGACAACAGATTTCCTTACTTACATTCTTTTGATGCATTAAAAACCCTAACTTGTGCGTTAACACAGCTTTTTTTTTTTCATTTTATATACCAGATATATATTTTCACTTCAAACAATTACATTTATGCAGATATTAGGGCAGAAGAAAGCAAAGCGCCTGAAGTAAGGAAATGAAAAGCATTAGGGTTTGGAGTCTCAGGAGTCTTGGTGAGCTGGTGGTGTGGTATTCCCAGTGGGCCCTGTATGAAGCAAGAGCTCACGTATAACCTTGTTTGCTCAGGGCAGGGGGTGGGCACTATTGTTGACAACCCCAAGGAAAACTTCACCACTGATTCACCAGATCTCCTTAGCCTCCAAACCTTAATGTTTTTCATTTCCTTATCTTATGCTCTTTGCTTTCTTCTTCAGTCCTAATGTCTGCATTGATGTAGTTTTTTTGCAGTAAAGTTCCTTCTTTTTGTAATAGTGGAATCAAGTCCTCATTCGCACAGGTCACGAAATTGAATAACCAATATAGTGTAGATGTTTCAAGCCCTGCATCACCAACCACTTATCAAGTGAAACCCAACAGTCTCATAATATGTCAGTTGCACCATTACACCTTACCATCCTAGCGTAAATAATAAACTGCGCCATCCCTCCCCAACCTGGGAGCACTGACACATAGCAGCACCATCCCCCGAGCCTTGGCCCATCCAGCTATCTCACTGAACTTGTGCCCATACTGTTGTCATCAGCATGGGAGAAACATGCAGTGCCCACTAGTTTTTTTTTTGTTTTTTTTTACAGTTTGACCACACATTTTTAACACAGTGTTTTTATGAGCCCCGTGATTACATTTCATGCCACAAGTGTGAAACCACACTTTTGGCAGAATTTGAAAAATGGCACCTGTCAAGTCCATGAGGTAGGGGGAAAAAATGGCTATGTTAAACATTTGGGGGAAAAATAGTGACAATTAACCAAACTATGAGTAAACACCGAAAAATGTCAATGTTCCTTCATAATTTTCTTTTAACATTTTGACCCCAAATTTTCAGCATAGTCTTTTTATGACCCCGTCTCATGAACTTGGTATGTGACATTTTTTAAACCCTGCCCAAAAGGTAATTTCATGGAGGGACTTGAAATTACATTATGAGTCTGATTTGAAAACTTTCATCTCCCTTGCTCATGAGGTGGGGTCAAAAAAAGGCCATATTGAAAATGTGGGGTATGAGTAAATGTTGAAAAATGTCAATGTTCCTTCAAAGCTTGGTCATTTTTAAAAATGTTCCCCCAAATTTTCAACATGGACTTATTTTGACCCTACCTCATGAACAAGGGAAGTGACATTTTTCAAATGCTGCCTGACAGGTAATTTCATGAAACGGCTGCAAAATCTCCTTTTGAGGCTGAATTTGAAAAATATCACCACCCTTGTTTTGAAGTAGGGTTTAAAAAAGGCTGTGTTGAAAATTTTGTGGGAAAATATTTAAAAATGACCAAGTTATCAAGTTCAAAATGCATTGAAAAGCCATTAACCACACTTACCTTGTTTTAGTCCATTCCTGGTTGGGGATGAAGCATCAGGACATGTTTCCTGCGAATAATTAATTTACAGTGGTTGAGTTTTCTTAGATTAGAGAGGTTTGTGGGTTGATGGGTGCTGAGAAGGGGGTTGGGGTGTGGGTGAAGGGTGGACAGAGACTTTGCCAAGGGGCTATTTTCTTTTTTTTCAGTTACAGATGAAAATAAAGAAAATCAAGGGTCAGGAAACTCTTTTAGCAACCAAGACACAATGCATACTAATACCCATGCCTTCCAGATGCTTTTACAGAAGGGATTTCTGTCAGCCAATTTGTAATTTCCTCTCCCTCTGTAACATCCTCCCCTTTTGCACTCAGTCTCTCACCTCCCCAACATCTCTTAAGCACCAGATTAAATGCCTTCCACTCCCCTTCTTCCCCTGTCATCTCCCTTCCTGACCGATTTTCCTTCCTCCTCCTCCTCCAATTCATGCCCCCTCCATTGGGATGGTCGCATGCCTCCCATTTCTCCACACTGTGATTTTCTACCAGTTGCTTGTTTTTGTTTCATGATGCAGAGTGTGTTCTCACTCCTGATACCCATATCTGGGAAATGTTGCACCTTTGCCTAATTGCACTACTGTGTTTGCACCTTATAGGTTTGTATCATCTATTCTATTGCATCTGCTTGTTGTTTCTCTCTTCCCTCTCCCCCGGTCACACCTGGAAATGAGCCTTGGCTCAATGTGCCTTTCCCGGTTAACACATTTTTAAACACATAAACGAAATAATGTAAAAAAAGCATAACGCTTATTCCTGTCAGTAGAAAAACAAGAAATGAGCCAGTATTAATAACCCCTCACTTCCACCCCACCTCACACTACCTAATAGTACAACTATAAAACATAAATCCCCTTTTCAAACTTTCATGTATTTTATTTCTAACCTTGTTTAACAAGGTTTGCAGTTTTTGATGGGCTCTTTCCCACCGATCGCTCCTCCTGCAGTACTCTTCCCATTGTCCCTCTGTTTACTCCTAATCCCACTTCTTACTTCACAAACCCACAAAAACACTATCTTAAGACCTCAAAATGTAAACAACTCTCCCTCACATAAAAAATAACCCTCAATCAGTGACTTCGGGCTCAGGCCACTCATTCAGTTTCTCCCTTAGAGCCACTCACTTATTTTCTAACTCGCAGGCACTTGTTCAGTTTCTCCCTCACATTCTGACTAATTTCAGTGGCCAACAGGTACTTCACCATAAGGTTCTCACCTGCCATTCTGTACGTGGATTAGGCAGATCTCCATTCTGGACAGTAACATAGAAACCGATGGCAGATAAGGGCCACTTTGCCATCTAGACTGCCCATTTTCACTGTGATTGCTTATGCTGCAGACCCTCCTTGGTCTACAGCACTGTCTCTTCTACCCCTTTCGTTTCCTATATGATTCCCTTGTGCCTATTACAGTTTTCTTTTTATTCTACCACTGTTTTTCCCCCACTGCCTTTGCTGGAAGGCTGTTCCAGTCATCCACTACCTTTTCCGTGATGAACTACCCCCTCACATCTCTCCTGAACCTGCCCCCCTCCAGCTTCATATCATGACCCCTTATTCTAGAGTATCCTTTTCTCTGAAAAATACCTCACACCTGTACCTTATTCATCCCCATGAGGAAATTTAAGGTCTCGACCATATCCTCCCACTCCCTTCTGTCTGCCAGTGTGTACATATTGAGCTCCTTTAATCTCTCCTTTTAGGGCTTTTGATGCAGACCCTGCACCATCTTGGTAGCCCTCCTCTGGACCAACTGTACTCTGTCTATGTATTTCCTAAAATGTGGTCTCCAGAACTGGACATGGTATTCCAGGTGGGGTCTTATCTGTGACATATATAGGGGCAACACCACTTCCCTCTTCTTGCTGGTGATACCCCTTCCTATGCACCCCTAGCATCCCATTAGCTCTTCTGATTGCCTTGTCACATTGTCTGGCAACCTTTAGGTCAGCCGATGTGATTAACCCCAGGTCCCTTTTCTGCTTGGTCTTTGTAAGTATCTCTCCACCTCTTTTGTACCCCCCACCCTCAGGTTTCTCTGGCCCAAATTCATTATTTTGCACTTTTTTGGGGATTAAACCCTAGCTGCCAAACTTTTAACCACTCCTCCAGTCATTTTAAATCTCTTACCATCCTTTGCACTACTGCCCCCAACCCTGGAGTGTCCACTCTGTTGCAGATCTTGGTGTCATCTGCAAAGAGGCAGACCTTCCTGTCTGGATCCTTTGTTTTGTCAAGAAGAGGACAAGCCATAGCACTAAATCCTGAGGTACCCCACTGGTCATTCTCCCCTTCCCTCCTTGGAGCAAACTCCATTTACCACCACCCTGTGCCTCCTATCCCATAACAACATTTTTACTCAGGTTACCACTTTATTGCCCATGCTATCCAACTTGTTTACCAGGCTTCAATGTGGAATGGTGTAAAAAACTATTCTGAAGTCTAGGTACGCCACGTCCACCACCCCCCCAATCAAACACCTTGGTCACCCCATTAAAAAATCTGTCAGGATGGCCCAGTGATGCTGACAGTGAGGTGTTGAACATGACACCTCACGACACGCCACCAACCCAAGTTTGGGAGTGAGCTCGGGCTGCCAGGGGTTGGTCAGGAAGAGGGTGTGGAGCTGGATCAAGCAGTTGCAAGGCAGCTCTCCTCTCCTAGAAGGGACTTGTAGGTTCCCCGGCTCTTGACTGCCTCCCAATGGAGGCTAGGTGGCAGTGCCAAGCCACAGGAACCCAGAGCACTAGGCCGGGGTGGGAGGAGGGGACCATTGCTGAGGCCTTGCAGTACGTGCATGCCTCCACGCACATGTGCAACTATGACTCAGGGTC
Organism: Neoceratodus forsteri; assembly: GCA_016271365.2. Lineage (NCBI taxonomy): Eukaryota > Metazoa > Chordata > Ceratodontiformes > Ceratodontidae > Neoceratodus > Neoceratodus forsteri. The sequence continues at coordinate 533,409,948 of CM057456.1, read as the reverse complement.
CCAAGATAGCAGAGAGTAAACAAGAAAATAATGTTTCCCCTGTTGCCAAGTAAGGTGAAGGTGGTAACAGGTGCAAAAGATATATATATAAATATATATATATATATATATATATATATATATATATATATATATATAGATAGATAGATATAGATAGATAGATAGATAGATAGATAGATAGATAGATAGATAGATAGATATATAATCCATCAGATTTGTTTGGTATGACTTTCCCTCTGTGAAACCCTGCTGCCTCGGTTCCTGTAGTCCATTGGATTGCATGTATTTCACAGTCCTTTCCTTTAATAGTGTTTCCATTAATTTCCCTACCACCGAAGTCAGGCTGACAGGCCTATAATTGCCCACCTCCTCCTTGCTACTGCACCACTTTTGTGAAGTGAGACTACATCTGCTCTTCTCCAGTCCCCCAGTGAACTGTTAAACAAGTCTGCCGGGAGGGCATGCAGTACCTCCCTGAGTTCCTTCAGCACTCTTGAATGCACCCCGTTAGGCCCTGTGGCTTTGTCCACCCTCAGATTAGTGAGTGTTTTCCTCACCCTCTCCTCAGAAAAGGGACTTGTGTCCACTCTCCTCCTCTCAAAGCTCCTGGTGCCTTTTTGTTGTCCATCCCCCTTCCCTTCCATTGTGAACACTGAGCAGAAGAATTTGTTTAATATGTTTACCTTTTCTCGGTTCCCCTCTGTACAGTCCCTCCCTCCCTCTTTAACTGTACAATACCTCCTTTTGTCTTCCTTTTCTCTCTCTAACATACTTAAAAAATGTCTTGTCCCCTTTAGATACTGCCTGGGCTATTCTTTCCTCGGTTTATACTTGTGTGCTCCTTACTGCTTTGCCTGTCTCATTTTATTTCCCCAGATACACTTCCCTATCCTCCTCTCTCTGGGTCTCCTTATATCTTTTGAATGCCACTTTTTTCACCTCTAAAAGTGGAGAACTGAGTACTAGTTAGTTAGTTACTTTTTGTTTACCAGGTAGGTACATTAGACAATACAATGTCTATTTTCAGGCATAACCCCACAGAATTACAATTACAACAGTACAACAATTACAACTGCAACAATAAATAACAGTAGCACAGTGGTACAAGGGTACAATATGGTCTTACATACATCAGCAGTAGAAGTTAAACAATACTGTAGTACTGGAAGATGGGAAGAATTTGCCACAATGGGAGAGAACCCATTTAAATGGTGTTGGGGTCAGTTGCTCTCAGTCTGGGACTCTCCTCTATGGAGGTGGGTGATATTTACTGTAGCGCTGTGCGAGGGTGACAAGTGTAAAATGGTAGTTACAGTAGCTGTAAAAACAAAAAATGGCAAGCAATGAGAGTTAGTTGTGAAAAAAACAAATTGACAATAAATAGCATGACAGACTTACTATACAATTTTCCCTAATTTCATACTGTGACACTTACTGGTAATGCAGTACAGGTAGAAAACTAGTTAGTTAGTTTAGTTTTTGTTTACCAGGTAGGTGCACTAGCCAATATGATGCTTATTTTCAGACATGACCTGACAGAATTACAAAAGTAAATAACAGCAGCACAGTGGCACAAGGGTACAAAACAATCTTACATACATTAGCAGTAGAAGATAAACAATACTGTAGTGCAGAAACTTAAGAGCAGAGTACAACTAGAAGTCAAACAAAAGGCACATACTAGTAGTGGTACAAAACTTACTTTTAATTGAGATGTAACCCCCAAAAAAAGGCTACATTTGGCTCAGTTCATTGTGTCCCAAGGGGTGCTGACATCTTCAGGTGCCGGATTAGGAGACAGCAGGTTAACTTGTACTAAACATTTCAATAAAATAACTGCAATCTACACAAAACTGAACAAATGGTGGGATTTATTTAATTTCAAACTTGTAAAACGCTACTCCATGAAGCATAAATCAATATGTGGGTTTCAGCAAACATTCATCCTAACCTGTATGGTCTCACAGTCTTTGGGCAGCTTTCTCTGGACTCATATGGTCTCACAGTCTTTTAGGTAGCATTCTCACCATTTACTCATCTTCGTCTCTCTGCCGGCACTCACTATGGGGCACGATTCTGGCATCCCAAAACACACTGGCTCTCGTGCTCTGCCTTTTACCTGTTGCCCCCAAAGGCTCTCCCACAGGTATCCCTTTGATCTGGCAGACCTACAGATCAGGGCTGCCTGCTCCCTCTCATTCTCCTGGGGTGGAACTCCTCTAGGTCCAGTGGCAACTGTCCCCATAACAGTGGGATATATGTCCCAAGGAGACATGGGTCTCTGACACTGCTCCAATCTCTCCAGGACTGCAGAACTCTTGAAAAGACCTTCACCAACTCCTTACTCATGGCAGATCTCCTCTCTCAGCTCCTTCTCTCTCTTCCTGGTGCCTCCCTCCACAAAAGGCATTACAATTCAGCCTTACCCCGCCATCCCTGTGCTCCTCGATCACTCCCATCTCCTGCTTTCTGGCTACTTGGAGCTGCCGGTCAAGGGTCAGCGTGGGCAATTGCCCTCACCCAGCCCCATAGCCCTCTTCCTTCCTTCTCTCTCTCTACTCCCAGGGAAGACTCTCTCTACCTGCCAAAACTCATGGTTAAACACTAACCACCCTCAGTGAGTATTTACACCATCTACCCACTGAAACCAAATGGGAAGTATGTGCACTCCCTCCCTGCTCAGCCTGGCATGCTATGCTGGCCACACTGCTGCAGCAGTGAATCACTTTCCCAAAATACCTGAACCCAAATCAATTTCCTTTCCATAGATACTCACACCCTGGTGACCCAACCACCTATACCACCCCGAACAGATTGCCTGGCTAACAGGGGCGGTGCCCCAGTCACACTTCTACCAGCCTATACCCAAAACCCTGCCTACTAGCCTGCCACACTGTCCAAGCTATACCCCAACAAATTTTACCATAACTACGTATTAAAACAGTGCAACAACATGTTCTAAGCACTACTTTGCTTTAAACAATAATAATCATACTGTTACTAGCAAATACTTTAACACTGAAACAGTAACCCTGAACAGTTGTCACTTGTGGGTGGATGCTTTAACACCCACTCCCCTTAGGCACCAATTAATACAGCTCAGTAACAAAATGTCCTGCTTGCCCAAAGTTCATTTACTCACTTTCGGTCAAAACAAAACAAGGAAAAGGGTTGAGAGTACTTAATTCATGCTGAACTTCTTTCAGCAGTCCCTTAGTCTCTGTTTGAATATCACTCGTCACCTCTGGCGGAGGAAAACAGTTCATGGGGGGGAGCTCACAGAGTCTATTCAGGGATCCATAGGCCAGAAAAACCCAACTCATTAATGGGAGAAATAATACTGCAGATCAGGTTTAGTTGTCTCCTGGCCAAGGGAATCAACTGCTAGCACAAAATGCTTAGTGTGCCTTCAATCTAAGTCCTACACCAGACTGAATGTTTTGAAAAGGGTCAGTCCTTTATAGACATGGTGGGAACATACCCTCTTTGTGATCCATTAGACCTCTTGGATAGCCATGGTGGAACTGGTGGAACTCAACTTGTGCTTTTTGAAAAGTTTGTCGAGGATGCCATGGTAAACCCAATTTTGCCTGTTTTCCTTGATAATGTCCCACATTCTCTCTGGCAAAGAAGGGTACACCTGACAAGGGTACTCCTGCCAAATCTTGCTCCGCACTATTCTCTCGGCCTGAGACCACTCGGGCAAACTACAGACCATGGTACGGGGGCCATGTCCATCAGGGAACCACACATCTTCCTTGTAGTACCATACATTTGGGTCACTGTCATAAGCCTGGTAATACAGTGAAGTCCACTAGGATTGAATGAAGTGTCACAGTTTCCCTGCATGATAAAAGGGATTAAGTCCCATTGAAACTGCATTTTTCCCTGCAGAAACTTTACTGCAGAATTCTGCAGAGTTGGGCTTGATCCTGGTGAGCTTCACTGTACATCCATCTTTCTGTGACAAACTTTTTTAGACAGTCCAGCACTCACCACCATCAAAAAAATGCTGCTAGCTGAAGTTCCATAAAGTACAAAGTTTATTAGACTCCCAGTGAATAGCACGTCTTGACTAGTTTCGAACCATCGTTCCTTATCAAAAGACATGCTGAGTAATTAAAACACCGCCTTTAAATAGGCACAGAACCATGACATCACCAATCAGTACCCCTAAACCAACAAGTGTAGAGTGTACCAATAACTATATAAAGTGACTACACGCTTTTTAAATAAATTATTTAGTACAAAACACTTGAAATCATCTAGCTATATAAAGACATTAATAAATGCTTAAGTTACACATACATTAAGATTATTTTAATGTCATCTTTATAAAAATATAAACTATAATATTTTTAGTATATATACACATATAAATATATTCATTCTTATGTCATTTATAACAAACCCAGGCACATTTCAATCATAATTACAGAAGGCTTGTGGTTATAATGTATATATTCTTATTTTCTATTTATATTTTATATATGGAGTTAGGGTAATTCTTTCATTTAAACCAGGAGATTGATATGCTCCTAAAGTATATATCCAGAAGCCTTCTCATTTTAGGATCAGGTTCTTATAATCTCTCCCTCTAACATCATGTTTGACTTTCTCTATGGCCTGAAAACTAAATAAGTGTTGATTTTTATGTATCTGATTTCTAACATGAAATGCTGTAGCATATGTTAAATCTTCTTTTTTAATAGCCCTGCAGTGCTCTCATATGCAGCATTTAAAAGTTCTCTCCATTTTGCCAACGTAAAAGGCACAACAGGTACATGTTGCCAAATATATTACTCCCATCGTATCACATGTCATTGACTGTCTAATATTATAAATTTGCTGATTGTTGACACTAGAAAATTCCTGACCTGATCTGATAACATTACAATACATACATCTCTTGCATGGGAAACATCCCACCGATGAATACTTTAACCATGTTTGTATTATAGGCTTATCTAATTTACTCTGTAGCAAAAGATCTTTCAAAGTACTAGCTCGTCTGTACGAATGGCGAGGAGGATGCATAGAAAATTCATTCAAATTATTATCTTCTTTTAAAATATGCCAGTTATCATGTATAATTCATCCTATTGTGCCTACATGCACAGAATAGTCCATGACGAAGTTGAGCACATTTGCATCTCATTTTATAGCGGGTCCTCTATCAAATACTTTACTCCTAGGTATTTTCTGTATCTCATTTCTAGTATCCCTTATTTTATTTACTTTGTATCCCTTCTCAACAAATCTAGTCTCTAAATCATTGGCAGCTTTATTAAAATTCATTTCAGTACTACAGTTACATTTTAATCCGAGAAGCTGTCCCTTCGGAATATTCTCCACTACATGACGGGGATGACAGCTGGAAAACAACAAAAGTGTATTCTGTTCACATTCTTTCCTATAGATATCAGTCTCTAAGTTTCCCTGCTGATCTTTATAGATATGTAAATCCAGAAAGCAGATGTCCATTTCACTAACTACGTAGTTAAACCGAAGATATAGAGGATAATGTATGGTCCTCTATCGGTAACCGGTCAGTTAACTGTCGAGAGGTTGCCAGGGCGAACGTGTAAACCTCAAGAAGCGAAGCTCAAGAGGTTTACGTCGCCATGGCAACCTCGAGCAGTTAACATTGACGGTGCTGAAAGAGGACCTATACATTATTTTTATAGTGTATGGTCCCACATAAAAGGCTGCTTACTTTTTGCTAACTAGTACGCCGCGGCCGTTCAGTCCTTCCTAACGCTGCTGTTTATCCGTCGGTTCCCCGCTGAAAAAAAAAAAAGCGCGCACATGCTCAGACCAATCGCTGTTGTTAACCTATCAATGTGACGTAGCATCGATAGGTTAACAACATGTCTACGTCACATCGATAGGTTAACAACCTTAGGAAATGATAATTTCCTAAAGTTAACAGCGTTCTACCATACATTATATGGATTTAATGCATGCAAATAATCTACAAACAATTTCAACTCTGCCTGAGTACCTTTCCAAATAAGTATCACATCATCAATAAAGCAACGATACAGCTCTAGCAAATGAAAAAAGGGATTAAGACCAGAATCCCTAATAACTATATTCTCCCACATCCCCACATACAAGTTAGCAATGCTGGGGACAAACGTTGCCCCCATGGCTGTACCTTTCATCTGTAAATAAAAATCATCAAGAAAGGTAAAAGTATTATGAGTGAGAACAATTTCAGTAAGTTTAACTAAAAATTCTGTAGGTGGTTTAGCCTGATCTGTTCTTAAATTCAAAAAATATTCAACAGTCTCCAAGGCTCCCTGTATGGGTATATTCATATACAATGATTCTACATCTAACAACACTAACAAAGAATTCTTCCCTACTTCAGTATCGTTCAGGACATTTAATATATCTACTGTATCTTTAATGTAAGACCCCAGAGTCTCAACAAAGGGGCGTATGTAAAAATCAATATATTGTGATAGTGGCTCAGTGAGCGATCCAATACCACTCACTATTGGTCTGCCTCGAAGTAGGGAGGGTTCTGAAAAAAATTGATGTACCTTAGGAAGAGTATATATCGTGGCTCTTCTAGGAAATTCTACTGTCAGGAATGTCTTAACATCATCATCAAGCCATGCTTCATCGTGTGCTTTCTGAATAAACATATTTATATCATTTTTAAATTTCACAGTTGGATTTACATTCAATGGTTTATAGAATTCAGTATTACTCAATTGTCTTTTTACTTCTGAAATATAGTCCATCACATTCTGGATAATCACCACACCTCCTTTGTCAGCTGGTTTAATAATAATACTGCTATCACTTCTCAAAGAATCCAAAGCCATTTTTTCATCCTTAGTGAGATTATTATAGGAAATGTCAGGTAACTCAGAAAAAAAATGTTCCATCTGTCACTCACAAAGTTCTTGAAAGGTTCTAATGGCTGCTGAAGGGGCAGGATAAAATACTGACGTGCCCTTAAATTTCAAAAAAAGTGGCAGAGTCTCCACTTCATTACAATAATCAGTCTCAGTCTCAGGGATAAAAATCTCATATTCACCTTCAAGCTGATGTTGTTGTGGCAAAAAAGGATTTTTTTGGGCAAAAAAGGATTTCAGACTTAAATTTCAACAGAATTTGTTGAAATCAATAAAAGGTTTAAACTTATTGATGCTACAGGTCGGAGCAAACGAAAGACCCTTATTTAGAAGATTTATTTATTTGTCTGTTAAGACTCTATCTGAAAGATTAATTACTTTTGGTTTCCTCTCCATAGTTGTCATGATGAGGGTGGGAGTGGGGGTTGGGTTTGGAAATAAGTACTGTGAGTTTGTCTCTGATACTGTTGCTGTTGGTATGTTCGTTCTGGGTAGTGTATTTGTGACGGAGGCTGAGGGTGGGTATTCTGACACAATGTTTGTTGCCAATTGTGTCTTTCTTCACTATCTCCCTCCCCGCCCCCCATTCTCCTCTGCTTCTTCCCCTGCTTGAAAAACCTCAGACTCTCCTCCTCTGAGATGACACTTGAAAACTCTGGAAATGCTTTTGTCTATTACTTCTCCTCGGGATGTTATTATTTTTAGCAGAATATACTGGTATAGCATTCTCTTCATTTGATATAGCAGTCTTTGAGTCACTAGTGCTTAAATTAAAGGATACTCTTCGTTCAGATCTAAGAATGCTTTTAGGGGTTTCAGATCTTTTCCAATTATATATACGACCCAGCTGATAATCATCAAGATCTCTCTTGAATTTATTTAACTTCTTGGTTTTTAATTCTAAATCCAGCTTCTGCACAGTATCTTTCAAGCGTTTATTGTATATCCCAAAATCTACTTCATTCTTGAAGGCAAAAACAATTTCTCTTGTTCTTTAATATCTTGTAAGAGAGTTTCACTGACCTCCTGTCTGTATTTTATAGTGAGTCGCATCAATTTATTCAAACCTCCTCAAGAATTGTTCTCCACTCATTACTAAAAGAATCTACGTCTTGTCCAAATCAAGGATTTTTTATAAGTCTTAAACCTCGTGGGATCCATTTCACATGCAAATACGCTTCCAGATTAGTGACACTGCAGTACATCTTGCGTGTTTTCAAAATCATTTTCTCCAAAGTTTTAAAAGCTGTAAATAGGGAATCTGCCGGCTCACCCACTTGTGCCATTCTACTTGTAGCATCAATTAAAAATGGATTGGCTTCTCCCGCTCCTTGTAACAAGCCATTGAAAAACAAAAAAGAATCTTCTCCTTCCGATACATGTGTATTGGTGATTTTATCTTGAGACATTCTTTAGTTTAAAATGCAAGTATCACAATAATACCGTATTAAAGTCACTGGTCCTTATCTGTATATAACACTTAGCTGGAACAACACAATAAAGCATGCATTTGTGGTTTCACACCAGGAAAATCCAATTTGGCAACCTGTGCACAAATCCAAAGTAGACATCAAACACTTTCCAAACAGAATGTTGCACCAGATTAGGGTGCTCGGATAAATGTAGAACAAACTGTTTTAGACAGTCCAGCACTCACCACCATCAAAAAAACATTGCTAACTGAAGTTCCATAAAGTGCAAAGTTTATTAGAGTCCCGGTGAATAGCACATCTTGACTAGTTATGAACCATCGTTCTTTATCGAAAAACATGCTGTGTAATTAAAATACTGCCTTTAAATAGGCACAGAACTATGACATCACCAATCAGTACCACTAAACCAACAAGTGTAGAGTGTACCAATAACTATATAAAGTGACTACATGCTTTTTTAAATAAATTATTTTGTACAAAACACTTTTAAATCATCTAAACATATAAAGACATTAATAAATGCTTAAGTCACACATACATTAAGATTATTTTAATATCATCTTTATGAATATATAAACTATAATATTCTTAGTATATATATATATATATATATATATATATATATATATATATATTCATTCTTATGTCATTTATAACAAACCAAGGCACATTTCAATCATAATTACAGAAGACTTGGGGTTATAATGTATATATTCTTATTTTCTATTTATATTTTATATATGGAGTTAGGCTAATTCTTTCATTTAAACCAGGAGATTTATATGCTCCTAAAGTATATATCCAAAAGCCTTCTCTGTGACACTTTGCAGATAGACTGGCAGGTCCTTCCTTGATGTCAAGAACACCAACTCATATAAGGATGGCATATCCCTTTCCAGATCCTCATCATTGATCTCTCCAGCTTCTTCCACAAATGGGCTGGTTGCACCTGTCCCTCCTGTCTCACCAAGCACATTGGGGCTTTTCAGCTCCTCCGTTGGCTCCTTTTCTGGCTACTGACAGGCACTGGTTACTTAGGGGTATCCTGTAGCACTGTAACAGTCAATGTAGTGACTTTGGCTCACTAGTTGTAGGCCATGCAGGTGTCATAAAGTCCTTTGGGGCCAACAACCTTGAATTGTCTGGTGGGAGCACTCCCCGACCATGGCCCCATCCATGGGCAATGGGCACTCAAAGCTGCACTGCTCCACTGGATGTGGGGATCCTCGAACACTTGACTCTGTGCTTTCAGTTGCTGATGTCAAACTCTGCTGGGTACTCAGCTCTTCCCAGCTTTCAAAGTCTGATTCAGTGGAGGTTATTGATCCACTGGGCCTGGGGGCGAGACAGTGGTCCAAAATACACTAGGGCTTTCTTCTGGCATGCAGTGCAGACAGGAATCATCATCACTCCTGGCCACATGAACTGGCATAGGGCACACTTACTTATCACATCAGACAACAATAGTGTGTGCTTTTTTTACAGTTATTGTTTCACTCTTCTACCAAAATGGAATTCCCCAGCACTCTCACCTTACCATTTGGCCCCACAATCTGCCCATCAACAAAATCCTCATTCTCCAAAGCGCATCACTCCCCACTCAGCTGGATCTTCATGGGCAAATCATTATGGCATAGCCTCAGGGCTTTTACATATTCTGTACATGTTGGCCCATCTGCACCCAATGCCAGACCAATGAGCACCACAACTTCTCCTTTAGGCATGGAATTCTGCTGCGGGCCTGCACCATATTCTGCCATCCCACCTGGCCAAGAATTGAATCTGCCGTACTCCATCTTTGCCCATCACCCTCCAAAGCTCTGAGGAGTCACCCAGCACCCAAATACATCCCAGACGAGCCCCCCACATAGTAGCATCCCAAATGGCTCATGTTAGGTGCAATTTATTGTGTCCCATAGGGTGCTGCCATCTTCAGGTACTGGATTAGGAGAGAGCAGGTTAACTTGCATTGAACATTTCAATAAAAGAACTGAAGTCCACACAAAATTGAACAAATCGTGGGATCCATTTCATTTCAAACTATAAAAACACTACTCCATGGGAGCAAACATCAGTACGTGGGGTTCAGCAAATATTCATCCAGATCAGTGTGGTCTAACAGTCTGTAGGCAGCTTTCTCATCGTTTACCTATCTTTGTCTCTCTGCCAGCACTCACTATGGGGTTCAACTCTGGCATCCCTGAAACATGCTGTCTGTCATGCTCTGCCATTTACCTGTTGCTCCCAGTGGCTCTCCCACTGGCATTCCTTTGAACCAGCAGACCTACAGATCAGAGCTGCCCGGTCCATCTCATTCTCCTGCAAAGGAACTCCTATGGCTCCAATGATGACTGTCTCCAAAACAGTGAGAGACATGTCCCAAGGAGACATGGGGCTGTGACACTGCTCCAATCTCTCTGGGACTGCAGAGCTCTTGAAAAGGCCTGCACTGCATCCTTACTCACAGCATATCTCCTCTCTCGACTCCTTCTGTCTTCCTTGTGTCTTCCTCCACAAAAGGCTTTACACTTCAGCATTGCTCCTCCATCCCTGTGAGCCTCGATCACTCCCATTTCTTGCTTTCTGCCTACTTGAAGCTGCCAGGCATGGACCAGAGTGGGCAACTGCCCCCAGTGGCTTCATCGTTCTCCTCCTTCCTTCTCTCTCTACTCCCAGGGAAGACTCTCTCTATTTACCAAAACTCTGGGTTAAATACCCTCATGAACCCACGGTGACCTCCTGACCCACAGCACCCACCGTGTGGCAGAGGGATTAACCATCTATTTCACCAGGCCAGAAACTAGCCCAATAAATGCTGCCTACTAGTGCACAACATGTACACACCCCAGCGGTGGGGGGGAGGTGTTACAGAGAAACATTTGCTAAATAAAATCTATTTCTATTTTTAAACATTTAAGGGATTTTTCCAATTTTTTCACTGAGTACCCATTTTATAAGTACAGTAAAAAACTCCAGGTACTGGCTACCATGAGTTAATGCACTTCCAGGTGCTGACGGCACTCAGCACAAGCACCATACACCTTTCTAAGCTCCTGGGTGAGCATTAACCAATAACAATCAGTGCTCTGTTTTGTCTTATAGCTTACTTATAAAATGGGTAGGGAAAATACTGCATCCTGATTGGCTAGGACCTTGGTTACTCAGTTTTGTTATTGCAGAAGGGGCAGTAGGCCCATCGTGACTGCCATCTCCACACAGTGCGGGGTACATTAACCAGTATTTCCCATGAGAAATTTATCTAATGCAGTCTTAAAGTTACCAAAATTGGTAATTTCGACTATTGCTTTGGAAGAGCGTTCCATAGTCTACAAGCCCTTACGGTGAAGAAATTATTTATTTTGTTTGTCATGGCTTTGGGTACCAAGAGCTGCCTATTATGGCAACACAGATTATCAGGCTTTATTGCTGGAATTATATTACATTCCCATGCACTGAGAGAGCATAACGCTAGGTAAGAAAAGTGCTGGCAATCAGGACACAGTACACCAACAATATCAATGTATTTTCTAAATTCCTGATGCCATTACAAACATGGCTACCACCTTTATTCACTACCTACTGTTGACCCTACAAAATAAACTCCCTCAAAATATAAAGAACAAACAAAACTAATACAAGCATTTGTCAATGCCGAATGTTTGCTTGCTGGCATTGGCATTGGTAGTGTAGGAGTTACAGAGCTGCATAATAGGAATGTCAGTGAAGTATTGAACTGAAGCCAACCCCATCACCACCCTGCAGATAGTGACAGGCATTGGGGTGTGCCTTTGGGACATCAGGCATAACGGCCATGCCATTTCACCACACCCTACCGTGCAGACACCGACAAGTGTCACGGTGTGCCTTGGGGTCTTTGGCCCTTATGCGCACCCCATTGCATTAGGAAATATTGTGAGATGGGTGTGGTATAGGAGAATGGGGTGAACTTTGGGGCCAAAGAGTCCAAGGCACACCTTGATGCCTCTCAGTGGCTGCAGGGTGTGGGTGGGGGTGGAATGGTATGAGCATTGCAGGTGACAATCCCAAGTCACAGCCCTGATGCCTCTTATTCTCTACAGGGTGGGGCATTATGGTTGGAAACCCTAACGCCTCAGGCATTCGTTGGTATTTTCACTCCAAATTTTCAACATGGGTTCTTTGTGACCCCCACCTCATGAACAGTGGCAATATCAGTTTGTTAGCTGAAAGCTGCTTTTGCACAGCGACTACAGCATTTGTCACCACAGGTGCAAAAACACATTCTGAACAGGGTGTGAAATGACAGCTGTACTGTTCATGGGGAGGTGTAAAAATGGCAATGTTGAAAATCTGCAGTGAAAATATTTAAAAGCGGCTGAAGTCCGCAGGCGTTGAGAAACTGTGCAACATGCACCCATAATGTAATTAGTTTGGGAATTGTTTACAGCAGATTGTCAACACAGGCATTTTAGGACCTCCGGTCAGGAACAGTCACTGTGATTTTCTTTATCTGTCGAACAATGATTTCCCACAGCGACCCGCATTTCTGTGCTGAAAGCGTGAAAACACATTTCGCCATGTTGTGAAAAATGACAGCTGTACTGTTCATAAGGAAGTGTGGAAAAATGCCACTGGTGAAAATCTGGACTAAAATATTACAAATTCATGAACTTACGGTGCGTGGAAACTGCGCAATGCTCACTCGTAACAGTCATTTTTAAGAATTTTTTCACCAAATTTTCAAAATAGCCATTTTAAGACCTCTGCTCATGAACAGTGTCACTGTGATTTTCTTAGTGTGTCCCATACATTGATTTCGCACACCAACTGCGCCATTGTACACTACATGGGCGGAAACATGTTTTGGGTGAGATGTGAAAAATGACAGCTGTACTGCTCATAAGGAGGTGTGGTAAAATGGCAATGTTGAAAATCTGGAGTGAAAATATTGAAAATATGCAAACTTATGAGCGTGCGTAGGATCAGCGCAACAAATGCTCGTAAAACAGTCATTTTTGGGAATTTTTTCACCAATTTTTTTACATAACCATTTTAACACTTCTGCTCATGAACAGTGTGACTGTGATTTTCTTAATGTGTCCCATACATTGAGTTCACACACCAACTGCGCCATTGTACGCTACATGCGCGGAAACACATTTTGGGTGAGAAGTGAGAAATGACAGCTGGCTCTGTTTGAGCTCAGAGGTCAGCATGATCTGTGCTGCTGAAAGCATGATGATGTTTAAAAAAAGAACTATTTTTCTCTGACATGGTAAAATTGGAAAAAAGTGGGAATGTAGAACAGATAGTGACCGTATTGGGGGGGACATCTCTCGCTAAACGAGAGAAAAAATGGCTGCTATTTAAAACTGAAAATTCCATGGGAACACTGATATTGGTCATCAGGTTGCTTGCCACTGGCACTTTAAATACCTGGGTTCTGTTGTCTGATAGATGCCCACCTTGACAGAGCTATCAGCCAATCAGAGCCTGGAGATTTCTTAGCCAATTTTCCAACTTGTACAAGTTACTTTTAACAAAATAAAATACCTGTTGTTAATAAAAAAAAGTTGGCATTTTTTGGTTTTAAAATCTTCTGTTTAACCATTTTATAAGTGCATTAAGACACTTCAATGCAAGCATTGTTTTGGCACAGTACACTTCCAGGGGCTGATGGCACTCTGCCTGTGGCATCATGCCACACTTCATCCCATTGTGGCTTATTGCTTACATATACCACACTAGTGGTGAATAAACTGTGTGGAAGTGTGCTGGTGACCCCTTGGGAAGATTGCTCTCCATAGCATAAGAGCCTACTGCAGTAGCACCTCTTGTTTTTCTTTCTATCCCTGTTCTTGTCAGAAATTCTGTTTTTCCCCTTTCTTCAGGCAGGCCACCTGAATGACAGTTCCTCTAGAGCTATCCCTTTATTTTCCATTCCCTTTTCTGAAATTTGCCATGAGGGTCCCAGTCCCCCCACCTTTTTTTTGAAGGAACTGATCCTTTTGCCACGGAAGGTGCCGTGCATTGTTCCTTTTTTTTCAAATGCTGCCTGGTGCTGGACAGGTTATTTAATGCTGTAAGAAGCTGCCACTTCTAGTAAAAGCATTTATTTTGTGGTGTAAATAACAGTCCTGTTGTTAGAGCCCAGAAATGTCCAATCCATGGGAGCTATGTTTCTATGTCAGAAGGGAATGCATAGTTGTTTGCATGCTCTGAAAACTGATCGTTTGGTGCACCAAAAACATTAAAACCCTTAAAGTTAAGACAAAATGCACACAAGTAAAATGTTACAGGTAGCTGTGCAGTAGCTGTGGAACTGTGCAGTTTGTCTCTTTTCCCCAAATTTTGTTTTGTTTGCAAACAAGCCACAAATCACACTATATGCAGGCATTATTAAAATAAATTTACAGACCTTATTCTTTTGTTTACTTACTAATTGAAATTAATCTTTGGTACATTTTGTATATTTTGTACATAGTAGTTTGTTTTCCATGTAAGATATAGGACTTACCAGAGGAAAGTTCTAGCAAACAGGGTGTTGTTGGATCCTTCTCCTGAGCTACCCAGTGTCCTTCTAGGAGCCAGACGGCCCACTTCTCCATAGTTTTATACACTAGCCAGGTAAGGGGAAGGACCAACTCCCAAAGTGTACTTTAATTTTGTTAATTAAGAACTGTTATTAGGTTTTGGACATCTGAATGTACAAATATGTGTTTACATGTTATGCTTTACTGTTTGTACATTAAAAATAAGATGTTTTGAAAGAATTACATTTGTAAAGACTGAATGGGCGGAGTCTAAGGTGGTCACCTGATACTTTCCAAGTATAAAGGGAGGTAACCTAGATAGATAGATCAGTTCAGTTGTGGGTTCAGCATAGTACTGACCATGGTATAAAAGATCTGCAAACCTCTTTCAGATCCCAAAGAAAGGTTGGGCTATTTTCACAACTTGTAGCAATCTTCTGAAGCTGAACAGTCATGATGCTGTAATTTCACTGAAGATTATGGATGTTATTTCTTTTATTTATTTTTCTTTATTTTGTCATATAAAGTCCACTCTTTTTGTTTGTTAACCTTTAATAAAGAACCAGCTTGTCACTTCTTTAGCCTTGCTACACCTGATTCCTGTGTCTGTGTGTCCATCCATTTCTCACTGCCTCTGACACTGGTGTCAGAGTGGGATATTGGGTGTGACACTGGTATCTGCCAGAAGGTGGATGGTGGATGCAGTCAACAGAAACAGACAAGACCCTCACAAAACCCAGCAGTGTCCTCACAAGAACAATGGCTGAGAAGTATGGGGAAACGCCATTGGCAGGCCTGGGTCCTGATGTCCGGAGGAAAACAGCCAATGAGGAAGCAGAGGAGCAGGAAAAAAGGGTGAGGATGAGCATACTGTTATGTCAGATGAACCCCCAGAGGACATGCAGAGCCTGTTGAGATGGCTCTGTATTAAGCAACTGGCCATGGACAGACAGAGGGAGGATGATCTCAGGATAAGTGAGGCCAGGTGAGCTGAAACGTTACGGGCCATACAGGCAGTGATTGCTTGGAACCCTCCTCCTGCAGTCACCCCAAAAGACATTACGTTAACAAAACTTGGAGAGACTGATGGCATAGAGGCCTACACGACCACTTTTGAGCACATAGCACAAGCATGTGGGTGGTCAAGGACACAGTGGGTTACTTGTTTGGTGCCATATCTATCTGGCAAAGCCCAGTTCACCTACAGTAGTATGAACAGTGACCAGGCTCAGAACTACAATGCTGTCAAGCAAGCCATATTACAAAGATATGATCTAAGCCCAGAGACATATAGGCAGTGGTTTGGGACTTTTAAATTCCATGCAGGAGATACCGCTCAAGAAGCCTTTGCATGGCTGAAGGACCTCTACCATAAATGGCTACAGCCAGGTGTCAAGACAGCAGATCAGATGCTCAAAATGATTATCCTGGAGCAGTACATTCAAGTTCTACCAACTGATGTGCAGGTGTGGGTGAGGAAGCACTGGCCTGAGACTGTAGAGAAGGTGGTAACCTTAACAGAGGACTATCTAACTGCCAGACCTAACTGCCAATGAGGGTAGCCCACAACTGGTGTTACTCCTACACTGGTAAGATCTTCTGCTACTACTTTTTCTTCACCCTATGGGAATAGTGGGAACTCTAAGACTTATAAATCAGGCAGACCCCACAATCCTAACATCATTTTTAGACAATGCCAAGAAAAAGGGCATATAGCCCAGTTCTGCCCTAAAAGAAAGACAGCGTCAGCACAGTTGGCTTTAGCAGACTGGGGTCATTTCATAGTACCAGTAAAGATCGGGGATTGAGAAGTCTCTAGACTGGTCAATTCTAGCAGTAGACAGACCCTGGTAACATCTGACTTAATAAAGATGGATGGGGATAGATGTGCTGAAACCTCAGTTGTATGCATTCATGGTGACACCCATCGATATCCCTTGACTGTCATTGATTTACAAATGCATAGCAAGAATCATCAACTCCCTGTGGGACTGGTTCCTTATCTGTCTGTTCTGGTGGTCATCAGAGATGACCATCCGGAGTTTCAGACTTTAGTAACCCAGGGTGATGGTGTTTTTGTTACTACCAGATCACAGTCTAAACAGGAGGAGCAATGGGCCTGCCTGTTTGCATTTGAGGAAGATGTCATTGGATTACTGGGGAAGACAAGAAAGACTAGATGAGAAAGAAGACAAAATAAGAAACAATGGACTATGAAGACAGACTCTAGTTCAAATGCTACTGATGATGTTGATGTTGCTATTAAAGTCAAACCTATTGATTTTTTACAGGTAGCTAAAAAGAAAACATTTGGTACAGAGCAGGCTGCAGATCTAACTCTAAAACCTTTTTTTTTCAGATGGTGGGGCAAGAAGAACAAAAAGGGACCCAATGTATACTAAGGGATCGGCTACTCTATAGGGGGTGTACAAACCCCACTACAGGGGAAAGGGTCAACCAGTTATTGGTCCCTGTACAGTGCCATGAGCAGCTGATACACCTAGCTCACGATATCCCGTTAGCAGGTCATTTGGGGTGGGACTGTACACTATGTAGGTTGCTGCTCAGATATTACTGGGCAGGCATCCACGAGCAAGTGGCTGACTATTGTTGTAGCTGCCACGAGTGCCAAAAAGTAACCACTATAACTAAGAAGGATATGGTCCCACTCCAACCATTACCTTTGATCACCACCCCCCTTTAGCAGAATACTATTGATATAGTGGGGCCACTACAGAAAAGCACCAAGGGTAACAGGTTTATTCTGGTAATTTGTGATTATTGTACAAACTACCCTGAGGCAATCCCCCTGCATACCATCACTGCTAAAAAGATTGCAGAGGAACTGGTTAAAGTATTTAGCAGGGTGGGGATACCGAAGGACAAAATCATAGGCCGAGGGAGTAACTTCTGTTCTAGACTGCTTACAAGATTGTATTCCTCTTTGGGAGTTGAGACCACGAATACCTCCCCTTATCACCCACAGACTGATGAGCTGGTTGAAAGATTTAACCAGACCCTAAAAAAAATGCTGCATAAGTTTGTGGAGGATGAAGGGAAGACATGGGACATCTACTTCCCCTTTTTAATGTTTGCCTATAGGAAGGTACCACAGGCCTCAACTGTTTTTTCCCCAATTGAGCTACTTTATGGGAGAAACCCTTGTGGGCCATTGGATGCTGTCAGGAAGGAATGGGAAGAAGAAAAAGTTGAAACACCCAACGATACCTTGGAATACATGCTCAAGTTAAAAAACTAATGAAATATATTCAGTTGGCCCATCACCGGAATATGGAGAAACAAACTGACCAAAGAAGTATTATGATCAAGGAGAGGATGCCAAAACTTACCAACCAGGTGACCAGGTATTGTTATTACTCCCCTCTTCCACTGACAAACTTTTAATGAAATGGCAAGGCCCCTACACCATTCTGTGGCAAACTGGCCCTTTCACATACAAAACAGAGTTACCTGATAGACGCCATAAGAAGAAGGGTATCTATCATGTAAACTTATTGAAGAAGTGGGTTGACAGAGCCAGGGGCAGTTGCTTTGTGTATCCAGAGAAGGAGGATAGAGAACTGGAGGTTGCCTATGAACGCCTGGAAAGGCAAGGAGAATTACGTGACCTCCCTATCAATCCCTCTCTGGAACCTCAGCAGAAGTTAGCCTTAAATGAGTTACTACAGAAACATCAAAAGACGTTCACGTCTATCCCTGGTAAGGTACAGGGGATTCACCATCATATAGAGGTAACTCAAACCACTCTCATCAGACAGAAGCCTTACAGGTTGCCAGAGAAAGTAAGGGAGGAGGTTATAAGAGAGGTTGAAAAGATGCAGTGCCTAGGGGTGATCGAGCCGTCCAGCAGTGAGTGGGCATTCCCAGTTGTAGTTGTTGATAAAAAAGAAGGTGGCACAAGACTCTGTCTTGACTTCCGCCACCTTAATGTGATATCAAAATTTGATGCGTATCCCATGCACAGGATTGATGATATAGATAGGCCGAGCAATGCAAAATACATCACTACATTTGATCTCACAAAAGGATACTGGCAGATCCCCCTAGATAGCTCATCAAAGAAGAAAACAGTGTTTAGTACCCCAATAGGACTATATCAATTTGTGACCATGCCCTTTGGGCTACATGGGGCACCTGCCACATTACAGTGCTTTATGGACCATACTTTAAAACCACATACAGCCTACAGCGCAGCATATTTGGATGACGTGGTGGTTGTTAGTTGTAATTGGGAGAACCACATTAAACATCTGGCTGCAGTATTACAAACTATAGCCACTGCAGGCCTTACAATTAATCTTGCTAAATGTGCCATAGCTATGCAGGAGACAAAATATTTGGGATCTGTGATTGGCAATGGGAGAGTGAAGCCTGATATGGGGAAGATACATGCCATGGCAAAGTGCTCAAGGCCAACCACCAAAAAGCATGTAAAGTTCTTCTTAGGTTTAGCAGGGTACTGTCATAGGTCTGTGTCCAATTTTGCTGCAGTTGCTACCCCCCACACAGACCTTACAAAGAAGAGGAATCCTACTAAGGTCAAATGGACCCCTGAATGTGAAACAGCCTTCTGTACCATAAAGGTACATTTATGTGCCTCCCCAGTGTTAAGGAGCCCTGATTTTTTGTTGCCCTTTATGGTACAGACTGATGCTTCAAATACAGGCATCGGGGTGGTGCTCTCACAAATGTTTGATGGGGAAGAACACCCAATCATTTTTCTAAGCTACAAACTGCATGAACGAGAAACTCGATACTCTGCTATCGAGGAGTGTCTTGTGGTGAAATGGGCAATTGAAGCCCTCAAATGTTATCTTTGGGGCTCAGAACTTGAAGTTGTCACAGATCACAATCCTCTTTTTTGGTTGTGTGTTATGGAGGATAAAAAACCCTGGATAATGCGGTGGTACCTGGCATTACTGCCATATAGATTCACTGTACACCATCGACCAGGTACTGCAAATAAAAATGCAGATTTTATGTCCCATTATGGGGCAGATCCAAATGTACAGGCACAGTCAGACCTTGGGGTAATACATATTGAGAAAGGTTAGTAATAGCCTTTGTTTTTGCTTTATTGTGTTTTTGTCTATAGGGACCCCGAGTCATTTAATGGACTTTTGGCACCAAATTTTCAACATGGGTATTTTAGGACCTCTGCTCATGAACAGTATCACTGTGATTTTTTTTACTGTGTCCCAAACACTGATTTCCTACAGCAGCCATGTTATTCTGTGCCGGAAGTGCGAAAACATATTTCAGCCAGAATGTGAAAAATGACAGCTGTACTGTTCATAAGGAGGTGTGGAAAAAATGCCAATGTTGAAAATCTGGAGTGAAAATATTACAGATTCGCGAAGTTACGAGTGTGCATGGTAACTGTGCAATGCACGCTCATAAAAGTAATTTCTTTGATTTTTTTCACCAAATTTGCAACATAGGCTTTTTGAGAGGCCACAATGGCACTGTTGTTTCGTTAATCGGTCCCAAAGGGTGATTCTGCGCAGTGACCTCAAAATCACCTTTCGTGACTGAATAATGCCATGACAGTAACTGAATTCATGAGGAGGGGTCTTAATAACCCCTTGTTGAAAATTTGGTGGCAAAATTCCCAAAAATGCCCGAGATATTCATCAAAGTTGAAAAAACCCTATTTATGCCATTATACAGCTTACCGGCATTTCTTCAGTTTGCGGTCGGCTTTGAAGAGTGCCCGCTCTACAGAAGATCATTGTGCCGGGCTCTGGAGGTAAGTATGGGGTTATGGGGGGTGTGAGGAGTGTGGTACGCAGTGGGTGGGCCCTGGTTGGGGAGGGGGGCTGCAGACAGCGAGGGACCATTCTCTACTTTACAGGGGGAAAAAAACATTGCGAGAAGGTTTTTGATTTTACAGGTACATTTGACACGCTGGGGTGGGCTCCCAGCATGTCACCTGCATTTTTTTTTGGAGGGGGACTGGAGCTGATGTTGATTGGGCACCCCATCAGCAAATAAAAAAAGAGTGTTTGGGGGGGATGATGCCGATGGGGATTGGGCTCCTCGGTTGGCAAATGAACTGGGCAGGGGTGGGGTCACCTGTGTTTTTTTTTCAGGGGACTGTAGCCGATGGGGATTGGGCTCCCCATCAGAAGATGAACTGGGGACAGGGACATGATGATGCCGACAGGGGGACTGGGCACCCTCCTAAGTCGGCCTTTCTGGGGACTGTGCGAGGCAGACGGCACAGCCGCTGTCATGTCACACTGAAACTTAGCTCCCTCATTGCAGTGGCTAAAACCTTTCAAGGTGGTGGACATGCTTTTGCACTGCTGTCATAGACAACGTGCAATCTAATTCATGCCATGAAGCCCAGCCCCAAAGAGCAGTGGCGCCACAGACCACAACAGGACCGCGCCTCCAAAACCTGCTATTCCAAAGTTACCGCAACATGTTTCTTGTGCAGGCACAAGACAACATAAAAATAAAGATGTAGTGGGATACAGCTATTGTAAAACAAACCTCTGAAATGGTCATGCTCACTATTCATTCTTTTGCACATTGTTCTGCTGCCACCTATATATGCCTTGCATGAAGGGAACGGCTTCATGAGTTCCTCTCTTTCTGGCATAATACCTTTGTGAGAACCCTCCTGGGTATGGCACACCTCTACTGAGTTTGCCCAGCAGTATCTCACAAATTCTCTCCTCTAGACTATCAGACTGCTTGGGGAAGACACGTCTTCAGAAGATGACTGCCTCTGCGTTCTGTAAGAAACTCAGTATACACACACACACACACACTATTCTATATAGGATTATACATGAGGTGGTGTGTACAATGAGCTGCAGTGTGGCTTCACGTTTGCAGCTCCAGCTGCACTTGCTCTGCTGCCTGACAAAGAAGCTCCTCAGGGCACTTAAACTTAGTGCCCTGCGGCAAAAAAATGAAGGTGGACTGGGTGGGCCCAGCGGACCTTATCTGCCATCACATTCTGTGTTTCTATGTTAGCCACAGGAGGGGCAGACTGGATTGGTGGAGTGAGACACTCTATCTACAGCCTCCTCCACCACCCAGTGCTCATACTGTGCCCCTTCTCCCACCAACATGGAGCAGGTTGCAGCCTTAGAGTCTGAGCTCTGTCTGGGCTGGGAAATGAAAGTGCTAACTGTGTTGGCTGCAGTTGTGCTGAGCTACAGCAAACATGCCTGCACTCTTTGAGTAGAAGCCAGCATGTGAATACCATTATAACCAGCTGGTTTTAATGGCAAATTATAACCAGCTTCCCCTATGGGAAAACACAGACCAGTTATTATTGGAAAATAATATTACTTTATTGGCTGTTTATAGAGGACAGATGCAGGATGGCTCAGAAAGCCTTTGCACTATTAAGATGTATATTAGTACAGGGTTCAGTTATTAGACTGTCTGTCTCTGATTTTCCAGCAAACTCTTCTCTCCCAAATCTGTAATCTGTTTCAAGATGCCAGCCTGCTTTCATGTTATACTGTAGCTAACAGTAAAGGTGCAAAACCGTTTTCTTTGAAATTCCACTGCAGTAAAAAGCCTTTCTCTTATAGTCTGTTTTTGTCCCCAGATAGCAAACTGGGCACCTTAGCATTTTCCAAAGGGAGCCCCTTTTAGTCTATTGCTCTTTCTGTTCAGACTCCTGAGCCATACTGTTCTTCTAATTGTTAAAGGAAAACTACACCCAAAACTTGAAAAAATATATGTTGTGCAGAGTGTTTTAATTTGTATGTGAAGTTCTAGTGTTTCCTTCCCTCTGACTGGTATTAGGAGTTTTTCCTAAATTAGTCTGCTAGCCTTAGGGTAGTTTTACGACCCCTGGAGATCTCCATATCAAATAGTTTTATTGCATTTCTTTGTCCTACAATGCACCTTGTTTCATGTAATGGTGATGTAGCAGAGCCCATAAATCCAGCAGAAAGCATTGCATTACAATCAGTTCACAACAACAGAGATGGCTATATTTTAAAATCTGTAGAATTCAGCTTGGTGACGACCTTCATCCTAAAGGTTTTACTGTCCTGAAAAACTTTGCTGCTGGTAATTTTTGTGCGGCTTGTAAAGCTTCCAAGATATTTAGTTTGTTTGGCATGTGTGTGCTGAATGTTGGGTCTGTCTTACATCACAGTCACATGAGACAAGATGCACTGTGGGAACAAGAAATACAATTAAGCTATCAGGGATGAAGATCCCCAGGGGTCGTAAAACTAGCATAAAGCTAGCAGGCTAATTTGGGAAAAACTCCTAATACCAGTCAGAGGGAAGACAACACTAGAACTTCACATACAAATTAAAACACTCTGCATAACACATATTTTTTCAAGTTTTGGGTGTAATTTTCCTTTAAAAGAACATGTTGTTTGGGAAAGTATTTTTAGCTAGAATCCCACATACCATCAGCTATTAAAAAACTGAAAAGAAAACTGTCTGGCCTTTTGAGGCAACATTGTTGCTGTTAGTAGTGGTATCTGTGCAAGTGATATGGCATGTCACACCTCAACCTTTTATATAGTTATTGTGTGAATTGTAAAGGTGCTCTGAGCCCCAGAGGGCTGCTTTGAATACATTTAATAAACAAACAAACCTCTGCTCAATGTTGCTGTAACAAAAGCAATTCTGAAGGTTGTGAGTTAGCAGACTCCATCTTTGGAACTTGCCTAAGTAAAATCCATTTAGGTTAGAATTGAATTCCTTTTCCTGGATAGATGGAAGTGTTGGCTCAAGGGGGAAAAGTTGTTTTCATACGCGGTGTTTCCATATGAGGGGTGTGTTTTCTTCCTGAAAGTGGTTTGTTTGCTTTTGACAGGATCTACTCTGTTTTCTTACTGTCTGTAAGCAATATTCTCTTTAAGCAAAAGATGCAGACATGAAGCAAAGCTTAGAAGTTCTGGCTGCCCAGACCTTATGAGATTCCTCACTTATCCAATAAGAAGCAACTCTTGGAGGCATTATTTACTATGTATCTTATTATAAATCATTTTTAGCTGGAGTAATTTATAATAACTGGAGGCTGTCATGGTGCAGTCAGACCTGGACATTGTGGCCATCACTGAAACCTGGTGTAATGATAACCACGACTGGGAGTTGGCCATACCAGGCTACAACATATTCAGAAGAGACAGGGCAGGCAGGAAGGGAGGAGGAGTGGCACTGTATGTGAAAAATGACATAAGGGCCACAGAGATCCAGGAGGAACAAAATGGGGGAGAGATACTGTGGGTTAAGCTGGAAAGGAAAATGGGGCCAGCCATCCACACAGGTGTGGATTTATAGACCACCAGCCCACGAGGAAGAAACAGATAGGGAGCTGATGCTAGCCATCCAGAGGATGGCAGACAAGGGTGAGGTAGTACTGGTCGGAGACTTCAATATTCCAGACGTGGACTGGAGCATCCCAGCAGCAGCATCAACCAGGAGCAGATTTATCCTGGACTCCTTCAGGTGCCTTCCTCAAGCAACTGGTCATGGAACCAACTCGCAGAAGGCAATACTGGACCTTGTGCTCACAAACAGGGACAGTGTGATGGGGGTAAGAGTGGGGAGCACCTGGGGAACAGTGACCACCAGTCACTGTGGTTTGAAATCACAGAAAGAGCAGAACCAAACTACACAAAACACGTATCCTGGATTTTAGGGGGCAAACTTTGAGAAAATGGGAGATACTTGAAAGAGGCATTAAGGGGAATGGGGCAGGAATCAGGGGTTGAGGAACAGTGGGAAGTATTTAAATGGGGATTACAAGAGCAACAGAATTATGTATTAAGCAGGTTAGCAAAAGGAAAGGAAGAGGAGACCATTATGGTTTTCCAAAGAGGTAGCAAAGAAAGTGAAAGCCAAAAGATTGCATTCAGGCAATACAAAGACACAGGCAGAAGGGATAGGAGAGAGTACCAGGAGAAGCAAAGGGAGGCAGGGAGGTCAGTAAGGAAGCCAAAGCTCAGACAGAAGACACATTGCAAAATCAGTGGGTAGAGGGACAAAACCTTTACAGGTACATAAGTGAAAAAGAAAGGCAAAGGGAGGATAGTGAGACTGAAGGGGAGGATGGGGGCTGTGTGGAGGATGACAACAGTAAGCTGACATATTGAACAGGTATTTCTGCTCAGTCTTTACTGAGGAAGAGGAGGGTAATGGGTCTGAATGGAGTACAAGGGGTGAGAATGGTGCAGAAATGGACACAAGTCCCTTTACGAGAAAGGGTCCTGAAGGAACTGGAAGTAATAAGAGTTGATAAAGCAATGGGGCCAGATGGGGTTCTACCCAGGATCCTTAAAGAACTAAGAGAGGTGGTGGCTGAACCTCTTGCTATCCTGTTTAGCCGATCACTAGAAACAGGAGGTACCCAAAGACTGGAGGATAGCAGATGTAGTCCCCTTATACAAAAGTGGGAACAAGAGGAAGCGAGGGAACTACAGACCAGTCAGCCTCACCTCGGTAGTGGGGAAGATCATGGAAGCACTACTGAAGGAGATTGGTGGAACATCTGGTTGTCAATGGACTACAGGACCCAAGGCAGCATGGTTTCACCAGGGGAAGGTCATGTCAGACCAACCTCATTGAATTTTTGACTGGGTGACTAGGGAGGTGGATCAGGGGAGGGCAGTGGACATGGCCTATCTGGACTCAGCAAGGCCTTTGACACTGTGCCACATAGAAGACTATTGCACAAACTGGGGAATATGGGTGTGGGCAGGACAGTGAGTGCGGTGGGTAGGTAACTGGCTGGGCAGCAGGACACAGAGGGTGGTGGTAAATGGCTGTCCTCCACAGAGGAAGAGTGACCAGTGGGGTACCACAGGGATCAGTGCTGGGACTGGTACTATTCAATATCTTCATCAGTGACATTGCCAGGACCTAGAAGCAGAATTTCACTGTTCAGCTGATGACACAAAGCTCTGTAACAGAGTAGACACACCAGAGGGTGTAGACAGAATGAGAAGGACCTGCAGAAACTTGAAGAATGGTCAGGGTTTGGCAGTTGAATTTCAATGCAAGGAAGTGCAAGATAATGCATATGGGGCACAAAACCCTGGCACAATATATCAGTTGGGGGTGAGGATATAGCATGCACCAAGCAGGAAGGGATCTTGGAGTTATCATCTCTGATGACCTCAGGCAGGGAAACAGTGTGACAAGGCAGCAGGTAAAGCAAATAGGATGCTGGGATGCATAGGCAGGGCATCACCAGCAGGAAAGGAGGTCATAATTCCACTATACAAGACACTAGTGAGGCCGCACCTGGAGTACACTGTGCAGTTCTGGGAGACCTTACCTACGTAAGGACATAGACAGGTAGAGAAGGTTCAGAAGAGGGCAACAAAGATGGTGCATGGATTGCATCACAAGTCCTATGAGGACAGGTTGAAGGCACTGAACATGTACTCCCTGGAGGAGAGGGAGGAGAGAGGGATATGATAGAGACATACAAGTATCTTACAGGAGGAACAGGATGCAGGAATGCACTATTTTTAAGCAAAAAGATGTTCCAGGACTAGAGGGCATGGGATGAAGTTGGAGGAGGACGATTCAGAGGAAACGTGAGGAAGAATTTCTTCACAGAACGGGTGGTGGACAAGTGGAACACCCTGCCAGAGGAAGTGGTGGGGGCTGAAACAATCAGGTTTAAGAATGCATGGGATACACATAAAGGAATTCTGGAGGTCAGGGGTGAGGGGCAACAGACTTCCTGGAAAACATAAACTGAACTTACAAACTTAAATGGGCAGACTGGGTGGGCCATAGGCCCTTATCTGCCGACACTGTCTATGTATCTATGTATAATTATTTTTTATTTTTAGAATTTTGTGTGAAACGCAGACATCATTATGTACTTGCAGTACGTAGAAAGATACCATCATTACAACTAAAGACAGTTGCATAATCAAGAGTTTATCCTACACTTCCTGAGCTGTTACATCAATGGGGGAAGTAAAAATCAGTATCAAATGCAACTAGTTTAAAGTGATATACTGAATGCATTGAAGGATCCTTAATGGCCTATGTAGCTCAGGGTAGTTACAGCAGGTGAACATGTATTCTGTACTTCAATAAGTATTATTAACTGATTATTATGGGTGAGAGGTCACTTTTTCCTGTGTCCTTGGTTGTTTGCATTGGCTGTAATAAGAACAGACTACTCCCTGATGTCAGTTTTTTTTCTTTACCTCTATCGTACTGTGGGCAGATCCAGATTCTCTGGGAGCTCAGAATAGGTAAACAGGGTACTCATTAGTTCATTGTGGCCTAAGTAAACAAACTCTAGCCAGAGCCGATGGGGCTGTGAAGAGCTACCAAATGACCAAAGTCATTTTCTTGTTGGTGCCATATAGTGTTATTTAGTCACAATCATCACAGTGCTCCCAGATACAAATAACCATTTTCCTGTAACAAGTCCTCATTTTGTTGGTATTTTCCCTGTAGAGGCAGCATCAAATCCCAGTTTAAATCCCTGTAGATTTTTCCATAAGCCACTAGTTCCTTATTTGTGACTTTGTTGTTTATTTAAATGTAATATGTTGGCAGCTTGTTATCAGGAAAAGGGCTCTGATTTGCTGTTAGGTATTAAAACTGTATGTCAAACTGACAGTGAAATCACAGGTGAATGACATGGCAGTCACTGAATTGCTGTTCCTAAGTAGCAGTGATTTTATGGTCAGTGAAGTCACAATGCTGGTGATGTAGTGGGAGCAGTATAGCTAGCTATGTCAGCTGCCACACAGAGTGCTGTTCCACACATCACACATATTAACATCAGGTAAACAATCTTCTAATTAAACAAAGGGAAAAGATAAAGTACCTCAAATATAAAAGGTAATTGACTGCTTTTAAAATCTAATATTAGTTTTAGGCACTACACAAGCTTGTTAACCCACATGCCTAATGTAGGGATAGAACCCACTGCCTTCTGATCTTCCAGTCTCAGAGGCCAGTGTGCATGCTCTTTTTTGCATCTTTCATTTGTTAGATTTTACACAAATTCTCTCACATTTTTTTATGACCACCTGATGGAATCTTGAATGAGTTACATTGTTACAATGTTATTTTCCTAAAGGCCCCGACCCTGCAACTAAATACACACTCAGTACATCATATTATAAAATGAGAAAAAAAAACTGTCTTCTGTTTTCAGTGCTTGCCTCCAACCTGTCCTACAGAAAGGAATGTTAGAGAATAAACTGCAGTTCCACTGTCTGTAATGTGACACTGAGTCTGACTTTCGTTTTCACAAAAGCCAAAAGGAAATGAGTTAACCCCTAGGTTGCTGAAAGAAATAGAACAACTCTGTTAGACTGAGCTGGACAGATGATAGAAGCAGCAGTTTAAAAAGGTTTTTTGTTAATATCCTGAGAAGTTCTGAGATACAATATAGTAGCATCCCCCTCCCCCCTTAAGATGCCTTTAACATAGAACAACAAATAGCAAAAATCAGAGGGGGGTGCACTACTTTGCAGCTGTGGAGGGATACATACAAATGTCTAAAAAGGAAATTCTAGAAAAAGCCATTTTTAGAGCTACAGATGACAGAAGGGCTGTAGGCTCGCCACACAGCGCTAAAAACAGGCCCCAAGTCATTACTTTATAATCATATTGTAAAGCAGGGATTTATTTAACTCCAAAAATTGATTAGTGTTTTGCTCATAACAATGCTAAAACATTGTGAAAATACATAGTACTTGCCTCACTGTGTTTAACAAACATAACACTCCTAGAAAACCTATATAAATACTTTCTGTACAGTTAGCATTGTCCCAAGAAAAAAACTGCTAATCAATTATTTAAAACGCTGCAAAGGATTTAAGATAAATCACAGTTGGCTGAACCTATGTCAGTAATTGCTAAGCAGTGCAATAACATGTTCAGATATGAAATTACAGCCATGGTTTCTTATTGTCCACATTTAAAACATCTACACAACCTGAAATTAAAACTTAAATTAGTGTAACTTGAGTTTGGTAAGTCACAAATGTTAATATTAGCAGTTAAGATGTGAATAGGCTAAGACAGTCTCTAGTCTGTGTCATAAGGTGGCATGAATATGGTAGTATAAAGAAGGAACTAACACTTTGGTGCCAAAACAGTCACATAACTGACAGTATGTATAATCTTTGGAAAGGTGGAGGAAGGCCTAGGATCAGAGCCATGAGGTACCTCATAGCTGCAATTATTATATCATTCCAAACAGTTAACAGAATTTCAAGCAAAGTTAATTTCAGAAAAGTTTTACTCATCACGGCTCCTCATCCAATACCTTCTCACTCCCAGCCTACCACTGTTCCAGTTCAATCATGAATTAAACTTCAAGTCTTTCACCTTGAGTCATTCAAATCGTATCCCAAGGCACCATATCTCTCTGCTTGCTTTTTCACAACAAATTTTACAGTATGTTCGGGGGCACTGAAGTGATAGTTGTGGTCTCCATCTATTACTAGGAGTTTGTCCAGCATTAAGAACTGGTGGTGGAATTTTGAATTCCTTGAGTCTTTGTACACCCCATAAAATTGTTTACAGCAGTTTAGTACTCTAGAAGAGATTAGGGTATACCGATACATACTCTTCTTCATAGGTAATTCCCCTGCACTGGTGACCCCTGTGCAAAGGATCAGGAGTGTCCTGAGCCACAAGTCTCCAATGGCTGCTCTTCATGGTGTGATTCTGTAATCTCTCTCCAGCCACATTTCCCACTCTGTGGTTCCCATGTTTAAAACTTGCCTAAGCTATGTAGCCATGAAGGTCTTGGGGTCTTTGTCTTTCACCTCACCTCAGTCTGACTATCCGCAGGTAACATGCCGTGGACTGCTTTTCCAGGATGTCAAATCTCTGTCACAGAAGCTGGTTCTCATGCATGAATTTTATTATGAAATCCCAGGCTTTTCCAGCATTGGTATACACTGTCTCCACAATGATCTGGATTCCTTCTGCTTTGTTCTCCACTCTGGAAACCAATTCTGCCAAATTATCCATTGTTTAAGGCCACATATTTGACTATTCTGCAAAGCTGCGTCTGCATCTGGTTAACTATCTGAATCATTACCTGTCCCATGGGCACACAGCTTCATGGCAGTGGGGGGCTTGCTTTTAGGCTTAAAAAAAATCATTAGCTGGGTTAGAGCCTTTGGTCTCCTGATTTTGCTAATGATCTCAAGGCAGAGCATTCACCATGTTGAAGAGGTAAACTGAACATTCAGGTTGTTGTGTAAAATAATTAGATGTTTCCTGTCTCTCTTAAGAGCTTGATGTAAACATGTCTGCTCCTCTTGGTTGCTCAGCGGTGCTCCCCTTATAAGTTCCGTAGTTTCTTTTAGAAGAGTGAGTGTGATGCTGCTACACCCATGTCTGAAGTAGAATGCTCCACCTTAATGGTGCTGCATGACACGACAGCTGTTGGCAGTATAAGCAGTCCTGTGGTTCTGAGCTCTGACAGGCAGCGATCATGTAAGTAGTTTATAATATCACCACATGTACAATAAGGAAGATTACATAAATATACAGGTTTCAGAAAAATGCATAAAATGGTTATTTTTGTGGAAATGTTAACCACTGCAATTAACCTTGAAACTACAGTGAAACCTACCTTTTATTTAGCTCCTACCAGGCCCACACAGCCACACTCCTTTGGCCTCCAATGCTGGTGTCCCCCCCCCCCCACGCTGTGCCATGGACCCAGCCTTCACTGCTGTGCATGTCTTGGGATCCCTCGGGGCTCTGTCAACAATCCCATAATGGTCCAGCTTATTCCTGCCAGGGAGACTCCCTGTGGAGACAGTGGTGGGGGAGTGAGCAAGCAGTACACCTGGAAGTCAGTTGGGGGCCAGGCACAGTGCACTGCATGGTCAGCAGCTGGAGGAGTCCTACTGGAGGGCCATCATCTGGCAATACGGGTGGCCATTTTCTTTGTTCTGTGCACTTACCCAACACCCACAATGTATGCAGCCATGGCCATGTCCTGGCGCAGGGACATACGTCAGTGTGTGATCACCCATGCCACCATGTAAGCCTCCAGAAGCCATGACCAGGAGTCGCTACTAGAGGGGCTCACCACATCCCACCCCCCAGGAGAGAAGCATCCATAGGGCACTGTCGACTCCCTGCCTGCCAGCCCCGCTCCTGGCAACTGGGTTCAGAGGGCAAACCAGGAGCGCCAGCATGCTAGAGTGATGCCCTATCACTTGGTGCAAACTAAATTTTAAGGATACCCATTTCTTGTAGTCCTGCCTGGAATTTCTTAAGTACTGTGCACGCTGTGTACAGTACTCCCTTGATATAATGAGCAGATTTGGAGCCATAACATGCATTCGTTATAGCTCCCTGTTTGTTACAATGAACAAATGCTCCAAAAACAGTCAGGGAACTTTGTGCAGTACAGCACTGTGCTGTATTCAGCGGCACTCTATGTAACATCCTACCTCTACTTCTCTGCCCCTTCATTAATCATTCATTCCACTTCTCAGTTTTCCTTCATCTCGTATCAAGGAAACATTGGTATTAGGACATATTTTTTGGTCCCAAGGAAGTCCTTAACAGACAAGTTTCACAGTATACAGTATATTTTTTTAAGAATTCATAAAATAATCTTGTGGTACCTAACAACAAAGGAACACTTCCTTTAAAGCCAGAAATTATGGGAATCTTCCCTCATTGTATACAATTGCAATTCTTCCTGAGATCTTGACCTCAGTGAAGCCCTTGACTGTGTGGACCAGACTGCTATAAACTGAAAGTGGGGAAAAGTCTGCTGGTTTTAGTTCCCACTGAGTGGCTTGCAGGTGTCTAGTACTTTTATAATGGACTTCTTTTCTATTGCACTATGGCATAACAGTGTCCCTGCATTTTCCCCTGTTATTATATCATGAGTACATATCTACCTTATATGTAAACTTGCTGAATTATTGTGTACTATTGTGTCTTTCTGTTCTCTGTATTCCAGTGTCCCCTCATCCCAAGACTTTTCTGGAAATGGGTTTCCCCTCAGCTGAGTACCCTAAGGGCCAGACATTTAAAATGAATACAAATAAAATAAATAAAAGTGACAGGTAGGTCAAATTGTTTGCATCCTGTGTTCTGTTACTATTCTTTATTTTTCTTCAAAACTAAACTAAACTGGGTTAATCTGAAGACATTTTGTACCAGACGCCCACCTTTTCACATGCATATCTCAAAGTATTGTATAGTCATAGCTTTCCTGTACATTTCCTAAGACAACACATTGGGTGCTCTCAGGATAAGCAACAGGCAGTGTTTTCACTTTTTCTTGGTCATTTCATCTAATCATAATGTGCCAACAGGTTGTAATGCCTAAAAGCCACTTTGTCAAGGCTGTGGTCCTGTGTCTAAAAATAATACACTGTATATATAATGTAAACAATACAACTTACTTGCTATTACCTGCAATTAGAAGAAAAACAATGATACTTTTGTGGACATTTGCAAGCATGTAAATACATGAACACCCTCATTCAGATATTCATTTCTCATCACTTAATTTATAGTTTCTGTAACTGCAGAGAACCAGAATTCATGCATGAACTATTATCCACTTAGCACATAATATTATACATATGGTATAATAAATTCAGGCATGGAGATGTTGTAGATGCTGTATAGCAGTAGTTCACTATGCAGTGTTTTGAACTGTATATATTGTTTACTTATGTGCAAAGCAGGGCCAGCATCAAGTTTTTGCGAGTCCCGGGCAATGGACCTCCAGGGACCACCCCCAAACCCATCCATCTGTGAAAACAAAAAACAAAACAAAATACAATCAAACCAGCCCCAGCTTTTGAGTAGCCCCCGAGAGGACTGGAGGAATTTTCACATACAGCCATGGCAGGAATTAAAAATCTCGCACCCCAAACAGTCAGTGTAACACTCATAACAGCTTACAGCTCCAAAAGATGCTCCTCTGGTCAGCAGCAGCCTGATAGTAAAGTACAGTACCAGCTAGGAAGAAACTAAATTCTCACAGCAACTCCACCCTTCCCCCAGCAGTGCACCACACAACCACTCAGCCACTGACATAGTAGTACCTGGGCTGGGAGAGAACAGCAGAGTTTGACATCCCCAAGCACTGCTGCATGCACCCCCTACCTGTCTTCAAGTTATCCTCACCCAGGTGCTGATGCCGGCCCTGTTAAGAGTCCCCATTATAAAAAGGAACTATCATCTTCCTGGCCCTGTTCAAGAAACCATAGTCTGAGTTTTCACTTTCTAGTCTCCTGTGCTGGCAACATGGGTATCCCTACCATGCCAAACAATTTCTGACTGTTCTAATCACTGGCTCCCCCTCTCTACCTGACTGGTGACTGGTGTAGGTCATCACAGGAGGAGCTGCTTCATCCATCTGCCATTGCTGTTGGTGCTATTTCAGAGCCCCCACCTAGACGCACAACCAATTCACTGTCCTCTAGCTCAGCCACAGTGCACTCCACCACTCTGCTCGACTCTCTTCACAAAATGAAACAGCTAAAGCCAGCTGGCCACTCACGCCCTTCCCTCTGCTGCACTCTCCATCCATTGGCCTGCACATGAACCACACCCCGCCCCACAGAATGATTCCTAATATCACAAATGGATCAGGGCCCTGATGGTCATGCAGGGCTCACAGCCTTTGTTTTTTTTCTGGGGAGTCCTGGGGTTTCCACTTGGTGGGCTTGGCACTGATTTAAATTGTCAGTGATCACCAGCGGTCAGAGGCAGAGCAGAACCTGAGCAGCATAGCAGGTGTCATATTGAACCCCAAGTGGTCCCCCCTCTGGTGTCAGGGCCCCAGGCAATTGCCCAGGTTGCCCACATGCTGACGCTGGCCCTCGTGCAAAGCCTAGTAGTTTGCATGAAATACATTCCCTAATCAGTGTTCTTGAGTTGTCTGATAAAACTACTTCTAAATGAAAAAAAGAAAGATCACAAGAAGAATAGTTTTAAGGCTACATTTTGTGACAGAGTGGTAGATGGAATTTATGTCAGCAGAATTATGGATAACACTCTATTCTCATTTTAGAAATGCTGAAAATGTTAATCAAAGTTCTAGAAGCAACCAGGTAGGGAGCTAGTCAAGCACAGCTGCAGTCAATGTTGATTAGGAGCAGTATATAAAACCCACCTAGGCAAAACAGGAGAGTGGGAGGCCTGTAGGAAAGTTGGAAGCTGTACTACAAAGGGTGTTTTCAAGCTACAGAGACCTTTGGAAAGGACTGGGAAGTTTGTAAATGGACTTTATGTTAGTACCTGGAGGCTGGGAATGAGAGTACCTGGTAACTAGAGGTAGTTAGGGTTTACTTTGTTTAGTTAGAACTCCAGACAGGAGTAGGATTTTCTTTATGTTTTTTAAAGGGGCTGTGACCCCAGTTAGTTGGAGACAAAGCTGCCTTAAATAAATTGCACTGTTGATCTGGCCCAGTGGCACAGAGTGCTGAGGTGCTGGATTCCTTTACTTAAGGTACGCCGGTGACCTGGGTTTGGGAATGGACTTGGGTCACTTGGGGATCAGCCAGGGTGAGGAAGGATTGAGCATCCACCAACAGCTCTCTTCCTCTGGGCTGGGGGGACTCAGCATTGCGCTGTAGACTGACACCCTGCAGAGGCTGGGGGTCAGTACAGGTGCAATGTTAGAAAGGGTGGACCCACACACAGGCACAAGTCTGCCTCTGCGGAGGTGGAGACTGTTGCCCCACCCATTGCATGTGCATGGGCCTGGGGAGAAAACGGAAAAAGGTTTGGAGGTGGCAGGCTCAATGATGGTGAGCTGTGCCCATGCCTCCCCCTGGCAATCTAGATGTTGGCTTCTGGGGGTGGGGGGAGGCTGGCACTCCTCGCCACCAGTCCTGTCACAGGGGGGCAACCCATGGGGGATGGTCGGTTGGGTGGTTTCATAGGTTTCATAGGTATGATCAAGCCTGAAGATAGAAATCCTATAAGGCTTGCCTGTCCAATTTTAAAATTGAAATTTGTTGTTACCAAAGTGAAGATCTAATCTAGTCTTAAATTCATTTATGGTAGAGCTGTCAACAATGTTAGATGGAAGTTCATTCCAAACTCTAACTATCCTACAACTATACCAGTGTTTAGGTATATTATGGTTCCAGATCTGCTGGTATAGCTGTTTATTATGCTTTCTGGTACTAGTCCTACCTAGATTATGCCTAAGACCCAATTCAGCTAGAAGAACTTCATCCTTCATCCTTCATAAGCCTATACAGTAAACAGAGCTCTCCCCTTAGTCTTTGATAGTGTAGGGAATAAAGATTAAGGCTGACCAATCTCTCATAATAGCTTAGATTATTTAACCCCTTAATATGTTTTGTTAATTTTCTTTGGACCGCTTCCAATGAATTAATGTCTTCCCTGTTTTGGGGTGACCAGACCTGCACACAGTACTCCAAGTATGGCCTGACCACAGCATTATGAAGTGGAATAAGCACCTTCACCTCTCTGCTAGCTATGTGTTTAAATATACAATTTAAGTTTTGTGTTGCTTTTCTAAGTTGTATCCTGCAATGTGTTCTGAACTTAAAATCATTTGTGACCGTGATCCCCAAATCTCTTTCTTCTTTCACTTCACCCAAAGGGGTACTATCCAGTAGATATGTTTCAACCTTATTATTTTTACCAAGGTGCATAACCTTACACTTGGTAATATTTAATACTAGCCTGTTTAGGTTAGTCCATTCAAGAATTGAATCCAAGGCGTTTTGCAAGGTAGCCTTATGTTCAGCATCATTAACCACTGACCCTAGTCTACAATCGTCTGCAAACTTATACATCCAAATATTTTGGTTATTGAGTTTTAATGAAGTGATATAAATATTAAATAGACTAGGCCCCAATACTGAACCCTGGGGACTCCACTGGTAACAGAAGCCCAGTTGGAAAACTCCCCATTGATAACTACTCTTTGCCTTCTATCTCGGAGCCGATTCATAACCCAATTACAAATATTACTATTAAGATTTATACCCTCTGGCACAGATAATAAATGTTTGTGTGGCAGTTTGTCAAAGGCCTTTGTGAAATCCAGAAAGATCACATCCACAGAATTACCCACATCAATTTCTGTATTGACATTTTCGTAAAATGCCAATAAGTTGGTTTGGCATGATCTAGGCTTTGTGAACCCATGTTGTAAGGGATCTAACATATCATTATTACCAAGATGTTCCAATAGTAAATCTTTTATTAGGGTTTCCATAATCTTTCCCAATGTTGAGGTTAAACTAATGGGTCTAAAGTTTTCTGGTAGAGTGCTAGGCCCTTTTTTTTAAATGGGGACAATATTAGCTTGTTTCCGATCATTGGGAACCATCCCAGTATTTATGGAGGCCTGGAAAATACAAGTTATTGGCTGAACCAACTCCGCTGCCAGTTCTTTCAGAATCCTAGAGTGCATTCCATCCGGTCCAGGAGATTTATTGACATTAAGATTGACCAGATATTTGTGGACACTATCAGGGTTAACAATAATGTTACCAGGTATGGGAGGTCTACAGCATCTATATGGGTCAGTATCTTTTGTATTATACGCAGAACAAAAGTACTTATTTTGGACGTCACCATTTGTATATTTGTTGTGGTAAGTCCTGATTCAGTAACAAATGGCCCACTATTGCTTTAAACCATCCACATATTATTAATATATGAAAAGAATGTTTTTTTCATGCACCCTTTCAGCAAGATGCACCTCACTTTGTGCTTTAGCTTTCCTGATATTTGTTTTAACTCTCCTGAGGCAGTCTTTATATTTCATATATATCTTTACTGATTTGGATAGTTTTAATTTCTTATATAGCCTGTTTTTTTATTGATTAATTTTGTAATAGTGGCAGAGAGCCAAACAGGTTTTTTTGTTTTATTAATATTATACTTAGAGGTGACAGGGATATATTTAGAAGTAAGAGTCTCAATTTGAGTTTTTAAGGAATCTCACATAATCTGTACTGTTTTATGTCTGAATTCTAATTTCCAGTCCCAACAAAGGAGACTCTTTTTCATTTTATGGAATTCAGCTTTACGAAAGTTCAATTTGGTAGTGGTACCAGTGGGTTTAAGGGATCTTATTTTGTTAACTTTGAATAGAACTGAACTATGATCGCTGTTCCCCAAGGGAGTATTAATCTCAACTGAATTATTGATGTTCCCATATTAGTAAATATTAAATCCAGGATATTATTTCCCCTAGTGTTTTCAAGTACCAATTGTTCTAATCCCCCAAGGTCAATAACATCTAAATGTTGTCTCTCAAGGGGACACATACCTTTTCCATTACTCCAGTCTATATTAGATAAGTTAAAATCCCCTGTTAATAAGATTCTATCTGTTGGATCGCGATCACCAAGGACTTGTAGTATGGCCATATCATCTTCTTGTGTTATAGAGGGAGGCCTGTATAATAGACTCAATATAATTTTGGGACTATTTAATGGAAGGAGCTTTACCCAAATAAGTTCACTGCGAAAAGCCTCACCAGAGAGATGAGTCCCCTCAGAGGGAGGGGCAGAAGCCACCTGCCAGTGCTGAAACAGGCATAAAGTATGTAAGGAAAAAAAAATTGAACTGCACTGTTTTATTTGACCTTGGACTGTGTATATTCTCCTTGGACACACCTACACCAGCCCACCCCAGGAAAATAATGAAGGTCACTCTACCATAATTAAGAAAATATACTGAAAGTGATAACAGTCTAAGAACAGAAGCTGGAAATGTTTGCTCTGATCCTATGCTAATCTCAACATGGTAAAGCAGCAACCAGGGTCATATACCTGTCAGTGGCAGGCTGATTTATTTTCTGTTTTTTTTTTATTATATTGTTTTTTCTAGCAGGTGACCAGTAAATTGTTAGAACATAAATTATTTTTAACATGTCTTGGGAATGGTGTGGCAAGCTCTCCTAATACTTCCTCTCTAGAATGGAGTTTGAACCTACTGTACAATCTCAGGATACACAGTTCAGTGCTCTAACCCCTTGATCAGACTGCCTTTGATGTTTTAGTGTATATTAAAACTTTAAACACAATGAAAATACATGTTTTAATTATTTTCATATTACTGTTTTGCTCAACCCTGACATGTTTAATGCAGTGCACTGCCACTGACAGTAATTATTAAGCAAGTGAGACAGTGAAAATGGTTGTCAATTAATAAAGAAGTCTGTAAGGAAGTGAAATTGAGATGGAATGTAATTAATGAACAGACATCTTTCTAACATTTCGTCTGTAATTGCAAGCAAATTGCAGAAGTCTTTTCTTGATACTGAGTAGAAGTTTTCTGTATGGTTTATTTTTCAGCTGTCTGGAGTAACAGATGTAGAATAGCATTTTTAATCCACATTTTGTCCTTTACTAATGGCACTCAAGCCCCATGAAAAAGG
Organism: Neoceratodus forsteri; assembly: GCA_016271365.2. NCBI lineage: Eukaryota > Metazoa > Chordata > Ceratodontiformes > Ceratodontidae > Neoceratodus > Neoceratodus forsteri. Next base: position 533,371,751 of record CM057456.1, on the reverse strand, counting down.
TTGAAGAGGTTATTAAAACAAACAGGTGTCTAAGCATAGCTAATGGATTTAAGCCTAGGGGGTGAGAAATAGGTCTCTGAACTTCGCTAATGTCTTTCAGTCATTTCAAAATATGAGGTTTTCCAGCAATTGCCTGGACTAGCTTGTGAGTTGCATTTTTAGGGATTAAGGACTAATTTAAAGTGAAGTTCAGTATTCTCATTAGGTTTTTCACCACCACTATGCAAACCAGTCATGTCTGGGGTGCACAGCCTGTACTGTTCCCCTTATATTGCCATGCCTACTATGCTCTGCCACCATAAGACTCAGTATTATAAAACTATATATCATGCATTTGGCCCTCACTTTCTCTGAATCTTGTTACTGTCATGTTTATTAGACATGCTGTTAGTTGAGTAGCACAAGCTGGTTGACACTGGAGGACAATGTCATTATGGACTGCATAGTGCAAAGTAATAGTCATTATTGACACAGTTCTAACTATGGCAAATATATGTATATTGAAGGAATGATCAGTATATCCAGTTATACAGTATTGTAAATATATTTTGTATTTTTTTTTTGTTTTAGTCTTTGGTAACCGGGTAAGGCCCACTAGACACAAGTGCCTGTTTTCAGGGGTGACCTGGGAGCACTGGGTGGTTAAGTGACTTGCTTAGAGTCACACAGTATGCAAGTGGAGGTTGTGAGAATTAAACTCAGGTCTGGTCTGCTGGATGTACCAAGCTCATTCACATCTTGTTCCTTTAACCTCTAGGCTATACTGCCAGCCCAAATGTATATTGAAGGGATAATCAATACACTCACATCATAAATATATCTGTATTGAAGGGATGAGCAGTATATTTATTTTTCACACCCTGCAGGACTAGTATAAGGCTGGATTACCCCCAACCTGCCAGCACAAGGTCCAAAATAAAAGGAGTAATGTATTCTTCCCATGAAATTTGAGGAAGAATATTACACCCACTAACTCTTTTATTCTTGTGAGTTGTAAGTATAAATTTAATACAGTAACCCCTCACTATAGAGAACCTTGCTGTAGCGAATTCTCAACTATAGCAAACAGTCCATTTGGCTCCCATTTAGTTCCTGTCACAGTCACCTGTTAGTCTCCCGGCCCCATCCCCAGCTGCCACTCAAGAAATTCTCTTGCTCTCTCATACTTAAAACAAACGTAAGGCTGAGAGAAGGAGCAGAGCTGCGGTGTGGTCAAAACCACCAGAACGACTGGTGAGGTGAGTGAGGCAGGCATACAGTACTGCATTTGGAACTGCTGCAGCTCAGATGACTCTGGCTGGGGCAGGGAATAGGTATTATTTTATTTTATTTTAAAATGGTTGCTCTGATTGTGTGTTAAAAAACTGGAAACACTGGTGAGGTGAGCGAGGGAGGCATACAGTACTGTATTTGGAACTGTTGTGGCTCAGATTACTCTGGCTGGGCAGGGAATGGGTATTTATTTATTTATTCTAGTTTATTTAAAAATGGTTGCTGTCACTGTGTGCTGACCAGGGGAGACCGGGAGAGAGAGAGAGAGAGAGAGAGAGAGAGCTGAGGCGCAGAGGTGCGTTGAAGAACTGGAGTCACTGGCGAGGTGAGTGAGGATTACAGCATGCAGACTGCAAAGGGCTAGAAGCAGATTCGGGGAAGGACAAACTGTAAAATCAGTAGTAATGCTGCAAGGAAAGCACAAAGTTACAGCAAACAAAATAATAAAGTGATCTAAAGTGGCACAATCCATAAACAATCACACCCCAACCACTATAAACCTGATCCTCACCTGCTAAGAAAACATTCCGACTGCAAAGCAAGTACAGTACAGCATCCCTCACTTTATCAAATGACTTGCTATAATGAACATACATTACGGCTCCCAAGTCATTCATTATAGTGAGGGGTTACTGTATTTGTGAGCTATAGTGTACATTTAAGTGTGAAAAAATATTTAAATCTATTAGACTAAATAGCTGTCAACTGCCCGCAGACAAACTGTTGCCCTTTGATCCACAATAGGTGGTCTGAACTCAGCATTTTTTAAAGAAATTAAGCTTCTTTTTTTTATTAAAATAAAATATAGTGTAGGCGCATTGTTATGATAACAACAAAACAAAGTGACTGTTCAGTTGTATTTAATATGCTCCTGGCATGTAAGCAATGCTGGTTCCATACTTTGACACTATTATATTATATTACATTTTATAAAACTAAAAAAAACTAAACCTTTTTAAATGCAAAACTGATAATAATACTTTGTTTCAGACAATTTAGGTCTTCACGTACCATTTTAATTTACAAATGCCATCACTGGCTAGTTGAACCCCATACTAAACAAGGAAAATACAGTATTTGCATATTGTTGGAACCACATAGTGATGATTGCAGTTACTAATGTTCATACTAAGGAGGTTTTAGGAGCAGAAGGCCGAGGCCCATTTGACCCTCCTATCTCAGTACCCATAATACTGGAGGTTTGCTCCTGACAAAATCAATTTATCCAGTTTACTTTAAATGTCTGTTTATTATCACTGTTAGCTATATCATATGGTAGTGAGTTCCAAACAGTGGCTATTCTTTGAGAGAAATAAGATTTTCTCATTAAGCTGTTAAAAGTTTTGTCCTTTGATTTGTATGGCATTTCCTCTAGTATTAACAGTGCTTTGCTTAAATTCAAAACCCATTTTAGACATTAAATTAAGATCTTGAATGATTTCCCTCATAAGTAACAAGTTCCCCTTAAGGATCTCATTTCGAGTGTCTATAGATTTAAATGTATTGATCTGTCTTGCTAGCTGAATTCTTGTGGCCCATATACAGTATATGATTTGCTATTCTTTTTTGAACCCTTTCTACCTGGAAAACATCCTTCCATTTATATGGGCACCAGAACTGAGAGACAAAATCCAAATGAGGGCAAACATAAGCCCTGAAGAGTGGGATGAGTACAACTGCATCTCTTGACTTTAAATTTCTCCAAATAGACCTTATAGTCATATTGGCTTTATTAACAACTTCATTGATGAGCTTTGTCATGCTTAGGTCATTACTAATCAAGATCCCTAGATCTTTCTCATTATTAGTTTCGGTGAGTTGCCTTCCACACAGAAGGTATGGGTATTTTTTGTTTTTTTGGCCCTAAATAAATAATTTCACATTTATCAAGGTTAAAATGCATTTCCAATGTTAAAGTCCAATTTGAAATATAATTGAGGTCTTCCTGAATCATATATGCTTGCTTTGTTGCATTACATGTACCGCCTATTTTTGAATCATCAGCATATTTTGTGTTCCAACTGTTTATATCCTTAGTTAAATCTGACATGAATATATAAAATATTAGAAGATCCAACACTGATCCCTCAGATACTCCACTGGACACTACACCCTCATCTGACAAGAAGCAATGGATCTGAACCCTCTGAGTGTGCCCTTCCAGCCATTTGGAAATCCGCATAATATATGCAGCACGGATATCTTGTGATTTACATTTTTCTATGACTGCCTAGTTAGGCACAAGATCAAAGGTTTTATTAAGATCTAAAAAGAAAATAGTGTATGGTGGAACGTTGTTAGGGATGGAAATCCATCCCTCGAACAACGTTGTTGTGCTGCAATAGCTACATCAGCTAGTTTGTTGTGCTGTACTAGCTACGTAGCTAGTGCAACATAACAACTAGGAATGCAGTCACACATACACATTTTGGTGACCTCCAATCCTCGGGAAATGGCTGCAGTGGTAAGAGCTGTCCCGGGAAGTGAGTGGCGAAAAAAAAAAGTAATGACACCCACTGTTTTTATGAGTGGCCATACACTATAAAAGACAGTGTATGATGACTCATTTATTTATTTTTTTATTTATTTGAGTCTAGGATTACAAAGTACCTTTGAGCTGAGGCTCTTTTACAAAGGTTCCACATCAGTGAGTACAGGCTTACAGCATCAATTACAGAATAAAACACTCAGTAACACTGATGGTTGTAACATGCTACTACAAGGTAAATACATGCGACACAAGAGAAAAAAGAAAGGGGGAATGACGGGGTAGAACAGAAGGAGGAGTGGGTGGAAAAGACAATCACAGGGTGTAAGGAGGTGAGGGAGAGAGGAAAGGGGGAGAAGCAGGAGGGGGAGGAGTAAGGAGGGAGGTGGGGAAGGAGAGGGCGAGGGGGTGGAGAAACAGGGAAGGGTATAGCAGCCTAGGGGGCATTGTCAAGGACAGACTGGGATAAGTGCATCAGAGGGGCAGAGATGATTACAAAGTGCTTGGTGGAGGGGCACAACAGGCAGCAGAAACAAGGGGCATCTAGGAGGGAGTACTGCTTAGTCAGGGCAGTCACAGAAGCTGGAGGCAAGAAGGATATTTTTTAACTCTTGAGGTTTCCGTGGTAATGAGACACAACAAGGATATCTTTAACTCTTGAGCTTTCCATGGTAATGAGACCTCTCAAGCTGTGCTTTCAAGGTCTCCAGTTACCAGAGAAATCTCTTGAGTGAACAATATCCTTGCTGTGTATGAGCGATCATGCATTGTCCTCTATATATTACATGGTATGTTATTGTCAAGATGATGACTCACTCTCTCATAAAAACACAATAAATCAGTAGTACATTACCTCCCCTTCTTAAAACCATGCTAATCAGGATCAATATTACCCAAAGAGGAAGATATGTTGTCCTTTATACATTCCAGCCCTGTTTATCTGACCTCCTCTTAACCGATCCTCCCTGTCTAACAAACTCATTAGTTGTATGCACCATTCACCAAATAAAAAATACAATGTCCAACCTGTTACTCTTCCAGTAGATGCAGTTTATTCACAACCATACACCAAGGCAATCAAACCAGCAGTGCACAAGGTGCTGTCTGTGTGTGTTTACATTTCACCCAGCACTCTCGGCTTCCTCAGAGCTAATACAATCAATCAATCAATCAATCAAAATCTTTATTTACCTGGGCGATCACCATTAAGCAAGCTCATTTACAAGGTGGACCTGCAGTTTGCCAGGATGAGGGTACAGAATACAGTGCAAGTAAAATAAACATAAAACAACAGCAGCAAGACATATACAACAAAATATATACAGTGTAGAAATAAAGGTAAATAATATATACAGAGATTCCTTTATAATCCTATCCATCAATAACATGTTCATAGCTTGTAAAGGAGTCCCTGGGATATGGAAAAGTGCATGCATAGGAGGCAGGGATGCTGGCAGAAAGATTCTGGGATACTAAGCAAATGGTATCAGGCCATAAGAGTGGGCAATGGGGGGGTGTTGCAGTGAGTACATAGTACCAGTGGGACTAGAATGGACTGAGGGAGGGGGAGTAATCTTGGTAAGGGAACACTTAGTTTGAACGGGAAAGACTTAGATTGAGCGGAAACATCAGCTGGACAACTAGGAATGGTGGAAACAGTTACAGAGCTCCACAAATGTTTTGGCATACAGGATCTTGAACATAGCAAGACTAACAGGGGAGCTAAGTCTCAACAATTTCTGTATCCTATTCCAAAGCGTGGGCAGGACAAAGCTTATGGCTGCTCTTCCAAAGCAGGTACCAACGCTAGGTACTTTCAGGGAAACCAGCAAGTGACTTCTCAAGGCATAATTCCCAATCAGGCTTAGTGGGAGTCAGTCAGCAATGTATTGTGGGAGTTTGTTGGTGATGGCTCAGAGCGTCCAGAGGGCTGCATTTCTATACCACCTGTGTTGAAGGGATGGCCAACCCACAGCTGCATATAATGAACAGTGGTGGGTGGAAAAGGAGAGGCCTGTTGTAAATCTCAGAGCTCTATGATACAGTACATCCAATTTAGCAAGGTGTGAGGCTGGGCACTGGCCATATATGAAGTCAGCATAGTCAATTAGTGAGAGGAACGTGGATTGGATGAGCTGTTTTTGGCGTCTGTGGTCAGGAGGCGATTTATTTTGAAGAAGAGTCCAAGCCTCTGCCTCAGCTGTTTCAGCAGTTCTTCTACTGTATATGTTCCACAAAGGAGAGTTTATTGTCTATCCAGACACCCAAATACTTGAATTTCAGTACGTATTCAAGATGTTCACCTAGTAAGATGGAGATAGAAGGTAATGGACCAGTAGCGGCAGAATATGCCTCCCTGGCCAGTTGATGAAAATAGCATTGCCTTGGTTTTCTTGGCATTAAGTAGTAGGCTTTTACTGAGGAGCTGGTGCTGCAGGATGTTAAAGTCAATTTGCAGGTCGCCATAGGCAGCTTCAGGAGATTCACGGCTTATGTAGAGCACTGTGTCATCAGCAAACAGGTGAATGCTTGCTTCATTAATGCCTACATCCAGGTTGTTGATATAGATAGCAAACAGTAATGGTCCCAATATGGACCCCTGAGGAACACCTCTTTTTATCAGTTTAAGTGAAGAAAGCTCCCCTTCAGCCTTGATTTGTTGTTGCCTACCAGTGAGGTAGTCATGGAACCAACACAATGAGGTTCGGTCTAGGCCTATTGTTTGTAAAGTGGAGAGAGCAAACAGTGGTTGATGGTGCCAAAGGCCTTACTGAGATCCAGGAAAACTGCACAGATGAATTTTTTGTTGTCTAAGTCCCCTTGCCAGTCATTAGTTACTTTTGCCAGGGCTGTAATGGTACTGTGCTTTGCTCTGAAGCCTGACTGCATATGGTTTAGTAAGTTCGAGTTGTCTATGAAAGATCTCAGCTGGGTATCCACAATTTTTTCTAGGAGCTTGGAGAGTATGGGGAGGAGGGAGACTGGCCTATAATTATTTAGTTCACAGGGATCCTCTGATCTGAACAGGGGTATGATGTGAGCAACTTTCCATAACTGAGAGAGGGAACCTTGCGATAGGGACAGGATGAATAAGTGAGAGATAGGTGTGGCAAGGATGTGATAAGCAATTTTCAAGAAATATGGCTCGAAGAAGTCAGCCCCAGCACTTTTTTTAGTGTCCAATTTTAGGAGAAGATCTTCAACTTCCTTTACGGAGGTGGGTAAGAATGAGAAGGTTACGATATTGTTACTCAGTTCCGGGAGCTTAGTGTTGATCTGTGGGTGTAGTCTGCTTTATCGAATGCTAGGCCTGCAGTGGCAAAATGATTGTTGAAGGCCTGCAAGATCTCGTTTCTGTCATTGATTATAGCATTATCAGTGGTAATTTTGGAGGGAAGCACATTTCCTGGAGAATGACCAGTCAGTTCTTTTAGTACGGACCAGAACTTGATAGGGCATTTCGATGCAGAATCTAGCTCAGATTGGTAATAATTGGCCTTGGCCTCTCTCTGACCATCTTAGTGCAGGCATTTCTAGCTGTCCTGAAGAGACACCAGTCTTCGTCTGTGTGTGATTTGTGAGCCTTTTTCCAGAGTTGATCTCTTTTTAGTAAGGCAGCCTTGAGGTCCAGTGAGAACCAATGACATGTTCTAGCTTTTATATGTGCTTTTACCAGAGGAGCATGGTTATTTAGGGCACTGGTTACAATTTCATGGAAGATGTTATAGGCATTACTCACCGATTTAGCAAGGTAAAAACTCTACCAGTGCAAAGAGTTTTTTAATTCATTGAAGTATGCGAGAGGATCGAAGTTCCGTCTGGACCTTTTAGTGGAAAATTTAGATGTTGGTGAGGGTTTAGCATCAGTTCTTATACCAGCAATAAAGCAGTGGTCACTAACATCAGTTGAAAAAAATTCCGGCATGTGAAAAGGAATATGGTTTGCTTACGAGAAGGACATCCAATAGGGTGCTGTTCATTGGGTTTTTTCTTGTTAATGCGAGTTGGCTCAGTAATAAGTTGTGTGAACATGTGGGAGTCACAGAATTGCTTCAGAGGTAACAAGACCTTAGTCAACCAATCATAATTAAGGTCTCCTAAAATAATTGTTTCAATGGGGACAGAGCCCATAATAGATGACAGATGGGACAGCAGCTGAGGACCCATGGCTGGTGGTCTGTAACAGCCTATGACACAGAAAGCCATTGATGGGGAAGTTCAACTTTACGGGATAAACATTCGAATCCAACTGCAATAGAGGTAGCGTCTAGGATGGACACTAAAAATTTGTTTTTGATGTAGATGACTACTCCGCCTTCCCTGGTCTGCCTATTGGCTCTAAATAGGAGGTAGTTAGGGATGTTAACCTCTCTATCTGGGGTGGATGCCCGAAGCCAGGATTCAGAGAGCACAAGTACGTCTGGTGCGGTATGAGTAATCCATGCCTGGACTGATGTAAATTTCTTTAAAAGACTGCATACATTTGCGTGCATAAAGCTGACTCCTTTCAGTCTTACAAGGTCAGATGGAGATGAGAAAGCTTTTGTAGGACTAGGGTTGAGTTCAACATTACCGGAACACAAAAATAGTAGGAACACAATTTTTCTTAGGGCAGCGAGGAGTAGCTTGAAAGCATGAATCTTTCTGCATCTAGTATAAGTTTGAGTGCGGGGGTCCAGAGTCCAAAGTTTCCCCTTGTGCTGACCTAGGGATGCGTAGCCTATTGTCCTTCCAGTATAGCACCAAAAAGTGTAGGTTTTGGGTGGGTGGGGTGAGGGGCCACATATTGGTAATAAGGTAGCGGTCCCACCTCGAGGAGATTCCACAAAGTGAGAAGGGTGCGGAGTCATGTGGTGGCAGCATAAGTTATACGTAGTACTAATATAAAGGCAGTCTAGCAGTGGTAGGCATGACTGTATGCTGGGGTCAATTCTGTTCTAATGGTCTGTCATGTGGGGTACCATACATAAGCAGGTAAGCAATTGAAACCACACGAGGACTGCCATGATTGTCCACTGTGTTAACAGGGTGTGAGTTGCACCAAGACTCACTAGCTAGGTTCTATAAGTCTCAAGGATCACTGCTCTGTGTTAAACTAGCTAAAAGAGACAGGGATCAATGGTATGCAAAGATACAAGAAAACAGCCTGACGGCACAGATGTCTTAAGGATTTATCTTCAACAGGCAAGGGTATCCTACCGATTACGCTTCATGAAGAATATCGGGGAATTGCTTAGAGGAGACAAGTGATCTCAAGAGAGGATCACCCCTTTAAGAAGTTACAGAAAGAGAGCCCCTTTAAGCAGTTACTGTAACTGACTAGTGTGAGGCCTCAGGGGGCGTGGATCACTGGGGAAGTGTACTTAATAAAGGAGGAAGGAGGGGCTGAGGGGGAGCAGTACAGCAAGGCAGTGGCCGAGCTGTGTTTTGAAAAAGGCACCTTGTGTGCTTCCTTTCTCAGTGAGGATCTGCAGCATCCAATTGGGAAGCAGCCACAGTCCCCAGGAGCCAGTCCAATTACGGGGATTGAAGCCTGACAGCTCCGAGCTAGGAGCTGACCAAACGTACCTGCTTTCCTTGGTCAGAGGGTGGCGGGCTGGATGCAGAGGTCCTGCTGCCAGCAGGTAGCAGTGCCAGGGCCACTCAGCTGAAGTGGAGAGCCTTGTTTGGGCTTGTGTTTAAAATAGAGCAGAAAAAAAAGGTGGTCCGTTAGTTAAAAAGCCAGAGACAAAGGTCAAGTAAATTGGTGGGAAGGCTCTGGGCAATTTAGTACTCAGGGCAGGAGTAGGTGCAAATAGTGGGAGAGAAAGGTTCCTGCAGAGAGGTTTGGTCGAAGGTGCCAGATGGGAATTTAGCAAAACAAAAGGCTGATTCAGGAGGTTGGGGGGCCCTTCAATGGGACCAGGGAGAGCTGGGAAAGAGGTGTGTGGTGGAGAGGACTCAGGGTAGTCTGGAATGGGTAGAGAAGATGGCCCAAAATGCCAGGCAATATTTACAGAATGTGCTGGTTCTGGGGGGTGTCAGGAGAGGGAATCAGGGGTCCAGTAGATGGCAGAGAAACATTGTGGGGAATAAGGATGAATGAGAGGAACTGTGATGGGAAAAGTGTGGCAGAGCAAACAGCAGGCAGTGGTCATTTCTAGCTATTCTACAATATTGGGCAATTAGCAGAAAAAATTCAGTAATGCAAGTAGTAAGCTATATAAACATTGGGCAGTCAGTTAAAGTTCACGACAACTCTGCTAGGCAATTCCTACATATACAGTGCAATAGTTTGAAGGTAAAATGTTTAAGCAATAGAAATATTCAGTAGTGCAAGACATAAGCAATGTAGAAGTCAGGCCTAGCTAATACAGCAGGCTAAACAGCCGAAAATTCCAGGAGGAGAAAATATATATATATATATATATATATATATATATATATATATATATATATATATGTATTTCCACATGAGCAGTAAATTCAGCAGAAAAATTGGCCGGAGCAGTACAGCAAGGCAGTGGATGAGCTGTGTTTTGAAAAAGGCACCTTGTGTGTTTCCTTTCTCAGTGTGGATCTGCAGCATCCAATCGAGAAGCAGCCACAGTCCCCAGGAGCCAGTCCAATTACAGGGATTGAAGCTTGACAGCTCCAAGCTAGGAGCTGACCAAACATACCTGCTTTCCTTGGTCAGGGGGTGGCGGGCTGGATGCGGAGGTCCTGCCGCCAGCAGGTAGCAGCGCCAGGGCCACTCAGCTGAAGTGGAGAGTCTTGTTTGGGCTTGTGTCTGCTTTTCTTGGTCAGGGGGTGGCGGGCTGGATGCAGAGGTCCTGCTGCCAGCAGGTAGCAGTGCCAGGGCCACTCAGCTGCAGTGGAGAGCCTTGTTTGGGCTTGTGTCTGCTTTCCTTGGCCAGGGGGTGGTGGGCTGGATGCAGAAGTCCTGCCACCAGCAGGTAGCAGTGCCAGGGCCACTCAGCTGAACTTTACTGACAATATGCATTTAGACCCCCATGGGGTCTGGTTAATTAATTCATTAGCCATCAAAATGTAATGTCAATTCCATGGCTAATCTTAGCCCCATCTCTTATACATTGTCATTAAAGAGATATACACAGTGCAATATACAGTGCAATATAAGTATAGTGCCATATATAACATAGAATTAAATGATTATTTAATCCAAAGAACTGAAAAAATTAAGTACATTTAAAATGTATATGTGTCCTCAAGAAAATATCTCCCAATATTCTTAATATAAATATCTCAGCTTCTGTAAGTATAGTGCCCCACTTTTTAACAAAATTAATTCACTCTTCCCCTGAGGCTGGTTGCTTTTGTATGCGAAGGCCTCTAGGTGCCCTATTCACCGCTAAATATGCCTGCATGGAAATGTGCACCCAATGTATTCTTCTAGCCTTTGTGGCATTTTAAAAAAAGCATCTCGAATTGTTGAATTACCTGCATTACTAGTGTCTGGTATGCCTGGTTGTTCAATTGGTCTGTTGATCTTCAAAAGCAGCGTATTATTGCTAATGTCATCTGTAAAAAGGGAATCATACAGGCTCCTCTCCGTCATCTCCATGTTGTCTCCAGTTGTTCCATTAGATCCATTAATATTGTTGCCATTCATGGTGAATAAATGAATGTGCGCTTCTGACTTGGTGAATTTTTCTCAATTACAAATCTGTGCACACACTAAATAGTAAATTTAGTGTTATGAGGAGAGTGTGGCATTAGGCTGGAGGTGCATACCCAAAGTAAATAGATTAATGAAGGCATTGTGGGAGTACACACCAGTCACCAAATAGAAAAAGCAATCTCCAAACTATTACTCTTCCAGTCCATGCACTTTATTCACAACCAAACACCAAGGCAATCAAACCAGCAGTGCACAAGGCACTGTCTGCGTGTGCTTATGTTTCACCCAGCACTCTCGGCTTCCTCAGAGCTCCCACTCTGCCTTCATTAGTCTATTTACTTTGGGTATGCACCACCAGCCTTGTGCCACACTTTCCTAATAACACTGAACTCATTAGTTGTCCCCCACTCTAAAGCTTAAATCTTAACACCTGAGGTTGAAGTCCCCAATTAACTGTGGTTTTGCAGTCATAAGTCAATTGTCAATTAAGCCCCTGTAGTTGTTCCTTCAATTAAGTTCCGATTAACTCCAGTTTAGCTAGAAGTGTAATAGGTGATTAGGATGCTTAAAGAGTGCTTTCTGACACATAGTTTTGGTGCTATGATGGCATCTAAACAGAAGAGAGTCTTTCTTATCCTGGCCGAGAAGCTGAGAATTGTTGACAGGTTACAGAATGGTGAACGAGCAGTTGTGCTGGCCAGCGAATATGGTGTCAGCAAATCCACAATCAGCGACATCAAATCTGCTAAAGAAAAGCTGAGGGATTTTGCCATGATGTTGGAAATGGCAGCTGGCTCCTGTGCCCATGGACAGTGGTCATGATCCAGCCATAGCACCTCTTCGGTGCAAGGAGCCTGATCCACCCACCCCCCAAAGAGATTGATAGGGTACGATGCTTTAAAAATTGCCACAGTTTCTCTGGGCTGTGTGAACGCTGAACCGGATCATCACTTGCAATTTTCTGTTTTCAATTTCGGAGCCTTCTCAGGGTAGCGCTATTGGCTCCATGCCTGTGTAGAGCTCCCTGATTGGCTGGTCTCACTCACTTGAGACAGGAGCACCCGAGACGTGTGGCTTAATGTAAGCCTGCATCCCTGTACTCGGCTCCTAATTTATATATTTTAATTTAGCCTGTTCTACTCAGCCTGTGTAAAGTAACTTACCATTCCCCCTCCGCTGCAGTTTCTCTCCAACTGTATGTGAACTGATTCAGTACTAGCTCTGCAAACTTCCCCTTGATTTTTCATCCCACCCCCTTCCCCTTCAAGTCCTCCTTTAAATGCACACAGTCTCCGCCCACTCCTATCTGATGTTTCAATTTATTGGTTACTTACTGTCAACTACTGTAATTCCTCCCATCCCCTTTTTGCAACTAAGCCTTCTAGCAGCTTTATCTCATTCTGTCTTGCTGAGGCATACCATTTTGGTACTTTAGGTTAGCTTATTGCTCACTAGCATATCCTGTCTTGCTAAGGCAGTTGATTTAGGTCAGGTGATCTCTCTAGTACTTAGTCTGCTCCAGAGTAGTAGCTAAGAAATTTGCTTCAAAGCCTCTCTGTCCCTAGTACTACTCTATAGTCAGGTTAGCCTGACTAGGAGCTGTACTTAAGGATTACTGCTTCAGGCTCCACTGCCTATGGTAGTATTCTGCAGGGATTAAGAAATTCTCCTCCATTGAGAATCCTTTCTCTTGCCTGCACTTATAGTGCCCATTGGGGTGATAGTCTCACAATCAGGGCATATTACCTGCTTGTATGCTTGTCTCTGCTCATCTTACATGTATTGGATCTGAACATGAACCAAAAAATAACTCCTAGAGTGGAGAATGGCTCTCTTTTTACATTGTCTGACCGGGACTTTTCCTATCAAGTAGAAGAACATGTATGTGCTCTAACTTCCCCTAGCCCACTGCTGGTCCTTCACCTGCACCAGTATACAGGAACTCTCCTAGAGCCTGCCCACAGGGCTACACCACCTTCTGCATACTCCCCCCCTACTCCCATTGACTCTCTCGGTCAGGGTATTATTGTATGCAGCATCAGGAAAACTGGGAACTAGCCTCAGAACTCCCTATACTGCCGCAGACAAATCATGTAACTGAAAGAAGACTCAGCCACCCACACTTCTCCTAGGACTCTGCAGGAAACTCTTGTTCCTGCTTTTACTATGCTCAAGAAATGTTGAGCTTAATCCAGGCCCTCTGACACCCATGGAATCCCCAGCAGAGCCACAAAGCCTCAAGGGGCTTACATTCTTGCATGTTAATGTATGTAGCTTATTAAAAATAATCACTTCTGTTCAGGTCTGGGTATGTCATACTGCTCCAGATGTTCTGGTGATTATGGAGTCCTGGCTCCAAACGGCAACCAGTAACAACGAAAGTTAACATCCCCTCCTATTCTTTATTCAGAGCCGACAGGCAAACCAGAGGTGGTGGGGTAGCTATTTACATCAAGGATAAATTCTCTGCCTCCATAATTGACTCAACCTTTGTCCCAAAAGAATTTGAAAGCTTGTCATTAAAGATTGAAATTGCCACCGGTGTCTCATTATGTATAATAGGATGCTACAGACCCCCATCAGCTGAACTACAGTTGTTAAACATCTCGGAAACACCCTGGGTTTGACATCTTCAGAGTGTATCATACTAGGGGACTTCAACTTAGACTGGGTCTCCAGTGCATCCACCCCACTTAAAATGTTCTGTGATTCCCTTGGGTTGTCACAGCTAATAGACGAATCTACTCGTCCTAACAAGCTCAACCCTAGTAACAGTACTCTCTTGGATATCATTTTAGTTAACAAACCCCATTTATTCTCCCATGCTGGCGTCTTTTTTTCTGATATTAGCGACCACTGCTTCATCATGTGTGTAAGATCCACTCTTAAATCCACAACTGCACCAAAATTATCCTTTAAAAAGTGCATACACAACTTTGATCTCCATGGGTATATATCAGAACTAAGAGACTCCATGCAATGGCAGGACTTCTATCTAGCCAAATCCCTGACTATGGCTTATGATATTTTCTCAGAAATTGTGCTAGGGGCTCTCAACAAGTATGCTCCCATAGTAAAAATTTGTGCCAGAAACAAATCCTGTCGGTGGTTTACAGAAGACCTGAAAGATGCTTTGCAGAGAAGGGATGTACTCTGGAGAATCTGGAGAACTGCTAGGAAAACTAATTTAATAAATTACTGGAATTCTTTCCGGATGGTGAGGAACCTCTGCACCAAAATGGTCAGAGAAGCCAAAGCTAATTTCTACAGCTCTCAGCTGGAGAGCTCCTCAAGAAATGCCTCCTAATTCTGGAGGACTATCAAAGACATTGAAGGTCACACCACTGTAAATTCCCTACCTACTAAATTATTGATCGACAATACCATCATCTCTGACAGACTGTCTATCTTCGATGCTCTCAATAATCATTTTGCCACTGCAGGGTTAGCCTTTGACTCCTCTCCCGTGAATATCCTCCGCCAACAACTTAGATTGGATACACAAGAAAAACCCATCCCCAGTCCATCCTTCTCTCTGCAGCCTACCTCCCTGAAAGAAGTCGAAGATCTTCTCCTTCAGCTGGACACTAGGAAAAGGGCTGGGGCCGACCTCATTGACCCGTACTTCTTAAAGGTCGGCTACCGTGTCCTCGCAGTCCCAATTACTCATCTCTTCAACTTATCCTTGTCCCAGGGTGACCTACCGCCCATTTGGAAAAATGCACTTGTGGTCCCTTTTTTTAAGTCAGGAGATCCTAGTGACCTCAATAAATACAGGCCAATCTCCCTACTTCCAATCCTGTCAAAGATGCTGGAAAAAATAGTGAACTCCCAGCTTCGGATGTACCTGGAATCAGAAAAATTGCTCAAACCATTACAATCCAGTTTTAGAGCACAGTACAGTACAATCTCTGCTCTAGCCAAGGTGACAAACGACTGGCAGCTTGAATTAGACAAAAAAACTTTTTCTGCGCAGTTTTCTTGGACCTAAGCAAGGCGTTCAATACCGTTGATCACAGACTGCTTCTGTCGTCCCTCCGAACATTGGTTTGGATTCCTTATCCCTTAAATGGTTCTCCAACTACCTCTCAGGATGACTTCAACAAGTAAAGGCAGAAGAGGAAGTTTCTCCACCAAAACCCCTATTGAGGGGTGTACCGCAAGGTTCCATTCTTGGTCCCTTGCTCTTCACCATTTATATTAACAATGTAGATGCCCCCATCAAAGAAGCACAAATACACCTATTTGCGGATGATACGGTACTCTATGCTAGTAGCCCCACACCTGAAGTGGCCTGTAAAGCCCTTCAAAATGAATTTAATCTGCTGCAGCATCAGCTTATAAACCAGAAACTGCTCTTAAATGCAAAAAAAAAACAAAGCAATGTTCCTCTCACCTCTTCAAAATGCAATAAATCCTGCAATTGCTGGGACACTCCCGCAGATCACTACCATTCTAGGTGAGCGGTTGGACTACGTACCAAAGTTCAAGTACCTGGGGGTCTGGTTAGACCATAGACTTACTTTCACAGATCACTTAGAAGAACTAGCAAAGAAACTTAAATAAACATTTGGTCTGTTCTTTAGGATTACTAATCTCCTCACAAAAGACGCTAAACAGAAACTGGTTCAAACTACCTTTCTTTCCCTATTGGATTACGCAGACTTTCTATACAGTTAGGGATCTGCAGGTACCCTAGCCAAACTCAATACACTTTATCACAGAGCCATAAGATTTATCACTAGTCTTCCATATTCCATAACCCACCACTACACATTGTACACGGCAGTGGGATGGTCATCTGTTACTTACAGACGGCAAAAAAATGCTGCAGTTTGGACATACAACGCTATCTCAAATAAACTGCCCCAGTATATCTCTGTCTGTTTACCTTTGTGCACTCTGGTGAAGTATGCCCTGAGAAGCACCTCATATATCTACCTTTATGTTTACAAAGCAAAATCTCGGATTGGCAAAGCAGCCAACAGCTTTGTGCTCCCTCAACTGTGGAACAAGCTGCAAAAAACTTTGAAATTAACTCACCCCATCAGCCTAGCAGCTTTTAAATCTCTATACCTACATCATAATAAGGAGTTCTGTGCCTGTCTACCGTAAATAGTGACTCCTATAAGTCCAAGCACACTTTAATTACTACTGTTAAAAGACTGATCACATCTATAATTGACTCTTCCCTCTCCCCTTTTTCTACCCCCATATCTGTCCCTTCCTCATTCCTGTGACCCTGGTTCCAGCTCTAAATTCTCCATACTATATCACTATATATCTTTTTATATTAGGTTTTATTTGTGTTCGGTGCACCTGATATGTATATTTCTTTACTTTTATGAAAAATGGTGTCCTACCCAAAACTAGCTGTATCTTCTGTTCCAAACATATACTACTGTCAATGCTACCTGCTGATACTTTGTATATACCATATTATTGTATCTCACTTTATTTGTATCATTACTATTTTCTTGTGTGTTGCATCCCATGTATATTGTCCCTTGTTAATGTGTTAACAAACCCACGTCCACCTCGAAAATGAGCTTGCTCAACAGTGATCGCCTGGTTAAATAAAGACTTTGATTGATTGATTGAAAGGAAAAACATAAGGACATATAATGACGACCAGCGTAATGCTGCCATTTATCTCTGGTCCTGCCAAGAATGAGAGACAGGAACACCAATTTCAGGTCCTTTGCTGAAGGAAAAAGCACTGCAATTCCACCACAGACCTGGAAACTGGGATACCTTTGTGGCAAGCGAGGGGTAGTTAAGTTGGTTTAAGAGGAGGCACAGCATCAGGCAATTAAAGCTATCTGGGGAGCGGCTCAGTGCCGCTGATGGAGACATCATCCCCTTTGTAGAAATGCTGCAGAACACTGTGCAGAGCGAGGGTCTCATGCCTGAACAAATCTTCAATGCTGATGAGACAGGTCTGTTTCCCAGACCATACACTTGCCCATGGCTCAGAACACGATACCCCAGCTTTAAAAAGCAAAAGGATCATGCCACAATCCTCGGCTGTGTGAATGCAGTGGGACACAAAGTAAAGTTGGTGCTTTTAGGAAAGTCTCATGAACCGAGATGTTTCAAGCACCTAAATAAGGCAACAGTACCTGTCCAATACGAGTCCCAAAAAATGCTTGGATGGATGCACACATTTTTTGCTGCTGGTTTGCAGATCAGTTTGTCCAACAAGTGAAGCACTATTTACATGCAAGAGATCTTCCACTGAAAGCACTTTTGCTTTTGAATAACTCCCCTGCCCCTCCTGACATTGCCAAAGTCAAATCTCAGGATGGCATAATCTGTATTATGTTCCTTCCAGCAAACACCACCTCAAAGCTCCAACCTTGTGAACAAGGTGTGTTGGAGATTTTTAAGTGCGGCTACAGCAAGAAATTGCTGCAGACTGTCCTATCTGAGAACAATGAGAACACACTGCTGAGAAGCATAATTAAGGCCATAAACTTAAAATATGTGATCTATATGAACTCAAAAGCTTGGGATCATGTTCAGCCAGAGAGCATACAGAAGTCCTGGCTTAAGTCGGGGATCAAAACTTGCCACCATGTCAAGATTCACCACCCACTGTAAACAACAATCTCCCTGCACCTGATAATTTTTTGGCAGAGCTGACAACCCTGGATCATCCCTCTCTGAGCATCCCATGGAGCAATAAATATAAATGAGTGGGTAACCTGTGATGTCAATGATTAGGGATACGAGTTGCTGTTGGAAGATGCCATAGTGGCACCGGTCACTAAGCCCGATGAGCCTGCCATGGAGTCCAAAGAGGAAGATGATGACACTGTACCCCCTGTAGTTGTTTCTTCACATGGGGAGGCTATGGAAATGTTTGAGAAATGTATTCTTTACATTTGAGTTCCAGACTGTGACCCTGTACAAGTCATGCTACTCCATAGCATGATGCAAAGTGCAGCATGAAAACAGTGCGACAGTCGAAAAGGATTTTTTCCTAATGTCTATGCTGCTTTTATTTTACAATACAGTGTTTTAATAATGATTTTGTAAACACTGTTTTTAATTTAATTTGTATGTTTTCTTTTTACAAGGTTGTAAGTTTATTAATAGAGAGATCTTGTGTGCTGCATCTCAGTTTTCCATTTCTCTCTCTTTTATCTGATCCTCCTTTTATCCGGACATATTTTTTGTCCCCCATGCTGTTCAGATGAATGGGGCTGGACTGTAATACCTTCTAACATTTTGCCTATTATTGATGTTAGGCTAATGGGTCTATAATTATTGGCATAATGCTTTTCACCCTTTTTAAACAGAGGAATTACATTAGCCCTTTTCCAGTCACTTGGAATTTGGCTATTATTTATGCTATGTTCGAATAGCCTTTTTAGAGGGTGGATTAAATGTTTTGACATAATTTTCACCATACTTCCAGTGATCATATCTGGACCTAGGGAAGTGTGAAGGTTAAGATGTTTTATTTTGTTCTTCATTTCATCCTCTGAATTCTTAAGATATATACTCTGGCCTCTATCAACATTTTTGGGTGATTTATGCTTTGTAGCAAAAACATTACAAAAATGTACATTAAACACATCCGCAGTTTCCTCAGGTTCCCTGATTGTATTGTTGTTGAAATAACCAAGAATCATGTAGACTTTAAATGCAAGGATCATGTAAGTTTTTCTGCAATAATTTTATGTAACATTTAAATATGGAAAGCGACATATTCCTTGCATCAGAAAACTGCTAGAAAAACTAATTGCATTATGAATTAATGTTCTTGACCACAAAGTGTAGAAAACCTGCAAGAATTCTGCAACAACATGCAGCTACATTTCTTGTTCCATTATTATTCTGGAAATAAATAATCTTGCAAGAATAATGCAATAAAGAGGAGACTTCACACAAGCAAAAAAAAAATAGCTAATGAATTCTTTTGTATTTCTTCTCTAGTTTTTTTCAGAATCTGTTTATATATTTTTATTTTACATCTAATATATTAGTGTATTTTAAAGGGTTATATGCTCAGACCCTATCTTTCAAGGAAAGCTTGCCTCACAATATCAAATAATACTTTTACTCTTCTACCAGTTTTGCTATATGGTGCCCCTATCCTCATCTCCTTAAGGAATTTGAACTACAGAGACTCAGGCTACTATACAACCATGTCACTGTTTTACATCTGGTGCAAACAGACAAGATGACCACTGTTCCCTTCTCTCTCTACCCTGTGCTGGCCCTCTCTACAAGGGTGCCAGAAGATAGTAAAAGCTGAGGGAGCGGAGGATCGGAAGGGCACTTATGAGGGTAAAAAAGGCACTTTTTCTAAACTAGATTTGTCACACAAAAATAAAAAGTGGGGGGACTGCCGCCTCCTCACCTCCCGATTCCTATGCCTATGCCTCTCTAGAGGGGAAATTGAAGTTTGCATTGCTATGCCACATCTTTAAAATTATGAATGCTTCTCCACTGAATCTCAGGGACACTATTGTGGTTAAACCAGTGAGGAGATCTCTTTGCTCCTCTGCCAGTCCCCTCCTATTAGTATAAAGAGCAAGGACATCCTCAGGACAAAGATCCTTCAGCAGTACTATACCACAACAGTAGAGTACCTTACTTTCTAACATTTAGAACTGCTCTTCCCTCTTTGCCTTCAAAAGTAAACTTAGGGCTCGTGTCTTTGATGGCAGGTGTTGTCTGTTCTCGCTGACTACTGTTAAAATGTTAAATTTCCATCCTCTGTTGTTTTATGACTATGTACACTAATTTTGTTTGATGTACTGTTATTATGTCCATGAAACCTGTACTTGCCATCAACTGTCTTGTTTCAGGAAGTATAAGAAAATGCAGAAGAAACAGGACAGAGAGCTGTACCAGTTAAGACAGAAGGAAGCAGGGAGGGAAGCCAGAATAGCAAAGGCCCAAACTGAGGAAGTGGTAGCCAACTTGGTTAAGAAAGGGGATAAAACCTTTTATAGGTACGTCAGGGAGTGTAGAAAGACAAAGGGAGGGATAGTGAAGCTGAATAGAATGGACATTGGGTGGGCAGAGAGGAACAGTGAAAAAGCAGGGATACTGAATGAATATTTCTGCTCAGTATTCACAAAAAAGGAGGGGGAGGTGCCTAATTCAATCAACAGAAGCACTCTTGATAGGGGGGGTCAATCCCAATCCTTTCACAGAAGAAAGGGTTCTGAAAGAACTCCTAAAACTGAAGGTGGACAAAGCAATGGGGCCTGATGGAATTCACCCCAGAATTCTAAAAGAATTAAGGGGAGAACTAGTGAAACCACTGACTACCCTTTTTAACAGATCATGGGAGGGTGGTGTGGTACCTGAGGACTGGAGGAAGGTGGATGTGATTCCCCTTCACAAAAGTGGGAGCAAGACAGAGGCAGGAAACTACAGACCTGTCAGTTTGACCTCTGTGGTAGGGAAAATTATGGAATCACTTCTGAAGGAAATAATTGTTAAGTACCTAGAGGTCAGTGGGGCACAGGACCCAAGGCAGCATGGGTTCACAGCAGGAAGGTCATGTCAGATAAATCTAATTGATTTATTTGACTGAGTGACCAAAGTGGTAGACTGGGGGGGGCCTGTGGACATGGCCTACCTAGACTTTAGCAAGGCATTTGACACAGTCCCACATAAAAGATTAATAGTCAAATTAACCAGCCTGGGGGTGGGTCCCAGGGTGGTAGCCTAGGTAAAACATTGGCTGGACAACAGGACACAGAAGATAATTGTAAATGAAGTCCAGTCTGAAGAAAGAGGGGTTACTAGTGGGGTACCACAGGGTTCAGTACTAGGTCCAGTCCTTTTTAATGTCTTTATAAGTGACATTGCAGAGGGACTGGAAGGAAAAGTATGCCTCTTTGCAGATAACACAAAGATCTGCAACAGGGTTGATACACAAGGAGGCATGGAAAGGATGAGAAGGGACTTAGCAAGGTTGGAGGAATGGTCAGAAGTATGGCAGCTTAGATTCAGTGCAAAGAAGTGCAAAATAATGCACCTGGGAAACAAAAACCCAAGGGAAGATTACACAATGGAGGGAGAGGTAGTAACAATAACAAAAATGGAAAGGGACCTGGGGATAATCATATCAGATGACCTTAAGGTTAGCAAGCAATGTGAGAAGGCAGTAGGGAGGGCTGGGGGTATACTGGAATGCATAGGGAGAGGCATCATCAGCAGAAAACAGGAAGTTGTTATCCCTCTGTACAGACAGTTGGTGAGACCCCATCTGGAGTACTGCATCCAGTTCTGGAGACCCCATCTCTGCAAGGACATAGACAGGATAGAGGCAGTCCAGAGGAGGGCAACTAAAATGGTGCAGGGTCTGCAAGAGAAGCCATACAAGGAGAGACTAAAGGATATTAATATGTATACTCCTGAAGAAAGGAGGGAGAGGGGGGACATGATTGAAACTTTTAAGTACCTCAGTGGAATCAACAAAGTCCAAGAGGGTAGCATATTTCAGAAAAAGAGTCATGCAAGAACTAGGAGACACAATTTAAAGATACAGGGGGCAGTTCAGGGGCAATGTGAGGAAGTATGTTTTCACAGAGAGGGTGGTGGACGCATGGAACAGCTTTCCTGAGGAGTTTGTGGGGTCTAAAACTGTGGGAGAATTTAAGAATACATGAGACTGACATAAGGCAATTCTTGTGGGGGGTAGGAAGAAATAGGCTGTTGGTTAACTAGAATCTGCAGCTTATCCTGTAGGTAGGGAAATGGGCAGACTTGGTGGGCCAAGCGGTCCTTATCTGCCATCAAATTCTATGTTTCTATGTTTCTGTATTCAATTCTAGTTCACACCTGAAAATGGGACCTACATCTCAGTTTGCCCACCCAGTTACTTAAATCCAGTAAACCAGTTTAAGCTAGAAGTAATGCAGTAGCATTTTAACTAATTGTCACATAAACATGTAGGACAAATGATAAACCAATTAACCAGACCTTAAAAAAATAATTCAGTTTTGCACCAGCCAGTTAACCCAGTGGAAGCACTTCAATTCTCTCCTCTGGCAACCTGGGCTCAGTAATGACTCGGGCTGTTTGGTGCTGGCTGGGAATAGTTGAATGAGTGTTCCATTGGACAGATCTCCTCCTTCAAGAGGGTGAAATTCCTGTTCATCTGCCACTGAAAGAAAGCTTGGTGGTGATGCAGAGGAGGTAGACAGTGGGAAGTGGATGCTGCTGAACACTGATATGTGTGTGCACCACCACATGCACATGTGAATTATTGCACAGTTGACAACCCTGGGGTAATAACTGGTGTAAAATCCCCAACCAGGGTGATAATACTATCTTCTTGCAGCAGATAGATTTTCCAAACCTTCATGCTGTGTGCATATTTTCAAGCAGCACATAGATTTTTAAAATCTCTCTGCAGTAAATAGTTTTCAAAACCATCATGTAGCATATATATTTTCCAAACCTTCCTAAAGAATTTGTATGTGAATATAAAACCCACTGTGAAGCATATAGATTTTGAAAACCATTGAGTAGCACATAGATTTTCAAACCTGTGTTGTATCACAAAGTTTTGTACAAATACATTCTAACCTCACAAATATTTTAAAAATCATTATGAAAGCACAAAATCAATCATGCAGCATGAAGCTTTTAAGAAATAGTTTCTGCTTACATCAGTTTTGAAAACCATTAGATTGCACAAAATCATTCAACACAAATATTTTAAGAAATAAGTCGTAATCTCACAAAGACTTTGAAAATCCTTGCAGAGGATGAAAACCATTGTGCAACATGAATACTTTAAAAACCTACTCAAAATATGTGTTCTTCATGTAGATTTTACAGAAACAAATACAATTTGTGAAGAATTTCTTTGCAAAGATTTTCATTTTTGATTAGACGTAACTATTTACTCTTAATTTAGAAAAATGCTGTGTGACTCAACCTAACCTCCTTCTAACACATTAAGCTGTCATCCTTAACTTCTACCAAATTAAAATATTATCTTGCCTTAAAGTTTGTGTTCATGTTGAACTTAAACATGTTTTTTTACTATGTGTAGTGTATGGTGTTAGCTTTTTTTTTTGTTAGTTTTTTTTTGAAAGCTCATGTGCAACCAATTAATCACTGTTAACAAGTAATTAATTTTTTAACAAAAAAAAAAACAAATGACCTATGCCCACATAATACCTACTAAACCCATAATTTCCATGCTTTTAAACAGAGGGCAAAAACTCAGGTATCTAATCAGGCAACAATACATGTTGAAAGTCCGTAGTCACAGCACACGTATTCCCAAAAATGTTCAGACAACAAGGACATTTGTTCTTAGTTGATTCATTAACAAATGCCAGACTTACACAGACTTGTATCCTTTCATAAAATCAAAAGGTGAAACACTGTCAGGAGGATTTTTTCTGCCCTGAATTGCTTATGTAAGTACGTGTAAGTCTGGCATTTGTTAAAAAATCAACTAAGAAGAAATGTCCTTGTTGTTTGAACATTTATGGGAAAAGGTGTGCTTTGACTACTGACTTTCAATTGTATCGATTTGTCACAAGGCACCCTACTCTCTGAGTGGCTCTGGTGATTCTACCAACATTACATTTTTTTGGTTCTTAATATCTCAAAAAGTAAAAAATGGATCTTCATGAAATATAAAGGGTGGAGATACCCTAGGACTGAGAAGCTGCATGGCACATTTTGCAGTCATAGAGTCTAAAACAGCTGAGATATAAGGCACTGAAAATGGCCATTTTTAGAGGAACACCAATGCAACCCTAATATACAGACCTGCACCTCTATAATATACCGATATTGAATGGATGAGCAGTACAATAAGTTATGTGGTAAATATACTGTAGTTTGGTGAAAGGGATGAGCAATACATTTACTTGTGTAATAAATGTATCTATATTGAATGGATGAACAATGTATTCACTTATACAGTATGGTAAATATATATTTAATGAAGAGAAGAGCAGTGCATTCTGTTCTATGGTACATATATCTTTATGAAAGGGATGAGCAATACATTTACTTGTATGATAAATGTATCTTTATTGAACAGATAATTAGAATATTCACTTATACAGTATTGTAAATATATTTGTATTGAAGAGATGAGCAATGCATTTACTTTTTACCCTCTGCAAGACTAGGGTAAGGTCGAATCACCCAGGGGCTTCCAGGACAAGAGCAAAACCAAAAGAAGTCATGCATTCTTCTCATTTAATTTGTGGAAGAATACTGTACCCACAAACTCTTTTTTCTTCAGAGTTGCTAGTATGAATGCAGTATATGTGCTCTCTAGTGTACATTTCTATTTAAAAAATATATATTTAAATCTTTTAGAATAAATAGCTGTCAATTGCCCATGGACAGATTTTTTGCCTTTTATTAACAATAGGTGGTCAACAAACACTGAAACACAGTGTTTCAGTTCAGAAAAAGAAGCTTCATTTTTTAAATTAAAACAAAGAATAGCATAGAGTAGCAGATTGTTATGGTAACAACAAAACACAGTAACTGTTCAATTGTATTTAATGTGCTCCTGGCATCTAAGCATTGCTGGTTCCATACTGTTACACTATTATATTATATTACATTTTATAACATTTACAATTTAAATGTTAAGATCAAAACTGACTATAAATCTTTTTTCCAGGTCCTTTCCATGTTTCAACTCCCCATTTTAATTCAAGTGTCACCCTCAGCCAGCTGAGCCTTACCAAAAAGGAAAGTATTTTACAAGAATTCTGACTGAAACTACAATTGCAGTTAAACTAGGCAAGAATCATGCACATTTAAATGCAAGGATCATTTAAGTTTCTCAGTAAAATTTTTATAACAATAATAATAATAATAATTTGATTTATAAGGCACCTTTCCAATTCCAAGGCACCTAACAATTTAAAAACAATTAATATAAAATCCAATAACAGAACAATACACATAAAAATCATAAACAATCAGATATATACTTCAATTAACTAAAAATGCTTTAGTCCACAGAAAGGTTTTTAAGCCATTCTTAAATTCCTTCACAGATGTGCACTCCCGGAACTGACGGAGTAGAGAATTCCAAAGGGTGGGAGCTGCAAAATCAAAAGCTCTAGAACCTAATGATTTCAAATTCACCCTTGGAATCTCAAGCAACCCCTTGTCGGCCGAGCGGAGTGATCGACCAGGGCAGTAAGGCACCAGAAGCTCTTTATGTAAGGTTCATATAAGAATGCTGACATTTTCTTTGCAGGAGAAAATTCTGCAGGACAAAATTCTTGTAAGTAATTAGTGAATTTTATATATCTATAGATAGATAGATAGATAGATAGATAGATAGATAGATAGATAGATGTATTATAGTTGTGCAGCAGCACCACTATAGTTAGGGTTGAGTAGGCATTTTAAAGTTAAACGACAATTTTTGCACTTTAATAACTTCACAGCCATTTAACAGATTTGCATGAAATGTTGCATGCATGGTTTCCTGGGGTAGATCTCTGGAAATGCCAAGTTTCATTCCAGTCAGATGTGTGGATTCTGAGATTCAGAGAGTGCAAAAAGTGAATTTTGGGGAACTTTTTGCTGTTTTTGTTTCAAGAGCCATAGTGCTCAGATGGTTTTGAATTTTGATCTGAAATGTTCAGAGTAGAAAGGGGCTGGCCCACAGCCTTTCACAGGTTTGGTGAAAAAAATATTAATCCATTCCAAAGTTATTAATTTTTACATTTTTGATTCTGATTAGGCTCAGTGAGCACTTCAAGATAGCTGTATGAAATGAAAAAAAGAATCCTTTTTCATATGGGGCCAATCCTTTTCTGTGAGGAAAAAAATCCCTTTTCATATGGCCGCCATTTGCTTTTCACTGTTTAAACTCACAAACAGCAAAAATACATACAAATTATGTATTTAACAAAAAAAAACTGAACCTAGCTAAATGAGACCCATTTAACTAGAATCTGATGTTTCTTTTTTAAACATTGCCCAAAATACCTTTACCAGAGACCCCAAAATCCAGGGTTCCCAGCTTAGTGAGAGGAGCCATTTGCCTGCATTCTCTGTATGAGAACTGTGGGACTTTGTTGAGTTCTGCAGCAGCAGTTGGATTCTTGCTGCAGGCTGCAGTGTGAGGAGTGAGCCGCCAATCCCCCATTATGTTTCTATCTATCTATCTATCTATCTATCTATCTATCTATCTATCTATCTATCCTGTGTTTGCTGCTAAATGCCTGAATGTACCTCCTCTCTGTTAGGGACTCAGATATTACTTTCTATATCTCAATGGGGGAAAAAGTACAACTTCCCAGAGTCAAGTGCAATAGTTGCTGAGTGTTGCCGTTAGTCAGACACCAGCAACCCTTTGTTCAGTAGCCTCAGGTGACACCTGGGGCACCTTTTGACTTGTTATGCCAAGGCTGACATCCAGAGAGCTTCAATATGACCCACAAACAGCAATCTGCTTCATCCATGGCTTTAAGAGTGGGCTTTAAGAGAAGGCACTGAGGTAAGCATCCAGCAATGATCTCCTTTCTTCTTCTCCCAGCAATACAGAATCACAGCAAGATAATCATACAGAAGAAAATAAATCCACATTGTAAGGGGGTCAAGAGAGGATCAGGTCTGCTAACACAGAACAATACCCCCCCCCCCATTGCTGCACTTTGCAAAAGTTCCCCTTCTGCTTCTTATTGGCAGGCATAATGCACACAGCTTTTTTGCCACAAATGTTAGTTTTCAATATTATTGTTTTTGAAGAGCTGAAATAATGGCAGTGGTCAATATTTGTCTTCCTGTTTCACTGGCTTGCAAAAGAAAAAAATTACACATTTTGTTCCACTTCACTCAAGTGACAAAGATATATTCCTTTAAAAACCCCATTTATCATATTTTGTTGTCCCACAGCTCAAAGATGAATAAATGGTCGCTCCATTTTCTATTTAAGAGTTGCAGCAAGAGACAGATTTAAAAGACAATTTTGTAGTAAAAGTTAAATTGTCATAACATTCACATGCAGTATTATAAATAGTAAGTCAAGCATGTCTGCTTAAATCTGCAGCATTTGCGCAATTAAAAGGGATTTTGCTAAGCTGCAAACTTTATTAGGCAATGTTCCAGCATGGACAAATGAGGACACCACTCCGCAGACACTGTGCCCTAATACACTAATACGTATTTAAAATTTGGTAATCAGAAAAGGCACACTGAGTTGAGGCTCATTTCCAGGTGCAAATAAATAACCCAAAGGCAGACCCCACACGTGATTTGTAAAGATGCAGGAGAGGACAAACTGTAATGGTTTCTCCTGTCGCTGCCTGCAGGGTTGGGGTGAGGTGTTAGGGTTAGAAACCCAAACACCATATTTTTCTACTTTTGTCAGTTTAACCCTAACTTGTGCATTAATGATGTATTTTGCAATGAATATAGATATAGATATAGATATAGATATAGATATAGATATAGATATAGATATGCAAGAAAATGCTCTTGTCCACCAAGCGTAGGACACCTGCAAGTATTTTGCAAAAAAGAATAGCTGCATTTTTTGCTCTATTCTTGTCCTGGGGCAAATCAGACCTGCAAGAAAAATGCAAGAAAGGAGAACTCACACAAGCAGCAGTCTTAATTAATTATTTTTTACAGCTGCAATGGCAGAGCCCTGCAGATGTTTTGCTATAACTGTAGAAGAGAAAAGAGACGGTTACCAGATTCCATCCCAGTCCTCTTCTACAGTGCAGTGGTCATTTTTCCACAGTGCTCTGCTCATTAGTGATGTGTGGTGTTTCCCCTGTCTATCCCCTCCATAGCTGGAGTTCCTGTCCGTCAAAGCAGTAGCCTCACCCTTCTGCAGGCACACTATTTCCTTGATGATGATGCTTCCTGAATTACCATCGCACATGCACAAGAACCTCATGGTGGAAATGTATGCTGTGCCCAAGATGGCCACCATAGCTTGGTACACATGCTTGCTTTCATGGAAACATCCATCATGTTCAATATGACCATCGTACCTACGTGTGTATACACGACTTCATCACTTAACATAAAGGTCTGCTCTTCTAGATCATGCAATTTTATATGTCATTGCTATCTTTATAAAGGGATCCCAAATAGCATGGATGTTTTCTGATTTATCCTTCATAAAATAATTAATTCACTCCAAACTGTATAAGTCTATTATTAAGCTGAAGCATGTGCTTATAGATGGAGCGCTATTGTCCTTCCAGACCATCAAGATATATTTCTTTGCTAATAAAAATGCAAAATAAAATAGTTTAAAATGTACATTCATAACTTTGTGTTGTTTTAACTCATGGCCTAGGAGGACAATACAGGGTTCCCTTTGTGGTTTAATACCTGTTGCTTACTCTAATACATGACAAATAGTATGCCAAAACTTAGTTTTCTGCAAATCAGGAACATATGTATAAGAGATCCCTGTTTTCTCTGACATCTTGGACATTTTTCATCTAAATTGGGGTTAAACTTATGCAGTCAGGTTGGTGCCAAGTAGTTCTGTGGAAATGTTAAATTGTATCTGTTGAAGCTTTGTCAAGTAAAATTTAGAGTTGGAATATAAACTGATTTCATCCCATTCATCCTGAGTAAATTGTATTCCCACTTGTTTTTCAGTTCTGCCAGGTTAAAAGTTGAAAGGTCAAGCAGCAATTTATACATTGCAGATAAAGGTTTAACATTATTATCTTCAGTTAACATGATTTTTTTCCAGCAAGGAATAGTTCTGTGAAAAACTTGATTTAGTGATGTAATCTCTAATTTGCAAGTATCTAAAAAAAGTATTCATAGGTAGGTTATACTTGCTTTGAATTTGCTTAAAGGATAACAAGTGGTTGTCTACATACAAACCTTGTATGCTCTTGATGCCCTGTGTATCCCAGTGTCTAAAGGCTGGATCTGAGATTGATGGATAAAATCTGAAGTTACAGTATATAGGTGTAAAATATGAGAGGGATTCATTCCATCCAATAATCTTATGAACTTGTTTCCAGAAGTGCCATGTGGTATACATTGATAATTGCCTGGTTCATAATGGTTTACCCTTAGTGTGCATATAGAATGTTTTTTTGGATCATTGTACTTATGGACATATTGCTCAATGTGTCAATTACTGGTAGTCAGTGACCTGTGAGTCAGTCTATAATTTGAGAAATTTGGGAGGCTAAATAGTAATATTTGAAATTAGGTAGGGCTAGGCCCTCCTTATGTTTTGGTAACATGAGCTTGTGTAAACTCAATCTAGGTTTCTTTTCTTTCCAGATAAATTGAGTGATCTGTCTCTCTAGGTCTTTAAATAATTTATCTGGAATGAGTATTGGCAATGCTTGAAATAGAAAAAAGTAACCTGGACAGTATGTTTATTTTAATGGTGTTGCAATGTCCAGTCAATGTAAATGGGAGTTTCATCCATCTATCCAGGTCTTTCCTAATATTTTGCATCAGTGGTGGAAAATTTAGTTTGTATAGTTGTGGTAAACATTTTTGTATGATCACCCCTAAATATTGCATTTTATCTATTAATATGTCTTTATATTGTTCTAAAATCTGTGAATTATGTACAGGCTTCAAATATAGTGCATCTGTTTAAGTCATATTTGATTTGTACCCAGATGTTTCCCCGAATTGAGTGATTAGTGAAAAACTTATTTGTAATGAATTTTGTAGGTCTTTTAAATATAACAGAGTGTTGTCTGCATATAAGCTGATCTTATGCTCATCTGTGTTGACCTTAACTCAATGTATGTCCATGTTTTCCCATACAGCTACCACTAAGGGCTTGATTGCCAGCACAAATAGTAAAAGGGATAAGGGACATCCCTGACTCATTCCGCTAGAGAGTGGAAAACTATTGGAAATGTTGGAGTTAGTTTGGATAATTGCTGTTGGATTATAATATAGTATTTTTTTCCATCTGATAAAAGTTTTACCAAATCCAGTTATTTAAAGTTTCAAAAAGGAAGTCCCATTCAACTAGATCAAAGGTATTTTCTGCTTTTAAAGTCATCTTTAATAGTTCTTGATCCTTACAAACATCAATCAGCTTTATAAGACTTATCTTACTAGATATCAGTTTTCTATTTTTAATGAAACCATTTTGATCGGGTTGAATGAGATTAGGGATAGCCTCCTCCAAATGTGCAAATAATATTTTGGCCAACATTTTCATGTTGGTATTTAGTAGAGATATTGGGTGTTATGATAAAACAAGTTCCAGGTTTTTATCTTTTTTCTAGAAAACTGCTATTTTAGCTGGGTAGAAAGAACTGGGTAGGGTTCCAGATTCAAGAGCATAGTTATATAAATTTTGCAATGGGTGTACTAATATGTCTGAAAACTGCTTATAAAAGTCTATGGGGATGCCAGCTATACCAGGGTCTTTTCCAGGGGATAAACTTTTAACAGCCTTGAGAATCTCTTTGGTAGAAAGTTAGAACTGGGGCATCCAGGAACTCTTTATCCTTCTGTGAAAGTCTGGGTAATTCAATTTATGCAAAGAATTTCTCTAAAGCCTGTGGAAAATTAGTCCTCTCTGAGGTATATACGTTTTTGTAGAAATTTGCAAAAGTATTACTCATTTGCCCCAGATCTGTAATTAAATCATTGTTTTCATTTCTTATGGCATAGGTCATATGGGCTAGTTTTTCTTTTTGCAGTTGAAGTGCCATAACTTTATCGGGCTTATCCCCCAGCACATAATATCTTGTCTTTATGTGTAAAATGCTTTTCTACACTTCGAAAGAAGAGATTATACTATATTTTTCTTTTGTTGCTAGTAATGCCTGAAAATTTTGAGGGTCTTGTGTCAACACATGAGTTTTCTCTAATCTATTAAATTCATTTTCTACAGTAATAATTTTTTATTTAGTTACCCTTTTAATAAATGTACCATGTTTTATTACTATTCCTCTCACTACTGCCTTAAAGGTCTCCCATTGGACTGCCAGAGTGGTTTCACAACTCCTGTTTAATTGAAAATATTCTATTATATCCACCTGTAAGGAATCTTTAAATGTTTTATCTTTTAAATAGGAAGTATTCATTGACCAAAGTATGAATTTAGGTGTATTGTTAATACTTATTGTCATATCCAGTGCAGCATGGTCTGAGAGACAAATGGTATTGTGATGTATATCTTTAATGTCTGCACAGACTGCTAGAGACACACAAATAAATCTATTCATGTGTAACTTTGATGGAGGGGGAGAATATAACTGGGTGTTAGGATGATGTCCCTTCATGGATCAACCAATGTCATATCCTTCATGAATTCTTTAAGAATTTTATGTATGTAGTAGTAGTAGTAAAACATTTTTATTTATACAGGCATATGTCAAAAAATAGACAATTTCACCATTAGGGCTATTTAGGCCCTGTTTACAAGGTGGTTCTGTGTTCTTAGCAATAATCAAGTTACACATAAAAAAAATTTAAAAAGGAAAAGTGACATTTCATAAAACTATACATCAATACATAAAATGTTGGACAAAGCATGTCCAAATAGGATGGGTTTTCAATATTGGACATGGTCAAAACATACCCAAACAAAGACAGCTGGTTAACAACAGACATATTGTTACTCAGTACTGGACATGATTAAACATACCCAAACAAGAACAGTTGGTTTTCATCAAGCATACTGTTACTCAGACATTACAGATACAAACATGAGGTTGTTCATGTTTTAAAGCATTTTTGAGTAATTTCACAGACAATTCTAATGTTTAAATTTGCGGTGGTAGCCTATTCCACATTGTTGCTGCCTTATATTTAAATGTCAGCTTCCCAAAGCTGTTTCTAATTTCTATATTAGCCATGTTGTCGATATATGAGGATGACCTATCCAACTGGGAGTTCATTGCAGCATTGAAATCTCATCCCATAAAGCATGGGCTATTGAATGCAGATAAAGTAAGAAAAAGTCTATACAAAATTTGAATCAGGGCCATTAGGGCCATATATATTATCTTTAGTCAGTGAATCTGATGATGTCAACATTTCTGTAATAATATACCTTCCTGCTGGATCACCACAAGGTCTGCCAAGGGTGAAAGGGGAATTTTTCCTTATAAAGGTAGCAACCTTCCAGGACACATTGTTGTAATTAACTGTCCAACAATCCCTGCACTTTTTCAAATAAAATGCTACTTCGGCAGTTGAAAAGTGTGCTTCCTGTAATAAGATGATGTTTTTCTTTTTTCTATCAGCATATCTAAATATTTTATTTGCCATAACCCTGTTACACAGACACTTAACATTCCATGTTAATATTTTGCAGTCCATAACCAAGGTTTTTTTTTTTTTAATAGTCTTAGCAGGCTGTATGGTCATCATGTGTAAAGCATCATTTTAAAAACAGAAACAAAATAGATTAAAATATGCCTCTTGCTGTTTTTCCATCTCCTTGTTTGAATCTGATCTACCCCACTTTATTATCTTGAAGCTGATACATCGTAATATATTTACTACATAGTTCCTCCCCTAACCATATCTCCCAATCAAAAATTCCCCCTCCCCCTTCCTCTGCCCATTTACACCAACATAAGACAGCCTTTTATCTTTATTACCTAGGGTGTTGTGAGATCCAGAGCCTCCCCACTTTCAGGTTTTTTTATTACTGAAAATGACTGGTATGCTACTACACATAGTTGAAAAAGAAAGAAAGAAAGCATTGGCACCACCACTTCCTTGTGCACCTTGACAGTAGATGAAAGGGAGAAGTAACCTGCAACAAAAGATCAGATAAAATAACAAAAGTTATGTCATATTGTAACATGCCCTTTTTAAAACTCTTCAATCAAAGATCATGCTTACTTTCGTAAATAATAATAATAATCGCTTCTTTTATTCACCTCGAATACCATTTGTCCTATCATTTTTCTTCTTCTCTCTCCCCTTCCTTTTCCTTCTATCCTTCTCCCTCTCCCCCTTTCTCCTTTTCAAAACTTTTTCCTCTGAACCTCCATCAGACCTGTAAAGGAAAAGACAAAACAAACCACCAAGAAAACAAAATTTAAATCTGCAAGCAAAAAATATTTAGAGGGTGGAGATAAGTGATGTTATGTTTCTTGAGACTCAGTCAATGGTGCAAACATATTCCTGAGTTGCAAGACCTGCTGCAAAGGAATGTTTAAACTTAGGTTCAAGTTTATGGTAGTATTTGCATTTGTTTGAGATGCTGGATTAGTAGTGTTTGAGTACACAAAGGTTTCCTTCCAAATCATGTCCTCAGCTTCCTTTGGGTTAACAAAATATCTCATTTGCCCCTGCCAGTAAAATCTCAACTTGGCTAGAGACAGTAGAGCATATCTAATTCCCTTTTCTCTTAAAGGGCTAGTGTGCTGCTTAAAACTAATGTTAGATTTTAAAAGCAGCCAACTATTACCTTTTATATCTGAGGCACTTTCATTTTCCCTTTGATAAATTAAAAGATTGTTTACCTTATGTTAGTAGGTGTGATGTGTGGAACAGCTTTTAGCCTGGCAGCTGACATATCTTGCTCTACTGACCCACACTATCATCAGGACTGTGACCTCACTGACTGTGACATCACTGCTACTTAGGAACAGCAAGTGAGTGATTGCCAGGTCATTCACCTGTGATGTCACTGTCAGTTAAATCATAATGCTGATGATATACTGTGGGGCAGTAGAGTTAGATAGGTCAGCTGCCTAGCTAAGAGATGTTCCACATATCCAGCACAATATTATCACATAGAAGACTTTCTGATGAGCAAAAGGAAAAAGAAAAATATTCCAGAAATAAAAAGTTAAAACTGAATACTGCTTAAAATTTGTATTATTTTCCTGTCTGCCTGTTTTGGCTCTACTAGCTCTTTAACATATTCATCACTGGGTTGAAGGCTCTTCTGCCAGCCTGAATTTCTGAACTGAAGTCCAGAAAAACTTGGAATTTCAACTCTTCCATTGAGTGCTCTTAAAGCTCAATTGTAGCCTTGAGGGCTCTGACCAGAATTTGTTTATTTCTTGCTATATATTCTTTTGTTTTGTTTTTTTCAAAATCAGTTTACATATGTTTACACCTAATATATAATTTTAATGTAAAGAGTTACTACATTAAGCTAGAAGTAATGTTATTGCATTTTAACTTATTGTCAGACAAACGTTTTAGCCACATGACACACCTATTAATCAGACCATAAAAAATAATTGAATTTTGCACTGGCCAGGTAGCCCTGTGGATGTACTTCCTTTATCTACTCTGGAAAACAGGATTGTCTTATTAGGCCCCATAACCCCCTTCCCTTGAAGAACACACATAACACCAGTCTTGCAGAATGACTGCAGCCATATGTTTATTAGCTGACATATTACACAACTGGAGTGGTGTGCACAGACTGGAAGATCTCATCAGTCACCTCAGAAACCTCTGCACACCTTCCTATTAAGGGCATTACCCATGTGCAAACTGAGGGAATGATGAACTGAGTTGTAACCCAACCTCAGTGAGTGTGGATGTCATAACACTGGGTGGAAAGCAGCCACCCCTGTTTGGTGATGCTGCACTCGCAGCTAGCCCATTGAGGTTGGACCACAACCACCCCCCAAATGGGGTCCACTCCAACCTCATGCTTACCAGGGAAGAAGAGTTCTTCAGAAGAATTTGTCTCCTTCCCCTTTTCCCTTTGTACCATCTCCCAGACAGACTCCCAAATCGTCATAGGACATTGACTGTGACAGTTATTGATAGGCCAGCTCTCGATTCAGTTCCATTGGAGGAGGAAAAGAGCTGGGAAAAACCCTGTGAGGGAAAACTGGGAAATATTCCTCACTGACCACTTGTGTGGTCCCTCGTAAGGGGGCAAATGGTTCCCTAGTCTAACTTGGCAAATGCAGAACCCACTTTTATAATGGTGGGTGGGAGATCTGAAGCTGGGAGAGAACAGTAAGGGGGAGCTGCAAGCTGCAGCTCTTTTGAACCTCTCACTCTCTGCCCCCCAATACAGATGCCCATGCCCTGTGGGTGTTCCCAATGGCTCCTGCCTGGGGATGGTATCAGAGCACCTCCTCACCCACGTGGGTGGAACCCTACCTGCCTGCTTGAAGCCAGGTTATGGCAGAGGGGTAACAGACAAGGTGATGTCTGGTACAATGCTTGGCAGACTGTTTATTGTCTTGTTAGGCCCCATTACCACCTTCCCCAGAAGAACACAGACAACAGCAGTCTTGGAGAAATGGCCGCAGCCATACGTTTATTAACTGACATATTACATGATTGGAGTGGTGTGTGCAGCTCAGGAGATCTCACCAGTCACCTCAGAAACCTCTGCACTCCTTCCCATGAAGGGCATAATCCATTTGCAGACTGAGGAAATATTATACCTCTCTAATTTGTAATCCAACCTCAGTGAGTGAGGAGGTCATGTGGCAGGGTAGCAAGTGACCACACATCTGGTGGTACTACAGTCACCAGCAAGCCTGATTAGGTTGGGCCATGACCCCTCAAACAGAGTCCAGGTCTTAAAGGCCCCCACCTCATGCAAACCAGAGAAGAAGAATCCTTTAGAAGAATTTGATGCCTTCCCCTTTTCTCTTGTACCATCTCTCTCTCTTAGAGACTCCCAAGCAACCACAGGATGGATGCAGTCTGACCCCCACAAGCAGCTTACCCTAATACTCCCCCAAGACCTGATGGAATGAATCAAGCAACAAGTCCCAGCTATTGTCCAGTAAATGAACACCATCCTTCACATAAAAGCCCTGGCAGGATGTATTATTATTGCTATACAGCACCATGGCTCCCCCAAGGATCTCCACAAAAGAAAACATCTCCCTGTTGATGCTTCTACATGCTTTATTGATGGCCTGAAAGTTCTCTGCATGCCATCAGTGATGCCTTGAATGTAATGAGACCAAAATATTGTGGTCCAGGGCCACAGTTCATGAATTGATCTTAAGTCCTCCTTCATTCTGAGAAACACGTTGATAGCCTTCTGGAGTCCCAGAATGTTCCTGCTCAGATAAACAAGCAATATGTCTGGACAACTTCCATACTGGTCCTCCACTGTCAGCCAAGGAAGAAGTTCTCCCAATGCATGCCCCACTGACCCAACAATCATATTTCACTTGCTGTGGTGGAATCACCAGGTTCCTCAGTGCTCAACCCAATCCATTGCACCACCAAGCTTAAGACATGCCTAAACTGGTAAGCTATGACCAGGGTGCCATTTGT
Source organism: Neoceratodus forsteri (assembly GCA_016271365.2). Classification (NCBI taxonomy): domain Eukaryota; kingdom Metazoa; phylum Chordata; order Ceratodontiformes; family Ceratodontidae; genus Neoceratodus; species Neoceratodus forsteri. The sequence goes on along the minus strand of CM057456.1, from coordinate 533,335,191 downwards.
GTGTCACAAGAAAGCCAACCTCTCTGGTGGGCAGAGGGCCATGTAGTCCATCACCATGGTCCTTACATCCCACACAAGCCTCCCAGGAGTCTGCAATGTGCACCAGCAACCTATACCATCTTGGTCAATCTTATTCCTGTGGAGCTTGATGTATACACACACTGGTGTCACTGCTAGGGCTGCATCTGGAAAAAAGCAGAAAAGCCACACCATGAGCAGACTGGTGCTATGACATATATCTAATAATCCAACCAAAAGAGTCAGCACCCAGTCAGGACTTGATTTATAACAGCAGCTTTATTCCAAAGCAAAGTGCAAGTGCAGTAGTGCAAAATACATGCTGGCTACAAAACCAATATGGTATAGGTATGGTAGAAAAAAACTCTTTCACCTAGCCTACACCAAGCTTCATCAGGGCTACATCTGCATCCTGCAGACCTATGGAGACCCCACTCTTTGCTGGCTACACCAATTCTGAGACCCAAAATCCCCACAGAAAGTCAACAAAAACATGATCTTGAATAACCTGACCTCCACTGGAGACCAGCAGACCACTGGCATGGCCTCTCACACTCTTTCTAGTGTTGCTGGGCTACTGGGACACCTCAGGTCAAGCTGCATCAAGGTCCCCTTGCTCCATCCCTCAAGGATCTTCCAAACCTTGAAAATTCAAGTAGTTTCATGAACCAGGACAACTCTTCTAGGTGCTGCCCCACTACCCCAGACATCAGACCCAATAGCTTGGGCTCCATGATATAGCTGCACAACTGTTCTGTAGGAATCAGCCAACTGTTAGTCCATCTTACCTCTGCTCAGATGATATGATAGTGTTACACCGTATGGCACTATGATGCTCTGGTTCAGGGGCAATAGAGTTACCTATACACTCCCAGGCCTCAGGGTCACTGCCTTTCACTGGAAAGGTGGGGCCAGATGTGAATCCTGGTTCATTGTTGGAGCCAGCTCCATGAACATCCACCACTATGAATGAGAATAACATTTGCAATACCATTTTTAATGCCATGGATGTACAGCTTTAAAAGGAATAGCAAGCAGCATGCACTTGAGATCCTCATGCAGTCTTCCTTGGCCTCCAATTGCCCATTGATGGTGTGGACCACTATCATGCTATTAATCACCACAAAAAAAAGCACCTTTTTGTCCCTCAGCTGTTGAGTGAGTGCCACCACTATCAGGAAAAATTCCAGCAGGGTGACCTGTTTTGTGAGCCCCACCACTACCCAACTTGAGGCCACTCAGCAGCATCCCACTCACCCCTGCAGTATGCCCCAAAACTCAGTCCCCCAGACAGTTTCAGCTCCTGGCTGTCACCTGTCACAGGCCACATGGAGACACAATTAAAGTGGGAGATGAACGTTAACCCCACCTCAAGGTCTTCCCTGTAACTCTTCATCATCCATATCTGGTGGTGAGGCTTCAGACACCAGACCCCAGCTTTTCCATGTACTACAAAAATGTCCTTCGCATTGGGATGACCCAGCAAGTAAATTTCAAGTGCCTCACCAGTTGATGAAGCTCTTTTAGGGTGATCTTCTTGGCCACCACTGCATGACCTAGAAGTGCCATAAGAACTTCAATCTTGTCCTGAGACAAGTGGCATTCTTGTGTCTCAGCATCTACCTTAACACCCAGCAATGACATGACTGAACTGGGGCTTTACTTTACTGGGAGCCAACAGGACTCTGAGACTGCAGCAGAGGTGTAAAAAGATGTTGTGTCTGTTCACAGACTGGGGAGTGTGATGGGCCAAAGAAAAGGAAGTCATCCAGATAGGGACTCCCACTTCTTTGGCAATTGCCCAGTGCAATAAAGTGTTAAAGCTCCTGGACACTGCACAGGCCACCAAACACCTTATAGGAAGGCAATTATCCACATAATACTACCATCAAACTTCATCCCCAACAAGTCTCAGTTAGCTGGCTGTACTGGTAGGAGTCAGAATGCCAATTCAATATCTGCCATAGCCATAAAAGCCTCTGGACCAACTGCATACAATGCCTCAAACTGTCAAATGACACATACTGAACCGCAGTGTGGCATGGGTCAATGTGGTCAACCTCAGGATAAGACAGGTGGTTGATTATACGGTAATCACCTGGAGTCTTCTTGGGCACCAGGCCAGTAGGGGAAACCCATAGACCAGGAAATGGTATGGAGGAATGATGGCCATGAATCCTCCCAAACTCAGCTATTTGTGTAGCTTCTCCCAGACCACCTGCAGTCCCTCTCTAGCAGATTAAAAGTTCTTAGCTTCATATTTCTGTTGAAGGCCTTGTATGAGATCCTAAAGCCTGCAGTAAATTCTTCCTCCAGCAGGGTAGCTGCCTCCCAGTCCAGGTATTGCTCCAGTCAGGACCTAAGTTGGTCCACCCTTACCAGAGTGGGCAGGCTTGTCTGCATCATCCTTTCCTTACTTCTTCCAAAATGATTGGTGCCCTCCCTGAAGAGACTTGCCAGGTTTACACTGGCTAAAGGGGTGTCACAGGCCACAAGGGCTCCTGTTGCAGCTCACTTTATTGAAATTGAAACACATCTGGTTTTTAGGTCCCATTCAACTCAGGCCTATGGGACTGGGGTACTTTCATCAGTATCCCACTGTCTGTATCGAGGACCCAGCCCCATACTTGATCTCAACCTGCAAGGGCATGTGCAGGATGCCCAGTCCTTAGATGGGGTCATAAAGCATATGGTGCCAGAACTCTACATCATATTCCAGTTAGCCAGCCCCCCACCATGTGCCTGTGGCACATGTGATCCTGTTCAGATAGTAAAGAAGGTCTATACTCTGCAATCACTGCTGGATGTCTTTTGCCACAGCATGAATTTTCTGTCAAGGAAACTTAGTACAGTGGTAGTGCTAACAGCTACTAAGCATTAATGGGTAGGGGGCCTGGGCTTTATCCCCAGAGTAAAATATATTTTTATTTCTCACTACAACTTATGTGGTATGAGAGAGATTGCTAGATGGCACTGCTGATGTTAATGATAGAGTTTCAGCAAGGTTTGAAGCATTATATTGCTGATATCTGAAAACGTTCCAGCTGAGACTTTGAGGTTTGATGCAACTTGGGAAACATTTCTTCAAATTGACAGACTGTTCATTACTAAAATTCACTGCAGGTGTGTGTGTGTGTGTGTTCGTGTGTGTGTGTGTGTGTGTGTGTGTGTGTGTGTGTGTGTGTGTTCACGCATCTTCACTTACTGCTGGATGTCCTTTGCCACAGCATGCACTTCCAGTCAAAGAACTTCAGTACAGTAGTAGAGCTACAGGCTACCAAGCAGTAGTGGGTAGTATCCTGGATTTGATCCCCACTATAGAACATTTTTTTTCTTTCGCACTACAATTTATGCAGTATGAGAGAAATTGTTAGATATTGTTGCTGATGTTAGTGATAGAGTTTCAGCAAAGTTTACATTTCTACATTGTTGATAACTTGAAAAGTTCCAGCTGAGAATTTGAGGTTAGAATGCAACTTGAGAAACATTTCTTCAAATTGCCAAAATATCATGCTGACTCTAGAGGCCCTCGTGCAGGAACTGATCAGGTTAAAAGTTTTTTGTGTATGTTGTGGGGTATACTTGTTTATTTTTGAGGGGTAGGTGTGTACTTGCGTATCTGCATGTACCTTGCTTGGCATGTATATGTGTCTTTTACTATACAAAAATGACACCTCTGTACCCTGGCACCACGTAGTACCATTGGCACTTCATTATTTGTCTTTGTTTTTTCCAGCTCTTTTGGCTGGTTTAGTAAAGAAGACATGTCCACGTATTTGTGGCCATGAATCTACTGGTAGACCTTGTCAGACAAATGGGAGCCCACTTGCTGTGCCACATTGATGTAATGTCCTGGGCTGGAGGTACTGCTGCTGGTGTTACCCAACTACCTCCTGTCTCTGGCACCACCTGAGCCCCCCATACCCTAATTTTGGGCCTGGACTACACTTGCAAGGCCAGGTACTGCCTACATTAGCATTTACAGCTTCTCATCAGAAGTGGCAGGCCCTATAGATTCCATTTGCTTTTGGGGGAAGGTGATTGCACTGCATCCACCCATGCCAGTTCTGGCATTGGGGGTTGAGACACCCCTTACCACCATCACGTCTGGTTCAGCATCTTTCTGGCTAAAGGCTCTCTTTGACTTAACATTTGGCTGAGCCACATGGAGAATCACTGGGAGGCTCCTCCAAAGAATCACATCACCATTGCCAGAATTCATCATCCGACAACCCATTCACCACTGAATTCATCTTACCTTGTTCTTGCGGTTCCTTGTCTGCCTTTCTTGTGGGAGCTGCAAGCTCCTTTGCTGGCCACTTCTGCTTCCCCAGTGCAGGTTCTCCTTTGGTACAGTGGTCACTTCCAAACAAGCACCTAGCCTTCCCCAGCCAGTTTCAGCATACATGGCCCTCAGCTGGGCTTCGAATGCTGTGGTTGCAGCCACCTTCCCTGGTGTTGCTGTGGTATTTTTGTTGGGCATTCTCACACAGCAACAGCTGGAATGATAAAACTACTGCCTCAAAAGGAAAAATAGTTTCATAAAATTGGCAAGACCAGTAACCCAGGCTCATGGGGGAGTGCCTTGCCACAGCAGCCCAGCTTCCCACTAATGCTCCCTCATTCACAAGTGAATCATCCTCTGAAATCATCCCCTTGTTTTCTTATTTTTAATTGCAATCCTTTTTTTTAACTGCACCCCTAATAATTACTATTGCACATGGCCCAGGTGTTGCCAAATCTTGCCCTGCCTAACATGCTGAATCATAATGATGGAGGTACCAGCCCCTAGACTCTAGGGTATGCCTCCCCCATGGCTAGCAAGAGACCCCCTGCATGCTAATTTTCCTCCCTCAGACAGCACGCTCAGTAATAAACATGTACTATGCTCACTCCATGCTTACCATCTGCTGGGGACCCTCCTGATTAAATGTTTGCAGAAAAAGGGATTGCTAATGCTCGTGTCCATCCCCCAGACAGAATACTAAACCACTTTGTAGGATGTCAGGCTGCTGGATCCCAAAACTAAAACAGGCCTGATGATCTTCCCATTGTTTCCCTGACACCAAAGATAAGTATTGAAAATGACATAATTTGCAAAAGAAAAGCAATAAAAGCATGGAGATGCTGCACAGCCTGGAAGTGGATCACCTCAAGAGGGGAGGAGTGATCAGCCACATGGCGTAGCCCATCCCCCTGTTCAACTTGCTCTGCCAGTATAGTACATCTGCTTTGGGGGGATGAGTTTCTTGTATCTCACTACTGTATTGTGGAATAATGACCCCATAATATAAAGCAGACTCCAGCTTTTAGTGTTTTAAATGCCAAAATCAAAGTTTAGGGGGACATTTGAATGCAAAAATGTTACCTACTATTTCATTACTGCATGCATAAGTTATTCACAGTTACAGTTTAAAGAGACACTGCCAGCTTTTTTGAAGTTTTCCATGTACAGTATATATATATTCAGTTGTCCTGCTGTGATATGTTGCCACAAAATGCATACATGTTCCGTAATTAACATATTTGGGCCATTTACTATGCATGCCCGGAGCCACAGCTTCAATTTTCAAACAACAAATAAAACATGTTGCAACTCTTGTTTCAAAATGAGACTTACTTTCCCAAACTCTGAAAGGCTACATTTTACTTATCAGCATAAAAATACTACAAACTCATTCATGAAGGAGTGTACCCATGGTTTGGTGTCATTGCACACAGTGGATGTGCAGGAGCATCAGATTTGTGGTCATTTAGGTGGGTCACTTAAAATATAAATTCTAGCAAAAAAGTAAAAAAACCCAGATATGACAATTATTGAGCGTGTATGCATTTTTTAGCCACGTCTCACAACAGGACAACAGATTACATATAGTTGGTAAACTTCAAAAAGAAAAAAAAACTGACAGTGTCCATTTAGTAAGTAATAAGCCATGAGTGGGTGTACATTAAGGGATTTTGATGCACATCACAGGGTTGTATTATTGCACAAGGCCGAAGGATGAGTGTCCTTATGCCCTTGGGAAGTGCGTTAAAATTCTTTAATGCATAGCCTGGAGTGGCTTATTACACTTATAAAATGGCTCTTTTGTGTCTGAAAGAATTTATAAGAAACTAAAAGTTTGTTTTGTAAGTAGAAAAATATGACTAAAATATGTTTGCAAAGAAAAAAACTAATAGTTAATAGTACTTGTTCTGTATTTTATTAGGCAAGTAGAGGGCACTGTGAGCCTGCTTTATGCTGTCTACGTGGAGACTGTTATGTTTCATTTTGTTTTACTGTCTGTTCTTTTCTTTTGCCAGTTACTTACTGGCAGTATACAATGCTGCTTAGTAACTTTCCTTTTGCTGATCTGTCTTGTCCATCCCACTTCCACTGTTACCTAAATGCTGAAAGTAACTCATGGCTGCTGTGACTGATTGCTAGATACTGATGGAGTAGGCAGGGTGTCCCTCCACCGAACATAAGGAGCGAAGCTGAGGCAGGGAGCTCATTCATGTTACTGTGTGTTCATGTTTCCAGTATACTGCAATAGTGTTTTTAAATGAAAACTACAAGTTCAGCATGGTGAGAAATTTATGTGGTGCGGAGAAGAGGCACATGTTCAATGGTGCAGCCAGAGTTGAGTTAGGTGACCAGCAGTGCAGTGCCTGACCGTGCTTGGGGATTTAAAAAATACTGTTATTAGTAGGAGGTGGACTTTGGGCATGCTTGAGGATTTAAAAAAAAACAGTGTCAGTAAGAGGTGGACTTCCTGTGTCCCCATCCAAAAAGTCAGAATACTGATACTTTCAAATCCTTATGCTGGATCTACTGGTGTGTTTTCATACACCTCACTGCTACTCCCACTTCCTTCGTGTGAGGTGATTTACACTGTGGTGCAAGTGGGTTTCTGTAAATAATAATAATAATACTTTATTTATAATGTGCCTTTCAAGTACCAAGACTGCACCATGTTCTGCCAGGGTCTCAGAATGTACAGTAGTTGGAGTATTGTAATGCTCAAACTAGTTTTGTATCTTGGTTGAAATGATCTTTAGTGCATCAGCAGTGTAGGACAGCAGTTTGTGTAGATTACTGTGAAAAGTGCATAAAAAAGATAAAACTCATGTTAATTAAGTAAAGAAACTTCATCACTGTGGCTACTTGCATTATTGAGGAGTGTGGTGATCTGTGGTAGTAAGAAGGTTTTGGGGGGAGGAAAATGAGATTCAGCACCTGACCATACATTTATATAGATTTACTACATGGTCAGGTAACTTCTCTCGGCCAATGAGATTTATACATTTTTTCTTAACATTTTATGCAATGTAATATATTACTGATTTCTATTGGATATACAATTTTTAACTTAGCAATATGTGCGTAATAAAAACATCATAGATTGTATCTTCTAAAAGAAGAACATCTGCAAAGCTTTTAAATAACTGGCTACACCATAACCATGAAAGCAAACCCTGTGTACTAGATGCCGTAGAACCCACAGATCTCAGGCCATGCCACAGGGAGGGGGAAGTGAGCAGCCATGTGGTGCAGCATAGTTCCCTGAACCACTGTCAACCACTATCCCCTTGATTCATCTATTCCCTGGAAGCAAAACCACACCTTCAGGCTAGACATGTAAGTTGTGGATACAGAACTAGCCCAACATGAATGCAAATAAGGGGAATATGCTTGAAGGAACTTCCACTCTGCCCCATGTATGCTGGAATTATAACTCTTCGCCTCTTCCCATTTGAAATGACCATTACCTTTGAAGCAACCAGCCTGACCTGAGTCATGTAAGATTCTATTATTTTAATATGCCAAGACTGCAAAAAAACCAAACCAGGTTTAGACAGGGGGGGAGGAGGGTTGATAGGCAATGAGGTGTGGGTGTGTGGTGTACCTGTAATCTAGCCATCAAGTAGATTATGCATGATGAACCATTTCTGTGCAGAATTACATAAATGATAATCATTTTAATGCAGAACATGTGCTTTGCACAAGTGCTTACGTGGTTGTACAAAAGTTATCACCCAGCGTGGGCCACCGTTGCTAGGCAACCTGCCCAGGCTGCCATGTGATGGTCAGCATTTCCAGTAAATGCCACCTATCCCCTTTCAGGATTGGGTACCACAGAATCATGCTGCATCATGAAAAATTGAGACACACTACTGCCACAGTCCTGGACCATGATAAGGGAGTATCTGGCCTGCAGCTCACTATTTGGGGGGTTGGGTGGTAAGACATGCCACATAGCTTGAAAAGAACTGTGGCTCTGCTCCATGGCTGGATGAGCTCCCTGCACCACAGCACTTCAGAAAAAAACTAAAAAGCACTCCTGCCAGCCAGCAAACAACAACAAAAATTAACCAGCCCCAGTGAAAGCAAGAAAACAAATTCATCTAAAATACCAGCAAGGCAGTCACAGACCCAGGTACTTAGGCAGGCAATATATTTCAAGACACATAATTAAACAGGAAGTTTCCAGCCTGCAATCCTTACCCTTGCGGAAGTTATGTCTGGTATCCTCTACTGTCCATCCTGGTGCTGGTATGCTGGAGTCATTTATTAGTTAACAAACTCAGATTACTTGGGGCTGCCAGGGAAGGCAGAATGAGTGTCCAGTTGGACAGCTTTCCTCTTTCAAGATGGGGAATTCCCACTCTGCTCTCCACCTGCCATCTGACAAAAGAAGGGTGGTTGGTAGACAGCAGGTAAGGGATGCTGGTGGCACTCACTGATATGTGTTGTGCTCTAACATGTGCACACATGTGTCATTTCATGACCAGCAACCTTGGAGAGAAACTTTTGGAAAATCCCCAACCTGCATAATGATTCTTCTGTAGGCCACACACTGCCAATTAGGCACCCATCTGCAAGCAGATCCTGACCAGATCAGGGTTGCCCCCACCAGCCACCAGCCAAGGATGAACAGAAGGCTGGGATAAGCACATAGGGAGGTGAGTTATGTGGTTGGGAGGGCTAGGGGGACGAGACAGCTATAAGCTAGTTGGAGACAGGGGAAGAGTACAAAACTGAAAAACAAATTGTTGTATTTGGATTTTCAGCATGTGGCACTGCAATGGAAATGTTTTAGTTAAATACAGAAATGCTCTGCAACACATATTTGGTCTACTGGAACCTTAGAAGATGATTTTCAATCACATATTTTACATCTCCCCCATTGAGTTCAAAGAGATGCAGAGATATTTTAATGTGCAGGCTATTTTGGCATGAATTTGCAGAAATTCACACTTGGCAAGTTTCACAAATTTTCCGATGCCAAACCAACTTCACCGCGTGAATTACTGTTTTAAAAAAACTCAAACTGTAAAAAAAGCCTCCACACCCACTGCGCTATAATACCGCCACCTCCTAAAAAGTTTGAAGTCCTATTCCCACTCCCAACCCATGCTAGCACTCTCCTACCCCCTGCCCTGGTGAACTTCAAGTAAAAGTAAGACAAGCAGCTTATGTTACATATACTATTCCTCCACCCATGCACCAAACACACTACCCTGGCTCCACCCTCCTGAGTCCCACCACCAAATTCTTTAGTCATACAAACCACCAACCAACCCCTCTGGCCCACACTACCCTCCTCCCACCACCAGCACCCAGAAAACATGTGACCTGTAATAATTAAAATGGTCCCCCAGTGCAGAGTGTCTGCTCTGTTTAGTGTCCATCTCGGTAATGGTGCTGGTGCATGAATGAAGGGTGATGTCTTTGTTCCTAGTAAAACCTGATTGGCTGAATTTTTAGCCAGTCCAGTTTTACTAGGAACAAACTATATTACCGTTCAGACACTAAATATCAAATCCTTATAACATGGAAACAGATTAATATTTTTTCAGGAAGCCAACAAAAGACATCATTCTGGTGCGAGCACTTTCTACCCAGAAAATTTCAAACCAAACTTCCAGTCCTTCCAAATCAGAGATAGATGTCATTGTCCACCTACAGACAAATGACCTGGCTGGGAATGAGATCAGAGTAGTGCAGGAGGAGTTTGTAGAGTTGGAGAGGGGCCTTAGACAAGTAGCACGCATGGTAATCTTCTCAGAGGTGCTGCCTGGCTATGGCATGGGTGAGGCTAGGGTACTCTGCTCCATGAGATTCAATGAATGGTTGAAAAACTGGTGTGGAGCTCAGGGTTTTGGCTTCACTGGGGACTGGGGGTCCAGCTGGAGGGATACAGGCCTATACTGGCATGATGGTCTGCATCTGTCTGGGAGGGGAACCAGAATCCTAGGTGATAGGTTTAAATGCTTTATTGGCAAGTATTTAAACTAGCCAAGGAGGGAGGCACTGAAAAAGAAGCTTGTAAATCCCAGCCCCCTCCCACAAAGCAGGGTAGTTAATGAGGTAAACACTTAGGCAGAGAAGTCAATAGGAAGCAGGACAGGGGTCTGTGGAGTAAAAGGCAAAGACAGTAAGGACAGAGATGGGGCTAAAAGGGGTAAGGCTATCAAACAATGGAGGGTGATGAGTACCAATGCACATAGTGTGGGTAACAAGCTCCCTGAACTAGTGGCCTTGATGGAAGATGGTCACCTGAATATCATGGCAGTCACAGAAACATGGTACACAGAGAACCATGACTGGGATGTCAACATACCAGCTTATACAATCTACAGGAGGAACAGGGAGGGTAAAAGAGGAGGAGGAGTAGCTCTCTACATAAGGGAAGGGATCAAAGCAATGGAACTAAAGGGTAAACAGGGAGGAGAGGCGGCACTGTGGGTCACCCTGAAGACAGCAAATGACACCACAATCTGTACGGGGGGGGTTGTATACAGATCCCCATATCAGGGGGAGAAAATTGACAAGGAAATTATAGAAGGCATCTTTTGAATGGCAGAAAAGGAGAAGATATTGTTAATGAGAGACCTGAATATGCCAGATGTTAACTGGAGCACCTTTGGTGCAGCCACATCCAAGAAAAGGGTAATTCTCGATGCCCTACAGGTAGAATGCCTCAGACAGTTACTGTTGGAACCCACTCTGGAGGGAGCAGTCTCAAACCTGGTACTCTCAAATGGGGATGGAGAGAGGATCTCAGATTTAGAAGTGGGTAGCCATCTGGGAATGAACAAGCGACCACCAAACAGTGTGGTTCATGATAAACACAGCCATAGAGTCAAGTCACACAAAGGTGAGGGTATTGGACTTTAGGAAGGCTGACTTTGGCAAAATGGGGGAGTGCCTCAGAAAAGCACTAGCAAATAGGCAAAAAGGTGGAGTGGTTAAGGAACAATGGGGAAAAATCAAAGCTGCCATGACAGAGGCAACAAGCCTTTGTGTGAAGCAAATAAACAAAACAAAAGAAACCAAAGGAAAAAAAAACACTATGGTTCTCAACAGAGGTGGCAGGGAAGGTTAGGGAGAAAAAAATAACATTCAGGAAGTACAGTATAAGGAAACACAGAAGATGCAGGACAGAGAACTGAATCAGTTAAAGTAAAAGGAAATGAGGAAGGCAGTCAGAATAGCAAAGGCCCAAACCAAGAAAAGGATTGCCAGCTCAGTTCAGAAGGTGGATAAAACCTTTTATAGGTACATTATGGAGTGAATAAAGACCAGGGGAAGGATAGTGAGGTGTAATAAAGGGGAGAGTGTGGGTAGATGGTGACAGTGACAAAGCGGAGATACTGAACGAATACTTCTGCTCAGTATTCAAAAGAGAAGAGGAGGGGGAGGTACCTTAACCAAATAATAGAAGCACACCAGATAGGGGGGTCAATACCAGTAAATTCACAGAAGAAAGGGTCCTGAAAGAACTCCTAAAACTGAAGGTGGACAAAGAAATGGGGCCTGATGGGATTCACCCCATAATTCTAAAAGAACTAAGGGGGAGAACTAGTGGCACCACTGATTATCCGTTTTAACAAATCATGGGAGGAGGGTGTGGTACTCGAGGACTGGAGGAGGACAGATGTGATTCCCTTTCAAAAAAGTGGAAGCAAGACAGAGGCAAGAAACTATAGACTATTTTGACCTCAGTGGTAGGGAAAATGATGGAATCACTTCTGAAAGAAAGAATTGTTGAGTACCTAGAGGCCAGTGGGGCACAGGACCCAAGGCAGCATGGATTCACAGTAGAAAGGTCATGTCAGATGAATCTAATATATTTCTTTGACTGGGTGACCAAAGTAGTAGACCAGAGAGGGGCTGTGGGTATGGTCTACCTAGACTTTAGCAAGGCATTTGACACAGTCCTACACAAAAGATTAATAAAAAGTTAGCCAGCCTGGGAGCTGGTCCCAGGATGATAACCTTAGTAAAAAATTGGCCGGACAACAGGACGCCGAGGGTAATAGTAAATGGAGTCCACTCCAAAGAAAGGGGGGTTACTAGCAGGGTTCAGTACTGGAACCGGTCCTCTTCGATGTCTTTATAGGTGACATTGTGGAGGGACTCAAAGGAATAGTATGCCTCTTTGCAGATGACACAAAGATCTGCAACAGGGTTGATAGACAAGGGGGGTAGAAAGAATGAGAAGGGACTTGGCAAGGTTGGAGGAATGGTCAAAATTATGGCAGCTTAGATTCAATGTAAAAAAGTGCAAAGTAATGCACCATGGAAATAAAAACCCAAAGGAGGAGTGCACAATGGGGTTGAGGTATTAACAACAACAAAAATGGAAAGGGACCTGGGGGTAGTCATATCAGATGACCTAAAGGTAGGCAAGCAATGTGAAAAGGCAGTAAGGAGGGCTGGGGGAATACTGGGATGCACAGGGAGAGGCTTCAACAGTAGAAAACATGAAGTTGTTATCCCTCTGTAGAGACAGGTGGTGAGACCCCATCTAGAGTACTGTGTGCAGCTCTGGAGACCCCATCTCTGCAAGGACATAGACAGGATTGAGGCAGTCCAGAGGAGGGCAACTAAAATGGTGCTGGGTCTGCATCAGAAGCCATATGAAGAGAGACTAAAAGACTAAAAGAGCTTAATATGTATACCCTTGAGGAAAGGTGGGGGCATGATAGAAACTTTCAAGTACCTCAAGGGAATCAACAAAGTCTAAGAAGGCAGCATCTTTCAGAAAAAGAGATGTGCAAGAACAAGGGGGCACAATTTGAAGATAGAGGGGGGATGACTCAGGAGCAATGTGAGGAAGTATTTTTTTCATGGAGAGAGTGGTGTATGCATGGAAAGCCCTTCCTGAGGAGGTCGTGGGGTCAAAAATAGTGGGGGAATTTAAGAATGCATGGGATGGACATATGACAATTCTAGTGGGAGGTAGGAGGAAGTAGGCTGTTGGTAAAACCAGGATCTGTAGCTTATCTGTTAGGTAGTGAAATAGGCAGATTGGGTGGGCCAAGCGGTCTTTATCTGCTGTCAAAGTCTATGCTTCTATGTTTCTATGTCTTTGCTGGAGGTGATGACAAAAAAAAGCAAATAAAATCCTCAATTTTTCCTAAAAACCCTGTGCATGCAAAATTTAATGTAATTCTGTTGAACAGGAGCAAAGCTGTTAATGTGCAAAGTTAGGGGTTTAACATTAAACAGCTTTCTCAATCCTAACTAGAGTGGCACTACTGTGCCACTACAATACAGTATGCAGATATAGATACCGTATACAATTATATATTTATTTATTTATTTCAGTTTCAGATTACAACCTTTGAGCCAAGAGGCTCCTTTACAAAGGTTCCAAGTCACAACACAATACAGGTTCAAAAGGTATAGGTTTGTAACTATTAACAGGTAAAGACAGGCATAATGAAGGTAAGGATTGTTACTGTAAACAGTTTTAACAGATATACCAGAGAGTGTGAGAATTGGTCAAAAGCTTCAACCGTCAGGAGGGCAAAGGTGACCTAAATTGTGGATCAATTGCAGAGAGGCAGAGGATGCCAGAAGGTTGCTAAGTGCAGGTTGAGTGTGTTTTATTTTTTTAATAGCTGCCCAAGTAGGCATTGTCAAGAGGGGAGGAGAGGAGGGGTGAGATAACAAGGAATGATAGTAGATGGAGGAGGTCGAGTCAGTCAGGGGAAGGATGGCAGTCAGAGGTAGTAGCAGCCCAGTCAGGCACTGTACGGTTGGGGGGAGGTTTATGTCTAGGAAGGGCAGTCACAGTGGTTGGCTCTAGCCAAAAGAAGACAGAAACCGCTTTTAAAGGCACCAATCTTTTCGCATTCCACGAGTGTGACCGGAAGTTCATTAACCCATCGGGGCCCATGGTATGCAAGTGACCATTGGGCAAAGCAGGTGCATTTAAAAGGGATCTTGAGGGCACCATTTGTATTTAAAATCCTTGTCATCTGAGAGGTAACAGAGTGCTGGAAAATGGCAGTGGTTGAGTCAGGGGTTAAACCGAGCAGGGCCTTTTTTCCAAATAAGACAAGCCTGGTATTTGACCCAAAGATGCAATGGTAGCCAGCCTGATTTGGTATAGAGACTACAGGAGTGAGTCAATTTATGTGCCCCTAAAACTAGTCTGCAGGCCTTGTTTAATAGTACTTTTATTCTTTTCAGCACTGTTTCAGTGCTGTAAATGATGAGCTCATAATCTATGGTAGATAGTATCGAGCTCTGTGTAACAAGGTTCAGGGCCTCAGGCATCATTGCTTGCCTGCATTGGTATAGTATGCCAAGCTTAGTATTGGCTGTTTTAATTACATAGTCAATGTGGGATGCATAGGACAGTGTATCATCCAAGTGAATCCCTAGGTATTAGAAGGAAGTTACCTGTTCGAGGGTGTCACCTTTCTGGCTTGCGATAGATAGAGAGCTGGACTTTTTCTTATTGTAGGACAGTGAGAAGCACATAACTTTCATTTTTTTTTGTAGTTTAGTAACAGTCTGTGGTATGAAAACCAATTCTCTAGTTGTTTAAGCTATTCCGGAGGGCAGCGGTTATGTCAGTGAGTTGATTACCTGGAACGCAGATCACGGCATCATCTGCATACAGAAGCATGTTGGCTGGGCAGGCAGATGGGAGGGAGTTTATAAATAGACTAATAGCAACAAGCCAAGAATAGACCCTTGGGGAACCCCAAGGATATGTCTCAGGGTTCTGACACAGACTCACTTATTTTCACCCTTTGCGACCTGCTGGAAAGGTAACTCCCAAACCAGGAAACAGTGACAGGAGCAAGCCTAGCATCAGGAGGTTTTTAAGCAGGATGTAGTGGTTCACTGTATCAACTGCCTTGGTGAGGTCAATAAATATCGACTCCTTCACCTTGCCAGAGTCAAGGGCATCATAAAGGTTTCAGATGAAGGCTATAAGGGCTCTTATGCTACTATGGTTTTTGTGAAAGTCGTGTTATTGGGGGCAGAGTAGATTGTTTTTGTTTAGGTGTTCTGTAAGCTGGTCTGACACAGTCCGCTCGAGGGCTTCGGGGGGGTAGAATGGATATTGGCCGGTAGTTACTCAAGTTGGTTCAGTCCTCACTTTTAAGCACTGGGATAACAAAGGCTGTTTTCCATTTACCAAGGAATACCACAGTTCTTAGGGATATGTTGAACAGCTTAGTGAGAGGAAGTGCAATCGCATCCAAGGTGAGGGCTACAAGTTTCATGTCTATCATGTCACTCACTATTCTGGTTTTTACAAGGACCATCCAAATGTATTTAATTGTTTGAGACCTTGGTACTTCTCTGAAACAGAAAAGGGGTGATCCCAGTTTGTGGGTGGGGTGCGGATTAGAGGGGGAGGTTATACTGTTGGGTGGGGGTTTAAGTAGTCAGGGAGTTTATACTGTGCTTAAATCTGAGAATGCATTGTTAAAGGCATTCACAATCTTCTTAGGCTCCTGTGGGGAGCCTGATGCTGTGACAATGGGGTCAGGAGGGGCTCTCGATTCCCTGCCAGTCAGGGATTTAACATTGTCCCAGAATGCCTTCTTGTTCCCCCACTTTTATAATATAGATATATATATAGAGATAGATAGATATAGATCTAGAGATCTACATATATACAGTATATTAATAGGCTTGCCCCAATTCAATGGAATTGCATAACATTTTGCATGCACAGTCTGGGTGGCAAGGTGCCTTGATTTCTTAAGTTTTGTTCCAGTTGGATGTGCAGATTCCAAGATTTTGATAGTGCATTTTGAGGAAAAATATATATTTTTTTATTTGCCATCACCAACATCCCAGACAGTTTGGAATTTTGCTCTGAAATTTTCAGGGTGGAAAGGGCTTATCCCAGAATGATGCCTCTCATTGATTTGGTGAAAATATATTCATCCGTTCCCAAGTTATAAGGATTTGAAATTTTGGTTCTGGGCATGCTCAGTAGGTTATCAAATATCTATCCAGAAGACCCCCATGAGCATGCTCAGAACCAAAATTTCCAATCCTAATAAAATGGAAACAGAGTAATATTTTTTTCATCAAACCAATGAAATGCACCCTTCTGGGATATGTCCTTTCTAACCTGAAAATTTCAGACCAAAATTCCAAATTGTCTGGGCTGTAGGTGATGACAAAATAAACAGCAAAAAAAATACAAGTTTTGTCCTAAAAACCCACTATCAAGATATCAGAATCTGCACATTCAACTGGAATGAAACTTGCCATATAAAGATACCTTGTCCCTGAGACTGCTTATGCAAAATTTTGTGTACTTCCATTGAACAGGGACAAAGCTATTAAGGTGAAAAGTTAGGGGTTTAACATTAAATGGTCTACTGAACCCTAACTATAGTGGCGCTACTGTGCCACTATCATACTGTATGTAGATGTATATACTCTACATGAACATATTAACAGCTTCAACCGCACTCAATGAAACTGTACGACATTTTGCATGTGCAGTCTGGGGGGCAAGTTGTCATGATTTGCAAAGGTTCAATACAGTTGGATATGTGGATTCCAAGATCCAAATAGTGCATTTTTAGAAAAAAATCAGGGTATGTTGCTTTTTTTGTCATCATCTACAGCCGAGATGGTTTGGAATTGTGGTCTGAAATTTTCAGAGTAGAAAGGGTTTTCCACAAAATGGCGCCTTTCATTAGTTTGGTGAACAAATGCTAATCCATTGCCAAGTTATAAGGATTTTTAAATGTTGGCTCTGAGCATGCTCAGTAGGGTATCTGGCCTTGAACTGGCATTAATAAGACCTAGCAGTTCTAATGGTTTTGTTTTGTACATTTTGGGGATACTGCACGGCTCTAGGGTGTTTTTGTTTTTAACTTTCTGGAATATTTCCTTAAACATTTCTTTCAAGGTTCATCTTAGGGTTAAAGTTAAAAGCCAAACATGTATTTGAAACATTTTTGAGTCACTGGATTAGATTTGATTAGATTAGATTAGATTAATCTGTGCTTTCTAGGTCATGTGGGAAGCCAAGAGTCATAAGATGGATACACCAGCATTCTGGTCATTCACCATCAAGAAGCCACATTCCGTAGAAGGTGCAGCACAGAATTTCATGTTGTGAGTTGCAGTGTCCATAAAATTTACCACAGACAGCTTAGTAAACACTATCTTATGCTGTGCATGTAGCTCTGTTTAACTCTGTCCAAGGAGATCTACATCTTTAACCTATGCAGGATGTGTGTGTACTGTTTATAAATTTTAATTTAACTTTGCTGTTTCATTGTTTCACTGTTTATAGGTTTGTTTTAACACCTAATTGTGGCCTACTGTTAGCAACTTGTATTTTATCTGTAGTGGCGTAGTTTAAATGCTACTTGAATAGTTAGCTTACACATTTATTTTATTTACTGTTTTAGTTCAAATATACATTTCAAAGTGTTTCCCCTGTGGCCTCTGGGATAAAGATTTGAACTTTTGGAGGAACCACTAGAAGAGTCGGGGGCCAAAGAAAAGTGAAAGCAGACCAAAACCACAGAGCAAAAGGGGGAAGCCACACTATTGCTGAGTTAACCTGCTAATTCTTGTTGTGGATCAGTGGTGTTGTGGGATTCTGATACTTTGGCTCCTGGTCATATATACTCTGGGTACATTTGACTTTTATGTGCATTATTATCTAGAAGTAAGAACAAGCTATTTATAATTGACTAATTTTTGAAGCTGCAACACTTTGAAAAAAGAAACAATCAATTACATTTGGCATCTACTATGGCTTACATAGTCTACATGGACTTAAATGTTAAATGTTTTAAATATTTAAACAGAGGTTCATTCTGAAGCTTAATGGCTCAGACACCCCCTTCTATGGTCTCTTTAAATACTATCTAGCAGACAACTAACTGCAATTTATACATATGGCAAGAGCTCATGCTCGATTTAATGTCTGGTAATGATGTCATGTTACAGTGTGATTGAGCATTATCTAATGCTCAGTGTGTATCAGTGAGATTTAACTGAGGAAACTGACTCTGAGGGGCTACAATATAAATTAGGTTTGCTCTGCTGTGATCTTTTAAAATTGGTAGGAACTTGTTTGGGAAGTGGTTTACTGGCACTTCCTTTAAGAGGGAAGTATTGAGTATCATTAATAAGAATTTATTGATTCTGCCCAATGCTGCAGAACTTTAGGAAGCAGTCTGTGCTGTCTATAATTTAACTTATGTTAATTATTTGTGTGCAGTCTTCTATTTCTTAAACATGGGAGGTAGTAAATCAGCTAAAAATAAAACCCAAAAAATGAAAGATTTAACAGAGAATAAAGGAAACATTATAACATGTGTTGCCCCCTGTGGGCCATTCAAATCTTAGAATATGTAAAAAAACAAGTATGGGGAAAAAAATACAAAATTCAAATTTTAAGACAAATGCCACCTCTTTACCAGTGGTTACACAGATGGGTTCTATTAATCCATTTATTCTGAAAATCAGAGAACTGGAAGAACCTACATAAGCACTGCAGGCCCACATGAATAAAGCTCAGGACCAAGTAGGGGGTGTTGATTTACAGATGGAAGACTCAGAACGTGGAGGTCCTGAAACAATTCCTCAATAAAATGTAAACATTGATGCACTGGAAGAGTAATTAAACATCTGATAGATTTACTTATTTGTGAATCTCTAGTGCAAGAGTGCAATAATCCATTAATCAAGTCCTATGCAGGGCAAGATAGGCTCCAAAAGGACTCTTTTCTGAGAGAATCTGATATATTCATTACCCCCAATGAGAACAAGTCTAAATTGGATCCACCAGCTAATAAACTTCCAGATATTTCACATATTTTGTCTCATAATAATTTTAACTTAGATGAGGATTCTCTGGAAGGCACAAAAAAAAACAGAGACTGGTAGAGATTAATAAAAATTAGCTGGAAATCAGAATGGACATATGCAGAGGTAACCTGTATATGGGAGAAATGCTGTCCCTTCTGACCAAGCTAGTCAAAAACAGTATGCCCAAAGCTGGAGCAACAACTGTAGAACAAACAGAGGGAATTCAAGACTTGATAGAACTAGCGAAAAATCAGGACAACGATTCTAACTCTGAACCATCACAAAAAAACTAACAGAAAATTCACCAACTATAGATGAAACAACTAATAAAATAGCAGAAAAAGAAATTCAAGAAATTGAGGATCTAGTGAAGGATCTAAATAAAAGGAATCAAGACTTACTAAATAGTAAAAGGAATAGTAAGGCACAACACAAGGACAACAAAAGAGTGGAGACAAACATAAAGAAGCTTTCTGGTAAATCACAAAGTAAACAAAATATCAGAAATGGGGAAAAAAAGTGAAGTTTTCAAGTAGCAAAGAAATGCCAAACCACAAGAGTAACACCAAGAACTTGAGTTATGACAATTTAAAGGAATTAAATATAAAAAAAGGGTCAGACATTTCTGACAATCTTCCTGACAGGTATTCCAAAAACCAAATCACAGAATAGTTTTACAGTAAAATTAGCACTAATATTATGAAGTCTATCATGGACAATAAGTTTGCATTGTCTGACATAGCCTCAGCCTATATGTATAGAGCAGCACCAAACAAAGGCTGGATTTGTGTAGTTTTGAACTCCTGCAAAAAGAGATAGGACGTGCTATGTAATAAATCTGATTTATTAGAAATGAGTGTCTCATTGGGCAGTACAGTTAGGCTTCCTGACACAGACAATGAGTCCCTTAGGGGAGAGAATACAAAGGAAAAGTTGGAGGAAAGAAGGAAAACAACACAGGATTACTGAATTTTTAAAACCAATAGAACAAGTACGAGTTGGTAGGAGATGATGAATAGACTGTTATTCTGCATGGGATAAAATGAAAAGGTAATGAAATAAATAATACAGATATCCTGGCGGACAGTAACAATCTGAATAAATCTGGTATGTACAACTTAACAGATGAATATATCAAAGTGTCATAATTAGAAAACAGTGCAGAATCAGACCAGTGACTGTTAAGGGAATTTGATGCAGTGTCCACAAGTTTAAAAGTGTTGAATCAGAATATAGCAGGCTAAAACTAAAATTGGCAGATAAAAAGTGGGTTATTGAGATCTCAGAATATGATATTATTACCCTTCAAGATACTTGGTATATGGAAAAAATAGACAACCATTTGCAGGTTATGAATCATGGACCATCTTCGCAATCAAGGAGAAAGGATTTGGTAGGGCCAAGGGAGGCTTAAGCATCTCTTATCAGTTAATGACTAAAAGCAGTTTGTGCATTGGTCAGTAATTATAATACTGTATATACTACATATATGTAGTCTTTAAAATTGGTTCTGAAGTAATAACAAAATTCAGTGTATATATTCCATCTCAGGTTATATACAACACCTTTACTGATGCTGTAATGGGTATAATGGTAGACGTTGAACTACTAAAATCAAAGTTCCCTGGTCTGAAAACTCTGATCTGTGGTGATTTTAACCCCAGGGTTGGAGCAGAAATAGAAGTAAAAACATATGGGCTGAACACAGATGATGCATTGGATATCAATGATTAGGCAATCAAAAGATAAAAAAACTTTACAAGGCAAATACCTGCTACAACTAGTTTTGATTCTCTGTTTTTGGGGTTGACTTTTCTTAGTTTAAACTTTTATTTTCCAGGGAGGAACTCTAGCTGGGAGTTATTTGCAGTCATTTGTGACTAGACCTGTTACTTAACCTCTGTGAAATAGGTGTCTGTTAAGGGGAGGAGCTGAAAGGGGCCTGGGGAACTTTGGATTTAAAACAGGAGTTGTTTGTGGGCTCTGTCTGCTGAGAAAGAGAGAGAGAGAGAGAGAGAGAGAGGCAGCAGCCAAAAGCTTCCTTAAATCAATGAGGTAATTTAATAGACTACACTGATTTGAATTATTATTTTTTGGGCCTGTGTAAGTAATTAGTTTTGATTCTCTGTTTTTGGGGATTGACTTTTCTTAGTTTAAACTTTTATTTGCCAGGGAAGAACTCTAGCTGGGAGATATTTGCAGTCATTTTTGACTATACCTGTTACTTAACCTCTGTGAAATAGGTGTCTGAAAGGAAGGAAGGCACTCCCCGGGGTGGAGGGTCAGAGTTGTAGTTGATTGTTTCTGGAGGGCACAGATTCTTTTGCTGTTCCAGAAAGCTATCCAAAAGAGTGAAATCAACACTCTCAAAATTTGAAACTTTAAAATTAAATAACTTTGGAACAGATGAACCCTTGCTCTGCCACAGACAGATATATCGGTCCAAATTGCCTATACATTCAAATTCTGTAGGCAGCCTAGGGGTTAATATTTTTTTGCCAAACAAGTAATAGGTACTTCTGTAAGGCAAACCCTTTCTACACTGAACATGTCAGACCAAAATTCCAAATTGTCTGAGTGCAGCAAGATGACAAATAAAGCACAAAAAACAGCAATTTTTAATGTTTTAGCACTATGCATATCTCAGAATCCTCAAATCCGACCAAAACAAAACTTGGCATGTCAAGAAATATACCACACAAGACTGTGCATGCAAAATTTTGTGCAAATCTTTTGAACAGTTTCAAAGTTATTAGAGTGAAAAGTTTGAGGTTTAACATAGAACCCCCTGCTCAACCCTAACTATAATGGCACTACCGCACCACTATAATTAATAACTTCACCCTAATTCAGTGGAATTGCATGACATTTTGCATGTGCAGTAGAGTGGCAAGGTGTCTTGATTTTCCAAGTTTCATTGCAGTTGGATGTGTAGATTCCAAGATCCAGTGCATTTTTAGGAAAAATTGTTTTGGATTTTTTTGCTGTTTTCTTGTCATTACCTACAGTTTGGAATTTTGGTCTGAAATTTCAGGATAGAAATGGCTTGCCCAAGAATGGTTCCATTCATTGATCTGGTGAAACAAAATGTTATTCTGTTCCCAAGTTATAAGAATTAGAAATGTTGGTTCTGAGCATGCTCAGTAGGGTATCAAACGCCTATCCAAAACACCCTACTCAGCATGCTCAGAATGAAAATGTCAAATCCTTATAACTTGAGAATGGATTAATATTCTTTTACCAAGCCAAGAAAAGGCACAATTCTGGGGCATTGCCTTTCTACCCTGAAAATTCCAGACCAAAATTTCAAACCGTCTAGGCTGTACTAATACTCACTATAGACATGGGGGTATAGATGGAGGCAGACACCCATAAAATGAACTCAAAATAGCTTTTATTTAGCAAACAGAACTCAATGAAAATAAAAAATCAAATTGTACAGCCAACAAAAAATAAAGAGAGATGACTAAAATATGCAATCAAAAATGTAATGATAGCATTTGACCACTAGGAGGAGGAGGAGTCAGATCACTGCTGAGCTATAAGATCTGCTCCCTACACTTCCACACCAAAGCTCAACTAAGCCCTCTATATATATGGATGGGTCAGGTGGTGTTATTAAGCTCCACTCTTTTGAAAAGTTAAACTTTATTTTGTTAAATACACTTTATTATTTACTACCAAGCATCCTGTATTCAGTTGTATTTTAATATCTTTCATTTTTCAGTGCTAGAACCATATTTAAATCATTCTATGGCATAATATGTTTGTTGAGGGTGGCTCCCTGCTGTCTAGACTCCTCCCACAGGTCTTCAACCCAATATAGATGGAAACACAGAGACCGGCTGGCTCTATAGAAGGCTGGGACAGGAGAGGATTAGGCAGCAACAGAGCCACTCCCCAAACTGCAACCTCCAGGAAATACCTAAGTAAAAATACTATAAACACCACAGGTACTTTATTTTAACATTTCTTTCTAAACAGTAATACCTTAATACATTTTCTCTCTAAGCATTTTAAATTCAGACATCTTGTTTGTTTCCAAGTCTGATATACAGCAAGGGTTAACAAAAAATGTTTCGAATGACCTATAACCTAAACACCAGTCCAAAGTAAACCTTTCCTGATAAAACATTTATTTTCTGAATTGCTTTCTTTGCTGGATTCATGTCTTAGTAACCAGAAAATTATTCCTCCATTGGACTGCAATCAGTAGATTGCCTGAATGCACTAGCTGAAATGTTGAACTATTCCTTACTAAAAGCCCTGCCTAACCTGTGCTACCCAAAACACAGAAAAGTCTTTCTCAGTCAGGCAGACAGTGACGCTTTCCTCAGTTGCGTTTAAACAGCAGCCTGCTTGCTTATCGCAAGTTACCACAAGAGACGTCTCATTATTTTACAAACCCTGCCTAACCTGTGTCACTAACAGACAGAAAAACCTAAAGATGCAGTCTATAAGCTAAATCCCTGGCTTTTACCCTGAGTCTTAGCCATTTTATTTTTTTAGCGAGTGCGACTCGCTCACTCTAATTTGCACATTCCCACGTTCATAAAGGAATGTAAATTACTTCGGGGAAGGATTGCAATGGGGGATTCCTGGAATAGCCTAGAAGAGCAGAAGCAGTAAAGAGCAAGAGAGCCATCTGACAGGTGGCCTGCCTGTAAGATTGGGGAAAAACACAGAAAGAAGAAAAGAGATAGTAAAGGATAGGGACATGCTGTTGCAACAGACTTTTTAACTAACAGATAGGGTGTTCCAGGAATACTCCCTACTACATATTCCTCCCCACTCAAGAGGAAAATCCCTCAGTTTCCCTATAGCTAGGGATAAGTACCATTATCCAAACAGTAATAACCAGATCTCTCCCGTAGGAAGAGATGGAGCTCCAGCCCTCCCACTCTCTGAAGCTCCACCTCAGGGTCCCTAGCAAAAATAAACAACAAGAATAAATAACCAAGAATCAGAGATTAATCTCTGATGCTTTTACTTAACTTTCACCCCGAGGTCTGGTTCTGTTCGTGTATTTGGTTCAGCCCCATAACGGGACATGAAATTAGCATTTAGGTTGGTTCGTCCAGATCTGTGTTTAATAGTTAATTTATAAGGTTGCAAAGACAGATACCACTGCATAATGCGGGGGTTCTTATCTTTCATAACTTGTAACCAACATAAAGGGTTATGATCAGTCCATACTTCAAAATTAACACCCCATAAGTAAAACTTTAAAGCCTCTACTGCCCATTTGAGAGACAAAAACTCTTTTTCTATTGTCGAATACCTTGTTTCTCTCTCGTGTAATTTTTGACTAATGAATATAATGGGATGTTCTGTTCCTTCAAAATTCTGGGATAATACAGCTCCAGTCCCTGTGTTGGAGGCATCTGTCTGGACTATGAAAGGACAGCTAAAATCAGGGCTTCTAAGTACAGGAGAAGCACATAACAAAGCTTTTATAGTACAGAATGCCTCCTCACACTCAGGCGTCCATTTTATCATCGTGGGCTTAGCTTTCTTTGTTAAATCAGTAAGGGGCATGGCTATAGTGGTGAACTGAGGGATAAATCGTCTGTAGTATCCTGCTAACCCTAAAAAGGATTGGACATGTTTCTTTGTAAGAGGGTGGGGGCTATTGGCTACAGCATCGATTTTTCCAATATCTGGCTTTACTTGCCCTTGACCAATCCAGAAACCCAGATATTTTGTTTCTCTTTTTGCTAAAGAACACTTTTGGGGGTTTATTGTTAGTCCTGCCTGGGATATAACCAATACAATCTGTTTCAAATGTTGTAAATGAGTATCCCAGGTAGGACTGTAAAGTATGACATCATCCAGGTAAGCTGCGCTATAGTTTATATGGTCTCTGAGAATCTGGTCCATATACCTTTGGAAAGTGGCTGGTGCCCCATGTAGCCCGAAAGGCATAGTGGTGAAGTGGAACAGACCTAAAGGTGTACTGAATGCAGTCTTTTCCCTATCTTGCAGCTTTAGAGGGATCTGCCAGTGCCCTTTTGTTAGATCGAGGGTACTAATGTATTGGGCCTGTCCCAGTTGATCAATAATGTCGTCAATCCTGGGCATTGGGTAACTGTCAAATTTGGACATTGTATTGAGGCAGCGAAAATCAAGGCATAGCCTAATACCACCCTCTTTTTTGTTAACAATAACTTGAGGAAATCCTCAGTCACTATTGGATGGTTCTAGTACCCCTAATCTCTGCATCTTTTGGTCTTCTTGGATGACTTCATTTCTTACTTTCTCTGGTAATCGATAGGGCTTTTGTCTAATGGGTCTTACCTGGTTGGCCTGAATCGTGTGTTCCACCCCTTTTGCCTTTCCTGGAATACTGGTGAAAGTCTTCTGAAACTCTCCTAGTAGTTGGTCCAAGGCTTCCTTTTGGGTTGGATCCAAGTCAGGACTAATACCAACATCTTTGTATCCCCCTGAACTTTCTAACCTTTGATAAGCCTGTTCTCATTCTGAAATTGGATTTTCTGGGTGCACAAAGACAGCAGGTAAGGGAGGGGTGCGATCAACCCATTTTTTTAACAGGTTTGCGTGATAAACCTGTCATTTCTTTCATTTTTCTGGCCTTATTATTTCATAATTAACTGGCCCTACTTGTCTTTGTACTAAATAAGGACCCTACCATTTCATTGTTAGCTTACTCTCAGTAGAGGGCAATAACAATAATACTTTTTCTCCAGGAGAAAATGATTTTTGACCTACACCCCGATCATAATATTTCTTCTGTATCTTTTGTTTTGCTTGATTTGTCAGGTGGGCCCTCTGTACATATTGTGCTAACCTTTTCCTGAGTTGGGTAATATATGTTAGCGCTGGAGTACCTTCTGTTCCCTTTTTTCCTTCCCAACTTTCTTTTATTATATCTAGGGGTTCCCTAGGGTTTTTACCAAAAAGGAGTTTGAAGGGGGAATATCCAGTGGAGGCCTGGGGTACTTCCCTATATGCAAACATCAACAGGGGTAAGTATACATCCCAGGTCTTCCCTTCATCCTGTACAAATTTCTATAACATTCTCTAATGTTTTATTAAATCGTTCTACTAATCCATCCGTCTGGGGATGGTAAGGAGAGGTGTACAGGGCCCCTACGCCTAAAGCCTGATATAAGCGGGCTAACAAGGTTGACCTAAAATTACTGCCCCCATCTGTTAGTATTTCCCCGGGGCACACCCATTCTGCCAAACACCTTTAAAAGCTCCTCTGTTATCTTAGAAGCAGTTACCGATCTTAAAGGTATAGCGTCTGGATATATTTGATTGTATAATCACATAAAACCAAAATTAATCTATTTCCTTTACTACTCTTGGGTAAAGGACCTACAATATCCATAGCTATCCTTTCAAAGGGTGTTCCTACTAATGGAAGAGATTGTAATGGTACTTTGTCCTTTTTGGTGATGGTAGCTACTTTTGATAGTCCCCACAGCTCTTACAATAGTCAGCTACTTGCTCATGGATGTCAGGCCAATAAAATCGATGAGGTAGCCGACTAAGAGTCCGATCCCTCCCTAAGTGGCCAGCCATGGGAATGTCATGTGCCATATATATCAATTGTTCTCTATATGAAGTAGGTACCATCAATTGTTCAGCCGAAACCCCAGTATCTACATTCTTACAATTCTCTATACATAATAAACCTAGGATAGGCAGTTTCACTGTCAGTACTAACAACCTGTGGAAAAAAAGGCATGAGTGTTTGATCACTACTTTGCTCTTTCTGAAATTGTACAGTATTTATATATTGTTCGACTGAATCTGTCCCAACCATTTTATTCACATTCCAGTCCTTTTTTATCTTTTCTTCGTCTGCTTCTAGTTTTTCTGTCTTTCCCAGGTGGCTCGTGTATCTCTTCATCAAAAGGAAACACTTGGGGAGTCTCTGTTTGAAGATATTGGGCCTGGGCCCTGGTGGTGACAGGATTCAGACTAGGAGACGTTCCCATTAGCATATCAAACCCAGGAACGTCCCGTCCAATGACTAGTGGTACAGGCAAATTTGGTACTAGACCCACCTTCATGTACTGTTCTACATCCTGTATGGTTAAAGTAATGTTTTCTGTGGGGTAGTAGTCAATATCCCCATGGATACAAATAACATCCATACTGCCTCCTGTATCTGTTTGGGGAACCAAAGACTTCAGTACCAAGGTGTGTCGGCTGCCTAAATCTAATAAAGCTGCAACTTCTTTTCCTTCTATCTTTGCACTAGTCATATAATGATCCCAGCTTGCCAGAGATATAGGGGCTGTCTCTTTCTTTCTCTTTGGGCAATACCTAACAATATGCCCCTTTTCCTGGCAGCCATGGCAGACAGTGTCTGTATGTAATTGTCTCCCAGTCTTAGCTACTGCAGATGATATAATAGCAGGTTTGCTGTTCACACTAGAGAAGTTATTGTTTCTTACCGTGGGTAAGGGTCCATGTGGGCCAGTTTGTGTTCTTGTTCTTGACAGATGAGCTGTCAGATAGTCTTCGGCCAGTTCTATAGCTTTCTTAGATGTTTCGGGAAGGTGTTCTCTTACCCACGTTTGAACGTCCTGAGGTAGTATCTTAATAAATTGTTCCAGTATAATTGATTCCATGACTTGTTCTACAGATCTAGTCGCTGGTTGTAACCACTTATAACATAAGTCTTGTAATCGGGTATATGTTTCTTGGGAAGAGTCATTTGTATTAAACCGAAATGTCCGAAATCTTTGATGATAAGTTTCTGTATTAATGTCATATCTTTTAAGTATTGCTTGATGCACAAAGTCATAATCATTAATATGTTTCACGTCAATATGACTGTAGGCCAGCTGTGCCTTACCTGAGAGATAAGGAGCTAAGCGTACTACTCACTGATCCTTGGGCCACCGACAGGCTTCTGCCACCCTCTCAAAGGTAGTGACGTACGCTTCAATGTCATCCCCTTCAGTTAGTTTAGAAATCTTAATGTCTGTAGGACTATCCATTTCCAGCTGAACATTAAGTCTGGATGCCCCCATGGTATGGATGGCATGAAGGGTGTCATTCCATCTTGCCTCACTCCGTCTTTCCATGTCTAGTTGCCAGATACATAACCATTTCAATAGGTCCTGTATATTCTCCGGAGGTCATTCTTCAGGTACCTTTTCTGTCTCTGCAGCCATAGCACCTTCTGGTTCCTGTGCCTCACCCTCTGTTTTGGTTGAAGTCTTCCTCCTCACATACCCTAATCCAGGCAATAGGGGTTCTCCTGATATTTCCATCATGTGGTGGGTCTGGACCCTGCTTAAACTGGGTTGAAGGGTCACTACTGGCTTCTGCTGTTCCTCCATCTGGGTATCTGGGATGATACTCCAATTTGATCCACCGAACAGGGATGCCTCAACTATCCCACTTCTGACACCAGTTGTAGATATGGTGGGATAGATGGAGGCAGACACCCATAAAATAAACTCAAAATAGCTTTTATTCAGCAAACAGAACTCGATGAAAATAAAGAATCGAACTGTACAGTGAACAAAATATAAAGAGAGATGACTAAAATATGCAATCAAAAATGTAATTATAGCATTTGACCACTAGGAGGAGCTAGGGTCCGATGAGGAGTCAGATCAACTGCTGAGCTATAAGATCTGCTCCCTACACTTCCACACCAAAGCTCAGCTAAGCCCTCTATATATATGGATGGGTCAGGTGGTGTTATTAAACAGCTAGTGTACTGCTTGGAATTAATAGTAATTTTCAGATATAGTCAACTATCACTTACAATATCTTAAGTATTTTTTTATTTTCTGTTTGCTAATTAGAACATTTTCCACCTGGCAGTACTAGGGTGATGTGTGGAGCAGCACTCTCTCTCTGGAGGAAAAAAAAAGTCAGTTCTGTTCCTCCCACTACATAGTCAGAAATTAGACCAAACACCTTGAAGCACCACAATCCTTGCAGCCTGAGCAGTGACTTTCACAAGCTACCAATCAAAATGCAGGACATTGTGACATCACTAGCAACCTGGTAGAGTCAGTCCCTGCTGCTTCATGTGAAAGTGAAACCTGGCAGTAAGAAATGGTTCTTATTGGTTACTAGTGATGTCATAGTCAGTGTGGTTTCAGTGTTGATGTAGTGGGAGGAACAGAACTTACTTTTTTTTTCCCTCCAGACAGAGTGCTGCTCCACACATTACCCCAGTACTGCCAGGTGGCAAATCTTCTAATTAGCAAACAGAAAAGAATAAATACTTGAGATATAAGAAATGGTAGCTGACTACATCTGAAAGTTACAATTAATTGCAGGCAGTTTCCAAGCAGTACACTAGCTCTTTAAGCTCCACCCCTTTTGAAAAGTTAAACTTTATTTTATTAAATACACTTTATTATTTACTACCAAGAATCCTATATTCAGTTGTATTTTAATATCTTTCATTTTTCAGTGCTAGAACCATATTTAAATCATTCTATGGCATAATGTTTGTTGAGGGTGGCTCCCTGCTGTCTAGGCTCCTCCCACAGGTCTTCAACCAAATATAGATGGAAACACAGAGGTCAGCTGGCTCTATAGAAGGCTGGGACAGGAGAGGATCAGGCAGCAACAGGGCCAATCCCCAAACTGCAACCTCCAGGAAATACCTAAGTAAAAATACTATAAACACCACAGGTACTTTATTTTAACATTTCTTTCTAAACAGTAATACCTTAATACATTTTCTTTCTAAGCATTTTAAATTCAGACATCTTGTTTGTTTCTAAGTCTGATATACAGCAAGGGTAAACAAAAAATGTTTCGAATGACCTATAACCTAAACACCAGCCCAAGGTAAACCTTTTGTGATAAAACATTTATTTTCTGAATTGCTTTCTTTGCTGGATTCATGTCTTAGTAACCAGAAAACTATTCCTCCATTGGACTGCAATCAGTAGATTGCCTGAGTGCACTAGCTGAAATGCTGAACTTTTCCTTACTAAAAGCCCTGCCTAACCTGTGCTACCCAAAACACAGAAAAGTCTTTCTCAGTCAGGCAGATAGTGACGCTTTCCTCAGTCACGTTTAAACAGCAGCCTTTGCTTATCCTAAGTTACCACAAGAGACGCCCATTATTTTACAAACCCTGCCTAACCTGTGTCACTAACACACAAGAAACCTAAAGAGGCAGTCTAGAAGCTAAATCCCTGGCTTTTACCCTGATTCTTAGCCCTTTTATTTTTTTAGTGAGGGCAACTCGCTCACTCTAATTTGCACATTTGCACGTTCGTGAAGGAACGTAAATTACTTCGGGGAAGGATTGCAATGGGGGATTCCTGGAATAGCCTAGAAGAGCAGAAGCAGTAAAGAGCAAGAGAGCCATCTGACAGGTGGCCTGCCTGTAAGATGGGGGAAAAACACAGAAAGAAGAAAAGAGATAGTAAAGGATAGGGACATGCTGTTGCAACAGACTTTTTAACTAACAGATAGGGTGTTCCAGGAATACTCCCTACTACACTCACCCCACTCCCTGAGTAAATAGCATCTCACATGATCTCCTTTCTTCATGCAGGGCCCACAGGGGCCCTACATGAAGAAAGCTACAAGAAATTGCATTGGCAACATGTAGCGAGCCATACTTCTCTACCTTTGAAGAGTATATCACTATGAGTCATTGGCTTGGAGCTGTATCTTGTGCTTCAGAGGCCATGGGCTGGGGGTGAGCATTAGGACTGACAACCCCAAGGAAGACCCCACCACTGATTCGCCAAGACTCAGAAGACCCAAAACCCTAATGTTTTTCCCTTTTGCTGCATGGGGGGTGGGAGTGGGGAGTTAGGGTTGGAAGTCCTAATGCCACATTCCCCTACTCTTGTGGCATTGAGTTACCCTAACTGGTGCATTCTCTATTTGATAAAAGTGCAAATGTGATCAATGCTATGCAGTGCTGTACTTTTGAGAACTGTGTTTGCAGCTGGAAGTTTATGTCAAATGTCTAAGCAAACAAAAATACTCAACAGTGTGGATGGTATTGGGCTATACTGGACTGTCCAGGAGTGTAATGAGGCCCGATGGCACAGGCAGAGGGCATTATAGCTCCTGGAAGGTCTGCTATAGTCCATGCAGCCCACTCTGGAGGATATTATTGTGCTCAGAAAATGGGTCATAGGTAACTTTCTTGAAAGATACATTAAAAAAAAGTCATTAAAAGTGTTTTATTTTTGTAAAGCAGTCCCTCTATTGGAAGAATTACAAGAAGAGGGTGCTGCTGTTTTTGTTAATGATTTACAGCCTGTTATGACCATCCTATCACCTCCAGTACTGTTTTATTGTGTATTGTAATCCCCCCATATAAACACAGACACAGGTAAGAATCTCCCATTTAAACACAGATACAGAATAGTGTTGCTTTGTTTTTGTTTTTTGTTTGTTTGTTAATACGGCTGTTATTAATTGTAGGATTGTCAGTGTCAGAACAGTGAAGAGTAGTCACAGTCAGTGACTCAAAAATCCTGACTCGGGATGTTAAAGTAAAAGTGAGTGCGATCAGGAAGACCAGCTGACCAACTGTAAGTTAAACATCTTAGCTTTTCGTTTTTTCCTGTGTGTGTTATTTCATGTTTATGAGAGCCAGGGCTGAACTGTAGTTTGATAGCACAGGTGGTAGAGTAACGGCTGAACAGGGAATGACTAGCATGAGACAGCAGCACTAAGTGTTAATGAGATCAGCAGTACATTGATGGATTGGTCTCCCACAGATGGAGATGTGTAGCTGGTTTGGGCTTGTGGCACCAAAGGAAGTGACCAGGCAGCTGGAGGATGGGGGAGCAATAAGCAGCTGAGGTGTAAGTACTGATGGGGCTATGTGACAGCACTAAGTTCAAAATAGAGCTTTTTTTTATTTAAAAATGCAAAGGAGGGTGGGTGTAAATGGGAATGTGGGGTTTGCTTGTCAGTAGGCCATTTTCTCTAAGTGAAACAACAGAAATGGTGGCTACAAAGTTTGCAAAAATTCTATTGCACAGAAATATTTTGAATAAAAAGGTAGAGACTGGAACTCATTTCCTGGTCTCTGTTGCCTGATACTGGACTGGGTGGTTGGCTGTCTGAATCAATCAGGTTGTAGGAGTTTGCAGATCCATTCTCTAAAGCTGTTGATTACCATGTGAATATAAGTTTCTGTGGCTCTACGATGCCAGTTCAACAGCACTTTTGTTGACCAGCATCACAGTGACAGGATTTATGTCAGCCATGAGTTGCAGTCGACATAAATCCCAACTGTCTCCAGGTCCATGTTTTCATCAGAGGGCTTCACACCCGAACATCCTATGTAGGAGTCTTTGCCCCCCACACCCCTCATACTATAGATTATCAACTCCAAGTCAGAGTTGATTCAGGGAGGGGGGGTGCAGGACCAGGAGACAATGTGCATCTGTGTCAGGTGTACCAACACAGCGACCTGTCTGCAAACTGTCGATTTTGTCAACAGGTGTGTAGGACGCTGTGTTGGTGTCACAAATTGGGGCACATACCAGTTTCTGTGCAATAAAACTTGGAGATAATGGGCTCTCTTCTTGAAGGTCGATGCAGGGCATTCACAGGCCTTGCATAAAACCCTGCAGTGCCCCAAACACTTTCCTGCATGGTGCACATGATTCTCGTAGGTCACATACCTTTGCAACACTTTACCTATTTTATTGTGGCTTGCACTAAATTGCACACCCCATAAAAGGTCAGCAAAGTTAGACCAGCCATCTAACTCACCACATGTGGCACACAGGGAGTTCAGGGTATGAGAATCCCGATTGCCACAACAGGAATACTACAAACCTCATGCACCATTTGTTCAGTGCAACTGGGGCTTGTGGCATTCCAATTAATTTGAGAATTGAGCCAAATGAATTTTTTTTACTAGGTCTCAAATATTGGTAATCACAGTCTCAAGTAATGGAAGTCCAAACAAGCGAAGATTGGTGAGATGAATATTTTCAATTGTCTCCATTTTTCTGCTAATAAAAATGCTGTTTTTTATTAAAGTGTTAGATAGAGCTGTTGCAGTTTCCAGATTTTGCTGTAATTCTTGTTTTTTTTTGTCTCTAGGTGAGGCAATATTCTTTCTGATTTACTGTGACTTTTTGTTCTGTGTGTTTCACTTTCTTTTTCAGTGACCCAAGATTTTATTTAGTTTAGTGTCCAACCTTTGAAGCATTCTAATTAGATGTGGTATGTCTTAGATACATCCTCAAAGTTCTTTATTTGCTTTCACTCTAGTTCTTGTTCCTTTCTTTCCTCAAGTTTTGGTCACTAATTCCATTTCATTCAAAACACTCACAGGGGGAACTCTCATGAGAGCTTACCAATATCAGCATTGTACTTTCTGCTGTCTGCTTCTCTGTACCAAGCTCTCCATACCAGGCATGGTAGAAGTGTCAGAGCTGAGGGTAGCAGGGCAAGCCACAGCTGCTCCAGCACCTTCAACACTGTCCCATGGAACACTGGACAGGAAGCAGTACATAGGGCCAGGTTTGTCTTGCTAGGCAGGGCTAATAGAATCAGAGGAGGAGAAACTTAAAGAAGGACTGAGGTCAACATTTTTGGCATCAATAAATACAGAATTTGAATCAGCATATCCTCAATCAGAATCAGCCTCATGCCAAAAATCAGATCTGTAACTTACTTTGTTTAAAAGTTACAAGTCATTTTGTAACCCTTAATTCCCTGCCTGTTCAAAAAAGTCAGTTTCAGAGAAGAGCTACTGATGATGTCATAACCTGAACTCACAACCTTGTCCTCCCTGCAAGCTGCCTTATATGATATATTTCTCCTATGTTACTTAAAACTGCAGTTGTAGTAAACATCTCAAAAAAGAAAACTGACACTGGGTGGGTCAGCACATGAACTTCCATAATGTTCTGATGCAAGATACAGTACTTCAGAATGTGACAGGGGGTTGGAATGCAGTGGCAAACATGGCTTTAGAATGACAAAGTTCTATGCAGTTTTTTGGATACTGCAGATATGAGATTTTGAAATGTCATCAGGTTGCAATTGTGGAATGCAGCAATGACACAATCTCAGGAAGTAGCTGGAACACATAATTTTGGAATGTGGTGGTGATGCACAATTTCAGAATGGGATGGTGATGCACAATTTTGGAATGCAATGATGACACATAATTTCAGAATGTATTGGTGATGCACAGTTTTGGCATGTGGTGGTGACGTACAGGTTCGGAATGCGGTTGTGATGCACAGTTTTGGAATGTGGAGGTGATGCACAATTTTGGAATGCGGCAGTGATGCACAGTTTCAAAATGCAGCAGTGATGCACAATTTCATATTGTAACAGTGACGTACAGGTTCAGAATGTGTCAGTGACATACAGGTTTAGGATGTGGCGGTGACACAGGTTCAGAATGCGGTGGTGATGCACAATTTCAGAATACAATGGTCACACACAGGTTTGGAATGTGGCAGTGATGCACAGGTTTGGAATACAGTGGTGACATGTAATTTTGGAATGCGGCAGTGTTGTGCATTTTCAGAATGCTGTGGTGATGCACAATCTGGGAACATGACAGTGACAATTTTGAATGTGGCACTGAGACACAACTTGGTCAGGATGTGCAATTTTGGAATTTGGTGGGAGTGTGCAATTTCAGAATGTAGCAGGAATGCATACTTTTTGAATGTGTCTGGGACACATAATGTTGAAATGTGGCAGGAATGTGATGCACAATTTTGAAATATGGTGGGTGCATACAGTTCTGGAATGTGACAGGGACAAGCAATTTCAAAATAATATGGTGCGTCCTGTCACATTCTGACAGCATGCATCCACACTATATTCTGAAATTACAGGTCCCCACCAATTTCCTCAATGTGTGTCCCTGTCACATTCCAAGACTGATTGTCCCACCACATTTTGAGATGGCACATCCCTGCCACATTCCAAGATTGCATGTCTCCATCCCCCCAACATTTTAAAATTGTGCACCACCTTGACATTCTATGCCTTGCTTCAGTGCTGCATTCTAAAACCACCTCCTGATGTCTTTTAAAGTACAGTGCTATGCATCTAAACATTCTGGAAATGCAAGCACTGCAGCCAACCCTATGTTAATTTTATTGTAAAGGATTGATATAGCTACAGTTTCTTACATTTTGGAGAAACAAGTCCTACAAGGTTGCTGAAGGGGAGAACTGGACTGTGAGTTCAGGATATGACATCATCAGTGGCTCTTCACTGAAACTGGCTTTTTTGAATAGGTAGTGAAATCAAGGTTACAAAATAGATCATAACTTTAAAATGAAGTAACGTAGAACCCTAATTTTTGGTATGAGATTTATTGGTGGTATGTTTATTCTAATTCTGCAATGTAGCACTTTTGACAGGAGTCCCTCTTTAAATCTTTGTGCTTATCCCTCCTTGCATTTTCTCTGTTCTCTGTCTTTTTTTTTAATTTTTATAATTTAGCCTCAACTAAGGTATCCACGTACTTTTCAGTCACTGGGACCACGTACATCATTTGAAAAAAATGCTGACAAGCCTTCGCACCTGAGAGAGCTGAAGGAATGCTGCCAGTAACTCGGCAGCTATTTTTTAATCCTAAAAATATTTTAGTAACAAAAGGCAGTAACAACTTTGCATAGTTTTCACCAGCGAAGTGCTACTTTGTCTAGCAAATTACCTTTCACCAACAAAGTGCCACTACATTTAGTCTTCACTGAGTGAAGGTGAGCATTTCACCATGCAAAAACTGTGCAACTTGTGGGCTCTGGCAAAGCAAAGTCAGCGAAACTTCATAAAGTACTTCAGGAAGTGAAGTTTCCTAGCTTCACACATCCCAAATGGAAAGCTAATTTGGTCAAATAACAACAGATTTGCCATTTTCAAAACTAGTTAAAAAGTAAAAAAAAATAATAAGCTAGTTTAGCATGTCATATAATCTATGTCAACATCTTGAATGCATGCTGATACTGCATCTGCCCCACTATGTGAAATGGGGTGATAGGTGATGCTGTAATCATGCCAGCTTATCCTTATGACTTCTGGGCATACTTACCCAGAGGAACTTCCTTAATAAAGTTAGTTACCATCTTTCCTTCCATTTGTGTGCATCATTATCCTTAGCAGCACACCACAAGTGCAGCAGGATCTGTGACTGGTGGATAAAAGCTTTAAAAACCTCCTACTTAGATTGCTCAAAATTAACTTTCCCACAGCTGCAGGTCAAGACTAATGTCAGCTGCGAGGGATTCCAGGATGTGCCCTGAGCATTGTCACAAATTTGCTCAAATGATCAGCCCTCTACTCCCAAAGTGCCAACCTCTGAGCATATGATTTGTGGACAGTGAACAGTACAAGGTAACCCTCTTGTCTGTTTTGTGGGTTCGAGTCACCTTAGTCTCAAGGTCTGGAGGGATTCAAACTGATAACCTCTTGTTAGTGTACCCAATTATCAGGCTCAGATAATTCTGTCTTCCGGGGGGGCCAGATATCTTTGCCTACAGGCACCTAACCAGGTCTACAAAATGAACCCTTAGAACTCTATGCAAGACCTTAGAGAACTCTATCGATTTCCCAGTTTGGTATAACAATAAGCCCAGACACAGTGTTAACTATAACCTTCAAAAGCTTCACTTAAATAAAAAGAAATGTCAAGGCACTCCAGGCAGTTTCCATTTTAAAATATAGATCTTTACTTTAAAATAGGAAAACAGAAAATTTTACAGAACAAAATATCCCAACACATACAGCCTTAAAACAAACAGGTTAAAGTGCAGATTCCTACAAATAGTAACATTCAGACTAATCTTGTCTAAGGTATTCTTACTTCTTAGTCTTATAGTGCTGTGATGTCCTTCCTTCTCAGTCAGAAAGTATGAAAGTGTGTCTGTCAAGGTCTTCTCAGTATGTTAAAACCAGTCCTGAACCAGCCTTCTTGCTGAGGTCACCAAACTCCACCTTGGTGTAACAAAATCTACAGTATATTTTTTATAATACCAAGATGGCCTACTAAGGTATTTAAAAAAATAAGAGATGCCATAATAAATCTCTTCTCTATGTAACTAGTCAAAACCAGTCTGTGATCTGCTTTCCCCTAGACATCAAAAGTCTTTTGATATAAGTCACTGTATTCAAAGCAAAAGTGTATTTGACTCCTTAATTCCATCTGGCCTTGGCATCTACACATCAAAGGTCTCTTTGTAAAATGAGCTGGTTTTCTGTGAGGTTATTCATAACACTGGCCAGTGTCCCTTTTCTCAGGACATCTAGTGCAGATCAAAGGATTTCCCTGAGGACATCATGAATGGCTAATTTTATTTCCTGGGATCAAAGCAAATTGACAAGCTGATTGCACCCCAAATATCTGCAGTTTAGCCATGTCCTGTCCTTTGAACTTATCCCTGGGGGGGGGGTTGAAATGTCAGTTCCACATGCTGTTTCAGCATCTCTCAGGATAGACAGTCCATAACCCATTTTTATATATACAAAAAAAAAAATTATACAGCACTCAGAACTGGCTGTCTACATCACAAGCATCACTATTTGTAAAATGTGAGGGCAAGGAAACAGAAGGAGCAATGAAATAAATGTAAGTTTTCTAACCAGCAGTTACTAACAGTTTTCTCCTTTAACTGTCTTAATCAGGAGCAGTCCCACACTAAGGCATTACCATTACACATGTTATTTCCTCTTTAAGATGTACAGTCATGGCTATAGCCATCTGTTACAACAACTAGCCATATCCATCCATGACTTTTACCCTCTGCCATTGAACTGAATGGCACATGTTTAGCTATGATGACTAGCCGTAACTAAGGATATCATTGCAGATGTCACTGGCTACCACTATATTGTAAAACTATTTAATTTTATACAAACTGTATTTCACACATTATGCTAATCAGATGAAACTGCACAAATTTAATTTCATACTAATTACCACTTAATGCAGTCCTATTGAAAATGCTTAATTTTTCCCATTCAGTGTCATTTTATTTTCTTTCAATTTTCACATTGGGGCCAATGCATCAAAATGGGTTGGGTATGCACTACAGGCACATAGTCAGTCCATGTCAGCCCACACTATTGGAAGTAGGCACACAACATGCTGTACATGAACAGCAGCTGCTGATGCATGGCCCCACTCTACAGGCACAGTATAGCATGGCAGGGATGGGGTGGGATGTGGGTGGAATGGCAAACACAGGCAGTCTTCCAATTTGATTCCTTTCCTGATGTCTGACTGATTCCCCTGCTCCACATGGAGCAGGGGATTTTGGGTACCATTTTCCCTGATACCATTGGGGGCCTATGCACTATGAACAGGTGCCAGCCAGTAGCCCCCAGCCCTTGTAACATGGCAGAAGGGCCAGAGGCTGCAGTGTGGGGGGCAGCCTGCCCTGCCTGGCTGCTTTCCACTGAATGGAGGAGCAAAAAGTGGCCATGATATGGTACCTGTGGGCATAGCTTACACCCCACCCACCAGTACTCCATGCCTTTGTGAATAGCTTGGAGTGTGGTCCATCCCATGTCACTCCCCATAGCTGTCTGCTCTCACCATGCAATGGCTAGACAGGGGGTCTGGTGTAGAAGCAGTCTGCACCCTTTTTGTGAATGTTATGGGGATCCAGCAGTATTCCTGATGCACTGCATATTGTCATAGGGAAGCCTACATGCCACATATATGCAGTGTGTAGGTTTTGTGCATAGGGTCCATTAAGCAAAAAACAGCAAAAATTATTTACAGTGAAAATATCTAGTTTTGCAGTATTTGCAGGGAAAGAGAAAATAAAAAGTAATTATTTAATTTCAGCTGTATCTAATTTCAACTGTGGCATGCTTCTCTTCTGTTTTCTTATCTGTCTGTAAGATAAATAAACAGAAAATATTTTCAGATATCCTTAACTGAGTATGTCTTACCTGATATGTCTGGTATGTTATACCTCCA
Organism: Neoceratodus forsteri; assembly: GCA_016271365.2. NCBI lineage: Eukaryota > Metazoa > Chordata > Ceratodontiformes > Ceratodontidae > Neoceratodus > Neoceratodus forsteri. The sequence continues at coordinate 533,296,177 of CM057456.1, read as the reverse complement.
AAATCAATTGTGTGTACATCCTTTGTAGCTCTTTCACAGATTGACAAAGCCGCCAGATAGGCAGAACCACTCAGCCAGACTCAGTAGAGACAGCTCAACCCTAGATCATATCTTGAGACATTTACTGTACTAACCTCATTAAGAAATCCCCTTTGTCCTAGTTCACTGCCTTTTTTGCCTTGGTTTAGTAACCCAACATAATTTTTTTTTTAGTGAGTCCCTCATCCTCCTGAATCAATAAGCCCCCCCCCCCAGTTTAGTAAGCTCCCTGAAAGTTCAGTGAGTTCCACTTCATCCTGGTTTAGTAAGACTCCTATTTAGGCAATAAGTTGCAGATAGATAGATAGATAGATAGATAGATAGATAGATAGATAGATAGGCAGACAGACAGACAGAGACAGACAGACAGACAGAGTGATTCATTGCAAGAAACTATGTTAAAGCACCATTTAGGGTTCAACTGAACCCCACAAAAGCAGGGAAATGTTGCATTAGAGTTTTCAAACCTAATGTCCCACCCCCATCAAGCAGCAAATGGACCAGACCACAAAAGCAACCAAAAACAGCCATCATCGGGTAAGACAAACAACATACAACTGTTTCTGGATGACACAAATGTAGTAGCACTGATGTGCCATCTTCATGGATTTGTATCTGTGGTACAGTATGCATACTGCAAGACATACACACTTCTGGCTACAGATAGAAAGCCACAATACTTAAATCACAACACTGCTTCAGCCTGCAGAAACACAGGCTCCTGCAGCCACAGATAGAAATCCACAATACCAAAACTACTAAAGTTCTTCCATCTGCAGACTATGGGGCAAGCATGTATGTAGCAATAGGTACATATGCATAGTGTAAGACATATGCACGCTTTTGCAGCTGCAGTTGTAAGACATACACATCGACGTCAGGGTGCAGACATACACACACCATAAACTCTATGATACCAAAATTGCAACACTACTTCTGGCTACAGAAGAACAGGTCCCTGTGAGGCCAGCACTTCTGTAGCCACAGGTACTCATGCACACTCTTAGACATGCACACACTTCTGTCTACAGAATTGGGGCCTGCATTTCTAAAGCTGCAGGTGTAAGATATACACACCTTCTCTTTTTTTATAATCTTTATTTTCATCGTACAAAAGTTGAGTGTCACTTTGTACATCAGAAATATAGCATTCACTTCACAGTTCCTAATAGTAGCACTTTCAGCTTCAAATAAATGTTATCAGTAATTATGGCTGCAGAAGCACAGGCCCCTGTGGAACTTGCTAAGTCCATGATACCCAAATTGCAACACTACTTCTGTCTACAGAAGCACAGGCCCCTGTGGGGTAAGTGCTTTTATAGCAAGAAGTACTCAGGCACAATGAAAGACATACACACATATCTGCAACTGCAGGTGTAAGACACACACATCATCTTCTGGCTGCAGAGGTGCAGGCCCCTGTGGGGCAAGCATTTCTGCAGCCATAGATAGAAATCCATATACCCAAATTGTGACACTACTTCTGTCTATAGATGTGCAGGCCCCTGTGTGACCAGAGGTTCTGCAGCCACAAGTAATCATGTACACTGTAAGATATATACACATTTCTGGCTTAGAAATAGCATTGTAGACCAGGCAAGGGTTAGGATCTGGAAAATAAAAATACCTCATGGTGCACAGTACAGGAACTACCCAGAAACATAGATTTGACATGTATGCTAGTATTTTTATTAATTGTAGCTAAAATTGGCTTTATGTAAAACTTTTTTTGTTATTTCAATGCTGCTTTAATGATATAAGAATGTTTTACAGTAAAGGCAAAAGTAGAGTCAATTTAAGTAACTGTAACCCCGTGGAGCTACTGTATCTTTAAGTGTCTCTTGCTGCTCACAGATCAAAGGTTTTCACAGCTGCAGTAGGCACAGCCTGCAGATGTATTGCTTTGAGAAAAGGACTCCCTGCATAATTACTTTCCAAACAACATGGTAGAGTGTTAAAAATAGTATCCTCCACTGAAGCCTCATTACTATGCTGCCTGTGTGTGTATGGGATTTAGAGAGCACCATTTTTCCTCTGGCTCATGTTCCCTTCCTGCAAGACATGAAAGGAGGCAGGACATCGTCTAGGGGCATGACCAGGACACCTAGATGGACAGGTTTGGGGGAGGAGGGCAAGCAGGTGCCACTCACTAAGGACGGGCAGGTGTTCCCAGAGCAGAGGAAACTTGCATCCAGGAATAGGGAGGAGATACCTCATCATTTCTACCTTTCCTAGGTTTCAACAACAGCCTCATAGGGAACATCAAGGTTTTTGACAAAGAAGATGCAGAAAGTACATCTTGCATCTGCCTGTATCATAATGTGATATAAAACTAAGTCTTGTATTCACTGCAATGAGCTTAATGTTCTTCTTTCAATAATGATGTACTAAATTATCACCTTACTTTGTCACTTATGAATCTCCACATTGTCTGAACTTATCCTAAAACAGTGTCTTTACAATACAGAAAAATGCTGTATTCAAAGTATAAAAAGAGAAAGCACCAGATTGCTCTGCATTTTAAATGCAGTTGGTCAAAATTGTAAATACAAAAAGAAATAGAACATATTTTTTTCACTTCAGTTAGGCATCCAATGTCAAAACAAATATTTTTAGGATTTTGCCATATATTGTAATGTGGTCAATTACTGAAAACAATGTGTAGTACAGGACAGTCTGTGTATAAAATTAGCATTGTGCTTCATGCCACATGAATAGTGGGGGGATAAAAATGATGAAATTAATGAAAAAACCTATCAAGGGTGATGGTTTTCTCAAATAACAGTAAAAGCACAGTTACTGACACAAGCGGTATCATTAATTCACAGGGACCATTGCAAATGGCAGCATGAAAACAAAAGGAAAAAAGTATACCTGTATCACTTCAGTTAGGAAATATAGGGAGACTCAACAGTTTTAGGGTAAGTTAGTCCATCTTGACTTATTTGCTGCATATGCATCTCAGTTGCTAAGGGGTCCTGACCATGTTCACCCTTCCTCAAGCCAAGATAGCTACAGTATGTCTAGCACTAACACTGATGGGAAGATTATGCCATTAGCAAGAATCTCTTTAAACAGCCTTTTTTGGCAAATTGAAATCTCCTCCATAGTGTTTTATTTGGCTTTCCTCTGGCTTGAGAAAAGTTAAAGGAAAACTCCACCCAATGTCCAAGTCTGGTGTGTCTGTGATTTCTCTGAATTTGCCAAAAAAAAACTATCCTTCACATTTTGAGTCCCTCCATAGAAGACGTCAATAAAGTAACCAAATACTACACACACACACACACACACACACACACACACACACTCAAATATGAGAGATACCTCATCATTTCTATCTTTCCTAAAACGAAAAAAAAAAAACGTTTTTATAATTAACAAATAAACAGCAGAAAATTTATTTTCTTTTCACTTTTTCAAAAAAACAAATGCAAATAACTTTAAAATGAAAAATGATAGCATGGTACTGTGAGCACAACATTTCTTCAGCACAAGAAGGTCTATAAAATGAGTGGTGTTTCATTTACAGATACCTTTTACTTTTTTTATAATTGGCAAAAAACTGCAAAAAAATCTATTTTTTTTTCACTTTTTGCAACAAACAAATGCAAATAAGTTTAAAACTGAAAAAAAGAGGCCCACAATTGTTGTATAAATCAAATATGACATGGGTGGCAATGAGATAGTAGAAATATCTCCACTCGCTGCCAATGAACTCTAGATATCTTACTCATGGTTTCACCACTCATGGGATATCAAGAGTTCAATGGCAGCTTGTGGAGATATTTCTGTTATCTCACACTCACCCATGTCATATCCCTTATGTGTAATACAGGACAGTTGGTGTATAAAAATAGCACTGTGCTTCATGCCACAGGAATGGTGGGGGAGGACACCAATGCTGAAATAAATGAAACACTCTATCAAGGGTGATGGTTTTCTCAAATAACAGTAAAAGCACAGTTACTGACACAAGCAGTATCATTAATTTGCAGGGGCCATTGCAAATGCCAGTATGAAATGCAAAAGGAAAAAAGTATACCTGTATCACTTCAGTTAGGAAATATAGGGATACTCAATAGTTTTAGGGTAAGTTAGTCCATCTTGACTTATTTGCTGCATATGCATCTCAGTTGCTAAGGGGTCCTGACCATGTTCACCCTTCGTCAAGGCAAGCTAGCTACAGTATGTCTAGCACTAACACTGATGGGAAGAGTATGCCATTAACAAGAATCTCTTAAATAGCCTTTTTTTTTGGCAAATTGAAATCTCCTCCATAGTTTTATATTTGGCTTGCCTCTGACTTGAGAGAAATTAAAGGAAAACTCTACCCAACGTCCAAATCTGATGTGTCTGTGATTTCTCTTAATTTGCTAAATAAAACTATCCTGCACATTCTGAGTCCCTCCATAGAAGACATCAATAAAGTAACCAAATACTACACACACACACACACACACACACCAGAACATGAAAGATACCTCATCATTTCTATCTTTCCTAAAAGGAAAATAAAACTTACCAAAGTTGGTACAAAAATAGAAGCATTAGTCCTGTAAAGGACATCATAGAAATAATCCAATTCATGAAGAAGTTGGTAGGAAATACACAGAAGAGTCACTTATTTTGAGTGGATCCATGTAACAAGGAAATATTTTGATTATGATATATCAGTAGCAGTAATGCAGTGAGCTAGTTAACTATCAGCCAGTCGCTTTCAGTCCCTAGATCCACACTATATGGGTTTGGTTTCTTAGCAGTAATTTAAGATTGCTTATCTCCAGCAACCTCAGAAGCAAATGTTGGATGGGATGTGATAAGTAACACTGCATAGGCACTAAAAACAAGCCTTTCTTAAGTTGATATCCTTTGCCTGGAAGATGGATTTGACACTGGCATGCAAGGTTCACCCAATGTGAATTACTGGGAAAGGAATTTAAAGTCATTTGCATCTCAGACAGAAAGTCTGGCAGTTTTCCAATAGATCCTGGCACCTGGCATTTCACGATGAGGGCTCCCAAAAAGCCTATGTTGCAAATTTGGTGAAAACATTCAAAAAAATGACTGTTAGGAACATGGCGCGCTTTCCACCTCGCTCATAACTTCAAGAATTTTTAATATTTTCACTACAGATTTTCAACATTGGCATTTTTTTACATCTCCTTATGAACAGTACAGCTGTCATTTTCACATCCTGCCCAAAATGTGTTTTGCACATCTGGAGCACAATGGGCACAGTCGCTGTGTGAAATTAATGTTAGGGTCAGATTAAGAAAATCACAGTGCCGGTATTCATGAGCAGAGGTCCCACAATGTCTATGTTGAAAATCTGGTGTAACAAATCCCCAAAATAATTGCATTGCTGGTATGTGTTGCGCAGTTTCTATGCAAGCTCATGACGTCATCGATTTTTTTTTTAATTTTCACTCCAGATTTTCAACATTATAATTTTTTTACACCTCTTCAGTTTCTCCATGCCTCCTTCACAATTCCACACAACTTCATTAACTTCATTATGCAGCCGTGGTGGATGTGACCAGAATTTTCTTTTTTTTTGCAACCCTGAGTATGCTCATAAAATATAAGAATCCCACCACCTCCTTCTGTGTTGTAGACACCCACTACCCTCTTACCATGCCACACAATTTAACAGCATATCTCACACCTGTCCCTCTGATAGCTCCCACCTCCCTCCTCCCCCATTCAGCTGGTAGAGTTCTGTATAAAAACTACCAGTCCCTTCCCTGTCCACAATATTTAATTTCCCCTAACTCCCTCACTTTGTCCTGCCAACACATGAATTAAATCTTCACTTTACTACCCTTTTGCAAATAACCCATTCCAACAAAGCCCCCTAACCCCAGTAGCAGTGGTCAGTCAAAATCAAATAAAAATACATGTAGAAAAAAAAAAAACATCCCTACATGGAGTGAGCATCCTCATTCTTCTGTGCTGTGAGCTGAATGAATGGTGGTGGTGGCGAGTGATGTGTAATGTACACTATTATCTTCAGTATCTTCAAGATCTCCTTATTCCCTACTGTCCCTCTCGCTCACTCCGATCCACCGACGAGGGATTGCTAGAGATTCCCGGGGTTCATTTAAAAACATCTGGGGCACGGGCATTTTCCTACGCTGCCCCCACCCTGTGGAATTCTCTACCTCATCGGATACGAAGCTGCCTGACCGTTGAAAGTTTTAAGTCAGAATTAAAAACTTATTTATTCTTAAAAGCATATGGAGAGTGATTTTTATTGTGACTTTATTGTGATTGTATTGTTATTATTGTTGTTGATGTTATATGTTTGTAAATTTTAATTGCCTGCCCATTTGTACAGTGCTTTGGTTTTGAAAAGCGCTTAAAAATAAATTTTTACTTACTTATTAGAAATACCTGATTGGTAAAAACCATGTATACATTAGCTTTGCCACCATTTGCCTGCTGCCTAGGTCACTGGTGTGAACATGGTGCATGCTATAACCCAGTGGTCATAACATAAATGTACTTGAATCATTTCATATACATCTACAGTGTGTGATTAGGGCACACTAAACAGAGGAATTTTAGTTAGTTACTAATGCACAATTTTTATATAAGTTTTCTTATCCCTATTTGCTCGTTATGAAGGTTGCAAATCATGCCTTCACAAACTATGCTAATGCTGCTCTTAAGTCATCCACATTGTTACGTTTACAGATGCTACTTCCTGGAATAAGCTACCAAGTGATTTTCGCCAAGCAATTTCTAAAGATGTCTTTCTTGCCTTTTGTCTGTAATTGTACATGAATGCCACTTATTGTCGATGACTTTGATACTTTTTTTATAACTTGTTCTATTATAACACTGTAAATGGGTAGTAACAGGTTGATGCCCATAAATGGACTTTGCCGGGTGATCCTTATCCTGTACACAGGGCAATAAATGTGAAAACTGAGGGGGATTTGGTTATTAAAACATGAAAAAGTAAATGTGTGACTCTGAGCACTCTGTCTTCTTTGTGCGGACTGCTGTTTGCATCTGCATCATCCAGACACCAACATTTTGAGCCCATCCCCAACCTCAGTTTCCTTTCAGTTCAGTTGCAATCATAGATCCCAGCACAGAGAGTTCAGTCAATATTTGTAAAAATATCTGCATTAAACACTTTTTTAAATCACTACTCACTTTCCAATACAGCTTGAAGCACTAAGAATAAGCACAGTATAACTGAACAAAAATGTGTGCTGTAAAATGCTTTTTAGAAGTAGATAGAGTGGTGCTTTATTTATTGTGTACCCTTCCAGAGCTCAGAGCATGCTTCATATTGCATTCCAATAACAGACACGACACAGAAATTTAAACAAAGTCACATGGATCAAACCACATTGCAGAAAAAAGCACCATGAAAGAGTATTAGACATGCAAGATACATTAATTGCAGAACTGAATGTAAAAGAAATGACTGAAGGGGCAAAATGGACCTCTCACAGTAGAGCATTCCACAAAACCAGGGCCACCACAGAGAAAATCCTATCTCCTGCTGACTTCAGACAGGAGGAGATAATCCTAAGTGAGTCCTGTTCAGAAGCTGCATTACTCCCAGGGCATGGATGGGTTAGGTGGTCATGGAGGTAAGCAGGCCCCAGCTGCTTCTGGGCTATGTAGATCAGTAAAAGCTACCACATTCTGAACTAGTTTCAGCTGGTGCAACTGACTACAAGATAAGCCCTTGTACAGCACATTGCAGTATTCCAACCTGGACTAGACAAAGGCTTGCACCATCATCTGCAGATCAGCAAGATCGAGTGAGGGTTGTGGACTAGTAGCTATTCCTAAGACAGTACAAACATCTCTTGATGGCTGCTAACAAGTGGGAATCAAGTGATAGGTGCTCATCAAGAACTACTCCCAGGCTGCGAACATCCTTCACAGCATTGAGCCAAACCCCTTCATGGAAGGTCATGGATTAACCCCTCTTCAGAGCCAATGACTCCTTCCAGGAGCCCACTATCATTATTTCTGTTTTTCCCAGATTTAGTACCACTAGCTGGATACCATCTAGAACATAGAAACTGTCAGCAGATAATGAATGCTAAACCCATCCAGTCTGCCCATAAGCCCTATACTTGTATGTGGCCTCTGACCCTACCTGATCAGTGTTCTTTCATCATTCCTTTCCACTCCTTCCCACCTCAAGGTTCCCTTGTGCCTATCCCAGGCATGTTTAAATCCCCCCACTTGCTTCCACCACCTCTTGTGGCAGGCTATTCCATGTACCCACCCCCTTCTCTGTGAAGAAATATTTTCTCACATTTCCTCTTAACCTAACCCCCTCCAATTTCATGTCATGTCCCCTCATTCTTGTACTCCTACATTGGAAGATGTCTCTCCTCTGCACCTTCTTTATGCCCTTGAGGTACTTGAATGTTTCTATCATGTTCCCCCACTCCCTCCTTTCCTCCAGTGAGTACATACTGATGTCCTTTAATCTCTCCTCATATGTTTTGTGGTGCAAGCCATGTACCATCTTGGCCGCCCTTCTCTGAAACACCTTCCACCCTGTCAATGTCCTTGCACAGGTGTGGCCTCCAGAATTGCACGCAGTACTCTAGGTGAGGCCTCACTAGTGTTTTATACAATGGCATCACCACCTCCTGCCTTCTGCTAGTGATACCTCTGCCTATACACCTCAGCATGCCACTGGCCCATCCTGCAGTCTCTGTGCTCTGTTTTGACACCTTTAGGTCATCAGAAATGATAACTTCTAGGTCCCTTTCTTCCTTGGTGACCATCAGCATCTTCCACCCCATTCCGTAGCTCTCCCCAGGGTTCCCTCTTTCCAGGTGCATTATTTTGCACTTGTTTGCATTAAGCCTCAGTTGCCAATCCTCAGACCATTTTTCAAGCCTCTTGAGGTCCCTCCTCATTTTCTCCACCCCTTCAGGAATATCCACTCTGTTGTAGATCTTGGTGTCATCTGCAAACATGCAGACCTTTCCTTCCAGGCCTTCTGCAATGTCACTAGAGAAGACATTAAACAGGACTGGTCCCAGGACTGAACCCTGAGGTACCCTGCTGGTCACATCCCTCTCACCGGATTGGATTCCATTTACCACCACCCTCTACCTCCTGTCCATTAGCCAGTTTCTAACTCAGTTTATCACCTTGGACCCCATGCCCAGACTACCCATCTTTTTAAGCAGCCTTCCATGTGGGACGGTGTCGAAGGCTTTGCTGAAATTGAGGCAGGTGATGTCCACCACCCCACCCTGATTTACTTCCTTTGTCACCCAATCAAAAAAATCTATAAGATTCATTTGACATGATCTTCCTACTGTGAATCCATGTAGCCTTGGATCCTGGGCACCGCTGAATTCCAGGTGTGCCACTATCCTTTCTTTCAGCCGTGCCTCCATGATCTCCCCACCACTGAAGTGAGACTGATCGGCCTGTAGTTCCCTGTCTCCTCCCTACTGCCGCTTTTGTGCAGAGGGACTACATGTGCCTTCTTCCAGTCCTCTGGAACCACTCCTGTGTTGATTGACTCACTGAACAAGTCCATCAGAGGTGCTGCTAGTTCCCTTCGCAGCTCTTTTAATAGCCTTAGGTGTATGTCATCTGGTCCCATAGCTTTGTCCACCTTCAGTTTTATGATCTGTTCCAGAACTCTCTCTGCTGTGAATGGACTGGTGTCTATTCCCCCCTTCACATCTGTTATCCAGCTGTAGTCCCTGACCCTGCCCCTCCTCAGTGAATACTGAACATAAGTGTTTATTCAGTATGTCTGCCTTGTCTAGGTCTCCCTCCTCACACTCTCCCTCTTCTCCTTTGAGCCTTACAATCCCTCCCCTGGTTTTTCTTCTTTTATTTATTTAGTTTTTGTTGACTGGGTAAGAGCACTAGACAAATCCTGCCTATTTTCAGGCATGACCCGGCGGAGGGGGATACAGATGAATGCCAACTGACCTTGAAGCAGATTAAGCTGTTGGTGGTATTTTTAGTGAATGAAGGAAATTTGGACAGGACACCGGGGAAATTCCCCTACTCTTTTTGATAAGTGCCATGGGATCTTTAACATCCTCCTGAACTACCACCAATCCAGGCAGATGGGACCTCAGTTTAATGTCTCATCTGAAAGATGGCACCTCAGAAGTGCAGCATCCCTCTCATGCTGCACTACAGTGTCAGTACTGGGATATTAACCCAAGTACCAGATGTGGGAACTGAACCCACAGCCCTCTGATCTCCCGGCCTCAGAGGCGTGTGTGCTACCTACTGAGCCACTGACACTGACATTTTGCTAATGTACCTATATAGTGTCTTGTCCTGTTTCTTCACTGTCTGCTCTAATCTCTCCTCCATCCATGTCTCTGCACTCCTAGCAGCCTTCCCTGCTTTCCACAGACTCTTAAGGTACACCTCCCTGTCTTCCTCCCTTTGGGTCTCCTTATAGTTCTGAAACTCACCCGTTAGCCCTGACTTTGTCTGCCACCTCCTCAGAGAACAATAGTGGCTTTCCCTTTCTATTTCTTTTGGACATGAACCTGATGCATTGGTTTGTCACATCCACTGTGGTGCTTTTTAGTTGCCCCCACTGCTCCTCAACTCCTCCCTTACCTCCCCCTTTTCCAGGTCTACTCTGATGCATCTACTTATTTCAGTGAAGTCTGCCCTCCTGAAATCTAATACTTTAGCTTTTGTGTGACTCTACTGAGTCCCTGTCTCCATGTTAAACCACGCTACGTGGTGGTCGCTGGACCCCAGCTGTTCTTCCACCCGGACTTCTGTGGCTCTGTCCCCATTGGTCAATATCAGGTCCAGAATCTCCTTGTCCCTGGTAAAATCAAGCAATAGATACCGGTGCTCCCCTCTTGAGCCAATCAGCCTGGTCTTATTCCTTGTGCTGCTTTCTGCTTTCCACTCACCCTCCGGTTTCTTACACAGAGTCTGCAGTGACATAGTCCTGGACTCCTTTGTTAAAGATGCCTTGTATTGTGTTTTAAATGCTGTGATCTTTACTCAGATCTTCTCCTATTGGTTTGATGCATTGCTTGCATCACCAACAGATGAAAGATGAAGAAACAAAAAACAAGGAATTAAACACCCCCAATCAAAAGTAAACTGCCACACAGATCCCTGCTCCCTGTGAAACAGCTACATATGCCCCCACAAGAAATGTTACTCAAAGTCTCAGTATAGTACACACTGCTGAACCAACCCAGCTAAACCAATGGAAAAATTCCCCACCCACAACACCTTTAAAAAAATCAAACCTTACTGAAGCTTTCTAACAGCTGCAGCAACTATTTCTAACAGCTACAGCAACTATTTCTATATTGCGGTCCTGTTTATCTGAGCCGGAGTGAATTGTAGCAGTGAAGTATGCGTACTGTGGGAGGGTGATTTCATTGTTTTCACCCATTGCCACTTTGCTTGCTATTGCTGCTATTGCACACTGCTGTTGCTGCACAGTTAAATTACTGTGCTGCTGCTCTGTTCCTCCCGCTTAGCTACCCTAGTGATTTTAGGGGGGTTGCTATAGTTGACTGGTTTTGTGCTTGTGTGAACTTTTGGTGGTGAATTTACTGCTGTTGCCCTGTGCAGCTGAGATAGCTGATGAAGATTTTGGGAAGAGACTGTGGATTAATTGGCAGGAGTCGAGCTGTTGGAAATCTGTGATGAGTGTATCAGGTTTAGGATTTTACCAGGATTACTGGATATATGGAGACCTGTCTGACTTAGTGTGGGAGTTGATGCCCTGATCTTGTGGGTGGGCCGACTATGGTCTGCAGCTGAGCAGGGGGCCCTGATTCTGTTTTACTAGGCAGCTGGCGATTTAGGCTGGTGCTCCTTTAGGCTTCCAATGGGGTTTGCTAATAAGTGGACCTTGGCAGGGGCCTGTAGTGTTGGCCATGGGCTTGTGGTTTGGCCTCCCAGTGGGATTTATTTGGGGCCTGCTCCAACCTCTGAGTAATTAAGATCTGTAGTGAACTATCTGGAACCTGTCTTCTGCACACACGGTCAGACTATTTATATTTTTTCATTTATAATCTGGTAGAAGGCAGTGAGAGTGCCTTCCTTCTTTTTGTTTCCAGGACAGTGAGAGTGTACCGTATTAACAAAAGTACTGGGACATAATCTCAGTAATCCCTCCTCTGGTAGTGAGAGTACTTTGGGGGTTAGTGAAATTACTGTGATTTCCTTTTCATTTTTTCCAGCGTCCCTTGGTGGTGTGAGGACCATAGGGGGCTGGAAATTTTTGAGCTTATGTGCTGTTTGACTGGTTCCAGAGCATTGGGGAGGAGAGGTTTACCTGGGCCCCTTAAATCTGCTGCTGTGCTGAAGATCTTCTGAACTATGCCCTGTATGCAGCGCATCCATTATTTGGATTAAAGTTTGATATCTATTGGCAGCTGGGGATTATTTAAGCAATAAGCCATGAGGGGGTGTGGGTTATCAGGGGATTTACCATGGCTGGCGTGGTTTGCCCACGAGGCACAGCCGGTGGGTAAATCACCAGCGTGGCATCCGACACATCCCCAAGTGGTCTTATTGCTATTATGCCATCAGTGAAATATTTAATTGATTAAAAAAGCATCTTTTAAAAAGAAAATATAAGGTGGTTTTATTACAAATAACCTTGCACAGTAAAAAAATAGTCCTGGCCAAGCTGGTATCAGGAGGATCATGGAGTTTGAGTTTTGTACTGCTGGTGACGGTTACCTTTTTCGCCGGTGACCAGCTGTTGGATTCGCTCAGTGCCAGCAGGCCGAGGGACGGAGACGAGAGCAGTTTGTTGTAGTAAGTGCCCTGCGACTTGAGTGTTGCTTCGTGTTTCAGGAACAGACCGACATATTTATTTTATTTTGGTTGGGGCAATTAGCTTGAATGATGTATTTATTTTTATTTTTTCCGTAACTGTGAGGTATGAGCAAGGAGCTGGGAGCCGGAAGTATACTTGTAGTGCAGCAACAGCGATGGAATTCAGAGGGAGCTGGCATTACAGGAACATTTTGAAAAGGTTTGCCAGGTTTTTATAGGAGATATGTAGCTTGGAATTTGTGTTATGCCAGGCAGTTTTTAAAACAATGTTTTGTGAGCTGGGGAAAGAGGCTGGGAGGTGGTGCTGATTTGCACTTAGCGAGGAAACGAAGATGGCGGCTCGGAATGATTTTAAATTTTTTTTTTTAGTTGTTATTGAGATGCGGCTGGCTGGCACCTTTTGCGGTGATTATCAGAGGATTTACAAAGGAGGTAAGGTGCCAGCCTGCCATTTTCATTGGTCGGTGTCCGAGGTCCATGGTATAATCTTTTTTAAATGGATATTTGTGGGATTTATTCATTTACTGCGATATTTTGATTTTGGGTTTCTTTTCTTATCTTTTTTTTGGACTTAAAAATTTTTTTTTAAGTGATTATTGTTATTTTATGTTTATATGGTTTCAAGTCTTATAAGTTAAAGTTATTGTATTGTTAATTGGGGGGTTTAGTTAAGTTGATCTGGGGTTATTTTTTCTTAGTTGCATCAGTCTGTAGGTGTGCTGGAGGCCTACTCCCCACGGTCGTGTGCTATTAATCCTCTGCCCTTCATGCCCTCTGCCCTTTTTTTCCTCCCCATTGCATTTTACAACTTACCAGTGCTGTCGGGTGCTAGGTATTGCTCGTAGGGGGAGGTGAAGGGTGGGGGGTGGTGAACAGCGGAGGGTGAATGAGCGAGACCATGTTTTGGAAGCTTTGAATCCAGCTGGGTACTTGGTGTTTCAACGCCCGAGATTGGATTGAGGGGGTTACAGTCTGTTTTAAGACTGAACTTATCTTCAAGAGTGTACCAGTTGAGGAAGCTGAGTCATTCAAGTGTATTGTGGTAGCAGGTGTAGGCTATAGGATTGTCCTCATCTACCATCCACCCGGAGATGAGAAGAGATTCCATCACGAAGTGGCAGATTTCATCATCGGCATGGCATTTGAATCACTGAGACTGATGGTTCTCAGTGATTTTAATGCCTGGGTCGATGATAAACTCTCGCAGTTTGGACAGCACTTCCTCCAGTTGATGCTATCTCTGGGCCTTACACAGATAGTTACCGCTGATACCCATAAATACGGTCACTCCCTGGACTTAGTTTTTCTCCTGGGAATCAAGGCCTCTGATTTGGGGGTAGAACCAGTTGGATGGTTCAACCACTACACCAAGGGATTTAGTTTTAGTGCCCCCCTTTGTAGGCCTACCTCTGTGGAGATGGTCAGGTATCGCCCTTTACGAGATGTTAGCTCTGAAGGCCTGGTGGCGGTACTTGACCTATCGTCCTTTCCAGTGGCAAACAATGATCCAGATGCCCTGTGGTGGCCTATAATAGGGCCATCTCGGTGGCTCTAGATCTCATTGCTCCTGTCCGTGTTTGCCCTCTCTCTCCCGTCACCCTCGGTCCCCATGTTTTGATGGGACCCTGAGGGAGATGCGGTGAGTAGGTCAAAGGTTAGAACGTTGCAGGCAGAGATCCTCCCTTGATGCCAACCATCTTAGATTGATGGAGCATTATCAAGCCTATCAATCTGCAATCACCCGTAAGAAGGCAGAGTTCCTGTCTGGGGAGATTGCAGCTGCTCAGAATCGACCAGCTCAGCTTTCTCGCACAGTGGACAGGCTGTGCAACCCAGCTTGTCTACAGGTCCGAAGGGCTTTTACACAAAAGGAGTGCGATGAACTTGCTCAAGTCTTTGCTACTAAGGTGGCTGACATCAGGGAGCTGCTACAACCGGCACACTCTAAGGGTGTTGTTGTGGATTAGCATAAGGCTGCCGCCCCTCGGTTTTCCTGGAGTGCCTTCGACAGACCAAAATTTGTGGATGTCATGCGGATTGTCCGGGGTGCACGCCCTATGTGCTTTTGGATCCAGGGCCAGATTCCCTGATTTTGGGTTGTATCGACTCTGTTGGTCCGGTTCTAGCACTTATAGTCTGGTGCTCCCTGGAAACAGGTGAGTTTCCGAGTTTTCTTAAGGAGGCTGTGGTAACACCACTCCTGAAGAAAGCTTCTTTGGACCCAGACTGCCATGCAAACTGCAGACCAATCTCTAATCTTACCTTTTTAGGGAAGGTGATTGATAAGGTAGTGGCTGTACAACTGGTGAATCATTTAACCATCCATGATATCTATGAACCCCTCCAGTCCGGTTTTCGAAAAAGGCATAGTACTGAGACAGAGCTAGTTTGGGTGCTCAATGATCTCCTGATAGCTAGAGATCAGAGGAATCATTCCATTCTGGTCCTCCTTGACCTCTCATCAGCTTTTGATACTGTGGACCATGGGGTTCTGCTTGAGTGTCTGAGGTTTATCTGTGGACTATCAGATGTAGTCCTCAGGTGGTTTACTTCTTACCTCACTGGAAGAACTCAGAGTGGTGTCTGGGTTTTATTCCTCCAACCCAGTTTCTCTGTCTTGTGGGGTTCCTCAGGGCTCAGTATTGTCCCCCATGTTGTTTACAGTGTATATGCTGCCACTCGGAGACATTGTAAGAAGGTATGGGCTGAGGTTTCACTGCTATGCTGATGATACCCAGCTCTACCTTTCTTTTGCACCCAATCAGGATGGAGCTCTCTCAGTCTTTAATAACTGCCTTAGTGAAATCCAGGAGTGGATGGATTCAAGTTGGTTGAAGTGGAACTCGGAAAAGATGGAGGTGTTGGTAGTGGACTCAGCGCACCGGATAGGGGTCGGGAGTTGGTTCACTATTCTCAGGACTTTATTTTGGGGGTGTATCACTCCCTACCTCTGAACGTGTGTGTAACCTGGGGGTAATACTTGATGAGGGTTTGACTATGTATTTGTAGATGTCTGCTGTCATCAAGTCTGCATTTTACTATCTCAGGAATATCTCCAGGATTAGGCACCTTGTTCCATCTGGCAATCTTCCTACGCTGGTCCATGCCTTTGTGTCCTCACATCTGGACTACTCCAACTCCCTTTACCTAGGGCTTCTTGGGGTTGAAATCTGCCACCTGCAGCTAGTGCAGAATGCAGCTGCCCCGCTTTTGACTGGTACTTTTTGGTCCAGCCATATTTCGCTGGTGTTGCGCGGACTACGCTGGCTGCCAGTACAGTGGTGGATCACCTTTAAAGTCAGTCTTCTGACTTACAAAGCCCTATCTGGACTTGGTCCTGACTACCAGAAAGAGCTCCTGGTCCCTTACTGCCCTGGGCAATCACTCCGCTCAGCTGGCGAGGGGTTGCTAGAGATCCCAAGGGTGTCCTTGAAATCCTCAGGGACTCGTACATTTATGTACGTAGCCCCAACCCTCTGGAATTCTCTACCCCACCAGATAAGGGAGTGCATGACCTTGGAGGGGGTTTAAAAAGACCCTACAAATATATTTGTGGACCAAAGTATTTGGAGTCTGACTGCATTCATTTGATTAATATTTTTTTATTGTAATGATTGGAATTTTATCTATGTATTTTGTATGGAGCCTTGATTGTTTGAAAGGTGCCTTAAAAAAAGTTTTATTATTACAATTTTTTTTTATTTATTATTATTTAACTGTCCCTCAGTTTGTGCTGCTGAATGGAGCTTCCCCCAAGTCAGGCCATGGCCGCACGGTTTTGAGTCAGTGGATACAAGCACCCGGTCATTCATCCAATGCTCCAGTGACTGTGGGTTCACGGAGGTGCAGATTCCTGGTGCTTCCCTCCTGAGCCAATCAGCCCAGTCTCACTCTTTGCACTGCTTTCCACTCACCCTCTGGCTTCTCACACGAAGTCTGCAGTGACATAGTCCTTGACTCCTTTGTTAAAGATCTCCTGTATTGTGTTTTAAATGCTGCGCCCTTTACTCAGCCCTTCTCCTATTGATTTGATGCACTGCTTGCATCATCAATAGATGGAAGATGAAGAAACAACAACAAAAAACAAGGAATTAAACGCCCCCAATCAAAAGTAAACTGCCACACAGCCAGAAATAAATTCACCCCCAAAAATCCACTTTTCAAAGTAGTACACCTATAAATGCCCCCATTCCCAAACAGGTTATAACAACAGTTACACAACAGCGCTTCTCCATGTGAAACAGCTACAAATGCACCCACAAGAAATGTTATTCAAAGTCTCAATATAGCTCACACTGTTCAACCCACCCAGCTAAACTGATGGAACCCCCCACAACAACTTAAAAAAAATTAAACCTTACTGAAGCTTTCCAACAGTCACAGCAACTATCCCTCGGTCTGTGCTGCTGAATGGAGCTTCCCCCAGTCAGGCCGTGGCCATCTGGTTTTGAGTAAGTTGGTACAAGCACTCTATCCTTTGTCTGACACCCCAGTTGATTGCAGGTTCACAGAGGTGCAGGTTCCCAGTGTTCCCCTCCTGAGCCAATCAGCCTGGTCTCACTCCTTGCACTGCTCTCCACTCACTGCTCACCCTCTGATTTCTCACACAGAGTCTGCAGCAACATAATCCTCGACTCCCCAAATCTCCTCCAGGCACCAGTTTAACCACTGCATGAGAACACCCCAATCAGGGGCAAAAGACAGATACAGCTGGATGTTGTCTGCACAGCAGTGAAAATCATTGCTGCACTGTCTAATGATCTCTGCTAGCAGAACCAAATACTCCACAAATGATGTGGGATAGTGGATAGAACCCTAAGGGACCCCACAGTCCAATGCAGTTGGCCATTATTGGAAGTCAACAACTGCCATCAGTTGCAGCCTTTCTGCTAGGAAAGACTGGAACCATCCTAAGGTCATCCAAAATAATCCTCTGAATAACTCCAGTCTGTCCATTAATTCCCCATGGTTGATGGTGTCAAATGTTCTCCCCAACACTGGACAGAAATGGCAGGTTGATGACTAGCCTTTAGTTTTTAAAAAAATGTCCAAATCAAGTGAGGGCTTCATGAGTAACAGTCTCATCAATACATGTTTTAATACAGCTGGTGAGTGGCCCTCCCAACAGAAGCTCTGACAACTCTCACAAACACTGGGACCCAAGCCTTTACCTCAGCTTTAAACAACCACCTTGAGTTGGTGCACCCTAAACGGGCCAAAGCTGAAACACAACCTCCACATCTGGCTGATGTAACTCAGTGCAGGGACTGAAAACCCTTTGTGTTGCTCAGGATGCACCCCTGCTACATTAATCATTGACAATGGAGGGAACTCGGTAGTGGATGCCAGCAACCGTGACCTTTAATAATTGGATAAGCCTGTTACACCTCTCAACAGAACTAGGTTTCCTACCCATAGACAGTCACCATGTAGAATACTTTCCAGTGTGGAGAAGTCTAGCTGGCCTATTCCTTTCAACTGCCAAGAGCCAGAAGAAGAACTTATTCCTCTCTGAACACATAGCAAATTGGTAAGCCACATAGTAAGTCTCCAGGACCAGTCTATCTACATGTGCTCTGGATTTCATTCACCTGTCCACTAACCTGTGATCTAGTATCTTCAGCTACCAACGCTCTGGACAAAAGCTGTGACTACTTCAGCTCAAAGCCAGTAGTCAAGAATGAACTAGAACAAGGGACTCCAGGAACCCAGCTGAGATTCCATTATAGTCTTCTACTGTATCCTCACAACCCCTGACAGAAGCTTGAACTATGCCAGGGTATCCACCACACCTACAGACTTCAACAGGTTCCATTTTGAATTATAGTTACTAACATCTGCAGTTGAAGGTGGCATTTGGCTGGAACTGACAATAATCCGGATGGTGCAGTGGTCTGACCAAAAGACAGGTTGAACAAAGATATCATTAATTCACATCTCCAAGGAGAACGAAAGACCCAGTGTATTGCTATTTGCATGTGTGACTGCAGGAATAACCTCCTTAAATCAAACCCATTCAAGAGTTGGAGGTGTCCAGTGGAAAAACAATCTGACGAGTAGTGGGAGGCCAAGCAGAAAACCAGAGGATACCTGATAGCCCAGTGGAAGCACCACATACTTCTGTGCTGATGACCTGGGTTCATCAATCAATCAATCTTTATTTTACCAGGAGAAAACACCACTGAAAAGGACTCATTTACAAGGAGCGATACATAAATACAATAAGAACATTGTGACATACAATGGCAACAGAATATACAAACAGCTGGCAAATTGAGAGGACTCAAGGACATTACATAAAAACATGATACATAAGAACAGTATGAATCATCATAGGCTATGTTGGCAACAGGCTATACAAACAGCTGGTGAGTTAAGTGCAATGAGGCAATATGACACAACAGGAATAGGCTAACAAATCAATCTAAGGGTGCCATGGAGCAAATGAAAGGAGGGAAGAGAAGGCATAGTAGGAGCGGGTGGAAGGCGACAACTGAAAGGAGAGAGGGGAGGGTGAGAGGGGGAAAGTTTGGAGAAATATGAATGGAGCAGGAAAAAAATTGCTGAGGAGGAGCATAATGCCAAAGATAGTCAGCAAGAGAAGCAGGTACTGTAATCTGGTATGAAGGTCAAGATACAGGAAGAAGGCATTATTAGGAGAAGCAGCTACAAGTTTCCTTAAAAGAGTATCTCAGCAGTGTCTTAAAGGTGGGCAGCCCAACTAGATTCGATAGTTTTAAGGTATGTCGGATAGTATTCTAAAGGGTAGGGAGGCATAGCTTATGGAAGATGCACCATGCCAAGTTCTAATTCTAGGAATGTCAAGCAGCAGGTAAGAGTATTTTCTGAGTGATCAAGGCCCCACAGAACAAGTAAAGAGATACACGACATATTTGGGGAGCTTGTTGGTAAGAGCTCTAAATGTCCAGAGGGTGGCATTTTTTAGTCTCCTGATTTTCAGTGACTGCCACTCAGTTTGCGCATAGAGGGCACAGTGATGAGTACTATATGGGGTGCTGGTGATGAATCAGATTGCCCTGTGGTATAGGGTATCCAGCTTGGCTGGGGAAGCCATAGGGCCATGACCATAGATAAAGTCTGAGTAATCTATCAGAGGGAGAAAGGTAGTCTGCACCAGTCTTATTTTGATGTTGCAGTTTAGAAGTGTTTGATTCAATAGAAGATTCTTAGTCTTTGCTTAAGTTTTTTGTACACTTCTTCTAGATGAACAGAGAAGGAAAGCTTAAAACTGAGCCAAAAGCTGAGGTATTTGAACTTGTCCACTATTTCAAGTGATCCCCCCACCAGGGTCAGGATCTGGAACTTATGTACTATGAGGAGGGTGTTCACTGATTGGGCATAAGGAGAGAGAGAAGCATAGTTTGGGCCTTTTTTGCATTGAGAAGCAGTTTCAGATGTAGGAGGTTATGTGGGAGGATGTTGAAATCATGCTGCAAATTCATGCATGCAAATTCATGGGAAGGTCTGGCAACATAAAGCACGGTGCCATCCATGAAAAAGGTGGCCACTGGCTGTTTCGAGTTTAGAATTAATATTGTTGATGTAAAGGGTGAATAGTAGGGGCCCCAGAATTGATCCTTGTGGAACTCCACTTTGCAGGATTTTTTTGAGGGGAGGTGGCACCCTGAGCTTTTACTTGCTGTTATCTGTCAACAAGGTAACTGTTAAACCATGTTAAGGCTATGTTGTCAAGCCCAATGTTAAGTAGCAAGACTAGGAGTAAGTCATGATCTACCATGTCAAATGCTTTACTCAGATCCAGGAATAAGGCACAGACATGTTTTATAGCATCCAGTGAGACTTGCCAATCATTCTTAACTTTGGCCAGAGCAGAAACAGTACTGTGATTAGGCCTAAAACTGGATTGGAGTGGGTTGCGAATATTGTGGGATTCAAGGAAGTCTTTTAGTTGGGAATTGGCTAGTTTCTCAAGGAGTTTTGATAGGATGGGTAACAAGGATTTGAGCTGGTAGTTATTGAGGACACACGGGTCACCGGATTTAGAAAGTGAAATAATACTGTATGTGTTACTTTCCATTGGTGTGGGAGGACTCCTTGGGAAAGGGACATGTTAAAGAGGTGAGTGATGGGTAGACCAACTTTAAAAAGAAGGGTTCAATTTGGTCTGCTCCAGCACTTTTATTAGTGTCCAGGGCCAGTAGGAGGTCTTCGACCTGCTTGTAGGAGACTGGGCTAAAGGAGAATTTATCAACAGGACATCTGGGGCAGAGAGGTAGGATCTGAATCGTCTTGCTAGGAAAGCAGTTTACTTGCAGGTGAGATGTCAAAAGCTAACCCAGCAGTAGCAAAATGGTTATTTTGCTGGGCTAGAATATCCTGTTTGTCGGTGAGGGTGTGATTGTTGTGAATAATTTTAGTAGGTATGGATGAATCATGGCTATGACCCTCGATATCCTTCAAGATTTGCCAGAACTTGGCAGTGTTGTTTTTAAAGAAATCCAGGACTGACTGGAAGTAGTTAGCTTTTGTGGCCCTTATAAGCTTGGTACAGAGATTCCTGGATGCCCTAAATGATGCCCTGTCAACAGGCAGTTTAGTTTTGCATGCTTTCTTCCATAGAGCATCTCTGAAGTGGATCGCAGACTTTAGGGAAGTGGTAAACCATGGACAAGATCTTTTACTAGATTTATATTTAACTCATGGAGCATGCTTGTCAATAACCATCAAGACAAGGTGTGGCACATGGACAGCTGGTTCTGATTTCAATATGATATTTTTTTTGCAAAACAAAATATGTAAGGCAATGTCTTTTAGGAGGAAATACTGTCTTGCTGAAATTGACACATCAAACCCCCCAGGGATAAGTTCAAAGGACAGGAGATAGCTTAAACTACAGATATCTGAAATGCAATTACTTTACGTTTTCTTTGAAGCCCTGGAAATAAAATATCCATTCATGATGTCCTCAGGGAAATCCTTTGATTTTCACTAGGTGTCATGGAGGAAGGAGAATATGCATGTGTTGGGGTGTCTCCCAAGATAGCCAGTAATTGCATCAAAGAGACTTTTGATGTCTGGGTGAAACAAACCACAGACTGGTTCAAGAAGTCCAATATGCATGTGCTGGAGGGTGTCATCTAAGGAAGCCAGAATTACATCAAAGAGGCTTTGATGTCTGAGACTAAATTAGGAAGTCCAACATGCATTTGCTAGGGGTATCCAGTGAATGACATCAAAGAGGCTTTAATGTCTATGTGAAGCAGACCCCAGACTGGTTTTGGCAAGTCACATTTATGTCACCTATTATTTTTTTAAATATCTTAGTAGGACATCCTGTGTTATAAAATATAAATTTTAATACACCAAGGCGGAGTTAGGTGACCTCAGATACAAAGCCGGCTCAAGACTGCTTTTAAAAATACTGAGCAGACCTTACACAGTGACATTATTTTCTAACTGGGAAAAGAGGAACAATAAAGCACTGAAAGAATAAGAAGTAAGGAGACCTTAGATAAGACCAGTCTGAGTGTATGTGTTGTAGGGATTTGCACTTTTAAACCTGTTTTGTTTTTAAGGCTGTATGTGTTGGGATATCTTGTTCTGTCTTTTACTGTTTTCCTATTTTACCTATTTTAAAGTAAAGATATATATTTTAAAAACAGAAACTGCCTGGTGTGCCTTGAAACTTCTTTTTATATAAGTGAAGCTTAGATGGTTATAGTTGACACTGTGCATGGGCTTATTGTGGTACCAAACTGGGAAACAGGTCAGAGTTCTCTAGGTCTTGCATAGAGTTCTATGGGTTCATTTTGAAATACCTGGTTAGGTGTCTGTAGACAAAGATATCTGGCCCACTGAAGACAGAATTATCTGAGCCTGACAATTGGGTATGCTAACAAGAGGTTACCAGTTTGAATCCCTCCAGAACTTGGGACTAAGGTGACTCGACCCCACAAAAACAGACAAGAGGGTTACCTTGTTCTGTTAACTGTTCACAATTCTACACTCAGAGGTTGGAACTTTGGGAGTAGACGGCTGACCTGCTGAGTGGGGTTGTGACACAAGTTTCTGAAATAGATTGCAGGCCTCAGATATAGAAGGAGCGAGGTAGAAATCTTGCAATCTAATCAGAGCTAAATCTGACAAGAAGGCTATGGGATTGAATTCACGGAAACTCCATTTAAATGTGAATTTGAAGAAGGGGTAGTCTTAGGGGTGGTCCTCATGCATGCTATAGCCCTGTGGTCACTTATGTCATGGTGAAAGACCCCAGTGAATGCAAATTTGTGACACTTATTGACCAAGACTAAGTATAAGAAGGAGCTGTTGGCAGGATTTTTTGCGTTCGGTCGAGTGGGCTCCTGAATGAGCTGCAAGAGTCCCTAAGTATCACAGAGATCCTTGAAAGGTTTGGAACATGGAGACAGCCAATCAAGGTTAAAGCCACCCAGGATGACCACTTCTGAGTTGGAAGCTTCCAACAGTTTGCGCAGATGAGATAATAATTTGAGGCCCCCTGCTGGAGGTCTATAGCAATCTGAGATAAAAATAGACTCCTCCAAGGTCAAGGATAACTTTAGTGTCAAGCTTTTGAACCATTTTGGTATGGAGGAAGAGTTGATGATGGAGACCGAGAATTTATTCAAAACATAGATAGCAACCCCTCCACCTCTAGTGTGTCTATCAGTTCTAAAAACATTGTAGGAGGGAATATTAATGGTATGGTCAGGTGTAGATCCTTTTAGCCAGGATTCTGAAATTATTAGAATGTCAGGTTTGAGCCAGCCCAGTGGCGCTGAGGGTTGAGGAGATGGATGCCACACCTTGTGTCACGCTGGTGACTCGTGTTTGGGAACGGGCATGAACCGCCGTGGGTTGGCAGGGGTTGGAGAAGGATTGAGCATCCAGAGGATGGCTCTACTTCTCCAGGGAGGGTAAGAGAGCTGGTTCTGGCATCGCTCACCACCTGGCAGAGGCCAGGGGCACAGCGCCGCACTGCAACATGGGTGGAGCTGGGACAGATGCTAGCCATAAGGCACTGCACATTCCCAGCTCCAAGGGGACTTACTGCAAATATCCACTGGCCCCCGCGTATGAGCCAGGGCTCAGTGCCCTACCCTCCAACCACCTTCAGTTCTGCCTCAGGTGGCCCCCACTAGAGCATCCTAAGGTAGTCAGGGTCATGAGCCAGAAACCGCTGCAGGAGTTCGTGGTGCCGGTGAGGCGCACAGTAATTGAAAAAAAAAAGAATGCCAGGTTTGGTGTGGCAGACCCAAACCTGAATGAGGTTGTGTTTTTTCAGTATACTGTACTACAGGCATTGATGTGTAAGAAGCTTAGTCCTTTTAGTTGCAGGAGGTTGGAGGGTGCAGCAATCAGCAAAGGGGAGCCAGGGTTTAATTCAATATTTCCAGAACAAAGCAGCAGTAGGAGAAGAAACTTTTTGAGGCCACTGAGCCTAACTTTGAGGGCTAGGCACCACCCCCTTGTTGAAAGAGGGGCAGAGGGTGTGGCGCAGAAGTCATGGTAGTGGGGAGTGGAAGAGATATATACTGCTATCCAGGTGGAGATAACTACAGAGGGAAGAATGTACAATTTTGGTTCCAGATTCAGGGCATAGTCTGCACTCCTCAGGGCATCCGTGCCAGTATAGTGGCAGTGTGCCATAGGAGGTGGGGTGTTTCATTGAGGGGAAGGATAGACACCATCTGTAGAGGGATTTACTGGGAGAAGAAAGCCACCTAGCAGGAGGAGGACCCAGTATAGTAGCCTACTCAGCACGCAACTGACCATTAAGTGTTATGTTAACTAGGGATGATATTTGCTATTGTAAGTAAAAAAAAAGGCACTGCTGTAAAAAGGGTAAGGAGAATATTGGTGACCAGGATAGAGCACTGAGGGGAAAGGGGAGAGGGAAGTTCTCAAGTGACCAAGCTCTATGAGGTGTTAAGGAGAAAATTGGAGATCAGGATAAGTCACCAAAACAGTAGGGAAAGTATGCGGTCCCTATAGTGGCCACTATATAAAGGGCTAAATGGTAAAGTTGGTAGATAGAAAAAAAAAATAAGAAAACCAGAGCAACAGCTAGTTGAGGGGGTAGCCAATGGGAGAGGAGATGTGTGAGAGGTGGAGCATATATTTAAAGAGTGTCAGGCAGAGGTGGGTGGGTGGGTGGAGAAAATTCAAAACAAGCAAGGCAAGCAGGAGGGAGCAGTCTGAGCTATAAGAGTTCAGTTGGTTCCACAGGCCAACCAATGGAATTTCTTTAGTGTTCAGAAGTGGCCAATTAGAGTGGAGAGAAACAGAACTAGAAGTCCCAGCCATGGCTGCTGCTTTGGGGCCATACCTGTGGTTTTCAGTGGCTGGATGGAAGCAGGCAGCAGCCTGGAAAGCACCGCACCACCAGTGCCAGACAACAGTGAGGAATGGAGTGCCCGATCAGGGCCCTCGGCCTGAAAGGAGAAAAAAAGGGAGAGAAGGGATTAGTTAAGGGCGATCGGAGGGTGGGGTGCAGACAGGGAAGAAGACAGAGGAAGGCAGTTGCCTGAAAGGACTGTGGATTCCAGAAATTAGTGGGAGGGCCAGAGGATAGGAGATATAGGGTGGGGGAAGAGTGAGGGGAGAGTGAGAGGAGAGAGAAAAAAAAAGGTTATGGGGAGGGGTGAGAGAGTGGATTGAGTGAGCAGGAGAAGCAGGGGGTTAGAGGAGATGAAGGAAGAGATGACGTGGAGTTAGGGGAAAATATACAGTACAAAAAACAAGCAGAGTTAGGCAAAATACACAGTGTAAAAAGCAATAAAAGCAATTACAGCTCTATATAGAATAGGGCAGCAAAACTAGCAAAGCAAGCAGTTAAAGTACAATGCAGATTACAAATTTAAATGTTCCAGAAAATTCAAAACAAGCAAGGCATGCAGAAGGGAGCAATTCAAGTTACAAGGGTGCTGCTGGTTCCACAGGCTGACCAATGGAAGCTCTTTAGTGTTCGGAAGTGGCCTATAAGAGTGGAGAGAAGCAAAGCCAGAAGTCCCAACCATTTCTACTGCTTCAGGGGCCATACCTGTGGTTTTCAGTGTGCTGGATGGAAGTGGGCAGCAGCTTAGAAAGGGCCACACCACCAGTGCCAAAAACAGCATGGCAGGGAGCGCCTTGTCAGGGATCTTGGCTGGCAGCCTGAAAAGGGTTCATGAGCAGACTGAGGAAATCAGACAGCCGGTGCCTGGGTAAGTCAATCAGGCAGCTGGGAGGCTGGGAAGTGCTGCTGCATGGCAGCATTCCAGACCAAGGGAGGGAGGCACCCTGGTGCCAGTGCAATAGTGATCTCTGTGATGAGCTAAGGGAGCTTGTCTCCCCCACAGGATGTTGCTAAGTGCGACCAAGGTGATGTGCATGGGAGTGCAAATCCTGTGCCAGTGTGCCGGGGGGGGTTATTTTATTTTAGTCTTTGGTAACCAGGTAAGGCCCACTCAACACAAGTGCCTGTTTTCATGGGTGACCTGGGAGCACAGTGCTCCATCAATGATGGTGCCAGTGCCTTTGGTCATTCCCCAAGTGGATCCCCACCTGAGAGATGGCTGGTGGAGTGGAGGGTGGGACTGGTGATGAAAGAGACAAGCCTGATGCATGCATGCAGAGGCCACTGATGGCCAAAAAACTAAAGGAAACAAAAATCTGACAAGTCTACAATTAGTCTGATGCCAGGGTGGGCATATTTTCAGTGAACTCCTACAGAAAAGCTGCCTCATCCTGACAGAGAGGCTAAACAAAAGACAACCTGTAATTCAAGATAGTCAGACAGTCAAGTGCCACTAACTAAAGGACCTCATGCTCTCTATAGAAGACACCATCCAGTTCTGCTAGGCTTTGAAAATGAAGGCCTCAACACCACCCCTGCACTCCAATCTCAGTTGGTAGACCATTGAGAATCCCAGAGGACAAGCTCTGCAAACACAGGACCTGCAGGACAATCCTGTCACATCTCAATGATACACACCAGGTCAGTCTGTGAATCAGAGATGATGTTCCCTGAAGATGGCTATCTTATTCACCACCAACCTGCTATTGCAAAACAATGAAGAAATCCAATATCTGGCTCAGTCAACCTCAGCAAAAACAGATAAAGATGTGTGAGAGGAAGAGGCTCGAAACCATTCTATGCTTCTAAAACTGCACGAACAGATTGGAATAATGGGCCCACCCACCAGAAACAAGTTGCTCACAACTTCTTTTTTTATTTATTTTCCTAATAGTATCCAGACTCTAAACAGACAATTCCTATGTTTCGGGGTAATACCCCTTCCTCAGGGAGTCTGGTATTACTCGAATAATAAATATAAAACCTATTTTCTACACTTATTATGTTTCAATATGAGTTATAGCCAAAACAAATATTTAAAATTAATAGAAATATATCATACAGAACATGCTGCACTCACATTAATTTGTATGACTCTGCTGCGAAATACTCTTTTAGCCACCTAGGCTGTAGACCCTAAACATATAAACTTAACATTAGTTATATACAGTTAATTGCCCATTTCCCTTTTAATCCAATAGTACAAAAGCACTGACAAAAACAAATATGTCACACCTTAATTATCCGTAGTAATTGATTCTCTTCTGAAAAAGTTTTCCTTGTCTTTCTATAGAAACAAACAGTTAGGTTTTACTAAAAGTTGATATTTTCATGTGCAACCTTAAATCATACTCCCTTAAATACATTTTCGTATACTTGTGTTCCTCTAGCATGCACTGTCCTCCTTATTGCCCTTCCTTATATGTGTTTATTGTACTTTTAAAAGTCTGTTTTAAACACCCACTATGAAATATACTAGACTTACACAATAAGCTTTCATAGCCCTTCTCATTGTGTAATACTTATATGGAAAATCTGTTCAAAAAACAGGATGTTGGTTTCTTATTATCTTGATTACATAACATTTTTAAATTAAGGTTTCCTGCTCTGATTTATCATGCTTACTAGACTAAATAATGGTTTTCTTATGGCTCACAGCATTCCTGCAAAGTAGTGAGCACCTAGTAGCTGTGCAGTTGCTGTTTATATAGCAGGAGGTAGCTTGAAACTGGCACATCAGTTCACACTCAATTTGTAAGATGCATGACGTCACTCACATGAACATATGTGCCCCAGTGTTGTGCACACTCGGCTGGCTGCCAGATCTGCTCATTAGCAGCAGCTAGAGGTTAAAGAACTAACTAGGTGTCAGGTTGAAATAGAATTTTTCAGTTTAGGTTTTGACTTTCATTCAGTGCCAGAACTTTCTGTGCATCAGCAGGAGCAGGACAGAGAGCTGTACCAGTTAAGGCAGAAAGAAGCAGGGAGGGAAGTCAGAATAGCAAAGGCCCAAACTGAGGAAAAGATAGCCAACTCAGTTAAGAAGGGGGATAAAACCTTTTATAGGTACATCAGTGAGCGTAGAAAGACAAAGGGAGGGATAGTGAGGCTGAATAGAATGAACGGTGGGTGGGCAGAGGGGGACAGTGAAAAAGCAGGAATACTGAACGAATATTTCTGCTCAGTATTCACAAAAGAGGAGGGGGAAGTGCCTAATCCAATTATACAGGGACACTGGTTTACCGGGATTGAGAAAGGGCATATTCCATTTTGCACAATGTAAAAAACGGTATTGTCACAGGTGTCTGCTAAGCCAAAATCCAGTTTTACCGGTGTTTGGCTTTGTGTACTTTATTTAACAATTTTGAACTCTGCTATCATGCATTTTAGCAATTTTGACCTCCACTATTGCACATCCTTCCATCCTTGTACCAATTTAAAGTTATTTTAGGTACAAGATGTGATGGCAGCAGCAGCACTACAGCCCCCATCCCTCTGGTGTGATGGCAGCAGCAAAAGCACTACGACCTCACCCTCAGGTGTGACAGAAGTAGCAGCACTGTGGCCCCATCCCTTAGGGTGTGATGGCAGCAGTACTACGCTCACCATTCCTCAGTGTGATGGCAGTATCAGCACTGTTGCCCCATCCCTCAGGTGGGACGGCAGTAGTACTACATTCCCCATCCACCAGTGGTGATGGCAGAAGCACTACAGCCCCCACCCCTTCGGTGTGATGGCAGTAGCAACAATGCAGTCCACATCCCTCTGGGGTGATGGCAGTGATGACAGCACTATGATCCCCTTTCTTCAACACCCACATCCCACATGCACAAGTTACAAAGGACTTGGTCTCTTTGCTTGTTAGAATTCAGATGTGAGTTAATCTGAAGCATCACCGCTAAGGTGGACTACCTTTGTTTTTTCCTATCTATAATTTAACTGCCTGAATTGGATTTCTGCCTGTGACACCGCTGACCAGGGTTAGGGAACAGACTTGGGTGTTGGAGGCCAGCTGGTGATGAAGGCTTGAGTGTCCAGCGACCACTCACCTTCTCCTATGAGGGAGGGTGGGTTCATTGCTCAGCATTTTCTGGCCCCTGGTGGAGGTCAGATACACGATAACATGTCAGCCCTCACTGCAGGAGGAAGTGTGATGGACATCGGCTTGTGCCTTGACATCACGCTCCCAAGAAAATGGGAAAACACCCGCTGACCAACCAAAGGATGGCTATTGGTCCCTCCATAAGCCAGAAGCCCCAGACATGTGTCCAGTCTGATCCCTGCCATGCCCAGGATACACAGGAAGCACTTTGGGGTAATTCTCCTCTCCTGGTAGCCTCCCACAGGGGTAGGGGCCCACTCAATTAAGGGTTACTTTGGGTTACCTGGTAGCACAGCAGTAAGGGGCAGTGGATGGTGGTCGGGAATCAGCAGCGGTGGTAGGGGGCCTTGGCAGGCCTGAAGGAGTGAATTGCCAGGGGGTAGGAGGAGCAAAAAAACTGCTTGAATTTTGCTTTGAAATAAAGTGTCTCACCTAAAAACTCACAAGTGATTAGTGGAGGATGTTCAACGATTTATGCATCTCCCAGATATGTGGATGCTTTTTTTTACTTGGTGTCCATGAGAAAGGTGTCTCTCAGTTTTCATGTCTGTTCAGATGTGAATTGAGCACTACTGTACCCACCAGCATTATACAGCCCTGGGGTCTTACCTTCTGTATGTCATTGACTGTGCTTTAAAATCCACTGGCCAAACATAAGTACACTTAAATACTTAACATTTGCTTTTTGTTGAAACAGTTTATCAGAAAACTTTCTGTTGTCACAGAGACTGAAACAGCAGGTGGGAGAAATTCACCTAAATGGGATGCTAACTGTGAAGTCTTTTGTAAGTAGTAAGGCAGTTTCTTCTTGTGAACATACTTTCATTCAGACTAGTTTTCATTCAAACAACTGAGGATTTTGTATGGCCCTACTGGTTATAAACTTGAATAAGCTAGTTGGTAACAGTGATCCTGCATTTAGCAATCTACTACCTAGATGTTTATTTGCAAAGAATACATAAAACCTGACTAAAATCTAAAACACATAAAATGTATCTGAACATTTATCTTTACTTATACAAAATCAATTCAGCCCAAAGTAAAGCCCAGGTAAATTGCACATGATACCCTGACTACTATTCTATGATGTAGTAAATATATATTGGTATTTTTTTATATTCTTTGTAAAGCAGGTAAGGCCCACTAGGCAGAATGTCTGTTTTCAGGAGTGACTCTAGAAGCACTGGGGCGGTTAAGGACTTGCTTGAGTCACACAGTATGCAAGTGGAGGTTGTGGGAATCAAACCCAAGTCTGCTGGATGTACCCAGTTTATTCACTGTTTGTTACTCTAACCACTAGGCATGGGTGGTTAAACTGAATGGCTGATTACAACAAAGCAGTGGGTGATTTCCTACTGACTCTATATGCAGCAAAGCAGAAAGGATGCAAAGCACAGCAGCATTCATTTTAAGATGCTGAAATCTGGGTCAGCTCTTGGTGCTACGGTAGCACTATTGCTTGCAATACCAGTGACCCAGGGTCAGAAGTGAACCTGGTTGCTGGAGGTCTGGCCAGGGAAGCAGGATTGAGCACCTGGGGACTACTCTCCTCCTCCTCTGGGGAGGGTGAGCTGCAGGTCCTGCTCCTTTACCACCACCTGTGTGACCACGGGTGGTGATGCAATGGTGCTGCAGAGTGATCAGGAGGGGAGGATGCTAGCCAGGATCTGGAGCAGTGGCATGTCTCTATGTGACCTACCTTCTTGGATCTCCTCTAGTGCCGGTGCCCTCAGGGACAGAGACCAGAAAACCAATAACAATCATCCCACATTGGCCACTGGCAGAAGGGGCCCAGGTGCCCCAAACCTCATAGCCAGGCTCCATGAGGACCTGCTGAGCTGCCCAAAACACACTAAGGGAGTGTGGATGGATGACCTGGGGTCCCCTTCCTTCCTTCCCACCTGGGGGGACATAATCCAGGCAGGATGGGGCAGGACCACAGGAGCTCATGAGCATTACCTGGGGGTGAAGCTAAGGGATACCCAGTCTAGGGATCTCTGAAAAGTGGAGACTGATGTTGTGAGAAGGGGACATAGAAAGAGAAAATTAAAATAAATTTAAAAAGATGCTGAAATCTTAGAGATTCTGTGCAGTGACATGCAATTTCCGTGAGGCACCGGTACAAGAATTCAAAATCCACTAACCAAGCAGAATTCCATGATTGTTACTGGTGTTACCAGTAAAAATGGAAAACCAGGGTCCCTGCCAATTAACAGAAGCACTCTTGATAGGGGGGGTCGATCCCAGTCCTTTCACAGAAGAAAGGGTTCTGCAAGAACTCCTAAAACTGAAGGTGGACAAAGCAATGGGTCCTGATGGAATTCACCCCAGAATTCTAAAAGAATTAAGGAAGGAACTAGTGAAACCACTGGCTACTCTTTTTAATAAATCATGGGAGGATGGTGTGGTACCCGAGGACTGGAGGAAGGCGGATGGATTCCCTTCACAAAAGTGGGACCAAGACAGAGGCAGGAAACTACAGACCTGTCAGTCTGACCTCTGTGGTAGGGAAAGTGATGGAGTCACTTCTGAAGGAAAGAATAGTTGAGTATCTAGAGGTCAGTGGAGCACAGGATCCAAGGCAGCATGGGTTCACAGTGGGAAGGTCATGTCAGACGAATCTAATAGATTTCTTTGACTGGGTGACCAAAGTAGTAGACCAGGGAGGGGCTGTGGATATGGCCTACCTAGACTTTAGCAAGGCATTTGACACAGTCCCACACAAAAGATTATTAGTCAAACTAACCAGCCTGGGGTGGGTCCCAGGGTGGTAGCCTGGGTAAACATTGGCTGGACAACAGGACACAGAAGGTAATTGTAAATGGAGTCCACTCTGAAGAAAGGGCTGTTACTAGTGGGGCAAACAGAGGGTTCAGTATTGGGTCCAGTCCTTTTAATGTCTTCATCAGTGGCATTGCAGAGGGACTGGAAGGAAAAGTATGCCTTTTTGCAGATGACACAAAGATCTGCAACAGGGTTGATACACAAGGAGGCATGGAAAGGATGAAAAGGGACTTGGCAAGGTTGGAGGAATGGTCAGACATATGGCAGCTAGGATTCAATGCAAAAAAGTGCAAAATAATGCACCTGGGAAACAAGAACCCAGGGGAAGAATACACAATGGGTGGGGAGGTAGTAACAACAACAAAACAGGAAAGGGACCTGGGGGTAATCATATCAGATGACCTTAAGGTTAGCAAGCAATGTGAGAAGGCAGTAGGGAGGGCCGGTATACTGGGATGTATAGGAGAGGCATCAGCAGCAGAAAACAGGAGTTGTTATCCTCTGTACAGACAGTTGGTGAGACCCCATCTGGAATACTGTGTCCAGTTCTGAGACTCCATCTCCGCAAGGACATAGACAGGATAGAGGCAGTCCAGAGGAGGGCAACTAAAATGGCAGGGTCTGCAAGAGAAGTCAGATGAGGAGAGACTAAAGGAGCTTAATATGTATACCCTTGAGGAAAGAAGGAGAGGGGGACATGATAGAAACTTTCAAGTACCTCAAGGGAATCAACAAAGTCCAAGAGGGTAGCATCTTTCAGAAAAGAGACTTGCAAGAACAAGGGACACAATTTAAAGATAGAAGGAGGGCGGTTCAGGGGCAATGTAAGAAGTATTATTTCACAGAGAGGGTAGTGGATGCATGGAACAGCCTTCCTGAGGAAGTTGTGGGGTCTAAAACTGTGGGAGAATTCAAGAATGCATGGGACAGACATAAGGCAATTCTTGTGGGGGGCAGGAAGATATAGGCTGTTGGTTAACTAGGATCTGCAGCCTATCCTGTAGGTAGGGAAATGGGCAGACTAGATGGGCCTAGCAGTCCTTATCTGCTGTCAAAGTCTATGTTTCTATGTTTCTATGTTTCTAATGCTTAGAAAAGAGAGCAGTTTCCTGGTCAAAAAAAGTATAAAAATAAGTAATTCCAAAGTGAAGGCATGCTCCTATTGACATCTAATTTATGCATACTTGTACTGTACTCCCTCTTTGTTGGTAATCAGAAAAGTGGGTGTGTGAAGGAAGTTAGAGCAAGAATTATGATCCTAATAATTTAGAATTTTTTTTTGGAAGAGCAGGAGGGAAAATATAACCCTTTATTGTATCTGTGAGTAATCAAAAATTTCCAAATCAAAAAAGTTTCATATATTTATCTTTATCTACAAAATTGGTAATCAATCAATACAGTCATTTAATCCATATACTGGATGTGTAGACTGTAAAAAAGTCTATTTAGTATGCTTTCCTTGTTAGTATTTTTCTATCAAAATCTTCTCCTCTCCTATGTTTCTCTTCTTTTTCTCTTCCAGAAAATCTCAGTGTGGGTAACTGGTGTCTCTGTTCTATAAACTATCTAGCAGTGGGTGAAGTTATATCTTGTCTCCTTATGCTCCCTTTATGTTCCCCTACGTCTGTCCTAAACTGTCTCATTGTTTTCCCTATGTAAACTTTGTCACAGGAACATTTGATGGCATGAATTACCCCACTGGTCTGACATATAATAAACTGTATAATTTCAACATCCTCCCCCTAAATACATTTCTCATTTTTTTTACCCTGTACCTGTATTGTTACAGTTTACACATCTCCCACAGAAGTAATTTCCTTTCAAATCTGCATTAGATGAAAAAAATGTCCCTCTCTAGTTTTAGTCATCTGGTGATCAGGGTGTGTGTGATTTTGTCCTCAGTAGATCGTACTGTTTTATCAACTACTATAGGTAAATTGCTAAATGCTTTCTCTCCTGCTGGAGCTGATTTCAAAACATGTCAATATTTACTCATTATACCTTTGATGTTATAAAATGTATAATTAAATTTAGTGGTCAACACAAATCCATTGAGTAGTTCATCTTTCATAGACTGCCCTGTTCTTAATAAATCCTCTCCATCATTTGTATGTACTGTTGTTGTATTGTTTGTTTACTTTTATAATAAGAGTTATTAACTGCAAAAAATAATAATAATAATAATTTCCCTCTATCTTTTATTTTCAGATCTTACGGTAGCTCTCCTTACTGTGTCCTGAGAGTAACCTCTCTCATGGAATGGCCTTTCCATATTCTGTATTGCTGATTTATAATCAGAATCTTCACTTGAATTCCTTTTTGCTCTTAGGAACTGACTATAAGGTATTGATTCTATACTTACTTTAGGATGAAAACTTTCAGCCTGAAATATTACATTGTTATATCAAAACATTACTAAGAAAAATGGAAATTAATATGAAATCTCAGATGATTTAGAAACATGAACCAAATTCAAAAATTGAGGAAAACAATTGTAAAACATACAAATTAATGCCAAAAAACTATATACATCAGCGACAAATAAATCAATTCAATATAAAATAATAGACAGAGCTTATATAACACCTAATGATCTGAAATACTTTTACATTTGGATAAAATAACATGCTGGAACAACTGTCAAATTCAGGAGAAAATAGATCATTTTCATATGTTATGGAACTGCCCAAAAATACAAGAAAGGTGGTAAAAATGTGGACTGAGATAGAACATTTTCTGGCTGTCCAAATACCTCTATTACCACAAATGTTCCTATTTAATTACTTTGATTGTCTAAAAATACAACATAAGGAACAAAAAAACTCATTTTAGCTACAATCACTACCAAAAGAATGATCTTAGCAGCATGGAACAATCCCAAGTTGAAGGAATTCAATAGAAATAAATGGTTATTGAACTTTAAAGATTATTTAATAACCAAATGAATGATGGACCATGTTTATAAAAAAAGATGATTGATTTGGAAATGCATGGAATAGAATTAATAATTTGCCTCCACCATTGTTGCAACTTCAGTAATAACAATAGATGTACACTGTTACACAACTGCCCAGTAGTGCAACCTAGGAAGAAGTGACCAACATAGGTAATGCTACCCTTTTATAACTGGGGGGGTAGGGGTTATAAATAAATAAATATCGGAATAGAGTTATAACATAAAGAATAATGCATGGGGTAGTGCATAACGAGAATTTAATGCTCACCTGGTAAATGTTCAGTTAATTTCATTCATTAGTTTAACCAGGAAAGTGGATTGGGCCCAAAAGGACCCTTTTTCAACCACGCCTGGGGAAAGGAATACTACAAAGTATATAAACACAATACAATACATATCAGTAAGTAGACAGTAGTATAAACATCATTCAATGATAAAATGATAAAAGTCATAAAAAATCAAACAATATGTACGATACACTAATCAACAATATCTCATAGTGTGACTCATGTAACCCCAACACATTTGCAACTGGAAACACTATCCAAATAATTTTCCAGGATTCTTTTAAATACACCTCTTGATTTTTGTATATCTAAATTGAATAGAGGTAATTTGTTTATTAATTTTGGACCATAATTAATCAAAGAATGCTTAGCAGTTTTAGTATTTATTTTTTGTTCTACGGGTAATTTTGTTGATGATTCCCTAAGCACTCTTACTGAATTTGTGCATTGGAGATGTACTGATAAAACAGAGAGAGTCCATGTATGGAATAATTTAGGAAAAAATAAATATGCTGTCTTCTCTTCTCTCTCTCTCTCTCTCTCTCTCTCTCTCGGGGGTAATGTCCCAAAGGTGAGATATAAATTACAGTGATGTTCCCTTTTTCTAGTGCATCCGACTGCAAACATCACAATATTATTTACAGTTACTATATATTTATTGCACAAGGTATCAAGAGCATTCATTAACAAAATATTATTATATGCAAGTGCTGGTAATAATACTTGATGTGCTATTGCCTGTTGAGCTTATACTGTCAAGCAACCAACATTTCTATATAAGAAGCCCAATTTATTTATTTATTTTTGTTACTTTTGATATGTCTTCATTCAATGTCAATCCACTATCCAAATTTACCCCCAAATAATTAAATACCCTCACCTGCTCCAATTTTACTTCATTTTCTCCATTTATACACAGCGAGTTACCCTGTAATCTACATTTAAGACCAAATAACATTGTAACTGTCTTTTTCTCATTTAACAATTATTAGTTTTCTGCAAACCACTTTTGTATACCATTATATAAGGGCTGCAATTTAGCTTCCAGGACAGTTGTAACTATCTCACAGAAATAAAAGTAAATAAATATATATATATATATATATATAGCATTCCTATCACTCTCCTTTCTGTGTAATTTAGTAATTTTACATAGATCTAAGAAAGATATTTCCTCTGTGTTGTGATTTAGTTTTACTTTATAAAGGTCAAATAGTCTGTTTTTGAATTTAGATAAGTGTGACAGTTCTTCAGTTCTGGTTCTGTACCAAGCCAAATATCTAGTACATCATCTATAAAGCATTTCCACAATGCCACCTTATTATCAAAAGGATTATTTCAATGTACAAAATGTCTTTCAAAATTGTGCATGTGTAGATTAGCATAAGATGAGGCCATATTGGACCCCATCCCTGTTTCTTTAACTTGTACAAAAAGGTAATTTTCAAATTTGAAATAGTTCTGAGACAGATTCAGCTCTGCTACAGGAATCATAAATTCATTTGGTGCTTTTATTTCCTGTCTCTCTCTAAAGGGCAATTTATGGGGTATACTACATCAGAATCTATAATTATTGAATTTGAATTTCAAAATGGAAACAACTCAAATAGGAGTGGCAGGCACTGACGTTAACTGAGTATTTAAAACTAAAAAGAATCCCTAGGGGATTAAGAATACATATACAGCAAAATGTTCTACTAATCAAGAATTAGAAATCAAAGGGAACACAGCACGAAATGGATGCTCCAAGGACTTTATGGTAATTATAGTAGAGGTGATAACAAATGAATTAAAAAGACTAGAACCAGAAATTCAGAATACAGAAAAAGAAATTAAGAATACATTTTCTATTGAGGACTTTGAGAACTTTTTAAGTAAAGGTAATAAATACTTGGACAACTCTAAAAATGAGATAGCCACAATAATTCATAAATTTAAAGAGATCTTAATGATTATAAGGACAATAAAGTTTATACTTGGCTTAAAAAAAATCACAGACAGGCTTTGTATATAATTTGGATTCAGATACAACACTTTATAGTTGTAATACTGAAACTGAGACAGAACAGGTGACACAAAAAACAGGTAGGCCTTCTTTAGGATGAGGAGGTTACAGGAAAAGGCGGTTACAGGGGAAGGAGACCTTACAATTAACAGAAAATTGAGGCTATCAATACATGAGGGCATATCAACAAAAATATGCTGTAGACCCAGGGGAAGGAGAATCAGGACAAGGGAGAGTAGAATAAGGTAGAGAACTAACAGGAAAGAGAAAGGACAGCAAAACAAAGGAGTCACAACAAATGTCACAACTAGGTCCCAGTCAAAAACTTTGTTTTCAATGTTTCTCATACAGAACTTGCTGAAACTGATGAAACTGAAAAAAAGAGTACTTAGTAGGGGCTTATCATTTGCCCTCATGAAAAAAATAATAAATTAATTTGAAATAAAAATGGAATTAAACTATTTTCTTTGGAAATTACACTTTTGATACATTTTGATAACCTTCCACCTAGTGAAAATTCACAAGATACTGAAAAAAGGAGAATTTTAAATCAAAAATGTAAACTTAATTCAATATATTTGCCACCTGGTCCCTATACCACACATTACTGATAAATAGATTTCCTTAGTTAATAAGGACATTGAAAATGGACATAGCAAAGAGAGAAATATGGATCAGATAATCAAATTTAACTTGTCAACAGCCAGAATTTGCAGCCTGAAGAAGTTTAGAAAATGACCATATCATTATTAACAAAAGTGCTGATAAAGGTGGCAACATTGCTGTACAGAATTACTAAGATTACCAAAACGTGTGCAGAGAATTATTAAATGACAATAAAAATTATCTAAAAATAGAGATTATTCTAAACCAAAACAAGGATTTAGTTGTTGGTGTTCTGGACAGCTCACTGGAAAGGGGTTAGATTACTAAATGGGAAAGGAAATCATTGGTAAGAAAAACGCTGTCTACTCCTGTTTTTAACACACTCCCCAAAATACATAAAAACACAGCAAGACCACCAGACAGACCCATCATATTTGAGTAAACTCAGTACTGGAACCACTTTCCATTTTTGTATACCACCATATAAGGAGAATAATGGAGACAACAGAATCTTATCTAAGGGACAGCACACACGTGATTAATATTTTGGATAGTATTAATCAGAGTTCATTTATTTCAGATAATTGCAATCTTACCACTTGGGATGTTAAAGATTTATATACTTACCCCCCAGCTTAGGGTATGAATCTTTGAGGTAATCACTAGAAAGAGAGAGAGAGGGGAAACAAAACCATATAATAAATTTCTGATTATTTAGCAGAGCAGGTTCTGTCACAGAACTAGTTAAGATTTGAAAATGACCTTTTTGTACAAGTTGAAGGAACCGTGATGAGGTCCGGTATAGCCACATATTATGCTAAGCGACACATGGACAATTTTGAAAGATGTTTCATACAAATAATCATTTTGAAAGTAAGGTGGTGCTGTGGAAATGCTTTATAGATGATATACTAGATATCTAGCTGGGTACAGAACCAGAATTGAAGATTTTTCACACTTATCTAAATTCAAAAACAGATAATTTGGCATTTGTAAAAAATCACAGCACGAAGCAAATATCTTTCTTAGATCTGCATATATTTAAGAAAGTGGGGAAACTATGTACTAAATTACACAGTAAAGAGACAAAAAGGAATGCAATACATCAGGCTGAAAGATTTCATCCTAAAAAAAACCTGTGGAATCAATACCTTATAGTCAGTTCCTAGGGGCAAAAAGGAATTTAAGTGAAGGTTCTGACTATTAAACAGCAGTAAAGAATGTGCAGAGGTGGTTCAATGAGAGAGGTTACTCTCAGAACACAGTAAGGAGAGCAATTGAGAGAGCTGAAAACAAAGATAGAGGGGAACTATTAAAAACAGCCCAGTTTATAAAATATAAACTACCCAATAGGTTTGTGTTGATCATTAAATTTAATGATACCTTTTATAGCATCAAAGGTATAGCGACTAAATATTGGCATGTTTTGAAATTGACTCAAGCAGGAGAGAAAGAGTTTACAATGTACTGGTAGTTGAGAGAACAGCACAATCACAAATCATTCTGGACCCAATAATGAAAGAAAGAAACTCAAGTCAGTTGGTTGCCAGTCTTTTATTCCATAGCTACAATAGTTCCAATAGATCAGTACTGCAGTGTGAACACTGCTGGCTTACGAATCACCATCCTCACTGGGCTTCCTCAGAGCTTATTAACAATTGATTAAACAGGTGCCTTTATACAAAATAATTAAATCTCATGTGCTTTTTAAACCAAGCCTCGGTAAATAACAGTGAACAAAAAATGTGCAGACAAAAACAGTATCCTGTATGTGACACAACATTCAAAAACAAAAGAATCGATTTCAAAATTATATTAAAGAAAGCATTATGTTCTTGTGAATTTATTTAATTACAGGTGTGCTTTTTAATTTCTAAATGAAATCCTCATATGTTGTGGCTTCTGTGTCATGATGAGATCATGTAACACAAAGAAACAGGGATATTAAGATCAGGAACCCCATTATTCTTAAAGTTACAGTTTGCAACTGAAGGGCACAAAGATCTTTATTTATTTGTTTGTTTACTAAGAATATCCAAAACAGGAGGTCAAAAGGTCATGTGGTGGGGTTATCTCTTTCTTAGTAGAAAAGGTGCCATTTCAAATTTCCCATTCAGACCTGGGAATTGCAGAGTTCCTGTTCTGTATATCCATTCTTGCTCTCTACAGTTAAGGCGATTTTCCAGATCACCCCCTGTACATTATTGCCAATGATTTCAATTTCTTTGCTGTGATTCTATGTGGGATATTAGGTTTGTTGTGCACATAGAGCACCATTGCATAATCAGAGTTTTTGTTTCTAATGGCTAGCATATGTTAGTTTATCCAAAACCTGAATTTTCTTTTTGTTCTCCCCACATAGAAACATCCAGAAGAACATTCTGAAAAGCTAGATGACTCTTTCGGAATTGCAATCTATTCTGCCCTTATGGGTTCTGCTTTGCCAGTTGCAGGATCCTGGAAAGTAGTCTGATTCTTCATGTATCGGCATGAGCAGCAGAAGCCACAGTTCTTGTTACACCACTTTTCTCTACTGGGTAATACCTGTTTCACTGGCTGGTAACTGTGAACCAGCTGGTCCCTTAGATTTCTCCCCCCCTTCTCATAGGATACTTGTAGTGGTTAATTAATCATTTCTTTAAGTCTAGGTACACATTTCAAGGTCTGAAGGTTATTTTTAATCATATTAACTGTTTCTCTTGGCCCCCCCCCCCCCATAAGTGGCAACAAATGTTAGGGGTGGTAGTATATTATTCTTTGTTTTATTCTTGGGAAACAGCAATGATTCCTTAGTCACACTGTCAGTTTCTGTTTTTGCTGTCTCTAAATCTTGCTTCCTATATTGTCTTTCTAGGAATTTCTTGGTAGGTTTCTAGGAATGCTGCCCATAAGATTGTTTCTTGGAGCAGTTTCACTTCATCCTCAGGAACTGACCTTTGGGGAGGTTACGAATTAGATGGGGTGGGTGACAGCTCTTAGCATGTAACAGGCTTTTCCTGTCAGTTTCGGTTGGTAAATAAGTCTGTTGTTATGGTACCATCAGGGTTTTTGACAATGGTCAGGTCTAGAAAATGAATAAAGTGCCTATTCATTGCTGCTGTAAATCTCAGGTTGGGGTTTGAATTTTCTAGATATCGGATGAAATCAATGAGTTATTCTTGGGTCCCCTTCCATACCAGAAAAATATTGTCTATAAAACACTTAAAGACATTGCTTTTCTCATGGTATGGGTTGTTTTGTGTGTTATAGATCACTCTGTCCTCCCTCTCCCCTAGGTAAAGATTTGTAAGGCTTGGTGCCAAGGTGGCACCCATAGCTGCCCCCTTTATTTGTTTAAACAGCTTATCTTCAAACATAAAACTATTATTGCTAAGCACCACATTAGCTAGTTCTACAACCATGTCCATTTTTGGCTTTGACAGTTCTGTATAGTTCAGTAAAGAATACTGTAATGCTTGCAGACACCCTCCCTGTGCATGTTGGTATATGGGTATTGACATCCATAGTAACCAGGAGTCATTCCATTTCCAATTGCATGTTGTCCAGAGTTTTTAACGTGTGTGGTATCTTTTAGATGGCTCCTGGTTTTCTCTACTAATGGGTTCAGATAACTATCAACATATCTAGAGATAGGTTCTGTGAGCCAACCAATAAACCTCTAGTAGTTGCTGAAAGGTAAAATCTACTAAGGAAAAAAATCACACACACAGATCACCAGACACCTAAAACTACAGAGGGACATTTTTTATCTAATATGGACTGGAAAGGGGATTACCCCTGTGGGAGATGTGTAAACTGTAACAATACGCACAGGGTAAAAAAGATTAGAAATGTATGTAGGGGGAGGATGTTGAAACATTTATTATACTGTATGTCCAACCAGTGGGGTAATATATGCTATCAAATGCCCCGCGACACAATTTGCATAGGGAAAACAACTAGGCAGTTAAAGACACACATAGGGTAACATAAAGGAAGCATAAGAAGACAAGCTATAACATCATCCATTACTAGACATTTTGTAGAACAGAGACAGCAGTTACACCCCCCAAGGTTTTTTGCCATTGAAAAAGTAGAGAAAAATAGTGGAGGAGCAGATTTTGATAGAAAAATGCGAACAAGGGAAGCATACCACATGGACCTTTTTCAGTCGACAAATCCAGTATGTGCATTAAACGACTGTATTGATTGGTTACCAGTTTTGTAGATACAAATAAATCTATGAATCTTTGTTGATTTGGACATTGTTCATTATCCACAGATATAATTCAGGATTAATATTTTCCCTCCTCCCCTTCCCCAAAAATTCACAATTATTAGGATTGTAAATTATTGTTCCCCCTTCCCCCAAGAAAGAGGGAGTAAAGTATAAGTATGCATAAATCAGATGTCAATATTAACATACTTCAGCTTTTGAATTATTTATTATTTTATACCTTTTTTTAATTTTTTTACCAGAAAACTGCACCCTTTCCTTGGCAGTACATTGTTGATGCACAGAATGTCCTGGCATTGAATAAAAGTGAAAAAGTAAATTTAAACAATGTATTTCAGTCTGACACTAGTTAGTTCTTTAATTTCTAGGTGCCACTATTCAGTGAGTCTGGCACCCAGCCGAGCATTCGCAATGCTTGGGCACCCGCATTCATGTGAGTGACATGCAGGTCACAACCTGAGCATGGAGTAAAGTGCCAGATTCAGGCTGCCTCTTGCTATATTTATTTATTTTTTTATTTAGTTGTTTTAACCAGGTGTAGCACACTAAGCTGAAAGCTTTTTTA
The DNA here is from genome assembly GCA_016271365.2 of Neoceratodus forsteri. Classification (NCBI taxonomy): domain Eukaryota; kingdom Metazoa; phylum Chordata; order Ceratodontiformes; family Ceratodontidae; genus Neoceratodus; species Neoceratodus forsteri. The sequence goes on along the minus strand of CM057456.1, from coordinate 533,253,479 downwards.
CAGGAGCAACCTGGGAGCACAAGGAGGTTAAGTGACTTGCTCAGGGTCACACAGTATGCAAGTGGAAGCTGTGGGATTCAAACCGAGGTCTGGTCTGCTGGATGTCACCAAATTTGCAGCTCAGAGCCTTTGACCACTGCGCTATACTGCTATATAAACTGCAGCTGCACAGCCGCCAGGCACTCACTACTTTGCAGGAATGCTGTGAGCCATATTAAAACTGGCATTAGTCTGATAAGCATGATAAAACAGAGAAGAAAACCTTAGTTTAAAGGCTATACAAACAAGATAATGACAAATCAATATAAGGTTTTTGAACAGGTTTTCCCTATAACTACTACACAATAAGAAGGGATATGAAAGCCTAATGTTATTATTTCACAGTGGGTGTTTTTAATAGACTTCTAAAAGTACAATAAGCACTTATAAGATAGGGAAATGAAAAGAGTGTATAATACAGAAAAGCAAGTGTATGAAAATGTATTTAAGGAAGTATGACTTTAGGTGGTACATGAAAATATCAACTTTTAGGAAAACATAACTGTTTGTATAGAAAGAGAAAGATTTTTTTCAGAAGAGCATCAATTATGAAGGATAATTAAGGTGTGATTTATATTTGTATTTGTCAGTGCTTTTGTATTATTGGAATAAAGGGACATGGGGAATTAACCACATGTAACTAACACTAAGTTTATGCATTTAAGATCTACAGCTCTAGGTGGTTAAAGGAATATTGCACAGCAGAGTCATATAAATTAATGTGAGTGCAGCATGTTCTCTATAATATATTTCTATTAATTTAAAATATTTATTTTTGCTATAACTTCTATTCACTCATAATAAGTGTATAAAAGAGGTTTTATATTTATTATTAGAGTAATGCCAGCCTCCCTGCTGAAGGGGTATTACCCACAAATGTAGGAATTTTCTGTTTATAGTCTGGATGTTCTTAGGATAATAAAAACAACAACATAAAATACTTTTGAATAACTTGGTTCTGGTGAGTGCGCCAGTTATTCCCTTCTGTTCATGCAATATTGCAAACAACACCTGGACAGGAAGAGCCTAGCTACCTCTGATCCCTTGGACCTTATGTCTATAGTGCTGCTTAGGAATGTGATGCAAGTTAAAGGTTCCTTTACCTCATCTCGTCATCACCATATGTCTCCTCATTTGCCACATACCACCCATGCCATGGAAGCCCCTGCCTCTTTGGCAGAAGCACAAATCAATTTAACTTGACATTTTTGAACTTATTTCATATCCTTCTCACTTCTAGTCACTCCTAAGAGCACTCGAAGCACAAACTATCAAAAACTAGTTGCATTAAATCAAGCAAGGTTTCTGCTTTTGTCTGATGTTTTCTCATAGTATAGCGGAGACATATTCTATGTTTTTTTACCTTTATTTTACTAGGAGATACACACTAAGCTGAAAGCTTGTTTACAGGTGCAACCTGGGAGCACAAGGAAGTTAAGTGACTTGCTCAGGGTCACACAGTATGCAAGTGGGAGCTGTGGGATTCAAACCCAGGTCTGCAGCTTAGAGCCTTAAACCACTGCGCTATACTGCCTCTTCCCCTGAAAGGCTTGGAATTAGACTACATAAAGGCAAATGGTTATATATGTACTTCCAGCACCAGTTGGACCAGCTTTTGTACACTATGTGACTTGTCCAGCTATTTGTTCTTTGTGAAGTGGAGCTAACTTCATCAGCAACATACCTCAAGTACTTTTACAAAGTGCACTATGCTGCCCCAAATTTAGCAACAAGAGATTACTTTGCTAGCTCTCTGCAAAAGATTAAGCTTGGGACTTTGCCATATTTTTAGTGGCAAAGGACCACTTCAAAACACCTGTAAAAGTCACCCCAATTTGTAGATGTTTGCCACTATCTGAACTATTCCAGCCAGTGCTATTAGTATCTGCATAACACTGATCCCGTGTCCCTGTGCTACAATTGGAAAATCCTGTCCCTGGAGATGTCACATTAAGAAATTCATCCCCCTGGAAAACAGCCAAAGTATTTAATTTTTTTATTAATTTGGCATATTTTCATAATCTCAGTCAGTGTCCTGGAAAACCATTCTTCATCAGTATTACATTACTGAATCAGCCACATAATAAATTACCAGGAAGACGTACTGTATGTTTGAAAAAGGGCCACAATGCTGACTAAGGTTTCCAGTAAATGCAGTTATATAAGTGCATGAGGTTGTGAGGAAGACCAGTAACTGAGACAGCAGAATAATTACTGGAACCAATACTGCGTGCACAGCAGACATAAAAGTCTGCTGTACATGTGCATGCAGCATTGATTCCAATTAAGAGCTTTGTTTTGATTTATTTAAGTAGAATTACTTTTAGAAGTCATGAATAAGATGGACTGCTGACAAGAAAGAACAAAGAGACACAAAAACAGACAGATACAAATTATTGCTTGAGTTTAAATGGGAAAAGATTGCTCAGCTGAACCCCAAAAGTGGCATAAATTAATTATTTTCTGTGGTTTTCATGTTCTCAAACCAAATCCAATGATACAGTCAACTTTTGCCAATAATAAACAAATAAACAAGGGAAAATATGAAACAGCAAAAGCAAATGAAATGTTTATAAGCTTTAGCCATTCCTAAAGGGCTCTTCAGTGTTCTCCATTGGTTATAGAAAACTGTTAATTCTGCTTCTGTACGTAAAAACAGGTTACTGCATGTCACAGCATGTGGGAATACACTTCAAATGAGGCAAATTTACAGGTTTAGAACACACCTTGGTGTGATATTTATTTTTCAAAAGTTTGAAAAATAATAAATGAAAACAAAAAATTGCAAAGAAAATCACTACTTAACATCAGTAGTTTCTCCCATAATACAGTCCTGGATCTTAGAGCTCCTAAGACCCTTCTCATCTGCATTCAATAGCTTGTCTGCAGTAGCACCTCTCTCCTTCACTCTCAAGACTGAACTCTACTAAACTGAACTGAAGTAAACTCTGTGCAAAGGTTTTTATATATTTTTGGTAGGGTTACCCTTACATGTATGGACATGTTTCAAAACCAAGGGGGGGATGGATTGTATCAGGGGATTTCCTGGTTCATTTAAGGGTGTATATATATCCACAGATATTGACTTTCTACATGTCTGATCCACAGTGACTAAGCTCTTTTATACATAGAACCTTATACAGTAACAGGTTTACAGTGTGAATTTGTGAAAATACCTTAAGGATTTCTTATAACTGTATTAATCATGCAATTATTATTGTTTTATATGGCTTCAGAATCCTATTATCTTTTTAAAAGGTTCTACTAACTGAGTTTATTCCTGCTATCTAAAATAGCCTTCATGCTTGTTGCACACAAAATGCACTTATGCAAATTACACAACACTTCTCTGGGTATCTGGCATCATTCCAGGGACTGAATAGATGGAAATGGAAAAAGAATGAAAAGAGATAACTAGTAGGAAGTTTAGTAGGGATATTAAAGAACTACGCTAGGTGGCCAACCTTGGGGGGGGGGGAGAAGAAGTGTTAACTGTAGCTAGGAAATAAGGAGCTAGAAAAGGGGTCCATCAGTCACAGCCAGGAGTGTAGCCTAACTCCGCCACACTGCACCTTGGACATTTGCACAGTTATGTAGACAAGAAAAAAAACAAAGTTTTGAATAGTATCAACAGTGTGCATAGAGTATGCATCGGAGATTAGAAAATGGGTTCAGAAAATCATTGTTTGTGATTGGCTAATGGCATTTTAATGCCATGTCTTTATTTGCCAGCATGTTCCTGTCATAAAAGCCCTCATACCAGCCTGCTTTGTTACCTTCAGGATCCATGTGCACAGATTCAGTATCTTAAATTCTGAACCAGTCACCATTTTGTAGTCTCTGCTTCAAGCCATCTGAATGAGGGACAGAGACAAACGGAGAGATAGGAAGTGTTAGTGAGCAGTGAAGAAACAGACATGGGTTTGGTAAAGCACTGTATGTATATGTGTATATATATATATATATATATATATAGAGAGAGAGAGAGAGAGAGAGAGAGAGGGCAAGCACAAGGGAGTCAATGGGAATAAGGGCAAAACTTGATGGGCCAGTACCCATGTGAAGCATATGCCCTCCAGGGACAATCGTGCTTGCAATTGTCAAGTCACCCTCACATTCACCTGCCCAGCACCACCTATGTCAGAAGAATGATCATTTTAAACAATGTAACAAATACACATAGTATGTATATATATGCATATGTGTGTGTGTGTGTGTGTATATATATATATATATATATATATATATATATACATATATATATATATATATATATATATATATATATATATATATATATCATGCAATAGATAACCCACTACAGGGTGTGCAGTCGTGCTCTGATATACACATGCCTTGGTGTGCGTTGTGACATACGAGGCCGCAGGCCGGGTGCGTTCAGCCACCCAATGTGAGCGTATATTAGAGCATGACCGCATGCCCTGTAGTACGTTATCTATCTCATAAAATGAGCACAAGTCTTGGGGGGGGGCCAAAAATAGTCCCTGTGTGGCACAAATAAGTATTTGAGTTGAAGTACATAATTTGATTGGTGCTGTCCTAACTGTGATAGGTTTAAGCAGTAGGTAATACTGCCATTTTCAGAGTGCATTAGTGTAGAAGGAGGTCCATTTTTATTACTGTAGTGTAGTGTGATCAAGTGGTGACAATATTGGTAAATTAAGTCCTGGCAGACATTTAATATAAGCTAGTCTCTGTTGGAAAAGTAAAAAAAAAAAAAACACTGAATTTAATGGTTAGTATGCCATTTGTGTAAGAAAAGCTGCTGTTTCTACAGAGAGGAAAGTGAGTCCAAAGCACTTTCACTTTTAATGTTAAAATGTAGCGTGACCGGCGAGTGCTGTAAATGAGTGAAAATGCTTGCAATAGTTTAGTATTCCCTCTGTCTTCAGAAAGCAAGAAAAGTGTTTATTTTATTTTAGTTCTTTTCCTTTGGTGAAAGAAGTCGCTGACTGGAGCGGGAGCAGAGCGAGTGAGTCGGCGGCTTGAGGAACATAGACGCAACCCAGAGAGAGTGTTTCTATAGCAACAAACGCTCTGGCTTGCGTCTTCATTTCTCAAGCTACCGACTCACTTAATCTCCTCTTGCCACATTCAGGTTGTCAGCAACTTCATTTACAAGAAGAAAAACTAAAGCTAAATACACACTTTTCTACTTTTTTGAAGACAGAGGGGCTTAATTTAAACTTCTCCAAGCACTTCTGTTAAGGCAATTTACAGCGCTTGGTCACGCTACATTTTAACGATAAAAGTGAAAGTGCTGTGGACTCAATCTCATCTTCAGAGAAATAGCAGCTTATTTTACACAAATGTAAGTACAGTAAGCACAAAATTCAGTGCTTTCTTGGTTTTTGAACAGAGCCTGAGTTATTTTAATTTTGTGCAAGGATGTCAAGGATGTCATTTGCCAGTGTAATGAGCACTCGGTCACGACGGCTATTTTAGAGCATTTAAAGTTGAAGTGCTTCTGCCTAAGGCACTGTGAAAGTGACAGGATCCACTAGATTCCATTTTTAAATCATCTTTTATCTACAACTTGTGGGAGGATGAACCAAGTGATTGTGTAGACTGTGGGACTGGTAGGTTTATTTACTTGTGCCTGTGCATGGCAGCCTGAGTGCCAGCTGTGTGTGTGTGCCTACCTGTGCCAGGTGTGGAGTGATCTCACTGCAGTGCTGGTGAGAAGGTTTTGAGGGCTGGAAAGTAGTTCAGGCGTGCGGTCGTATTAGGAGGCGTGTGGTCATTGTGGGATAATGCACGATCTTGTGATGTGTTTCATCCAATCAGCATACTGGATTTTCAGTGATTTTCCTTACCCATTTTATATATATATATATATATATATATATATATATTTTTATATATATAAATAAAGCTGTCTTTTTCTCATATTCACATATTAGTTACTAGTCTAGGACACAATCTCCATGGTGTGGAGAAACAGCAGAATGGGTGCAAGCTATGTAGTGCAAGCCCTGCCATTCTATGCATCCACTCTACCCAGCCACAGGACATCTCCAGGGATCAAATCAGCCTCCCTTTATACCTTCCCCCAGTTTTCTGAGCTGGGAAGGAAGGCAGAGGGGCATTTTAGTAAAGTCCATGCCCTTTACATTTAAATAGTGTCCTCTACAGGGATATGGCAGTTCTTGGCAGATTGCCATATAGCATGTTCCCTCACTCTGTCCAAAATGGGGAATCCACTGTAGTGTAATCTAGGCATCTGATTGAATGATTGGTGTCCTGCACAGCTCTACTCCCCATGCCACACCCTGCCCCTGCATAAAGCTCTGCACTCATGGAGAGTACTGGGCAGGGTGTGGATGCTGTCTGGACCAGACAGGCACTGCAGGACATGGGGATATGCATGATTTGCATGTATCTTAGCCTGTGTTGTGGATCGGCCCCTAAGTTATCAATGCTTCTGCCATTTGTGTAGTGTTTTGGAACAATATGAAAGGATATCTTAGTTGGGTGAAAGTGTGAATTTAGGGCTATTTTTGTTAAAATAGAGCGAAAAATGGATTTGTGATATGTGGTGTTGAGCAGTCAGGCTGCTGGTGAGTCTGTATAGAACAATCTGTCAAAGCTTAAATTGTGTAATCTCTTGTGGTGTTGTGGTTTGGTCCAGAAGAATTTTCTAGGGGAGTTAGAAGTCCAAATGTCTGTTAGTTTTTGAAACATTTAAGTTTAAGAATCATTTTCTGACTCTGTGCTAGTGGCAAAAAAGGGGTTTTAGAGTTAACATACAACATGCAATTAGGAAGTTTTAAGGTTCAATGAGTCAGTAGTTTCCGAGCGTATACTTCAATGAGCCAGTATTTTGCAACTTAAATCTTTTTCCACAGATTGAGTTGAAATTTGCAACATTTGGGGGGAATGACTGATCCTACAAAGCTTGAAAATTTCATTATGCTTCACTGAACAGTTTTTGAGTTCCAGGATTTATGCCAAGAGAGCAGTTTTAAAGATCTGACATTGTTTTCACGTATTATAATGGATCGGTAGTTACTGACCTCTAGTTACAGAACCAGTGCACAGATCAGGGTGACATTTGAAGGCCATCATGTGAGTGACTGATCCTACAAATCCTGTAAATGTCATCTATATCTGTCGAGTCATGTCTGAGTTACTGGTGCATGCAAGCTAACAGTTTACAGATTTCATGATGTTTTCAAGTATTGCAATGGGTCGGTAATTAACTGATCTGTCATTAATAAACCAGGACACAGATCATGCTGAAAGTTTCTGGGAGAAGTGAGAGTAGCTCCACCAACAAAACCCTACAATGTCCTTTTGATCTGTTGAGTAATATGTGGGTTACAGGTTTTATGCCACGATGACTTGGGCTGGCAGTATAGCCTAGAGGTTAGAGTAACGAGCTGTGAATGAGCTTGACACATCCAGCAGACCAGATCCTGGTTTGAGTCTCACAGCCTCCACTTGTATACTGTGTGACTCTAAGCAAGTCACTTAACCATCCAGTGCTTCCAGGTCACCCCTGAAAACAGGCACTTCTGCTTAGTGGGCCTTACCTGGCTACCAAAGACTAAAAATAAATAAAAAATGACAGTTTTAAAGATTTTACAATGTTTTTATGCATTGAATTAGGTTGGTAGTTACCAGCTTGTAGCTGTGAAAGCAGTGCACATCTTGGACTGAAATTGCCAGGTCATTTTGGAGGGACTGGACCTGGCTGCCTCACCAGTGTAGTGACAGAGCTATAGCCCATGATGCCAACAATCGGGGTTCAAAGGCAAGCCCAGACCACTGGCTGGCCAGCTGGGAGGAGAAGGATATAGCATCTAATGGACTACTTTCCTCCTCCTCCTCCTCTGAGAGGGAGGAAGAGGGGATGTACTCAGCACCTGAGTGGCCCCTGGCAGAAGCTTGTGGTTTGCCAGTCTCAGCAGGATTGGTTGTGGAGATATGGCAGATGTCAGCATGACATTATTGTATGCCACGTCTCCCAGAGGAGAAACAGGAGGAAAATGCTGGACCACCACAGGATACCACCCACTGTGCTCTGCTTTCACTGCACCATTGACAGTGGCACTCCCCAGGTCAACTGAACTCGAGATACGGTAGAGGAAAGGGGGTCCCTTCTGAAGGCCCTGCCATGGGGGGGTAAACCAGGGAGGAACACACAGGATGATATACAGTAAGTCCTGAGGAAGATAGGTGACAGGGCTGGGGAGGTGGAAAAAAAAAGGTGACTGGATCTATGAATCCTGAAAACTTTATATATATAAACAGAGAACCACTCCATCACAGCAAAAGTGATGCAATAGTTATACAATGTAATTGATGAAATAAAAGGAAACCATGTACCCAACTCTCAATTGTAAAAGCTGGCAGTATCTCATACCCTGTCCACAAGTGACTACATGAGGTATGTATTCTTTATTACAAAACGTTAACTGGCTCAAAAACAGCTAGACATACAGTAGCTGAGCATATTGTTCCACGCTAGGAGGCAGGATGCCATAAAAGTGCAAAATGTGTAGGAAAACAATATAATAGTGCATTCAGTCAAAGTGCATATAGCAAGCATGTAAATAACACACAGGATGGTCTAAAAGCATTGCAAATTGCCATAAAGTGCAGAATATGCAGAAAACACAACCAATAGTGCATTTAACCACCTAGCATGTAACATGCATGCATATAGCTCACAGGATGATCTAAGCAGCATTGCAAAATGCCATGATGCCATGGAAAAAAAAGTCTGATGAAGCATTCCTAAAGAGTACAAAATGCTGATTTTTTTCATGCCATCGTGGCATTTTGCAATGTGCTTAGACCATCCTGCTGTGCTATATGCATGCTTGCATTGTGCACTTTGGCTAAAAGCACTATTGATCGCATTTCCTGAATGTTCCCCACTTTTTGTGGCATCTGCCGTGTAGTATGGAGTGAAAACTTCAGTTATGTCTAGCTATTTTTGAACCAATAAATATTTTTGAATAAAGAATATATTTTAAGAGGGAGAACAGGAAGCTCTTCTTCACAGAGAGGGTGGTGGGCACTTGGAATGCTCTGCCAGAAGAGGTAATCTCATTGAAGACAGTGGGCAGCTTTAAAAGAGGTTGGGATAGGCATAGTGAGAAGGTAAGGATCATGGGTAGGGAGGATGGGAGGAGTGGGGAGGGATGGCAGGGACATTATCTCAAGCTGTGGACCCTGTAATACGAGCAGACTTAATAGACCAAATGGCCTTCTGCTGTCTTTTTCCTATGTTCATACGTGCCTCATGCAGCCCTTTGTGAACCTTGAAAATTGTAGCCTGATCAGATGTGTAATTTATGAGTTACAGGTTCCAACCAAAGAATACCGCTTTTAAGCTTTTACAGTGCTTTCATGTACTGAATTGGTCAGCAGTTACTAGCTTGCAGTTACAGAACTAGTACACAGATTCAGCTGATTATGTTAGGACTTTATGTAAGGGTCTGGACCTATGAACTCTAAAAATGTCAGCTCAATCTGTTGAAAAGATTTTAAGTTACATTTTTAACTCCAAGATAACTGTTGGAAGATGTTAAGATGTTTTCTTGTATTGAATCGGGTTGGCTGTTACTAACCTGTAGTTACAAAGCCATTACACAAATTCAGCTGAAAACTTCATGACTTGGTGGGAGGGACTGGACAAACAAATTCTAAAAATGTCAGCCTAATATGAGTAGTTTTTTATTTACAGGTTACATGCAAATATAATAGTTTTGAAGATTTGGTGATGTTTTCATGTGCAATATGAATTAGGTTGATAATTATTAACCTGCAGTTACAGACCCATATTAAGCTAATTTTAAGTACATGTCAGGAATGACTATACCTAGATCCTGAAAAACATTAGCTCTGTCTCTTGAGTAGTTTTTGAGTTACAGGTTTTATGTCAAGATAACAGTTTTGAAGATTTTGTAATGTTTTCATATATTGAACTGGGTTGGAAGTTACTGACCTGTAGTTATGGAAGTGGTACAGAGATCAGACTGAAAGTTTCAGGATTTTGATGCAGTGACTGGGTGTATGAACCATGAAAATGTTAGCCCAATCTCTTCAGTAGATTTTGAGTTCCGGGATTCATGCCAAGATACAGTGCCTTCAGAAAGTATTCACCCCTTGGATTTTGTCACATTTTGTTGTGTTACTACCAGAATTGAAATGATTTTTTCCCCCTTGATTCACACAGCATACTCAACAATTTAAAGGGGCAAAAATATTTATATTGTGTAACAAAAATTTATGAAACATTAAAAACTGAAATATCTTGTTTACCTAAGTATTCACTCTCCTGAGTCAATACTTTGTAGAAGCGCCTTTGGCAGCAATTACAGCTTTGAGACTTCTTGGGTATGTCTGTATCAGCTTTGCACATCTGGATTTGGGAATTTTCACCCATTCTTCCTTGCAGATTTGCTCATGCTCTGTCAAGTTGGATGGGGAGCGTCAGTGAACCGCTATCTTTAAGTCTTTCCACAGATTCTCAATGGGATTCAAGTTTGGGCTTTGGCTGGGCCACTCAAGGACATTCACTTTCTTGTTCTGAAGCCACTCCAGCGTTGCTTTGGCTGTATGCTTGGGGTCGTTGTCCTGTTGGAACGTAAATCTTCGCCCCAATCCAAGGTCTATTGCAGACTGATGCAGGTTCTCCTCAAGGTTATGCCTGTATTTGGCTCCATTCATTGTTCCCTCTATCCTGACAAGTGCCCCAGTCCCTGCTGCTGAAAAGCATCCCCATAACATGATGCTGCCACCACCATGCTTCATGGTAGGGATGGTGTTACATGGGAGATGAGCTGTGTTCGGTTTGCGCTAAGCATAGCACTTTACATTCAGGCCAAAGAGTTCAATTTTTGTTTCATCAGACCAGAGAATCTTTTGCCACATGGTCTCAGAGTCTGCCACGTGCCTTCTTGCAAACTCCAGGCATGCTATTATGTGGCCTTTTCTCAGGAGTGGCTACCGTCTACCCACTCTCCCATAGAGGCTACATCTGTGAAGTGCTGCGGAGATTGTTGTTCTCTGGACAGGTACTCCCATCTCAGCCATGGAACTCTGTAGTTCTGTCAGGGTGGTCATTGGGTTCTTGGTCACTTCCCTGACCAAGGTCCTTCTTGCCCGGTTGCTCAGTTTGGGAGGACGGCCTGCTCTAGGAAGAGTCTGGGTGGTTCCGTAATCTTTCCATTTCCTAATGATGGACTTGACTGTGCTCCTGGGAACTTTCAACATCCTAGAAATGTTTTTATACCCCTCCCCAGATCTATGCCTCCTCACAATTCTATCACGGAGTTCTCACGGACAGCCCTCGGTCTTCATGGTAGAGTTTCTGTTTGACATGCACTGTCAACAGTGGGACCTTATACAGACAGGTGTATTTCCTCTGAAATCATGTTAACCATTTGAACTGACCACAGGTGGACTCCATTCAAGTTTTAGAGTGATCTCACAAGGAAACTGGATGCACCTGAGCTCAATTTGGAGTGTCATAGCAAAGGGGGTGAATACTTATCAAATCAAGACATTTCAGGTTTTTATTTTAAATTACATGTACAAAAAATTCCAGAAGTTTCATTCCACTTTGACATTGTAGAGTAATTTGTGTAGATACGTGACAAAAAAATCCCATATAAATGTATTTTATTTGAGTTTGCAACATCACAAAATGTGACAAAATCCAAGGGGGGGGCGAATACTTTCTGAAGGCACTGTATCAGAACTCCCCGCACACAAGCTCAAATGCTACCAGAGTCGACCCACAAGTCTGAGTCCCGGCAGGGTCAATGAACAGTAACTCATCCAGATAGTGGACAATGGCATCATTGTTCGCTACCTGCACCATTACCCAATGCATAAATGTGCTGAATTGTTCAAAAATTACACACACCACCGCACATCCCAGGGGCATACAGTTGTCCACATAGTACTTACCTTTGAACTTCATTTCCAAGAGGACTCTGTCCTCTGGATGCACAGGGAGTAGTCTAATGGCTGACTCAATGTCTGCCTTTGCCATCTGTGCTCCCAGGCTAGTCGCTTGCACCACCTCTATAGCCCTATCGAATGACTCATAATGCACCAACATGTAAGTCAGGTCTATATGGTCATTCGCTGAATCCCCTTCCAGATATGACAGATGGTTAATCAACCGGAATGCCCATGGCACCTTCTTGAGCACCAGACCAATTGGGGAGACTCTCAAGTTAGCCCAGAGGGGCAACTTGAATGGTCCACTCACACGCCCCAGCCGCCTCTCTTTTTCCAGTTTATCTGACACAACTTGCAGATGGTCCCTGGCTGACTTCAAGTTCTCACCCTCATAGCCCCATCTGGTGCCTGAGTTTGGGATCCTAAAGCCCACTGAAAAAAACATTTTCCAACAAACGGGCGGACGCTCTGTCCGGGTACTGGTCCAACCATGGCCTAATCCTTTTCCCCCATACCGGGGTTGGCAGCCTTCCCATCTTGCGGTTTGGGAGGTTTTCCTAAGGCTCCCCAAAAGCTCCCCTTAGCCCCATGTAGGGAAGAACACTGCAAGAATGGAAGCAACCATCCACGTGCCATGCATGTGTGGCAAAACTTGCAGTTGTCCCAAGTTCATGTGCCCTGATTGTAAGCATAGTACCTCTGAGGCATCAAGCCCTCTTGCTGCTGAGAGGTGGACACCTTGATGGAAAGGCTGCTATCCGTATGCAACACTCCCCCACCCTGCATCACATCCAGTAGCAGAGGCATGTCAAGTTTCCCCCAGCCCAGGGTGGTATCAACTTGTCATCTCAGGCAGAACTCCTCATCATAATCTAACCATGCCATGCCCCCTTTCCACCTGTGCATCAGCGAGATGCGGTACATGTACTTGAAGAGCTCCACACCCTGCTTCTCGTCAGCTTGCAAAATAGTCGTGGCATAGATCGCAAAGGCAACGATCCAATTCTCATATGTCTGCGGGACCATAACCTTCCACCTACTGCGATCCTCACCTTTGTCCCCCTTGCCCTCATCCGGGTCCATCGGGCAGTTAAACAGGGAGATTATGACCATATATTCCCAGTTCCTAATTTGCTGTCTAATCATCTAAGTTAAGTGCGTTCCCACTGGTAAGTCAAGCCCTGCATAAGTACTGTCTCCCGAGGATGGTGCCGAAACCTCGGCCAGCTTTTCCCGTGCCACCGAGCCCGCGCCCTTCACCTCTCCTGAGGCTGACAGATTCTTCAGCCCCATGGCTAAATCCACTACTACGCCCACTAGCTGTTTTAACTGCACCGTGGTTGCCACCCATGGATTATCCCCCACCTACTGCTCACTGAGGCCATTGCCTACCCTACCAGGCTGGTCTACTTCCACTGTGAGGGCTCACCCTGGCAGTGCAGCATCCACCTCAACTTCTGACACCACCCTGTCGAAATACCTTTCTACCTCACTATTGGTCTCTTCGCCCCTGAGTGCCTCTAACACCTGTCTCACCTCATGGGCCCTTACCTGAGACCTGCTGGGTTGCGTCTAACCTGCTGCTCTGGGCACCTATGCTGGGGGCATAGACTTCCCTTTTCCTGTCCTCGTATTTGCACCCACTCCAGCAGAAGTCGATGGGCCCTCCAATCCATCCAGACAAGCCTCCAACCATGTTGCACCTATTTTCTGGTAGAGGTATCACAGCTGGTCCTCTATGGATGCCAGTGCCTTCTCCGATGGGGTTATCTGGTGGGATGACATCATCCTGTAATGACGACTAACCCTCCCCCATAAACATTGTTAGTAGGCATCCTGCACAACCCCGCTGGGACCCAGCCCCTTGGCCTGGTTATGCCCAGAATTGCACAATGCTGAGACCTTTTCTTCTTAAAACACACATAATCTAGGATAGAAATCGAAGCCCGGTCCACAAATGCTCTGCTGCCAACTGAGAGGTGGCAGAAACATCCAGGGTGCAATGTCAAGAAGCAACCCTGGCTGCCTCAGTGCAGTTATGTTGGTACAGCAATAAAATTACCCTTTAAAGACACCATGTCCCCTGTGATGGAGAGACTCCTCATCTGCACTGCAAAAGGCACTCCCTGTACAATCCCCGGATCAGAATGTTTCTCAATTGCAATCTTTGGGGTTTGCCCACTAGCCAGTATTAATTCTGTCTGACCCCCTAGGCAAAGGAAATCCAGTCCTAGCTGAGAATCAACTGGGGACCCTGCATCTAAACAGCAGCCCAATTAGGACCCAGTACCTAGAACCAGGGCAGGCTGCCTACCACTCTGAGCCACTGGGCCTGTATAAGACAGTGAATCGGTGACCACAACTCCAGATTAAGAGTTCCCTATTTGTTTTTTCTTTATATATGCTCTGCCACACTCAAGATGGCAGCTCCGCATGGCTGCCGCCATCTTGAAAACTAAATCAGGGTGGCCTGGCACCTTTCTGCCACCGCCCTCCTCTGTGCAATTCAGGAACTGGACGGAGAGCATCCACTCAGCAGGCCACCCTGAGCGACTACCAGGCCATGGCAGCCTAAGCCCGGAGCCCACCATCCTTATTACAGTTGAGCAGACCTCCTCCTCAAAATGGCCACCGAGATCTCACAATCTATAAGATCCATGACCACCAATCAAGTCACCAACCTGGACCAAAAACCCAGCCCAGAGGACGCAGCTGTGAGATTCAAGGAGCCACTGGGCTGCATACCTGCGGTAAACTTTGGAGGGCTGCCCCTGGTCACGTCACCATCCAGCCCAAGCATAGGAACTGACCCCGGCCCTTGTTGCCACATACTGCCTGCCGCAGGCCTAGGGAACTCTGTTCTACACAACTATGTCCTGGCAACGAAGTATGAGTTAACCCTGAGTATTAACCTGGACTCAGGAACTGGATGGACAGCATCCACTCAGCAGGACACCCCGAGCAACTACCAGGCCATGGTGGCCTAAGCCCGGGGCCCACCACCTGTATTACAGTCGAGCAGCCCTCCTCAAAAATGGCCACTGAGATCTCATAAGTTATGAGATCCATGGCCACCAATCAAGTCACCAACCTGGACCAAAAACCCAGCCCAGAGGATGTAGCCATAAGATTCAAGGAGCCGCCGGGCTGCATACCTGCCAGAAACTTTGGAGAGCTGCCCCAGTCATGCCACTGTCCAGCCCAAGCATAGGAGCTGACCCCCACCTTTGTTGCCACATACTGCCTGCCGAAAGCCTAGGGGACTCTGTCCTACACAACTATACACTGGCAATGAAACAGCAGTTAACCCTGAGTATTGACCTGGATGAATGCCAACCAAGCACAGGGCATGCCAGGATCAGCAGTGTCTGGCCAGGTACATTCCCCAGCCACCTGCAATGGACAAATTGAAGAGGGAAAGTAATGGGTGTTTACTGAACAGGACAGGGTGGGGGTAAGGACCCAGGCTCAAAGGCAGATAACCTTACATAGCGGGGAAACTCCATTTACTTTAAACTGGGGTTGCTTTTTCATGTATTAACCTCTCAGAAAGTACATGCTATTCTGTCTCTCCCCCCAGCCACCCAACTACACATGCAAGCCCCCGCTAGGCCCTTACCTCACTCTGTCCGGTTGTACTCGGTCCTTCTGGATCAAATGGCTAGGAGAGAAAGAGGGAGATACACTGGTCAATGGGCAGTTAGCCCCTCAGTTTCCTCTCCCATGGATGCCCCCCTCTCTATGGGAAGCCTGGTGATACCTCCTCCTGAGCATTCCCAGGGCTTGCTGTCTATTCCAGGAGGAGGAGGTAGGCTATTCCTTGGTTGTCCAGAGGGAAGACAGGGCCCCGGACAAATGGTCAGCTGCTGCAGTTCTTGGGCAGCCTAGTTATTAGTTAACAACCTATAGTAAGGGAGCCAGTGCAATGATCAGGGCTGAATGTTTCACGAAGTAATGGGAGTGACTACACCTCCAAACCATGACAAGTCTAGCCTAATCTGTTGAGCAGTTTCTGAGGTACTGTTTTCATGCCAAGACAACTGTTTTGATTATTTGACAATGGTCTCATGTACTGCAATGGGTTAGTAGTTACCGACCTGTACTTACAAAACAAGTAGACAGATTGGGTTTGCATTTTAAGGACATGGTGGAAGTGACTCCTACAGATTTAGAAAATTTCAGTCCAATCTGTTCAGTAGTTTTTGAGGTATAGGTTTCATGCCAGGATAAGAGTTCTGAAGATTATACAACATTTTCATGTATTGAACTGGACTGGTAGTTACCGACCTGTAGTTATGGAACCAGTACAAAGATCCAACAGAAATTTTATGGACATAACGGGAGTGAGTGAACCTACAAGCCTTGAAATTTCTGCCCAGTCTGTTGAGTAGATTTTTGAGTTACAGGTTTCATGCTAAAATAACAATTTTACAGATTTGACATTTTCATGTAATGCAATGGTTTAGTACTTATCAACCTGTAGGTACAGAACTGGTACACAGGTCATGCAGCAATTTTCACACTGCTGTTAGAGTGACTGCACACATGAATTTTGAAACTTCTGCTCAATCTGTTAAGTAGTTTATGAGTTACACGTTTCATGCAAAGATAACAGTATTATTGATTTCAAAATGTTTTTATGTATTGCAATGGGTCAGTAGTTAACAACTTGGACTTATCAAACTGGTACACAGCTATGTCAAAAATCTTACAACTTTGGTGGGGGAGGACTGCACCTTCCAACCCTGAACATTTCATTATGCTCTGCATAATACTTTTTGAGTTGTAGGTTCCGTGCCAAGATAGTTTAAAAGATTTGGCATTGTTTTCATGTATTACAATGGGCTGGCAGTTACTGGCCTGTAGTAATGAAACCAGAGCACATATTGTGCTACAATTATCAGGAAATGGTGAGAGTGATCGGGCCAATGAACTCTGAAAATTGCAGCCAGATCTACCAAGTAGTTTTGAGTTACAGATTTCGTGTTAAAATGATAGTTTTAAAGATGTTACAGTGTTTATTTTATTGAAGTGGGTTGCAGTTACTGACCTCTTGTTACTGATGCTATGTACAGATTAGGCTGAAATATTCAGGAGTTGATGTGGGTGACAAAATCTGCAAACCTGCACAAAGGGGGAGTTAGTAGGGTGGGGGTTCTGAATCTACCTAATGTAGATTGGGACATTCTGGCAGCTAAGACCACCAGGAGTGAGGCCCTGATAAATACATTGCAGGACTGTCTGCTGGTGCAGTTGGTCAAAGAACCCACAAGGCAAACCGTCATTCTTGATGTGATGCCCACCAGCTTGGAAATGGTAGGCAGGGTGAGGATTGGAGATCCAGTGGTGTCCAGTGATCACAACACCATATAGTTCAAACTGGCTCTGGATACCAATATACCCACATTGAAGGCTGTGGTTCTGGATTTCAGAAGAGCAGTCTTTGACCAAATGGACAAACTAATCAAGTATAATCTGAGGGGACAAAATCAGGGTGGTGGAGACAAAGAGGGAAGTAAATAAAGGAGCCATTCTAGAGGTAGATAAGTCATGTCTGACAACAGTAACCAAGAGCAACAAGCACAAGACACTAATATGGCTCTCAAAGAAGGTCAGAGAGGGAGGCAGCGAGGGCTAACAAGGGCCTTCAATCATTAGATACAAAGAGAACCAGAAAGACAAGGAGTGGAGTGATTACCACTTAAAGTTGAGAAGTCGAGAAGGCAGCCAAAGACAAATAGAAACACAGAAACACAGACAGTGATGGCAGAAAAAGACCAAAGGTCCATCAAGTCTGCCCATTGGGCCCTATATAACCCCATGACCTAGTGTCGATACAGGGTTCTAACCCTCCCCATCAGTCTTTCTATTCCTTTCCCTGGTTTCATCTCTACAAGTGAGCACTGTTTCTCTTACACTGTCCCAAGCCTGTTTTAGTTCCCACTACCTTGGCCGGCGAGCTGTTCCACAGTTCCACCACCCTTTCAGTAAGACAATCCCGTCTCACATCCCTTCTGAACCTTCCTCCTGTCAGCTTCCAGTTATGCCCTTGTGTTGTTGAAGTGGTGTTCCTGCTGTATAATTCCTCATAGTTCACTTTGCTTATTCCATTTAGGAATTTGAAGGTTTCTATTATATCACCCCCTCTCCCTTCTGGTCTCGAGAGAGTACAAGTTCAGCACCCTAAGGCATTCCTCGTAGGACTTCCCCAGTTGGCCCTGTATCATTTTTGTCACCCTGTGCTGTACCATCTGCAGCTTGTTCTTGTCCTTTCTAAGGTGAGGGTTCCAGAACTGGGCACAGTACTCCAGGTGAGACCTCACCAAGGATCTATAGTGGGGGAGTATCACATCTTTCTTTCTACTATCAGTAGCCCTGCCGATACACTTCTGCATCTTGTTTACCTTACTACAAGCCTTGTTGCATTGGCTATCCTGTTTAAGGGTGTCACTGATGATGACTTCTAGGTCCCATTCCTCAATTGTGGTACTACGTTTGACTCTTCCCATCCAGTATTGTGTCATTGGGTTCTTTTTTTTCCTCTGTGCATATCCTGAAACTTTTCGACTCTGAATTTCAGCTGGTAAACATTTGACCACCTCTCTAGCCTTTGAAGGTCACTCTGTAATGGGTGTTTACTCACCTGGTAAAGGTGATTGTGTTAGTTGTATCCATGACACTCCAGACATTACCTCATGGGTTCCCAACCCACCTGATAGGCTAGTGATGCACATGTGACCCAGATCAAATTTCTCAGCATACCTAGGTCCCAGAAGTCTCCTCTTCAGTTTGATTCTTCCATAGCTGAAATACAAAGGCTTTAGGCCAAAAAAACCCTTCTTCCCTTGACTTCCACCTCTATCTCACATAGTAAAGTGTAACTCTTAAAAACACCAGTTGAAGACCAAGAGTAGTATAACCACCACTTAGTTTATTCCCTAAAATTACAATTCTAATTCGGTACCATAGTGGTGCCGACTAATATAATTCATGTGTTTGAATCAAACTATAATTGTTTCAAATTATTTCAAGTCTGTTAACTGTTGTGTGTCTAGCGTGGAAGTCTCCACCATGGTTGCCTTGAAGGGTGAGGTGTGGAGTGTTATGGATACAACTAACATAATCACCTTTACCAGGTGAGTAAACACCTATTGTGTTATGTTGTATTCATGACACTACAGACATTACCTCATGGGTTACTTATAATAAGCAGTTCAGAACATCCATCAGGCCAGGACAGGGCGATCTGGTGGGCAACCTTTACCACACACTGAAGACAACACTTTTCTGTCAAAGTCAGTCCTTTGATTGTATAGAGTCTCAAGTCTATAATGTTTTGCGAATGTATGGACAGAGGTCCACGTTGACGCTCTACATATGTCCTCCATGGATACACTGGCTCTTTCTGCCCAGGAGATGGCCACTGCCCTAGTTGAGTGGGCTTTTATGCTTTCCGGAGGTGTAATGCCATTGGCTTTGTATGCCTCCTGTATCGTTCTCTTTAACCAGCTAGCGATGGTGGTCTTTGAAGCAGCCAGTCCTTGCTTGTGGCCCTGAACTATGATAAAGAGCCTTTCAGACCTGCGAATTGTCTGTGTTCTTGTGATGTGCTGTAATACGGAGTTCCCTACATTCAGGGGGTGTGGAGCACCTGCCTCACCCTGCTGCAACTGATTGTGGAAGGTTGGTAACTCTAAGGTCTGTTCCGTATGGAATGTGGACATAACCTTTGGACGAAAGGCCGGGACTGTCTTCATAAAGAGTCCTTGAGTAGTAAAAATAGTGTAGGGTTCTTTACATGATAAGGCTCCTAGTTCGCTAATTCTGCAGGCCGAGCACATTGCCACTAGGAAACAGGTCTTTAAGCTCAACCAGTAAAGTGGGGACTGACACCCCAGATCGAGGGGGGCCTTCCCTAGATGATCAAGGACCATGGTTAAATCCCATGGGGCTACTGGCGTTCATATGTGGGGGCGTATATTCTGTGCTGCCTTGAGAAATCTGACGGCATCTGGATGAGCACCGGGTTGTGACAGACCGACCCTCCCCATGGCCACTCCTATGACGGACAACTGTACCCATTGGGAAGAAGTGGATAGCCCTCTGTCTAGGCCCTGTTGTAAAAATAGTAAGATTGCAGATATGTCCACCTGCATAGGATCTAGGTTTGCAGACTTGCACCACCTGATGAAAATGTTCCACTGCCTGCTATATGTAGCTGTGGTGGATGGCTTCCTGGACTGTAGAATGGTAGCAATGACTGACTCATGATAACCAACAGTCAGCAGTCTCTGCCTCTCAGGAGCCAGGCCGACAGTTTCAGGGTATGGGGGGCTGGGTGAAGCAATGGTCCTGGGACAGCATGTCCTTCTGATATGGGAAGGCCCACCTGTCCAATGTCATGGATATCGCAGATGCAAACCATGCCCTTCGCGGCCAGAAAGGTGCTATAAGAATAATCTGTATTTGAGATACTCTGACTTTCGCCAGCACCTGTGGGATCAGTGGAATCGGTGGGATGATATATGACCGTTCCTGGTTCCATGTCTGTGAAAAGGCATCTATTCCTAGAGCCTGTCTTTCCCTGTATTAGGAAAAGTACACCTTGACCTGGGTGTTTGCCTCGGATGCCATCAGGTCCATTGGGACTTGACCCCATCTCCTTTGAATCATGTGGAAGAGATCCGGGTGAAGTTGCCACTCCTCTGGATGTACCTGCTGTCTGCTGAGCCAGTCTGCTCTGATGTTTAACTTCTCCGCTAGATGCACAGCGTGAAGGTGGGTGAGGTTGACTTGGGCCCAGTTTAACACCCTGGCAGCCTCTCTGATCATGAGCTTGGTCCGCATTCCACCTTGTTTTGCTATATATGCCACTGTGACCTGGTTGTCTGATTTTATTAAGACTGCCCGGCCAGTGATGCTGTCCCTGAACACTGTCAAAGCATGGAACACTGCCCTCATTTCAAGGACGTTGATGTACAGTCGTGCTTCTGCCATCATCCATTTGCCCTGCACCGTGGAGTCGCTCATGCACACTCCCCAACTGAGTAAACTGGCATCGGTCTCCACTGACACCTGGTAAGACAGCTCCACCGGGCAGCCCCTCTCGAGGTTTTGGTGGTGGGTCCCCCCCCCCCAGGGAGTTCTTGATTCTCCTTGGCAGGTAACCAACCTTGCTGAGGTCATCGTCCGAGGGCGATCCTTGTTGGAGTATGCAATCCTGCAGTGGTGGCATATTCCACCTTGCCCAAGGGACTAGATCTAGCCATGATGTCATGCAGCTGAGGACCTGGGCCACTTGGTCCATGGTCGGCTCTGCTGTGGACTGCAGTGTCGATGTGTTTTTGTGAGGGTCTTGCCAGCCCTTCGGCTGTGTCTATTTCTGCTCCTAGTTGATCTAGGCGCTGTGATGGACGTAAGGAGTTTTTCTCCTGATTGACCACCCAGCCGTGTTGGGATAGGGCAGACAGAACTAAGTCTGTATCCCTTTGTGATTTGATGCAGCTGCATGCCTGTATCAGCCAGGCGTCCAGGTAGGGGATGATATCCACCCCCTGTTCCCACAGCTGGGCTGCTAGGGTGATAGACACCCTTGTAAACACCCTGGGTGCCGAGGTGAGTCCAAATAGTAGGCCCTGATATTGGTAGTGTTGGCCCAGTATGTGGAATCAGAGGGACTGTTGGTGGCTGGATCTGATGAGGATGTGTGTGTATGCATCCTTCAGGTCCATGGACGTGAGGTAGTCCCCCACCCGTATGTTCCTCAGTGTCGACCGGAGGGTCTCCTTCTTGAACCATTGGGTGGATATGAAGCGGTCCAGAAATTTTAGATCCGGAATTGGTCTGAGGTCTCTGTTCTTCTTTGGAACCAGGAAGAAGATGGAGTAGACTCCTGAGCCGGCCTCGGAGTCTGGTACCGGTCAAATTGTATTGTTTTGCAATAGGTCCCGGATGATATCCTGGACCTGGTGGGCAGTGGCCCTCCTTTTTGCGATTGTGACAGTACCACTCTATCCCTGCAAGGCTTGCTTATAAATTCGAAAGAGTAGCTCTGGGAAATGATATCCATGACCCATCTGTCTGATGTTGTCTGTTGTCATTGTTGATGGAATAACATCAATCTCTGGCCTACAGGAGGATAGTGCGGGTGTTGGATCGCTAACGGGGGTGTCATGGGGGAATAGTCAGTACTGTGTTGCCTTTCTCCCGCTGCCCCTGCCTCCAAAGCATGGGTTCCTACCACTGGGAGCTGAGTAGGAGCCCTGTGAGGTGCCATGGAAGCTGTTCTTGTTATGGCCTCTAACCCAAAAGGAAATGTTTGAATAATTTTGCCTTCTGTTTTGTTGAAACCTGTTACTTCCCCTAAATCTGCACCAGGTAGAGGGCAAGTGATCGTTTGTTTGTCTTTAGCAAGATCCTTGCCCTCTTCTTTCTGCTTCAAGAATTCTTTAAGGCCCTCGCCAAACACATTGTCCCCTTTCAGCGGCAGGTTTTGTAACAGGTTCTTTGGCTCATTGCCCGCCTCCCAAAGTTTGAGCTATAGGGCTCATCTTGCTCTGTTCACCAGGGCAGCAGATCTGGCTTTTTAGCTTTAGTATATCTACCGCCATGTCCCCCAAATATTTAGCTGCATCGAGGGTACATTCTAAAAGTTCTGCTTCCCTGGACTTGGGGTCCACTTTTTCTAGCAGCTCCTCCAACCAGCGGATCTGAGCCCTGGCAGAGTACACGGCTGTGACAGCAGCTCTAGCTGTTGTTCATGAGAACTCAAAAAGTTTCTTTAACATCTCCTCAACTCTCTTGTCAGTGGGATCCTTAAGGAAGATGGTGTCACAAGGTAACACTGTCTTTTTGCTTAGAGCTGCGATCTGCGGGTCTATACTTGGAGCCGTGCACCACAACTTGACCTTGTCCTCCTGCACCGGGTATGTTCTACCTAGATTTCTTTTCTTGGACATGCGACCCTGCTCGACCGCTTCCCACTCTTTTAGGAAAATATTATCAATCACGGGACAGCTATGAAAGGTGTCCTTTGACTTCTGCTTCTGCTGTATCATCGGATCAAGTTTGGATACCGGTTTGGGCGCCTCTATGTCAAAACCCATCGTAGATTTTATGGCCCATATGAGGCCTGGGATTAAATCAAAGGAACAAAGTTTTGAAGTTAGTGAGGGTGTCTCGGGTACGACATCCATGTCCTCCTCGCCTGACTCGACATTTTCACCATCATCTGGAGCCCGGCCGTCATCTCCATCATCTGGTGAGGGAGTAGAGTGTCCTCAATGTTATCCAGAGGGGGGATGGTGTCTGGGCCCAGAGTTGGGAGTGGCATGGATGCAGGAGTTGACCTCGTCTTAGTCAGCGTCTCTAGCTTTTCCATAACCTTGAGCATAAAATTTTGTTGGCTTTCCATCATAGCCACTGTCGCCTGCTGGGTTTGGATAAGCAATGCTCCTGGATTCATCCAGCCGGACGTTCCAGGCCCTTGGTCATCCAAGTCAGGAGTGGGTAGTTGGCCCCCTGCCGACCGCTCCTCCTCAATCAGGCAAGTTGGACATTGAGGACCTGGATTATGAGGCATCAAGGTGGTACTGCATAAGATGCACTTCTTGGCCTTCACCATCTAGGAGATGAAAGAAGGGTAAAGTTTGATATACGGTACCCGGTGTGGTAATAGAATTATGAGGCATTGCAAATATCTCGCTACCGCAATAAGTCTATAAGTATCTATATATACTATATATCAGCCAATACAACCAGTATGAAGGGGGGGCATCAGTCCATTGTCTGAAATCCTGAATGATCTCTAAGCTAGGCGCAATTCCAGATACGCCTGGAATTATGCCTGGCACGCAGTGCAGAGAGCCAGATAAATGAAGATATCCAGGCACATTCAATGTTGTTTAAAACCAAATCCCACTGGCTAGAGGGCCCTAGGCCAGAGTGGCATTGGCTATACAATAATGAAGGCCGCGTTGCAGCGCTCGCACAAAATGGTGACCGAAAGAGTTGGGGAGGTCCATTAAGATGGCTGCCAGGCCATGCAGCAAAAATCTGCCTAAAATGGTGATTGGGCATTGTCCTGCAATTCTAGCCAACCAATATGATGATAGGGCCATGCGGTGGAGGCCGAAATGGCGACAGAAGGAGGTAGTGGTGCATATTAGTGGTTCCCGCTAGACACGCTTAGATTTTTTTTTTCAATTCCAACTTTATTCACAAAATTTTCCACAATACAGGAGGCAGTGAAACAGACATATACAACCTGTTTGTATTACAAAACCAACACTGCCCCCCAACCCCCCCTAGCCCCCGATACAGCAGTTCCCTCATATGTTGTAGTAACAAGCCTTTCACAGTAACCGTACATAAGTTACGATAACAGATAGCCTGCTGCCCTTTAAACCCTAGCAGTGATGATTAAGGTGTGAAGGGGATCCCAGATATGCTTGTACCTTTGTAACCTGTTATGGAGGCCTGCTGTAGCTTTCTCTGTGTGAAGGTTCGCAAGAATTTCATGTATCCATTCCTGGTATGATGGGCAAATCCCATCTTTCCAAAGCCTACATATAATTTTTTTAACAGAGAGTGCAATCATAGATATATGAAATCTCCGAGTTTTGACCTTAATGGAAGACAAGTCTCCCAGGAGGCAAATATCCGGTGTGAAACAGTCCTGTAATCCCAATAAGGGATCCAGATTAGCTTTTATTAAATCCCACAATGGAGCTATCCTTTGACATGACCAGAATATGTGAAAAAGTGTCCCGGCTCCCTGGGAACACCTAGTGCACCTATCTGTTTCGAGAAGGCCCCATTTCGTCAGCTTGACTGGAGTGTAATACATGTTGTGCAAAATGTGGAATTGCATAAGACGTAATCTGTCTTGGGACACATACAGTATTTATGACAAAAAATCCAGAGAGCTGGCCAGTTAAAAGTATATTGAGGGAAAAATGAGTTCCAAAACCTAGCTGGGCCATTGGAACTCCCAAACCACCAATGGTACAATACTTGATATATCTTAGAAATGACACCTGAGGATTCAAGAAGAGAGGAAAGCTCAGGTACCAATGCAAAAGCCATTGGGCTGGGAGGGATGTTGCCAAAAACAGTGGTTAACATGTGCTTTAATTGAAAAACCCTGAATAACTGAGAATCTGGGATATAGAATTTTCAGATAAATTTCGGTAACCGGGAGCCGTGTCATCCAGAAACGAGAATGCTATCCCTTCTCCTAGCTGGGGCAACCATGTACGGGGAACTTTTTGCTTATTTATGGTAAAGGCTGGAGAATTCCAGATAGACTGAGACAGGTCTAACCTCAGATTGTATCTCAGAAAAGAACAAAGCTGAGAATGCACTTTTAATGATGTCATGAGAGTGGGACATTTACTAGCATTTTGTATGAGGGACAATTTAACATAGAACATGGTCGAGGGGTCTATGTTCATAGCCTGGATAAAGTCTAGTTCAATGTTGAGCCAAGCTGGTCTCAAGTTCTCGGGACCCGGTCTTACCCATTTCAGGTACTTAGCAAGATGACTAGCCCAGTGATAGATTGCCAAATGAGGAATCCGCAATCTCCCATCGTTTTTAGGGGAAGCTAACTTGTAGTAAGCCAAATGAGAGTGTTTATTAGACCAAATAAAATTGATGAAGATTTTGTGCATTTTCTGAAACCAGGATAGAGGAACAAATGAGTTAAGATGTGACAGGGGGTTAAAAAGGCGGGGAAATACATTCATCTTAATTATGTTAATACGGCCCCATAATGAAATCGGAAGCTTAGCCCATCTCTATAGGTCTTGCACAATCGACTGGGAAAGAGGCTCTAAATTTTCTTTAAACCATAGGGAAGTATTGCGTGTTAACTTAATACCTAAGTATTTAAGGACACTGGGTGACCAACACAATCCCAAGGGGACAATGTCAGTCTTGAAAACCTTGTGATTAAGGGGAAAAAAGGACGTCTTGTTTGCATTCAATTTATAATTCAAGAAAAGGCTAAATTTGGCAATCTCTCCTAACATAATCAGAATTGATGTTACTGGATGGGCCAGATGAAGGAGAAGATCATCAGCGTATGCTGTTATCTTCACCACATTATTCCTAATCGGAATACCTTGTATTCCCATATTATTAAGAATATTTTGAATAAGAGGCTCCAAATATAAATGAAATAATAAGGGGGAAAGGGGACAGCCCTGTCTCGTGCCTGAATATAAAAGGAAGGGTTTGGAAAATGCACCATTACCTGAGATCCTAGCAGAAGGGGACCGATAGAGCGCCCTGATCCAGTCTATGAACATGGAGGGAAACTCAAATGCTCTGAGAACTTGGAATAAAAAATTCCAGTTCACCTGGTCAAATGCCTTCTCGGCATCCAGGGAGACCAACCCCGCAGGAAAGGTGGCATCCCTGGACTCTGAGAAGACGTGCGAAAGGGTGTGCAAGTGGTCTGAGGATGAGCGCCCCCTCATGAACCCGACTTGAGACATGCCAATCAGATCCGGGAGGACCAGAGTTAGCCTGTCAGACAATATCTTTGAAAGAATTTTGATATCCTGATTCAAAAGGGATATTGGCCTGTAGCTCTGAACCAATTCAGGATCCTTATCCGGCTTAGGTAAAAGGACGATCAGGGCTTCAAACAAATGGGCATCTACAGCTGCCCCGGAGAGAATATGGAGGTACAGCAGTGAAGCACAGGCAATAACTGTTCTCGAAAAGCTTTATAAAATAGAGAGGAAAACCCATCCGGTCCCGGAACTTTATCTGAGGGCAAGACCTTTATAACTACCAAAATTTCCTCCAGAGATAATGGAGAGGATAAAAAATTCCTCTGGGAATTTGACAGGGAAGGAACGCGAGAATCCCTAAGGTACGCCTCCAACTTCTCCAAGGGAGGAGGACTATCCATATCCCTATATAGCTGCTCATAATATGTAGCAAACTCCTGTACTATCTCTGAGGGGGATACCCTCAGGGACCCGTCCGCCTGTGCCCTGATTGGAGGGATGAATCTTGCAGACTCTTGCTGCTTTAAAGGTAGAGCAAGCATGCGCCCTGCTTTTTCATCTTGATCAGTGAAACTTGCTTTAGTACAGATAATGGCTAACTCTGCCTTTTCCCTTAACGATTCTAAATATCTATCCTTAACTTCTAAAAGTCTCTGCCTATCTTTCTTAGGAGTGCTGTTGGATAGGTTAGATTCTAATAACCGTATTTGAGACAGTAATGATAATAGCTCCGCTTCCTGAGCCTTCTTTCTCTTTGTAGCTAGACTAATGAGAATTCCCCTCATGTAGGCCTTAAAAGTGCCCCATAAAATATCCGGTGCAGTGCTTTCTATTGGGTTAGTAGAAAATAAGACATCAATCTGGTCCTTCACCAGGCTACAATACCTATCATCTTTTAATAATTGTTCATTTAATTTCCATTGGGTCTCTTTCTTAGGAATATTAAGAAAAGCCAGATTGCATGTCACCAGAGAGTGATCAGATATGGGACCAGGCTGAATCGAAGTGGACAGCACCCCCGGCAAGTGCACCTGGGAAATTAATAAGTAGTCAGTGCGAGACTGCGAGACGTGCACTGGCAAACTAAAAGTATATTCCCTGGAGTTGGGGTGCAAAACTTGCCATATGTCACACAGTCCACACTGATCTAACAAGTCCCTAAAGGCCCTTTGCCCAGGAGACAGTCCTCTCGACCCATTACCAGACCTGTCTATATTAGGATCCGAGACCAAATTAAAGTCTGCACCCATAACAATGGGAATAGTAAGCATGTGAAAAATTGGGGTAATCAGCTTCATAAAAAAGGTGGGGTCATCCACGTTTGGCCCGTAGATGCTACCGAGCAATAGTGGCATGGCCCAAAGGTTACCCTGAACCAAGACGTACCTGCCCTCTGGGTCTTTGAAAACCTGAGTGGGGATAAATGGGACGTCCCTATTAACGAGTAACATGACCCCACAGCTGTTAGTGGATCCTGAGGCATTGAACACCTGTCCCACCTGTTGTCTCTGAAGTTGCAATGCCTCAGTATCTAGCAGATGAGATTCTTGCAAAAACGTTATCTGGGCACGCAACAAGCTCAGGTGTTTAAGCACCTGATATTGCTTAGGTTTTTTCCTTACCCCCTTCACATTCCACGTAGCTGGGTTGATATTGCTAGCCATCTATGCTGACAAAAGTAAGCCCAAAGTTGACATTTGGCGTTTACTACAACTGTGATCCAAATACCCCTGTACCATTAAAACTGCTGTACCATTCTCCCAACCCCAAACCCTCCCAACCCTACCTAAACAAACCCAAGCCCACTCCCCATATAACACCCAACCATTGCATAACATTAATAAACCATTAAATCTACCCTTAACCTCGCCCTCCCTGTCCCCCAACTGTCACCAACAACGTTCAACAACATACCGCTTCATTTCCCCTCCCCAGCCCCCCAACATTTCTCTCCAAAACCCAGAAAAGATCTATGAGCCCCCTGTATGAAAAACAAGAAGGTGGTAAGTAACCTGAAATGAAAACTGATTTCGATACAAAGTCGCCTGATAATCAGCTCCTGATAACCAGAGGGAGTGGCACAGTATTAATAGGGCATAAACTCTGGGAGTGTACTAAAATAGCCCAACAAGCACACATTGCTTACTGAGTAAAACTCAGCTCCCTGGATGTTATTAGTACCAGGCCAAACACGATGTAACTAGTTCACCCTGGAGGCTGTGCCCGCAACCGGGCTAAGTTGCCCAGAGAAAGCTATTCTCGCCAAGCCCCAGCCAGCTATGAAACGGTTATAGTGAAAAAAAACCATCCCGGGTCATTAAGACCTCTGGCCAGTAATACATGAGTCTAGAGCTCCCTCTGGCGGTACAAGAGTGAACGCACAACACAGCACACCATTATGAAAAGACTTCAGCACACCCCCTAAACAATCATCCATATGGTTGACATTGATACCCTATGGAGTGCGAACCTGGGACCATAACAATAACATTCCCCCTCACATACCTGCAGGAAGGTGCTAGGCAAATCCCTAACAAAATTGCTTTCCCCATAATCAGCAAATATACAAATTAACCAGTCTGTTGAAAGAAACTCAGTCCCAGCCATATTTAGGACCTAAGCAAACCATAAAGAGTCCAGTTAAACTTAAAGGATTGTGTCCCTTCAGCCCTCCGGTCGGGCTTACACAGATTCGGACGATTATTTGCTCTCATCCGCAATGTATCATTCAAAGAGCAGCCACATCAATTCAGACCAGAACTCTCCCATTTAGAAATGAAGGGCATCTCATGTATCCCTGAAAAGATCAGGCAGGGCCAACTTTAAACCAGCAAGCACAGCATCGGGATCCTCATAAGTAGCCCAGGCACAGGCCACTTGCACCTGTAACCTGGCTGGGTACCCCATTCAAAACTTAAACCCAGCAGCGATAATCTTGGAGACTACAGGGTGAAATGCTGTGCATTTCAAATGGACAGAGCCCGATAGGTCTTGCGCTATCCTGAGTTTGACTTGTTCCCATCTGACTTCCTGGATTTCTCTGACTTTAGCCAGAAAATGCTGCCGTTCTAGGTAATTCAGGAAATGGCATATTATGGGACGGGGTGTAGCTCCTGTGGGGAGGGAGGCTTCGGCCTTAAGGATCTGTGAGCTCTCTCAACTATATATTTAGCCCCAAAGGGAGAGGGGCCAGTGATCTTCTCCACTAGCTTTTGGACAAATGCTATGGCATTCTGGCCCTCTTCTCCCTCTGGCAGTCCGAGGATAACAATGTTGTTCCTACGACTACGACCTTCGAGGTCCTCTAATTTTGATTCAAAATGTGCAAGCTTCTGCCGCATAGCCACCAGCCCGGGATCAAACTTTTCTACTTGCTTCTCCAAAGAAGAAATTCGGGCTGTGTTATCAGAAGTAGAGACAGAGACCTCCTCAAGCTTCCTGGATAGGGATTTGATCTCAGATGCCATTTCTTTAATTTCCTCACGAAAGGGCTTAAACTCTGCTAGGAATCTGCTCAGTGTAAGTGGTTCCTGATCCGTGCCTTGATTCGCAGCCTCTGGCTTTTCAACTCCACTCGAGGCCCGTGATTTCTTCGGGACCTTCTCAGGGGTGACTGGTGGGGTGTGATTTTGCGGCGCCTTCTTCATGTACACTTCCATTATTTCTCCAATCCACCAAGCAGAGGCACCCGATGATAGGAAGGCTGAATACCATAAAACTGTAGGGTTTTAGGCAGGTTAAACGCTCCAAAATGCACTTTTAATGAGTCGGGAGGCTGGAGCTGTACAGAGGAGCTTCTACCCGGTACCTTGCATCACATGGTCCCCCTTTAGATTTTTTTATAGGGAGAAACAGAGTACCCAAGCAGTGTTATTTGGAGGCAAATGCATCGGTCGCTGGTCTAGGGACCTGATGCATGAATTTCCAGAGAATTAGGACCTGATTTATTCTCTGTGTTGATTTATCTACAGAGAGAGAGAGAGAACTCCTAGGTTCGACTCCACGGTTTCTTTTCTTTTTTTCCATAATTGGAGTAAGTCCCTGCTGCAGTCACTAAGAGATGGACCGCGAGCTGTGGAGAATGTTTTGTGTCCTACGCTACCCGTGGATTCGGTGGTAGTGTAGGATGTCTCAGGGAACCGCTTGGGCTCCGCTTGGGAGGGGAGACCACAGGAGCAGGCCTGAGACACTTGCTGACTGAGCGGCGTTTTAGGAGCGGGTTCCTGCTTGTAGGGGGAGCTATCAGCTGGAAATGGTGCATATCTTCTATCTTTTTTAACGTGCGTGATTCAAACAGGATTTTCAGGCATGCATGGTGAAATCACTCGCTACCTGCGTGTAGCCTGTAAGATATTGCTCTCATCTAGTACGTGCAATTTCTGACAAGAAAGCGATCTTCTTATCAAATAATCAATGCACACAGAAGGTATAGAATAAAAGGCAATTGTTTTGCAAACTCTCAGCGTATACTTCAACAAGAATAATACATTAAAAGACCCAAGAAACATCCTAATTATTTTCTCTGCTCCTCTCAGCCAACAAAGTAATTTAAAGCAGCAATGACTGCTGAGATGCATATTTAAAACCAGGCAAAACTCTGAGCACTAAGCAGACAGTTTAGCAAGCTTAATTAACCAGTCTTTCTGGTTTCTTAATCAACAGCAACTGCTGGGATGCATATTTAATGCTAGGCAGAACTCTAAGCACCAAGCTGGCAGCCTAGCAAAAAACTTAATTAACCACTCTTTCCTAGTTTCCAATGCAAACACAAATTGTTTTCAATCATGCTGTGGGAGTCACACCTTAATTGAAAATAATTCCTTCATGGCCTACCTTTAATTGCTTGATACATAGGGACTCCTGGAATGCTTGTAGCCTCTTCAGATGCAAAGGTTGAACTAAAGAGGAGACTCCTGGGACCTAGGTATGCTGAGAAATTTGATCTGGGCCACATGTGCATCACTAGCCTATCAGGTGGGTTGGGAACCCTTGAGGTAACGTCTGGAGTGTCATGGATACAACATAACACAATTCATTAATTCCCTTGGCAATATCCACCCTTCTGCAAAGTTTAGTGTCACCTGTGAAGAGGCTTATCCCACCCTGGATCCCTTCTCTGGTGTTGCTGATAAACATGTTAAAAAAGACTGGGCCCAGGACAGACCCTGTGGTACCCCACTTGTGACCTCTCTCTCACTCTCCCCTCTGATATAACTTGTTTTACCACAACCCGCTGCTGCTTCCCTTTTAGCCAGTTTCTACCCATCTAACTTAACTCCTAGCCACTCCCAGGTCCTCTAGCTTCCTCAGCAGGCATCTGTGAAGCACAGAGTTGAAAGTCTTGCTGAAAAGAAAGTTAAGTAGATCTACAGAATGGCCTCTATCCAGTTCCTTTGTCACCAAGTTGAAGAAGACTATTAGGTTAGTCTGACAGGACCTCCCTGACACAAAGCTGTCCTGTCTACTATCCTGGAAATCATTATCCTCCACATAGTCTATGAGGTCTGTTTTGAGCAGTGACTTCATCAGCTTTCCCACGATAGAGGTATGTAATTTATGTAACTGAAACAACAGGAGCTACTATGAGCATTTGCCTTCTGCTCCTATCAGCTACCTTAGTGAACCTTAGTGGCAGAGAGGTCTGTAGTTTCCTGCTTGTTCCTTGTCCACACCCCTCTTTATGGAGTAGAACCACATCTGCCACCCTCCAATCCCTTGGGACAACCCCCATCTGAAGCGAGCTATTGAATAGGCCTGCCAAAGGCTCAGCTAGTTCATCTGCCAATTCTCTGAACACCCTCAGATGTATCCCATGTAGACCTGAGGCCTTGTATGTCTTCAGAGCTGCTAGCACTTTCTGGACCTGATCCCTAGTAAATACTGGTTTCTCCATCTCCAGGATCCCTCTCACGGCTGCTTTGATGCCACTCTCAGGGAAGGGAACACTATCCTCCTTGGTGAAGGCAGAGCAAAAGTAGTCATTCAGGACTGCAGCCTTTTGCTCATCATCCTCTACCACCCTGCCCCCATCTAATAACCTGTTTCCCAACCTTGCTCTCTTTTTTCACTGTTACAGTGGAAAAAATGTTTTTCTCCGCACTTGATGACTTTGGCTATTTGCAGCTCCACATCTGCTTTTGCCTCTCTAATCACCTTCTTTGCTTCCCTATTTCTGTGAACATATTCCCCCTGTTCTACTTCCCCCTAATGCCTCTAATGCTTTCCTTTTGGCCGTTACCACTTCCCTGATCCTCACTGAAAACCATAGTGGTCTCATTTCTTTTGTTTACTTTATGTAAGCATGGCTGCAATGCTTCAAGCATGGCCCCTTCCATTACCCCATCTCTATTCCACAACTTCTATACTGCGTACCCCATCTATCTTGTCCCGAACCGCCCCTGTGAGTTAGATGAATTCTGCCCTCCTGAAGTCCAAGACTTCTGTTCTTGTGAGCGTTTTTTTTTTCAGTCCTAAGAGTTAATTCGAGCAAAACTGAGTTTTGGTCACTGTTCATGAATGGCTCCCCAACTCTTACTGTATTTATTACTTCAGAGTTGGCAAGTATCACATCCAGGATGGATCCCTATCTGGTGGGCTCCCTTACCAGCTGCAAAAGTAGACACTCCTGAAAGGTATCCAGCACTAACTGGCTCCCTGAGCTCCTAGCCACTGGAACATCCCAGTCTATGTCAGATAACTTAAAATCCCATACCACTACAACATCTCCCTTGGCCGCTCCCATACTAATTTCCTCACTGAGCTATCTTTCCTCTGCTTTCCTTTGCCCTGACAGTCTGTAGAACACCCCCATGTGTAGTTTTTTGCCTGCTTCCACTGTAAGCTGAACCCACAGAGACTCGGTCCCTTCCATACCATCCTTGATATTCCCATCTTCCATCATCTCAATGTCCTTCCAAACATAGAGGGCTCTTCTGCCCCCTACCAGTTCTTCTGTCCTTACTTAGCAGTAAGTACCCAGGCATTGTCAGGTTCCAGTCATTTGTATCCATGGCCCAAGTTTTAGTGATGCTACAAAGTCCATCTCCAAGTCTGCCATTGTTGTCTGGAGCTCATTGATTTTATTGCCCAGAATTCTGACATTGAGGCAGACTCCTTTCCAACTATCTCTTGAATGCTTGCTGTTACAGTATTTGTCCAAACTTTACTTTCTTTTCTTTCCTGGCCCTTTTTGGTTTCATGTTGTTTGCATCACCCTTTTTATGCACATTTACCGTTAGTCTATCCCCTACCTCTTTTTGAGCCTGAATCAAGTTTTTGCCTGTTGTGCTGCTACAAGCCCCCAGGCATGAGGAGAACTAGCGAGGATCCCCTTCCTTTTGCTTATCTGTTTGGTTCCCCTAGTCACAGTTTCCCCCTCAGTCTGTTTAAACATCTGATATAGACATCAAATTTCAGCCCCAGTGCACTGGTCCCTTACTTCATCAGGTGGAGTCTGTCCCCCCTTAAAAGCTTCCTATCCCCTGGACCAGTGGCGTGGAGGGCTAAGGCATCATGCCTTACCTCCTGCCATGCCAGCGACCCATGTTTGCAGTGTGAGTGGATCGGTGGGGAGGGAGAGGATCAAGCGTCTAGGGGACAGCTCTCCTCTCCCAGGGAGGGTGGGTAACACAGACCAGCACATGCCTGACACCTAGCGTAGGCTGGGTGGTGGCATGCCGTGTCCTATACGTTGGGGTGTGGAGGAGGAGAAGCCAATGGCATACAGCATGTGGATGTGTGTGCTGCATGCCACTGTCAGCACTGCACACTTCCCTTCCAGGAAAAATGGAAAAGGGTCCTGACCGAGCAGCATGACTCTATCACCCACAGGCACCACCCATGAGATGGCACTTTCCTGACACTAAATCCATTTCTGGTGGGTTGAGTCACTCCCCACCACCCTGAAACAAAGGGTACATCATGGGGGCATGAAGGGAAGGGGTCTGATCCTTGGGGGATGGTGCTGGGTGGATGGAAGAAGGAGAGAGCCAGTCGGGACCAGGGGTAGAAAAACCAAATATAAAAAAAGTCTCCTATCCCAAAAGTAATCCCAGTCACCTATAAAATGGTACACTTCCCACACAAAAGCAGATGTGGAACTGCATATTTTGGAAATAGTCAAGTGGAAAAAACAGTTCCTTAGATACATTAGAGAAAAAAAGAAAGTTGAGGGGAAATTATTAGGCTGATGTAGGGGGCAGGGTAATACAGGAGGAGAAGCAGAAGGCAGCTGTTTTTAATTACTACTTTTGCTCTATATTCACAGCACAGGCTAGTGAGCCCTTCCCTGAATGCAGTATAAAGGCTGCTACAAGAGGGATCCTAGAAAGGGGGAAAGTGGTACTTACAAGAGAAAGGGTCAGAAGAGGATTAGCAGACCTGAAAACAGATGAGGCTCCATTGCCAGATGGGATGAGCCCAGGAATGCTCAAGGAACTGGCATGCAAACTGGTTGAACCTTTGGCTGTTTTATTTGATGAATAACATCCTACAGTCAAGGGTTGTTCCAAAAGATTGGAGGGTAGTGGTCATAGTTTTACTCCACAAGGGAGGAGACAAAGTGCAACCAGGGAACTACAGACCTGTTAGTCTTACCTCCACAGCAGGTAAACTAATAGAGACACTAGTTAAAGAAGACCCAGTGGACTACCAGGAGAGAAGTGGGCTCCAGTTAACAGCCTGGGTCTGCGTCAGGGAGATCTTGCCAGACCAACATATATACGAACATATGAAGAAGCCAGCAGAAGAAGGCCATTTGGTCTATCAAGTCTGCTCGTATAGCAGGGTCCACAGCTTGAGCTAATGTCCCTGCCTCCCTTCCCTCCCTCCTCACTCCTCCCATCCTCCCTACCCATGATCCTTACTTCCACCTATGCCAGTCCCAGCCTCTCTTAAAGCTGTCTGATAAACCTGATAGCGTTCTTTGGCTGGGTAACTAGGGCAATGGCTAAGGGATAAGCAACTTATTTGCTCTACTTCGAACTTCAGCAAGGCATTTGACTCAGTAACACACAGAAGGTTGCTGAAGAAGTTAGAGGTTCTGGGGACAGTGAAGGATCTAGTTACTGTAGATGGGTGGGAAGATGGCTGGGGGAGACAGCAGAGGGTAGTGGTAAATGGGGTTGAGTCAGGGGGGGAGAGAAAGGTCCCGCGTGAGATGCCATAGGGTTCAGTCCTGGGGCCATTCCTTTTCAGTATGTTCATCAGTGCTATAGGAGAAGGAATACAAAGTTAGATGTGCCTCTTCATAGATCACACTAAGCTCTATAGTAGGGTAGACAGTAAGGAAGGGGTTAGGGAGCTGCAGAGGGACTTGCAAAGATTAGAGAGGCTATCCAAAGTCTGGCAGTTGAAATTCAACACCAAGAAGTGCAGCATAATGCATATAGGAAACACAATCCCCAGGATGGAATACTAGATGGGAAGCGTTATGTTGGACACTAGCACTGAGGAAAGGGACATGGGAGTCATCATAAGCACTTCTCATTAAGAGTAGCACTTCCACAGCAGACACAGAGATTTACTACCACTCAAAGCATCAGTTCATCATAGAATATTTATTGTGCAAAAATTTGGAAAAAAGTCACTCACAGACAGGTGCCTCCTACAGAGACACCGGTGTAACCCAGAGATCCTTAGGGTTGTGAACCCTAATGCTGACCCTCTCCCCTGAGCATACAAGGTCAGACATGGGCTCTGCATGAAGAAAGTTATGACCGAGTCTGTTGGCAATGTGTAGCAAGCCATACTTCTCTATCTCTGAAGAGCAGATCACTGTGAGGCACTGGCTTGGAGTGGTACCTTGTGCTTCAGAAATGAGGCTACTGGCTGGGGGAAGGGGGTGAGCATTAGGGTTGACTACCTCAAGGAATACCCCACCACTAATTCACCAGGACTGCAGAGACCCAAAACCCTGTGTTTTGTTTTCATTTCCCTACCTTGTGTGCTGTGCATTCTTCAACCCTAATGTCTGTATTAATGTAGTTTTTGCAATAAAAATATATATATGTATGCATTTATATATTACAGAGGCATGGTAGCATCCCTATAGTTATGGTTGAGAAGGCTGTTTAATGTTAAACCCCAGTTTTTGTACCTTAATAACTTTGGTGTCATTGAACAAAATAGCCCAAAATGTGACATGCACAGTCAAGCTGTTAGGATTTCAAGATGTAAAAAGTTTTGTAATGGCATATTGTCCGGTTTCGAGATATGAAGCACAAAGGAAAAGATGAAACCAAGTTTGGGTTCCCAATATTAACATTGTTATTTTTTGCTCTCACCTACAGCCTAGATGGTGTGGAATTTTTTCATGAAATACTTAGGGTTGAAGGGGCATGTGGCAAGGGTGTGCTTTTCAAAGATTTCATGAAAAAATATTACAGAGTTCCAGAATTATAAGGATTTTTTTGATAACTGAGAAATGTAAATGGTAAAAAAAACTGTTGTAAGTGCTTCTTTTCATGATTTACTTTCCATGGTGAAAAAAAATACAAATCATGATGGCCTCCATTTTTTTTACTCACAAACATTGAAAATACATAAAAATGATATATTTTTAAAAAAGGAACACCAGAACATAGCTAAATGGGACCTGTTTGGCTAGATTCTGCTGTTTTTTTTTAAATTGCCAGAAAACCTTTTCTGGGCACCCCAAAAGCCAGCATGCCCAGCTTAGCGAGAGGAGCCATTCGCCCACATTCTCTGTATGAGGACAGTGGGACTTTCCTGAATGCTGAAGCTGCAGCTGGAGTCACGCTGCTGACTTTACTTCAAGCAGTGAGCCAGTGATCCCTTGTTCTTTCTGTCTGCTTTTGCCTCATTCTTTGTCTGTCTGCCTCTCTATTTCATTGTTTCCTCAGTGACCTGGGGGTGAGCACCCCAGGTACCACTTCTTTCTCCCCCCGGTCACCCAACTGTCCTTCCCAGTGTTTAAGTTTTATAATATATGAGTGAACTGGGATGCCCACCCCGGTACCACTTCTGTTGACTGCCCTTCCCTCCAGGTCACCTGATTGTGTTCCCACTATGTATGTGGTGGCACCAGGTGCCCACCCCGGTGCCACAAAACATTAGCCCAAAACTGGGCTACACAATCCCCAGTGTGTCCCTCAATTTTTTGTTTTTTAAACCTATAAGAAAGAAAACAGTCCCTCGCCAATCTCCCCCAACACACACACAACCCACCCACTCCAGCCCAACATTCCACTCAGTACTCACCACCCCATATACCCACCACACACCTTCACTTGCCTGAACATGTCACACAGCACAGAGTCACTCTCTGATTGAAGACATATCTTGCTGCTGGAACCAGTGACTGTGATATGGGAAAATCAGGGAAGTGCTGTTTAATGTATTTCAAAGGGGATTTAAGTTTTGAGTCAGAACTTTGTTATTTTTACATATTTTGACACCCAATTTTCAATATGGTCTTTTTGGGACCCCACCTCATGAATGCAAATGTGGCCCAAAAGATGATTTTGCAGTTACTTTGTGAAATCACCTTTTGGGTGGGATTTGAAATTTTCACCACCCTTCTTCATGAGGTGGGTCATAAGAAGGCTATGATGAAAACTTGGGATTAAAATATTCAAAAATGACAAAGATATGAGCGTATATTGACATTTTTCTACACTTACTTATAACTGCTGGTTTTAAATATTTTGACCCCAGATTTTCAACATAGCCATTTTTCACACCACCTCATGTTTGTGACAGCTGTCATTTCTTAAATCCTTGCCAAAATGTGTTTTTGCACTGGTGGCATGGAATGATGTTTCAGTGGGGATTTGGAAATTTGGCTGGCAGTATAGAGTAGAGGTTAAAGTAATGGCTGGCAGTATAGCCTACAGGTTAAAGTAAGGAGCTGTGAACAAGCTTGGTACATCCAGCAGACCAGACCTGGGTTTGATTCTCACAATCTCTGCTTGCATACTGTGTAACTCTGAGCAAGTCACTTAACTGCCCAGTGCTCCCAGGTTGCCCCTGAAAACAGGCACTTGTACCTAATGGGCCTTACCCGGTCACCAAAGACTGAAAAGAAAAAAATAATTTTCACCTACCGGGTTCATGAGATGGGGTATTAAGAAGGATATGCTGAAAATTTGTTGCACAAATACAGTAAAATGCCCAGGTTATGACTGAAATATAGAATAATGCATGGAGAAGTGTGGTTAATGAGGATTTTATGCACACCTGAGGTATGTGATGCCCCTTATCTGGACATCACACACCAAGGATGTGCATAAAATCCGAATTCCCCACACTTCCCCATGTTTTATTTTTTAATATTTACCAGTTAAAGCAAAATGGATAGAGACTGGAACAGAGAGAGTCCCAACAAGAAAGTGCTTTAGTTTACAAAACGGAGCAGCTTCAATTTCACTTTCACTTTTTGGTTTATTGAAAATTGCTCCATCAGCAAAGGTTCCCTGATTGCCTCTAAATTATGAATTTATGGCACAGATAAAACTTAGAATAGAATGCTTGGAAATAAAGAGAAATCTGTCCTGGAGAAGCTTCACTTTGTCTTGCTGTTCAGAAGCCACTGTTGTAAGAGCCTCGAATTGAAAGTGTTGCCGAAATCAGCGAATGGTGTAAGCAGGGCTGGTACCTGAAACAGGGTGCTTTTCTTTGTAATTTGATTAGAAGACTAATATTTTTTTTTAAATGAAAAGTAGTATACCCGTTTTGAGAGAGACTGAGAGAGAGAGAGAGAGAATTTTAATCTGGACTTCTACTACTACAGTGTTCCCGGTTTGCGTTTGTCCGAGAAAGCTGTCATTCTCGCTTGCAGATTTTTAGTGTCAGCCTGCGTGATGACAGTCAGGTGTCCAGGTGAACTGAAGCTGTTTTTTGAACTGTGGTTTACAGAACTGCATAATTTACATGTGTGAATTGCGGAATCTGTGAGGTTGTTCCCGTGGCGGTTAATTGACCCTAACCAGTAAATATTATTGCAATATTTCAAGGTTCATGCATACCTTCACTAGTTTTCAATATTTTGACTCCAACCTTCCAACATAGCCATTTTTCCCCACCACCTCATAAGCATGAAAGGTGTCATTTTTTTTAAATCCTGGACAAGACGTGATTTTACACTACTGATGCAAAACAGCGTTCGGTCAATATACTATAAATGCTACATGTAACGTTTATAAGGGGAGTCATAAAACAACTACCTTAAAAATCTGGGTTCAAATTAAAAACATATGAGCCAGCCTGGTGATGCTGAGGGTTGAGGCATTGGACGCCACACCTCACGCCATGTCAGTAACCCAGGTTTGGGAGTGGATTGGGGCCATCAACAGTCAGCAGGGGAGGGAGAGGATTGAACATCCAGAGGACTGATCTCCTCTCCTGGGGTGGGTTGGTGGGGACTCCCAGTGCAGTAGTGACCTTTGGTGGAGACCAGGGCAGCACTAGCATCAGGACATAGAAAGGGGGCAGGATGATGGCAGGTTCCAGTGGTAGGAGGTGTTGAATGGCTGAACAAGGAGCCATTGCACACAGTGCCCTGAGGGGCTACAGCAAGGAAAAAACCCTGCCTCAGTGGTAGGTGATGGTGTGGATCAGGGGCCATCTCCATGCCCAGTGCTGGGCTCTATCATCATGTGCTCCAGTCGTTCTCCTCCTCCTCCTCCTCCCCATTGGTCACTCTACTAGATTCTAGACAGAGCATTGGAGGAGATGGAAGTCCCATACCAGGGGGCTCAGAGCCAGGAGGGGTTGGACGGCTTGGTGAGGCTGGAGGAAGAAGGGCCCAACCAGAGAAGTATGGAGTCTAAGGCATCAGGCAGGAAGCAGAGCAGAGCAGAGTATTCACACCCGAGACAGTCCTCCAATGGTAGGAGATAAAAATAGTTGGGGAAAAAAAACATACATAATATTAAGAAACTGTGTGTGTAGTGCCAGTCTTGACCGCAGTGCGTATGCTTTGTGATCCCATGCCGGTGACCTGAGTTTGGGGACAAGCTCAGTGGCCCAGCTGGATGGGGTGATGGTGGGGAAATGGTGCTGTTATGCAACACCCCCCCCAGCCAGGGAATGAAAGCTGCAGGGTTGTCCACATGGGCCTGGTGAAGACAGCCATCCTCTTGACATAGGACCCTGCACCTCTGCACC
This sequence comes from Neoceratodus forsteri, assembly GCA_016271365.2. Classification (NCBI taxonomy): domain Eukaryota; kingdom Metazoa; phylum Chordata; order Ceratodontiformes; family Ceratodontidae; genus Neoceratodus; species Neoceratodus forsteri. Next base: position 533,212,845 of record CM057456.1, on the reverse strand, counting down.
ATGGGTGACAGAGGACCCTGTGCATTGACTAACAGATGGACGCTTTGCCCTGTGCATCTGTATCTGCAGTAAGATGGAAGTGCAGGGACCAGAGGGCCAAATGCTTCTGCAGCCCACCCGACAGCCCCATGAATTTTTGATATCCATTGCTGGACTTCTGTAGGTGGATAAATTCTTCCTTTGGCACAGGACCCAAAGGGCCCTGAGCATCTGCACCTATTCACGCAGGTCCCAAAGGGACCTGTGTGAATGAGAATACAATTCCACTATCTCAAAAAGAAATGAATTTTTTGCAAAAAAACTTTGTTACTGCACCAGTTAAATTTCAGCTTAACACCACAATAGTAGGAAAAAGTGCTGTTAGGGTTTCCAACCAAAACTCCCCACCCCCACCTCCCATGCAGCAAAAGGAAAAGAACATTAGGGTTGTGGGTTTCTGGAGTCTTGGCAAATCAGTAGTGGGGTCTTCCTTGGGGTTGTAAACCCTAATGCTCACCCCTCTCCTCAGCCTATAGCTTCCTGTCTGAAGCAAAAGGTTCAGCTCCAAACCAGTGTCTCATAGTTTATTTATTTATTTTATTTATTCAGAATTTGGAAACTACCTTTGAGTCAGAGACTCATTTATAAAGGTTCCACGTCACATTAGCGGTACAATCAGTAACAAGGTAACTAAAAAACAGGAAACAGGATAAACTTGATACACGGTATTAATACCAAATAAATACAATTAAAGTCTCACATTCAGTAATTAGGCAGCCTCAGCTCAGATGGGCATGTAGGCATGTGAGCTGAGGTGCTCAAGAAGTGGAGGTAGGGGAGAAAAGAGGGGTGGGAGGAGGAGGAGGAGCAAGGTTGGGTATGCCAGCCAGAGGCCATTGTCATGGTGGGTGGAGCGAGTGACAGCAGGATCAAGGGCAATCACAGCTGTTTAGGGACTGGAGATGCCCTTTGAGGTGGGATTTGAAGAGGCCAATAGCATTTTCAATTGTGATGGAGCTAGGTAGGCCATTCATCCATTAATAATATAGTGATGCACTCTTCAAAGGTAGAGAAGTATGTCTCACCATATGTTGCCAATACAATCTGTGGGCTCTGCATGAGGAAAGGAGATCACATCTGACATTGTTTGTTCAGGGAATGGGGTGGGCATTAGGGTTGACTATTTTTTTTACAACTGCCAAGCACGTGGACTCAGTCCAAAATAATTGGCATGTGAGTCTTCACCTTTTGGACTATACTCAAGTGATGGTATCATTGCAGTTAAAAAATCCAGCCTGCTCAACCCACTGGACATTCAATTTGGCCCTCCTAAAAAGTGAATCTTTCTTATCTCAATTAGAGGAGCTAATCCCTCAGATAGTGGATGACAACCTCATTCCTGACATAGACCCTGGTATTCTGTGGGATATCTTGAATACGGCTCTAAGAGGTCACATTGTCAAATATGCCTCATAGCAGCAAAAGGCCAGGGCGGAGAAAATGCTGCACCTTCAGGAAACCCTGCATAATTTAAAATTATTTCATATGCAGGGGGCTACCTCAGCAGAGCCCCAGATGCAATTACTCCATAAGGAGTTACAAAACTTGATTGCTTCTAAGATAAAATAAGCTATGAATTACTTGTGTCACACATTTTATGAGGGGGACCAAGGGGTACACGTATTTTAGTTAGAAGGTTGTGGGCATGCAGGTCGTAGGCCTGTGTCGCCTATATGAAGGACCCAGTAACGGGTCTTCTGATGAAAACCACACCAGGCATCATAGTTGTTTTATGTTCATATTACCAAATCCTTTACCAAGCATCCACCCCTACTCATTCCACTGAGATCCCTTTAATACCTGAACAAGCTGTAGCTCACTAATCTGTCGAACACCTGGCTCCTATCACTATGGAAGAGACAGAAGCAGTTATTAAACATTTGAATACCAGAAAATGTCTGAGACCAGATGAGTATCCGGCAGAAATATATAAAATGTGTATATCTTTTGTTTCCACACTTCACGCAGGTTTACAGATAGGAATAGCCCTCTTATGGAACTATGCCGCCATTTCCACCCTTACCAAGAACCCAAGTGTCCCTCAATCATACCGCCAAATTTCTAGCCTGAAATTTAATTATAAAGCTTTTCCTGCCACAGTAATGACATTGATGGATGCCCTTCTCCCATCACTGAGGGACTGGGATCAGGTAAGTTTCATGTGATGCAGACAGGCCCATGATAATATTATGTGAACTCTGTTATAAGTAGAATATGCTGTCTCACATTGGATCCCCCTGGTCCTGGCCAGCCGTGATGCAGAGAAGGCTTTCAACAGAGTCTCCTGATCCTTCCTTTGGGTGACCGTAACTCAATCATGGTTCCCATAACACTTTGTCTAGGTTTGGTTCTGCAGAGGTTATGTGATGCCCCTCAGGCCTACATTAGGATTAATGGAACCATTTAGACTGGATAGGTACACCAGGCATGGGTGTCGCCTCTCCCCACTTCTCTTCACATTATATATGGAGTCCCTGGCTACCAGGATTAAGACAGAGAGGGAGGTGGAGGACATTCCAGTTGGAGGGCTAGATTTTAAAGTGGCATTGTTTGTGGGTGACATTCTACTGGCGCTTACATCACCAGAAACATCCCTTCCAAGAGTATGGCAGCTTTTTGCAGAGTATGAGTTTTTGGCAGGGTTTAAGTTAAATACAGTGAAAACAGAGGTCATTCCCTAGAAATGTGCCCCCTCTCCCACCTTAAAAACTAAACTACTAATTGGATGAACCAGAGGGATACTTAAGTATTTAAGAATCCAGATTACCAAAAATCTAGAGCACATGGAACTGTTAAATGATGAACTCCTAATGAAGACAATTAAATATTATAATATTATATGCACAGATGGTCCTTTGTCATTCTAGGGTTCCGGTATAGGATTAATATAGTTAGACAAAATATCCTGCCAAGATTGGGCACGGGGTCATAGCCACACCGACAATAACAGTGTGGCAACAAATGCTTCAAGCAACACAGTACAGACCAAAATAGGGTTGGACAAAACACTGACTAAAACTGAAAAAGGGACTTCATTTTTTGTGGATGGTTTTGCCCCCCCACACACACACCCTCTGTGTGGGCCCCCACACTCCCAAACATAAATAAAAAACACTGGGGGGGTATGGACTTCGGGGATGGGGAGAAACTTGGGAGGGAGGAAACTTTATTTAAAAAAAAAACACAGCAAAAAGTACTAACACCAAGAGACCTGGGGAGGGGGGACCACAGTCTCAGGTCTCCAGTCCCATCATGTGCTGGTGCTTCAAGTCACTCCACCATGGGAGCGGCTCAGCCAAGCACCCCAGCACACAGCAACTTATCCTTCCTTAGCTGAAGCATAGAGTGACCAGGATAGTGATAATTCCCTACTGCTATTATACCCCTGTCGCTCTAAATGCAGGTGTGCTCTACACTGTGTGGTTATTGCCGTGCATTTTTTGTTTAGCTGTATTAACCTAGTACCCCCAAGATTGCTGTATGTTTTCCAGACTTTCCACTTGGTTCCAGATAAACTTTATTTACAGCAGTTGGATAAGCTTATCTCACACTTTATTTGGGGGGGGGGGGGGAATGCCCGAGGGTGAGATACCAGGTGCTACTTTCACCAAAGGAAAAGGGAAAGCTGGGTCTTCCAAACCTCTATTATGCTCAGGCCACACAACTTTGGCTTGTCTGCCTTTGGACATCTTGAGCCTACTGGAAATTCATAGAATTTACCCATAATTATCTGTTTTCTATAGCACATTATCTGTATGCCCGGGGGGGGGGGCTGCAATACACTGATTTTATTAGATATACAGCTGGTACACTTTGCTTCTGGCATCATTCTCTAGGCAGGTCAGAAAACAAGACAATTCATCTGTGGGTAACGACTCCACCATACAACCAGAACTGCCCCCCCCCGACCCCCCGAACAAGTTAGACACCTTATTAAAGAGGTGGAGCTGTATGGGGCTCAACTATGTCCACCAGCTGCTCACAGAAAAGGTATGGTTTCATTCACTGATTTATACAAAATATACAATCTCCCTTCCACAAATCATTTTCACTATCTCCAATTGTGAATGTATTTGCAGACTTGAAATCAGGAGTTCATGGTTCTTCCAAATAAGCAACCACTCCTTAATAGAATTTTTATGGGTATACAAAAGGACAGATGTGGCAACACCTAATAGGGCATTTGTACACAGCATTAATGGAACTGACACCATACTCTACCTCAAATATTTTAAGTAAGTGGAATCAGGAACTGGGAACAAATCATACCTCAGAACAATGGATAAAGTACACACTGCCAGCACTTACGGTAACATTAGCTTCCTACCTAAGGGAGTTTGCCTGGATGTGCAGGTTTAGGTATTTTTATATGCTGGCAGCGCAGGCAAAGTACTTGGGTTGGGAAAAGGGTCCCTGCTGGAGGAGCTGTGGCTCCAAAAAAGCTGATCAAGAACATATTTTCTGGGGCTGCCTAGGCTTTAGACTCTATTGGCAAGAGATGAAAAGGAAGTAGAAACTATTCTGGGCTTGAAAATATTGTTTTGAAATCAATAGAGTTACCTAGCTTATTGTCAGACCCCATAAAGTTTTGCACTACAGCTCTAAAGTTATTGTTAATGATAAGTATTGCTACAAAAAAGTTATTAATCGACTGTGGTTCACTAATACAACACCTATTCTTATGATGTTGAATAAACTCACTGTGGGTATCTGGTGTCTAGAAAGACTGACAGCAAAACTGAGTAACTCTGTTATACAATTTCATGGCTTCTGAAGATGATCCGTTACTCATCAGCTGGACTCTAATTCTGATTTTGTGCCTTAATTTTGCACTGCTCCATATGTCTAGGTTGTAATTTGTCTTGACTTTTAACCTATAAGTTTTCCCTTTACCCTGGAGACATACTGCCTCATTGCAAAAAGTCAGTCATCTCTCACTTTAATAACTGAAACAATGCTGTCATTACATATGCTCTGTGTTACTATATGTGCCTTTATCTATTGTCTATTGTTTACTGTCTATTCCTTTTATCAACTGTATGAATTGTCTATCTCTATTACAAAACTGAATTAAAATAAAATATAAAAAAAGTACACATAATTGTAAAGTGGGTGGTAGGCCTGTAGGTTTTGATCACCAGCCAGACTCCTGGACTCCTCATAGCATTTTGGAAGGAAAGCAAGCTATTTTTCAGCAAAAGATGAATAAAGCAACTGGCTTTGATGGGGTATCTGCCGAAATTTATCATGTAGTGCACACCGGTAGGCAGAATGTTAGCCCCTATATTCACGATTATAGTTAGTTCAGTAATACTCCCCAATCACTGGAAAAGAGGGATAATAGATCCATTTTTAAAAAAATGCCAGTGGCAGAACCTCAAATGTTTGACTCTATTTTTTAACAGATTAGAATCCTGGGTTCTTGAGAAAAATCTTTTTTTTTTTCACCATTCCTATGTGGTTTATGAAAAAAAGTGCAGCACTATAGATCTTATTTTTCCATTAAACTACACTATTGGGAAAATTCATGGTACATGCATGCCTTTTGGATATTAAATTGATTTTTGACAGCCTAGACAGAACAATTCTTTGCATATACACAAGAACATTCAATATGGAAAATATCTATGTGTTTTTAATATCTAAAATATATCCTTGTATCCCCAAATATGTTTCAAATATAGGCCAGATATATTCATACTTTTCAGATACACTTTGAGATATATTCTGGATATTCGCAGGATGATCCAAGATGTATCATATATAGGAAAAATCTTTAATATATCTTTGAAATATATTTTTGCTATACTATTTCAAAATTCAAGTTTTTGTTCTTTCAATGTTATGTCTTTGAACAAAATCAGAAATACTTATTTGTGCATACACATTATTGCAGTTTCTACATATTTTGCATTTTAGGTAAACATATATTTTAAATTTATCCAACATATATATGAGTTACTTATACCTTTTCATTTTTATTTCCCTTGTAAGATGCTAAATATATAAAAAACACAAAAATGTATTCATAACATTGTTTTAAATTACACCCATATGGAAAAGAACTATACTATATTTTGTTAATATGTAGACAATACCTGAATATGTTTAAATATACTATATCACATATTTCAGATATCTGTGCATGTTTCCGGTTATATTTTAGATGTTTGCAGAATTTACCTGGCACTGATATACTGAATGTATGTGTTTTGTTATACTATTTAAGACAATATTTTGTTTTACTTGTTGCTGTTTTTATGGACTCTAACAAAAAATGATTATACTTTCACGTAAGCATAATTTTACCCTGTAATTTCTATAATAAGCGTATGTTAGCAAACATATATTTTAAATATATCAGAGATGTATTTTCTGAGATATATTTCATGTATGTTAAAATGGGTTTGGCCTGATATGTACTATATTTGAGGTCACCATTGTGAATGAGCTTTCACGCAATGGTTATACCTAATAAATGAAAAAAAAGAAAATGTATTTCTGGAAAGTGTCTGTAATACATGTATTATTTATCATATATTATAGGGGTTGAGTAACCTGTTTCATGTTAAACCCCTAACTCCGCACATTAATATATTTGGTTCCCTTTGACAAAATCAGCTGAAATTGTATATGTGTTGTCTAGGAGGCAAGGTCATGATCATAGAATCATGGAAACTGTCAACAGAAAATGACCCCTCAGCCCATCCAGTCTGCCTGTAACCTCCCTCCCTCCCTCCCTCCCTAGGAAGCCCCTCCCTTACCAGCCTGCTCCTTGCCTGTTAGGCTCATGTACCTATCCCAGGCTACTTTGAAGCTGCCCACCATATCCATTCCCACCACCCATTCCGGCAGATTGTTCCATGGCCTTACCACCCTCTTTGTAAAGAACTTCCCCTGACATCCCCTCTGAATCTTCCCCCCCTCCAGTTTGTAGGCATGCCCTCTAGTGGAATTGTTCTTACTTATTCTGAAGATGCTGTCGACACTCACCTTGTTCATGCCCTTCAAATACTTGAATGCCTCTACCATAATAATAATAATAATAAGTTTATTTGTATAGCGCCTTTCAGCATACTAAGGCGCTGAACATATTAAAACCACAACATCAAATATAAATCAGTAACACATATAAATAAAATCATATCATAGTAGCATCAAATATTAAAATCAATTAATAAATACAAATTAAGATCTTAGCAGAATAAATTAACTTAAGCATTCAAGAAGGCCATTTGCCACAGATAGGTTTTCAAGTTCTTCTTGAATTCCTCCACGAAGATGTACTCCCGTAACCAGCATGGTAGAGAATTCCAGACAGTGGGGCAGCATGAGAAAATGCTCTGCTGCCAGAAGATTTTAAACTCACTCTTGGAATCTCTAGCAACCCCTTGTCGGCCGAGCGGAGCGATCGACCAGGGTAGTAAGGCACCAGAAGTTCTTTCAGATAGGCCGAACCCTAATAGTGAGGGGCTTTAAAAGTCAATAAAATGACTTTAAAGGTGATCCGCCACCGTATAGGCAGCCAGTGCAGTTCGCACAGCACCGGGGTAATATGGCAGGACCTACTTTTCCCAGTCAAAACCCAGGCTGTAGCGTTCTGCACCAGCTGTAGGTCGCAGATTTAAACCCCAGAAAGCCCAAAATAAAGGGAGTTGCAATAGTCCAAATGCGAGGACACAAACGCATGGACCAACGTTGGCAAAGAGTCAGATGGAATAAGGTGCCTAACTCTGGTGATATTCCTAAGATGGTAAAAGGAAGGTCCTGACAACGGCCGACACCTGAGACTGTAATGTCAGCCTGTCGTCAAGGACAATACCAAGGCTACGCACCCGTTCAGAGGTCGGAAGTGACACGCCACCAAGAAATATTCCAGAAGGCGTGCCATCACACGACCTCTCTATCTGACCTCCCGAGTCCACAACCAGAAACTCTGTCTTCTCTGAGTTCAACTTTAACCAACTATAATCCATCCAACCCTGGATCTCTTCCAGACAGTTGTTAAACACTGCAAGAGCTCCATCCTGGTCGGGTGCAAAAGACAGGTATAGCTGGGTATCATCTGCATAACAGTGAAACCTCAACCCATACCATCTTATAATGTCTCCCAGGGGCAGCATATACACTGCAAATAACATGGGTAACAGCACGGAACTCTGAGGCACCCCACACAACAAAGAAGTTGGGCCAGAAGAAAAAACTCCCAACACAGCTCTTTGTGATCTCCCAGTGAGGAATGAGGTAAACCATTGTAAAACAGTTCCCAACATTCCACAGATTTGCCTCAGGCATGCTATCAACACCAGGTGATCCACAGTGTCAAAAGCTGATGAGAGATCAAGGAGAACCAGAATGGAACGTCTCTTCTGATCTCTCGCCCTCAGAAGATCATTAAGCACCGAACCAGCGCGGTCTCGGTGCTATGTCTTTACAAAACGGATTGGAAAGGATTACGTAGATATTATGGATGGTTAAATGGTCTTCCAATTGATGACCACCTACCTTCTCAATAACCTTCCCAATAAAGGGAAGGTTAGAGATGAGTCTGTAGTTTGAAAACAGTCTGGTCCACAGGTAGCTTTCTAAGAGAGGTGTCACCACCGCCTCTTTCAGGAAGCTAGGAAACTCACCTGACTCCAAGGAGCTCCAGACTATTTGCACCAGGACTGAACCAATGATATCAATACAACCCTAAATTAGGAGAGTCGGTCCAGGGTCCAAACTACAGCTTGTGGGACACACACTATTTCCCCCCCTCTCCCTCCTCTCCTCCAGTGTGCACAGGCCCAGCTCTTCCAGCCGCTCCTCATAAGACTTCCCCTGCAGCCCCCTCACCATCTTGGTTGCTCTTCTCTGGACCCTTTTCAGCCTGCCCTTGTTCCCTTGTAGGTATGGTCTCCAAAACTGGACCCCATAGTCCATGTGTGGTCTGACCATGGTTTTGTAAAGTGGCAGGATCACCTTCCTCCTCCTGCTTGTGAATCCTTTCCCTATGCATGCCAGCACTCTGAGCGCCTTTCCTGCAGCTCTGTCACACTGATTCTGGACTTTCAGGTTGTCTGAAATAGTGACCATCAGGTCCCTTTCCTGTTCTGTTACCTCCAACTCCTCCCCCCCAAGCCTTTACTTCGCCTTTGGGTTATTTGGCCCTAGGTGCATAATTTTGCACTTTTTGATATTGAACTGTAGCTGCCACTTTTCTGACCACTCCTCCAGCCTAACCAAGTCCTCTCTCATATATTTCACCCCCCCTTCTGCCGTATCAACCCTATTGTTGCACATCTTCATGTCATCAACAAATAGACACACTTCCCCTGAAAACCCTCCATGATGTCTCCGATGTATGTGTTGAAAAGTATGGGTCCCAACACAGAACCCTGGGGAACCCCACTCATCACCTTCTCTCCCTTAGAGTGCACCCCATTCACTACAACCCTCTGTGTCCTCCCCTCCAGCCAGTGTTCTAACTAGCTTGTGAGCTTGCTCCCCTCTCCTAAGCTAAGCTTCCCTATCAGCCTCCTGTGGGGGACAGTGTCAAATGCATTCCTGAAGTCCAGGTAGGCCATGTCCACTGCCCCCCTTGGTCCCATATCTCTGTCTCTCTGTCAAAGAATTCTGTCAGGTTGGTCTGGCATGACCTATCACCTGTGAATCCATGTTGATTGTCATTTAGGAGGCCCTCACCTCTAGATATTTTATCAGCCTTTCCTTTATAATTGCCTCCATTGGTTTTCTAAGCACTGAGGTTAGGCTAACCAGGTGATAGTTTCTTGGCTCCTCCCTTCCTCCCCCCCCCCTTATGAAGGGGTACTACTTTGACTCTCTTCCAGTCCCCAGGAACCCTTCCCTTGTGCAGTGACAGGTTAAATAGCATCATGAGTGTTGCTGCCAATTCCTGTCTTAATTCTTTGAACACCCTCAGGTAAATCCTATCTGGGCCCATCACCTTATCCGTCCACAGCTTTCCTAATTCTTCCAGTATCCTAGCCTCTGTGAAGGGACTTGAGCCAATCTCACTACCCATTCTCCCCCCTGAGTTCTAACTTTGGCCCCTTCTCCTCCTCCACTGTGAAGACTGATGTGAAGTATTTAGTCAGGACCTCAGCTTTTTCTATATCTCCTTCCAAGATTGTCCCCATCCCCTTTGAGCTTCACAATCCCACGCTTCCCCTTCCTTCTGTCACCCACATATCTGAAAAAACTCCCGTCTCCCCTTTTTGCCTCCCTTGCAATATGCTCTTCCATTTCAGCCTTTGCCTGTCTGATTACCTTCCCTGCTTCCCGTAGTTTTCCCTTATATTCCTCCCTGTCAGCCTCCCTCTGTGATGTTTTATATACCTTGAATGCCCTCCTTTTCTCCCTAACTACACTCCTCACTTCAGTTACGAACCAAAGTGGTTTCCTCTACCCTTCCTTCTCTTGCTAACCATCCTAACGCACCGTTCTGTCACCTTCAGTATTCCTCTCTCTATTCCCCCCAGAGCTCCTCCACATCTTCCAAGTCTTCCTTCTCATCTAGTTCCTCCAAAACCATTGCCCGCATCCTCCTAAAATCTGCCTTTCTAAAGTCTAATACTCTAGTGTTGGAACTGCTCTTATCCTGACCTATTCTGATTCTAAAGTTTACTGTCCTGTGGTCACTGTCGCCCACATTTTCCCCAACCTCCACTTCCTCTACACTGTGGCAATTTGTCATAATCAGGTTGAGTATGGCACTCCCTCTAGTTGGTTTCATTACCAGTTGGCTGATGAATACTCCTTGCAAGGATAAGGCTTCCAGCAACTCTGTACTCCTTTCAGTGGATGATGCTGGGATGTCCCATTGCACATACGGTAGGTTTAGATCTCCCATCACCATGACTTCCCCTTTGCTGGCCATCTCCTGTATCTCCCTTGCCATCTGCCTATCTACTCCCTCCTCCTGATTTGGAGGTCTGTAGACCACCCCTACCTTCACTGCCATCCCCCCCCATTTTGCTTAAATTGACCCACAGGGTCTCTGCTTGTCCATCCCCTCCCCTGTACATCATTGCCCTAATCCCATCCTTTACATAAAAAGCACCCCCCTTTTTCCTGCCCTGTCCCTCCTGTAAAATACGGCCCAGGTATTTCCACCTCCCAAATGTGGTTTTCAGTTCACCAGGCTCCATAACTGCAATTAGGTCCAGGTCATCCTCTGCCACCACTGCCACTAGATCTCCCATCTTATTACCCAGACTCCTGGTGTTTGTTAGCAAGCCTCTCCACCGGCCCTATTTCTCTCCCTACCCCCTCTTTCAGTTTCTCATGCCCCCATCTGTGGGGGACAGCGAGTTAGGTCAGGTCCTCCTGCCATTCCCACTGGGCTACATCTAGCCTCCCTCCCTCTCTCATAGTTTAAAGCACTCCCTAGTATTCTATCTGTGTATCCCTGCAGTTTCCCCTCAAGATCCTGGCCCCTTCATTGTTTATATGTAACCTATCCCTCCCATACAGATGTTGGTCCACCCATGTGTCCCCCCAATCACCTACACATTTGTAGCCCTCCCTTCTACACCACTGCCTTAGCCAGTGGTTAAACTCTTTGATTCTCAATTGTCTAGCTGTACTGGTGCAATGTACTGGCAGGACTTCCAAAAATGCTATGGAATCCACCATCCCTTTTCACCCTCTAGCTAGTTCCATAAACCTCTTCTGTACCTCCTCCACCCCCTCCCCAGCCAGGTCATTTGTACCTAGGTGTAGAACCAGATTAGGTCCCCCCCAATCAGCCTCATGCACACCTTAATTTTTGGGAATGCCTGCTCGCCTTCATCCCTGGCTCACAAAAATAGGCCTCCCCTTGAAAGTTGCTCCCCTTCTTTGTCAGTGGCTCCCTTTAATAATAGAGTCCCCATACACTATCACTGATTTTTTCTGTGCTTTATTTATTTATTTTATATTAAATTCTTGGATTACAACCTTTGAGCTACAAGCTCATTTATAAAGGTTCCACGTCAGGAAAATAAGATGAACATACAATAGTAATCCCAGAGTTACAAAGAACTAAACAATTAACAATGGCAAAATGACAATTAAAGAACATGGGATGGGGACAGAGCCTTAGCAGACAGGCAATGATAGTACAGCTGGAGCAAGTGCTAGGGAGAGTGGGGAAGAGGAGGGTGATGGGATTAAGAGTGAGGGGGAGGAAGAGGTAATCTTGCAGTAACCACAGGTAAGGGGGTCACCTTGTCAGTGACAGGATGGGGGAGGAGGAGGACAGTGGACGGTGGTTGCGAGAATGGTGAGGGAATACAGCCCAGGGGAAAAGAGGCAGGGTCCATGACTGGACAGGGGTCAAGGGTTATGGGTTGGGGGAAGGAGAGGGAAGTAGCGAATTAGGTGCTCACAAAGTGCAAATAGGTGGGGTAGTCATGGTTTTAAGCAGGTGGGTTGGTCAGGTAGGACAGGTACCTTTCCCTTGTGAGGAAAGGTGGGACCTAAGTGCAGATTTGAATGAGTCAGTTTTGCTAATTGTGACTAGTTCTGTTGGGAGTGAGGAGAGCCATAGCAGGGCCCTGTATTCGAAGGATCGCTGACCTTGGGTAGTACGACGATAGGGGATTTTGATAGGGATCTTACTGGATGTCCTTGTAGTCCTAGTTGGAGCTACCTGGTGTATAAGGGAGCTGGGCCCTGGAGGCAGTAGGCCCAGGGTTGCCTTTTTAGCAAGGAGACAGGTTTGATAGCAGGCCCTATCAGACAGATTTAGCCAACCGGTTTGCTGGTAGAGGTGGCAGGTATGGGACAGGCAAGGGGCTCCCAGCACAAGTCTGCAGGCTTTGTTGAGTGTAGAGGCAAGTCTCCTCAGTGTACTGTCAGAGGCTGCACTGTAGATGGCAAGGCCATAATCAATGGTTGAGAAGACTGAGCTGGTTATAGAGAGCTGGAGGGCTTTGGGAGTGAGGCAGCTTCGGTGCTTATATAGCAGGGCAAACTTCCTGTTAGCTGCAGTGGCCAACTGGTCGATGTGTGCAGCATATGAGAGGGAGCTGTCAAGCGTGAGGCCCAGGTATTTGAAATTGCTGACCATTTTGATGTTGATCTTATGTAAATTCTGTATGTTAAGAGTTGCGGCCCTGTGGCGGCTGTGAGCTGTGGCAAAGAGCATGGTCTTTGTCTTTTTGTGGTTGACTAGGAGTTTAGCTCTGTTAAACCAGGCTTCTATGTTGTTGAAGTCCTGTTGAAGATGCTGCTCCAGTACGATAGGGTCAGAATGACTGGAGTAGATCACCGCATTGTCAGCGTAGAGAAGGATTTTTTGTTGGCAGGCTAGTGGTAGGTTATTTAGAAAAAGGCTAATGAGGAGGGGGCCAAGGATGGAACCTTGGGGTACTCCAAGGGACACTTGAAGTGAGTCAGAGAGTACATTGCATATTTTTACCTGCCTAACATGTACAGAGAGGTAGCTCTGGAACCAGCACACTGAGTCAGAGGAGAGTCCAATTACCTCTAATTGTCCTAAGAGGAGGTCGTGGTTGACAGTATCAAAGGCCTTGGTGAGGTAGATAAAGGTTGCTCCCATCAGGTGCCCCTGGTCGAAGGCACTATGAATGTAATCCATGAACTCGGAGTGCAGTTGTAGTGCTGTGGTGTTGATGGAAGCCGTGCTGCTGCTGGTATTGTAGTTGGTATTTATCGAGGTGAGCTACCAGCTGATCGTAGACTATATGCTTGAGGGCTTTAGAGATAGGTGGTAGGATTGAAATTGGGCGGTAGTTGGCATGGTCCGACTTACTGCCTGCTTTGTGGACAGGGGTTACAATGGCGGGTTTCCACAGGTTTGGGAAGGTACCTGTGGTGAGGGATAGATTTACAATAGAGGTCAGTGAGGTTAGCAATTCGTCAAGGGTAAGAGAGATTAATTTTAGGTCGAGACCCTCGGAGCTGTGCCTCGATTTACCAAGGACTTTGACGAGATATTTTTTTACCTCAATTTTAGATAGGACTCTGAGGTAGAAAGGGGGAGCTTGGTGTGTTGTGGGGGAACTATGGGGGTAGGCTGGTTGGAACCAACTTGGTCTTGGAAAGTGTGGGGGGAGCACTGTACTGAGGTTAGTGAAGGCTTTGTTAAAGATGTCTGCAATGGATCTAGGGTCATGTATAAGAGATCCATTATGGCTCAGCAGTGTGGGTGCCATGGTATCACTTTTCTCGATGATAGCATTAATGTTATCCCTGAAATGGCAGCTGTCCCCCTAGGAGGAGTTAAGTTCACGTCTGTGGAAGTTAGCTTTAGCCTGGTGGATTGCCACAGTACATTTATTCTGCACAGCCTTGTAGTTTTGCAGGTCCTGGCCAGAGAGAGTATGTTTGTATTTATACCATAGGTGGTCTCTGGAGCTCATCTGGGCAAGGAGAGGAGGGGTTAGCCATGTTTTATGTGAGCCACTGATTTTCCTTTTGGTTAAGGGGGCAAATATATCACAAGCAGAATAGAAAATAGCTATGAATTTGCTCAGCGCCATGTTAATGTCATTAGCATTTAGGATAGGTGCCCAGTTCAGTTGCAGGAGGTATTCCTTAAAGAGCCCTAGCATGCCCTTTTTATGTTGCTTGCATGCATGTGCAAGAAACATAGTGCCATCATCCGAGTTTTCGGAGGTGTGTCAGCCCATCTTCCAATGCAGTCAGTGTGTTTGCAGGCACGGCCCCAGTTCCCCAATCACTGCTGCAGCTGTCTATGACAAGCTGAAAATACAGTGGCATACAGTTGAAAGGGAGAGCTCCGCGGTAAGCAGAGCTCTCCCCCACACACAGCACGCACGCACACCGCGTGTCTGGCGCGCCCCTCCCAACACTGTACGGCCAACGGGGTGCCTAATTCCCCATCGGCCCACGCCCCAGCATCCAGGTGCCTACGCCAGACCCCACCCCAATGTGGCAAAATGATGTTACGACCGTGGGTGCCCAATCCCCATCGGCTCCAGTGTCTCCCGATGCTGTCGCGATGGGGTGCCCAATCCCCTTCAGCTCCACTGTCTCTCCCCTCAAGCATTAAAGTGCCATGCTGGGAGCCCACCCCAGCGTGGCAAAATGTGTTATAGCCGACGGGTGCCCAATCCCCATTGGCTCCACGCCCCACCAGCAGTCCTGTGCCACGCTGGAGCTCACCCCAGCGTGGCAAACGTCCCCGCCATTAAAAAAAACCTGGAAATAAAAACTGTCCTCGCGCTTCTCCTTCCCCTCCCACAACCTGCACCCACCCACCGCATCCTGCCTCCCCACACCCCCTCATCCCATACTTACCTCCGGACCTCGCGCCACGATCTTCGTGGACCGGGAATACATCTGCACTCTTCAAAGCCGACCGCCAACTGAGGAAATGCCGTAAGTTGTATAATGAATAGATAGGGTTTTTTCAACTTTATTGCATATCTCAGGCATTTTTTGGAATTTTGCACCAAATTTTCAACATGGGGTTTTTGGGACCCCTTCTCATGAATGATGTCACTGTCATGGCGTTACTCGGGCCCCAAGGGTGATTTCGCAGCCACTGCGTGAAATCACCTTTCTGGAATGATTAACAAAACAACACTGCCAGTGTTCATAAGGTGGGCTCTCAAAAAGCCTATTTTGAAAATTTGGTGGAAGAAGCTCAAAAATGACTGTTTTACGAGCCTGCCAGGGCAGGTTCCACACACACTTGTAAGTTCGTGAATTTTCAATATTTTCACCCAGATTTTCAACATTGCCATTTTACCACACTCTTATGAGCAGTACAGCTGTCATTTCACATCTTGCCCAAAATGTGTTTCCGCCCATGTAGCGCACAATGGCGCAGTCGGTCAATAATCAATGTATGGGACACATTAAGAAAATCACAGTGAAACTGTTCATTAGCAGAGGTCTTAAAATGGCTATGTTGAAAATTTGGTGAAAAAATTCCTAAAATTGACTGTTTTACGAGTGTGCGTTGCACAGTTCCTACGCATGCTTGTAAGTTTGTGAATTTTCAATATTTTCACTCCAGATTTTCATCATTGCCATTTTACCACACCTCCTTATGAACAGTGCAGCTGTCATTTTTCACGTCTTGCCCAAAACATGTTTCCGCCCATGTAGCGCACAATGGCGCAGTTGGTGTGCGAACTCAATGTATGGGACACATTAAGAAAATCACAGTGACACTGTTCACGAGCAGAGGTCTTAAAATGGCTATGTTGAAAATCTGGTGAAAAAATTCCTTAAAATGACTGTTTTACTAGCGTGCATTGCGCAGTTCCTACGCACGCTCATAAGTTTGCAAATTTTCAATATTTGCACTCCAATGACTTCCAAATTCCTAAACAGCACATAGAAGCAAGCAACATTCGGCATTGACAAATGCTTGTTTAGTAAGCGGAATGTTATCAATTTTGGGAGCGGTATATTGGCCTTATTGGACCAGACAAGAATGATGGGTGAATGGTCACTTAGGGAGTCTGGGAGCACTTTTAGCCCAGTGATGCGTTCAGGGTGGTTAGTTAGCTAGTACCCAGTCCAACAAGGCACTGGTACCTGTCCTGTAGTTTGTATGGGTTGGTTGTTCTATGAGCTAGAGGAAGTTGATTGAGGAGACTGCATCTTTATATGTGGCAGAGTCCTGAGACAACCAATTGATGTTGAAATCCCCCAGCACTATGACTTTGTGGCTAGAGCGGATATCTGCTAGATGCTCATGCAGCACCCTAAAACCCTCAGTTACTTCCTTAGGGGGTAAGTAGCCTAAGACTAGTGCGAGGCCCTTGCCCTGGGAGCCAAGGGTTAAGCACACAGAGAGTACCTGAGCATTTTTTCCCATTCTTAAAGATCAACTGCAGCTATATTATAAACATGTTACAAACTTTACTCTTTTTCCCTAACATAAGGACAACCAGACCTTGTTTATTACATGTGAAATGAAGACATTGTCATTTGTCATGCTCAGATACTATTTTAATTCTCTTCTATTTGATGGTTTCACAGAAAATCTCTGAGACATTTTTTGAGCAGCTAGCAGAACCTTCTGTGAGTGCCGATTCCATTCAAGCAAGAATGGCATCATTTTCCTCAAGTTCCAGGTACTGAGATGCCAGGAACTTGAGGAAAATTATGTCATTCTTGCTTGAATGGAATCAGCACTCACCCAAGGTTCCGCTAGCTGGTTAAAAAATGTCTGAGAGATTTTCTGTGAAACCATCAAATAGGAGAGTATTAAAATAGTATCTGAGCATGACAAACAGCATTTTCTTCATTTCACATGTAATAAATAAGGTCTGGTTGTCCTTATGTTAGGGAAAAGGAGTAAAGTTTGCAATATGTTTATAATATAGCTGCAGTTGATCTTTAAGTGTGGGAGAGCAACACCCTGCAGGTAATCTTTTATATAGATTATACAGCCACCACCCCTCTTCCCTAGTCAATCATGGCAGATAGGAGTGTACCCAAGGACCTGGACTTGGCTGTCCATGGTTCTGGGACTGAGCCAGGTTTCAGTTAAGGCCAAAATGTTAGGGTCATGTTGCTCAACCCAGGCTTGCAGAAGGCCAAGTTTAGGCAGCAAACTGCATATGTTGATGGATGCTATGGTGATTGAACTATTTTTCCTGAATTGCCCTGAGGCAGTGTGACCCAGACCAGGGTTAGGATGAATATTGCCTGAGAGCATTAGAAGAAGCCAGGCTACTCAGATTGCAAAGAGTTTAATTTGCTTGAAAGATGAACAAATTGCAAATGTTTTCTGCACTTCCCTTAATTCTTGGGGGGGGGGGACTGGAACTTACCACCAACGCAGGACTTAGATCGTTCTAATTCCTCGCTTAAGTCCCCCTCCAATGTCCAGATGGCATTTGCTGAATTTCTCAATTCCGACGGGCTGTGACCCATGGCGTTTGCAAAATCCCAGGGCCCGTGCCTTCTCTTTTCACTCTATGGTACACTCCACCTGGTCCCGGCTGGACTATATTTTACTTGGCCGTTCTCTTATATACGGTCTAAATGATTCTGCCATAGAGCCGATTGTTATATCAGACCACGCCATGGCCTGGGTCACTGTCATGCTAAACCAAAACCTCCAAAGGGACCCAGTATGGTGTCTAAATACGCAGCTTTTAAAGGAAGACTATGTTATTACTAGGATCTCTGACTTGATTCAAGTATTCATTGCAAATAATCATGGTTCTGTTGCAAGAACGGATCACGAATGGTGTGCCTTGAAATGCTTTTTGAGAGGCGAGTTTATTAGGCTCTCCTCTACCCGTAAACGGAAGAGAGAGGCTACCATCATCTCACTCCTGGCTCATATCCATTCATTCGAGCAATCTCTCACCTCATCTTCCTCTCCCGATTTGTTGAAATCATTACTGAATTTAAGGAGTCAGTATTCTCGTTTAGTACAAGAAAAAGCGGAATTTCTCATACTAAGAACTCAGGCAAAATATATAGAGGAAGGTGAGAAGGCAAATCATCTCCTAGCCTTGCGCCTGAGGAAATTAGAGGCGTCAAGATTTATTTCCTCTATCGATGATCCTGACGGAATTACTAAAACACACCCTAGAGACATAACTTCTGTTTTTAGACAGTTCTACTCTTCTCTTTATAGTCAGCGTCCCGCATCTCCTTCACAAGCTGAATTATTAGAATACCTGTCTGCTTCATCTTTACCTACTCTCTCTCTTACGTAGCAGTCCCTTCTGTCTGTTCCTATCTCCCTCCAAGAAGTGTTATCGGCTATTCATAATCTCGCTATGGATAAGGCCCCCGGTCCAGATGGATTCCCTTCAAACTTTTATAAAGTTTTCGCCAAAGACCTTGCACCTTGCCTGTTGCTTTTGTATCAATATATGCTCTCCGGGCAAACCCAGGATCCATCCCTGTTGGAAGCCTCTATTATCCTTGTCCTTAAACCAGACAAGCCACCCCAGTCTCCAGCGAGCTACCGCCCAATTTCTCTACTAAATTGTGACATTAAAATTCTAGCCAAGATACTCGCTAGTAGAATTGAACAAGTCTGGACTCATCTTCTCAGTCCGGAGCAAATTGGATTTGTGTCAGGCAGAACCCCTGCTGATCACCTTCATAAATTGTCATATCTGGTTCAGGTGGCCAAAACCTCCCCTATCCCTATGGCCCTGATATCCCTTGATGCAGAAAAAGCCTTTGACAGGGTGGACTGGAATTTCTTGTGGGCTATACTACAGATAATGGACTTTCCTAATAATTTTATTAAATGGATTCAGGCTCTATATTCCTCCCCTCTAGCTAGAATACACTGCAACGGTGTACTCTCTGATGTCTTCCCTCTCTTCTCGGGTACGCGGCAGGGATGTCCGCTTTCTCCCTTTCTCTTTAACATATATCTCGAACCCTTGATCAGGCGACTGAAATCCTCTCCTTTAATCTCTGGCATTCCAATAGGCGATAGGGTCCCTTTGCTCTCAGTCTATGCAGATGATATATTGCTTCGTCTCTCAGATCCAGTCTCTTCTCTAACAGAAGCACTGCATATTATTGACATTTTTGGGAAATTCTCAAATTACAAACTCAATATTAGCAAAACCGAAATTTTCCCCCTTAATTACTTAACATATAGCTCAGCTTTCAGTAAGTTCGGTATGAAATGGACCCCCAGGTCCATTAAATATTTGGGTATTCATATTACCTCAGACTTACCTCTACTCCGTAAACTTAATCTGGAAGATTTGTGGTATAATATTCAGCAGGACTTATCTAGATGGAAAAAGCTTCCCCTCTCGTTATGGGACAGAATTAATACCGTCAAAATGAATGTCCTACCCAGACTGTTTTATCCGTTAAACGTGCTGGATGTTTGGTTACCTTTGTCCTTTTTTCAGCTTATCCATTCTGATGTTAATTCCTTTATCTGGCAGGACAAGGCTATTCGAAGATCCTATCTTAAGCTCTCCCTACCCAAGGAGCTAGGAGGCTTGCATCTCCCTCATTTTTTATATTATTACTGGGCTTGTCATCTCCACAAGTGTGGGAAGTGGCTCTCTTTACCTGAACTTCTTACTCATCAGGAGTATGTCCCAATCTGGTTGCATATTGAGTCGGACATTCTTGACGTGCATAATTTAGCTCCATCCTCACTTTTTTATACGCCCATTAAAAATATACCAAAAGCTCTGCAGTCTTTCCCTATTGGTATTTCATTAAGAGTTCTTTCTCAAATGTTCAGTTATTATAAGGTAGTTCCAAGCTCTGATTTTTCTCAGCCAATCTATGCCAATTTGAATCTCAAAATAGGTGGTGCTCCTATATCTCGGTGTTGGCTACCACTCTCTCCTTATCTCACTGTGGCTGACTTTTATTCATAGGACTCTATTCTGTCTGCTGAGGAGATTCTTGCCAAATTTGATCTAACGTCACGGGCTGCCTTCCAAATTCTTCGGCTTAAGCACTTACTAGCCAGTGTGTTTGGGAAAGAACACAACCCCTCCCATATTGGAGCCTTTCTCCAGCAAATCAAGATCTCCGCTTGCAAATCCCATGGCATTTCTACCATATATAAATTGGTTCTCACATACCCTCAACCTCCCCCGATTGCTGGATCCCAGATCTGGCAAGCGCTTTTCCCCGATGAAGTTATTAACTGGCACTGTATATGGGCAAGTCTATATACATACCACACTCAAGATCGATATAGGCTTACGCAATAATGTATTTTAAACAATATGTATTATACTCCTATCAAATTGGCTCAAATGAAGCGGCTTCCCTCCAGCATGTGTTCTAGATGTAACAAGGAGGAGGGTTCGCTCCTTCATATATTGTGGTCGTATGAAAAAATATCTCCCTTGTGGAAACAAATTGAATCTGCTCTAGACCCACTGCTGGGACTGCAGGGCCTCTTCTCCCCCATCACATGTATTCTGGATGATTACTCCGGAATTCCTGTGAAGGAGAGAAGATTTCGTATGGCTCTAATCTCAATGGCAGTCAAAAGCTAGTGCTTAGACACTGGATGGATCAAGCTACCATTTCTTACACGGAATGGCTGCATGAAATATCATTTGCACTCCGTGTTGAACACTTAATTGCGGGTGTACGCCACCATCAATCATCTTTTAACAAAAAATTGGGGAAATTATATGCCCTCTATTTGTCTTGATAGGGTGTCTTGGTAAGTTCGTGAGCCTCTCCTCCTTCTTTCCTTTTTCCTTTGGCCTTTTTTCGATTCTGCAGGGGATGACCCTTTGTTTTTTGTATGGCCACTTATCGCTCCTTGATAATTTATTCAACTGTTATCATCTTGTTCCCCCTTTTTAGTTCTGTTGTGTTAAACTAAAGGAAAGTGCACCATGGTGTGGGGGGGTGGAAGGGGTAGTTTTCGATTTTGTTTTTTTCAAGGTAGTGTTGTTATTAGTTTCTCCGAAGTTTATCTTTTCCTGTTAATTATCTGCGTACAGCTTAATTTGCAATATCTGCTGATGTCAATGTATCCCATGTTTTTATTACTATGTGTTTTGTTATACTTCATAAAGTATGTTAAATTAAAAAAAAAAAGTTGCTTGAAAGAGCAGGGTGGCAGTCGTTGGGACCGGAGTGGGGTACTACTGTTATGGACAAAGAGACAAGTGAGCAAGATGGGTGATGGGATAGGATAGTGTTGGTCAGCAATTTGCCGACCCAGAGACCCTAACAACAAGGGAGCTATGTCCATTGGGATACCATGCCCAGTTGTGGTGTTAGGGATCCCATCCCTATAAATAGTAAGCGGACCCAGAGATGTTTTACTGCAGGAATATGGCAAGACAGTAGGAAGTAGTAGGAAGGCAATGAGAGATATTATGAGCCAGACTACACGTGGTGGCATTGCTGGCTTTGTTGCAGCTGGCATTATTGGGTGGTGTGGGTGCACTATGTTAGCTTGATTGCAGGTGCAGAGCCCACCTGTGTGAGAGTGTGATCAGTGAGGCAGGGTACTGTTGGGCTTTAAGGGGCAGTGCCTACTTTTGGAGGGTTTTGATAAGCAGGAGCACGGGGAAAGGAGTGATAGAGATCAGAGTGGGAAGAGCAAGAGCGTATTTATGGAGTCCTGGGAGGGGGTTGGGGGGCAGGAGAAAAATACAGCTCAATCACGAGGATACCTCTCCTGCCTGTACCTGGCTTTCTCCTGCATTCCTCTTGACCCCCCCGGTCACCCTCCTCCTCCACCCCTACCCCCACTATCCTTTTTCCCCCTACCCCTCTGGACAGTCCCTGGCCTCACCCTTCCTCCTGTGCCTCTCCAGTCTCCTTCAGGCTGCACCAGTGCCCCCTCCAACCTGCTCCTCTGCACTTGTGGCCCCTCCTGCCCTTCAGGGACCCCTGTTGCTTTCTCCCCCTTGCATTGTTTTTCTTTAATCCCCCCCATACTGGGTCTCTGCTGGTACCTTTTCCCCTGGAAATCATGCTTTCTCCTTACCGGTCCCTCATCTGCCCTTCCCTGGTACTCCCTGCTCCCAGTTCCCCTTCCTATGCTAACTCCAGCTCCTCCAAGAGTCTCAAGGTCCTCACCCCCACCCCTTTTTCTCTTTCCACCTCTTTCACCATCATCCCACTGCTGACTGCTACTCCTGCATCCTCTGAGGGCCCTTCCTCCCTGATGTCTACCAATGGCAAGTACCTATTTGATACCAAAATCCCCCTAGTTGGCTGCATACCAGAGATCCCCTCCTTTGAGGTGAGATGCCTTACTGTGTGTTTGGAAATTTTTGTGATGGCAGCTTGTGTGGTTTCTAAGATCCACATATGTCATTTTTTTGTAAAAATCTAACTTTTTTCCTATACTTGACGTGGGGTTTTTTTGCTGTCCCTTACAGCCTACATGGAATAGAACATTTCCCCCAAACTTGCAGAGGACATGTGTCATGTCCCAAGGTAGTGCCTTTGACAGGTCCAGTGAAAAAAATATTAAAGTGTTCCCGAGTTATAGGGCTTTAAAATTTAGGGTTTTCTGACCTGCACATGTGCAGTAGGGTTTTTTCAGATAACGTTCTGCAGCAAAAGTAAATATTTGATGCCACAAATGTCTGTTTTTGCCTTCATGACACTTGATCAGCAGGGTACCAAATATTTTTTGTGCTGTGCCAACCATCTTGTTGATTTTTTCCACAAACTAACAAATACATAAAAATTCTTGGATTTCAAAAAACAAACATCAGAACCTAGCTAAACAGACCCATTTAGCCAGAGTCTGATATTTGTTATGGCTGTGGGCTGAGCCTACAGCCATCCTGCTTTCCCTTGCAAAAAGGTGTTTCCGTGGAACATATCTTTTAGGAGTTTTCAGTGTATCCTTCCATAACTACAAATCACCATGACAGTTAAATAATCCCTTTTTTCTGTTTCCAATGTTGTAAACAGAACTCGCAGCTCCTTATCAGATGGCCATTAGGAAACTGAAACAGCTTCTTAAATATTGGTTCCCCATTAACCTGAAGATTTCTTTACACCCTTAGAAATGCAACAACTTGCACATTTCAATACTTAGCATTTAAGCATTGCCTTGCTACTTACTTAAGTTGGACAGGTATTCTCTTTCAAGAATGATTTATACCTCATAAATGTCACCATTCTCAACAAAGAATGTCCAAGATTTATACTGTGTTTTAACCTCCTCAGACACTATCTGATAAGCACTGTATCAGACATAGTTTATTATATACAGCAAACACACACACAGACACAGACACACACAGACACACACACACACACACACACACACACACCATCCTTATGGACACAACATTCAAAATAAATACTACAATCTAATATGTCATAAAACAATAAAGAAACTGTTTATGTCAGCTTTGGTTATGTGGAACACAGAGAAGATCAGATTTCAGCAGATTTCCTTTAAATACTGTATTTCTTATCTTATACTTTGTATCCTGGACAACACAGGAGAGGTGCTACATCTCATTCTCATAGGGATCTTCATTTTACACATTTTTGCACTGTATTTATTCAGGATGTCCCAGATTAGATGCAATATCTTGCTTTTAGTGGGGTCATGATTTTACCATTTTTATAATGTATTTATTCAGGGTAGCCTAGTACAGATGTAAAATATTATTTTCAGCATGTTCTGATTTTACACAATGCATCATAATATTGTGTAGATATAGAGCCCCACTGAAAATAAGATGCCACATCTTCTGTGAACTATCCAGGCTAAATACAGTATATAGCAATCAGCAGGCATATACTAGGAAAACGCATTGTAAAAAATGTGTAAAAGGAAGACTGCAGTGAAACTGCCTCTCAGCAGATCTGCATTGTGCAAATTCATTAGAAATAATGGGTAAAACCATGACCACCACTGTAAGTGACATTTTACAGGATTTGCCAGTTGAGATTCAATGCTTTTTTTTAACCTCTTTAGACATTATCTGATAAGCATTGTCTCAGACATAGTTTATTATATACAGCAAACAGACACACTCGCACGCACATGCACACACCACACACACACACACACACACACTGTACATACCATCATCATGGCCACAACATTTGAAATAAATAGTGCAATCTAATATGTTATAAAACAATAAAGAAACTGTTTATATCAGTCTTGGTTATGTGGAACACAGTAAAGTTCAGTTTACAGTAGATTTCCTTTAAATCTTTCTTATCCTATATTTTGTATCCTGGATAGTACAGGGGAAATGGTACACCTCATTGTCATGTATTCTCAAGATATGCCAGTTGAGATTTGATATAGCATTATTGAACCTCAACTGGCATATCTTGTAAAAATTCAATATTTAAAATGGTTTAAATGCTTTGCCCAAATGAAATAAATATTTTAAATATTGACTTGGTTAATCTTTCCTCATAGGTCCTATCTCATATGCTCTGTGCCACTGTAGTTGCCCTCCACTGTACCACCTCCACCTTGTCTATGTTTTTTACTCAGATGGGTCCTTCAGAACTGGATGCAGTATTCCAGGTGTGATCTCATGAGTGTCTTATACTGACATCAGTCACATCCTCACCTTCTCTTGCTGTAGCTGATTCTGCTATGCTACATCCTTCAGTAGGTGGCAGGCTGACTCTGGTGCAGCGAGAGCACCACATATTCTTTTTTCAGCACTCTTGCCACTCCTAAAAGCTTTCCACAGCCATATCGGCTCTGACCAGAACTTGTGTTTAATAGCCTGCCCACAAATACCTTTTCTGAGCACCCCAAATCCCGGGTACCAAGCTCAGTGAAAGGAGTGCTTCCTCCACATTCTTGACTACTGCAGCCAGAGCTGGACTCATGCTGCAGACCACAGTGAGAGGAGATAGCTGCTGATCCCATTCTGTCTGTAGTGGGCTCTTGAGCAAGTAGCTGCATGCAAAAGGGAAAGCAAGCAGGAAATGTGGATGATAGAGACACAAACAATAAATAAAGTTATATTGCTATCTTACCATGCTGTTGCACAAGTATGGGAGTGGGTCAGAAGGGGCTAGGTTGGTAAATGTTGAGAGGTTGGCATAGGTGGGAGAGTGGCAGGGGTTATTTACAGAAAAATAAAATGTTCGCTTTGTTCCAACCACACTCCTGCTACTCATGGAGTAGGTTGAAGGGTGCTACAGCTACTGGTTTTGAGTGGAAGAGACAAGAGAACCAGGGGATTATAATAAATAAATTAATTATTTAAAACACTTACAATCCAAAGGTGCAGCAGCCGCTGGATGAGCATGGTGAGTTAATCCAGACTGGAGCCTGAGTGGCTCGCAGTTCCATGAAGGTGGTGGCTATGGTGGAGGTAAGAGAGAGAGAGAGTGTGTTGTCCTTTTGGTGATACTGATGATGTTCCCAGTTCTCCTGCTGTCCCAGTAACACTGCAGTCATGCATATTTGATAGTGGTTGCTCCAGCTGTGCCTCTGTACTGGTCCAGTATTGCCCTGGTCAGTGCCCCCTCCCCGACTGCCTACCTGCACAACCTCTGCTTGGTCGTATGGGAAAAGATGGCTTGGAGGCTGTGTCAGGCAGCCTCAAATGAGCTCAAGGGGTGGCTGGTGTTACTCTGTCACTCTCTGGTGAGTGAGTTGCTGCTGGCAACTCTGTTCCTCTCCTCATACTAGGTACTGGAATCTTGTGCCTTTAATAGTTATTTAAATTCTCATTTAACTCCATCATTATAGTTAAGCTCAACTGTGAAGATTGTTATCTAACATGACCTAGACAATAGAGGCACTGGAACTTAATATTCTTAACATGCATATTATTTTGTACTGCTAGGATAATTTTGATGTGACATTTTTTGATTGTAAGGTTAAAAATACTACTCCAGATATGCTGTATGGATATGTTTCTTTAATGTTTATGTTTATGTTTGTTGTGAAATCAATAAAAAATGTTTAACTACAAAAATCTGCAGCTCCAGCTGCAAAACTTTTTTTTAAACCCGCAAAAATGAAAACGGTCCCTCGACAATCAGCCCCCACTCCCACCTTCCACTCAGCACCCATCACCCCACCCCCGCAGTACACTCTCACACTGCCTCACTTACCTAAACATGTCTGAGGTTCAAAACCTACTCTCTGGTCAAAGACATGTCTCACTGCTGGAACCGAAGACTGCAACAGGAGAAACTAAGGTAAATGCGGTTCAATGTACTTCAAGGAGGTTTCAACTTGTATGCATAACTTTGCCATTTTTTTAATTTTTCACCCCAGATTTTCAACATGGCCTTTTGGTGACCCCACCTGATGAACAATAGGACTGTCATTACATAATCCCTGCCTGAAAGGTGATTTTGTGGTCACTTGGAGAATTAACCTATCAGGTGGGATTCTGATTTTTTTTTCATCCCTTATTCACAAGATGTGGTCATAAGAAGACTATGTTGAACATTTGGGGTTAAAATATGCAAAAATGGCAAAGTTATGACCATTCATTGCAATTTCACTGTGCACACTCGCAACTTTGGAAATTTTAAATATTTTCACCCCAGATTTTCAACATAGCCTTCTTATTACCCACTTCATGGACATCACAGCTGTCATTTTTCAAATCCTGGCCAAAATGTTTTCACACCTGTGGCACAGAATGGTGTTGCAGTTGAGCAGAATTATGTTTTGGCAGGGATTCGAAAATTTCCTGTACCAGGTACATGAGGTGGAGTAATAAAATGGTTATGCTGACAGTTTGGTCACTGTTGGCCTGTGAATGGAAGCACAGGACCTGGAGGGCCCTGTGCTTCCACAGCTACATACATGTATGCATCTATGGAGGGATGGGAGCACAGGGCCCAGAGGGCCATGAGCTCCCATAAGCGAATAAGGATACAATTATACTGTCTCAAAAAGTAAAGAAATAAATTGCAAAAAAAAAACTTCATTAATGCTCTAGTTAGGGTTAAAGCCACAAAAGTAGGGAAATGTTGCATTAGGGTTTCCAAACCTAACACCCCACCTCCACCCAGCACACACCAACAGGTGTCGGGGTGGTGCCTTGGGGTTGTCAGCCCTAATGCTCACCCCATTTTCCTATGCTGTAGCCATATCAGCTTATCTATGGAATAGGGTGAGCATTAGGGATGATGACCTCAAGGCACACCCCAACACCTGTCGGACCCTGAGGATGCTAGGCATGTCTTTATTTTGGGGTAAAACACCCCAGAAATATGTTTTTCAAATTTCTGGACAAAGTACTTTCACAAAGTACTTTCACATTTGCGACACTGTCGCAAGAATTTCTAAAGCTTTTGCAAAATTCGACAGTACTTTTCCAGGCTGTGGGAAAATGACAGCAATTCTTTGCCACCCTGCTGCAAAAGAACGGTTTGGTCTTTTGGGTTGAAATTTGGAGGGAACGCAGCCATCATCTCACAGATGTGCCTTTCAGCATTCATTGAAAAATTATTACAGGGTGGCAAAGTTACGGCACTTCAAAGTTGATGCTTTTTCCCATCAGATAACATTACGGCACCCGCCGCATTACAGGAATCCTTTGCTGCCCTACTGCAAAATAACGGTTTGGTCTTTTGGGCTGAAATTTGTAAAGAAGAAAGCCAACATCCCACAGATGTGCCTTTTAGTGGTTTGATGAAAAAATATTACAGGGAGCCAAAGTTATGGCACTCCAAACTTCTCTTTTTTTCCCATAGGATAACATTACAGCATTTGCTGCATCTTTCAGGGCCCATATCTCGGAAATGGTGTGAGATACAGACTTTTCATCAGAAAAATGCTTAGCCCCCTTCTGGGGGCTAAGTCCAAAACAAGCCAGGAAAGTCATAAATTATATGACTTTTAATTTTTTTCTACGTCGTATGGTTCCTGAGATATAAGCAATTTAGTATTCCAACTCCCCATTTTCTGCTCTGAGACCCATTACTATGCATACTTTCTTTGTACTCACTGTCTTTATATATGCAGTTTTTGGGGAAAACCAGCCTGTGCGCTTACATTACTGTTTCCCTTACCACTTCTGCTTGCAGTTCTGTAACCGTTTCACTTACTGTTCCCGTCTACGGCACCATGTGCATTACCCTTCATGTTTTCATTTGTGCTTGCATTTGCGTTATTTCAACCATTTATGTCTACAGTACTGTTTATCTTTCTGTTTCGCTTTGCATCACCATACGCATTACCATTTGCATTTGCGGGCACTGTGTTACTATGTGACAAGACATCACATGGCGGGAGCGTGGGGCCCGAAGGGCCCTGTGCTCTACCGCTGTATCATACATTCACTATTTCTCATTATCCTTCTCAAAAGAAGGGAAATTAGAGGCAAAATCTCCATTTAATGCATTAGTTAGGGTTGTTCCACAGCGACAAAAGTGAGAAATTCAGTGTTAGGGTTGAAAGCCCCTTTGGACCCACTTACACCCCCAACCAGCATCGGGGTGCATGTTGGGGTTGTGGTCCAACTCTCACCCCATTCTCCTATACCTCTGCTTCTTCACACATCTGATGGGGTGAGAGTTGGGCCGGCAACCCAACGCACACCCTGATGCCAGTTGGGGTGGGTGGGGCCCAAGGCCAACCACACCGTACCTCCTCACTTTGTTGCCAGGAACAACTCCTAACTAATGCATTAAACAGAGTTTTTGCCTCTAATATATATATAGTGTGTGTGTATATATATATATATATATATATATTTAAAAGTTTCACCTGGAAGGACATACTGGGCCACAATAGCTTGTTTCCAGATACATCCTGGGGGAAATGGGAACAGTATACATAGAGCAAGTCTGTGTAAAAAACATTAAAGCATAGCAAACATTTTAGTAACATAATCATAAACTTACCCACCAAGCATTACAACACAGATATAATTTCTTTGTAGCACTTTGGGAGGACAGTGTGAGGACTATGCCATAGTAGGGGGATGGGGAGAAGGTTGAATAGAATAATTTGCCTGTTCCCCTCTGGGATGTGAACCCTGCAAGGGGATTGGCAGAGTGGAGGAAAGGATGGAATGGGCTGGAGGCGATACAAAAGTGGGAAAGGGTGTGAATGAAGAGAAGTGAAGAGATGGGGAAAGGAAAGGAGGGATGGGGAAAATAGCCTTACCTACAAGAGCAGGCCCCAAGGAATATGAACACTACTCGATGTAAACCCAGCTAGTGCTACAAACCCTTGGCAAGCCAAGGGAGGGGTAAGGGAGAAAGGCCAGATGTACACTATTCTATGTAAAACCAGCTAGTGCTAAATAGGCTAGAATACATTTATTTTAAATATATGTTTTACATAGCAAATAAATATGTTTTATAGTTTATAAATATCACTGGAATATATATTACATATTCTGTACCTTCATAGTATATATACAGTAGACTGCAGTCTGTAAATATATGTTCAATACACTATGTCTACATATCCTCTTATAGTAATATATGTATACAAGCAAAGAAGGCAGCTCTAAAATGTAGTGGTGCTCACAACGTAAATGTAAACAGCACTCACAGTAAAAGTTAGGCACACACACACACACACACACACACACACACGATCAGGAACACCAGAAAACAATTCTTAGATTTCCACCACAAAGTTTATTTGTACAAAAAATAAAATGTTGTAAAACTGAAGTCAAATGTCATAATAGTGAAAAACAGACCTCCCAACAGAATTGTCATTATGTGCTGTTCTTGTGCTTTTTCAAGAACAGTGCAAAATGCTGGTCCTGTGGGGAGGTTTGTTTTTCACTATTGCTCTCCTTGGCTTTAGTTTTACAATTTTTCCTTACTGTTCAAATAAAAGTTGTGATGGAAAATCCAAGAAATACCTTCTGGAGCTCATGGTGGAGTGTGCATGTGTGCCTAACTTCTGCTGTGAGTAAAATATGTATCTTGTTTGCTTGCAAGATACAGTATGCATAGAACATATACAGAATATTTATTTTTAAATATGTCAAATATATTTTTTGCAAATGCCTTCTGCGGTATTGTGTATATACTTGCATAACTAATTTGCATATTTTAAAAGGACGGTTTATCAACCAAAATCATGGTAATTTCTATTTTTAAAATAGTTTTTAATTGACAGAATTAGCTTACAGACCAGAGGGAAAGGAAAAGAGTGAAAAACAAGTACATGTAGGAACTCACCCTGACATAAAAGGGAACCAAACAGGGGCAGTTTAAATACCAGTTTAAGCCTTTATAAATTGTGAGATCAAAAAAGTCCTATGTGTAAATATGAAAGTATAATCTGTAAGTCTGTGATAATAGTACATCATTAAATGATTATTATACTATAGATATCTAAATGGTTACTAATAAGATGAATTCTAACTGAACGGTTAAAGATATGTTACAGCAAGATTAATTTATTGTCTTTTTGTCTGGGTATTTTAAGATATTTCTGCAATGCATATATTTAAAAATATTTTAGGTATATGTCAATTACATAAACAAGTATATCTATGAAATATTCAAGATGTATAAGCAGATATATAAATTGTATGCACCTATAATAAATACATCATGGAAATATATTTATGACATATCTTAAATATGTCTGTCACCTACATTCTGCAAGTAAACCAGATATTTCAAAATAAGCCAATCTGAGATATTTTACATATACTTCAGATATATGATCAAACATGTATTTGAAATATACTTGTTTAAATATATCTAAGATATATTTATTTTCCATGTGGAATGGTATGGATCTAAGGGTTTTAGCCATTCTGAAATTATTACATACTAATACTGTAGCTAGAATACATTGTAGTAGAAATGGAGTGCTCAATGATTCTGTCAACATTGGTTTTTGGAGTTAAACAGGGTTGTTTATTGACCCCACACCTACCGTTTATTTGGTATACTAAATCACTGGTACAGGGCTTGAATAAGATTGATACTTTTGCTCCAGTCATAAATGGTTCTCATGTATGAATTCTGCTTTATGCAGATGATGCTTTAATTCTGTTTTGTTCACTGCTAGTGTTAAGGCATGGTTTAAACACTGTTATTTAACATCTTTCATGAATGTGATTAGAATTAAATATTGCAAAAACCAAAACAGTTACTTTCGGCAAACATAGTAACGAAGACAAAGAGTGGACAGTAAATAATAAAACATCTGAGGAAGTAAACTCTTTCAACTATTTAGAGGTAACCTTTCATAAAATGATTACATGGAAAGCACATCTGGAAAACATGTAAGAAAATGCACTCAAACCCTCTTCAGCTATAAACTGTTTTGCACAAAATATTTGGAGGGAACTCATTTAAAGCTCTTAAAAACACATTTGATGTTATGTTGATTAGCCAAACCATGTATTGGTGTAATGCGTGGTGGGCCACAAAAACTATCAAAAATAAAGAGTGATACAGAATACATCCATTAGAACTGCTCTAGGTCTCTCAAGAGACACCCTGACTTCCTTTCGACACCTTGTGCAAACACAAGTGAAAGGTGAACAACAGGGTGAGGTCTAGAAGCAATAAAATATTGCTAAACAAATTGAAAAATCAAAGCTTCAAAAAAGAAAAGCCTTTGTGGTGAAGCGCTGGGGTTGTTTGGTGGCTGGCTAGTTAGACTTGGGTAGGTCTGTCTATACATGTTTTCATTATATCTAAGATTTTATGTGCAATAAAGCTATTTTCTATGAGGACATTTTCTTAAGCTTTGATTTTTCAATTCATTTAGCAATGTTTTATTGCTTCTAGATCTCACCCTGTTGCTCACCTTTCCCTTGTGTATGTACAAGGTGTAGGCAGCTGTTTAATTTCAGTCCTAGCCTGGATCTATATAGGTGTAGCACCCTCTCTAATTTTTCAGACTACAAACCCTTTTTACCTTTTGGAAGTGTGGTACCCTGAGTTCCTTTCTCTGACTTAAAGGGGGCATGTTGTCACTGGAGGTCAGAATATAATAATTGTTATTAAATTTTGGAAACACATTCTGTTAATGGAGTCAGACAGGCTACCAAGACAATGTCTGGAGGACACAGTGAAAAAGCCAATGGGGAGTGGAGGGTTTCTTATGCTAAATAACTCACTTAAAAAAATTGGTATGGGATTGTTGTTCAGCAGACATATTCATAGCAATACAGAGAATTAAAGATATCACAGTTCAGCTGGCCTGCCAGTGCAGCTGTAGAGCTACCAGTTGTGATGCTGATGACCTAGGTTTGGAAATGAGCCCACAGCATCAGAGAGTTGGCCAGGGGGAGATAGGATGAGTGTCCCATGGACTGCTCTCCTCTTCCACGGTGGGGGGCCATGAGCTCCTGGCACACTAGTGACACTCAGTGGAGACTGGATGTACATATGCTGGGAGCATGCAAAAGAGGGGAAGAAATGATGGTGGACATTTGCACAATACACATCCATGTGCTGACATCATTGTACATCCATGCCTCCCAGGAGACAGAAAAAGGAAAAAAAAACCTCTGGCAGGCACAGACTGAAGCCCATGATACATGGACCCATTGTACTGCTGAAACAACCACATGTAAGTCTTGGCTAGGGCTCAAAGGGTGATCTCAGTCTCTCCCTGAGAGGAGCCCCTATATAAGGGAAAAGTCATGGTCTTCCCAGACTGGGCAGAAGTGGGAGTGCCCAACCACCAGGAGAGTCATAAATAGAATTAAAAAAAAAGAAAATATCATGGTTCAAAGAAATCTTGAAAAAATTCACCCTATAGATAATAATAAAATTTATAGTAAGATAAAAACAACACTAGAAACTGATAATTATTTGTTATTTTGTGAGAATAACTTGCATTGATCAGCATTATGTCAACTAAGAGTTGCCATTCTTTATTGTTCAAGTAATTGTATTACACAATTTCTCTACATGAGTGAAAGCTTTATAACTCTTCAGCATTTGGTATTTAATTGTCCTACACTTATTAGGAAACGAAATACGTGGACTGATTCTACTGTAAAGAGCCATAATTTATCTGCCACTACTGATATCATGGTATACCTGCTATAATTTATACAATATATGTTTTGAAATAACTGGGCAGATAAAAAGTGATATCTCTCTGAACAAGGAAAGATATCACTATGACATAGTGCTTCAAGAAAATATATCGAGATATTTTCTCGATGCATTTTATGTCAAAGTGATATCTTTCCTTGTACTACTGTGCCATAGTGCTTTCTTAAATGGAAGTAGTAATAAATCTTGGAAACCCTTCCCAAACTACTACTGTAACTGTAAAAGAAGTCAAAAGTTTGTCACACATTGCAAAGGTATAAGCACTTTTTACACATCCCCAGTCATGTTTATCCCAAAACAATATGTCTGTATAAACAGAACATGACATGTCCTGACTGAAGATATCATATTTATCTTCATTCAAGGCCAATGATATTAAGAAACCTCAGTCGTGGCTTCACCACTTGTTTTTTAACATGAAATATGTTACTGAAATTTTAAACAATAAACACTTGCAATAGCACAAAGAAGACCAAATACATAGCCTCTCATGAAGAGAAATATATCTTCAGTCAGGCCATGTCATATCCCCTGTATGCTCTAGCAAGTTTTGCCCATAAGGTATTTTTGCTATTTGTATGGAAAACTCAAAGATCATTGGCAAATGTCCTGTATACAAGAAAGGGATATTCAGTTTGTCATATAGTGTAATGGACTTCCATACTGTGCAGTTTAATATGAAATAAAACCCAGGTAGTAGAATTTCTGGGGGGACATAGTCAGATGCTGAGAAATGCACTGCACAATGAGAAGCATGATGGGAAATCAATGCAATATTCAGCAGATGTGCAGTGAAGCGCAGTGCAATGCAATTGCGTAAAAGCAGCTGAATATAGCATTGAAGCACCATCGTGCAAACGGAACAGCATGGAGCAACAGCCCAGGACTGAATATGGTAAGCCAAGCACAGATGTGCGCACAAAGGACACCCACACATATCGTTGGCGGAACAGCTCAGGCAGGAATGTGTGACAGCAACACCACCCACATAGCCACAGCTGAATGCCCCATGGGGGTGAGGACTGAGGGAAAACACAGACAGGACATGCACGCAGCCCACACAGCCAGAGGTCCTGGCACCCACACATGAGCAATGTGCACACAGGGACTAGATCTAGCTGTGCCCAACACCTGTGAACAGGAACTAAAGCAGTAGGTAAGGCTAGGGGGATGTTGGGGGGGGAGGTAATAATCCCTCTTTACAAGACACTGGTTAGGCCCCATCTGGAGTACTGCATGCAGTACTGGAGGCCACACCTTCACAAGGACATTAACCAAATTGAGGCAGTCCAGAGAAGGGCAACCAAAATGGTGCAGGGACTGCATCAGAAGACATATGAAAACAGATTAACGGAGCTCAATATGTATACCCTAGAGCAAAGGAGGGAGAGAGGTGATATGATCGAAATATTCAAACACCTTAAGGGCATTAACAAGGTGAAAGAGTCTAACATGTTTCAATATAAGAAAAATAGCAGGACAAGAGGACACAGCATGAGATTAGAGAGAGGCCGATTAAGATTTAATGTGAGGAAGTTCTTTTTCACAGAAAGGGTGGTGGATGCATGGAACGGCCTACCTCAGGAAGTGGTGGCTATGAATACAGTGCAGGGCTTCAAACAGGCATGGGATAGGCATAAGGGAGCAATACAGATGGGTATGAATAGACGGGCCACTGACAGCAAAGGCCGATGGCACATTTATAAGGTAGAAAAAGAAATGGGCAGACTGGATGGGCCTTGCAGTCCTTATCTGCTGTCAATTTCTATGTTTCTATGTTTCTAACATGTAGGTGACCCTGACCCAGCACACGTACGACACAGCAATGAATGTATTTGTACATTGTATTGAATGTCTTTATGTAAAACAAAGAAGTAACACACCAACAATGGTGCAACAAATGGAATACAACAAAAAACAATGATCATGATCGGCAGAAACAGCACAAAATCAGAATAAATCAAAGGAACAGGAACCAGGGCAAGCCAAAACAAGAAACTGGGATCAAGGAACAGGTCAACCTGAGAACATAGGAAGGAAGGAAGGAAGGGGCAAAAGGAGGGGTGGGGCAGACGGGCAGTGAAGAAAGTCCAGAAACTATTTACAATGTCCGCAGCACCTTGCCGCACTACCCTTGTGTACACCCTCACCACCCGCAGGAGGGCTGAATGCTGCATGGCATTCGTCTGGAGCAGAGAAACAACTCATCGTCCAGCTGGCAACCCATGGCCCCTGCCGGAAGTCCTCCCCTGAGGTGCAGGTAAAGTCCTCTGTGAGCCTGCAAAGTAAAACACACAGTCAGGATAGCAACACAGGGAGCTGCATAACACCAAGGTACAACCCCCCAAAGCAACGGGAATGACACACATGGGTGTACACAGCATGGCAACAGGAATTGCATCTCCAAGCACCACCAGAAGGCAGTGGGGTGCACAGTGTGCACATGGTGCACACCCATGGCAGCAGCACAACACAGCACAGCGGTGCCACAGTGGTCCATGCCATGTGGCAACACATGACAACAGTGACACGGACACCCACTAAACACCACAGCACGTGATGCCAGTGCAAGCCTTGTGTGGCACAAGCACAGGCACAGCAAACCTCCATCACCGAATGTGCCCCACCCAGTACTTACAGGTGTGTGGCATGCAGGCCAAGATAGGACAGGCATGCACGATGCAACATGGGCACAATGGCACACAACCTAACAGCCTGTGGAGTACACAGGGCAGTGGAGCATGGACATGCACATCAGCACAACCAGTGTGTGCACACCGTCTGAGGAATGTCACCACACACACATGTGTATGACAGCAACCCAT
The DNA here is from genome assembly GCA_016271365.2 of Neoceratodus forsteri. Classification (NCBI taxonomy): domain Eukaryota; kingdom Metazoa; phylum Chordata; order Ceratodontiformes; family Ceratodontidae; genus Neoceratodus; species Neoceratodus forsteri. Next base: position 533,176,579 of record CM057456.1, on the reverse strand, counting down.
GCACCCGAAATACTGACTACAGCCAGTAAACCATAATGTGGTCACATGGGCCTGGTACACAGGTCATGGCGAGGGCAATGCAGTGCAACAGGCAGATGCAGCAACAGGAAGCAAACAATGCGATGATACACCCGCGGACAACAGGCATGATGCCTCGTGCCCAAACCCTAGGCACCATGCACGACATGGCAACCTGTGTCTGGCTGCCCATGCAACATAGCATGCCACACCACATAGGCCCATACTACAAGCCCCTGCCCAACACCCACGGCCAACACAGGGCAACACATGGATGTCAATGGGCACCATGTACATGTACATGTACAATGTCCATTGACGCCATACAGGCCCACCCAAGCCCAAACAAATGGCAGACAACATGCAGGTAGGCAATGCAATAGACAGAATACAGTGCAAGCTGGACACAGTAGTAGTAAACAGCACATGGTGGAAACACGCAGCATGAAGGGGCATGGGCAAAGGACCTCCATGGAAAAACAATACATGCAACAGTAGCCCCCCTTCGTATAGGCATGGAACCTGACCCATCATGGGGATGTGTTGAAACAAGGATGGATGGGGAAATGGCAAGGATGACCGGACAGTGTATGTGCACACATGGATGGCAAGACAGATGGAGGGATGCCACGTGTGAGGGACATCCAGCAGTGGCAACGCAATGTGGAACTGCAGGACGGTCGGACCAGCAATGTAGAATGAACTCATGCTGCATGTACGTGCAACACACATCCTCGTGGCAAGTAGGCATGCAGGCAGTGTATACCACAAGGGCAAGACCGAGAACAGCACATGTGCATGGGACCACAGTGGCCTCCACAGAAGGGGGATTGGAACATGCATGACACCAATGTGTGTGTCAGCACAGTGTGTATGATCCACAGGTAACATGGCCTTTTGAGACACACATTTACAGCCCCTGTGGCACAATGGTGTGAAGTGGGAGTGACCATGGAACACTCATACAGCACCACCATGGCCAATACGGTGCTCCGGGAACACCTGTGTGGCACTCTGTCCACATCACACATGCACATAGCCATACCGGTGTGGGGGTGTATGTGATGTTGTGACAGCTGTCCAGGGGGACACCCCAACAGGCACCCACTGGGCCACATAGCATGTGGACACCTGTAGGCCTCTGTAGGCACAATGGGATGCTGTCTGGGGCAGGGATGTGCCCTATAGGTGGTTGTGTGCCATGCTCTGTGTGTAGCCTGTGTGTGTGTGACGTGCATGTTGCATGCGACACTGGCATGCTCATGTTGGGCATATGTCCACGTTGTGCATGCCCACTGTGCATCCATGCACAATACCACATGTAATGTGTGGCACAGGCGATGTGGCTGCCATACCTGTGATAGTACACCAGGGTACATCCGCATGTGTGCGTATACCACAGCAGTGGAGGTATGGCACTATGGAAGTGTAGCATGAGCACACCACAGTGACAGGGCCTTTGCACACGTGTCCCTGCACTATGTGTCATAGGTGGCATGGCACCATGTACAGCATGCAATGCCCACACGTGAGGCATAGGCATGGCATGCCACAGTGGTGGCCCACATATATGCCACACAGGGCATTGCGCATGGTCCAGATGTCCTGTGTGAGACAGTGTGAGGTGGTCCCATGCTGTGTCTGCACAGGGCATATATGGCCGTGTGTACATCAGCCCCTGTGTATGCTTGTATGCCCGTACTGCAGCAGTACCCTATATGTGTTGGCTCGGTGTGTGTGTGTGTCCTGTCAGGTATAGCATCACATTACATGTATGCATGCACACTTACGTGTTCTGCTGATTATGGTACCTCCAGTACCACTTTCGATCTTCACAGGGCTGAACCCCCCGCAGCCTGGTTCCCTGGCCATCTGCCGCCCAGTCTGCAGGGGAGACAGAAGCATAAGGTTGCAGTAAGTAACATGTGTCACACACAATACCTCCCCCCCCGGTGAGTGTATGTGCTGTAGTCCAGTTGGTGCACTGACCTGTGTGCCGCACACTGCACAGAAGGCCCAGCTTGGTAATGCATGCTGTTGAAAGGAATTGTGTGGTGCCATGATCCGCCATTTACAGGGACCCATGATGGCCACTGCATGTGTGTTCACCATGCAGAGGAAATGGATGCTGCACAGATATGTTATCCCACTGCAGTGTGCACCCCTGCATCATCTGTGGTAGTGCGTATCGTATTGGCAACCAGGACGCACACCCTACAGTGACCAGCTGTTCACACAGGTACTGGTGTGCAGTGTCATGGGTACATATGCTGCTGCATGTTTCCACAATGCCTGTATGACATGGTACTGTACAGCCATGCAAGTCAATGTACATATGTTCACAGCTGCACATGTGCCCATGCCGGGCCACCTGCATGCCGTGCCTTTGGAAGGCTGCATGTGGATGTCTGTTGCTTGGACCACTGCCCATGCTGTCCCCCCACCAGTGTGGGCATGTATGCCAGCACCACAGTACACAAGCATCATACATATATGCTGTCCCTACACATAGCAGAAAACAGTCCATGCTGTTACAAAACATAGGCAGCAATACATACCTGGGCATGGCACTGTGCCATCTCTGACCATGTCCCAGTACCATGCAGGTGCTCTGGGTCCCATCTGTGTAGGTCACCAAACCGGTGGTGACAATGCTCCCCCCTGCAGTCGATTCCCATCCTGTGGGACAGGCCACGTACCATCTTGGCCCACACCTCAGACCATCTGTCCCAAAAAGCTGGCCCTCTAGTGGCACCACTAGGCCCACCAGGTTGGTAACCTCTATATATGAACACCTCTGGTCCCTCCTGGCACCCACCACCGATCTCCCTGCCCTTGCCATGCTCCCTGTGTAACCACCTGTGCTGCAGCAAGATTAGGCCCTGGGTAGGTTGTATTCCATGCCATTTGCGTGATTCACAGATGCAGGCTTAGTGCAGGCTGCGTGGGTTAGCTCCATGCATTATCATGATAGGGCATACAGGGGCAACCAGTGCACAAGTGTGATGACATATGTGTGGGCAGCAATGCAGGGTCATGACCCACACAAACAGATGCGTGATTGCCCATATTGTGTAGAGCAGGTGTGATAGATAGCACGGTATGCATGAACAGCGCTGTCACACTTGCGCAATACAGCCATACACATCACAGCAGTGCCAGTTCAGCATTGTGCAACTGACGTGATACTGCCTGTGTGTGGCGTACTAGCAGAATGCGCGATGGGAGCAACGGCGCACATGCATGTGTATGATCGCAAACAGTGTGTGCTGCGTGATAGACCGCTATATTCAGCCTACATATGCAAATGAACTAATTACTATGCCCCTGCACAAACAGAGAATTAGCATCTCATTACAGAGGACAGATCCACCAATTCCCCTGTGAAATAGCATAAGATGGACCTTGCACCACCCTGGTGAAAGGTGTGCACAAGGAACTGCACCCTGTAAGGTAGGCCTTTACATCCATATGTTTGTTTATTGCAACCTGTATTCCTAGAGGTTTTTTGTTGTACATAAGGGGCACCATTGCCATGACTTATGCAGTGTTTTCTTTTGCTACAGCACCACTGATGCTGATTGGTAGGCGCCGCAGATCAAATTTCACATCCAGTGAGCTGAAGGCCCTGACTGAGGCCTATATATCGCATGAGGCAGTCCTGTGTAGGAAGGAGGGGACATGCCAGGACTATGATCAGGCATGGGCAGAGATTGCAGAGGTGGTGAATGCTCAGGGTCCATACAATCGCATGCCCCAGTAATGTAGGAAGAGTACCAATGGACTCCGCCTCAGGACCAAGGAGCATTTGGCACAGATGCTCAGGGACAGGCTGGCAACAGGAGGGGGGCCATCAAGTGCACCTAAGCTGATGGTGCATGAGGCACTGATGGCCACCGCCTTCCAACCAGAGTTCCTGCATGGTGTACAAGGCGACAGATGGGAGGTTAGACTTGCACCTGCGCAGAGACGTGAGTATGTTTATGTACCGTGGGACCATCACATGCATGTTACACCACCTGTATTGGGGGTGCATGGCCATGCAACATGTCTTGTGACCCTGCACACCCCTCAATCTCACACCCGGCTGCTGCATGTGTATTAGGCACATCCATGGCCACACCATACCTCCAACACCATATGGTGCACGGAGCACACAGGGGGGTTGCCAGGCCTGCACAGACAGTGACATCACATGTCCAGCATTGTATGTCTGCGTGACAATGGCCGTGTTGTGGATACTCTCATACTGTTGTTTTTCTCTTTCCACAGCTATGGAGAGGCCTGGGACAAGTGGCATTCCATTGGGCCATCACGCCATTACACATGTGCCCTCAACAGTCCACAGTGGTGCGACACACACCCTGCCATGTACCACTATACCACAGGAGCAGGCAGAGACCTCCAGCGCTGCACACACCTCTGCCACAGTGGCACTGCCAGTGGACATTGTGGCTGGTGGTGGTGGTGCTGGGGGGAGCAGTTGATGATGCTGCAGACGCTGGGGATGCCTATGAGGAAGATGATGATGATTCTGGTGGTTGTGCTGCTGAGGATGGTGTGGACAGCGCTGCTGCCTTTGAGGATGATGATGCCACCCCATCGCTGATCGGCATGCCGCCAGTGGAGTGGGAAGTCCTGGATGACATTGACCCTGGCGATGTACTTGCCAGTGAAACCGTAGATGTGGACACCTTCATCAGTTCAGTTATCCTGGATACAATGCTGCATGTGCCACCAAGCAGCACCGGAGTCTGCCGGGTCCAGCACCACACATCGCGCACACGCTGGCCCAATGCGGGACACTGTGCACCATGCGCAGTGGAATACTACACTGGTGCAGGATGCACCAGTGCACCTGGCAATGGCCGTGCAGCAGCGCCCAGCTAACATCTGACTGACTGCACCTGCTGAGAAGCTGCATATCCAGCAGCAGTCACAGCCCCTTCGTGCATCCAACACCACTACTGGGCAGCCCCCCATGCAGCCAGTCAGCCCTTCCCCGGTACCACCACCTGCCATGTGCAGGACACCTAGCCCACCCCATAGTCTCCCTACCAAGCAGATCCAGGGACAACTCCCCCAGCACCTGGTGCTTGCCGTCCATAACATCTTGCTTAGGTCAGCTGTGGATGCATAGATGCACCTGCATGAGGACCTGGTGGCACTGCAGACTGCCTTTACTCTGTGAGGAATGTGGAGCACATGGGGGTTGTTGCAGCTAATACAGAGCCTCTGCAGGATATTGCCATGGTGATGCAGGAGCATGCAGCAGCATGGTCTGTGCACATTATGCAACACACTCCTGCACATGCCTTCAATGGTATATTCTGCACCCCTGTGCACCAGCCACCAGGCTTTGCCAATACCACACCCTCCCCACTTATCCTGCCATTCCACATTGTGACATCCAGTAGCAGTATAGCATTCATGCTGACTACACCTACCTGTGGATGACAGCTCTCCGGCTGCAATTCTGCCACAAGGGCACAGGTCATGGCACGTGGGCCAAGCCGCCCACATGGTAGCCTGAGTGCATGTACATTACCATGGTCATAGGTGTCACCTGCGTCCACAGCACGTGGCATGGCCCTGGTGCTTGTGCAGTCCCAGTGTGGCTCCATACATGAGCATGGCAGGTGCACTAAACGGACATAAGGTGCCAGTCTTCACTACAGTGCGCCCATGCCATAGCCTGTCCGTGGCTGGTGCACACCAGCACCTTCTATCCCCTGTGCCAGTCAATATTGCCCCCCAATTGCTGCTGTGCCACCGGACATGACCGCCATGTGGCTGATGACTGCAGTGCATGGTGCTGTTGGCCTGTCATGGGGATGCTGGGTGCATATGGGCACACTGCCGAGTGTGTCTGCCATTCATGTTGTACTGACCCATGCAACCAACAATTCCCTAACCATGCCACTCAGTGTGTCGCATACACCTGACATGTCCAGTGTGCAGGCCACCCTTCCAATGCTGCGTGAGCTGCAGTGGGCACAGATGGGCACATTTGTGACATATGCATGTCTGTTACCTGAGTGTAGCATTCATGCCACATGCTAACCTGGCTAATGTCACATATCCAAAAGTCATACTCACCGCCTGGCACCAAAGTGTTCCCTGATGATGGTGTCCCTGTGCCACTGCCCCTCTATGGCCATCCTTGCATTGCCCCTCTCCTGCTGAGGCTGAATTTCCCCACCTGCTGGCTCCACTTCCTCCACTATGTCACCCTCCTGGTCTTGTATCACTATTCCATGGTCGAGGGCCATGTTGTAGAGCATGCAACAGGCTAAGAATATGTCACAGAACTTCTGTGGACTGCACTGTAGTGTACCACCAGACCGATCCAAGCATCTGGATCGCATCTTTAGGATGCCGAACACTCACTGTATGATGTTCCTTGTCCTGGTATGTGCACCATGATAATGTTCCTCAGCCTCGGTCGTGGGCCACAGGATGGGCATAATCGGCCACGGTCTCAGGGGGTATGTGCTGTCACCTGTGGATGGATGGGAGATGTATTGTTGCTCAGTGTTATGTTGCCCCACTGTGCACAGTCCAGCCCTCACATGACACCTGTCAGCCTGTTGTGCACTTATCTGCACCCTCTGGGGGAATCAGCCAGTACCCACTGCTAGCATTGGCTCCCTATTCCCATTATCTACACATTCAAGCTGTTTGCATGTGAACTGCCCCCCCACTTTACTCCCACACTATACTATCCATGTGTGTGGTCTCACCCTTTGGGTCACCCATGCCACCCAATGTTGTGTGCCGCATGGCTGTACGGTGTGTCACCATGCCCATTGTACCTGTTCACCTGTTGCTGCATTGTTGACTGCACATGTGCTGCCCTCACTGTCTTATGCTCTACTATTCTTTCACCACACACGGTTGGACTGTGTGCATGCCCTGCTGCCCAGCTACCTTCTGCGTACTCTGCACAACCCCCCATGCCTTTGCAACCTGAATTCCATGGTGCACTGTGCTGCTGATGTGCTGCACTGACCCGCGAGATGGCCACCAGACAACTCCCTGGCCTCAAAGTGGTGGCACAGGTCCAACCAGTGCCAGATGTAGGTGTCATGTGCATGCCCAGGGTAGTTGGCATACACATACGTGATGTACCCTGTGGCATTGCACACCACTTGGCAGTTGATAGAATGGTAGCCCTTGCGGTTTCTGTATTGCTCGCTGTTAATGTCAGGTGGTGCTTGTAGGCCACGTGGGTGCAGTCTATTGCACCAAATACACTGGGTAGGTGTGCAGCCCTGTGGAAGTCCTGCTTTGCTTCTGTCTGCTCCACTGCCATGCTGAGGGAATCTTATGTACTCACCAGCATGTCGCAGCAGGGTGTTGAGGAACTGAGTGAGGAGCCTGGACGTGGCTGACTGTGTTATGCCAGTGGTGTCCCCTGAAAGGTGCCTGTGGTGAGCAGGCATATGGCTGCTGTGACCTTTGTCTCCATTGCCATGGCATGGCTTCTGTGTGTGGGTGCCTGCAGCTCATCATCAACCAGCTCACAGAGCTGTCTCAGCATTGCCCTGTCTAGTCGGTACCAGCCCTGGAGCTCTGTATCCATCAGCTGTTCGAAAGTAATGCATGGCGAGTACCGTCTCTTCTGGGCATACCACCTATGGGCTCTCCGTCAGCCATCCTGTTGTTCCATCAGTCTTCTCACATCAGCCATTACCACAGCCATGCCAAATAGTAGGCCTGCCATGTCTCTGCTGCCTGCTGCTTTGTTTGCCCTGTGTAAGCCTGCCACACTGTGTTTCCCTGTCTCCCTCTCTCAGACTGCAGTTCCTGTGTGTGGCACTAGGTTGATTGCTGATTTAGGTCTGCCTTTTGTAGTCCTATCTTTGCATGACCACACACACATCTTGCACATTGGCACGCTAGTGCAATCCAGTTTAATAAGTGTTTGCATGGCGTATTCTTGTACATGTCCCCATTTATTGCATGGTTTGGCCTCTTGCTGTGCTGTGGCACAGTCACATTTATGTGGTGCATGGTTGCCTGCTAAATATATATCTTCCATGCATTTCAGTGATTGCGCCATGCATCTCTGTCCTGTGCCATGCAATTACACTCAATATGGGGGCCCTGGTCTCCTGTCATTATTTGAACCAGGACAGTAAAGCCACAGTTTACATGATTCACTGCTACTGCTCTCTTTGAAGATGTTATGTCATTGGCAGTCTTCTGAATGGGAGCATGAGAGTGAAGTTTCTGTGCTACTACCTGTTTGCAAGTGGCAGGACCACAAGTAGAATTACTGTTTCCTTGCCGTAGCTGCTCCCACTCACTCATCTGCCTTTATGACCAAACATTTGTCCTCATTCATTATTTACTTGGTGTCACCCAGTTACAGATATTTATGCTGTCTACAACTACAAATTGTACATTTTTTTATACACACTGGATTCAGTTACATTCTGTTAGCATTGTCAAAGTTTTCAAAAAGACACAAGAGGGCATTTACAGCTGAATTAACTCAGAATAGCATGAGAAAAGTCTTTTACTAAATGTGGAATAAATCCTATTTTTGCAGTGATGTCAATGTATTTATTTTATGTGGCAGTGTATTCTATGCATTCCACAACTTTTCTGGCTACTGCTAATAAAGGTACTGATTAGTCGATGTCTGGATTTTGTTTATATATTTTTTAATAGTAACTGGTGATCACCTATAATGACTGGATACCCAGTCTTGATAAAAAGCCATAATAATCTGCTGAATTCTGTAATAACTCAATAGTGGGTTATAATGGCACTTTCCTCCTCACACTCTCACTTCACTGAAGTATGAAAGAAAGCACACTGTATTTGTGGGAGTACAGCAGCCGCTGAGGGACACGCTCGCTCGCACAAATACAGTTTACATTTTTTTCTCTGAAACCTTGCACCAGCTTTTATAAAAATAATGCCTGTGAAAAGTTTGCTTTATGAGGATTGTTCACACACCCTCGGTGTGTAATAGCTTTACAACCCCCTTGAGCTTTGCTCTCGGGGTTTATGGATTATCACACACCTCAAGTATGTGAAAAATCCTTCTAACACACACCTGCACAGGCATTATTCTCTATATCTATGTCTCATTTTGCTACCGTGTTGTTCAGTTTTTTATTGTGTATCATACAGTGCTATAAAAAGTTATTACACAATGACGTATGACTACAACACACATTCATACACAAAAATAGGGCAATCATATTGATTGTACTCAACATGCAAAAAGTAAAATGATGTGCAGTACCTGCATTTCAAGAAAACAGAACAGGATAAAAATAATCCAGAAGCAGTATAAATTAAACAAATTTCTCTCTCTCTCTCTCTCTCTCTCTCTCTCTCTCTCTCTCTCTCTCTCTCTCTCTCTCTCTCTCTCTCTCTCTCTCTGTCTCTCTCTCTTTCCCTTTCTCTCTCTCTCATCCCCAGCCATGTCATACATATAAATAAATTTGTATACTTACACTCAGTAAACTGATCTATTGATTGAGCAAGTTCAAATACATTTTTTTAACTTATATTATTTCATTAAACATGTACCAGTCATTAGATAGTTCAGTGAGACTGTTAGTGCTGGCCTCATCTTCGTTATCTTCTTCACTAGGTGTGTCAGACTCAAACAATACTTAATAACCCAATGGTTCTTATGAGTAAGGGATCATAGTGTTTTGTACAAATACATGCTGGGAACCCTCACTCTTGTTGGACACATTCTTTATCAATTATAAAGGCACGTCAACCAAACAAATCTAACTCCTACACACATGACCTCTGCTGAATCCTGAAGTGACATCTTGAATTTCACAGACTTAAGAAGTTTGCGATACAGCACCAATGACTGCTATGACAACAGAATATGCTAATGAGCATTATGTATGATGCGCAGTCTGAACAGATTGATTCAGTGGCTTGAGCACACAGAGCTTAAGAGGAATTGTTTTCCATCACATCTCCACAGATAAACATTGAATTAATAGAAAATAAACACACAAAGACACATAGTTAGTGTCAGGTTCAGTTTATTAAAGTGAAACATACAGAAAGGAGCCTAAACACCACCTAACACAAAATGTTAAATGCAACGCTGTGGTAAAGTGTCTACCAGGAGCCTCTGCATGTAGTGACACTAACCACATAAAGACAAGTGTGTAGGTATCAGGGGATGTTACACATATAACAATACACCTTGGTACCAAATCACACAGTTCAGGAGGCCAAGAAACACTTTGAGGACCTGGCCAACAAACATTCTTCCCTTCCATCCAAATTAGCCTTCTCAGAAGTGCTGCCAGTGTGGGAGAAAAAGGAAAAAGCACCAAGTGAGTCAGAGAGATTGAAGTAGACAAATTCAACTTGTGGCTGCATGACTGGTGCCAAGACAAGGGATACCACTACATAGGGAACTGGCATAACTTTTGCGAAAGAGCTTTTTTTAAATACGACAGATTGCACCTAAACGGAGAAGGTGTGTGAGCACGCGGACAAAAATGTGATGTCTATACAGGTAGTTTAAACTAAATAAAGGGGAGTATGATGCAGCTCACACCCCTGCCATCGGTGGGCTGGTCATCATCCCCAAAATGCCAAATGCGAGCATACATCATCAGAAAACAAATCAGAGCCAACATCCGCCCGAACCAGCAACCTCCATAATCTCTCAACCAAAAACAGCAAACTGTAGCAGTCCAGGAAGAGGGTACAACCTCGCACCAAAGAGAATGTACATTCCTGGAAGGCAGTGGTTGCAAATATTAGGAGCCTAACCAACAAACTTCCCAAACTCACAGCCATCTTGGAAACAAAAAGATTAGACTATGTGGCTGTAACAGAAACATGGTTCATGGAAAACCACTGATGGGATACAGCCATTCCCAGTTACAATCTGTTCAGGAAAGATAGGCAGGGCAAAAAAAGAGGGGGGCACATAGCCATTTACATTTGGGAGGAAATAAAAGCCACAGAAGTAAAAGGGCAACCTGGGGACTTCGAGTCACTGTGGCTAACAGACACGGGCAAGGGCAATTTTTAAAAATTTCAAAACCTTTAATGTCTGCAATATCTTGTGTTAATCTATTCCACGCTTTGACGGTTCTGATTGTGTAAAAGTGATCTATTTTATAGATTTTGGTTTGTGGAAACTTAAGTTTTTTATTATGCCCTCTTAGGCCCTGTCAACACTGAGCGCTGTAAACCATTACTAGTCTGGTAAACTGTTACCGCTACCTCCAAAAACGGTTCATGTCCACACTGGTAACAGCTTAACAGGCGTTTTTAAAACTGATCTCAAGACCTGTAAGGATGTGGTCTTTAGATCGGAATGGGTAACATTCTGGAGCCTGTAATGTTATAGTTACATGTGTGGACGTGTGACTATTTGGACCCTCCATTCACAGGGTCTTCCAAATGGATTAAAACTGGGAAAAATTAGGCATAATGTGGATGCCACACTAATGTCTGCAATGTTTTTGAAAACTTTACTACCAGAATGTGAACCTCTAAAATGGTAAGGGCGGTAACATTTTTAAAAACGTTACCACAGACAACTTTGTAGTGTGGACAGGGCCATAGATTAGGTCTAGTTGTACTATATTCCATTTCCAGATTAGTCATAAGTTTTAGAGACTGAAATATTTTGAATAGGAGGAGCAGGTCTCCTCTCTGTCTTCTAGCTTGAAGAGAATGCAATCCTATTGTTGAGATCCTTTCATGGTATGTTTTATCTTTTAATTCAGGAATAAGTTTAATGACAGATCACTGTACCCCCTCCAGTAACTTAGTGTCTTTAATTGTAGAGGGGTACCATACCTGAGAACCATAGTCTGTTAGTGGTCTAATATAACTTTTATAGATCAGTATAATGAATTGTTCTGACTTACATATGAAGGACTTTCTAATTCTACTTATCATTCCTTTTGTTTTTCTTGTAATGATCATGCAATGGTTAGTTGGAGTTAACTTATCATTAATCAATATACCTAGGTCTGATTCTAGATTTGAACTTCTAAGTATTTTCTCAATAAGGATGTATGAATGGTTAGGGTTATTATGCCTGAAATGTATTACTGCGCAATTTTCTGAATTTAGTAACATTTCATTATTTTTTGTCCATTTTCAATTTTCCATAGGTCCCTAATGAGGGAAAAGTGGTTACTAAGTGTGTTTACTTTGTCCCCAAGCTTAATATTGTCCGCAAACTTGATTATTATGTTTTCAATGTCATTGCTCATGTTGCTAACTAAAATGTTGAACACGGTCAGCCCCAATATGGAGCCCTGGGGGACTCCACTATCAACTGCCCCGTCCCTTGAAAGTGTGCCATTAATTTGCACGCACTGAGTTCTCTCCAGTAACCATCTCATTATCCATCTATTTTCCTATTAATCCCAAACCCAGTGAGTTTAGAAACCAATGTATTATGTGGAATCTTGTCGAATGCCTTTGCAAAATCAAATAATATAATGTCAGTTAGAACACCTTGATCTAGATTTTTACTGATCTGGCTGTAGAATACTAGCTAGCTGGTGGTACATGACCTCTCCTTTCTAAAGCCATGCTGTGTTATATCACTGAGCCCAACATGATCCATTTCTATTTCTAATCAAGCTTTAATTAAGCATTCAATTACTTTGCAACAATGTGAAGTAAGGCTGATTGGTTTATAATTTTCTACTTTTCCTCTAGTTCCTTTTTTAAAGATAGGGACAACAATAGCTCTCTGCCATTCACTAGGTACAATGCCTTGGTTAAAGGATTAGTTAAAAATAATAGATAGCGAGTATGCCAGGGCTTGGGCTGAGTATTTTAATAACTTGGGATTTATGTTATCAGGTCCAGGGCTTGAAGCAGTATTAACTTTAATTAATTCACTATATACCTCTTGGGTGGTGATTGTATATTCAGCCTCGTTAATTTCCACTGATACTGAGGTTATTTGAGATACTAGAGTAAACACAGAGCAAAAATAAGTATTAAATTTTTCAGCTACTTCGAGATCATTTTTATGTTGCTTGCACGCATGTGCAAGAAACATAGTGCCATCATCCAAGTTTTCGGAGGTGTGGCACTCGTCTTCCAATTCAGTCAGTGTGTTTGCAGGCGTGGCCTCAGTTCCCCAATCACTGCTGCAGCTGTCTATGACAGCAGTTGAAAATGCAGTGGTCATACAGTTGAAAGAGACAGCTCCGCTTCAGTGAGCAGAGCTCCCCCCTCCACACACACACACATGCACGCACGCACGCATACTGTGTGCTCATGTGCCTTCTCCCTCCCATGCACACGCTGGTCGGCCGACGGGGTGCCCAACTCTGCCGGCTCCATGCCCCAAAGCTTCCAGGTGCCACTCTGGAGCCCACCCAGCGTAAGCAAAATTTAATATATCGACGCTTAGTGCCCAATCCCCGCCAGCTCCACGCCCGAAGATCCAGGTGCCACACTGGGAGTCCACCCCAGCATGGCAAATGTTATGGCCAACGGGGTGCCCAATCCCATTGGCTCCATGCCCCCGCCCAAAGCATCCAGCTGCCACACTGGGAGCCCACCCCAGCGTGACAAACGCCCTCGTTGTCTTATTAAAAAACCTGTAAATGCAAAACCGCCCCGGCGCCTTCTCCCTGCCCTCCCCACAACCCGCATCCACCCACTGCGCACTCCTGCCTCCCCACACACCCCTCACCCCATACCGCATCTCCGACCGGCGCGATGATCTCCTGGTGGACCGGAACACGCTTGCACTCTTCAAAGCCTAATCGTGAACTAAGGAAATGCCGTAAGCTGTATAATGGGATAGATAGAGTTTTTTCAACTTTGCTGCATATCTCAGGCATTTTTGGAATTTTGGCACAAATTTTTCAACATGGGGTTTTTGGAAACCTCCTCATGAATTCTGTCACTGTCATGGCATTAATCAGGCCCAAAGGGGTGATTTCATGGTCACTGTCGCAAAATCACCTTTCAGGACCGATTAACAAAATGACAGTGCCAGTGTTCATAAGGTGGGCTCTCAAAAACCTATGCTGCAAATTTGGTGAAAAATTCCTAAAATTACTGTTTTATGAGTCTGCATTGTGCAGTTCCTAACACGCTAGTAAATTGCTAATTTTTAATATTTTCACTACAAATTTTCAGCATTGCCATTTTACTACACCTCCTTATGAGCAGTACAGCTGTCATTTTTCATGTCACCCAAAATGTGTTTGCATGCATGTAGCGCACAATGGCGCAGTCGGTGTGTGCAATCAATGTTTGGGACAGATTAAGAAAATCACAGTGACACTGTTCATGAGCAGAGGTCTTAAAATGGCTATGTTGAAAACTGGGTGAAAAAATTCCCAAAATGACTGTTTTATGAGCATTTGTTGCGCTTGATCCCACATGACGCTCGAAGTTCAACGAATTTTCAATATTTTCACCCAGATTTTCAACATTGCCATTTTACCACACCTCCTTATAAGCAGTATAGCTGTCATTACATCTTGCCCAAAACATGTTTCCGCCATGTAGCGACAGTGGCGCAGTCGGTGTGTGAAATCATTGTATGGGACACATTAAGAAAATCACAGTGACACTGTTCATGAGCAGAAGTCTAAAATGGCTAGTTTGAAATTTGGTGAAAAATTCCTAAAATGACTGTTTCTGACGTGCGTTATTGCAGTTCCTCACTGCACTCGTAAGTTACAAGAATTTTTAATTTTGACTCAGATTAACATTGCCATTTTACTATCACCTCCTTATGAACAGTACAGCTGTCATTTTTCATGTCGCCTAAAATGTGTTTCCGCGCATGTAGTGCACACAATGGCTATCTCGTGTGCGCAGTCAATATTTGGGACAGATTAAGAAATCACAGTGACACTGTTCATAAGCAGAGGTCTAAAATGGCAATGTTGAAAATTTGTGAAAAATTCCTTCAGACATTCTGCAATGTTACTAATGAAGACATTGAACAGGACTGGCCCCAGGACCAATCCCTGCAGCACCCCACTGGTGACCCTCTCCCTAGACTGCACACCATTTACCACCACTCTCTGCCTCCTGTCTGTTAGCCAGTTTCTAACCCAGCTTACCACCCTTTCCCCATGCCCAGCCTACCCAGCTAGTTTATCAGCCTCCTATGGTATGGTGTCAAGGCTTTGCTGAAATCAAGGTAAGCGTTGTCCACTGCCCTACCCTGATTCACTTCCTTTGTCACCCAGTCAAAGAAATCAACCAGATTTGTCTGACATGATGTCCCCACTGTGAATCCATGTTGTCTATGGTCCTGGGCTCCGATGGCTTCTAGATGCCCCACTATCCTTCCTTTAAGCAATGTCTCCATGATCTTCCCCACTACTGAGGTGAGGCTAAATGGCCTATTGTTCCCTGCTTCCTCCCTGCTGCCGGATTGTGTAGAGGGACCACGTGTCCTCCTCCTATTCACTCCGTTTGAATGACTCAGTGAACATGGCTGCCAGAGGTACTGCTATCTCCTTTGCAGTTCTGTTAATATCCTTGGGCATATGCCATCTGGTTCCATCGCTTTGTCCACCTTCAATTTAGTGAGCTCCTGCAGGACTCTTTGCCTTTGAATGGACTATTGTCCACCTCTTCACCCCCTTGGCAACTGCTATACTGCTGTGGCCCCTTGGCCCTCCCACTCTTCTGTGAATACTGAATGGAAAGACACAGTGGATGTCTTGGGAGGAAGGCATGGAACTATCACTTCCAAATACCTAAACAGCACATACAAGCAAGCAACATTCGGCATTGACAAATGCTTGTTAATGTTACCATTGTCATCCAGAATAGGTCCTAAAGTATGATTATGAATTGTACAGTTTGAATTAATATAGTAATAGAACAATTTTGTATCTTTACAATGCACTAATCTGAATTCAATTTTAGCTTTGGTTTTCCTTAGTAGGTTTCTTAACTCCTTTTGTTCTTTATTATATATCATTTTATTACTATCTGTTCTATTATTTTTGAATTTCTTATATGCTCGTTGTTTAACTTTAATTTGCCTCTAAACCTGATTAGTCATCCAGTTTGGGATTCTGCCCTTTCTATTAAATTTTTTGAAAACTGGTACACATTCATTCTCTATAGATATTTCCACTTCACAAATCAGGCAGTTGTGAAGAGGCTAGTAATTACAGACCGTTGAGTCTCACGTCTATAGTGGGGAAACTAATGGAGACACTACTAATAGCCCTGCATGTATTCTACCTGTTGGCCCACAAACCAGCTGAGATTCTAGGGAACTTTTTCTGTAAGCTGGACTCCTTAATAGTGAAATTCCTATGGGAAACATTGAATACTAGGTATATCAAAGCCAAACTAAGGGACCACTGCAGTATGGGAGGATGGGGATAACCTAATTTCCAACATTACTGTTATGCCTTCTTGGTGGCTCAGACATGCAGGATATTTCAAGAGCTGAGTCCAAACAAACCAGCTTGGATAGATATTGAGACCAACTATACCATGTTACTCAAAGGATGTCCAAACAAAGGTTGCAAATTCCTTTAAAGAACTCCGTTATTGGCAAATGTTCTTTCTTGTCCAGTGCAATTAATGTATGGAATTACTTGTCAAGTGTTTACAATTGTAGCACTTTTTATTCTTTTAAGAACAGACCGCTGTCCTATTTTCAGAACAAACAGATTTGTTAATATAAATGTTTTTTTGTGATGTCTATTACTTGTTTTGATGATGTATGTTGTAATGTAATTTTCATTTGTATATATAACTTGGACATTTTATGCTCAAAGGTCTTCCATATAAATTAAACTAAATATTCAGAGGTAATATTATGCAAAAGAGGCATATTGCAAAAAGCACAGTGTGTAGGATGAAAACAAAAGTCTAGGGCAAGGAATTGTGTTGCCACTTAGATTCAGGTTTCTCTCACGAGACAAGACAGATTTTTAAATACAGCACTCCCATGGGAAATCTATTACCAGTGAATGCCACACCTGATACATTTTCTGGGTCTCTGGACATGCATCCATTCACAGCCACTTTTCACACAGATGTCATGTGCTCCTAAAGATCGGCAGTGCTAGAAGTTCTGAATTCTAGGTGCACCAGCACCAGCTCACTGCTGCACTGGAAAATCCCAGTAGCTTTTGTGGAGTAGAGCCCATTACATGAGTATCAAGCCATTAGTCCGCACTCCCAAGTGTCAAATGTGCTGAAGGTTGCTCTTTCCAGAAGCAGGCAGTATAGCCTAGAGGTTAGAGTAATGAGCTGTGAACGAGTTCGGTACATCCAGCAGGCCTGACCTTGGTTTGATTCTCACAACCTCCACTTGCATACTGTGTGACTCTCAGCAAATCACTTAACCACCCAGTGCTCCCAGGTTGTCCCTCAAAACAGTTACTTGTGCCTAGTGGGCCTTACCAGGTTACCAAAGATAAAATAAACTTGCTTTAGTGTGTTGTTGTGGTTGTGGGATAGTATGTAAGACCTTGTGAGGGGGAATTTGTTATCAGTCATTGATGTACTGGAAGTTAAGCCTTATAAGCATTCTGAAACTGTACTAAAGGATTATAATTTAGGGTTGTAGAATTCTGAGTGCATTGTGAATAAATATATGTTGCCTGGAAGATTTGTTAGTGGATTGCATTGCACTGTGTCCGCA
This sequence comes from Neoceratodus forsteri, assembly GCA_016271365.2. Lineage (NCBI taxonomy): Eukaryota > Metazoa > Chordata > Ceratodontiformes > Ceratodontidae > Neoceratodus > Neoceratodus forsteri. The sequence goes on along the minus strand of CM057456.1, from coordinate 533,158,929 downwards.
CTGAGGTCAAGATTTGGCTATAGCACTTGATCTTTCTGCTGGAATTGCAGAATACACTATTAGAGAGAGCACTTCTATATGCAATGGCAAGGCTGTGTTTTTTTTTTTATTCTTCAGCCCCCCCCCCCAACTCTAGCTCTGAATTTGGGACACATCCACTATTAGACAACATACTTGCCCTCCTTAGACCTAGACATTGTTTGACTAGTTCCATAACTAACTCTTCACCCATAGAGGGACTTTTATTTCTTTGTTTGCTAAGACATCCCCACTCCACCTCCTGCACTAGATGGCACCTACAGAATTAATGTGTTTATTGGCTATAAAAATTGTTATAAAATTGTTTCTCCAGGATAAGCCAATTTTCAGAGACATCCTGTGAATGGATTGGTAGAGAGAGAGAGAGATAGATACATAGATAGATAGATAGATAGATAGATAGATAGATAGATAGATAGACAGACAGACAGATAGACTGATTGATTTTAAAGAGTGGGGTGCCCTGCCCTAAAGAGCCAAGCCATTCCTGAAGCTAGGTCATCCAAATGAAAGCACGATGCACCTTCCCTGGGCCACTGAGTGGCCCTCATTGTTTAGAATTGTAACACTCTTCAAAACCAAAGAAAGGAATTTTATAAATGAAGCTCTGTCTGTCTTTTTGCCTGTTGGACTGTCTGCTTGCCTCTATTACCTATCTATCTATCTATCTATCTATCTATCTATCTATCTATCTATCTATCTCTCTCTCTCTCTCTCTCTCTCTCTATCATCTATCAGGGGGAGGGAATGGACAAGGATGTAATATAAGACATCCTTAGGATTGCAGAGAAAGGGGAGATACTGTTGATGGGGGACCTTAATATGCCAGATGTTAACTGGAGCACCTTTGCTGCAGTCACATCCAAAAGCAGGGCCACTCTCGATGCCCTTCAGGAGGCATGTCTCAGACAGCTAGTTTTGGAACCCACTCATGAGGGAAAAATCTTAGACCTCGTACTCTCAAATGGGAACAGTGAAAGGATCTCAGATCTAGAAGTGGGTAGCCATCTGGGAATAAGTGACCACTAAACAGTGTGGTTCATGATAAACTCAGCTACAGAGTCAAGCCATACAAAAGTAAGGGTTCTGGACTTCAGGAGGGCTGACTTTGGCAAGATGGGAGAGTACCTTAGAAAAGCACTAGCAAACAGGCTAGAAGGAGGGTTGGAGCAACAATGGGGAAACATCAAAACTGCCATCACAGAGGCAACAAGCCTTTGTGTGAAGCAAATAAACAAATCAAAATGAAAGAAAAAGTCACTATGGTTCTCAAAAGAGGTGGCAGTGAAAGTTAGGGAGAAAAAGATAGCATTTAGGAAGTATAAGGAAACACAGAAGGAGTAGGACAGAGAACTGTACCAGTTAAGGCAGAAGGAAGCAGGGAGGGTAGTCAGAATAGCAAAGGCCAAAACTGAGGAAAAGATAGCCAACTCGGTTAAGAAGGGGGATAAAACCTTTTATAGGTATATCAGGGAGCGTAGAAAGACAAAGGGAGGGATAGTGAGGCTGAATAGAATGAACGGTGGGTGGGCAGAGAGGGACAGTGAAAAAGCAGGGATACTGAACAAATACTTCTGCTCAGTTTTCACAAAAGAGGAGGAGGGGGAGGTGCCTAATCCAATTAACAAAAGCACTCTAGATAGGGGGGTCAATCCTAGTCCTTTCACAGAAGAAAGGGTTCTGAAAGAACTCCTAAAACTGAAGTTGGACAAAGCAATGGGGCCTGATGGAATTCACCCCAGAATTCTAAAAGAATTAAGAAGAGAACTAGTGACACCACTGACCACCCTTTTTAACAAATCATGGGAGGATGGTGTGGGACCTGAGGACTGGAGGAAGGCGGATGTGATTTCCCTTCACAAAAGTGGGAGCAAGACAGAGGCAGGAAACTACAGACCTGTCAGTTTGACCTCTGTGGTAGGGAAAGTGATGGAATCACTTCTGAAGGAAAGAATTGTTGAGTACCTAGAGGCCAGTGGGGCACAGGACCCAAGGCAGCATGGGTTCACAGCAGAAAGGTCATGTCAGACAAATCTAATTGATTTCTTTGACTGGGTGACCAAAGTAGTAGACCAGGGAGGGCTGTGGACATGGCCTACCTAGACTTTAGCAAGGCATTTGACACAGTCCACACAAAAGATTAATAATCAAATTAACCAGCCTGGTTGTAAATGGAGTCCACTCTGAAGAAAGAGGGGTTACTAGTGGGTACTGCAGGGTTCAGTACTGGTCCAGTCCTTTTAATGTCTTAATAAAGTGACATTGCAGAGGGACTGGAAGGAAAAGTATGCCTCTTTGCAGATGACACAAAGATCTGCAACAGGGTTGATACACAAGGAGGCGTGGAAAGGATGAAAGGGACTTGGCAAGGTTGGAGGAATGGTCAGAAGTATGGCAGCTTGGATTCAATGCAAAGAAGTGCAAAATAATGCACCTGGGAAACAAAAACCCAGGGGAAGATTACACAATGGGGGAGGTAGTAACAACAACAAAAATGGAAAGGGACCTGGGGGTAATCATATCAGATGACCTTAAGGTTGGCAAGCAATGTGAGAAGGCAGTAGGGAGGCTGGGGGGTACTGGGATGTATAGGAAGAGGCATCACCAGCAGAAAACAGGAAGTTGTTATCCCTCTGTACAGACAGTTGGTGAGACCCCATCCGGAGTACTGCATCCAGTTCTGGAGACCCCATCTCCACAAGGACATAGACAGGATGGAGGCAGTCCAGAGGAGGGCAACTAAAATGGTGCAGGGTCTGCAAGAGAAGTCATATGAGGAGAGACTAAAGGAGCTTAATATGTATACCCTTGAGGAAAGGAGGGAGAGGGGGGAAATGATAGAAACTTTTAAGTACCTCAGTGCAATCAAAAAAGTCCAAGAGGGTAGCATCTTTCAGAAAAAGAAATATGCAAGAACAAGGGGACACAATTTGAAGATAGAATGGGAATGGCTCAGGGGCAATGTGAGAAGTATTTTTTCACAGAGGGGGTTGTGGACACATGGAACAGCCTTCCTCAGGAGTTTGTGGGGTCTAAAACTGTGGGAGAATTCAAGAATGCATGGGACAGACATAAGGCAATTTTTGTGTGGGGGTAGGAAGAAATAGGCTGTTGGTTAAATAGGATTTGCAGCTTATCCTGTAGGTAAGGAAATGGAGAGACTAGGTGGGCCAAGCTGTCCTTATCTGCCATCAAAGTCTATGTTTCTATGGTATCTATCTATCTATCTGACTGTCTGTCTACCTACCTGTCTGTCTGTCTATCTTTCTATCTTTATCTAGCTATATATCTGTCTGCCTTCTGTTTATCCATCTTTCTATATGTCTGTCTGTCTAGCTTTATCTATCTGTCTGTCTGTCTGTCTGTCTGTCTGTCTATCTATCTATCTATCTATCTATCTATCTATCTATCTATCATATCATATCATACAAGCATACGACAACCTATCTAGTCTTCTTGCAGTGCAGAGTCCTCAACAGCATAAGCTACTGACCCTGCCTCCCTCCCTCCCCAATCCACCCTACCCCTCCATTCACCTCTCCCTTGACTCTTATATTCCCCTTAACTCTACCCTAGCATCTGTTGAAGATTCCCTATGTCTTCAACGAAACCACCTCTTCTGGAAGCGCATTCCAACCTGGCACATAAGAACATACAGTATGAAGAAGCCAGCAGAATAAGGCCATTTGGTCTATCTAGCCTGCTTATACTGAAGGGTCCACAGCTTAAGCTACTGACCCTGCCTCTGCTCCCCCTCCCCAATCCTCCCATTCTTTTCAACAGCCCCTCCCATTACCATCACTTTCCCATCATGTCTATGCCAGGCTCTCTTGAAGCTGCCCACTGTTTTCAATAAGACCACCTCTTTCAGCAGCATATTCCAACTGGCCACCACCCTCTCCATGAAGAAGTGCTTCATAACCTCCCTCCTACACCTTCCACTCTGCAGCTTAAAACTGCATCCCCTTATGTTTTGGCTGCCAGTTAGCTTAAAGAGACCCTCCTTATCCACCCTGTTTGTCGCTGTCAAGTACTTGAAGGTCTCAGTCATGCCCTCTCTCTGCCTCCTCTCCTCCAAGGAGTACATGTTCAGGGCCCTTGACCTCTTTTTGTATGCTTTACCCTGCTGCTTCACGATCATCTTTGTTGCCCTCCTCTGGACCAGCTCCAGCAGGTCAATGTCCTTTTTAAGGTGTGGGCACCAGTACTGTACTCCATACTCTAGATGCAGCCTCACCAGTGATTGGTACAAGGGCAGTATAACCTCCTCTCATCTACTGCTGATTCCTCTGACTATGCATCACAGCATCTTGTTTGCCATTGCTGCTGCTTTCTTCCACTGCATGGAGTGCTTCAGGTCATTGATGATCATCACTCCCAGATCATTCTCCTCTTCTGTTGCAGATACCTGGACCCTACCAGGTAGTATTCCATCCAGAGATTCTTGGCTCCAATGTGCATAACTTTACATCCAACTTTGGCACTACCCTCTCCATGAAGAAATGCCTCCCAGCCTCTATCCTAAACCTTCCCCCATCTTGAGACTGTGTTCCCTCATGTTTCGGTTCCCACTAAGCTTGAAGAGACCCTCCTTATCCTCCTTTCTTATTCCTTTCAAATATTTGGGGGTTTCAATCATGTCCCCTCTCTGTCTCCTCCAGAGAGTACATGTTCAGGGTGTCTAACCTATATCCATCTATTAATCTGTCTGTCTGTCTACCAGTATCTGCCTATATACAGTACCACCGTATGCACATGGAACCTTTTTGGATATGTATGAGGGGGAAGAAATATTCCTGTGCACTACTTCAGTGATGTTGCAGCATACTCAGGTCCTATGTCCCAGCATCTGACCTCCATAACTAATGGATTGATTGGAGGGGTAAGGGATGCCCTGCCTTAAGAGCATAGCCATGAGGGACAAATACAGAGTAGGTTAAAGGAGCTAAATCAGTGGCTTAAGTCTGGATGGCCATTCTAAATTGCCAGTCAGAGCATGAGACCAGAAAAATTTGGATGAAAAGAAAAACACACAAAAAACAGTAAAACATAATGGGCCCGATATTCAAATATCCATGTGAAACTTTGCGCTGCACCTTGCGCTTGCCAAGGTGTCCAAAGATGCTATATTCAGTGGAACAGCACACCAGAACTATTCAACTGAATATAGGGCCATGTCGTCCCAGTGCTAATCCACTTAGTGCTGCCCTGTACACAGCCAGATTGTACAGCGTTGGAGTGCTATTTCCAGTATTCAAAGGGACCCATGCAAATGAGCCCATTTGGCGTACAAGGTGCTAAGGGGCCATTTGCATGCCCATTATGGGCTCTTTTGCATGCATAACAAGGCAGATTAGTGCGGCACTCCCCCCTCCATTGTCCAGTCCCAGCCATGTATACATATCCTTGGTGCTAGTGGTATCTCCTGCTGATTGCCGGCCCATATTGTAAATATCAACTATCCCTGGTGCTAGTGGTACCTCCCCCATGGATTGCTGATCACTGGTCTGTACTTTAAATGACAACCATTCCTAGTGCTAGTGGTACCCCTCCCCGCCAATCACTGGGCAGTTTTTAAATGACAATCATCCCTGGTCCTAATGGTACCTACTTCCCTCTGATCCTATCCTCGGCATCACATATATTATCACTGGTGCCTGTGGTAACCCCTCCCTGCGATCCCTGCCCCATTAATATGTAGAATAACCCTGGTGCTAGTGGTAACTCCCCCAATCCCTGCCCCACCGCATATCTGGATATCCCTGCTCCCCTCAGTCACTGGCTTGGCAGGTCACACAACCCCTACCTAGTGTCCAGTGGTTCCCCCCACAGCACAAGTCTCCCCCCACTCACAATTTCCCCAGCACTTGTGATACGGATGCATTCAGTGCCCAGCACAGCCCTCCTTATACCTCCTTGGCCAGCCACCATATGTACAGTTAGGGAGTGTGCCTCTTATTTATAGGACAGGGCACGTCACAATCACAGTACACAGTACATAGTACATAAGCAGGCCAGGCAAGGAACACAACTACTTTTAGGCCCATTGAAACAAGTATGTTCCCATGCACCAAATGTTGCCACTGTAACAACACAGGGAGACAAGAGTATGTGTAACATCCCAGAAACAATAAGAAATGTTATATCAGGGATCACATAGACTGTAACACAGATCATATCATCTATTTACTCAAATGTCTATGTAGCCGGGGGCGTGGCTTCACTGGATGCAAGATGGCAGCTTAAATCTGCTGCTGTGAATATCTCAAATGTGCCCATCCAACATTATTCCTTATAAAGATGCACTGCAAAACCAAGAAGTAGACAACATTATAGAGTTAAGTTTCTTTTTTTTTTTTATATTCTATATTTTTTATCAGTTCATTACAGCAGGGATACGTAATACATATGTAATATCACAAAGACCATCCATGGGTTGTTTAACATTGTACAATAATGAAAGTTTTCATAACTGCGATAAAGAGATACCTTTATATATCTCAATACAGAAAATATTGTACTTTCACATCCTGAATCAGTTCTATTACTGTACTTTAACCTGATCAAGGAACAAAAGAGTTGTCTAATAGGGTAATGTAAAAGACCCACGGTCTCCACATAAGTTCAAATTGTTTTACCTTTCCTAACCGAGCAGCTATAATCCGTTCTAAATAATAAACTTCAGACATCACTGCATGCCATTGGGGAAGGGTAGAAGGGGCGGTAGTTCACCAGAGGCATGTGATGACTTTTTTGGCTGCCGCCAAGTAAAGATATATCCTACTTTTACTTGGAGGGATTGCCTCATCTGCTCCAACATGGAGTAATACCAGTTGTTGTGTTAAAATCGGGTCCTTATCTATTAATTGCCTTAAGATTTCCTTCACATCTTGTCAATATTGAACAATCGTTGAGCAGGCCCAGAAAATATGGGCTGTATTAGCCATTGGTTCTCCACAACCCCTCCAACAAGTACATTCTTCGCTGGCAGAAATTTAGTTAACTTATCAGGTGTGCTAAAATATCGGACTCTACATTTCCAAATAAATTCAAACCAATATGGGGCCTGAGAGATTTTCATAGAAGGTGTAATTGGTTCCAACCATTTCTCATATGATATCTGTATATTTAATTCTAAATTCCAGGCTGTCAAAATGACTCTTATAGATGCAAGCCAGTTTCCTCTCAGGGTCTTATATATAAGACCTATCAAATGAGTTCTTCTTGTCCCCTAATTGCCTCCAAGAGAAGAGTCATAAATTTGGGCATAGGATTTGGGACGGCATTCCCAGGTGGGTTTTTCTGAATTAAAAATGTTCTTACTTGAAGATACCTATAATGGTGGCTATTAGGAAGACAAAAGGTAGCCTGTAAGGATGCAAGGGTGACCACCCCATGTGCATCTAAAAATTGGTATAACATTGATAGCCCTCTCCTGTGTCATTCTCTAAAAGCATGATCTAATTGTGCTGGTATAAATTCCCTCTCCATCAACAATAATCAAAAATAATAAAAATCATTTTCTAGAGTTGGGGAGGCCTTAATCTCATACCATGTCTTTAAGGTATTATGGGTACTAAATGTGAAATTCCTGACACTTGGCAAGGAGGACAACGAGGCAAACACTATTGGCAAAATATCAAATAAATCATTTAATACAAATGCGATATACTTCCACATGGTATATATTGTCTTGTTAAGCCAGATCATCACTATCCATTATAGAGTCAAGTTTCAATAACAGAACTTTACCTTTTTGGATGGAAATTGGTGTGGTTTTGAGCAATCTGCGTCGAAATCCAACCAGCGGGCGGGCCAATAGCATGGCATCACTGAGAGGGATCCCGATGGATGAGGAAGAAACCATCAAAATGTTAAATCAATTAATCCAACAAATGGCAGTGGTAACCTTGGCATCACAACAGACAACTGCAGCCATTCAACAGTTAAAGGGGCGACTGTACCACATAGAGACAGGTGAGGGCACAAGAAATGGCGACCAGAGAAGTCTGGGTGGAGAACAGGGATCACCACGCTACTATACAGTTCCTCCTCAGAAAAGTGGATGAACTGGAAAACTGCAGCAAGTGGAACAATCTACACTTGCTGGGTTTCCCTGAGGGTGCTGAGAAGCAGGACACTATCACCTTCTTGAACCAGGTCCTCCCGCGGACTGCTCGTCATTCCACAAGGGTTCTGTATGGAAGTCAAGAGTGCCCAAAGGACACTAGCACTGCTCCCCAAGGCAGGGGCAAAACTGAGGACCATTTATAGTACCAGACAATACATTCTGGCAAGATCGAGGGAGATGGGTCACCTCATCTGGCGGAGGCACCCAATTTCCATTTATCAGCATTTCTCTAAAGAGCTTTCTGTCAAATGCCATAAGTACACCACTTCGAGGAAATAAATGCAAGTACTGAGCCTACAGTACTCCTTGAGGTACCCAGCCTTGATATGTGTGCTGATCAATGGGACATCTCATTTCTTCAACACCCCAGTGACCCTGGAGGAATTCCTTGCAACCAATGGCCAAATCCAAAATGTACCCTGGAGCAATATTCTTCAAGGCAGAGGTGTCCTAGGAGCACTGGTCAAGACAACCAGAGCACTGAGAATGAACTGGAAAGAATGGAGACCAAGGAGGGACACCACACAGGCAATGACTGGGCCCTGCTACGTCGCAGCGGGAAGCACTCTGTACAAACCACCCACTCCAAGAGAGAACCTCCCCAAGCCAGGAGAGATCCCAGCAAACACCAAGGAGAGCGAGAGATGCAGAGGGAAGAATTGAAGGCCTTTGTGTAGTTTATGACCAACAATTGGTTTGTAGTGCTGCAATCGCCCTCCCTCAAGCCACAAGATAAGCTGCAGGATCCAGTGGTGGAGTCCAACGATGCAGGATACCACAACCCAGAAACCCCACCAGAGGCCAAAGCTTCACCAGAGGAAGAGCAACATCAAGCAGCGGATACCCAGGGAGAGGCGCCAGTGATGGGGGACACTGACCTTTTAATTCCTTCACCCAGCTCTCCCCACGAATCAGCTACATCAAGCTCCGGAGACCAGCCAAAGCATGAACATCAATTAGACAAGTACCTCCCAAGTGCCAATATGAGGTAAACAGGGTGGGGAGGGGGAGTTTGTGACCAGAAAAGTAGGGATTTAGAGGGGGCTGAATGGTCCCAGGCCATTTCCATAGGTTCACACCACAATAAGGAATGCAGCCAGCCAGCTCTTGGGCCTAAATGCACCACACTTTCCCTCTCCCCAGTAGATAGAACAGACATATGGAGGTACCAACTTGAAGATGGACTGCCACCAAGTGCATGATGTTGCTATGGATTTAATGATGCTGGTATTTTGTATAGGGGTGGCTGGGTTTGTGGCTAGGGGGAGGGGGAGAGGGATAAGCCCTCAACCGATTGTATTGTAGGCCACTGGGCACACTTGTAATTACTTTAGCCAATATCTGTCTCACCCACAAGGTCACCGGTGTAGGTTTAAACTTTTCTACCCTGTAATATTTGCTTTTTATGCTATTGTGCAAATTGTTTGTAATCAACACTTTTTATGCTATTGTGTAAATTGCTTGCACTCAATTATACTACGTAACTCCCACTACCCTCTCCCCCAGGTCGTACCAGGAGAAGAGCAACTTGTTGTTCAGTGTACCTTACCTGGTGAAACTTTTCAATAAATAAATAAATACTACATGCTGAGACAGTGAATATGACCCAGTTTTGGCAACTGCAAGAATGTTAATCACTGTGGGGACAAGGCACTGCATCTGTTCCAACGCCCTCCTACTACCACCCACTCAATCATCCTGTTACCACCCCGTAGGAGGTAATCTGCCACCCCCCCATAGCTGCTCCTAGAGGAAAAGAGTAGAGGGAAAACAGCAGCATACACAGGGGAGGGAGAGAGCAAATGTAGCTAGTTGGGCTGAGTGACGGAGCCCCCCCCCGACAACAACCCACAGCATTCCCCCAACTCTCTCCCCAAGGAGTGGGGTAGGTGTATAGAGAGCTACAACAGTTCTGGGACATGGGTAGACTGTAAGGATGCAGAAATGCCTGGCTCTGACATTACAACACAGTGCCAACTCATTGCACAGCCTGTGGAGGCTCAGCAGTAGATTACCCCTCAGGGTGTGACAATATGGGAGTGAATCGGATGCAATGCTGCATAAACAAGCATCCCATCCCACCCCACCCCACCCCCAGGAACGCCAGGTGGGTCTAGTGCTACCTGACTAGGCAGTCGACCAGACACTTGGGACCTCCATGGTAGCACTCTAGAGCATTGTATACATAGCTTAACAGGGACTATACTGCTGTGTTTATAGATGTTTCAAAAAGAGTGCAATATGTCAAAATGCTTAGCAACCTGCTGTATGACTCTAAGGTACACAGAGATACGGACAGTAAGGTAGGGTCTGGGGACTGGATGGGGGGGTGCCCCCAGGGGCATGGTGCCCACAGCTTTGACCCATACCAGGAAGTGCAGGGCCTCTTGCTAGGGCTGACTCCTATGGGCAACTTGGTAACATGTGACTGAGGCCAAGGATCAGACAAGTAAGGGACACCCTTGTTTTCCTCTTGCAATTTCTGCTTAATTATCCGCTTTATGAAGATCTTTCTAACTCACAATATGACTAATTTAAATTACATCTCATGGAATGTGAGAGGTCTGAACACACTGATGAAGAGGAAAAAGGTGCTGTCCCACTTAAAGAAACACAAGGTACAGGTGGCCTTGCTGCAGGAGATGAAGCTCAACAAAAAAGATTATGTGCTCCTCAGGAGGGAATGGGTGGGCCAGGTGGTGCATTCCTCAGCGCCAACCAGAAAGAGAGGGGTGGTTATATTTTTCCACAGGCAGGTGCACTGGACCTTTATCACGACTAAAGCTGTCCCCCAAGGCTAATCGGTATATGTTAAATACCAGATCCCCACAGGCCCCATCCTTATAGGTAATCTGTATGACCATAATGAGGATGCCCCAGCATTTTTTTACCAGGTGGCCCAAAACTTATTTAACCTGGTAGACGAAGGTACACCCACTATTTTTTGGGGGGGATTTCCATTTGGTCTTGGAGTCCATGATGGACAGGAGCTCAGTGGCTGGGGACTCACATGGGAAAGGGCAAATGGCCCTGCAGAGCTTGATGAGGGACCAGGGGCTAGCTAATATCTGGAGGGTGTTACACCCCTGAATAAGAGACTACTCATTCTGCTGTCAGATTCATGGGACACACAGCTGGATAAACCTCTGGCTAACCTCCCCTCAGGTCACGCGGGTGACTATTGCCACAGAAATTCTTCCAATAATAATATCGGACCATGCCCTGGTGACATTGTCCCTCCTGTGGTCCCCCACCTTGGACCTCCACAATGTGGAGACTAGACCCACTGTTAATGAAGGATACAGAGTTTGTGGAGTGGGCTGAGAAAGAAGCTAGGCTTTTTCTTTAGAGAAAATCCAGTTAAAGACACCACAGTGGGGAACACATGGGAGGCATTCAAAGCCACCCTGAGGGATAGAAAAATAGGATATGTGGTGGCCAGAAAAAGGCAACACAAGAAACGCTTGAAGGAACTTGAAGGGGAACTTAAGTGGGTAGAAGAAGAGCACAAAAGGAGAGCATGCTCTGACCCACACTGCCCCATAGGAAGGAAAGCCCTTAGCATCCGGATGGAAATAAATTCTCTCTTATCTAGGAAGGTCAAAGTGTCCATACTCAGACTGAAACAGAAATACTGGGAAGGAGGTGAGAAAGCGGGGAAGGTATTAGCATGTAGGCTGCGGAAACAGCAAATGGAGAGACATATAGCAGGCCTTAGGGATGGGGAAGGCATATCCCGCACTTCTAATGAAGAAGTGAACAAGGTATGGAGTCCTTTTATGCCTCCCTGTATTCCCCCTCAAGAGTTACAAACCTTCAGAAATCCCAGGCTTTTCTAAACTTAATATCCCTCCACACCATCTCAGCACACCAGGCATTGGAGCTGGACAGCCAGCTACCCACAGAGGAGGTGAAAGAGGCACTGCTCTCACTGAAACCAGGGAAGACCCCGGGAGGAGATGGGTATACAGTGGAACTCTGGCGGGTGCTGGCAGATATTATTGCCCCAGTTTTGCAGCAGGGGCACCGGGAGGTGGAGTTGGAGAGTATATTCCCACCCACGATGCGGGAGGCAGTGATCACAGTTCTGCCCAAGAAAGGGAAGGACCCCACATCACCCAGGAGCTACTACCTCATTTCCCTGATTAATGTGGACAGCAAAATCTTTACAAAAGCAATAGCCCATAGGCTAAGACCCCTCCTACCACAGCTAATCCACCCCCTCCCAAGTAGAGTTTATTCCTGGGAAATATAGTGCCGACCACATTAGGACCCTAGTTAATTTAGCACATAAGGACAGGGACACCAATACACCAGCAGCAGAGCTGGTAATAGATTTCAAAATGGCCTTCAACTCGCTGTAGTGGGACTACCTCCATGCAGTCTTAGAGCATATTGGGATAGGCCCTAGGTTTAGAGCATGGATAGGGGCTCTTTATTTTTTTTAATTTTATGTTTATTTTAGTAAACTCTAGGATTACAAATACCTTTGAGCAGGGACTGCTCATTTACAAAGGTTCCACGTCAAAGGAAGCAGAGTAATGACAATACAAAGGAAACAATAGTTACAAATATTACACTCAAGGTTGACTAAGCAGTGGTTTGCAGAGAGATTCAGCAATTGCCAGCATGAGTCAATTTTGAAGGGAAACAGCAGATGGAGAGGAGAGATGCAGAGATGAGTGAGCAGGCAGATGCCATTGTCAGTTGGTAGGGGCAGGTGGCAAGAGATAGGTGATGGTGGCTCAGGCCTAGAGTCAGCTGCTAGTGGAGTGGTGAGTAAAGGGAGGAGTGTGGGGGGGTGATCAAGGAGGATTAAGGAGGCAGTAGATCCACAACTCCCCTTCTGCCTGCCTACTCACCAACTCCACCCTGTCCTTCCCCTTCCAATTGGGAGGAGGTACGAGGCAAGGTTGCCCCCCTCCTCCCTTTGTTCATACTAGAGGTGGAACCCCTGGCGGCCACAATCAGGCAGCACAATGGAGTTCTGGGAATACAGATAGGTAAAGCAGAATACACAACTCTCATGTATGCAGATGATTTGCTGGTTACCACCTCTGATCTTCTCAAGGCACTCCCACTCCTGCTGGAGACACTTCAGGCCTTCCACAGCCTGTTGGAGCTCCATCTAAATCAAAGTAAAATGGAGGTATTCCCCCTTAATTCCCACTGCAACCCCCAGACATTGGACGCCACCAGTTTAAAATGGACTGGTGAAGGAATAACCAATCTAGGGATCAAATTCCCAGCTGATTTCCACAGACTATGGGACTGTAACCTACAGCGACTGCTGGCTGAGGTGGTGGACAATATTAACAGGTGGAATAAACTCCATCTTAATTTGGCTGGGAAGATCACGGTGGTGAAAATGATCACTGCTCCCAAATTATTTTACAAATTGGCCCAAATACTGCTGGCTGTCCCCATCAGCTCCCATCAGAAAATAGACAAGGTAATAGGTAGATTCCTCTGGGAAGGCACAACCCCTAGGTATAGCTACAACACACTGAGAGCCCACTGGAGGATGTAGGCTGAAATAACCCTTGCTTTTAGTTAGTTTTTTGTTGACCAGGTAAGTGCACTACACAAATCCTGCCTATTTTTAGGCACGACCCAGGGGAGGGGGATACAGATGAATGCCAACTGACCTTGAACCAGATTAAACTGCTGGTGGTATTTTTAGTGAATGAGGGAAATTTGGCCAGGACACCAGGGAAATTTCCCTACTCTTTTCGATAAGTGCCATGGGATCATGGTTTGAAGGCTATAAGTGGGCCTTCCAAATGATACAAACTTTTCAATGGTTCAGACCCTTTGGAGACACGTGTCCTCGGTGGATGGACATAGAGATAGAGATAGAGGTATGTCAAAAGAACTGTCTAACCCTACTGCCCTACAACCCTCCAAAGTGCACAGATGAAAGCCCACCATATCGTAGGGCCATCTCTGAAGTGCTGGGGCAAAGTAGAAAGGAGACTGGAGACCAACCTGACCCCTACTAAACTGGCCCCATTATGGGGGAATTAGAGTATCCTCATACATAGGCATCCTATACACTGGAAAGACTAGGAGAGCAGAGGCCTGCAGATAATGGGGGATATTATGGCCACAGCCACCATGAGGGTGGACACTTTTGGTAACCTACAAGATGGATGGGGGCTTCCAACTTTTGGAAGTATCTACAGATCTGCAGTGCCTTACAATCATATGTGAAACAGGCCCCAAAGAAAGCTCCCGCCATGCTACTCCTTATATGGCTGTCTAGCCCCAAAGGGGTGGCTAGTAGGATATATGCCTTGGTCAAGTTCTAGATGAGTTTCCTTATTACCAATGTTGTTTTGCTAAAGGTTGTACCTGTAACCAACAACCTCCATCCCAACAGTTATCCTGCACAATGTATGATGTATTTTTATTTTTATTTTTTTATTTATTAGAATTTCAGATAAATACTTTTGAGCCAATGGCTCTTTTACAAAGTTTCCATGTCAGTATACAAAGAATAGAAGTACAGTTTGTGTGAGATTAGCAGGCAAGCAGTCTGAATACAAAATTCAGTACAGGGTATACATGGTCTAAAGCTACAGGTGATGTAAATAACAGTTAGAACAACATAATCAGGCATACATTTAAGAATGATGAGTCACAACAAATAATATTTATATGAATTAAAGCTGCCAGGAGGGCACTGTCAAAGGGAAAGGTAGAGTGGAAAAAACTGAGTTGCTGCCAATTGTGCCAGGTAGCGTAGGAAAGTGGAAGAGAGAGTGGGTGTAGAGGGGTAACTGGGAGGGAGGTAGAAGGAGAGGTGGGTGGGAGGCAAGGATCGGGGAACAAGTGCAACATTGGATGGGGTGAGCAGATTAGAAAAGGGAGAGAGAAAGGGAGTTGAAGGAGGGTAAGAGAGGAAGGTGGTGGACCTGGACTAGGAAGAGAGGCAGGGGTAGACATGGGGAGGGTGGAGGCAGGCAGAGGTGGTAATAGTAGAGAGGTGTGAAGAACAGAAGTGACTACCTGGGAGGTTAGGAGAAACAGTCACAGGTGACTCTGGACATAAGCGTTTGACGTAGTTTGTGTTTGAACGAGCATAGGGTGCCTAAGTTGGTGAGTTCGCTGCCCAGGGAGTTAAACATCTTAGGGGCTCTACCTGCAAAAGACCACTGGCCTTGGGTGGTGTGACAGTGGGGAACAGCCAGATAATAGTTGTCAGAGCTTCTTGTGTAATGGGGGTGATTGGCTGGGCTTAAGAGAGACTGAACCCCAGGGGGCATGAGTCCCATTAATAACTTTTTTGTTAGTAGGCAGGTTTGGAAAGTAATCCTTCCCTGAAGTTGTAGCCAGTTTGACTGTTCGTAGAGGTCGCAGGTATGCATGCGGTGGGCAGCACCAGTAGGCAGTCTGCAGGCCCTATTCAGCACTGTAAGAATTCACCGTAGTGCTGTAGCTGTGGCTGCTCCATAGATAACAAGCCCATAATCAATGATGGAGAAAATAGAGCTGTGTATTGTTAGCTTAAAGGCGTCCGGTGTCAGGCAGTGTCTATGTTTATAGAGAAGACCTATACGGATATTTACAGATTTTGCTACTGAATCAATTTGACTAGAGAAGGACAGAGTAGGGTCCAGGGTTATACCAAGGTATTTGAAAGTCTGCGTCTGGTCCAGGGTCACACCCAAGCTGTTTTTGATTGCCAACTGTTGGTGTTTATGTTTGTTATGTGTGCCATGGAACAGCATAGTCTTTCTTTTCTAGTAATTTAGCATAGGTATGAAATGTAGAAAATTGACAAGTTAAAACATTTAACTGTAAAAAAAAAATTGCCCCGTAGCCGTATATATGTAGGACAAACAACAAGGCCACTAAACACCAGGATAGGTGAGCACAAAAGCAATATAAGGAACACAAATGAAAACTCTCCAGTGGCAGTGCACTTCTGTAATGAGGGTCATAATGCAGCACCTTAAAATTCTGGGGTTTAGAAGCGGTGCCAAAACCCGGGGTAGGGGGAGACTAGGATAAGGAATTGAGCAAAAAAGAAATGCAGTGGATTTATAATTTAAATGCATTGGACAAAGGCATAGGACTAAATGAAGACACTGATTGGAGCAGCTATTGGTAACAGGAACCTATCAATATAATAAAACCTGATATCCATATCTAGGATGTATGTAACAAGTAAATTCATGAGCAAACATTGTACACGTGGACATGTGTATAAGTCAGAATAATATGGTAAAATATTGGTACTGATCCATTTTTCAAATTGACTTATGGCAATGATATGTGTTGAGGCATGCAACTGGTAGCAGTGGGTTCACTTTCACAATGGAATGACGCCATCAGCAGAAACATAAAAGTAAATTATACAATGTATTTCTTTTCATCTGACAGATATGATAACAGATGCACATAGTTTGCATATGAACATGCATTGAAACACTTATCTTTGCACACAGTCAGACATTCTACATTGGGATGAAACAACTGCATCACCTGAAGAGAAACATGATGATAAGCATGGCAATAAATGGGGTGAGGTCAACCATGGGAGCGATTACTAGTGGGGTTCCACAGGGATGGGTGTTGGGCCCTGTTCTCTTTAACATATTCATGAGTGACATTGTCAGTTGTATCCAAGGTAAGCTAGCCCTGTTCGCAGATGACACCAAGCTTGGAGGGTGAGTGGACACGTTTGATGGTGTTAGGGACCTACAAGAAGACCTCCCAAAATTGAAAAGGTGAACACATCTGTGGCAGCTGAAATTCAACTCAAAAAACTGCAAAGTGATACATCTCAGCAAAGGGAACCCAGGGATTGAATATTGGCTCAATGGGCTTAAACTGACCACGTCGCAGTAAGAGAGGGACTTGGGGGTCATTGTTACAGACACCATGAAGCAGATGAGCCAATGTAATAAAGCATACAGCAGGGAAAATAAAATGCTGGAGTGTATAGGCAGAGGGATTAATAGAAGGAAGAGGGAAGTGATCATTCTCCTCTACAGATCCCTGGTTAGACCACTCCTAGAGTACTGTGCTCAGTTTTGGAGGCCGCATTTGAAGAAGGATAGGGACAGGTTGGAATCAGTGCAGAGAGGTTGTCTACAGGCCCCTAGATCAGGGGGAGGGCATAGACACATTACTGTTAGAAGATATACAAAACATGACAGCTAAAGGGGAGATTCTAATAATGGGAGACTTCAACATGCCAGATACAGATTGGTCAATACCAACAGAAACATCTGCCAGAACAAGACACATGGTGGATTCCCTGCATGGGGAGGGCCTCAAACAACTGGTACAACAACCCACAAGAGATGGAGCTATCCTAGATATAGCACTGACTAACAGGGAAAGGATCATAGATCTCCAGGTAGAAGGTCACCTGGGGCCAGTGACCATCACGTGGTATGGTTCAATTTGGCCACTAGAACTAAATCATCACATTCCAAGACAAAAATATGGGACTTCAGAGGAGCTGACTTTGATAAGATGGCCAACAGAGTTAAGCTAGCCCTGGCAAAAAGAAATACAGGTGAGGGGGTACAGGCAAAGTGGGCAAGCATTATGGATGCAATACTTGAAGCAACATCCCATTGCATTAGAGAGAAAAGGAAGTGCAAAAGAAGAATGAAATCACTTTGGTTCTCAAAAACAGTAGCAGAAAAGGTCAGAGCCAAAAGGCTGGCCTTCAGGAAATATAAGGGAATGCAGCGGGATGAAGATAGGGAGGCATACCAAACTTCTCTAAGGGAAGCAGGGAAGGCAGTAAGGCAGGCAAAGTCCCAAACTGAGGAAACACTAGCACAAACAGTAAAAGAAGGTGACAAGACTTTCTATAGATACATTAGTGAAAGGAGAAAGTCCAGAGGGGGTATTGCTAAGATCAAAGGCGATAAGGGGGCATGTGAGGAGGAGAACCATGTAAAAGCATCTATCCTAAATAGATACTTTTGCTCAGTATCTACTGAAGAGAAGTTAGAGCAGGGCCCACTGCTCAGCACCATGGACACAGGGGGAGGAAGGTGTGCACTAGTCTCTTCACAAAAGAAAGGGTCCTACAAGAGCTTGATAAGCTCAGGGTGGACAAGGCAATGGGACCTGATGGCATACATCCCAGGGTACTAAAGGAGCTATGGGTGGAACTAGCAGAGCCATTATCAGAACTGTTTAGCGAATCTCTGAGCACAGGAGAGGTTTCAGAAGACTGGAGAAGGGCTCATGTGATCCCGCTCCACAAGAGTGGTAGCAGGGAGGAGGCGGGGAACTACAGACCAGTCAGTCTTACCTCAGTAGTGGGCAAGATTATGGAGGCACTCCTTAAGGAAAGGATAGTGCAACACCTGAAATCCATAGGCACACAGGATCCAAGACAGCATGGGTTTACAAAAGGAAGGTCCTGTCAAACTAATCTCATAGATTTCTTTGACTAGGTAGCGGGAGTGGTGGACCAAGAGAGGAGCAGTTGATGTTGCCTACCTTGACTTCAGCAAAGCTTTCGATACTGTTCTACATAGAAGATTGATTAATAAGCTGGGTAGGCTCAGGGTGGGTCAGAAGTTGGTCGAATGGATGGCAAACTGGTTGACGGGCAGAAAACAGAGAGTGGTGGTAAACAGTATACAGTCAAAAGAGATACAAGTCACAAGTGGGGTACCTCAGGGATCAGTCCTGGGGGCAGTAATCTTCAATGTCTTCATCAGTGACATTGCAGATGGACTGGAGGGTAAGGTTTGTCTGTTTGCAAATGACACAAAGATCTGCAACAGAGTAGATGATCCATATGGGGTGGGTTGTATACAGGCCTCCATCTCAGGGGGAGGAAATGGACAAGGAAATGATAGAAGGCACCCTTTGGATGGCAGAGAAAGGGGAGATATTGTTGATGGGGACCTGAATATGCTAGATGTTAACTGGAGCACCTTTGCTGCAGCCACATCCAAGAGCAGGATCATTCTAGATGACCTACAGGGGCTATGCCTCAGACAGCTAGTGTTGGAACCTACTCGGGAGGGAGCAATCTTAGAACTGGTACTCTCAAACGGGGATGGAGAGAGGATCTCAGATCTAGAAGTGGATAGCCATCTGAGAACAAGTGACCACCAAACAGTGTGGTTCACGATAAACTCAGCTGCAGAGTCAAGCCATACAAAAGTGAGGGTACTGTACTTCTGGAGGACTGACTTTGTCAAAATGGGAGAGTGCCTCAGAAAAGCGCTAGCAAACAGGCAAGAAGGAGGGATGGAGCAACAATGGAGGAACATCAAAACTGACATCACAGAGGCAACAAGCTTTTATGTGAAGCAAACAAATCAAATTGAAAGAAAAAAACACTATGATACTCAAAAGAGGTGGCGGAGAAGGTTAGGGAGAAAAAGACAGCATTCAGGAAGTATAAGGAAACACAGAAGGAGCAGGACAGAGAACTGTACCAGTTAAAGCAGAATGAAGCAGGGAAGACAATCAGAATAGCAAAGGCCCAAACCAAGGAAAAGATAGCCAACTCAGTTAAGAAATGGGATAAAAAATCTTTTATAGGTAATTAGGGAGTGAAGAAAGACATAGAGAGAGGATAGTGAGGCTTAATAAAGGGGAGGCGGGTGGGCAGAGAGGGACAGTGAAAAGCAGGATACTGAATGAATATTTCTGCTTAGTACTACAAAGAAGAGGAGGGAGGTACCTAATCCAATCAATAGAAGCTTTCTGGATGGGGGGTCAATACCAGTCCTTTCACAGAAGAAAGGATTCTGAAAGAACTCCTAAAACTGAAGGTGGACAAAGCAATGGGGCCTGATGGAATTCACCTCCAAATTCTAAAAGAACTAAGAGGAGAACTAGTGACACCACTGACTACCCTTTTTAACAAATCATGGGAGGATGGTATGGTACCTGAGGACTGGAGGAGGGCAGATGTGATTCCTCTTCACAAAAGTGGGAGCAAGACAGAGGCAGGAAACTACAGACCTGTCAGTTTGACCTCAGTGGTAGGGAAACTGATGGAATCACTTCTGAAGGAAAGAATTGTTGAGTACCTAGAGGCCCGTGGGGCACAGGACACAAGGCAGTCATCTCAGATGAATCTAATCGACTTATTTAACTGGGTGACCAAAGTAGTAGTCCAGGGAAGGGCTGTGGACATGGCCTACCTAGACTTTAACAGGGCATTTAACACAGTCCCACACAAAAGATTAATAAAAAAATGAGCCAGGCTGGGAGTGGGTCCCAGAGTGGTAGCCTAGGTAAAACATTGGCTGGACAACAGGACACAGAGGGTGATAGTAAACAGAGTCAACTCTGAAGAAAGGGGGGTTACTAGTGGGGTACTGCAGGGTTCAGTACTGGGTCCAGTCCTTTTTAATGTCTACAAGTGACATTGCAGAGGGACTGGAAGGAAAAGTATGCCTCTTTGCAGATGACACAAATATCTGCAGCAGGGTTGATACACAAAGAGGGTAAAAAAAGATGAGAAGGGACTTGGCAAGGTTGGAGGAATGGTCAGAAGTATGGCAGCTTAGATTCAATGCAAAGAAATGCAAAGTAATGCACCTGGGAAACAAAAACCCAGGAGAAAAGTACACAATGGGGGGGTAGTAACAACAAAAATGGAAAGATACCTGGGGGTAGTCATATCAGATGACCTAAAGGTTAGCAAGCAAAGTGAGAAGGCAGTAGGGATGGCTGGGGGGATACTGGGATGTACAGGGAGAGGTATTACCAGTAGAAAACAGGAAGTTATTATCCCTCTGTATAGACAGTTGGTGAGACCCCATCTGGAGTACTGTATGCAGTTCTGGAGACCCCATTAGACAGGATGGAAGCAGTCCAGAGGAGGGCAACTAAAATGGTGCAGGGTCTGCACCAGAGGCCATATGAAGAGGGACTAAAGGAGCTTAATATGTATACCCTTGAGGAAAGGAGGAAGAGGGGGACATGATAGAAACTTTCAAGTACCTCAAGGCAATCAACAAAGTCCAAGAAGGTAGCATCTTTCAGAAAAAGAGATTTGCACAAACAAGGGACACAATTTGAAGAAAGAGAGGGAACGGCTCAGGGCAATGTGAGGAAGTATTTTTTGACAGAGAAGGTGGTGGATGCATTAAATGGCCCTCCTGAGGAGGTCGTGGGGTTAAAAACAGTGGGGGAATTCAAGAATGCATGGGACAGACATAAGGCAATTCTTGTGGGGGGGTAGGAAGAAGTAGGCTGTTGGTTAACTAGGATCTGCTGCTTATCTAATAGGTAGGGAAAAGGGCAGAGTAGGTGGGCCAAGCGGTCCTTATCTGCTGTCAAAGTTTTTGTTTCTATGAAAATGTGCCAGCCACCAGTGAGCCACATCAGGACCCTCCTCTAAAATCACTCTGACTCTGAGAATTATCCTGTAAACCTCAATGCAAAGTGGGAGATTGAATCCTGAAGTAATGCCCCCCCTTAACCAAACCCATTTTTAACACCACAGTACCATTTCTGCCCCCAAAAAAGTCACATACCTCCAAAGTGCAATACAGGGCAAATTCAGAAGTGCTAGTTTATGAAAAGATTTAAATCTGTACTCGGCCTTAGCTGTTTGCTTTTGTTGTCTACCACCACCACCGGAGTAGGCCTCCTGACAAATGTTGTGATGGAGGAAGTACTTTTTACCCAATGAAATGACCACCCTCCCAACTAAAAAGAAAATTTCTAAATCTTGACAGTTATCAAACTGTCAACAGCAAAAGCTCGAAGCACTGAGCTGCCATAAGCAGAGCAGAATGCCAGCAGACTGGATGATCTGGCAGCCTAGGATCCGAAAGTCCATCTCCGTATCAAGGTTCAGCCCTCCAGCATGCTAGAGATTGGGGAAAGCTGCACCTCCAGGATCAAGCAGTTGTCCATGGTGATGCTCATCTCGGAGTACAGCCGGTCAAACCTGTTCCCAGAGTGACCAATCACAGTTGATAATCAAAACGGACAGATGTCCTTTGCAGTGCCGCTAGCTAGTATCTGTGACCTGCTGTAAACCCACCTGGCATTAGAGTCTTATACCTTAATTTCTAAATGAACAGCAAGACCTACTAACCCAACGGAAGTCTTAGCAACCCAAGGCTATCGCTAAAAAAGTTTTAAAAAATCTGTTCCGCAAAGGAAGCAATAAACCCAAGCAACTCTAATAAAGCTCTAGCAACTCAGGACTATTTTTTGTGGCATAACAATAAATTAAAGAAAAATAATTTAAAATGCAAATAAACAGTATTTTTTAATTTATTTTTTCTTGCCACAAAAAAAGACCATTGTATAATCACAATATAACACACCAGGGTGTAAGTTATGCCAGAATTTACCCACTTCTGGTGTATTTTACTCACTCTGCCTGCAGCCTCATCACCAAACCACACCAGGCATGGGTAAATCCTGCCATAACCCACACCCTGTTGTGGTATATTGCTTAACCTGAACACTCTTACTATATACAGAGAAGTGAAACAGAAACTTCTCTTCTCCCTACATGCAAAATGACTTTTAAAACAATTACAGTTATGAGATAAGCATCAGTTTATTGTGGCTGCAGTAGGTGGAGCCTGCAGATGTTTTGCATGTACAAAAGGAGTGATGTCATGTTTTCTGTCTGTGGAACAGACTGAAGGTGTAACTAGTCTCTTCCACCTTACCCTCCTCCAAGCAATGTTTTCTGCCCTCAAATAAATACGCTTTCATGTTAGTCAATTGTTGCAGAGTACTATTTTCTTTCTTAAATGGGTGGTACAAGAACTGGAACCTGAGTAGCGGAAGGAAACATTAGTTTTTTTGGGGGGTAAGATCCACCCCCACCTCCACCCGAGAAACTCCTAAAGATCCACCCCAACCTTTTTTTTATTCATGTGGGAGGGGCATGAGGTGGCTCTATCATGCTGTAACAAGACACACTAGTTTGGACCTGTATCAACCAACAGAACAAGACTTTGCAGTGACCAAGTTGTGGAGCCCCTGCTTTTATTAAGGACTATGAGAACAGAAGATATTTAATGCCTTTATTAAGGACTAGGATAACAGAAGTTATTTAATGCCTTCAAACTGATTTAAAAAACCTTTGGAACAAATGATTATCAGAGCCACCTGGGGCCTCAGAAGGAGACAACAATTAAGGAGTGAAACTACAGCTCCCTAGGAAAACAATAGACACAGCATTTTAATTTACAGTAAGTTGAAAGAGCCACAGATTTTTCTTAAAATTTATATACTAAAAACATAAAGTTCAGCTTTTAGGATTAACAATATTTGTTTACCATATTCAAAAAAAAAATATATATATATATATATATAATATATATATAATATATCATTTGTCTTTTTAGTAGTTTCAAAACTTTGAAAGCATTGGTGTTAGTAATGCATTTAGAAATAATTTTTTTAATTGTCTTTACAGTTAAACATGCAGTTTCATGTCAGAGCACATTTTGGGGGAATGGGGTTCACATTATTTTAATCATGAAGCATTAGTGTCAGTAATGCATTTAGAAATACATTTTTTAACTGTCTTTACAGTCAAACATGTAGTTTCATGGTAAGGCACATTTTTGGGGGGGTTCAAATTATTTTAATCACGGGCACTGTACTTGGTGAACACATACTTTGATGATAAAGTGTGTTTTTTCTTTTAAGTTTGAGAAGTATGTATCAGAAACCATTGAACAAGAAAACAATTGGTGATTTTAAAAGCTATTCTGATCAGAGCTGACATTAAAAAAAAATCTCAGCTGTATTTTTTATTCTATTTTATCAAGGACACTAGAAACAGGATGTTAACATTTACTCCCTAGAACCAGCTATTCAGGTTTTTTTATTGCATCTTGTCCCAGGCAATCTTCCCAGAGTGCAGTTTGTCAGGGCACATTTTTTGGGGGAGGGGGTTTAAATTATTTTAATCATGAAGCATTGGTATTAGTAATGCATTTAGAAATACATTTTGTAATTGTCTTTACAGTTAAACATGCAGTTTCATGTCGGGGCACATTTTGGTGGGAGGGGGTTCAAATTATTTTAATCACGGGCACAGTACTTGGTAAATACAGACTTTGATGATGAAGTGTGTTTTTTGGTTTTTATTATTGAAGAAATAGAGAACTCTCTGTTGTGGTGGTGCCAAGTTCAAAATCAGAAATGCTGCTATGACACACAATGGGACAACACACATCTCATTTCAGTGGAGTAAGCAGAACTCCTTCATTTTCCATTGATGTGGGTTCAGTGATTATCGTTGGCACATCTTGTGATACTAGTGCTAAGACAGCTCTTTATTGAAAATATAGGTGTCTCAATACAAGATGATAAAGAGCAACTAGAAAAAATAACATCCATGTAGAATTCTTACATATTTGTTTAAGACACCAGCTCAGAGTCCAGCTGTTAAAATTCCCAACTGATGTTTTACACTTTGCGCATCCTCAAAGTACTGTGCAGCAATTTGTTAGCTATAATTTAAGTTCTGCCAGTGTGTATAATAAACTGGCAATGGCCCTCCATTGATCCAGTTCTTAATTGCATGCCTACATTGCTTTGGCATACAATTGCTAGGTAACCATAATGTCACCTGTTACATATTCATTCTTTGGCTCCTAAATGGCAAAACAGTCCATTATACACACTTAAAACAGGCATGTAAAATATGTTCTTTTCAGGCTAAAACAGGAGACAAGATCAACATGAATTTTTTCCGTTTCAAAAATGGAGGCTGCAGTCCCAAACAACTCTTGCCCCCCCCCCCCATTGTTGTTCCTCTGCATGTCTCGTTAGCAGAATGACTGATCTGTGTGGGGTTTTTTTTTGTTTTTTTTTGTTTGTTTTTAATAACAGCCTACTCTCTAGCCAGTGAAAGGAGCACACTTTGGTCCTGGGGACATTTAGCATATCCCAAACCACTGACTGTCATCATTTACATTAGTCCGGTCAGAAGAAAGGTGCTACTTCTTTTTACCATTAAGTGAAAAGAAAAGAGGAAAGGCCTAATATCTTGAAACAGATTTAAGAAAAATTTTTCTGCACTTACTTTGAGACACATTTTTTCAGCTCTCCTCTTTATAATCAGAGCTGCTGATGCCACAGTGAAAACTTTGAAAAAACTAATAACTTGGTACAACTCAGTTTACATTTTAAATATATTCTGTAAATTTCTCCAGCCTATCTTTTATTACAGAGGAAATTTGGATGAATATATGATCTTTATCTGTTAGAGTTCATCTGCCTCTATAGCTTACTCCCTACTTCAAGTCATAATGCTATGCTGTGACATCACAGTCTGCTGTCATGGGAGTAACTGTGATGTCACAAGCTATGCATTATGACCTCCGGTAGGGAGAAAGCACCAGGAATACATGAACACTTCAGGAACAGCGGTCCTCTTTTCATGCAAATGGCCTCAGTAAAAACTAATGGGGGTAATACAGAACTAATGTGAAATATAAACTGAACTCTGTCTAAATATTTAAGCAATAAGGCACAACAGGGTGTGGGTTATTGGGGATTTACCCACGCCTTGTGTGGTGTGTCATGAGGCGCAGCCGATTGACGTAACCATACAAGAAGTGGGTAAATCACCCAATAACTCACACCCTGGAGTGCCTTATTGTGATTATACAATGGACTCATGTGTAAAATACATTTAAAATATGTTTAATTATGTTTTTTTTATATATGCCATTCCTTAGCCGTGGGTTATGCAGGATTTACCCGTGGTCATGTGACATGTTTCGACCAATGAGGTTACAGGACTTTCACACACCATTGTATAATATGTTTTCTTTCACTTATCCTGAAGATGTCAGATGCTCTTTAAGACTGACACTCTGCTTGGGGGAGGGTGCTCATTGGAGCATGGTGGCAACATATATGTTACATGTATGTTTCAGTGCTAAACTATAACACAATTGCTTTCATTGTTTTTCCTGTACTATAACTGTTTTAAGACATTCCAATACATGCTTAACCCCATAGGCGATTACTGACAGCAAAATAGTGCTGCTTGAAAAGGTTTTCAACCCAAATTAGTGAACATGACTGTGACTCTAGGGGCAGTTGCCTCTCCAAAGACTGTCATGACTATAACTTCTCCCTCTATCTGTCTGTCTGTCTCTATGTCTATCTATGTAATTATCTATATTTTTATCAGTTGCATCTATCCCTATTTTTACCTACTGTATATGTAAAATAAACCTGTATATCACATTTGCCTGCACTCTGAACACATACTTATGATACAGTGCATATTTGTACTCCACTCCTGTATAGACCTCATACTGTCCTGATATTTCCAAGGCAGCATGGGTTCACAGCAGGAAGGTCATGTCAGATGAATCTAATAGATTTCTTTGACTGGGTGACCAAAGTAGTAGACCAGGGAAGGGCTGTGGACATGGCCTACCTAGACTTTAGCAAGGCATTTGACACAGTCCCACACAAAGATTAATAGTCAAATTAACCAGCCTGGGAGTGGATCCCAGGGTGGTAGCCTAAATAAAACATTGGCTGCACAACAGGACACAGAAGGTAATTGTAAATGGAGTCCACTCTGAAGAAAAAGGGTTACTAGTGGGCACCAGGGTTCAGTATTGGGTCCAGTCCTTTTTAATGTCTTCATCAGTGACATTGCAGAGGGACTGGAAGGAAAAGTATGCCTTTTTGCAGATGACACAAAGATCTGCAACAGGGTTGATACACAAGGAGGCGTGGATAGGATGAAAAGGGACTTGGCAAGGTTGGAGGAATGGTCAGAAGTATGGCAGCTAGGATTCAATGCAAAGAAGTGCAAAATAATGCACCTGGGAAACAAGAACCCAGGGGAAGAATACACAATGGGTGGGGAGGTAGTAACAACAACAAAAAAGGAAAGGGACCTGGGGGTAATCATATCAGATGACCTTAAGGTTAGCAAGCAATGTGAGAAGGCAGTAGGGAGGGCTGGGGGTATACTGGGATGTATAGGGAGAGGCATCATCAGCAGAAAACAGGAAGTTGTTATCCCTCTGTACAGACAGTTGGTGAGACCCCATCTTGAGTACTGTGTCCAGTTCTGGAGACCCCATCTCCGCAAGGACATAGACAGGATAGAGGTAGTCCAGAGGAGGGCAACTAAAATGGTGCAGGGTCTGCAAGAGAAGTCGTATGAGGAGAGACTAAAGGAGCTTAATATGTATACCCTTGAGGAAAGAAGGGAAGGGGACATGACAGAAACTTTAAGTATCTCAGTGGAATTAACAAAGTCCAAGAGGGTAGCATCTTTCAGAAAAAGAGACTTGCAAGAACAAGGGACACAATTTAAAGATAGAAGGAGGGCGGTTCAGGGGCAATGTGAGGAAGTATTATTTCACAGAGAGGGTAGTGGATGCATGGAACAGCCTTTCTGAGGAGGTTGTGGGGTCTAAAACTGTGGGAGAATTCAAGAATGCATGAGACAGACATAAGGCAATTCTTGTGGGGGGTAGAAAGAAATAGGCTGTTGGTTAACTAGGATCTGCGGCCTATCCTGTAGGTAGGGAAATGGGCAGACTAGATGGGCCTAGTGGTCCTTATCTGCCGTCAAAGTCTATGTTTCTATGTTTCTATTATCACAAGCATAACTGCCTTAACCTTATTAACAGCGACCCCTTATAAAAGTTACTATCACATTTTCTCTCCTAATGAAGTCCATCATTACACCTGACTGCCTGACATCAACACATTACTTAAATATAACTTACATCACAGCATGGACAACCCCCCTGTTTTTCTGTATAAAACTGTAAATAATCCCAAGACTGAACATATGCCAGCCATTACTTTTTCATGTTCTGCCACCTATTCTACCTGTCAAACCTATATTGCTTACCATTCCTTCCATTGAAATCTACACCTCCATATCTTTTCCTAATAATGTATCTGCCTTCCTTAGAATGCAAAACAAAACAAATCTTACTAGTTAAAAATCATTGTGTTGTTTCTCCATGTCTCCTTAACAGTTCCACACAACCTCATTAACTTCATTATGCAGCCGTGATGGATCTGACCAGAATTTGTTTATTTAAGGAATTGCTCAAAATGTTCACATACCTGGGTTCAGGACATTATGTTTGTTATAGTACAAGTAAAAGAGGATATGCGTATGTAGGGGGACCAAGTACCCAAAGCCTCACACACTATAAGCAATTGATTTTCACAAGGCTGCTGTGTTGCCAGAGCTCTAATTAAGCCCTCCAACACAATGCAGCATTCAGAACAGAAACAAATACCCTACAATGGTAACCAAGCAACAGCTGTCACACATTGTCACATGCTAAAGCACAGCCCCCCCCATAGTGTGCTTGGCTCTTCTACACCCTACTAGAAGTATAAAAGCCACAGAGGAGAGTGGCTCAGAGTGGTAGGAATGTCAGAAGAAGAAGAAGGGAGGAAGTGCTGCCGCTGGTAGGAAAAAGTAACATATTCTTCTGCTATGTAGAATTCACAGAACTAAAACAGAGTGCTAGAATAACTAATATGTTTAATCCATTTGTTCAACAGTCACAGAACAGAATGTTGAATCACTGAAACAAAGTACTGTAAGTAGTACCACATGAAATCAGAAATTGGGTAGACAGTGGAACCATGGTGATTAATGAGCACAGGGAATATAAAGCAAAATATGGGACAGTTGGGGGCGTGGCCTGGCTCCTAATGTAACGGTAGCTTGAATCCGGTGCTTCATCAACCACAGGGACTATAACTTGATCAACTACCAGATTGAGGCATATTACAATATTTCTGCATGTCACTATCCATTCATAAATCAAAGTGCTACAGAATTACTTACTTTTGTGGAAATCTTGATTTAGTAGTTGCCGTATTGGTCCTTGCAAGAATAGATCCAGAAGCAAATGATTTGATACCTTTTAATGGACCAACATAGATGTAACAACAAGAACAAAGTGCTCTAGCTTTCGGACCAACCAGTCCTTCTTCAGAAGCTCATGCATGAGCTCTGAAGAAGGACTATTGGTCCGAAAGCTAGAGCACTTTGTTCTTGTTGTTACATCTATGTTGGTCCATTAAAAGGTATCAAATCATTTGCATATGGATCTTTACTTTTGTGGAGAAAGCACCAGGAATACATGAACACTTCAGGAGCAGTCGTCCTCTTTTCATGCAAATGGCCTCAGCAAAAAATAGTTGAGGGAAAATACAGATCTCTGTGCCCTAGAAATAATAATCTGGCATAAAAAAGGAGAAACCACTTGGTGCACAGCATGACCGTGACCACAGACTCGGCCATGAACATGCAAGAAATCAATGAGATGTTCAACACACTGTTACAGCAGATGTCCAAAGTCACCATGGCTTCAAATAATACAACCCTCGCTATCCACCAAGTGGACACTAGGATCTGTCAGACAGAGTGATGGGTTGCAATGAACACCATGACCATCGAAGGGCTAAACGCTATACTTCAGGACCAGTCCCACACCATTCAACTGCTCCAGGGGACACTCAATGATTTGGAGAACGGGAGCCACCAAAACAACCTGTGGCTCCTAGGGTTCCTGGACGATGTGGAAAAGGGGAACACTGTGGACTTCCTCTACTCATATCTGCTGCATATCCTTCAGCAACAGCTGCCACTAGGGATGGCCATAGAACGGGCACATAGGACACTGAATCTGGCCACTAAATCTGGCAAGAGGCCAGGGCCCATTATGTCCCGCATCCTCAATTATGTGGATAAGGACTGGGTACTGTCACAAGCCCAAGAGTTGGGAGTCTTGGCCTGGCATGGGCACTTCATACTCATCTTCCAAGACTATTCACAGAAATTGTCAAATCACAGGAAGGAACACATCTAAGCCTGCCGACTGCTGCACTCCTTGGGCATCCAGTTTTCCTTGCATTACCCTGCGACCCTGTGGCTGATGGTTAACAGAGCACCAATGCTCTTTACAGCTCCAGAGGCCCTAATGGATTATATATATCGGACATGACCCAAGCAAATAAGGAGCACAGAACCAGCCCAAAGACAACAATCGGTGCCCAGGGAAGTCAAGGGGACCGGAGATAACAACAATGGGCAGCAGCAACAGCCTACAGCATTGTATTCTCCTCAAGAACAGCCTTCTGGTGCCTGGGCCCTCCCAGCCAGGCTGCAGAAAAGACAAC
Source organism: Neoceratodus forsteri (assembly GCA_016271365.2). Classification (NCBI taxonomy): domain Eukaryota; kingdom Metazoa; phylum Chordata; order Ceratodontiformes; family Ceratodontidae; genus Neoceratodus; species Neoceratodus forsteri. Next base: position 533,128,631 of record CM057456.1, on the reverse strand, counting down.
AAATGGGCTGATATGCTAAACAAAGCCAGCTGCTGGAAACAGGGCCCAAGAGAAGCCACAGTGGAGAAGGGTCGCCAATGAGGGAAGCTGAAATAGTAAGCCCCTATTTTTCCAACAATAAATATGCACCTCTCTCGCAACTGGAAACAGCAGATGCAGATGGGTCCCTTCACTATCCTGAGGAAGAAATGTTTATCGCCCTTTAGAATCAAAAGCCACAGAAAAGGCCTGGGCAGAGACTGGAACACATGAGGCAACCCCCAAGCAGAACCCAGACTACCCACCGTCAGTGGATGCTAGTCTTCTGAAGCAGGCACCACAGGAGGATCAGAAAATACCAGAGGTGATTAATCTTGCTGGATTGGAGTAAATATAGTCAGACAAGTGTCTATATTGTTGTTTTCTCTCGGGGGTCAAGAGTACGAGGCAGGCCGGGGGGGTGAAGCTAGAGGTCTCCACTAGTATACCCGAAACTAGATCACAATTATGGGACATAGTTAGTAGCACCCTTCCTCCCAGCCATCCCTGAAGCTTTTCCCCATGATACGCTTACCCAAATCATGGTTTGATGCCCTGGGAATAGGAACATATGAACACTATACCTGGCCGTTGTTTTCTTCTTGTTCGGTCATAATTTATTTTTCTCTTGCTCAATGATTTATGCTTTTGCTTGGGGGGGGGGGTCGAGCCAGCTGGCAGAACATTATGAGCACTGCATTAAGAACAATAGATTGTCATGAGCGGCATACACCAGTTGACTGAACTACGGGAAGTAGCATTTGTTGGGATATGGCCTGTGAACCAGGCCTAGATGGTACAACATACAGGAAGTTAGGGTTGGGGACAGGCACATAGGTCTGTTCTGCTACCAGGCACTAGCAGCAGGTTTAGCAACTGTAAGACCAGGAGATGCCTAGAGGGATCTAGAAATGCTTTTCCATGGCTGTATGGTGAAATGATACAGTGTTCTAAGCCCCAGGTCAAGTAGAAGGGATATGCTCGAACCACTAAAGCATGCATATCTGACCAACCCATTTTGGCATTGACAATGGACACACACTTGCACCCAGGTCCCTATCAGCTTAATATACAGTAATATGCTCAGTAACCAGAGCTGGTCATGGGGTGCAGGAGTTGCTCTTGACATGTACAACTGATTGCCCCAGCTCATTTGAATCTATGCAGTGCCCAAAGGACAGCCCCCCCAAAACTCCATCCGCCTACTCAGATCATATGCACTCCCTAGCACAGATCATCAGAATCTGTGTGGAAGGTGAGTCTGTGTCTGCAATCCAGATACCCCGACATCCCCTGTCAGGCATGAGGCTATTTTAACAGAGGTCTTGGAATGAGAGGTGGGGCATACCCCCATACTGGGCTGGACTGCCCAGAAGATATAAAGAACTACAGCAATCAGGGAGTATGCATGGACCGGCCCTTTGCGCTGGAGCTGTATCAGGGCTGCGGCAGATGAACAGGTTTTTCACACAAAGCACAAATACAATATTCCCCCAGGTAGATGAGGGGGAGGACAGGCTTGCCCTTACACCCTCTCTGAAACAGCAGGAATATGTCAGAATCTGGATCCCTATCCAACAGGGTCATTCCCCTGACAACCACACCCCCACCAGATGGATTGGACAGGCCTCAGGTGTCTACAGCCTACAGCCAGTTACCTCAGCTCACTCTGTAGCACTATACTGTGAGTGTGTTATAAATATGTTTTTGTGTTACAGTTTTAGGGTTTTACTACAGGTTATAAATGTTTCATGTGATTGCAGAGATGTCAAGCTAAACACAGTTTGTTATTCCCTTCATGGTTGCTCAGAACTCCATCCTCATTCCATGCCAGTATGCCTATACTGTCAAGCCTACCCAGCAGCAATACAATGCACAGCCCTTGGGAATCCACTCTCCTCAGGTGATTTCACTGCAAAGCAATTCGTTAACAGCAGCAAATCAGACTAAGGATGAAATATTGTGTATCTACTGGAATGTCATGGGACATAACACTCCTACTAAGAGGAAAAAGGCATTGTATCAAATGAAGACAGTGAAGACTCATGTAGCATTTCTGCAAGAAATTAAACCTGTCAGGGATGATCACTCCTACCTGGTAAGGGACTGGTTAGCAAAGGAGATACATGCTTGTGCCCGATCTAGGAAAAGAGGAGTAGTGCTATTAATACACAGATCTCTTCCACGGATCCTAACATCCAGCCAGTCGGATCCACAGGGAAGGTGGACTTTAGCCCTAATGGACATCCCAAATGGGCCAGTACTACTGGCCAACATATATGCCCCAAACGAAGACGGCCCTTCCTTTTTTCATGACCTGTCCAATAAGATTGGGTCCATGGTGGATGGCAATACTCCCATTTTAGCAGGAAGGGACTTTAATTTAACCCTCATACCAATACTGGACAGGAGTGGCTAGGGGAAGGAATCCCACCCCAGGGGAGTGCAGGCAGTGCAACAGCTGATAAATGAGTTCAAACTGGTAGACACTTGGCACCTGATACACCCAAAGGAGAGGAACTATACCTTTCACTCTGGGGTGCATAGTGCATACAGTCAATGAGACGTCTGGCTTACCTACTACAAGATCACACAAACCATACTAGATTCTAGCATTCTCACTATAATGATTTCAGACCATGCCCCGGTAAAGCTGCTGATGTCCTGGGGACCCTCTGCCCCATGTTCACCTACCTGGAGACTCGACCCTCTGTTACAAAAAGACCTGGAGTTCATACCCTAGGTGTCAAAGGAAACCAAAGCCTTTTTTTAGCAAGAACCCTACTTCTGACACCACAGCAGGTAACACATGGGAGGACTATAAAGCCACCATCAGGGTAAATTTATAGGGTACATGATGTACCGGAGGGGGGAAAAAGGGAACAACCACTAAAGGCCGAAGAAGAGGATCTGTCCATAGCTGAAAAACAATACAAGGATATGCCCCACTCCTCCGCCAACACAGATTTAGGGCAGAAGGTCACAAAGCTATGTATGGAGGTTAATGAACTCCTATCCAGGAAGGCAGAACTATCCCTACTAAAACTTAGGCACTCCTACTGGGAGGGGGGGTAAGTGTGGGAAACTGCTGGCATACCAGATATGGACACAACAAGCTGGTAGATTCATTGCAGGCCTAAGTGACCCACACATGAATAAGGTAAGTATGAGCCCCACAGAAGTCAGCAAAATAATGTCAGCTTTTTACACCAAGCTTTATACATCCTCCTGACCAGAAATCCCCAGGAACACTCAGTCAGTTCTGGATAACCTTTCCCTCCACAAATTTCTCAATAGTAAAAAGAGCTGCTAGAAGCCCCTCTCACAGTAGATGAAGTAAGTAGGGCCCTACTTTCATTAAAAGAAGGCAAGGCCCCTGGTATGGAAGGATTTTCAGTCGACTTTCTACTGGCCATTGCCCCCCTGGTTTCTCCAGTTCTATGCCAAGTATAATCTGAATCAGAGACAAAAAGTGTTCTCCCACCCACACTGAGGGAGGCAGGCATAACGGTACTGCCCCCAAAAAGGGAATGACCCTACCTCAGCAGACAGCTAGAGGCCCATTTCTCTCATTAATGCAGGAAGCAAAATTTATGCTAAGGCCATAGCCACAAGACTAAACCCACTTTTCCCTACTCCAATACATCCATCTTAAGTTGGCTTTGTGCAAGGCAGGTATAGTGCTGACCACATCCGTTCCCTGCTAAATTTAATTCATGCTGCCAGGACAATCAACACCCCAGAAGCCACATTGGCAGTCGATTTTGAGAAGGCATTTGACTTGGTGGAGCGGGACTACCTTCACATAGTACTTTAACACTTTGGATTTGGTCCTAAATTTCGATCATGGATCAGCTCAATTTACACCACTCCCCAAGTTCATGTTCTCATTAACTCCCACCTGTCTGAACCTTTTGTATTAGAGTGAGGCACCAGGCAAGAATGCCCCTTGTCACTCTTACTTTTTGTCCTGGTGGTAGAACTCCTAGCTTCAGCTATCCGTCAGCATAAGGACATACATGGCCTACAAACAGGGAAACACCAATGCTCAACTCTGATGTATGCTGATGATTTACTAATCCCATTAACAGACACCCAACTTTCACTGGAGCCATTGATGGGTCTCCTTAATAATTTAAAATGGTATTACAGCCTTAAAGTAAATCAAAACAAAACAGAAATCCTCCCCCTTAACCATTTATGTCAACCCCAGAATTTGCATACCCAAGACCTAAAATAGTCTCAGGATGAAACCACATACCTGGGTATCAGAATAGGAACCGAGATAGAATCAATGTGGAAAAGAAACCTGGGACCACTATTGACGGAAAGCAAGGGAGAACTAGACCGATGGTCACGACTTCACTTAACCATGGTGGGGATAATAGCTGCCATCAAAATGAATATGGCACCAAAATGTTTCTACCTACTATCTCATATCCCCTATTCCTCCCAACCACTTGGTACCAGAAGATAGCTAAAATGGTGGGGGCTTTCTTATGGGGGTCTCACAAGCCATGCTACAGCCAAAACAAACTAAAAGCACACTGGAAGGTAGGTGGATGAGGCCTTCCATGGATGGAAGGCTACAAAATTGCCTACCAATTAGTCCAATCTCCAACATATCCCCCCAGTGGATCTAAATAGAATGAGACCAGGGTGAAATTCTGCTCCTTGCATCCCTCCTATGGTCAGAAATGCCCCACAGACACCACACGCATCCTATCATTGGACCAACAATTAAATACTGGAAGCAGCTACACAAGAGATTGGGATTACCCCCCCCCCCCGAGGCCTTCCACACACATTCTATTGTGGCGCAATCACACACTGACCGTTGGCGGACAACCTATATACTGGCCACACTGGGCTGCCAGGGCACTTTACTATGTCAAGGATATCACAGTACCCATGACTGGAGAGATGCACATGCTTCAAAATATTCAAACAAAATGGGGGTTACCCTCCCAAGACTTTTGGAGATACTTCCAGCTCAGAGACGTAGTGAAACCCCTTCGCTCCCCAGCAAAAAAACAATACATGCCCTCCTCATCCCTCACAAAGTGGCTAGCCCTTGCCAGAGGCCACTGCAGGAATCATATACTCCCAGATTAGGGACACATTACCCAGCCAAACATCAGAGTCAAAACACAAGTGGGAGAAGGTGTTGAACATAACCATCTCAGATTCTCAGTGGGAGCAATGCTGGACAGTAGGCCACAAAGTTTGCAGAGATGCCCAAAGTAGACTTATACACAACAAGATACTACATTCCTGGTACAGGACCCAAGCTTGTACTCCACAGGCTAAACTAGTAAGCCACGACAACTGTTGGTGTTGTCATCAGCCAGGAGGGAACCTACATCATGTATTATGGGCATGCACTAAAATATGTACACTCTGGAAGCAAATCATCCAAGAAGATAGGAAGGTGCTCTGTGAAACAGTACCTTTGTCAGCCCCACTTTTAATACTAGGCCTGAGAACAGAAGCCCCACACCTAACCTCCCCAGAATTTAGATGGCTGATATTGCTTAGTATGCAAGTCAAACACCTCCTCCTTAGCAAATGACGAAGTACCAACATCCCAACCATCAGTGACATTATCACATTATTCTCAACCATATTTGAACTAGACAGATGCTCTCGTATAGTTCAACATCATGAGGGAAGCTTTTAGTAGTGCTGGGCTCCATACCAGGTATACCTCACTCCCAGAACAGACATAGGTTAAGAGGGAGATGACTCCCTATCTTTAGGGACCAACTAAGGACAACTGATGACATTCCCCATGAATCTGAGTAAGGAAGACATCTCTCAATCTCTGCAGGTTAACATACAAATCAGAGGTATATAGTTAATTACAGAGTTTCGGGATGGATGGATGTTTTGTATCTGTGTTACTTTGTCATTATATGCTCTCGGTTACAGAATGGGAGATGCACTATGGCACTACAGGCAGGTATGACATCTCAATCACACAGCAGCCTCGGCACTTGATCCAATTTCATTACCTTCTTTGAAGTACTGCTCTACTCTCCATAAGGCAGGTATGTACATGCTGACCCTTCGTTTCTGTGCAGATTCCTGTCAAAGTTGTCATGAGGTATGTGAAAACTGTTGAATCTTTCAATGGAGAATGGTACTCTCATAACTGAATGTTAATAATGTATGTGTTTGAAAATCTAATAAAACATTTAAATGAAAACAAATATGGAACAGTTTGAAAAATTTGGGGGGGGGGTTGTTTTTTGCAACAAAAATATATAAGCATTAAAAAGACAAAGAACCTCTGTGCGTATACACTGAGGCAAGGGTTACCCCAAAGGGCATTTGGCTGGGAAGCCAAGTTTCAAGAAAATACAAAATCACACATGCCCCCACAATGCAAAGCATCATGGGCTGCATATGCAAATCACCACAGAATTGTGGGGGCATGTGTGATTTTGTATTTTCTATATAAGCATTTCTGTCTTGGTATGAAAAAATGAATAGAAATAGAATCACTTATTAAAGAGATGTTCTGAATGTGACACAGATAATGGCATTGAGTGAGACTATGCACACAGGTCAGCCTGGACAATGTTATGGGATTATATATAAAAAAAATGTTTTTACAGTTAAATGAAAAAGTAAATGAATATAGAAATACGATGGTTCAAACTGCAAGTAATGCATAGGCTAGTAAAAAAAAAGTAAACAAGTGTGTACCTATAGCCACCTTTAGGTAGTTTGTTATAAAGCTGAAATCATATTCAGAAACACAGACAAAGAGGAATTACTAAAAGTAAGCAAAGTATACTCTTACTTTGCAGGGGAGTGGTACTAGACAGCAATATTATTTTGATAAAATTACTGTAATAAAAATGGCATAAAATATACATCTGCCCTCCAGATAGACAGTTAAGAGAATAATATGAAACTTATTATTTTTATATTTCTATACCACGGGCAGATCGTATACTTCCCTGATGAAGCCCTTTTAAGGGCGAAACGCCGGGCATGTTGGTGCATGGTCCTTTTTGAGGTGAACACTTGAAAATAAAGTACTGAAGAGTGAAAAAGAACTATATGGAGTCTGGCTGATTTGTTGTAGTTATTTTACTTGGATAAAACATGCCTTAATCAGCCCTCAAAGTAAACCCAGGAGGACTAGTGAACCCATCCGAGGGTGCCCATAAAGGAACTTTCTGTTGTGTATCTCCCAGGTCATACCTAAAAACAGGCAGTTGATTGTTGAGTGCACCTACCTGGTAAATAAAATCTAAATAAATATATATTCAGGTGGTTACTTTTACTTTATGAACCAGTCAATGAATTTTAAGTAAGTATCCAGAAATATTCTAATAACTGTGAACTGGCCATTTAAAATGATATACAGTCCTTATCATGTACCTGTAGTACTCTTTAATGTCATGCTGGAGAACATGGCTGGCACCCAACTCTTTGGAAGTTTACTCAGAAATCTGGTGACCAGGTGGCAAATGACTACTGAAAATGTAATGGCTGCAACTAATAAATATCCTTGTTTCAGCTTCTTTAGCCATCTATAAAGTAAGCAATAAGACATGAAGGCGTGTGCATAACACATTTCTAATGCACATCAAGTAGCGTAGTAAGACAGTAGGCCACAGGTAAGTGTCTTCAGCCCCTTGTTGTCCACTACAGATGTCTAATGCACACTACCAAAGTGTCCTATTGAGCTTATAAAATGGACTGTCCACAAGGGATAGAGTAGAGAGGAGGCTGGCAACTACAGGCCATTCAGTCTCACATCTGTTGTGGGGAAATTAAGTTAAACAGGATATAGTAGAATATCTAGAAAAGAACAAATTCCAGGACATCAGACAGCATGGGTTTGTGGTGGGCAGGTCATGTCAGATGAACCTCATTGCGATTTTTGACTGGGTGACTAGAGAACTGGATACGGGCACCCTGTGGATCTCCTTTACTTTGATTTCAGAAAGGCTTTCAACTTGGTGCTGTACAATTGGCTGCTGAAAATGTTGGAAGACTTAGGCACTGCTGATAACATAGCCAGGTGGGTGAGGAACTGGCTTGGAGACAGAAGGCAGAGGGTGGTAATCAATGGGGTGAGGCTGTGCAAGGGTAAGGTCACTTGTGGTGTACCCCAGGGCTTGGTCTTGGGCCCATTCCAGTTTAATGTGTTTATCAGTGACATAGCAGTAGGCATCCAGGGTGAGCTGAAACTATTTCCAGATGACACAAAGTTGGGAGGGAGGGTCAACAGCGTGGAGGCGATTAGGGAACATTAGAATGACCTACAAAGGCTAGACAAGCCATGCTACAGCGGAAACAAACTAAGAGCACACTGGAAGGTAGGTGGACAGGGCCTTCTATGGATGGACAGCTACAAAATTGCCTACCAAAACTCTCAAACTCTGTGCTGGTTTAGATCAATCTTCAGCATGTCCCCTCAGTGGATCAAAATGAAACAAATCAGGGTGAAACTCCCCTCCTTGCATCCCTCCTATGGTCAGAAATGCCCCACAGACACCACATGCATCCTATCATTGGCCCAGTAATTAAATACTGGAGACAGCTATTTATTTTAATTTATTTATGTATTTGATAACCGGGAAGGTGCACTGATCCAGAGGACCGTTTTCAGTCACGACCCAGGCCACAAGGTGGGAACACATCAACAGATACAAATGGTACATACAATAAATACAATACAGTGTGCATCCCGCTTAAGGTAGCAGGGTAAGGTATATAAAAGATTACTAGGTTATACAAGGGTAATAGGTACATGGGCATAGACAAGTGATAAGAGCAGATGTTGTAGTTTACATACAATAACAGTATACAGTAACAATGGGTCAGGTTCCATACAGTTGTAGCAACAATAAACTGTGCAATTCTAAACAAATCAATGACTTCCTAGTATGATTTAGGATCAGAGACAGGGGAGATCAAGGGGGGTAGGGGTGAGGCTAGAGAGTTATAAGGGAGTAGGTGGAGGGGACAGTGAGGTTAGGGTAGTCTTGAGGGTTGTGTGGGGAGGACAGAGGAAAGGAGGGAAATAAGTGCTGCTTATTCATGAAAGAGCATTTAATATGGAGGCTCTAGCATCTTTGCATGGTGCAGTTGCAGTTTGCAGCCATAAGGAGCCAGGCTTTCAGGTTTTGTTTAAAAGCTTGGTTGGTGGCAGACGAATGAACGGTCAAAGGGAGCTTGTTCCATAGGGAGGGAGCTGCGATCGAGAAGGCTCGATTACTCATGGTAGTGGTGATCCAGGGTTCTTCTAGCGGGGGAACTGAGGAAGCCCTAAGGGTCCTAGAGACCACTCTCTGTGTCAGAAATGGCAACTAGGGGGACATGTGTTGGTTTTGGAGTGAGTTGTCCACCAGACAGCCCGTAACATAGTCAAATCAACCTTGAAGTGGGAGCCAATCTAGGGTCTGGTAGAGGGAGCAGTGATGGGAATGGAAAGGAGCAAGAAGGACAAATCTACATATGGAGTTATAAGTTGTGTTTAGCCAGGAGTGCAGGGTAGAGGATAGGTGTGAGTAGACCGGGGAGCAGTAGTCCAGGAGGGGTAGTAGGTTACCATGTGCAATGGCAAGGCATGCTTCAGCAGACAGGTAATGTTTGTGCCAGTAAGCAGTGCCCAACTTCTGGTGAGTTTTTCATATGGTATGACTGATGTGTTCAGAGAAAGAGAGGGAGGGATCAAGGGCAATTCCTATGTATTTAAATGATGTGACATTTTCAAGGGGGGGGCAGCTGGGGTGAGTACCAGGAGAGAGGACTTGGCTTTGGTGGCCTTGGCTATGAAGAACATTGATCCGAAGACCATGGCTAGTCTTTTTTTCATTGACTAGGAGCTTGTTGGAGAGGGACTATTAGTGAATGGAAACATAGTTCTGTGTGAGGGCAGAGGAGATAGAGTCAATAGATTTGTGGCTGTAATAGAGGACTAGATCATCAGCACAAAGAAGAGCATTACAACTATGGCTGTCCCTGAGGAGTGTGTTAATGAACATGGAGAAAAGCAGGGGTCCAAGTATGTAACCCTGGGGGACACTGGTGAGCACAGGGAGGGGAGCAGAGGATGCTTTGCCAATGATGGCCGACTGAGACTGGTATGATAAGTAGCTACGGAACCAAGCAGCAGGCCCAGTGGAGCAGCCAAATAATAGCTTGTAATTGTCCGGGGAGAGGGGATCATCAGCTTTGAAGATTGGTACAACATTGGCATGTTTCCAGGAGTCAGCCACAGTAGCTGTGGTAAGGGCAAGATTGAAGATGTAAGTGAGGGGTTTAACAATTGCTGGTGAGATGAGTCTTAGAAAACCAGGGTACAGTCCATTGCTGCCAGAACTTCCTTTAGCCTGTAGGGACTTTATTGGCTTAATGGTATCAGCTTTGTTAATGGCCCTAAAATGGATTGGAGGGGGCAGGCCGGTGGTAGGGGAGGAGGGAGAGTTGTTTGGCTGGAGGTTCTGGGCAGTGGAGGCCTGGGGGAGGAGCCTACTAAGGTAGGGGGATAGGTCGATACATTTTAGGTTAAAAGCATTTGCAATTTCAGTGGGGTCTGAGGTAGGATCAGTGGGCGATGCTAGTTGTGTTATTTGCCTGTTATTCTTAGGGGTTAGAAGAAATCCAATGGTAGCCCAGAAAGTATGTGGGTTGCCAAGGGTGTTGCTTTGTTGATTTAGATAGAATTGGTGCTTGAGCGACTTGGCGGTCTGTTTGCAGGAGTTTCGCTGCTGCTGGTAGGCATTGCAGAGAAGGGAGGAGGGGGGGACACTTTGTATGCCTTCCATTTGCTATCCCGGTCTTTCATTAATGCTAGGAGCTCTCTGGATAGCCAGCATGTGGAGCTGTCTCTTACCCTTCTGGTCATGAGGGGGGAGTAGGTATCTTGTATGCGAGAGAGGGTGTAGGTAAAGAAGGTGACTGCATCAGAGATGTTACTATAACAGTAGAAGGCCAACCAGTTTATCACCCTAACATCTCTGAGGACCAGCTCTGGTTCTTGGCCATCAAACCTTCGGAAGGACAGGTGTTCGTGGTGGGGGGGGGGCAGATTGACTTGTTGGATAGTACAGAGTAGGTAGGGGGTATGGTCACTGATTGAGTCAGATATTGTGCCTGCTTGGATGATTAAGTCTGCCCTGTTTGTGGTGACCCAATCAATAAGGGAGTGGTTTAATGTAAGAGCATTGTGCCTTGTGTGGGTGGAGATAAGCTGTTCTGGGTTATGCACCTTCAGTAGGTTTGCACAGTCTAGTGCAGGTGCATCCAGCCAATTGAGGTTGAAATCTATGATTGCAGTCAGATCTCTTGTGGGTGCTGCATGCCCTACACCATCTAAGAAGTTGGATAATCCTGGGATGCCTCCTGTCAGGGGATTATAGCAGCAGCCTATGTTGAGTTTTTTAGATGCACCCAGGATGAATTCAGTGAGGAGCCCTTCACTTGGTGAGGTGGGGGTGGAGCAGCTGATGATGGTGGCAGTGATATATTCAAACAAAATGGGGGTTACCCTCCCAAGACTTTTGAAGATACCTCCAGCTCAGGACACAGTGAAACACCTTCTCTCCCAAGCCAAAAAATAATACATACCCTCCTCATCACTCACAAAGTGGCTAGCCCTTCCCAGAGGCAATACAGGAATCATATACTCCCAGGTTAGGGACACATTACCTAGACAAATATCAGAGTCAAAACACAAGTGAGAGAAGGTATTGAACGTAATCATCTCAGATTCTCAGTGGGAGCAATGCTGGACAGCAGGCCAGCTCAGAGACACAGTGAAACCCCTTTTCTCTCCAGCCAAATCACAATACATTCCCTCCTCACCACTCACAAAGTGACTAACCCTTCCCAGAGGCACCACAGGAAGGATATACTACCAGGTTAGGGACACATTACTCAGCCAAACATCACAGTCAAAACAAGAGGGAAGATGGTGTTAAACATAACCAACTCAAATTCTCAGTGGGAGAAATGCTGGACAGTAGGCCACAAAGCTCACAGAGATGCCCAAAACAGACTAATACACAACAAGATACTGCATTCCAGGTACAGGACCCCAGCTGCTCTCCACAAAGCCAAACCAGTAAGCCACAACAACTGTTGGCATTGTCACCAGCCAGGAGGGAACTTACAGCACATATTATGGGCATGCCCCAAAATACATACTCTCCAGAAGCAAATCATACAAGAAGGTAGAAAGGTGCTCTGTGAAACAGTACCATTGTCAGACCCACTTTTAATACTAGGCCTAAGAGCAGAAGCACCACACCTAACCTCCCCAGAATTTAGATGACTATGGAGTTTGGTTGATTTGTTGCAGTTATTTTACTTGGATAAAAAGTGCCTTAATCAGCCCTCAAAGTAAACCCAAGAGGACTAGTGAACCCATCCAAGGGTGCCCATAAAGGAACTTTCTGCTGTGTATCTCCCAGGTCATGCCTAAAAATAGAAAGTTGATTGTTGAGTGCACCTATCTGGTAACTAAAAACTAAATAAATACATATCCAGGTGGTTACTTTTACTTTATTAACTAGTCAATGAATTTTAAGTAAGTATCCAGAAATTGTCTAATAAATGTGAATTGGCCATTTAAAATGATAACATTTCCTTATATAAGCTGGGTGGGAGGTTGAACAATGTGGAGGTGACTCGGAAACTTTAGAATGGCCTACACAGGCTAGAAAGATGGTCTAATGTCTGGCAGCTGACGTTCAACACAAAGAAGTGCAAGGTGTTGCATATGGGTAAAGGGAACCCAAGAACCGAATACTGGCTCAACAGGGTCAAACTCAGCACCTTGCAGGAAGAAAGGGACCTAAAGGTCATCACTCCTAAACAATCAAGCCAATGCAACAAACCTTACAGCAAGGCTAACAGAATGCTGGGGTGCATAGGGAGGGGTTTCAATACCAGAAACAGGGAGGTGATCCTCCCGCTTCTACAGGTCCCTGGTGAGGCCCCACCTGGAGTATTGCATTCAGTTTTGGAGTCTGCACCTAAAAAAGGATAGGGATAAGCTGGAGATTGTGCAGAGAAGAGTGACAAAGATGATACAGCGCCTCCAAGGACTCTCATACAACGAACACCTGGAAGAACTAAACTTGTTCTCACTGGAAACAAAAAGGAAAAGAGGGGATATGATTGAGACGTTCAAGTTCTTGAGAGGTTTAAATAAGGTGCCATGTACAGAACATTTTCAGAGGGTCATCGGCTCGACCACCTGGGGCACGATTGGAAAATGATGCAGAGGGAGCTTCAGAAGAGATCTAAGAAAGCATTATTTCACAGAAAGAGTGGTGGAACCCTGTAATGGCCTACTGGAGGAGGTGGTAAATGCAAGGACCATAGCTGCTTTCAATTCTTTACATTGTTTCCAAGTGGCTGTTTCTAGCATTATAACGTGCAGAAAAATGCTAGTGATTTGATTGGCCGAAAGCAGCTTAGAGCCATGTAATCACTGACCCATAATTACACTCCTGAACTACTTACAGTCATTCAGGCCCTATAATATAAACATAGAAAAGTGTCATCACACTCCCACATTCTGACAGGAGCTCTCACTTCACCAGCAGGCAGTAAAAGTGAAACAACATCTACACAGAATGGCAATTGATTTTTTGGCCTACCTGCATCATAAAAATATTTTTCCAGAAACTTTTCTACAGATTGTACTGTTGTAAACACTACCAGAATTTAGGAGACTGCACATTGATTAGGAAGATAGAAAACTTAGCTAGCTATTTATTATACCTACAATGCCTCACTATGTAAATTAATATACAAGCTATTATATTTCTGTACTCACTACAAAAGTAGGAGACTATACCTCTCAGTAAAGAAATCTTGTCAGCTATTGTGACATATACACTATTCCCTCAGGATCAGAAATTTCTACGTAAAGCTGACAGTGTCCTTTTAATCTCACAGAAACTTTAAAGAAGTACTGCAATCAAAATTTGCAAAAAGATATGTTGTGCAGCAGTGTTTTGATTTGTGTGTGTGTAGTCCTGATGTGTCCTTCCCTTTATTTGGTATTAAAAGTTTCTTTTCTAAATTAGCCTGTTAGTTATATGGTAGTTTTGTGGCCCCTGAGGATCTCCATCTTAGAATGGTTTATTGCCCTTCTTTTTCCTGCAATGCCTCCTGTCCCATGCGACAGTGAAGTGCCCAGGACCACTGATTCAGTAAGTACTAGATAAAGGAGCCTGATGTTCTGGACCCCATCCATAGCTCTAATTCAATATTTTTGTTTTCTATGTGTGTCAGGTCTAGCCAGGAGGAGTTACTATTTTGCTTTTAAAACTTTTCTGTATTGCTTTTAAAATGTTTCATTTCATCAAACTACACACAGCCATAAAAAGCACACAAATCAACCTAGATCATCAATGATATAATTAGTAAAGACTAGCTGTTTTCCTACAGAGTAATCTGCTCAAATAACCCTCAAGTATTTGCTAAACTGTAAATGTAGCCATTAATGCTCACTGGACAAAGAAAGTTACTTAATATCACAGATGTGCTGTTGTAAAACTAACTCTAAACCACTACTTGCTGAATCCATGGTCCTGGATACATCACCATCACATGGGACAGGAGGCATTATAGGAACAAGAAGAGCAATAAAGCATGCTAAGATGAAGATCCTAGACTGGGACACGTCTGCACTCTTTAAAGCTGAACAGCAAACAGAGGAATAAAGGTAAGATCTGTATAATGTATTTCAATAGCATTTTGAACTTAGATGCATAACTTTGCCATTCCTAAGTATTTTTCCACCAGATTTTCAACATGGGCTTTTTGGTATCCCATCTCATGAACACTGTGACTGTCGTTTCATTAATTGGGCCCAGAAGGTGATTTCACAGTTGCTGCAAGAAATCACCTTTCAGGACTGATTAACGAAATAATAGTGCTAGTGTTCATCAGGTGAGGTCCCAAAAAGCCCATGTTGAAAATATGGTTGAAAAATACCAAAAAATGGCCAAGTTATGAGTGGTCGTTGAAATGTTTCTATGCTTGCACATAACTTTAATCATTTTTAATATTTTGACTCCAAATTTTCAACATAGCCATTTTTTGTCACCACCTCTTGAACATTATAGCTGCCATTTTTCACATACTGCCCAAAATGTGTTTTCTCACTTGTGTTGCAGAATGGTGTTTTGGCATGAATGTGAATATTTTCACCTACTAGGTTTTTAAAGTAGGGTCATAAGAAGACTATGTTCAAAATGTGGGGTCGAAATATGAAAAAATGCCAAAGTTATGACATTTTGTTGCAATTTCTCTATATCCGCTCATAACATTGGAAATGTTACTATTTTTACCCCAGATTTTCAACATAGCCTTCTTATTACCTCACCTCATGTACAGTATACCATACCTGTCATTTTTCAAATCCCACCCAAAATGTGTTTTCGCACCTGTGGTGCGGAATGGCACTGCAGTTGTTCAGAGTTAAGATTTGGCAAGGATTTGAACGTTTTCTTTAATAGGTACATGAGGTGGGTTAATAAGAAGGTTATGCTGGTGATTTGGTCCACTGTTGTCCAATAAATGGAAGTGCAGGACCCGGAGGGCCATGCGCTTCCACAGCTACATCTATATATATTATATATATATTAGAGGCAACAAACTCCATTTAATGCATTAGTTAGGGTTGTTCCACAGCGACAAAAGTGAGGAAATTTGGTGTTAGGGTTGAAAGCCCCCCTTGGTCCCCCGCCCACACCCCCAACCGGCATCAGGATGCACGTTGGGGTTGCTGGCCCTAACTGTCACCCCATCAGATGTGTGAAGAAGCAGAGGTATAGGAGAATGGGGTGAGAGTTAGAACCGACAACCCCAATGCACATCCCAATGCCAGTTGGGGATGTGGGTGGGGGGATCCAAGGGGGGCTTTCAACCATAACACCGAATTTCCTCACTTTTGCCGCTGTGGAACAGCCCTAACTAATGCATTAAATGGAGCTTTTTGCCTCTAATTTCCCTTCTTTTTGAAAAGTATAATGAGAAATAGTGAATGTAATGCGGCGGCAGAAGCGCCTGCCACATGATGTCTTGTCACATAGTAACAAGATGCACACAAACGCAAATGGTAATGCGCATGGTGATGCAAAGCAAAACAGAAAGATAAACAGTACTGTAGACAGAAATGGTTAAAATAAAACAAATGCAAGCGCAAATGGAAACATGAAGGGTAATGCACATGGTGCCGTAGACGGGAACAGTCAGTGAAACGGTTACAGAACCGCAAGCAGAAGCAGTAAGGGTAACAGTAATGAAGTGCACAGGCTAGTTTTCCCCAAAAGCTGCATAGAGAAAGACAGTGAGTACAAAGAATGTATGCATAATAATGGGTATCGGAGCAGAAAATGAGGAGTTGGAATAGTAAATTGCTTATATCTCAGGAACCGTACGACGTAGAAAAAAAATTTAAAAGTCATATGATTTATGACTTTCCTGGCTAGTTTTGTACTTAGCCCCTCCTAGGGGGCTAAGGATTTTTCTGACAAAAAGTCCATATCTCGCACCGTTTCCAAGATACGGACCCTGAAAGGCGTGGCGAACGCCGTAATGTTATCCTATGGGAAAAAAAGAGAAGTTCGGAGTGCCATAACTTTCGCTCCCTGTAACATTTTTTCATTAAACCATTAAAAGGCACATCTGTGGTATGTTGGCTTTGTTCTCTCCAAATTTCAGCCCAAAAGACCAAACCGTTATTTTCAGCAGGGCGGCAAAGGATTCCTGTAATGCGGCGGACGCCGTAATGTTATCCAATAGGACAAAGCATCAACCATGGAGTGCTGTAACTTTGCCATCCTGTAATATTTTTTCACCGAAACATGGAAAGGCACATCTGTGAGATGTTGGCTGCGTTCCCTCCAAATTTCAGCCCAAAAGACCAAACCATTCTTTTGCAGCAGGGTGCCAAAGAATTGCTGTCATTTTCACACAGCCTGGAAAAGTACTGCTGGGAACTTTGCGGCTACATGGTCATTCAACACTATGCATAAGTGCGAAAGTACTGCAAAAGCACTTTTCCAGAAATATGAAAAACATATTTCTGGGGTGTTTACCAAAATAAAGACATGCCTAGCATCCTCAGGGTCCGACTAGGTGAATGCAAAAAGAATTAAGTTGCTAGAGAGTCCCAAATTTAAATGCCAAGCATTTTTCTGATGACCAACTGAAAACAAAATGGCAGATTTGCAACAGTAAAAGGGCCATTTGCAAAAGTAAAAACTGCATTTGCGACACTGTCGAACTTTTTGTTAACTTTTCCCATTGACTTATAATGGGAACTTGTTTTTTGAATAACTTTTAAACTGTTTAATATTCTTTCACAAAATCTTCAAAAAGCACATTGGGGACCCCGCATGTTCACAAAAATTCGGACAGTCAGCGCCAAACCGTGCGACCTCTAGAAGATGATCAAAAGTCCAAAAAAGCGTAAATGTGTGTGCAGATCACGCTTAATAACTCCGCAGCCGTATATCCGAACAGTACAAAAGTTGGAAAATCCCAAGACCTTTGGTTCTTGATCATGTATTCCAAATTTCAGGTAAATCTGTTGAACAGTTGCAAAGTTATTAAGGTGCAAATTTTAGGTTCAACATGTGAATGGCTCCTCAACCCTAACTATGGTAGCACTACCGTGCTACCATAATATATATAGATACTCGCATCTACAGAGGGATGGGAGCACAGGGTCTGAAGAACCCTGCACTTCCACAGTAAAATAAAGATACTAATATACTATCTCAAAAAGTAAGGAAATAAACTACAAAAAACGGTGTTAATGTTCTAGTTAGGATCAAAGCCAAAAAAGAAGGGAAATGTGGTGTTAGGGTTTTCAAAACTAATCACCCATATCCACCCTGAACACACCAACAGGTGTTGGGGGGTGCCTTGAGGTCATCGGCCCTTGCGCTCACCCCATTCTTCTATGCTTTGCTAACCTATAAGGCCCTACATGACCAGGCACTGGGTTACCTGAAAGATCTCATTTGTCCCTACTGTCCCCTCCATCCTCTCCGATCCACCAATGAGGGATTGCTAGAGATTCCCAGGGTTCGTTTGCAAACATCTGGAGCAAGGGCATTTAGCTTCGCTGCCCCATCTCTGTGGAATTCTCTACCTCATCAGGTACGAGATTGCCTAACCATCCAGAGTTTTAAAAATGCTTTAAAGACTCAACTTTTTGGCTTGGCATTTGGGGATTAATGCTGCTGCTGCTATTATACTGTATTCTGTTGTAATTGATATGTTTGTTTCGTTTTATAATAATTTATTTTATTTTGTATATTTTATTGTACAGGCACCTTGGTTTTAGAAAGGCATCTTTTTACAAATAAAATTGATTTGATTTGATTATACTGTACCCATCTCAGCTTATTTACTTACTTACTTATGGAATGGGGTGAGCATTGGGGCCAATGACCCCAAGGCACCCCCTGATGCCTGTTGGTGTATGCAGGGTTGGTGTGGGGTATTAGCTCTGAAAACCCTCATGCCACATTTCTCTACATTTGTGGCTTTGACCCTAACTAGAGCATTAACACATTTTTCTGCAATTTATATATATTATAGGGGCACGGTCGTGCCACTATAGTTAGGGTTGAGTAGCCTGTTTAATGTTAAACCTCAAACTTAGTACTTTAATAACTTTGCAACTGATCAATGGATTTGTACGCAATTTGTAATGCAGTGTCCTGTGGGGAAGATCTCTTGATGTGGCAAGTTTCGTTCTGGTTGGATGTGCAGATTCTGAGATCCGGCTAGTGAAAAAAGTTACTATTGTTTGCAGTTTTTTCCTCATAATCTTGCCCCCAGATGGTATGGAATTTTGTTTTGATTTTTTAAGGTAGAAAAAACTTGGGTAACAGAACTGACACTGTTAGTTTGGTGCAAAAATATTAAATTCTTGCGAAGTTATTCAGCTTTTAAGTTCCCATTATATGCTATGGGAAGTTCATTTTTCAGCATAGATGTATAAAGTCTGACAAAGGAATTGATCTTGCGAAAAAGGATTCAATATTGGGAGACCCGTTCCTTTTTCTCGAAATTACAATCTTTTTTGTAACAGAAAATTCCTTTTTTGTGATCCACCATCTTGTTTTCTGTTTAAAAAAAAAATTCAAAAGCCCCAAAAATGATGTCCTGGAGAGAGACCACCACAACTAACTGGCTGATCAGGACCCCCTCATATGCAATCTGCACTTCAATGTTACAGATATGCCACCAACATGTGTTTTATTTCCTGCTAGGAATCCCTTTCCATGACCATGTGATATGAAAAAATAATCCTTTTTCCTATCACGAGTCACGAAAATGCATCCTTGATCGGGAATTCTGTGCCCTTCCCCCACACTGGGATGCCCATCCCCAGTGTCAGGTGCCCCCCCGAGCCAGTTGTTTTATTTAAATTAGCCACAGATGTAAACTGAAAGTCAGAAACAACCCTTATTATTAGGAGCAGACCCGGTGGACTGATAGGTCTCCGTCTGCTGGCCATTTTCTTATGTTCTTATGTTCTATGATTTGAAGAAAAGATCTTTTTTTCTCTGTAAAAGTTGAAAAGCTAAAGAGCTGGTTGACGAATGGTCATCCTGGCCAGCCGTCGGTTTTGTGGCATTCTTTGCAGTCTGTGCACCCCATTGAAGTGAAGGAGATAGGAGACATTAAAATTTAATGAGAGATGAGAATAACTGGAAGGAATGAAGACAATCCAGACCATCCAGGTCAGCTCCTGCTCGACAAAGGCTACTTCATACCAGGAAAAGCAAATTTCTGCCAACATGTGTATTTATGTTAACTATAGGTATGCTGTGGTTGCCTGGGGAGAGGGGGGACCTCCTTTACCTCAAAGTATGACAAAAGATATTACGCTCAGATGATCGATTCTCTCTTTTTATTCCTACAGGCCTCAGAAGATAAGATAAGATGCCAGGGAATCTATCAAGATGGCGGCTCATCAAGGCATCACTGCATAGAGTGTTTTACTTCACACTGAGAGACTAGCTCTTTGTGTACTCAGCCATGAGCATTGCTTCCTGCAATAGACAGGATGGAATCAGTGCAGAGGAGGGCAACTAAAATGGTGCAGGGTCTGCGCCAGAAGCCATATGAAGAGAAACTAAAAGAGCTTAACATGTATACCCTTGAGGAAAGGAGGGAGAGGGGGAACATGATCTAAACTTTCAAGTACCTCAAGGGAATCAGTAAAGTCCAAGAGGGTAGCATCTTTCAGAAAAAGAGATGTGCAAGAACAAAGGGACATAATTTGAAGATAGAGGGGGGGAGACTCAGTGACAACATGAGGAAGTATTCTTTCACAGAGAGGATGGCGGATGCATGGAACAGCCTTCCTGAGGAGGTTGTGAGGTCAAAAACAGTGGGGGGATTTAAGAATGTATGAGACAGACATAAGGCAATTTTAGTGGGAGGTAGGAGGAAGTAGGCTGAGGTAGGAGGAAGTAGGCTGTTGGTAAAACTAGAATCTGCAGCTTATCTAATAGGTAAGGAAATGGGCAGACTGGGTGGGCCAAGCGGTCCTTATCAGCCATCAAAGTCTTTGTTTCTGTATCTATGTAATAGCTGAATAAAGGTGGAAAGAGGTTATAAAGGACCTTAATTTGCAGGTATATATCTGTGTCATTATTTAGCTGAGGAGGTGCATCAGTGGGAGAATTCTATGACCCAGAGGTATATTGTGTGCTTTGCTTGATGTGTATCTTGGTCACACTGATGCAAAAATTACGTACTCATTTGTTGAAACTTGGGGGAAAAAACCTGGAGTTGCTAAAGCACATATTTTAATAAATTTTGGATAATGCCCAGAACAATCCATATTTGCTGCTTTCAGGAATAGTACATCTGTTAAAATCATGAACATCGAGAGAATGTCATGGAGCAGCAGCAAAACTTAGATTTTTCCATTCAATTAGGGGTCAGTATTTTGGCCTTATTACTGCATGCTCACTGGTCAGAAGAGCCGTGCTTACAGGATGCAGCCAAGAGGATATTTTGAAATGTTAAAACACTTGGGGCCGGATATTCAGAAATGCACCAAAGGCTGGCGCAAGTCCGGTGCAGCACAAAGCCAATGCGCTGTGGCACAAGAGGAGCCATATTCAGAGGTTGCGCTGGCTGCACTGCGCCAACGCAACCAGGCTGAATATGGCACAATTGTGCCAATGGTGCTACTGTGTTTGTGCCATGGCGCAACCAGAGGTGCGCCATGGCGCACAGTTGCACCATGGTCCAGAAAGAGATGCCCTAGCACAACCATGAGAGCAGAGCAGCAGAGCAACAGAGGGGGCATGGTACAGAGAAGTGACCCATGGACAGAGCCAGGGAAGCACAGTGACAGATAGTAGGCAACAGGAGGTGCCAAAGGCCAATGGAGGGCCACCAAGGGGGGCCCCCCTGCAGGCTGCAGGCCGTGCCCCCCCACACACCCAGACCAGAGCAAGCCACACACAGGACCATGCAGTCAAGCACACACACACACCACACAGACACACAGGCTGCCCACACAGTAGGCATGGAATGCGCCAGGAGGCACGTAGTGCGGCCGACCACATGGGACAGCCCACACATCACCAAGCAGGGGCCCCAACACAGCGGGCGGCCAGTACCCAACCAAAGACCATAGCCGTGTGCCATCACCATGCACACACCCACCACACATCCCTGACAGCCACCCCATGGGCACCCCATGACACAGCCACCGACCGAGGAGAGAAACACCACCACACCACAGTGGGACACACCACGGCACACAGCAGTGAACCACAGAAGCACAACACGCTCCCTGACACATGCACACCACACGAACAGGCACTGGGCCACTGCAGCATGGCTCCTCACACCACCTGCAAAGCAGACACAGACACAGACAGGTATATCAAAAGACAGAAATATTAAAGAACTGAACTATGTACAAAACAAGGATTTGGGAAAGGCTAGGAAAGCAAGAGAAGGGGACAGGGAGCAGAGACTGTACAGTGGGTAGGAGGACCTTAGGAGAAAACAGCTAGGAAAACAGGGGAATGCAGGGTCCAAACTACAGGTAGCCATGTCCTGCCACCCCTTGCCATCTTCGCCACCTTCGGTCGGCAAGCAACATCCACCACACCTGCAGCACTGCTTCCATGGTGGTTGAGGCGATTAACATAAGCTGCCAGAGCAGCCAGCAGTAAAGGGGCATCCTCTGCCTCCACTGGACACTTATGACAAGGGACAGGACAGGTGATCAGTGCAATGTTCCAAGGAACCATGCCCACCCACAGTACACAATGGGCAACGGGATCACACACCCCTGGAGGGCCCATACCAGCCATCCTCATGGGGGTGGGCCAATGCCTGCCAGCAACGTGGCACACCACGACAGTGCACAGCAGTGGTCCCTGCCACACAGTGGCCCCCATGACCACACAATGGCAGTCACATGGCACAGTGTGTCAGTAGCACCACAACAATGTCAGTGGCAGCTGGGTGCACACCCAACCCACCAACAGATGGCACATGTGTCCAATGGATGTGCCACAGTGGCAGGCACCATGCACAGTGTGACACACACAGCTGCCATGACACATGGCACAGGCAGCCATGCCTGCACCCATGCCCCCGCCACCCCCATGTACAGTGCGAAGGACCATGACAGTGCCTACCTGCCCTCTGTGACCCCGCTGGTGCCGGAGCTACTCCTGCGCCACCATCCTGGCCTACTGCAGCCTGCCATCCTGCCGCTCGCTGCCACTCTCCTTCAATTTTCAGGCCCTGAGAATGGAACATAGACAGGTACACATCAGTAAACATCCACAGCAGCTGCCCACTACCCCCACTCCTGTGCACAGTCTGAGCCGCTGCCCGACACATCCCACACAGCTGCATCGCAATGCAAGCAGTGGCTGGCAATGCCACCCCATGATGCACATGATGGCAGTGCAGTGTTACGCAGGGCATGCCAGGCAGCCTAGCTAACACCACAGTACAACACCAGGGCACACATGCAATATGGGCCTACTCACCTGGCTGTGGCACAGCCCCATGCCTGACTCGTGTCTCCAGCCTCCTCAGGCACTCTAGGTCCTCCTCACCAGGTTTCCCTAGCGGTGGCAGCACTGCTCCCCCGTCCTGGACACCGCAGTCTTCTGCTACAGTGTGGCAGTGATGCCCTGCCACACCATGACCCTAGGCTGCTGCAGAGGTGCCTGGCCAAAGAGTTGGGATGCGTGAGGCTTGATGCAGGAGACCAGGTTCACCAGCTCCACCTGCATCCAGTTTGCTGCCCTTGGTGCTCTTTGCTGCACCATGCCGCGATAGTAGCCAGTGAGCAAAATGGTGGCGATAAGCTCATGTGGCCACAGCATGCTCCAAATGCATGATCCGAGGGAACATGTACTGTGTCCACCCATCGTGCAGTCTCAGAGATGTGCGGCATGGATGTGGCTAGGTGGGGTCATGGGTGCAGTTGTCACCCAGGGGCAGAGGTCACAGCAGGGATCAGGGGTCGGCCACCCCTGCGCAGTGTGCATGTGCGCGATAGCAGGCCTGGCACACCACGCGCCATGGCCCCCATCGTGCAATCAGTGTACAGTGCATGATTGATAACATGATACTGTTTGGCGCATGTGCACTGCAGGCATGCGCACCACGCATGTGTGCGCATTGAGCCATGACTTGCTCCTGAGCAATCTCATTGCACACAGAGCAAAATTGCGATATTCAGATGCCACATGCAAATGAGCTCATCAGCCAATGCGTGGTGCACTGGGGGAATTAGAATGTCGTTCCCATTGCACCACAGCTCATTTGCATGCAATGCGCTATATAAGTGCCACGGAACAGCACAGGCCATGGACCGGTATTGCATCCTTTGAGGTGGGTTGCACATGCCACTGCAGCTCCCTGGGAGCAGATGGCACAGCAGGGTAGGACACTACAGGGGGATGCTGCCACTAACACACTGTGCTGTCTATGTCCACAGGAGGCGACATGTCTGGACGTTCGGAGGGTGAGGAGCGTGAGGAGTGTGAGCATGGGCCTGCTCACAAGCGCAGGGCCAATCTCACTAAGGATGAAATAAAGGCCCTGTTTGATGCCTACCTTGACAGGGAGCCACTGTTGAGTGGTGCCACGGGCACACCACAGGCCAGGGCTGGAGCCTGGAAGAAGGTGGCAGGCAATGTAACCAGCATGGCATCCACCAGTTGTCAGCACAGGAGTGCCATAAAAAGGTGGGCACAGACGGAAGGTGCATAGAGGAGAAGGTGGCAGCCATCCATGCCTTCCAGAAGGCCAACAGAGGGGGGGCCTCCTGATGCGTCACCGCTCATGGCACACGAGGAGCTGGTGGCAGCCACCATGTGCCACAGCACAGTGGAGGGTGTGCCTGGAGGAGGATTCCAGATGGGTGGCAGCCCATCACTGCATGGTAAGTATGTCAGCCACACACAGCTGGTGGTATGGAAGGTGCATACGTAGTCATGCTGACATGCATGCTGCCGGCATGCATGTCTTGTGCATGTGTGCACACCAACACACATGCCATGCTGCCAGACACATGCAGTGGCAGTTTGGGGGGGCACATGTGGGCATTGCATCACTGACACACCTTTCTTCTCTTTCAGCACCAGCACACCTGTGTGCGGAGGATGGGGTGCCGGCAGCGGCCGTGGATGCAGGACCAGCCCTGGAGGACCAGCCTTCCACCTCCACTGGCATCTGGGAGCCTGATAGGCTGCAGCACACCACCACAGTCCGTGGACGTCCTGGGCATGGGGTCGGACGAGGCCCTGGATGTGTTCCTGCAGGATGCCAATCTTGGTGTCCTCTGCATGGAGACACAGATCAGGGTGGGGTCCAAAGCCGATGATGACATCACAATCATCCTGGACAGCATGAGTGATGTTGTGGGCGAGACACCCATGCTAGCCACCAACACAGGCAGCACGCCCCGTGCCCTGCCAGCAGGGGAACAGCTGCCTGCCACCACTGCAGGTGCTGTGCCCTGTGGTGGTGGTGGTGGTGCAGCTGTGCAGGTGTTGGACAGCGTTAAGCAGCCAGACAGGCAACGGCAGCAGGCTGTGGGTGCCACAGGGCAGCCAGACACTGGGTCCACCGCCAGGGTGCCAGCTAGGGACATTCCCCATGAGGACTCCACTGTGCAGCGTCCACCAGAGAGGGGGGCTGCACAGTGTGGTTGGTCACCACTAGAGGGTCAGCATCCCACCTGGGTTTCCTAGGATGCCGACCCGCTGGCTGAGCACACACCCGTTTGCTGCGGGCCTCCACTAAGCAACAGGTGCTGCTTGCCACTGGGGTGCATGCACTGCAAGCGGAGGTGTGCCAGTTGGCTGAGCAGTGCAAGAGGGGCACAGCGCAGCTCCTGGCAGGGATGCAGCACATGCAGGAGGCCACAACTGCATCCCTGGATTGCATTGCCAATGTGATCATGGAATGCTTTTTGATGCTGGCTGCCACAGGGCATGGCCTGGCACCGCTGACCCCATGCAGTGCACTGTCCACCCCATGAACCCAGCGACGGGTGACACCCACACTTTCGATGCTGGGCTCTGATGTTGGCATCTCAGGCACACCTGAGGCATGCCAGTTTGGACACCTATGCACCCCTGCGCAGACCCAGTCATGGTCCCGTGGTTCAACCCCTGGGGGCTGTTGCAAACACCCCCTGTGGCTGATGTGCAGCCTATGGCTGCCGATCAGCCCCGAGGCAGCTTCCCCCATGGCCACAGTGGCCATGGTTCTGTGAAGCAGCCCTGATGTTCATGCCGCCCTGGCCACAGTCCGCAGCTGCTGCCCTGTGCCAGCATGGGTGGCTTCTGTGTATGCATACCACTGGTGTGGCGCCTGTGTATCACACCGCACGCTGCCTGTGTGAGTGCTTGCCTGGCCGCTGGACCGTGTAGCATGGGTGTGATGAGGGTAGTTCAGCACTGGCTGTGACTATGCACCAGTGCAATGCATCTGATCCATACCACACGCCAACACCTGGGTGTGTGGGTGCATGGGTGCTGACTGTGTTGCTGTGTGTGGTTGTGTGTGGTTGTGTGCCACTGACTCCCCTACCCCTGCACCATGCTTCTGTGTGTGCATGCCCATTGCCATGTATGTCCCTGCATGTGTGCTGTACCTGTGTGTGGCCCATGCATGTGTATCATGCCACCTACCTGTGTGCACCATAGTGCTCCTGTGCGATGGTGTCCCGGTGTTGGTGCGCCTGCTGTTGCAGCCGGGGATCCCTCCACCTGAGGGGGGTTGTCCACCACCCTCTGGTCCATTGCCTCCATCGTCCCCACTACTGACACCCTCATCAGCCTCGACAGCTATCCCATGATCAATGGCCATGTTGTGCTGTATGCAGCAGGCCAGGAATAGGCCACAGGCTTTCAAGGGGCTATACTGTAGAGCACCACCAGACCTGTCTAGGCAACAGAACCGTGCCTTCAATATGCCACATACACACTCAATGATGATGTGCGTGCTGGCGTGTGCCTCATTGTAGTGTTCCACTGCTGGGAACGATGGGTGCTGGTAGGGGGTGAGCAGCCAGGGCCTCAGTGGATAGGCACTGTCTCCTGTGTGGATAATGGCGTGGTTATCCCTCTGCCATCCTATGCTGTGCCCCTTGCCTGTCCCTGGTGCCCATGCCAGCATGCCCAACCTGCCCTTCCCATCCCATGGCCTGCTCTGCCCGTCACCCCTTGCCCATGCCATACTCACCTACTAGGTGGCCCATGGGGATGTCCCCACATTTGAACCTATGGCACAGCACAGAGCTGTGCCAGATGAATGCATTATGTGCCTACTCCCAGGATGTGTGGTGCAGACATTGATGATGTGCCCCAAGGCATTGCATACCACCTGGCAGTTGACTCTCAGGCTCCACTTCCTGTTAATGTATGCCACACACTTGGGGCCAGGTGGCATGCGGATGGGCATGTGGGTGCAGTCAATGGCCCTAATCATGCCAGACATGCGTGCTACCCTGTGGAAGTCCTGCATGGTTGCTGTACTCTCCACCTGTGTGCTGGGGGAAAATGGATGTATTCCGAAGGATGTGGCAGCAGAGTGTTGAGGAACTGTGTGAGGAGGCGGGACGTGGTTGACTGGGTTATGCCTGTGGTGTCCCCTGTTGGTCTCTGGAAGGTGCCCATGGCAAGCAGGCACATGATGGCTGTCACCTTCATCTCCACGGACATGGAGTGGCTCCATCTGGTGGGTGCCTGCATCTCCTCATTGCACAGCTCACAGCGCTGCCTCAGAATGGCCCTGTTCAGGTGGTACCAGCCCACTATCTCAATGTCACTGTAGTTCTCGAAGGTGATGTGGGCACAGTACCACCTATGTCGGGCATACCACTGATGGGCCCTTCCTCGGCCATGTCACTGTTCCTTCTGCCCCCTCACACTCCTCATTACGGCCTCCATCATGAAGGGCACACTATCCATGGCCCTTGATGTCCAATATCCCCCTGGGTGGTTGGCTGCTGTCGGCTGTGTGCCACCCTAGTGCATTGCCTGGCAGTGTGTCTGCCTGTCTTTCACACTCTCTCTGCCCCTGTCTCCCTCTCCACTGCCACCTCTGTCCATCTCCCTCTGTGTCTGTCTCGGTCTGTCTGTCTGTCTGTCTCTCACTCCATCTCTCTCTGTTTGTCTTCCTGTCTGTCTTTCTTTCTCTGTCTCTCTCTCTCTCTCTCACTCCCTCTTGCCTGGCGCAAGTGCTCTCTGTGTGCTTGTGCCCTGTATTTATAGGAACAAGTCTGCTCGGTGCATCTTTGATTTGCTCCGCACTTGCGCCATGGTTTCATGGTTGAATATTGCACTGCACTGGATATGCATGGGCATGCCCCCTGAACTTGCACCTGCATTTATTATAGTTGTGCATTGGCACAATGAGATTTGTGCTGTGCATTGGCTCCCGATGAGTATTGCTCCTTGACGCAAGTCTGCACTTGCACCAGTGCAACTAAGTTGCGCCATGCGCAACTGCTTTGACTATCCAGGCCTGGTTGTCTAACAGCGTATTTATAAAGCAAACAGAGCTTTATAATAATTATTCAGTTTGTATTATGTACCCTTTAATTCCTTTGCATTAGGAATAGCTGCTTTGACTATTTTATTTATTTGTTTTACAAATTGGAAATATTTCTGTCTTAATTAAGGAAGTGCACACTGAGTCTGCGTGCAGTGTTGTCAGGATGTAAGAAGATTTTATCTTAAGCATCTTTTTATCAGGTGCTAATCTGTACAAAGCACAACATATGAAATATATGTATTTTCCAAACAAAATAATGGGACTCCAGACTTAGGAGCCATCTGCTGTGGTAATTGGAAAGGGTCCGGTACAAAAGTAATTACATCTGTGACACTTGTGGCTAAGCGAGCAACGGATGCACCTAATTCACTGATCTGGTGTATTTCTGTGTTTGTTGCAAGAAGTAATGTCATAATACTTTTAAAAAAGATTATTCTATGAATTATTTTCCCAAGAATTGAGCAAGAGTTGAGCTTGTATAATATGCTTTTATGTTTGAACATTTTACTAATGCTTTGAAAGTCCCTCTGCACCATTATTACTCTCTGGCCATGAAGACAGATTTGTTTGAGGAGATTATATGAGAGCGTCTTCTATACAGGTGTACTGGTTTTTAGGCTCATGGTACTCTCATTTCAGTTATCAAAGAAAAAAGAATAAATACTGTAGCAACTAAGCCATTATTGAGCTTCTAAAAAGATGGATCATTAACATAACAGGATGCTCTGAGTGCAAAATATTAATAATGGTACAGACACTTGTTATGAATTCCTGTTTGTGATTAACAATCATTGTTTATTTGTTCAAAATGAGGTCCTCTTCCATTTAAGATCTAAACTTCTGTTAGTCAGTCTGAGATATGACCTGGAAGGTTTCCTCGCTAAGTGGGGTGCTTTCATGGATATGATTCTTAATTCCTTTTAGCTCTGGCTCTCTTTAGTTTTTCTGTTGAAATCAATGTATAAATTAATTATATGCTGTACCTTTCTTTATGGCAAGACCTTATTTAATCATGTAACTTACTGAGGTTTCAATACTTTATAACTCGATTTATGTATGTAATCTGGGGTTAGGGAGGGGGAGGGTTGGAATTCTTGTAGTTTAATTTAATTATTTAATCATTGTATTTCTCCTTCATCCTTGATATGATGTTTGATCTATTGTTTGTATTAAAAAAAATATAAAGAGTTTAAAAAAAAGTTTTATTTGTTCAGTTTATACCTTTTTTCAGGTATACTTGAAATATCATAAGGAAGTAAGAAAGGGTAACACTATTCATAGAGCAAAGACACTTAAAAAGGTGTTAGCATCAGCATTTCATAAATACATTGCACCCGCTTTTCAAATGGGGACACAGGGCTTGCAGCCAAGCCCTGCATCCCCACAAAGTTTGTTGCACCTGTGGCCAAGGGTTTGCTGCAACTTGTGCCCGATTTTAGAACCTGGGACACAAGTTGCGACAGTACCCTCAATTTACGGCAGCTGGAGCCAAAGCTGTGGAGCAAGCTCTGTAGACTGGCTCCCCCATGGATGCAAAGGTACACCGGGGGAGCTGGTGAATATGTGTTGAGTTGCCGCAAAGGACTTGCAGCAGAGGGATATGGCAACCTTTTTTTGAACATCACACCTTCGGCAGGGTTTGATGCAAGTTGGCACTTGCAACAAACTCCTTGCCGCAAGTACATTGTGGCACTCTATGTTGTTTTGAAAATAGGACCCATTGACTCCAGTGCTCCAGTGAAGCTATTAAACTACTGCTATTTTGAGAAAAGCATGTCTTGTTTGGTCATTTTATCTGTTAATATTGCTTTCATCATTATATACTAAATGTTATCATATTTCAGGGTTAAAAACTTTAATGTTGGTATGCATTGCCATTAATGTGAAAGCCTACTATCTAAGATGAGATTTCTAATTAACCTATTATAATTGCTTCTCAGGATGAATTGAATTTGAATCATGCATTATCAATCAAAAAAGGTGCACAAGAAGAATACATATGGGAGGTAAACTGTATAACTAGGTTGGTATAGCCCATGTAGACCTTTTAGGAATTGCCTGGGCTTTATATAGTATAACCCTCTCTGGGCAGGACACTGATTCTGGTCGAAGTGAAAGTTGTTTAGGGCTGTACTGGATCCTGTCTCTTAATCAGTTGACAAAACTGGAATCTTTTGTAGTTCTAACCAAATCTTGTGATTAGGAACTGCAGTATCCCAAAAGAACGTTTTTGCTGGAGATGGTTACTGGGATGGCTTACATGTGGGACCTAACCATGGGATTAGTACGAGGAGGTATGTAACCACTCAGATGGATTTTTAGTCAAATTAACAGGGATGGGTTAATTTGGTGCAGCCTAGAATGGACTTTCTGGATAGGTTGTTACTGCTGATGGCATCTGAACAGTTGTGGCTGAGCTCTCTCCTGGAAGGTCTCATGGGAGAACCCATCTGGACTGAGTGGTTTCCTCTCCTGTTTGGGTTTTGCTAACTTGAGAAGTAATTATTGATATAGATGAGGTGCTCTCATGTTTTCTAGGAAGTGAGGACTACAAGAAATATGGGACTTAAGATCAAAAAGATAAAGTGTTGTTACGCATGTTGAGAAGTTTCAGAAAGTATAGCAGTTTATAAATTAATTAATGAACTTAATGATAGTAGGAACCCTAGCATTTATGCAAATACCTTATCATCAGAAAACCATAACTGATTATTGATGATTCATGAAATAACCTCTCTAGGTAATATTTGGATAAGTTATAACTATGTGATATATTGCAATGATATTATCTTTACTTATATGTGATGTTTAATCTTTTTATCTTTAATGTATACTTGTCTGGAAATTTTATTTTTTATTTTTTTAGTATATTGCAATTTCTGATCGATAGACCTATTCATTCATTCACTCTGTGTCAGCATTTTTCAAGCTACCCCTACCTAGCATTTTGGGACACTGGAGAGCCCACCCCCATGTCCCAAAATAATTTATTGTGTACCTGTATAAAAGAAAACTATCTCTGACATATTTTTTCTTTACACCTGAAAAAAAGAAAACAGTCCCTCATTGTCCCTGCTATCTCTCTCCTCCATGCCAACCCACCCACTGAGCACCCACCTCCCCACACCCCCCCCACTACACTATGCTTACCACCAGAAGTCATAGGCTGTCATCTTCTGTGGACCGGGACAGATTGCAGTCTTTAAAGCTGAACTACAAACTGAGGACTAAAGGTAAGTGCCATATAATGTATTTCAATGGCATTCTGAACTTATGTTCATAACGTAGGCAATTTTAGGTATTTTTACACCAAATTTTCAACATGGCCTTTTTGAGACCACACCTCATGAACACTGCAGCTGTCATTTTGTTAATCAGGCCCAGATGGTGAATTCGTGGTCACTGAGTTAAATCAGATTTTGGACACGATTAATGAAATGACTGTTACAGTAAAAATGGCTGCGTTATGAGCATTTGTTGAAATTTTTTTCTATGCATATGCATAATTTTGGTAATTTTCAATATTTTGAACAGCAACCCAGTTGGAAAACTATATAATGAAAGAGGGTAAAATCACTTAATAAAGGATACTGGATGGGAGTGGCTATGGGCTATTTTTTTCTTTTTGGCTTTCTTAGCTCCCACACACCTTTGTATGAACCCTTTGTATGAACCGTGAAATCACCTTACAGGTCCAATTAACAAAAAGACAGTGAAAGAGTTCATGAGGTGGGGTCCCAAAAGCCCATGTTTAAAATTTGGTGCAAAAATACCAAAAAATGACCTAGATATTAACATAAGTTCAAAACGCCTTTGACAGCCATTAAATGGCACTTACTTTGATTCTTCAGTTCACGGTTCGGCGTCAAACAGTGCAGACATGTCCTGATCCACAGAAGATGACAGTGGATGACCTCTGGTGGTAAGTATAGGGCAAGAGGGGGGTGCTTAGTGGGAAGGTCAGGATGGGGGATGGGGACAGCGGGGATGATGAGGGACCATTTTCTTTTTTTCCAGGTTTTAAAAGCAAAAAGGCTTTGGGGGACTTTTTTTTTTGCACAGGCTACAAGTTAATATTTTGGGAGACAGAGTGGGCTCCCCAGTGTCCCACACTGCTGGGGGGGGACCAGAGAATGCTGACACGGGAATTGGGCACCCCGATGTTGGCACCCATATATGTGCAGGTGTAAGAGACAGAGAGACTAGATAGATAGATAGATAGATAGATAGATAGATAGATAGATAGATAGAGAGATAGACTGATTGATGGGGGGTGTTTGACATTTCACATATAGTTTTCTAAAGGCAGTAAGGCAGCTGCAGATTTAGTTTTAGGCAATTAACGAAAAATAAATAAAATGTGTGAATAAGGGAGGTGCGGCTGCACCTACCGCCTCTCCCCCCCCGATCTGCCACACAAGTAACTCCCCAAGTTAAGGCAGCACATAAAAAAGTGAAACACGACACAGGGCACAGGGTAATCTTTTATTAATAACAACTGAAAAACGGAGGGTTTACGTTCACCAAATGGTAGTTTACCTAATCGGCGTCCAAGAAATCTGATTTTGTGGTTAGTTTGCCCCAAACAATAGGCAGAAATATGTTTCTTTTATCCACAGGTTTTACTGCCACAAATAGGGGCATTATTTTTATGAAACAAGGGGGGACTGTGCCACAACACTGAGTCCTTTTGCTGCAATTTGCAGCAGACCTCCCTTGTTTCACAAACATAGTGCTGCAATTTGCAGGAGTAAATCCTCCATGGATAAAATAAACATATTTCTGCACATTTGTGGTGAAAACTGATCACAAAATTAGATTCTGCAGGCCCTGATTAGGTAAACACAATTGTATGTGTTTATCATTTGAAAGCATGTTTTAAAAATATTTTTATTTGTTTGCCTCGCTAAATGAAAACAAGATGGTGGAATCTTGACAGTACATCTCGCATTTGTAACAGTAAATACCACTTTTGCGGCAACAAAACAGTTGTTTTGCATGGCACATCTAATTTTTCCCATCGGAAATTATAGAAAAATTGTAACCTTTTGAACAGATTAATATTTTTTCACCACAGCTTCAAAAGACACATCTGTGACCCAAACCCTGTATACCCTGCAAATTTCAGAACACAACTCCACAAACTTTCTGAGCAATGGAGTGACATTTACACAAAATGGTAGTTTTCATATTTATTTGACACGTCACATCTTCGCACCTGCACATCCAACCGGAACAAAACTTCCCGCATCAAGGGATCTTTGATCCCCGATGGTGCATGCAAAATTTCATACAAATCAGTCAAACAGTAGCAAAGTTATTATAGTGCAAACATTTGGGTTTAACATAGAAGTGACTATTGAACCCTAACTATATTGGTGCTACTGCACCACTAATATATATATATATGTGTGTGTGTATATATATATGTAGATATATATATATATATATATATATATATATATATATATATATATATAATATATATATATATATATATATATATACACACACACACAATGGGGTGAGTGATAAATGAGTGTGATAAATCATGTTATTTTCACCGGGGTGTAATAAATATAAGAACTGACATTTATCACACCCACTCAAAGTGGCCCAAAACCCGCGCAAACCCGTGCAAAGCCACACCGTGCAAAGCTGAGCAGACTGCGCAAAGCCACACAAATGGTACATTTTGCAACAATGAGGCCTCCATTGTAAATATCGGATACATGATGTGCACTCGTGTGATATCGGAAATATGTTCAGTCCTGTACAGTGACCTCTGAAACCTCACTCGTGGCTTCACCACTTGTGAGCATTCAGAGGTCACTCTAGAGGAGTGAAGATATTTTCCATAGCTCACTCATGCCCATCATGTATCCCCTATATATTTTTTTATTTTTTTACAAACTTCTATATTAAATCCGAAACTTTGAACCTTACTAATTTTGGAACCATTCAATGGATTTGCAGGAAATTAGGCATAATCTCTAGGGGTAGGTTCCTTGACATGCCAAATTTTGTGTGAATCCGTTGTGTGATTTTTGCGATAGAATGTAAAAAAAATCCTAAATGTAACTGTTTTTTCACATTTCTTTGTCCACCTGTATCTCACAAATGCCTTTATGTTGTGGTCTGAAATTTTCAGGGTAGAAAGCCTTTTGGTCACAGATGTGCCTTTTTAAGGTTTGCTGAAAAATATTAATCTGTTCAAAAGTTATGACAATTTTAAGTTTCCCATTATTACCTATGGGAATATTTATATGTCAGGCACAAATGTTTTTTATGTTCGCACATTTTTCTGCTTGTAGGGTCACATACAGCTTTTGTGAAGAAGAAGAAGAAGAAGAATCAGCATTTATATAGCGCTTTTCATACATCCAAAGTGCTTTACAAGCAATGCTAGACTGGTAGTGAAGTGACTGAATGTGTGGTGGTGGCCATATCACACATCATCACCCACACGCAGCCTGGATAATTGCATGAACCAGTTTATGGGAAGGGGAATGTTGGCCAGGACACCGGGAATGTTCCCTACTCTTTGCGAAGAGTGCCCTGGGTTCTTTTACTTCCACCTGGACAACACCAGAATGGGCAGAAGGGACCTCGGTTTAACATCTCATCCAAAGCATGGCACACCCCAGCAGTACAGCACCCCCCAATACTACACTCAGATGCCAGCGATTTTTAGGTGCAAGTCCAATCCCAGGGTGGGATGAGAACCCAGGACCTTCTGGTCCAGAGGCGGATGTGCTACCAACTGAGCCACGCTGTGCATATCAGGTCACACAGAGCTTGCTGTATATTTCTCACATAGCATATCTGGAAAAAGCACAGCCTTCCTCAAGCTATTCTAATGGTGCAGAGGACAAGGCACATGGCTGGCAGAGCCAGGGTCCTGTGCTTGAGACCACACAGAACCCTGGCTTAATTTGTTTTTCTTTTGTTTGTTTGTTTTTTTATTTGTATTATTTATTTAAATATCCCTGGTGGTCTAGTGGACCCCCCGTTGTAGTACTAATTGCTGACATTGGGGTGCCCAATCCCTGTGTTGGCAGTTATACTGCCCCTCTCCAAACCAGTGTAGAATACTGGGTAGCCCACTCCCAGAGTTCCAAAATATTTATTATATTATGTCCCCCCCCCATGGCCCACCTCTGAAACACTGTGGGACACTGAGAATCTTACTCCCAGTGTCCCAAATCACTCCCTGATGTCTTATTTAAAAAAAAAGAAAGTGGTCCCTCATCGTGGGACACTGGGCTGCCCAGTCCCAGTGTCCTGATACATGTACGCCCTCTCTCGTGGTGTGGGACACTGGGGAGTCCACTTCCAGTGTACCCTAAGTCTTAATACTTCCCTGTAAAAATGAAAGCCATCCTCCATCTTTTGTTTTTTAAAAAAACAGTCGCTCGACATCATCCCCTCCCCTCCCCATCCCAAACCTCCCTCTGTGCATCCACCTCCCTTACCCCCCTTCCCCATATTACCTCTGGAGGTTAGCAGTTGCGATCTTCTCTGGACCGTAACACGTCTGCACTCTTCATAGCCAAACCACGAACTGAAGACTCAGGGTAAGTGCCGTATAATGGTTGTCAATAGCATTTTCAACTTATGCTGATATCAGAGCCATTTTCAGAATGTTTACACCAAATTTTCAATATGGGCCTTTTGGGACCCCACCACAGGAACACTGGCACTGTTATTTTGTTACTCGGTCCCAAAAGGTGATTTCATGGTTGCTGCATGGAATCACCTTTTGGGACTGATTAACAAAATGACAGTTCAGTGTTCATGAGGTGGGGGTCCCAAAAAGCCCATGTTTAGGTGAAAAATGTCATAAAATGGCCAAGTTACGAGTGTGCATTGCACAGCTCCTACACAGGTGCATACCTTTGGTAATTTACAATATTTTGACTTCAGATTTTCAACATACCCATTTTTTCATATCTCTTCATGAACGGTACAGCTGTCATTTCTTACATCCTGCCTGAAACCTGTTTTCACACCTGTGGCAAAGAATGGTGCAATAGCTGTGTGATATCACCTTTCAGAACCGATTAATGAAATGCCAGTACAACTGCTCATGAGGTTGGGTTCTGAAAAGTCCATGTTGAAAATGTGATGAAAATAATCCTAAAAATGGCTGAGTTATGAGCATTTATTGAAGTTTTTCTACTCACATGCGTAAATTTGGTAATTTTTAATGTTTTCACTCCAAATTTTTAACAAAGCCATTTTTCCATACCACCTCATAATTAGGGGCCCTTACTAGGGATACAAATAAAGTATCTGAAAAAGTAAGGAAATTCACTGCATAAAGCCTTGTTAATGCCCCATTAGGGTTGAAGTGTAAGAAATAGGGACATGCGATCTTAGGGTTCCCAAGCCTAAGACCCCACCCCCAACCTTAGCTTCCAACCTGAACACCCCCCCCCATCGGCTTCCAACCCTAAGGTCCCACCTTCACCCTGCATGCAGGAACAGGTGTGAGGGGTGTGCCATAGGGTTAGGATATTAATGCTCACCCCATTTCAACAGTTAATAATCTAACATGGGAACAGGATAAAACAATGGGGTAAGCATTAGGGTACACATCCCCAAGGCACACCCCTCACGCCTGTTCTTGTATGCAGGTTGGAGGTGGGGCCTTAGGGTTGGAAGCTGAGGGTGGGGGTTGGGTGTTCAGGTTGGAAGCTGAGGGTGGTGGCGGAATCTTAGGCTTGAGAACCCTAAGATCGCATTTCCCTACTTTTTATACTTCAACCCTAATGATGCATTAACAAATTATTTTGCAGTAAATATATATATACTATATATATATATATATAATAGTGGGGTGGTAGCACTATAGTTAGAGTTCAATGGTCACTTCTATGTTAAACCCAAAAGTTTGCACTTTAATAACTTTGCAACCATTTGACCGATTCACATGAAATTTTGCATTCTCCTTCAGGGATCAACGATCTCTTGATTTGGCAAGTTTGGCTCCAGTCGGATGTGTGCATATGGATATGCAGAGTGTCAAAAAATGTGAAAATTACCATATTTGTGCAAATCCTTTGTCATACTGTTTCTCAGAAACAGCTTGGGGGTTTGGT
The DNA here is from genome assembly GCA_016271365.2 of Neoceratodus forsteri. Classification (NCBI taxonomy): domain Eukaryota; kingdom Metazoa; phylum Chordata; order Ceratodontiformes; family Ceratodontidae; genus Neoceratodus; species Neoceratodus forsteri. The sequence continues at coordinate 533,091,435 of CM057456.1, read as the reverse complement.
CTGAAATGTGTAGGGTATATGGGGTTTGGGTCACAGATGTGCCTTTTGAAGGTTTAGTGAACAAATATTAATCCGTTTAAATGTTATTAAAGTTTAAAGTTTCAAATTATTTTCTATGGGAAAAGTTAGATGTGCCGTGTAAAGTTACTGTTTACTGCCTTGAAAGCAGTACTTGCTTTTGCAAATGTGGAATGTAGCATCAAGATTCCACCATCTTGTTTTCAGTTAGTGAGGCAAATAAATAATTAAAAAAATACTTGGAGTAGCTAAACACTAACAGTTGTGTTTACCTAATTGGGGCCTGAGGAATCAGATTCTCAGTTCAGTTTGCCCCAAAATGCTCAGAAATATGTGTATTTTGTCTGCTGCCGTATTTGTGCCAGAAATTGTGGCAGTGTTTAGTGAAATAAGGGGGAGATTGTGTCACAAACTGCTGCAAACTCCCATTGTTTCGCGAAAGCAAGGAAGGGTGTTTTGCAGAACAGCTACTGCAATTTGCAGCACAAATATGGCTGCAGGAAAAAACAATTTCTTGGCATTTTTGGGGCAAACAGACTGTAGAATCCAATTCCTCTGCCTCCGTTTAGGTAAACACCTATTTGGTGTTTACCTAATTAAAGTATTTTTCCCTTGTTTTACAGTATCTAAGGGGAAGGGGGCCGAGGCATGCTAATATACATTTGCCAGCATTGTGTTGCCCAATTCCAGTGTTGGAAGCAGAGGTCCCCCACTACTGTGGGACACTGAGGAGCCCACTCTCAGTGTCCTGACATATGTATGCTCCCCCATAAGCAGTGTGGGACACTGGGGAGGCCACTTCCTGTGTCCCGATATATGTACTAAATTAAAACTGACATTCTGACTCTCCCACTGAACACCCACCAGCCCACATGCACCCTTACCCTATACTTATCTCAGGAGGTCATCCACTGTCATCTTCTGTGGACCAGGATACGTCTGTACTCTTCAAAGCCAAACCGCAAACTGAGGAATCAAGGTAGGTGCTGTATAATGTAGTTCAATAGCATTTTGAACTTATGTTGATATCTTTGGAATTTTTCAGTATTTTTTCACCAGATTTTCAACATGGGCTTTTAGGGACCCCATCTCATGAACACTGTCACTGTTGCTTTGTTAAATGGGCACGGAAGGTGACTTTGCAGTCATTGAGCGAAATCACCTTTTAGGACTGATTAATGAAATGACAGTGCCAGTGATCATGAGGTGGGGTCCCGAAAAGCCCATGTTGAAAATTTGGTGAAAAAATTCCTACAAATGGCCAAGTTACTAGTGTTCATTGAAATGTTTCTACACATGTGAAAAACTTTGGTGATTTTTAATATTTTGACTCCAAATTTTCAACATAGCCATTTTTTCACACCACATCATAAACAATACAGCTGTCATTTTTCACATCCTGCACAAAACATGTTTTCACACCTGTGGCACGGAATGGCATTTTGACACAGATTTAAACATTTTCACCTATGGGGTTTATGAGGTGTGGTCATAAGAAGACAATGTTCAAAATGTGGGGTCAAAATATGAAAAAATTCCAAAGTTATGACTATTCCTTGCAATTTCTGTACACCCACTCATAACTTCAGAAATTTTAAATATTTTGACCACAGATTTTCAACATAGCCTACTTATTACCCATCCGCATGTATGTCAAAGATGTCATTTTTCAAATACTGTCCAAAATGTGTTTTAGCACCTGTGGCATGGAGTGGCATTGCAGTTGCACAGAATTACATTTTGGTGTGGATACAAAATTTCTGTCTTGGGGTACATGAGGTGGTGTAATAAGATGGCTATGCTGATAATTTGGTCATGTTGTCCTATGAATGCAAGCGAAGGGGCCCGGAAGGCCTTGTGCTGCCATGACTACATACATATACGAATGTATGGAGGGATGTTCCGGGTCCTGTGCTCCCACAGACAAATAAGGATATGATTATGCTATCTGAAAAAGTGAGGAAATTCATTGCAAAAAACGTCATTAATGCATCAGTTAGGGTTCATACTAAAACAAAAAAAGCAGGGAAATATGGTGTTAGAGTTTCCACCCCTAACACCCCACCCCCAACCCCAACCTGCAGAAATGGACAGGTGTCGGGGGGGTGCCTTAAGGTTGTTGGCCCTAATGCTTGCCCCATTCTCCTATAATGTGCCCATCTCAGCTTAATTACTTATGAAATGTGGTGAGCGTTAGGGCCAACACTATATTTCCCTGCTTTTGTTGCTTTATTTAGAATTCTAACTGATACATTAATGACGTCTTTTTGAAATATATATATATATATATATATATATATATATATAAAATGGATAAAGAATCAATGTCCAAATACAAAGCTCTGATTGTAGAAAACACATCACATGACCGTGCGTATATCAGAGCGCAACCGCACACTTGCACTTTTACCCCCCCTCCAAAACAATTTTGCCATTTTATAAGATAGATAACCCACTCTACGGTGTGCTGTTACACTCTGATATACGCATGCCTTGGGTGGTTGATTCACTTGGCCAGCAGCCTCGTGCATATATCAGAGAGTGACTGCACACCTAAGAGTGGGTTATCTATTATATATATATATATATATATACAGTGTGTGTGTGTGTGTATCTATATCTATATCTATATCTATATCTCTCTCTCTCTATATATATAAATATATATATATATATACTGTTGCATATATCAAATCAAATATACAATGGGCTGACTCAAAATATGCAATTTATCTTCAAGTGTATGGGGGCAGGACCATAACTCACAAGTGGCAGAGCCACAAGCGAGTTATGAAAGTCCTGCCCACCCGCAAGTGATGATAAATTGCCTATTTTGAGTCAGGCTATGGTATATTTGATATATACAACAGTAATTTACAAGTCATAGCTTTTAAATCTGCAGTTTGTTGAAAGATTGTGATGCTTTTCTTTGATTTTAACAGCTTGCTTCTGCACTAGGCTTTGTGATGTCATCAGCATTGTAGAAGCTGCTCTCTGATTGGTTCAGTATTCCACTGTGATGACAGTAACTTATAAAATATCCATTGTGACAACAGTAACAATATTTTTTGATATATTGCTGTTACTGATGTCACTAAGATATATTTTTTATCTTGTCATTTTCACCCCCACTCCTGTTGTTTATATTATAATGCCACAGTAGTGCCAGGATAAACCATGCCAGTATAGCTAGGTTTCAACGGTCATTTCTGTGTTAAACCCAAAATTTTGCACTTTAATAATTTTGCAACTGTACTTGCGATGCACAAGAAATGTGTCATGCGCTGTCAGTTACCATAGCTCTTTTGATGTGGCAATTTCGTTCCAGTTAGATGTACGGTTGCAGAAATGCAGAGTGTCAAACAATTTGAAAATTATCATTTAGGTGCAAATCTTTTGCCATGCCACATCTCCGAAATGGCCTGGGAGTCTGGTCTGAAATTGTTATATAGGTATATAGGGTCTGGGTCACAGATGTGCCTTTTGAAGGTTTGGTGAAAAAATATTAATCGGTTCAAAAGTTATTAAAGTTTTAATTTTCCCATTTTTGCCCCTTGCTTAATGTTTGTGCAATCTGGTCTCTGATGTCAGTCTCCACCTAGGAGACTGAGCATCTCATCAGGAGTTACTAGCCTACTCTGCTCTTCTGCAATTCTCCCTACATAGAATTTTTACCTTAGCATGCAGGCCTTAGTATTCTCCAATCTCATGATACACCTCTCCCTAGCTTACGTTTATATGCTGTGTAAATTCCCAAGTTGTATTTGTCCCATACATTTTTACAATCTGCTACTGCTAAAACATCAGTTTTGTCCTATCTGTATATTGCATCCATATATGCTTTAGGTGCAGTTTGTATCCACTATATACTATTTGTTCATCCTTAAGGTTACCGCATATGTTGTAATCTAACTATTTTGTAAACTATGTCTTATATGTTATGCGTAAATTACTTGTATAATTTTCTGTTGTTTTATAACTCCCACTCCCTCTCCCCCAGGTTGTACCATGAGATGAGCAACTTGTTGTTCGGTGTACCTTACCTGGTGAAACTTTTCAATAAATAAATAAATAAAATAAATAAATAAAAGGTTTTGCTGCCGCAAAAGCACTTTCTGCTGCCTCAAATGGTATCTGTAGTGTCATACTGCCGCCATCTTGTTTTTAGTTAGTAACAGGGCAAAAATGCTGTAATTCAAAAAATACTGCCCCTCGATAAACACCAACAGTTGTGTTAACCTAATCAAGGCCCAAGGAACATGATTCTAGCCTTAGTTTTTGAAAATAGTGACCAGAAATATGTTTTTCTTTGCTCGGCCATTGATACTGTTGCAAATTTGTGGCAGAATTTTGCAAAATTACTGCAAATTGTGCAGTTTTCACACAACTAACAGCACTGTTGTGCAAAAACTGCTGCATGTCACGCCACTGTTTCACTGAAACTGTCACAGTTTGCAGCACTACTTTGCTGTAAAAAAAAAAAACATTGGCCCCTGTAAAAAAATCTAAATCTTTCTTGCCCATTTTTTATTTAAAAAAAATAAGGCCAGAATTGGATTCCTCAGCCCCCGTTTAGGTAAATGCATGTTGGTGTAAACACCTGTTGGTGTTTACCTAATAAAAGGATTTTTTATCCTTTATCTGCCTGCAAATGGGCTGAGGCATGTGTTAATTAAAAAATAAATTTCTGCCGATATCATGGTGCCCAATCCCTGTGTTGGTGGTAGAAATCCACCCCCGCCAGTGTGGGACACTGGGGAGCCCACCCCCAGTTTCCCAAAATATTGCTCAACTTGTACCTATGAAAAAAGAAAACAGTCCCCCAATGTCTTTTCTCCTAATAAAAGAAAACAGTTCCTCATCATATCCCCTGCCCCTCCCCATCCCAACCCTCCCACTTAGCAATGCACCACCCAACCCCATCCCTTGCCCTCTACTTACCACCGGAGAAAGTCAGCTGTCATCTTCTGTGGACTGGGACACGTCTGCACTCTTTATAGCCAAACCATGAACTGAAGAATAAAGGTAAGTGCTGTATAATGGCTGTCAATGGGGTTTGGAACCGAGTAAAGAAATGATGGTGCCAGTGTTCATGAGGTGGGGTCCCAAAAACCCCATGTTGACAATCTGGTGCAAAAATACCCTAAAAGCCCAAGTTACACATGGTCATTGAAATTTTTCAATGCACACATGTAATTTTGCCAATTTTTAATATTTTCACTCCAAATTTTCAACATAGCCATTTCTTCACACCACCTCATGAACAGTGCAGCTGTCATGTCTCACATCCTGCCCAAAATGTTTTTCCACACCTGTGGTGTGGAATGGCATTTTGCCATGGATTAAGAAATTTTCACCTATGGAGTTTATGAGGTGGGGTGATAAGAAGACTATGTTGAAAATGAGGGGTCAAACAATGAAATAATGACAAAGTAATGACCATTTGTCCCAATTCCGGTACGCCTGCATGTAACTATGGTAATTTTCAATATTTTGACCCCTGATTTACAACATAGCCTTCTTATTACCCCACCTTATGTATGTCACAGCTGTAATTTTTCAAATCCTCCCAAAAATGTGTTTTCGCATCTGTGGCACGGAATGGCGTCGCAGTTATACAGAATTATGTTTTGGTGGGGCTTTGAAAATTTTCTGTACTGGGTACATTTCCTGGGGCAATCAGATGGCTATGATGATAATTTGCTCATGCATCTATGGAGGGATAGGTGCAAAGGGTCAGAGGGACCTTGCACTCCCACATTAAAATAAGGGAAATCATGGTGCATGCGAGCACAGAGCCCAAAGTGCCCTGCATTCCAACAGGGAGAAAAAGGTTAATTACAATGTCTCTACACTTACAGATAGATGAGAGCACAGGCCTTGGACAGCCCTGTGCTCCCATAAACAACTACGGCTATGGTGATACTTTCACAAAAGGTAAGGAAATTCATTGCAAAAAAAACCTCTGTTAATGCATCAGTTAGGGTTCATATTACAGCGACAAAAGTATTGAAATGTGCTGTTAGGGTTCTCAATCCTAACACTCCTTCCCAACCCTTAACCAACCCTACCACCCCACCTCACCCCCACTTTGCACACACCAACAGGCATTGGGGTGTGTCTTGGAGTCATCAATCCTAATGCTCACTCCATTCTCCTATGCTGTACCATCTCAGCTTCCTTACCCATGGAATGGGGTGAGCATTAGGGTCAAATACTCCAAGACACACCCCAACACCTGTTGTGTGGATGATGGGGTGGGGTGGTAGGGTTGGTTGGGGGTTGGATTGGGTATTAGGGTTAGGAAACCAACACCACATTTCCATACTTTTGTCACTGTAATATGAACCCTAACTGATGGATTAATGGAGTTTTTTGCAATGAATATATATTGTACTGGCACGGTTGCACTGGTATACTGGAGTTAGGTTTCAACAGTCCCTTCTATGTTAAACCCAAAATTTTGCACATTAATAACTTTGCAACCATTTGACCTTAGGGCATGACATTTTTCACGCTATATCATGGACCAAAGATTCCAGGTTTTGTTCTAGTCAGATGTGCGGCTGTGGAGATACATAATGTCAAAAAAAAGTGAAAAATATCATTTTTGTGCAAATTCTTTGTCAGGCCATTTCTCAGAAATGGCTTGGGATTTGCTCTGAAATATGTGGTTTGGGTCACATATGCACATTTTGAAGGTTTGGTGAACAAATATTAATCTGTTCAAAATGTATTCAAATTTAAAGTTTCCCATTATTTCCTATGGCAGCTGGCAGCCTCGACAAAACTTTTTTTTGCCACAAATGCTGGTTTTTTTTTGCCACAAATGCGGTAAGTTTTGCTGAGCTGCCACCATCTTGTTTTCAGTTAGCAAGGCAATCAAATTCAAATATTTCAAAAAATACTTGGACTTGGCAAACACCAACACTTGTGTTTACCTAATCGGGGCCTGAGGAATGTGATTCTCAGATCAGTTTGACACCAAAATGCTAAGACATATGTCAATTTTGTCCGTGGCCATATTTGTGCCACAAATTATGTCAGTTGTTTTGTGAGACACCCTTCCTTGTTCTGCGAAACAAGGGGGTTTGTGCCACAAATTTCAGCACAAAGTCCCCTTGTTTCGCAAAACAACTGCTGCAATTTGTGGCACAAATATGGCCACGGACAAAATTAACATATTATATATATATATATGTAGCTGAGCGGAGCAATGGGAGTGGGAAAGGGATCAGCACCAGAGCAGCATGAGGGGTAGCATTTGAGGACATGGAGCTGTTGGACCGGAGGAGCAACTACTGCTCAGGGAAGATTGGGGTGAAGGGTGAGGAAGAAATGCCCTGAGGGAAGTGATTAATTTCTTTTTATTCTCTGCATTTTTACTGTTGGCACAGGGAAGATCAAGGCGAAGGGCAGGGAAGAAACGCCCTGAGAGAAATGCGTAATTTTTTGTTTTTCTCTGCCTTTTACTGTGTGCTTAATAACTGTAGGCAGTTTTACCTGACTGTCCAGGAGGTGTTCTCATCATTTTTCCTAGGCCAGCAGGTCACAAAACGAAAAGGAACTGGTAGGACTGAGGCCCTTGCTGGGACACTTGCTGGTGCAGAGAATGGAGGGAGCGCTGGAAGGGCTGGGGAGTGCAGTGGGAGCAAATTGTGACTGATTGACTCTCTCAAGTGGGGATAGGCCAACCCACCCTCCCCATCCCTCCTTCCCTGGCTAATCAGCCTTTATAAGGGAGGTGCTCAGGCAGGATTGGTGGTTGGCACTCACAGGCACTGCTGTGGGACTGATAGGCTACTCTTAACAGGACAAAGGGGAAGACAAGGAAAGCAGATATCATGGCTAGCCCTGGTAAGGGGAATGGCCAAAGGGATGGGGCTGCAGTATACAAACATATGAAAATGCCAGCAGAAACAGGCCTAATGGGCTATTGAGTCTGCTCGATTGTGCAGCTAGACCCTCAACTTGCAGCTGCCCCATCCTCCCTCATGCTTCTCTTAATTACCCCTCCCCTCACTCTGTCTCACCCTCTCTTAAAACCACCCACCATACTACAGGCTACCACCTCCTGAGGCAAGGCATTCCACTTATCCACCATCCATTCAGTGAAAAAGCATCTCCTGATTTCCCTCCTGAATCTTCCCCCCACCAATCCCAATTTATGCCCTCTCATGTCCCTCCAACTTCTACTCTGGAAGATTCTCTCTGTGTTAGTTTTGTTAATCCCCTTTAAGTATTTAAAAGTTTTAATCATATCCCCCCCATCCCGCCTCTCCTCCAGTGAATACATGTTCAGCTCGCTCAGCCTATTCTCGTAGGACATACCCTCCAGATCCTGGATCATCTTTGTTGCCCTGCACTGTACCCTTACTAATAATCTGATGTCTTTCTTCAGGAATGGGCACCAGTACTGCACACAGTATTCCTGGTGCGGTCTGACCAGTGACCTACACAGGGGAAGGATCACCTCCCTATTCCTGGAAGAGATACCTCTAGCTACACACCCCAGCATCTTGTTGACTTTTGCTGCCGCCTTCCAGCACTGTGCTGAGTTGTTGATATTCCCCGTTATAATCACCCCTAGATCTTTCTCCTTCCCGGTGCTTTCCAACTGAACCCCTCCAAACTGATAGCTCCTCCCCTGGTTCTTAGTTCCAAAGTGCAGTACTTTGCACTTCTTGTTGTTGAACCCCAGCTGCCATGTTTCCAACCAATCCTGTAGTTTGGTCAAGTCATCCTGCAGCCCTTTCCCTCCCATCTATGTCATCTACCACAGCTCCCATTTTAGTATCATCTGTGAACAGACTGATCTTACTCCAGATTCCATGTGAGATATCTGCTATGAATATCCCAAACAGCACTGGTCCCAATACCAATCCCTGTGGCACTCCGCTCATCACATCCCTTGGTGATGAGCGCTCCCCCCTCACACTACCACCCTCTGCTGCCTTTCCTTCAGCCAACTGGTGATCCATTTGATCATTTTTGTTCTCACCACAGTATCCTCCAGCTTCCCCCAAGCCTCCCATATGGCACTGAATCAAAGGCCTTGTTGAAATCCAAATACAGGACATCCACCGCATGGCCCTTGTTTGGTTCCTTGGTCACCAAGTCGTAGTACTGAACTAGGTTTGTCTGGCACGATCTTCCCGAGACAAACCCATGTTGCCAAACATCCTGGAGTCCATTGTCCTCCAAAAATGCCACCAGCCTCTCCTTTAGGATTGTCTCAATGAGCTTTCCCACAATCGATGTGAGGCTCACTGGTCTGTAGTTCCCTGGCTCATCCCTAGGGCCACTTTTGTGAATGGGCACCACATGGCCCATCCTCCAGTCTTCTGTTACACATCCTGTGTCCAGGGAGGTACTGAACAGGTCAGCCAGTGGTCCCGCCAGGATTGCTGCCAGTTCTTTTAGCACCCTAGGATGAATGCTGTCTGAACCCGGTGCCTTGTCCACCTTCAGTGCCCTTAACCCCTCCAGAACCCTGGCCTCCATAATCCCTGTATCAGTCAACCCCTCCCCTCCCCTGCCTGCCCCTCTCCTCTCCTGAGGTATCTGCCCCCCTTTCTCCTTCATGAACACAGTAGAGAAGTACTCATTTAGTGCCTTTGCCTGATCCTCCTCCTTCTCTACCCACCCCCCATCCTTCTTAATTCTCACAATCCAGTCCTTGTTCTTCCATCTCTCCCTAATGTATCTGAAGAAGTCCTTTTCACCATCCTTGATACTGTGTGCCAGCCTCAGCTCTCTCAAAGCCCTGGTCGCTCTGACCAACCTGCCTACCTCTCTGGACCTCTTTGTATACTCCTCCTTGTCTCCTTCCTCTCCTGATTTCTTGAGTCTCTGAAATGCTTTTCTCTTGGCCCTCACCCCCTCCATCACCTCCTGGATTAACCAACTGGGCTTCTTTGCCCTGCCCTTCTTGCTACATGTCCTTGCACATGTCCCAGTAGCCTCCACCAGCCCTGTTTTAATAATCTCCCACTTTTGACAAGCATCCATGTTAAACTGAATACTTGCAAGGTGCCTACTCACAATCTCCCCCATTATTTTAATGTCTGCCCCCTTGAAATCAATCACCCTGGTTCCCATATCCACTTTTTCTGTTCCCATATTGAGCATGAATCACATCATGTGGTGGTCACTCCCAGCCAGAGGGTCCTCCACCTCCAGATCCCTTACAGCCTCTCCATTTGATAATACCAGGTCCAGAGTTCTTCCTTCCCTAGTCTTTTCAGGGACCAGCTGCACCAGGAAGCTGTCCAGAACTGCATCTAATATGACTTGTTCCCTTGCACTCATGGTGGTTGGGGTGTTCCAATCCACCGCTGGTAGATTGATGTTCCCCCACCACCACTGTTTTCCCCTTCCTATTTACCCTTCTAATCTGATCAGCTAACTCTCTATCCAGGTCCTCCACTTGTGCCGGTGGTCTGTACACTACCCCCTTCCTCAGCGTCCTTTTCTTTGAGTACTGGAACTGCATCCATAGGGTCTCCATCCTGCCTTCCTCCCCCTCTTCCCTAATGCACCTTATCCCCTCTCACACATAGATTGCCACGCCCCCCTTCCCTCTGCCCTATCCTTCCTGAATATCCTGTACCCTGGGATCATCATATCCCAGTCCCGGGTGTGGCAGACTGCAGGATGGCAGCCTGATGTGAGAGCTCCATTGGCCACTGAATCTAATTGCTGAGAAATTACTTTTATCACTCGTTTTTCTCTTGAAAGGAGGACCCCAGTAGCTGCTGAACCTACCTGCAACAGTTTGCTGTGCCTGGAGGCAGAATATTTTCAGTATTTATCAGGGCATTGAAAGTTGTGTCATTTTGTTCCCGGGAGTGCAGCCTTTTTAATGATGGAGCCTGCTGAAATGGTGGTGAAATGGGAAGATATATCCGATATGCGGACTATGTTACAAAGTTTAACGCACGCCATCCCTGCTCTTCAAACTTCGGTGTCTCAGCTGGAGGAGAGGGTGAAGCTGCTGACAAAGAATTGTGGGAGCTGAATTGTTTTGTATGCAAGTGGATTCCACTACTGCGTGGTAGCAGGACAAGCTATCAGCGCTGGAGGATCAGATGTGCCAGCTCACTCTCAAGGTAGACAACCTTGAAAATCGGGGTCATCGTAACAATCTTCAAATTACTGGGCTTCCTGAGGGCTCGGAAGGGGAGAATTTATGTCACTTCCTACAATCCTTCTTCCCTCGTATACTTAACTGTACCTGGAATGCCCCCTTAGAAATCGAATGGGCGTACCACTCGTTAGGTCCTTGTCCTGCTAGAGGTTCTCCTCCTCGGCCCATTCTGGTATACTTCTTGTGCTTCTCAACTAAAGAGCACATATTGAGGTTGGCCAGAGAGCCCCTAAAGTGGAATGGGCACACTGTCTACATTTTCCAGGATTTTTCTAAGCTGGTGGCCGACCAACGGAAAGCCTTTTCACAAATTAAGAGGGAGTGGAAGGCCAGAAAAATAATGTTTAGCTTTCATTACCCTGCAATCCTGAAGGTTTGGTGGGATGAGAAAGAGATGAGGTTTCCCACTTCTAAAGCTGCCCAGGACTTTATTGACTCTTTATCCAAGTCAACTAAACCTACTTCTTACAAAGGGCAGCTGGCTCCGATGCAAGATAGCAGCATTACTTGAACCCGCAGTACATCCTCGTCTCAGGAGTCCTTGACAACACCCAGCCTACCTTTGGATGGCTCTACCCTTCCTTCTGAATCTCAATCTAGGCTTGGAGATTGGGGAACAGGGGGAGTATTGCCAAAAAGACAAAGATATCAATGGAGATCTGCTTATTTGGGACCTTCAGTGAGAGAGGTTACTACTGCTGCTGTCACTCCGGACTCAGTGGACCCTTTGATTGAGCACTCCCCCACCCTGGAGCCCAAGCACCCTCATCTTTCTCCAGTTGCCCAGGAGGGTACTGCAGGATCCCCCATTATGGACTGGGAAGACTATGGTGAGGAGGAGTTAGTTGAGGCATCCCAGATCGATGGTGCCACAACTCCTGCTACGATGAAGGATGGTGCGTCAATTCTTACTCCGGAGCTGGATGATGTTGTGGCTGTAGCCCAGGAGTGTGTGAGTCAATTCGATTTTTTGCCCTTGGCAGTCACAATGCAAGCTCCTCTTCCAACCTCTCATGAATCTCTACCTCAGGCTGCAACTTGAGGGGGACACTTTACCATGGAAGCTGATTGTCTTTTGGGCTGCCCAAGGTAGGATTCTCCTTTTTTGACCACCGCTTCTCGGAGGTTGGACCTTCTTAATTTACTCCGACTGCAGTCCTAATTTTTCTGATCTCCCTGGATCACTGTGTTTCTCTCTTCATGGTGGACTGTACTTTCTCCTGTTTTGGGACTTTGGTACTGCTTTATGTTTCCCATGTTGGGGGACAGTTGTACTCTAATAATTATACTGTATTTCTTCTGCCTTTTTAAGTAAGGCTTATGTGGGGTGATGGGTGTTTTGGTTATTGTATTGTGGAGGAGGTATATTCTTTTTTAGAGATGGGGATCCCTTTATGTTAATTCTCAATTCTCAGGGTGGTCAATATTGGAACTCTGGGACCTTTGGGTGGCTGAGCTGGCACTCACTTAGGAGGACTGTGCTATTCAGTGCACTGTTCTTCTCCATGTCAGCTAGAGAGTGGGTGGGCATTGGTGGAGGGGTCCACTGGCCTGCCTTTACCCACTTTTCAGGTCATATTATAGGGTGGTCTAGGGGTTGGCATGGGATATTGTGTTGATTTGGAATACAGTTTAATAAGGGGCTATTGTCCCCTGGGAAGGGGTGGGGAGGGTGGAATGGAGCGGGACATCTTTTGGTATAGTTTTAACTGATTGGTGGGGTTGGGGGATGTTTTCTTCTTTGGGGTATATAACTTGTTTACCTAGTTGGGGGGTTGTTTGGATTCTGGGGGAGGGGGGAAACAGGTCTGGTTATGGTTCTTTTCTGGGACATCCACCATTCCCAAACTGTTAGTTTTTGACTTAACTGTTTTTGGTGTTTATATGTGTTTTAATAGTGAGCTTTATTTGTGGGGATGTGTGACATGACCCAACTGATGCTGCTAACATGGAATGTGCAAGTTTTGAACATCCCCATAAAATGCAAAAAGGTATTCACCTTTTTGAGGTCATCTAACTGTGATATTATTTTTCTACAGAAGACGCACCTCTTAAAACGGGATGTGGGATGCTTAACTCGTAATGGTTTTAAGTACAGCTTTTTCAAGCTCTTTAAGACTAAAAGGCAGGGGGTTGCTATTTTGGTTAAACGAGGCTGTCCTTTGGTAGTTGAGAGGTGGAAGGCAGATAATGAGGGCAGATGGATGGTAGTACAGGGTAGGTTGGACCATATTTCCCTCCTTTTGCTTAACCTGTGTGTACCTAATGATGACTCTCCCGAGTTTTTTTTCTGCTCTAGTCCAAGTTATTTCAGAGTGGTTTGCTCCCCCTTTGTGTGTATTTTTTTGGGGAACTTCAATTTCTGGTGCTGGATAGGGACCCCGTCGAACATAGGATCCCTTCCCATCACCGTTCAGCTCATTAAGTACTTTCAATTTTTTTGATTGTTGGAGACCCCTACACCTGAATAGTCGAGATTACACATATAGGTCCCCAAGGTTCCACTCTTTTAGTAGATTAGATTGCTTTTTATGTAGTGCCTCCATCCTTCCAGATGTGTTGGAGGTCTGGCACAAACCCATTTTACTCTCAGATCATGCCCCGGTGGGTCTGGTTTGGAGGCCAAGGCAGATAGTACCACGTTCCCCTCATTGGCAATTTAATCCAGAACGTCTGGGATTGGAGGATTTTAAATCCTGGTTGTGGGAGGAAATTCTTTTTTATTTTCAGTCTAATGCCTCCCTGGAAATTTCAGTTTTTACTTTGTGGGATGCTTTTAAATCTTTTATCAGGGAACGGGTTATCTCATTTGCCTCACATATTAACAAACAGCACAGGCAAACCATAGATATTCTTTCTGGGAAGATTAGGACCTTGGAGAAAGAACTTTACTCTTCCTCGGTGGATAGGGACAGAATGTTGGCTGAACCAGTCCAGTGCAAGGAGCAGTTGTTGGATATTTACCACCGAAAGGCGTCTAGGGCGATATTTCTTTTGCGACAGGCCTACTGGGAGTCTGAAGACAAGGCTTTTCGATTAAAGAAGAAGGCTATGGAAGCTTTTGTTTCATATTTTTGTGGGGCTGGAGGTGAGATCTTTTCAGATACTCGGGTATGACAGAGGAGTTTTGAACTTACTATGCTGAGCTCTATACATCTTCAGTTACAACACCCCTTGACCAGTATGAGAGCTTTTTCTCAGGGGTTATGACTCCATGTCTCTCTCCAGAGGCTGTGGCCTCTTTGGATGCTGAGATCTCCCTGCAAGAGGTGCAACAAGCTATTCAATCATTGGCCCAGGGCCCAGGGATAGGCTAAGTGTCGATTTTTATTGAGGTTTTGAATCAGATCTGGCAGGTCAGTTGTTGGAAGTTTTACCTCTATCACCCAGACCGGTTCTCTTCTGGAGATGATGAAGGAGGCAGCAATCACTGCCCTGCCTAAACCTGGGAGGGATCCTGCTAGCTGCAGTAATTATCAGCTGATTTCTTTGCTTAATGTAGATTGTAAAATTTTTGAAAAGATTTTGGCCTGGGGCTTGAGAGGGTTCTCCCTTCTTTGATTAGCAGATCACAGTCCAGTTTTATGAGGGGTAGGCAGGGCAATGATAACCTCCATGCACTCATAAATCTCATTCAAGAGGTGGTGAGGGGCCTAGACTCTGCTGCTTTCATTGGGTTGGACGCCAAAAAGGTGTTTGACTCCATTGAGTGGTCATACTTGCAATTTGTTCTTGGGAAGTTTGGATTTGGTTTGAGATTTGAGCATTGGGTTAGTAGCCTTTATAGCTCCCCTACAGCATGAGTGTTAGTTAATGGTGTCTTGTCAGAGCAGTTCTCATTATACCAGGGTAGTAGACAAGGTTGTCCCCTGAGCCCTCTTTTGTTTCTCTTGGCGGTTAAGCCCTTAAACCTGGCCCTCAGCCAGTACCCTGATGTCTTAGGTATTCAGGTGGGAAGTCAGCATTATGCTACTTTATTATATGTGGACGACTTTTTATTGATGCCTGCTAAAGTGGAATCATCACTTTTGGCAGCTTGGGAGGTAATCGGCTCTTTTGAGGCCATTTTGGGCCTTCAAATAAATTGGATTAAGACGGAGGTACTGCCTCTGTTTAGGGGGATCCCACTTAGGCCTGTCTGGGACTGCACACTCTATGCTGGGTTCCAGGAGGCATCAACTATCTTGGGATGTATATTTCCGAAGATCTCTGGGGTATGTGTTCCCAGAACCTTTCCTTGGTGGTAGACTAGCTCTGCTTGGATTTTTGTAGATGGAAACAGTTAGGCTTGTCGCTTCCGGGTAAGATTGCCACTATTAAGATGATGGCTTTTCCCTGAATTTTTTACAAGCTTAGTAATGTCCCCCTCTGGATTTCTCAAGGGATGTGGGCCAAGTTGGATAGGTTATTTTCGGATTTTATTTGGGATGGAGGCCTTCCTCAGTTTAGTAGAAAGATTCTTGGGGCCCCAGGACTAGTTGGGGGATGGAATTTACCATGGCTTTGGGCATATCATCTTTCTGTGGGAGTCAAGCAAGCACTGCAGTGGTTATCCTCAGGACTGGAGCATTCCCTGTTGTGGGTGGAAATTGAGCAGACCTTAGTTGGGGATAGGTAGCTGGCTGTTCTCCTGACAAACTTCACCTTTCCCCTTTGAGGTGCACATTACCGATGGTCTTTTCTCAGTGGGCATGGACTAGATATTGTAGGTCCTTAGGCTGGGATGCCTCCTTCCTAGGGAGGTTTGAACCATTATGGCACAACCCTGTTTTTACTATAGGAGGGCAACAGGTGTCATGGAAGGGATGGGTTTTGGGAGGAGTTCGGGTCCTGGGAGATATGATGGATGCTGATATGAATTGTTTCATCTCTTTTGCAGATTTACAGGCTCAATGTCAACTACCCTCTACCCATCTATGGCGATATTTTCAACTTAGGCATATGGTGTTTTCTACCCATTTTTTTCAGGCCTCTCATTTGGTACAGTCCTCCTTCACTAGTTTTTTGCAATGGTGGTTTAAAACATCTAAGGGGCACCTAAGTATGTTATATAAAGAGTTACAAAAGAATTTTTTTCCAAATTGGACCTCTCAGAAACACAGATGGGAGGAGGATATGGGAATTGTCCTGGTTGATGAGTCATGGCTTAGATGTTGGGGAGCAGCGCATAGGGCATCCCCTGATCCCAGACTTCAATTGATTCAAAAGAAAGTCTTTGGGTGGTGGCATCACACTCCAGTTCATTTGGTACAGCTGGGTATCGTGGCCTCTAATCTTTGTTGGCAATGCTCCCAGTCTTCAGGGACTATTTTTCATATTCTTTGGACTTGCCCTGCACTACAGGGTTGGTGAGAAGGTATTATACTTTGTTTGGAGCATTCTTTGCATCTCCCAGTTCCTGCTTCTCCCATCTATTGGATTTTGGGTGACCCCTTATTGTTAGACTCTCATAGTTTAGCCCACAGGGGGTTACTTTTTGCTGTAGTATTGGAAGCAAAATAACTCCTTTTGTTCAGTTGGTGATCTCCTGAAGTCCCTCTGATTTCAAGATGGAAACAAGCTGTCTCCAAGGTGACCTCCTTTAATTTGATAAAGTGATGTACTGGAGGAGGAATGCTTTGTCCTGTTTTTCCCAGGGGTTTGATGTTTGGATGGCCTCTTTAGATAATATGCCAGGGGATGTAGCTGAGGGATCCTTAGTATAGGTAATATATGAGTTAATTATGGGTCTTAATGCGGGTATGGTGGATGTCCGGGGCTGTTATTTATATAGTTGGGGTTAAGCTGTGTTTTTAAGTATGTATTGTTCAATGGTTTATATGATGCATATTGGTTTCCTGTTTTGGTCTGTTTCTGGTTCTGGTTGACAAATAAAATGTTTATATACAAAAAATCATATCCCAGTCCGGGTACTCGGTGGCCCATGTTTCCGTGACGGCCGCAATATCCACCCTACCCACTGCCAAGAGCTCCTGTAACTCAGTTGATTTGTTACCTAAGCTTCTCACATTCATTGAGACAACCCTCCATCCTGTCTCCTTCCCTTCCTCTCCTTGCTTCTCCTCCCTCTTATTCCCCCCCACCGTGTAGCTTCCCTGAATCCTTCCCTGCTAGCTTGGGGAGTAAACTCGTTTGGCTCCTCTCTTCAGGATCTCTGCCTACCAGCTGTCCACTCGCTAACCCCCACCTAGTTTAAATCCACCTTTGTCACTATATACCCCTCTAACTTCTGCTTTAATACCCTCTTCCCCTTCCCCACTCAAGTGCAGCCTATCCCCTGCATATAGATTGTTATTTTCAAGGTTCTGCACCATCCACCCACTACCCCGTACCCCTTGGATTGACACCACTCCCCCAACCATGTGTCAAACTCCCCAATCCTCCCATTTCTCGCTGTACTCACACAGGGTACTGGAAGCACCTCTGAGAAGGTGACCAACTCCCCATCACCTCGCACAGCCATCCCACACCCTCAAACCTCTCCCTCACTACCTCCACCATCTCCCCCACCAGGTCATTCATCCCCACACTCACCACTATATGCAGTTTCCTCTTACCCTTCCTTGCACACTTTAGAATTGACTGCCCCACCCTGTCTGATATTTACCCTGGTATGGACTCCACCCATACGCAACTATGCCATTTCCCCTTGCTGCCCCATCTGATCCCCTTAAGTATGGAGTCCCTCAGTACCAATACAACCCTTCTTCATTTCTCTCTCTCGTCCCCACCCTTCTACCCAGGTTCACATTTCTAGAGTCCCCCATATTAGAAGCTCTACTGTTCACTCAAGTGGTTACCCCCCCTTTTCACCTGACCTATCCCCTCCTCCCTTCACTGCTTACTTGCTATTCTCTACCTCCCCCATCTGCCCTGGGCCCCCCACCTGTGCAATGGCCCTCTCACCCCTCCACAAGTATTGCCCCTCTTCCCTCCTCTTCCCAAGTACCATCCCTTGTGCAATCTCCTCCTGTTTCCTCTCCTGCCCCCTCCTGGAGCCCGCCCTCCTTCTCCTCCTCCACCACCAGTGTTGTCAGTACAGCTAACCTATTTCCTACCCCCTCTGTTCTACCATGCATTGGCTCCTCTCTCCTGACTTAAGTCCCCCCCCTCTGCTTCTAGGCCCAACTCGAGTCCACCCTCCATCATTATGCCTCCTGTCCAGTTTGCTCCCACCCCCTTCCCCATCACTTCCCTCGACCCATTGTTCCTCCCATGTGGTGTCCTCATGTTACTCCCTGATGAAGGCCCACCTGTCCTAGAATCCCCCTCATTCTCTCCAGCTCTCTACCAAGCCACCACACCTCATCTTCAAGCCTTCTCAGTCTGTGGCAGAATGGACACCCTCCCAGCCTCCACAATATGTTCATCCATACCACTTCCCCACAACCATTGCATTCCACAATCCTACCCATGGCTAGCACTACCTATTAATGAAACAAAAGATAATACAGTACTATCTATACTAATTGTACCTGTCCAGCCCCATACCCACTATATTGTACCTGCACAAGGTGCAAGACAATATTCACCAAAGATACCTAAAAACACCTATAAATTATATTACCAACTGTACCTACACAGTACTGACCAAAACGTACAGTTCTACCTAAAACGTAATACAGTACTAAAAATACCTATATGCTACATTACCCACTATACCTGCACAAAGCATAAACTACTGACTAAAAGTACAGTTACATATGTACAGTACAGTTATATAAGACAATATACAGTTCTAAATTACCTATACGATACCATACTTCTAGACCTACCATACTACTATACCTGAAACTATACTACTATACCTGAAACAACTGTCTATTTAGAGAGAAGTTCCCTGAAAGCTACCTAAGAATTACAGTTATGATACCAGTACTAGCTGCAAAATATAGTACTATCTATGAGTTTCTAACCAGTCCAGTCCCTACTTAAAAATACAATACCAGCTCCACTTGCAAAGATGTGTAAGGTACTATTACCTACGATACCTACCATCCGTATGTTTCCCACAACTACAGCTTGAGATGCTACACCTAGCTCCTAACACATTACTATCTATAAGTTTATAACTTTAACCTCTTTAAACAGAGCTACATATCACTCTCTAACGTTACAAAGAACAATCCCCTCAGTTAGCACAAGTTAGTGGATGCACCTGGTAGTGCCTTCCACCAATCCCAATGCAGCAGCACCCCAATAAGTGTGGATAAGCTGGGCGTGGGAGGAATGTGGGAGGGTGGGATTAGGGCCCACTGCGGCTTCTGTAAGAGTCAATCAGTCTCTTACACCACTACTGTTGAAAGTAGAGCCCCACCTACTTAGAAACAGCCAGAACCTTCCAGAAACAGAGCAACAAACACAAAGAAACTTCCAGAGCTGTAGCTTGCTGCTGCCCCAACCCCAAACTGAAACAAACTCTCCCAGCTCACATCAATTTAAACACAGAAAGCACAGAATCACCTGAAGGAAGCTGTTATATCACAAAGAAACTTCCAGAGCTGTAGCTTGCTGCTGCCCCATCCCCAAACTGAGGCAAACTCTCCCAGTTCACATCAATTTAAACACAGAAAGCACAGAATCACCTGAAGGGACATGACGCAGGGACAAGCTGGATGGGTGGCAGGGAGTCAGGTAGGGGCATGGGGAGAGTAGTAGGCTGCAACAACTGTGGGGCAGCTATCCTTTTAGGGGTCACATGGAAAGCAGGTGGTTGCCTGGTGTGTAGACAACTTAAGCAGCTCAGGGAAGAGATTATGTGGTTAAGGGCAGAGATAGGTAGAGTGAAAAGAAGAGATTAAGGAAACAATCCAGGACTAAGGGCACATGGGGGTGACCAAGAATATTGCTGGCAGCCCAGGCACAGGGGGAGAGTGGAAGGGGTACATGGACCAATAGGGCCACCTCATGGACCGCCATGTACAGACAAAGGGGGGTGTAGGACAATAGGCTGCAGGGGCAGGAAGGGCCCCAGAGCTGGATTCAAATGTGGGCCTCTCAATAGTATGACAGAGAAGACTCTGAGTAGGGGGAGTCATGAAGCAGGTTCTCAGTGCTGGCTTCACTGGAGGAGATAAGACAGAAGGACCAAGTAGGCAGGGATGGAGAGGATGGGATTACTAGCATCCCGGTGGGCAATGTAAGGGTGGGTAAAGTGGGCAAGGCTTCGATGGGTAAGGATAAGGGGGCAGGGGCTAGGAAACTGGACAGAGGGTCGCTAGGTAAGGGGACAGAGGAGATAAGGGGAGGGATGCATCAGGGAGGAGGGGCAGGTGAGGACTAGTGGAGAATGGTGGTGAAGTCAGAGGAGGATGGGGTGGGGGGGCAGAGCAGAGATGAGGGTGGAAGGGGGAACAGCTGATCTGCACTTTGAAACAAAAAGACCTGGCAGGAAGGGATGAGGGACAGACAAGGCAAGCAGTACAGGAAAACAAGGGTGGGATTCTAAGGCTGGGGGATTCAGTTCTGAAGGGGGATCAGATGGGGGAGCAAGGGAGAGAGGCATAGTAGAATATGGGTGGTGGCCATGCCAGGCATGACAGTGGACAGGGTGGGGCAATCCATTCTGAAGTATGCTAGGAAGAGTAGGGAGAAACCTCACATAGTTCTGCATTTGGGAACCAATGACCTGGCAGGTAATACAGTTGATGTAGTCCGGGAGAGGTTTGGGAGCTGGGGTGGATTTGTGAGGAGGTGGGGGGATCAGTAACCTTCTCAGAGGTGCTTCCTGTACCCAGGGCAAGCATGGTAAGGAAGCAGAGGATTGAGGAATTTAACGTGTGGCTAAGGGATTGGTGCCCATCCGAAGGGTATGGGCCAGTGAGGGGGGGGGAAGCACACGGAAGGGCATGGATCTCTATGCCAGGGACAGGCTTCACTTGAGTGGGGAGGGTAGGAAGGTCCTGAAACAGAAGCTGGAGGAGTACTTAGCAAATAACGAGAATTTAAACTAGCAATGGGGGGGTGGCAAGAGGGCAGAAGCCTGGCTGGATGCTCAGGCAGGGAGGCCAAAATAGCTTATCCCCCCCCCCATGCTGGTGGCAGGGAACATACGGAGGCATCAGTGGGGGGGCAAAGAAGGGAGAGCAAGTAGGGAGAGGGGTAAAGGAAGCAGGTGGAAGGTGGTAACATTGAACACTAGGAGTCTGGGGAACAAAGTAGCAGAATTACAGGCTCTCATGGCGGATGGGGAAGTGGATATGGTAGCCATAACTGAGACATGGGCCACACTCTACCATGATTGGGACCTGGCAGTACCGGGATATAAGCTATTTCAAAGGGACAGGGTAAAGGAGGGGGGTGGTGCTGTATGTGAGGGAAGGTCTGAAGTGTGTCAGGGAGGAGGGGGAGGAAGGCAACACTCAGACTGATGAGTTAGATAGGGAACTAGCAGGGCAGGTCAGAAGGGTCTGTGGAAGGGGCAGTACGGTGATTGTAGGTGACTTCAACCTGCCAGGGGTGGATTGGGGTACCCCAGCTAAAACAAATAGAAGGGAACAAGTACTTCTGGATGCCTTCCAGGACAGCTTCCTATTGCAGATGGTCAATGAGCCGACCAAGTTAGGGAACTCCCATGACCTCATCCTGGCAAATGGTGAGTTCATGAGGGAGCTGAGAGTGGAGGAACCACTGGCAGAGAGTGTCCATTACTCAGTGTGATTTATGATAAACATGGGGAAAGAGGGAGTAGGATCAGTCACAAGGGTGTTAGACTTCAGAAGGGCTGACTTCGGGAAGATGAGGGAAATAGTGAGGAGTGTTCTAGCAAGGATCAGTCCAGATATGGACACTAATCAGAGGTGGGAGGTCATTAAAAGGGGGATAGAGGAGGCAATAGCAACATGTACAAGGATCCAGAGTAACGAGGTGTGGGCAAAGAAGCCTAGTTGGGTCAGAAAGTGGGTCATGGAGAAAGTAGGAAGAAAAAGAGCCACCTTTAGAAGTTACAAGCGAACAGGGAGGTGGGAGGACAGAGAGAAATACCTAAAGGAATCAAGGGAGGTGACAAGGGCAGTCAGGGCAGCCAAGGCATCCCAGGAACTCAAGCTAGCACAGGGCACAAAGGAGGGGAAGAAGGACTTCCTTAGGTACATCAGGGAGAAAAGGAACTGTAGAGACCAAATTGTGAGGATTAAAAGGGTGGGTGGACACTAAGGCAGGACAGGCAGAAGCATTAAAAGAGTACTTCTGCTCTGTATTTACCAAAGTGAAAGGGGGCAGTCCCCAAGGGGATTGGGGGGGCAGTCACGGGGGAATGAGGAGATAGACAGGGAAATCACAGTGGGTAGGGTACTGGAAGGCTTGAGGGCACTGAGAGTGGACAAGGCACTGGGTCCGGATGGCATACACCCCAGAGTGCTAAGTGAACTGGCAGATGTCCTGGCTGAACCACTTGCAGACCTGTTCAATGCATCTCTGGACTCAGTGTGTGTACTGTAGGACTGGAGGATGGCACGTGTGGTGCCCCTCCACAAGCGTGGCCCCAAGGACGTGCCGGGGAACTACAGACCAGTTAGCCTCACATCCATCATGGGAAAGCTGATGGAGACAATCTTGAAGGAGAGGCTGGTTTCCCTCCTGGAGGCTAATGGGCTGCAGGACAGCAGGCAGCATGGGTTTGTCTCGGGCAGATCCTGTCAAACTAATCTGGTGGAGTACTATGATTGGGTAACCAGGCAACTGAGCAAGGGCCATGTGGTGGATGTCCTGTATCTGGACTTCAGCAAGGCATTCGATTCAGTGCCGTATGGGAGCTTAGGTAGTTAGTTGGAGGGCACAGGAGCCGGGGCAAAGCTGGTGGAATGGGTAGTGAACTGACTGCAAGGGAGACAGCAGAGGATGGTGGTGGGAGGGGAACTCTCATCACCCAGGGCAGTCACAAGTGGGGTGCCACAGTGTTCTGTGCTGGGGCCGGTGTTATTTGGGATTTTCATAGCAGACATTTTGAGAGGCATCAAGAGCAAGACCAGTCTCTTTGTAGATGACACCAAGATGGGAGCGGTGGTGAGTGACCTAGAGGTGGGACAGAGGTTACAGGATGATCTGGCAAAATTAGAGGCCTGGTCAGACACTTGACAGCTGGGGTTCAATGCTAAGAAATGCAAGGTGCTACATTTCAGATCAAAGAACCCAAGGAGGGGCTATCAGATAGGGGGCATTCAGCTGGCCAAGACAGAGGAGGAGAAGGATCTGGGGTAATCATAACAGGAGCAATGAACAATTCCATGCAGTGTAGAAAGGCAGCTGCCAATACTAACAAGATGCAGGGTTGTATTGCCAGGGGCATTTCCTACGGGGGGGGGAGGTGATTCTGCCACTGTGCAGGTCACTGGTTAGACCACACCTGGAGTACTGTGTGCAGTTCTGGTGGCTATACCTGAAGAAGGACATTAGGCTACTGGAGTCAGTGCAGTGCAGGGCAAAAAAAAAATGATCCATGGATTGGAGGACTTGCCCTACGAGAGTAGGCTGAAGAAGCTGAACATGTACTCCCTGGAGGAGAGGAGAGACAGAGGGGACATGATTGAGACCTTCAAATACATGAAGGGGATAAATAGGTCAGACACAGGAGGGCTTTTCCAGTTAAGGAGGGGGAGGATACCTGTGGGCACAGTCTGAGATTGGAGGGGGGTAGATTCAGGAGGGAAATGAGGAGACGCTTTTTCATGGAGAGGGTGGTGGCAGGTTGGAACACACTACCAGAGGAAGTGGTATCCTGTAATACGGTGGGCTGCTTCAAAAAGGGATGGGACAGGGTAAGGGGGAGGGTCACTGGAGGAGGAGGAGGAGGAGGGGAGGGAGGGGCAGCTGCAGTATAGGGGCTGCTAGCTGCACATTTGAGTAGACTCGATAGACCATGTGGCCTTTATCTGCTGGCCAGTTCATATGTTCATACAATATATATTTATTTATTTAGTTTTTGTTGACCGGGTAAGTGCACTAGACAAATCCTGCCTGTTTTCAGGTGCAACCCGGGGGAAGGGGATACAGATGAATTCCAACTGACCTTGAACCAGATTAAGCTGTTGGTGGTATTTTTAGTGAATGAGGGAAATTTGGCCAGGACACCAGGGAAATTCCCCTACTCTTTTTGATAAGTGCCATGGGATCTTTAACATCCACCTGAACTACCACCAATCCACGCAGATGGGACCTCGGTTTAACGTCTCATCCGAACGACGGCACCTTAGAAGTGCAGCACCCCTTTCCTGCTGCACTACAGTGTCAGTACTGGGATATTAACCCAAGTGCCGGATGTGGGAACTGAACCCACAGCCCTCTGATCTCCTGGCCTCAGAGGTGAGTGTGCTACCTACTGAGCCACTGACACTGGCTATATATATATATATTCATTGCATGATGGAGACAATCTTGAAGGAGAGGCTGGTTTCCCTCCTGGAGGCTAATGGGTTGCAGGACATATATATATATATATATATATATTCATTGCAAAAAACTTTGTTAATTCATCAGTTAGGGTGAGTACTATAGCGACAAAAGGAGGGAAATGAGGCATTAGGGTTTCCAGCCCTAACATCCCATCCCCACCCTGCAGAAACTGACAGGCGTTGGGGGGGTGCCTTGGGGTCATCGACCCAAATGCTCATGCTATTCCACCACCAACCCCACCCTCCAGACACGGACAGGAATCAGGGTGTGTCTTGGGATCATCGGCCCTAACACTCACCCTATTCCATAAGTAATTAAGCTCAGATGGGTATAGTATAGGAGAATGGGGTGAGCATTAGGGCTGAAGACCCCAAGGCACACCCTGATGCCTGTCAGTGTCTGTAGGGTGGGGTTGGGGGTGGAATGGCATGAGTATTAGCGCTGTTGACCCCAAGGCATACGCCCCCACACCTGTCAATCTCTGCAGGGTGGGGGTGGGGTGTTAGGGTTGGCAGCTCTAATGCCTCATTTCCCTCCTTTGTCACTATAGTACTTACTCTAACTGATACATTAACAAAGTTTTTTGCAATGAATTTCCTTACTTTTTGAGACAGTATAATAGTATTCCCACTTTATTGTGGGAGCGCAGGGTCATTCAGACCCTGCATTGCAATCCCACCGTAGAGGCACATATGTAGGTAGGTGTTGAAGTGCAGGGCCCTCTGGGCACTGCGCTTCCATGTGTAGAACAACAGTGACCAAATTGTAAACATATCCATCTTATTACCCCACCTCATGTACCACGATACTGAGAAATTGTGAAATGCAAGCCAAAACGTAATTATGTGCAAGTGCAATGCCATTCTGTGCCACAGGTGTGAAAACATGTTGTGGGCAGGATTTGAAAAATAACAGCTGTGACATACAAGCATTACTCACACATACATACATAGCAAAAGCCAGTGCAAAAAGATGTCTTAACAAATTTAAAAAAGAAGACATTGTACCAATACACTCTGTGGCAGAGCAGAAAGTCTTTCAAACAATAAGACAACATGCTTTACAAAAACCACATACAAGACCCACAGGAACATAAACCTTGTTCACACACAAATAAGCATGTTTTGTACAGTACAAACAAGGAACCGTGCACTCAGTTTTGGCAGTTTCAAGAAATCCTCAGTGTATTAGCAAAAGAAAATATACAGCCTACATAGTACACTCAGAAAATTATCACTATTTTAAAATTATACACACTTCCAGACCAGTATGCGTTTTTCGATAGAACGTCATTTTTTTTAAAGAACAACATTTTTTATGACATTCAACAACAGCAACAGTACCAATAAAGCTTACTTAAAAGAGAAACACCACTATCTAACCAGAATGTCTTCAAATGCAACAGACCTGCATATCTCTATTCTATGTCACTTTACTGTGCTACAGAGAGAAGACACCACAATAATTTCTGAAAAACAGAGCATTACCTGCGGACAGTGAGCACATTTTACATACATATTTCTTTGGAAAGTAAATATATTCCCAAAAGTTCAAGTAACAGGCCTAAACTTAAGAAAGTGTTTTCATGTTGCAACTTCTCAGCAGTAGCCATTACAATTCATAAATCATGTCACCCATGTGAAAATAAAAAGCAGGACACATACAACATTAAGAAAAAAACTAAAAAAGAAAATAAAAATTATATTAGAAAAACATGGGTTCGATCCCATGACTGCAACATACAGTCATCCTACATCCTATCTCTGTGCCACATTTCACAAGCAAGTACATGTCTGAGGATACTGAAATGGCACACATTAAAAATTTCACATAGTAATTTAAAAAAGAATGGCAAAAATATTTCTGAACAACAGATGATCAAACCCAAGACACTACCATATCTTAATCCTCCACACTACCTCTGTACCACAGAAGAAGGCCAATGACAAAGTTTTCACAACACATTACATTCCCTGCATCCAATTAGTCAACCTCCTATTAATACCACATGTTTCTGTGCAACCAACCACATTTTGCTAAATGTATCACTGTTTTCGATATTAGAAAACCATCTTTTGAAAGAAAAAGAATTCTCTCAAAAATTGCTGCACATAAAATCTCCAATGGGAATAAAACACTCAACAGCATGAATGAAGGGAAGCATGATTGGCAGTCATGGAGGAAGAACTTTCTCCTATGTCCATAAAAATGAACCAATGAAACTGTCCCTTGCTCAGCACAGCCAAAAACAGCACCAAGCAAAATGTGGTGCATAATCAGCAACCTTTGGCACTCTTTTGACAAATACAACTACACACATGGGAAAGCGATTTCTTTAGAAGAAAGCATAGAAAAGAAGTCAAGATTCCTCTACCGATCAGCAACCCACAAGGCAACATCACTACAACAGTAAGTAAAATGTTTACCATCTTCCAACAGTACAAACTGCAACACATTTTGGAAGACAAGAAGTTGAAAAACTTAATGAAATATATGTTTTTTTAGTAACCCGACGTGAAAGACGTATAAATCAAAATATATCCACAAGATTATTCATAGAAAAACAAGTATCACTTCTCAACATTCCAGTGATACCAAGTTCAATTAGAGCCTCCATTTCTAACCACAGTAATGTAAAAAGGCAAGCACAGTCACTAACATTGATTGATAAAAATCCATTGTAGTAGCAATGCACATTTGCTAAATGAAATACTATCATATTCAGCAAAATGAAAGTGTCTGAAACTATTTTCTATACATACATGAAATAATCCTAAATGCTTTACCAGCACAGACAGACTTACCAGCTTGAATGTTTCAGTCACAAGAGAGCACTCAAACTAAGGTCTGCACACAAAACAATAAACACCCAGAAAATAGACAAAACAAAATGCAGTGATGCCCACTCACCCAATAACAAAGAATACTGTTGCCAGGTGCCTGAACAAAAATATTTCCAACACACAGCCAATAAGAAACACAAAGTTGATGAAAATAAACTGCTCAGAGAACACAGCATCTCATGGTGCCCTCATTCTCCAATTAAATCCCACTTGACATCATAGGCATGGAAACAGTCCACAACATAAGCAGACAACACACACCACATGTCCCATTTTCTATCACACTGCTCATAGCAGAGAGTTTGCCAAATTACACATTCCATAATACTCAAGAAAATCTCACACTAGAAGTATCTCACATTTTTCCTTTTTTCCCTTTCTTTTTTGTAAACAATGAGATTGTCATAATATCATGTTAATGTACTTTTCCCTCAACTTTACCAATCACAGGATACCATGCCAAGGTCTTGGAAAAAGCAACACATGCCATACCTCACAGAAGCAGTCCAGGCCCTAGGAGATCCCCACATAATCATGTGGGTCTCAAACCAACCTCAGAGTGACGTATAGGACACAGTCAGCAGTCACATTCCGAAGCAGCATAATGTCACCAACGATGTTCTCTGTTGTAAAAAAAAATGGAAATTATTGAGACAGAAGTGTATGCCATACTGCAAACCATGTGAGCAACAGCAGGAAAACCCAAGCTTGGGGAAAGACACTACAGTAGTAAGTGCAAAAGAAGAGAAACAAAAAAAAAAAAAACATAAAAACGTACACAACAGTTATAAACCACAGTATCCCAACTAAACGATGCATACACTTATGTTGCAGAATGCATTAAAGGAATACCACTTTAGAAACACAGGGAACCCCTTCAAGAATGTGAAGCAGCTGGCCCGGTGGCACAGAGGGTTGAGGCACTGGACGACACACCTTGAGCCATGCTAGCAACCCGGGTTCAGGAATGGACTTGGGGTGCTGGGGGCTGACAGGGGACAGAGAGGATTGGGCATCTAGAGGACTGCTCTCCTCTCCTGGGGTGGGTTGGGTGGCAAGCCTCACTCTGTAGTGGCCCCCAGTGGAGATTGGGGGTACTACAAGTAACGCAGGAGGGACAAAACATAAACAGCTCTAATTGCCGCCGGATGACTGCTGCAGTTCTCTGCTACCATCAGAGTCCTTCACGGAGCCCTCTCTTGGTCTCAGCAGCACACTGGACCTAATTGCAGTGTGCTGGTATGCCTGTCCCCGGTGCCGTCCCCCTTGGAGGAGGGGGACCCAACCAGTGCAAGGGTTATGTCGGGATACTTCAGGGTTACATAGAAACATAGAAACATAGAAGCTGACGGCAGACAAGGACCGCAAGGCCCATCCAGTCTGCCCACTTCCCCCTCCACCCCATAAATGTGCCATCGGCCTCCGCTCTGTCAGTGACCTATCTATTCGTAGTCATTTGTATTGCTCCCTTATGCCTATCCCATGCCTGTTTGAAGCCCTGCACTGTATTCATAGCCACCACTTCTTGTAAGCCATTCATGCATCTACCACCCTTTCTGTGAAAAAATTTCCTCACATTCCCCCTTAATCGGCCTCCCTCTAATCTCATGCTGTGTCCTCTTGTCCTGCTATTTTCTTATATTTAAACATGTTAGACTCTTTCACCTTGTTTATGCCCTTAAGGTGTTTAAATGTCTCGATCATATCACCTCTCTCCCTCCTTTGCTCAAGGGTATACATATTGAGCTCCGTTAATCTGTCCTCATATGTCTTCTGATGCAGTCCCTGCACCATTTTGGTTGCCCTTCTCTGGACTGCCTCAATTTGGTTAATGTCCTTGTGAAGGTGTGGCCTCCAATACTGCACGAGTACTCAGATGGGGCCTAACCAATGTCTTGTACAGAGGGATTATTACCTCCTCTTACGACTTGTGATACCCCTACTAATACACCCTAACACCCCTAGCCTTACCTACTGCTTTAGAGGTCTGCTTGGATGATTTTAGGTCATCAGTGATGATGATGCCCAAGTCTCTTTCTTCCTTTGTGACTGCTAGCAACTCCTCCCAGCCTATAAGTGGCTTCAGGGTTTCTCTTCCCTATGTGCATGATTTTGCACTTCTTTGCATTAAATCCCAGTTGCCACTCTTCTGACCATTCTGCTAGTTTATCCAGATCTCTTCTCATTCTGCCCACCCCATCTGGATCATCTACTCTGTTGCAGATCTTGGTGTCATCTGCAAACAGACAAGCCTTACCCTCTAGTCCATCTGCGAGGTCACTAATGAAGATGTTGAATAGGACTGGCCCCAGGACTGATCCCTGAGGTACCCACTTGTGACTTGCATCTCTTCTGACTGTATACCATTTACCACCACTCTCTGTTTTCTGCCAGTCAACCAGTTTGCCACCCAGTTGACCAACTTCTGACCCACCCGAGCCTACCTAGCTTATTTATCAATCTTCTATGTGGAACAGTGTCAAAAGCTTTGCTGAAGTCAAGGTAGGCGACATCAACTGCTCCCTTGGTCCACCACTCTGGTTACCCAGTCAAAGAAATCTATGAGATTAGTTTGACAGGACCTTCCTTTGTAAACCCATGCTGTCTTGGATCCTGTGCCCTATGGATTCCAGGTGTTGCACTATCCTTTCCTTAAGGAGTGCCTCCATAATCTTGCCACTACTGAGGTAAGACTGACGGTCTGTAGTTCCCCACCTCCTCCCTGCTACCACTCTTGTGGAGTGGGATCACATGAGCCCTTCTCCAGTCTTCTGGGACCTCTCCTGTGCTCAGAGACTCACTAAACAATTCTGCTAATGGCTCTGCTAGTTCCTCCTTTAGCTCCTTAAGTACCCTGGGATGTATGCCATCAGGTCCCATTGCCTTATCACCCTGAGCTTAGCAAGCTCTTGTAGACCCTTTCTTTTGTGAAGAGTAGTGCTCACCTCCCTCCCCTGTGTCCATGATGCTGAGCTGTGGGCCTTGCCCTACCTTCTCTTCAGTAAATACTGAGCAAAGTATCTATTTAGGATAGATGCCTTTACAGGGTCCTCCTCCTCACATGCTCCCTTTTCTCCATTAAGCTTGCAATACCCCTCTGGACTTTCTCCTTTCACTAATGTATCTATAGAAAGTCTTGTCACCTTCTTTACTGTTAGTGCTAGTGTTTCCTCAGTTTGGGACTTTGCCTGCCTTACTGCCTTACCTGCTTCCTTAGGGCAGTTTGGTATGCCTCCTATCTTCATCCCGCTGTGTTCCCTTATATTTTCTGAAGGCCAGCCTTTTGGCTCTGACCTTTTCTGCTACTGTATTTGAGAACCAAAGTGGTTTCCTTCTTCTTTACACTTCCTTTTCTGTCTAACACAATGGATGTTGCTTCAGTATTGTATCCTTAATGCTTGCCCACTTTGCCCTGTACCTCCTCACCTGTGTTTCTTTTTGCCAGGGCTAGCTTAACTCTGTTGGCCATCTTATCAAAGTCAGCTCCTCTGAAGTCCCATATTTTTGCCTTGGAATGGGATGATTTAGATGTAGTAGCCAAATTGAACCATACCATGTGATGGTCACTGGCCCCAGGTGACCTTCTACCTGGAGATCTGTGATCCCTTCTTTGTTAGTCAGTACTAGATCTAGGATAGCCCTGTCTCTGTGGGTTGCTGTACCAGTTGTTTGAGGCCCTCCCCTGCAGGGAATCCACTATGTGTCTAGTTCTGGCCGATGTTCCTGCTGGTATTGACCAATCTGTATCTGGCATGTTGAAGTCTCCATTATCAGAACCTCCCTTTAGCTGTCATGTTTTGTATATCTTCTAACAGTAATGTGTCTATGTCCTCCCTCTGGTCTGGGGCCTGTAGACAACCCCAGTTCTTATGGCTGTCCCATTTCCTGTTTCCAGGGTGACCCACAGTTCTTCTGGCTCCTTATGTGTATTCTGAATTTCTGTAGCTTTGATATTTTCATTAACATACAGGCCACTCCTCCCCTTTTGCACCTCGGTCTCTTCTGAACAATACATAGCCAGGTACTGAAGTCTCCCAAGTGTGGTTACTGGTAAACCACGTTTCACTAATTGCTACTATGTCCAGTTTAGCCTCTGACATTATTGCCTGCAGGTCTGGGATCTTATTTCCCAGGCTGTGAGCATTTGTGACATGATTTTCCATTGGCCAGATTTTGGTGTGTTAGTTGTTGGGTGAAGTTTGGCATTACCCTGTGCATCGTATGGGGAGACAAACCTTTTTCTTACCTGGTGATGCAAATGAACGGCAAACACGCTGAATTCCTGTTTGACCACTAGCTGAGGGGAGGGTGTTCTTCCCATTCGACGTATGGGTGC
Organism: Neoceratodus forsteri; assembly: GCA_016271365.2. Taxonomy (NCBI): domain Eukaryota; kingdom Metazoa; phylum Chordata; order Ceratodontiformes; family Ceratodontidae; genus Neoceratodus; species Neoceratodus forsteri. The sequence goes on along the minus strand of CM057456.1, from coordinate 533,059,700 downwards.
TGCCCCTCTCCCCATTACAGTTTAAATATTCTGCAAGGCGTCAAACTTCTGCCCCAATGCACTGACTCCTCTTTAGTCAGATGCAGTCCATCAAATTTAAAGAACTTCGCTCCCAGAACTGTTGCCAGTTCCCTACAAATCTGTGTCCTTTTTTCTGGCACCAGTCCTTGAGCCACGTGTTTAGCTCCCCTATCTCCCCTTCTCTGACCTTCCGTCCATCTGCTCCCTTCTCCCAGACTGGCAGGATCTCAGAGAAGGAGATGCCGGACGAAATAGATGATAGTTTGTCACCCAGCCTAGTCAGGTGTTCCTTGGTCTCCATTCTAGAGCAACTCAGGGTTGTCTGCGATGTGGGACTGAGGAGTGGCTCGAGAGCGGACAGCCGGGGTGAGTTGGGAACATGGCAGCCTGAAGGAGTGAGGGTCATTGTGGATGTGGGAGGGGAATAAAAATCACACACACGAAAAAAAAAAGAAGGTGAAGCAACTGAATCAGATGAAGATGGCAATGATGAAAATGAACAGAAGGAGAAGACAAAAGACAACAGCAACACAGAAGCCCATGACACAGAAATGTCTGAAGAACATGAACTGGAGTCCCAAGGAACATCACAGGAAAGCACAAAAGAGCAAGTTCCTCAGCAATCATCAGGTAAAATCATACAAAGCACAGTACGCAAACCCCATTCACTTTTTCAAGCAGTAAAGATGCAAGCAGTGCAATGGCATCTAACTTTTCCCCTTATCTTTTTTCTTTATCGTTTTCCTCACAGCAGATCTAACACAGAAACTGGACCACCTTATATCAGTTATAGAGAGAAGATTTGCAGTAGTCAGAGAAAGTATTACAGAAGTAATCTACCAGCATCACCTGCAACCACAGGCCGAGAATGCCTGAGTTGCTCTAGAATGGCAAAACCAGTCTTTACTGCACTAAATTTCGGATCAACTAACAGAAATAAAACACATTCTCAGACTAACAACAACAAGCCACCACATGTGGACAAACCCCACACCAAAAGGACCCATAAAAGTAACATTTCTACCTCTCCATCATGTACAAAGTAGTCCACATCATCTAAGCATCATACCAGCGCCACTATGGAAATATTGAAATTTTATTTCATTCTCTTATTTCTAAATATTCAATTTTTGCAAAGCAAAATGTAACACACAAGGTAAAACTCATATGTTGCTTTTTTATCAAAACAGGGAAAGAATTTTGGAGCATAATATTTGTTTTGTCATGGAAATACCAGACTGAGTGAAAGTCAGTTATATCTTCTTTTTGAACTGGAAATATATAAAAAAGTTACTAATCAAATTTTGTTTACCCCAATAGTTTAACGAGTGAATGTAACTCACAACCTTTTTTATTTGTTGTACTGTGGTACAATAATAACAGTTCTATACACCTTTCATTATTTATTTCAAAAGTACCAGTGAATGCAACTAGAACAAGCATTTGTCAATGCCGAATGTTTGCTTGCTGGCATTGGCAGTGGTAGTGTAGAAGTTACAGAGCTGCGTAATAGGAATGGCAGTGAAGTATTGAACTGAAGCCAACCCCACCACCACCCTGCAGAGAGTGACAGGCATTGGGGTGTGCCTTTGGGTCGTCGGGCATAACGGCCATGCCATTTCACCACACCCCACCCTGCAGACACTGACAAGTGTCACGGTGTTCCTTGGGGTCTTCGGCACTCATGCGCACCCCATTCCATTAGGAAATATGGTTAGATGGGTGCAATATAGGAGAATGGGGTGAACTTTGGGGCTGAAGAGTCCAAGGCATACCTCGATGCCTCTCACTGGCTGCAGGGTGTGGAATGGTATGAGCATTACAGGCAAGAATCCCAAGTCACATCCCTGATGCCTGTCATTCTCTACAGGGTTGGCGATTTAGTTGAAAAGCCTAATACCTCAGGCATTCGTTGGTATTTTCACTCCAAATTTTCAACATGTTTTTTTTGTGACCCCACCTCATGAACAGTGGCAATATCAGTTTGTTAGCCAAAGCTGCTTATGCACAGTGACTACGGCATTTAGCACCACAGGTGCAAAAACATTCTGAACAGGATGTAAAAATGACAGCTGTACTGTTCATGGGGAGGTGTAAAAATGGCAATGTTGCAAATCTGCAGTAAAAATATTAAAAAAACTGGTGAAGACACGAGCGTACATAGAAACAGTGCAACGCACACCCGTAATATAATTAGGTTGGGGATTTTTTACAGCAAATTGTCAACTCAGGTATTTTGGTGCCTCCGATCATGAACAGTGTCACTGTGATTTTCTTTATCTGTCCCAAACATTGCTTTCGCACACCAACAGCACCATTGTGCGCTACATGTGCGAAAACACATTTTGGGCGACATATGAAAAATGGCAGCTATACTGTTCAGAAGGAAGTGTAATAAAATGGCAATGTTGAAAATCTGCAGTGAAAATATTAAATTAAGAAACTTACGAGCATGCATAGAACTGCGAACGACGTCAGAAACAGTCATTTTAGAATTTTTCACCAAATTTTCAACATAGCCATTTTAAGACCTCTGCTCATGAACAGTGTCACTGTGATTTTCTTAATTTGTCCCGTACATTGATTTCACATACCGACTGCGCCATTGTGTGCTACATGGGCGGAAACACATTTTGGGTGAGATGTGAAAAATAACAGCTGTACTACTCATAAGAAGGTGTGGTAAAATGGCAATGTTGAAAATTTGGAGTGAAAATATTGAAAATTCGTGAACTTACGAGCATGCGTAGGAATTGCACAACGCACGCTCGTAGAACAGTCATTTTTAAGAATTTTTTCACCAAATTTTCAACATAGCCATTCTAAGACCTCTGCTCATGAACAACTTCACTATGATTTTCTTAATTTGTCCCGTACATTGATTTCGCACACCGACTGCGACATTGTGCGCTACATGGGCGGAAACACATTTTGGGTGAGATGTAAAAAATAACAGCTGTACTACTCATAAGAAGGTGTGGTAAAATGGCAATGTTGAAAATCTGGAGTGAAAATATTGAAAATTCGTGAACTTACGAGCATGCGTAGGAACTGCGCAACGCACACTCGTAAAACAGTCATTGTTAGGAATTTTTTCACCAAATTTTCAACATAGCCATTCTAAGACCTCTGCTCATGAACAATGTCACTGTGATTTTCTTAATTTGTCCCGTACATTGATTTCAACACACCGACTGCGCTTTGTGCGCTTACATGGGCGGAAACATGTTTTGGTGAGATGAAAAATGACAGCTGTATTACTCATAAGAAGGTGTGGTAAAATGGTAATGTTGAAAATCTGGAGTGAAAATATTGAAAATTCGAATTTATGGCGTGCGTGAGAACTGCTACACGCTACGTAAAACAGTCATTTTTAGGAATTTTTTCACCAAATTTTCAACATAGCCATTTTAAGACCTCTGCTCATGAACAGTGTCACTGTGATTTTCTTAATTTGTCCCATACATTGATTTCGCACACCGACTGCGCCATTGTGTGCTACATGGGCGGAAACAGGTTTTGGGTGAGATGTAAAAAATGACAGCTGTACTACTCATAAGAAGGTGTGATAAAATGGCAATGTTGAAAATCTGCAGTGAAAATATTGAAAATTCACGAACTTATGAGCATGCGTAGGAACTGCATAGCGCCGCAGCTATCAAAACAGTCATTTTAGGAATTTTTACCAAATTTCAACATAGCCATTTTAAGACCTCTGCTCATGAACAGTGTCACTGTGGTTTTCTTAATTTGTCCCGACATTGATTTCAAGACAATCGACTGTCATTGTGTTTACATGGGTGGAAACATATCTTGGGTGAGATGTGAAAATGACTGCTGTACTACTCATAAGAAGGTGTGGTAAATTGGCAATGTTGAAAATCTGAGTGAAAATATTGAATATTCGCGAACTTCACAGTGTGCATAGGAACACTGCTTGCAACTCATCAAAACAGTCGTTTTCGGAATTTTCCACCAAATTTTCAAAATAAGCTTCTTGAGAGCCCACCTTATGAACACTGGCAGTGTCATTTTGTTAATCAGTCCCAAAAGGTGATTTTGTGCAGTGACTGCTGAAATCACCCTCGAGGCCGAATAACGCCATGACAGTGACAGCATTCATGAGAAGAGTCCAAAAACCCCATGTTGAAATTTTGGTGCAAAATTCCAAAAATGCCTGAGATATGCAACAAAGTTGAAAAACCCCTATCTATCCCATTATACAGCTTACCGGCATTTCCTCAGTTCGCGGTCGGCTTTGAAGAGTGCAGAGCGTGTTCGGTCCACGAAGATCGTCGCGCGGTCGGAGGTAAGTATGGGGTGAGGGGGTGGGGAGGCAGGGTGCGCAGTGGGTGGGTGCGGGTTGTGGGGGGCCAGGAGACTGCGTGGACCATTTTTTCTTTACAGGTTGTTTTCTTTTTAATGACGACGGGATGTTTGCCACGCTGGGGTGGGCTCCCAGCGTGGCACAAGATAGCTGGGGGCCGTGGAGCCGACTGAGAGTTAGGGCACCCCGTTGGCCTATAACGTCTATTGCCGCGCTGGGGTGGGCTCCCAGCGTGGCACCCATCTCGGGGTGAGGACAGTGGGGCAGCCGACGGTTGGGCACCCTCGTCGGCTATTCTATGAGTGCCACTCTGGGGTGAGCACAGCGTGGCATGTGGAAAAACTTTAGGGGGGCCTTGGCACAGCAAGGATTGGGCTCCGTCGGCTGCTCGTGTGTGCCTGGGGGGCAGCACCGCGAGTATGCATGCGTGCGTTCTGTGTGTGTGTGTGTGTGTGTGTGTGTGTGTGTGTGTGTGGGGAGCTGCACTGAGCAGGCGATATCTGATCGCTGCTCACTGAGCGTAGCTCCCCTTTCAACTGTATGCCACTGCATTTTGGAGCTTGTCATAGACAGCTCCAGCATGCATTGGTGGACTGGGGCCGCGCCTGCCAACACACTGACTGACTTGGAAGAGGGGGTGACACACCTCCGAAACCTCGGATGATGGCACTATGTTTCTTGCACATGCGTGCAAGCAAACATAAAAATGTGTCACTTTACAAACTCTGTCACAATAAGCCAACAGGTACATTCATTTTATTTTGTACTCCAGCACTATATATAGTTACTTAAAATAAATCATTTTCTTTAAACAACCAACATACATGTCATATGTCTTCTTTCATGTACAGAAAGACAATTTTCTACCTTTTTTTTATAAGCTACACAACAATGTTTTTTATAAAGGCTTAAAAAAAATAATGAGGATAACCTGTTATGATGGTGCAGTGGGCTAATTCCATGAACAAACAAACCACACCATGAACTGAAGGTCATGGGTTCTAAACTATGCACACCTTTTTGATACTTGTAAACTCCTTTTTAGTTTTGTGAATTAACTCATATACTGTCGCACACATTTTAAACCACTGCATATTTTTGAGCACTGCACTGTAACTAGCACTACTGTCTATAACTCCCCATGCAAACATACTCAGTAAATTGTCAATTTCCCCTGTACAGAAACAGTACCCACTTCCTAAACAATGTTGGCTCCAAAGAGAAACACAGTAAAACTGCACAGAAACCACTTCAGTAACAAAAGCTCAACAAAATGACACCATTTCCGCTAATTTTAATAACCAAACATAGCATGTATCACAGAAAACTACAGACAAAAACAAACAAAAAAAATAGTCCCTGAGCTCCAACCCAGGACCCTACATGTCCCAATCATACACCTTCTCTACACATCACAGAAGAAGCTCAAAGGAAAGAATCAGTTTCCAATACTTTCAAGAAAAAGACCAGCTAATTTTGGTGAAATAAAAAAAAAATCACACCCTACACTTGGAACCAGGAACCACTGTATTTTAACCATGAACCTTGTCTCTATGCCACAGAAGAAGCATAACCAAGGTGGTTACTTCCCTTTACTTATAAGAAATGGGAAAGGAAGTTTTAATAAAATCACACTCTAGACTCAAACCCAGGACCCACCGTCTCCTAACCTGCACCTTGCCTGTACATCACAGAAGAAGCACAACCAAAGTGGTTACTTCCCTTTACTCATGAAAAATGGGAAAGGAACTTTGGGTAAAAAAAAAAGCCGTGACACAATGAGAATTTTATAAAACAGAACTGTAAATTGCCACACACATTAGTACTATTGACAGTAAAGTGAATAGAACTTCTGGAAAATAAATGTCACAAAGTATGACTTTTTCATAGACATTGCCAACCACGACATCTTGTACTTCAACTGTAGTAAACCCCATTTCAGCAAACACTACAACAACATGTACAAAACCGTGGACTCTTTCATACACATTAGCAACCACAAAGTACACTGAACCCACATACTTTCGTACGGGACATGTAACTTTCCTGCAATACCTAATACCTTCATCTCTACAAAAAAATACTTTGGGCCAGATATTCAAAAGGGTTGCTCCATGCTCAACAGGGTTGCGCATGCTCAAGTCCTACATTGCGCCATTCTGCAATATTCAGCAGGAGGCAGTTGTGCCACTGAAAACAGGCTGAGCAACAGCGCAATGCAAATGAATGCATGCTCAACAGGAGGGGGAGGAACCATGCATAAACTGCACAGCCCGATATTCAGCCGGGCTGTGCAAATTATCTTGACGCAACCCCAACCTGAGCCTGCAGGACCTTGAGCCAAAAAAACAGTGAGGGGCCACTCACAGGTGAGCTGCTGTATTGCAGGCGCAACACAGCAGCTGCCACCTGTGGCTGGCCCAACTCAGTCCCTGTGCCCCCAGCCTGATCGTGGGCATAGTGTACTCCCCCCACCAGGCCGATCGCGGGCATCAATGTGGCTCCCCTCCATTCCATCCCTGGTGGTCCAGTGGACCGTAATGCCGATCGTGGGCAGATTGTGAAATGAACCCCGAACCGTTCCTATTGCCCGATCGCGGGCAGAATGTGAAATGAACCCCCGAACATCTCCTGGTGGTCCAGTGGACCGTAATGCTCAATCGCGGGCAGATTGTGAAATGACACCCTCCCACCCAAACATCTCCCTGGTGGTTGAGTCCCCACCCACCACCCGCTCCCCGGCGGCGGGCGGCAGCATCCACCCGCCTGCCGCCCGCGCCCGCCGACTGACTGCCCAGTAGGGCTGCATGCCCATTGGTGCAGAGCAAGAACCAATGGCGTGCAGCCCATACTGTACTGACAGTCCAGATCTGGAATGATTCATTCACAAATTTGGACTGTCATGTATGGTATGAGCTGCCGCCCGCTGGTTCTTGCTCACCAATGGCGTCGGTCGAGCGATCAGTTAGCGGCGGCTGGGCAGGAAGATGCTGCGCCACGCCATGGCTATGAGGAACCGATGGTGGGTGGGGTGGGGACACTAGCCACCAGGGAGATGTTTGGGTGGGGGTCATTTTACATTCTGTCATGATCGGGCATTACGGTCCACTGGACCACCAGGGAGATGTTGAGGGGTTCATTTCACATTCTGCCCAGCGATCAGGCGCTAGGAACGTGTTCAGGGGTTCATTTTACATTCTGCCGCGATCGGGCACTAGGAACGTGATCGGGGGTTCTTTTTACATTCTGCCCACGATCGGGCATTAGGGAGATGTTTGGGCGGGGGTTCATTTTACATTCTGCCCACGATCGGGCATTATGGTCCACTGGACCACCAGGGAGATGTTCGGGGGTTCATTTCACATTCTGCCCACGATCGGGCACTAGGAACGTGTGTGGGGGTTCATTTACATTCTGCCCGCGATTGGGCACTAGGAATATGTGTGGGGGGGGGTTCTTTTACATTCTGCCCGCGATCGGGCATTAGGGAGATATTTGGGTGGCGGGGGTTCATTTTACATTCTGCCCGCGAACGGGCATTACGGTCCACTGGACCACCAGGGAGATGTACGGGAGGAGGTGGGGAGCCACATTGCTGCCCGCGATCGGGCTGCAGGGTGCGTCGGTCCCCGACGGCTGCTGCCTGGCAGGGCGGCCAGGCGCAAGTCCTCGGGGATCGGTGCACCTACATGCTAATGGCATGCAAATGGGGCCATAATCAGATGCAAATGGCCCCCCCCTGTGCCTTGCATGAATTATGGCCCCATTTGCATGACACCTTTTGAATATCATGATTTTGCGCATGGCGCAATGGTACTTGGCCACCGCAAGTTGAATGCTCCACTCCGACAACTTGCGGTGGCGCAAGTTTCACTACGCCATGCACAGTGGCTGTGGCTGGGGGGTGATATTCAAAGGAGTCGCTCAATAGCGCAACTCCTTTGAATATCGCCTGGGCCACACCCCTGCGCAACTATTTTGCACAGCGCAAGGGCTTGCGCCTCAGAATGGTGCAGTTTGAATATCCAGCCCTTTGTGTAAAACCAAAGTGCACCAGCAGCAGAAGTCAAGAAAATGCCTCTGTTCTCATACAGAGAATGTGACAGAGGCGGTACTCTTGCAACCCTGGGTACCTGTGATTTTGGATGCCAACAAAAGGTGTTTCTGGCCAAAATATAAAAAAGAAAACATCAGAATGTAGCTAAACGGATCCCATTTAGCTAAGTTCTGATGTTTGTTTTTTGTAGCATATAAATGTTTACGTGTTTTTTTTTTCCTGTAGCTCTCCCTAAAAGAAAAACAAAATGGAGGACAAAACATAGCACTGCGAAAGAACAACAGGGTCTATATGTGCGTAAAATATGTCTGTATGTGCAAACTAAATGCTTACTGCAATACCAAAACTGTGTCTCTGTGTGCAAATACGGCCCCCTACTATCGCACAAGAACTTTCACACGGGACATCTAACCTTTTCCCATAGGAAATAATGGCAAAAAACTAAATTCAATAACTTTTGAATGGATTAATATTTTTTCACCAAACCTTCAAAAGGTACATCTGTGGGCCAAAGGCTTTCAACCAAAAAATTCACATCAGTACCTACAGCCATTTTCAAGATACAGGAGGACAAAGAAACAAGAAAAAATATGTAAATGTAAGAGATTTTTGAAGTGCAATAACTTTTGAACCATTCAATGGATTCACACGAACTTTGGCAAGTCAACAGACCTACACTTTGCACTTATTTATGCTAAATTCTGAATGAATACATGGAACAGTTCAAAAGTTATTAAGGTTCAAAATTTCAGCTTAAACATTAAACTGCCCACTCACCCTAACTATACTGATGCTACCGTGCCAGCATAATATAATATAAATTAATATATATATATATATATATATATATATATATTGAGAAAGAGATAGATAGTTAGAAAGAAAGAATACAGGTGGGGTCATGCCTGTTTATTAGGTTTGAGTAAACAATTTAATGTTAAACCCCATTTTTTGCACCTTAATAACTTCCCCCATTCAAATGATTTACATGAAATTTGGAAAGTACAGCGTTTATGCAAGGATCTTTTAATCCTGAAAACTTCATGTACATCAGTTTAGTAGGGGCAAAGTTACAAAGGTTCATAAAACATAAAAATCCCCATTTTAAGACTTTTCTTGCTCCCCAATAACTGAAAAGTTTGAGGATTTGTAACCTGAAACTTTCAGGTTTGATAGAGTTTGGTTCAGGTACATTTTTTTTGTTTTGTTTTGTTTCAAGCAGTTTTTAAGTAATTTAGAAGTGATTTTTCATCTTTGGGCATGTGCAGTGCTAAAAATAAGCATTCTACGGATAGCAGAAGTATGTCATGTTGTTGTATTTCATCATGTGTGTCATGTTTTTGTATAGTGTTATGGTGTTTTGTAAACTGTATCACTTGCTAATCAGCAAGTGATACAATATACAAAACACCATAGCTATATGAAAACAGTACAGTATATGATATAAAACACATAAAATATGACAACAGGACATATTTGCACAGTGTCTAGTGCACCCTCCACCCACCCACCCTCTGATTGCCATGCCCAGTGTTTTTTGTGTTTTTCTGGTGTTTAGTGGCACCACCCCACCCTCGGATAGCCATCCTGATTAGTTGTTTGTGTTTCTCTGGTGTCTAGTGGCACCCCCACCCTCCGATCATCTTCTCCATGCTTAATTCATATTTCCCTGGTGTCTAGTGACACCCTTCATCATCTGATAATCATCCCATTGTTTTTTTGTTCTGTTTCCTTGGTGTCTAGTGGCACCCCCCACCTCTCTGACTGTTGTCCCTGATGTTTTCTGTGTTTCTCTGGTGTCTACTGGCACCCCCCACCCTCTGATCATCATTCCTATTAGTTGTTTGTATTCCCCTGGTGTCTAGTGATACCCCTTACCCTCCCCTTGCTGTTCCTGGCCAGAAACAAAAGAAGCCATCCATTGATTTTTTTTCTTTACCTGAAAGAAAATGGTCCCTTGTCATCACCGCCATACCCTTCCACTCCCCTCATCCCGACCCTCCCACTAAGCACCCACCCCCACCACCACCACCATTCCTTACCCTATACTTGCCAGCTGAGGTAAAATGCCATAATCCTTTGTGGACCAGAGACATGTCTTCACTCTGCAATTCCAAACCGTGAACTCAGGAATACAGGTCAGTGACGTATATTGTATTTAAATGGCATTTTAAACTTCTCTTAATAACTTGGCCATTTTTAGGAATTTTTTCACCAAATTTTGAACATGGCCTTTTTGGGATCCCACCTCATGAACATATGTGAAATTTCATTAATCAGGCCCAGAAGGTGATTTCACGGTCACTGCATGAAATCACACTTCAGGCCTGACTAATATAATTTCACTGCCTGTGTTCATGAGATGGGACCTAAAACAGGCCATTTTGAAAATCTGGTGAAAAAAAATCATAAAAATTACCAGGTTACAAGCATACTGTGAAATGTTTCTATGACCATGCATAACTTTTGTAATTTTCAATATTTTGACCCCAAATTTATTTTCAGCATAACCATTTTTGGAGAGAGAGAGAGGGGGGACATGATAGAAACTTTCAAGTATCTCAAGGGAATCAACAAAGTCCAAGAGGGTAGCCTCTTTCAAAAAAAGAGGTGTGCAAGAACAAGGGGGCACAACGTGAAGATAGAAGGGGGGGCAGCTCAGAGGTAATTTAAGGAAGTATTTTTTCACAGAGAGGGTTGTGGATGCATGGAATGGCCTTCCGGAGGAGGTTGTGGAGTCAAAAACAGTGGTGGAATTCAAGCATGCATGGGACAGTCATAAGGCAATTCTAGGGGGTGGGGGTAGGAAGAAGTAGGCTGCTGGTTAACTAGGATCTGCAGCTTATCCAATAGGGAGGGAAATGGGCAGACTGGGTGGGCCAAGCGGTCCTTATCTGCCGTCAAAATCTATGTTTCTATGTTTTTCACACCACCTGATGAACGTTACAGCTGTCATTTTTCACATCCTAGCTGAAATGTGTTTTGCATGTGTAGCACAGAATGACATTTCCAAAGGGATTTGAACATTTTCACCAACTGGGTTAGACTGTGTTGAAAGTCTGGGGTCAAAATATTAAAAAACAAAGAATTTATGAAGTAAGATTGTTTGCAGGGATGTGCATTGCCCCACTAGGGACCACGCTACCTTACCATGCCAGTCACCTGAGCACAGGTGTGAACTCAGTGTGCCAGTTTAATGGGACAAGGCTGATGGAGAAGGTGCTGTGGCATGCAGCACCAGCCCCAGCCTGAGTAGGAACAGAGCAGTGTTTTGGTGCAGACACACCCTGTGGTGGGTCAGGGAGCCTTCTCCACAAGGTATTGAAATGCATGTCGAAGCCTGCTGGGCCCATGCACTGGGTCAGGACTGTCTTCAGTATTGTATTTATCTCATTCTGTGCAGGTCCTGAAGTGACCTGCTTGAATGAGCATACAATTCCACTATCAGAAAAAGAAGAGAAATAAATTGCAAAAAACTGCATTAATGCAGACATTAGGGCTGAAGAATGCAAAGTGCACAAAGTAAGAAATGAAAAACCATTAGAGTTTTGGTTCTCTGGAGTATTGCCAAATCAGTAGTGTGGTTTTCCTTGGAGTTGTCAACCCTAATCCCCTCCCCCTTCCCTGAGAAAATGAGCTCAGATGATGTGATGTTTTCACACAGGGCCCACAGGGCCCTATGTGAAGAAAGCTAAAACAGATTATGTTGGCTGTACTGACACTAGCTTGGAGCTGTACCCATGTGCTTCAGACAGGAGGCTATGGGCTGGGGGAGGGGGGGCATTAGGGTCGACAACCCCAAGGAAGACCCCACCACTGATTTGGCAATACTTCAGAGACCCAGAACTGTAACGGTTTTTCATTTCCCTACTTTTTGCAATTTGCATTCTTCAACCCTAAAGTCTGCATTAATGCAGTTTTTTGCAACAGATCTCTATCTCTCTCTCTCTATATATATATATATATCTTCTTGGCAAAAAAACATTGTTAATGCATCAGTTAGGGTTCCAGAGACAAAATTTTGGAAATGTGGTGATATGGTTTCCAACCCAAACACTCCAGCCCCACCTTGCAGGCAGCAACAGGTGTGGGGAGTGCGCCTTGGGGTTGTCAGCCCTAACGTTCACCCCATTCCATATGTAAGTAAGCTGAGATGGATACAGGATAAGAGAATGGGGTGAGCATTAGGGTTGATGACCCCAATGTGCACCCCCACACTTGTTGCTGCCTGCACGATGGGGGTGGGTTGTTAGGGTTGAAACCCTAACACCACATTTCTAAACTTTTGCTACTGGAACCCTAATTGATACATTAACAAAGTTTTTGGCCATGAATTTCCTTACTTTTTGAGATGGTTTAATTGCATCTTCCACTATAATATATCTCATAGCCTTATTTGCCTGTGGAGGACATTGCGCTCCTATCGCTCCCTCCATATAAGTGTATGTGCATGTACCAGTGGAAGGGCCCTGTTCTTCCATTTATAGGGCAACAGTGACCAAATTGTCAGCATAATTGTCTTATTACCCTACTTCATGTAGCCGGTGCAGAAAATTTTTGAATGGCCACCAAAACATAATTCCATGCAACTGCAATGCCATTCCACACCTCAGGCATGAAAATACATTTTGGCCATGATTTGAATAAGGATAGCTGTGACATACATGAGGTGGAGTAATAAGAAGGCTATATTGAAAATTTGGGGTCAAAATATTAAAAATTTCCAAAGTTCTTAGCGTGTGTAGCAAAATTGCAATGAATGGTCATAACTTGATGAGCTATTATTGACTTAAATTTTCAACATAGCCTCTTATGACCCACCACATGAACAAGGGCAGAAAGAAATGTCAAATCCCACCTGAAAGGTGAATTCGCCAAGTGACTGCAAAATCACCTTTCAAGCAGAAGTTGTGTAATGTCATTGATATTTTTCATGAGGTGGGGTCCCCAAAAGGCCATGTTGAAATTTTAATGTCAAAATGTCCAAAAATGGCTGAATTGTGCATCACAGTTGAAAACTCCATTGAAATACATTGAACTGGATTTACCGTAGTTTCTCTTGTTGCAGTCACTGGTTCCAGCAGTAAGACGTGCTAAATGGGGGCAGCTTTAATTAACAAGTTGGTCCCCAGGTCTGGTTTCAGCAGAAGGCATATCAACTCAGAGTGAAGGGAGTTATTTTAATTTTGCAGAAAGCAGTGCTCATCTCCCCTCCAAACGGAGCCCTGAAATCTCTCATTTTCTGTCTCTGTTCATAAGGAACAATGGGACTGGAACACATACAACATGCTGGGCACTGCGTAAATTAGGTCAATTCATCATGTGGGGTACATACAGAAGTCAGCTAGTGCTCATACTGGTAGCACAGGTGGCACTGTCAGTCCGGTGGCTCTAGGTGCTGTCAACATGAACTGATTGTGGAAGTGTCTACAATGGATAAATGCCTTTAGCGCCAAAGGTTTATAGCAAAAGACAGGAAACACAAACAGACTCTTTTTGGGGTGCATCTGTCCAGCTCTGCAGGTGGGTAGGGATGTACACTGGTGAATGTGATACAGGGGGAAGTTTCCAAAGTCTGTCACACTCCTGCAGACTCACCACTTAGCCACTCCAATTTGATGTATGGCTGAAACACCACTGCACGTACACTAGGCTGATTCCCAGAAAAAGAGTAATAGTAAGTTTGGCTGTGTGCCTGCTGCAGAATAAGAAAAAGAAAAAGGTGCCTGGGAGCATTTGTGTGCCACAAATGTTTTTGCAGATCTCTATATTGTCCCCATGTACACGATACATCTCTTGTCACCCTCATGTGTCATGTGAACAAATGCATGTCATTTCTAATAAGAAAAGTTCTACAGTCTGATCATGATTCACCTATCACAATTCCCACTCAAGACAACTATCAGCATCAAAGAGACAGCAGCACTACACACAACTTTCAGATACAGCTGGATGCTGCTGCTTGTGTCAGTACCCACAAAATAATATAGTAAGCAAATGCATCAAGTTTCATAAGAAAAACTATTACAGTGCCATCCTGCTTTAGCTGTCAAAATTCACACCACTGACAGCTAGCATCATCAGAAAGATGTCAGAAGTACACACAGTTTTCAGATGCAGCAGTAAGCCATGCCTTAGGATAGTAGGCTAGGTGAACAGCTTCAAATCAGCTCTTCTCAAAAAGAAACCCCTAAGGAAATGCATCTAATTTAACCAGATAATGTTTCTACAGTATGATCCTGATTCAGCAGTCAAAATTCCCACTCCAGACAGCTTGCAGCATTGGAGAGACATCAACTCGTGGCTGCAGTGCAACAGTAAATATTATTAAATTTAAACAATGTAAACACAGAAAACATGGAAATAAAGCTGCATTTCAATTTGGGGGGCACATCAGCTTCAAAACGATAAGTTGAATTACCATCACACTTACCGTCCCTCTTTAAGGATTTTCCATCATAAAAAAAGGATCCTGTTTTATGACTCATAATATGAAAAAGAAACTGGTTTTTCATATCACGAGTCACAAAAAATTATTTAAAATGTTAAAAAAACAAACTTGTGGAGCATTTCTGCAACAGATAAGTGCAGAATCACGTTATGGACTATGGACTAACAGTGTACAGCATAGCCTCTAAAACAGCTTTAAAAAGAGTTACAGTGGCAACATATAAAGCATGCAGACTGGTTCTGGGTGCTGGGAAACTAACAGACACACCTGTGGCCTTTATGCCCAATCCAACTGGCTCACACTTCAGGGGGAGAATCATATACCAAGTATGCCTCCTTGGTAAAAAAAAAAGCATGCCTAGGACTTAGCCTGCCCCCCCCCCGATATACAAAAGCTCCTCCACTGTTCATACTACCTGCACCTCACTAGGAGCACAGCCAGACTTGCCCTCCAGGTGCCTTTCAGAATATCTCTTTAGCCCAGTGCTCCTTACCCTACCTATTTGGCTCAATGGACTCCCTACTACTCTCACAACTGTCCAGGACATTCGGCAGTTTAATAGGAAGCTCTGTTCGCATCTGATTCTGATGGGTAAATGTGAGTGCACCAATTAGCCTGCTTTACCTCTGCCTACAACAAAACCCACTCTGTGTGTTCTTCTCTACCCCATAATACCTATACCCTTTACTCTCTTATCTTCACCCCCAAAAAAAAATATTCCCTCTTTTCCTAGCTATGCTTGGTGCACCAGGACCAAATCTAACTGGTAAGGCCGGCTTCACCCCTATGCACTATCACCCTGCTCTTCTACATTTGACAAGGCTATATTTGGCTGCCATTTCTTCCCCTTCCTACTGACAGAGCCAACCAGGCTGCCACTTGTATTGATTTTGCATTGGCCTACATTGTACTATTCCTCATATTGTGTAACTCTGCAACTGATGGTGCATAATTTAAATACGTTTGTATATTTCATTGTTTGTACTGGATATGGAACTTTTATAAATAAGCTACTAGCTCAAATGTTGTTGTAAACTGAGACATTGAATAAAAAAATAAATAAATAAAACTGAGGGGGTCCTGATAAGCAAATTACATCTGTTGCTTTCTACTAAAAACTTAATTTTTTCAACTTATTTTATTTTGTTTCCATCGCTAACTGTAAAATAAAATGGCAGCTGCATAAAAAAGGATTACCCATTTGCGATAAAGGATCCTTTTTCACGGAAGACATCTAACTGCTCCCTTTGAAAACAATGGGAAACTTTAAAATTTAATAACTTTTGAACAGATTAATATTTTTTCACCAAATCTTCAAAAGGCACATCTGTGATCCAAGGCCTGTTTACCCTGAAAAGTTCAGACCACAATTCCACACCATTTCTGTGCAGTGGCGTGACAAAGAATCTGACAAAACATGGTCATTTTCACATATTTTTACTCTCTGTATCTTCGCACCCTCACATCTGACCAGTACAAAACTTGTCACATCAAGAGATCAATGGTCCATAATGGAGCATGCAAACTGTCATGCAAATTGATTGAATGTCTGCAAAGTTATTAAAGTGCAAAATGTTAAGTTTAACATAGAAGTGACAGTTGACCCCAACAATAGGGGTTCGACAGCACCCCTGTACTATATATATATATATATATATATATATATATATAATATAACTTCATTAATGCATCAGTCATGGTTGCCAGTAAAGTGACAAAAGTAGAGAAACACATTGTTAGGGTTTCCAACCCTAACTCCACATTCCCTCCCAAACACACACACACACACGTAAGCAGGAGAAGGGACAAGGCAACACAACCAATCAGAGACAGCAATCATCAGGTAAGAGAAAGAGCATACAACTCTCTGAACATACCACAAGAGACATCCATCATCATTGTCCACCACCTGTATGAGATTTGCTGCCATCCCAGTGTCTTGGAGGTACACCTGCATGCTGGGAAACCATGGGGAATGGCCCACTGCATGCACTACACCCCAAACTTCTTCCTAGAGACATGGGAGCACAGGATCCAGAGGGCCCTGCACTCCCATATCATGTAATAGTGATGTTTGTGTGGCAGTACAAAGTTCAGAGAACCCTGGGCTCCTACAGTGTAGAAAAATTATGTTTGTGTTGGAGTACAGGGTACATAGGATCTTGGACAGTGACCATAACATAAAATATGTTTCTGTGGGTGTGCACAATCCATAGGGCCCTCCACTTGCACAGCATAGAGAAAAGTATATCTGACTGAGAGTAAAGGTTTTACAGGAACCTGCGGCTGTATACCAGAAAAGAAAATGTGTAGTTGTTAGTGCAGTGTACAAACTGTCCTATTGTTCAACAACATGGAAAAGATATGCTTGCTGAGGTTATTATGGTGTACAGGACCTTGTAGTCCAACAGTATATAAATATTGGTTTAATGTGAGTTTAGGGTTTGGAGGATCCTCCAGCTGCACTGTATACAAAAAATTTATATGGAAGTGAGCACAGTGTCTGGAGGAATGTATTCTGTTGTACACAAAAATTAAAATTCTGTAGGTGGCAGTGAATGGCTCACTGTGCTATGTATTGCTACTACATAGAAAAATTATCTTGATGTGGGAAACACAGAGTTGAAAGCACCTGCGTTGCCACAAAATAGAACAAATAAGCATGTGTAGGAGTATAGGGTCATACAGATGCTGAACTTCACAGGATACAAAAAAAATTATGTATCTGCATGAGCGGAGCATCTACTGTAGCATGTGATTTCAAAGCATATACAAGTTATATAAGGATGGTACCACAAGGTACAGATCATGTTTTCATCTCATAGGATAAGAATATTATAAAAGACCAGAAGCACAGGGCAGAGAGTAACCTACAGTCACACAGTATAGGAAAATTATGTTATGGTGGGAGGGCAGGGTCTGTAGAACCCTAGTGCTGAGCAACCCCATGGTCATCTACACCATGTGTTCTGACCCCAAATAATTACCTGTAGAAAGTGTTACTGCTTGATTGCCTTTTTCTGTATACTGTGAACCATAAAGTGCTCTTAAGCCAACAGTGCTAGCTACATGTAGTATTCATGTACTATCACAGTACAGTTCCATGTAAACCAACCACTCCTCCACAACCATTACTTTGTCATACCAGAACACATTCCTTTTGACTCTGCACCATGCATTACATTGTGCAGTAACACATAAAGGAGTAGTAACTGTGATGATCAATATGTAAGACATTAATGAAACTTTAAACATAAGTAACTGTACTAAAATCAAATAAAGAAAGACACAGAACACCATTTTTTTCATTTGGGTGTAAATCCTTATATTCAAAAAAAGCCAATTGAAATTAGACCAAATTAGACAGAGTCCCTGGAGTGGGCAAAAAACAACTACAGTACTGTAAAAAAACATCAAAGTAACTGTAACACAAATAGCAGGCACATTAGTCATATATACCTCTATTATTCTATATTATAGACTACAAAATGTTATATTAGAAAAGTCTGCATAGAATAAAAAGATTGCCATTGATTTGTAGTTGGAAAATTCCACACTTGACCCCTAAATTAAGGTGATCCTCTAATACAGCAGGAACTCATAATAAGTAAGACAATTCCTGGGTATCTTGTTTACACACTGTGCTATTATACACATCTACAAATATAAACATGTCTACAAATCTATCATAGAGTACCAAATAACTTTTAAAATACAACTTTACAGCAATTACCCAGCTATTAAAATAAATTATAGTGTGTGTATAGGGACATTTAAAGCAGCATGCAAAGAAAAAGTCAATAAGCATATGTATACTAATCAACCAGAACAGCACAATAATTAATAAATAACATCATAAAATACAATTTTAACAATTCATTATGAGAACATACATGCATAAATGTATACCACAAAAAAACTATTTACAACCTTCACTGTACAAATCTAGTGTTCTTAACTATGCAATCATATGCATAAAGAATTCTAATATTTCTATAACTATATACAAGAGTTTTGAAATACAACTTGACAAGAACTGCACAACTATTAAAAGAAATGATACAGAGTCCATAGGAACTATTAAAAAAAATGCTCAAACAAATCAATAAACATATTTATAGTAATGAAACCAGAACAGCATAATATAACAATCAATCAATAATATCATAAAAGTACAATGTTTGTTTGTCAAACAACTCATTGTGAGAACATCCATACAGAAAACCTGTAACACTACACAAAACTATTTACAACTTTACTATGCATATCTAGTGTTCAAAGTCATGCTATTATATATATACAAATAAATACTTCTAACATTTCTGTAAGTATTTAGAGAGGTACATCAATATTCAACCATGTTCTGGATAATGTCTATTGCATAGTAATTTGTGAGGTACAAATAGTAAGACGTACTGCCATCATGCAGGTAATCCAATACGTACTTATGCACTTTACTGTGTCATGAAAAGACAGGCCACCACCATGGCAAATGATTTACATGAAAATATATTGCCATTGCACACACACCACATAAATGATATGTTCTGTGTACACAACCTAAAACATGTAGCACACTATATGTATGCTATCATGAGCAGTATCAGTCGACACAACATGTAACACAGCATATCATCTTAAGTGATCACATACACAGCTTGTGCCATTGTCTGGGCTCACTTAAACTGTGTGTATTATAGTGAATCATAGATATGTCTATGTTCTACCATGTTGATAAGTACAAGTAAGTCAGTGAGATTTATTGTAAAATCTATATGACAGTTTTTTCTTTTCTTTCAAGAAACCTTCACGCACACTAAGAACAGCAATACTATACAGCCTGACACAGTTCTGTGGATGTCGCAATCTCTCTATATACAAGCAACATATGGTAAAACTACTCCTCTCTGCATTGTAGTTCATTATAATTATTCAGGACCAAAACATTGGCATCCCTCAGGTTCCTAGGTAACTTTTGTTTGAAGGTGCATACAGAGTTGTTGCACTCCACCCAACCAGTGCTATACCTCAGCCACGTAATATAATGACCAGAATGTACAGACAGTCCATGGTGGTAAATGACAGCATGTGTGTCATGCACACTGTGTCCAAACACAACTCAACCTGCAATGTAGTTAGTGACTGATGTTAGTACTCTTACTACACTTGAGTTAAAGTGTTGCAACACAATCATAAGGTACTGAAAAGAATTCCTAAGCCATATTGACTGAGTGCATACCTAATACACAGTCGACCATTCAGCATGGCTAAAGAGCTATCTGAATTTGACAGACATAGCATGAGGAATGTATAGAGAAATCCACAGTATATCTTCAGTAATTTCTCTCTCAGAATGACCACGTGAATTGCAGGTGTATGTGGAGAAATAACTCACAGTAAAGTACTGTCATACTGGAATGTCCTCATCCTGCAAAGTATTAATGATTGTCATCATAAACTCTGTCACATCTTGTTGTATGTTCTATGCAAATATCACATGGGCAGAATAACTTCCCACAGCAACATGTAAAAGGGTCAAAGAAATTACACTGTTAACATATCTCTCTACCTGGCACACAACTTCATTGATCACCTTAGACAACACAGTATTTTGGGAAGTTTGTATCCTTGAACAAAGTGTGCCATATGCAAGAATACCTGCATTGCAGAGTTTGCATAACAGTTGATCCCAACACTATTGTCAAACTTTGGCACAATGTTCAAACCATGCACTGTCTTAGTTGGTGGCAACATAGTTACATAACTTCCAGTCTGCAGCTTTTCACTTGTAACAACAGTACACTCATCTCTGTCATCCTGTTTCCTATTTTCCTGCACCTTGTGGGTACCCAGATATCTGACGTCTCTCAGTGGACGCTAGAGGCACAGGAATGAGAGGAAGTTGTGGCTGATACAGAGTCTGCAAACTGTTGTACTCAATTATGCATCTCTTATCAGCATGCAACTTTTCCCTTGTGATGTTTTTGATGTACAATCCAGCAAGACTCCGCACACGTGACAGTGCAACATAGCTTATGCCATCCTTAAAGACAGCATGACCTATATCAATCATTGCTGCATCCAGATTCAACCCTTGTCTCTTGTGTATAGACACAGCATATGCAACATAAAGAGGAAAATGTTTCCTGGTCACATACTGTATATGTCTTTCAACAACTGAAACTTCACAGTACATTTGGGAATGGGTTGTGCAACTTCCACATTGTCAAATTTGACAATAGCTTCCACAAGTGTTTTTTGAACATTGTATTGAAAGCTAACAATGTGTCTCATGGTACCATTTACTAGACCATGTTCAACATCAAGATTCTTTCACAGCATCACACATGCATTTTGGCAGACACTCAAAACAGCTTCCAGGCCAGCTGTGCATGACACATCAGACATAAGTTCACCAAGACGTTCAGTAACTTTTTCAACCATCTTCTGACTTAAGCAAATACCATCAATGAAGTCTACAAAATGTAGAGGGACAACTTTGTGCCCTTCTCCCTGTAACATGATAGCATTGAACCCAGCATATTGCTAAAGACATGGCATTAAACAGACCATACGTGTAGTACTGCAATAGATTTTGCAGAACACATCACATGCAGTAGACATGGAATCTCTAGCTGTATTAATTATGCGACTGTTCTTTTTTTTATTTAATTTTTGTTGTTGTTGCAGGTCACATTTTTCTGCCTGCCTACCTGACCCTGCTCTGCTCCCCAGACTTACCTTGATGCCCCCACAGATACCCCTGGCTTACCCCTCAGGGTGTGGCCACAGCACCAGACCAAACTTTCTAGGATGGGAGAAGGTGTCGGCGGGGAGCATCCCCATGACAGTACTTCCCTGGCCTTCCCCCAGGACAGGGTTCAAGGCCAGATGGGCCACAAGCACCAGAATAGGTCAATGGGGAAGAGTCAGAGGAGCAATCAGAGCTTGGAGCCAGGAGCAGCCATCATGCAGTGACCTGCAATTGTTTGATGCCTTTTCCCCTTGGGGCGGGGACATGCAAATGATGTCCAGCATCCACCCTTGTCCCCCCCCCAAAATTGACAGCACCAGCTCAGTAGTACCCCCAGTCTCTATCAGGGGTCTGCATTGTGTTGGACACTTCCCCCCACCCCCCTGGAGAAGGAGAGCAGTCCCTAGGATGCTCCATCCTTCTCCCCCAGATGACCTTCTGATGTCCAGGGTGTGTTTCCAAACCTGGGTCATTAGCGTCGCAGATGGATGCCCTGCCGCTGAGCCAGTGGGCCAGCAATTATGTGACTGTTCAACAGAGAAACATTTGATGGTGTCAAACTCCCAATTCGAGCCTCATCAAGTAAGGCTTTATAGGCAGAATCACCAGAGTCTCATGTTTTCAAACAATTCAACATATGTGAACAACTCCCATAAGTTGATACCATTAATGCATCCAATTATCTTTTTTGCTTGTTGAACAAATAAGATAGAGAACACATATTCACTTTTCACAGGGGCAAGTTGTAGCAGGTCTCCAAAGATCATAATATTCTTACTTCAAAAAGGAATGTCATCATCTGTGCCCATAGTTTCCTGTAGGTGAAGGTGAATGCAAGCAAGCATCACATTTGACACCATACTAATCTCATCAATAATTAGAAGGTGCATTTTCTGAAACATGCATCTCACTCAGACTCAGTGCTGTATCATGTGGCAATTTCTTGCGTTCTCCAGTACTATCATGCTCAATGGCAACATAAACAACTGGTGAAGAGTGACACCACCAATGTTGTGAGCAGCAAGCCCAGTTCGGGCAATAACTGTAACAGAAATAGTGTCATCAGTATGCTTACTAATATCTGCTGTTACGGCTTCAATCAGGAAACTCTTCCCAGTACCAGCTGAGCCACTAACAAACATCAAAACTGCTTGATAGAACAACAGCATTGCTTTTGTTCTTGGAGAATGCCATGCTTCACAGCATCAGTCACTCCACAGTAGATCACTTTTTGCTGAGAGTTTAGCTGTCCTTGCATCTGTACTGAATCAACACAAGAGTGAAGGCCATGCTCCATTGCACTTTGAACCTCAGACAGCAACACATCAGGATCATTCAAGAGAAGTGGAGCTCCCAGGGCTCCTTCTACCTCAGGGTCAACATTTTCCTGAGAACTCTCTGGAGTATCCTTTTCTAGCTGCTCTCTAGCCTTCTCCATCTGTTCATTCTCCAACTCCAGACAGTGAATATAAGCATCACATGCATCAGTTTTGAATGTCTCATAGTTCACATTACATAGAAACATAGAACATAGACTTTGATGGCAGATAAGGACCACTTGACCCACCCAGTCTGCCAATTTCCAAACCTATTGGATAACCTGCAGATCCAAATTAACAAACAGCCTACTTCCTCCTACTCCCACTAGAATTGCCTTATGTCTGTCCTATGCATTCTTGAATTCCTCCACTGTTTTTGACCCCACAAGCTCCTCAGCAAGGCCATTCTATGCGTCTGTCATTCTCTCCATGAAAAAATACTTCCTCACATTGCCCCTGAACCGTCCCCTTCTATCTTCAAATTGTGCCCCTTGTTCTTGCACATCTCTTCTTCTGAAAAATGCTACCCTCTTGAACTTTGTTGATTCCCTTGAAGTACTTGAACATTTCTATCATGTCCCCCTTCTCCCTCCTTTCCTTGAGGGTATACATATTAAGCTTCTTTAGTCTCTCTTCAAATGGTTTCTGGTACAGACCCAGCACCATTTTAGTTGCCCTCCTCTGGACTGCCTCCATCCTGTCTATGTCCTTGTGGAGATGGGGTCTCCAGAACTGCATGCAGTGCTCCAGATGGGTTCTCACCAACTGTCTGTACAGAGGGATGACAACTTCCTATTTTCTACTGGTGATTCCTCTCCTTCTATAACCCAGTATCCCCCCAGCCCTCCTTACTGCCTTCTCACATTGCCTGCATCTCTTTAGGTTGTCTGATATGACTACCCCAGGTCACTTTCCATTTCTGTTGTTGTTAGTACCTCTCCCTCCCTCCATTGTGTACTCTTCCCCTGGGTTGTTGTTTCCAAGGTGCATTACTGTGTACTTCCTCACACTGAATCTAAGTTTCCATACTTTTAACCATTCCTCCATCCTTGCCAAGTCCCTTCTCATCCTTTCCACACCCCCATGTATCAACCCTGCTGCAGATCTTTGTGTCATCTGCAATGAGGCATACTTTTCCTTCTAGTCCCTCTGCAATGTCACTTATAAAGACATTAAAGAAGACTAGCCCCAGTATTGAACCCTGTGGTACCTCACTAGTAACCCCCCTTTCTTCAGAGTGGACTCTGTTTACTATTATCCTCTGCATCCTGTTGTCCAGCTAATTTTTCACCCAGGCTACCACCCTAGGACCCATTCCCAGGCTGGCTAACTTGTTTGTTAATCCTTTGTGTGGGACTGTGTCAAATGCCTTGCTAAACTCTAGGTAGGCCATGTCCACAGCCCCTCCCTGGTCTACTACTTTGGTCACCCAGTCAAAGAAATCTATTAGATTCGTCTGACATGAGCTTCCTGCTGTGAATCCATGCTGCCTTGAACTGTTCCTCATAAGTACTGCACTCACCTTTAAGAGAGCTTTCATCCCTCCATGGCATAAAAAGGAAAAGCAGAGCAAAGTTGTAATGCTCCTTTTTGTCATCATTAACCAGACTAAGCTTGTAGTGGTCGATTAGCCATGGTTTCTGTCTCTTCATCAGGCTACCTTCCAAGCCCTGCACCTGAATGTTGTGTCTCTCAGGATCAGTTTGAAGACCAGAAACCTAATTGTACCATTTGGCAACTTCATATAAGCACACCTGTTCCATGGCAGTGTGCCACTGAAGATAGTATGTGCCAGTTAGGTTAATGCTGGTTGAAGAAGGCCTAGTAGATGCCAACTCTTCAATCTGTTCAACTGACCATTGAACACACTTCTGATTCCGCTTGTAGTTCACACTGAGGAACTGTAGCAGGTCTGACTTCCCATTGAGGTGAGTTCAAATAAGCCTGTCACTTGCCTCATATGCACCGCACTCTCTATGTGACAAAGTTTTCAATCCCGAGCACCACAGATATGATGACATAGATCTGTTTGTGTTTGAGAGTTCCTCCCAAAGCTCTTGCAAGCAAGTTTGCTCATGTATGGTGATGTATGATGTAACATACTGCACAAGAGCCATAGAGTTGTTAGACATAAACTGAATATCCATATTTGCCTGCCACATAAACAGAAAAACAAGATTGTAGTTATTGATGTAGACCTCATCCTTCTTTCTGGGTAGCTCATACACCTTTTTGTTGATTTTGCTTTGAGACAATGTACCTTTGCAATGAACACATCATTCATGCAACCCTGTTCACATACCTGCCTTGGGAATCTAGCCGACACCTGGTATACCACTGAGACCCACTTTTCACAGGCTTGCAACAGTACTTGCAGCATAAGTGTGGCTGGAATTTGCACACCAGCTTCCACAATGTTGGGCTATCATACTTGTCTGGCATCTGACAAGTAAAATATTGCAAGATGAACTTCAATACTTCTGCATCAGAAGTGTCACCAATATGTGGTGTATCCTTAATCCACAAGCGCACGTGAATGTGGGGAGCTCCATGCGCCTGATACTCCACTCTCCAGATTAGCCCAAGAGGTTGATTTTTCTTTGACAAAATAAATGTCAACAGCTCAAGGAAACAGTGGTGGAAATGCCAAGAAACTGACATTGGGTCAAGTGAACACATCTCTCCAAGAGTCATTGACGAAATGCCATCAACATCTGCATTAGCCCACTTCAACAAATCAACCAACTCATCCCAAAAGTATTCGGCACAACCAAGAGTAACGAATCAAGTAGCTGGACTGAACTCCCAAAGCATGCACATCACTTCAGAGTGCCTTCTGTACCAGTACTCTTTTGTACCTCTCATACTGGAGAGAACTGAACTCAAGTTAACTTGCAGAAATTCATCTCTTTCTTTTAACTTCTACAAGAACTATGCAGCTGTCACACCTTGTAGAGATGTTGTCAGTCCTAAAGTATGAGCTATTGATTCAGACAATATACTCAGCTCACTCTCCCACAACAGGTGGAACAAGTATTTAGTGGTCCTCCTGAAATTTCCATCTGAATGTAGTACTCTTGAAGCTTGGTACTCAGCACCAAGGACTTGTGCCTCACATACATGTAAACATCCTCCTGTGCCATGAAGAAAGAGATCTGGAAAGCAGCGTGCTTCCAAAGTGCTCGCCCAGATACTGAAAGCACTTCCTTCAACTTGCTTCATCTGGTACAACTCTAGGTTATTGCTGGCTGGATCTCTTCCATGGGGAGGATGAATAGTGTACTGCTCATACGCATTTTGTTCAGTACTCATTGTCACCTTCTCTACCATCGCCTTCTGTGCCTCAAGAACACTGAACTGGCCATGTAAGTCCAAAAGGTGGTCAATGCTGAGATCATCATAAAAAAGATTTTTATGCTTTAAGTACCTTAAAGCTTCTTTCACTCTTTCAACATTGACAACATCCTGCCAAATCACTTTAGACTTTGTTGGAACACCATTATCTAAGATAATGACTACTCTCACGAGAAATGGCATCAACATTTTCCTGCAGAGGAAGTGGTAGGTACATGATAGTACCCTTTCGAGATCTGACAAGTTCTTTCTGGGGCATGTTCTTCATCTTAGTGTTAAGCTGCAAAATTGTTTGAAATGGTTTCATCGTTTGTATCAGAATCTGCTCAAACAAATTAAGTTTGGCAGTCTCTGGGGGTGTACTGTTTGGTTCCATGTTATTCAGTATGGACCTTGGTGGTAGGACATTTGCCCTAATCTTACTACAGCAGTAGTCATATACGACTATCTTTGTAGGCATATCAAAGTCTGACTGTAGTAAGAGGTAAGCTACCAAATGAT